>JALJVW010000241.1:19277500-20477500 GCA_024865655.1 Emberiza elegans | reverse complement strand
AATACCTAGTAGAAGAGCTATTAAATGTTTATGTGGGTTATTTTGATACGTCCTTGAGACATCCTTTTCTGCATTCATTTTTCGTGACCTCAGGGTTGCCCAGTCATGAAGGTCATTTTTTGTTAAACCCTTTCTTCAACCCTATCCAATCCTAATGTAACAATTAATTCTTACTAGTACTTCATGGTTTTGGTCTCAAAGATGCAGAGAGGTAAGCTGAAAGCATAGTTGCATTTTCACCCCTTAGTCAACGATGGTCAGATGCATTTGTGAGAAAAGAGTGCATGAACTCTTCAGCAACTGAGATGTCATATCTGCTTTTTGTGGGTTTGTTGCCCCAACACTTTCCTTCAAAATTGATTAATGGGATTTCTCTGATCTGTAGGACATTGTGTTCATGGATCAACAAAGTTTAAAAAAATAGTAAAACATGTCTCACACTGTTTTCTATCATAGTTCCTGTTACAGAGCAGTAGTAATTTTGGGGGGTTTTTGCAAGCTCCTATACATAGACCTGCTTACCTTACCTTGAGTACTTTGTCAGTTAAGTCTCTTGCTTCTGGAGGCACTGAGGAAACAAGAGAACACAAAGGAGGGCAGCAAAAAGCAGATTGAACTCAATTTTTAAAGTGAGTAGAGGTGACTATTAATAGTCTATTAATATCATTAAGGTAGTAAGATAAATGAAGAGAGGGAATTGGTTGGTCTCAGATGGTAGGAGAAAGAGCAATTGCTTAAGGCTAAGGAAGGGAAAGTTTGAACTAGATAATAAGGGCAGGGGAAGGAATGCTTTAAGCAGAGAAAGTGATGTTTTGAGGAACCTAAGGAAGGGTTTGAGGTACCATCACTCTAGAGGTGTGAAATTTAAATCAGATATGTGTCTGGTAGGGTTTGGTATGTGAAAGTTACTTAAATTCTGGAGTTGGCTTGCTTTAGCATGTTTTTTACAGTCTGGTATGATGCAAGTAATGCCTGTGGCCTTGACTAACTGTTTAAATGTACTCTGTACTTCATCAGCCTGTTCACAGAGTTTATCAGGCAATGAGGTAAATGTGTGCAGGGAGGGAGTGGGACAGGATACACTGTAATAGTAAAGTAGTTTGTCATTTTATACCAGCACTATCTAATAAATATATACTATCTAATAATTTGGTTTTGGTTATTCTCTTTTGAAGTCAGTGCAGTCATCTCAGTACTGGATGACATTGGGAGCTGGAGTGTTGCAGTGACAATGACTTAGTAATGCTGGAGAAAATGGCTTAAAACAATGCTTTCAACCTTTCTGAAAAATGCCTCTGTGTTACAGATAATAAGATTTGTCATAAAATAGCTGACTTGGGACAGCAGGGAAACCTTGTGCCCATTTAGAAGAGAACTTTCACGTACTGATATTGAAACTCAGTGCAGCAGTATGTCAAGATATATTTAAAATATGTGCCTTGTTTTGAGGCAGTCCTACAGTTTATACCAACCTCAGCATCATTTCTGGCATTTAAGAAAGTACAGCTTCAAACAGTCATTAGTGATAGTCAATGAAATGGAACACCTTCTTAAAAGTTTTGTCTTTATCTTACTCTCCTGCTCATATCACGTCTTCCCCTCTCAGACCTGGTTTATCTTTGCAAGATTTGTTCTGTGCATCTTTCTCTTGGGATCTCGAATATATCTCTCTCTCCTGTGATTCGTTTTCCTCCTTAGTTTTCAAAAAGTTCTTGTTGGGTAATTAGATGATTCTGGGACATTGTGCCAGTTTTTAAGGTATGTCGCTGTTAGAGTCAGAAGATACTTTTCTGGTATATGCCCTGCTGCTACAAAATTTCACAATCATTTTTAAGTCTAACTTCTTTCTGCTTGAAATTCAATAAACAGCACTTGTCTCAGGCAATGATTAGCTAAAATGTAGTTGCTACTATGCTTTGCAGCCCTCCATCAGGAGAGGTGTCAGAAGAGTCAAGGTTTTAACATAGCACCTTTTTGTTTAAACCGCTCATGCATGCTGCTTCAGCGGGTACTGCCTTGAGATGGAGCAGAAGGAAATCAGGTATCTGCATCCCAAATGGTCCCATTCCCCATGGTACAGAAGACGATGGATTGGTTTGGTGATTCCATGTGTTTCTCCTGCTGAACTCTTTTTTCATTATGAAAGCAAGTTGTTCAGAGAGCAGTCCAGTGCTAGCAGCTAGGTAATGGTTTGGAATATCCCATCAGAATAGGACGTTATCAGATTCTTTTTTCTCCTTTCCCTATCCCTTTCCTTCTCATTCCATTCCTTGGAACAGAATGACCACTTGGTGGCAAAGCTGAACAGGAAGTAAAACATGACTTTGCTTTTCAAATTTGTCTGGTACTTGTGGGAAACTCACTGGATTACAAAGGCACACTGCCTTCTACCTGCAAGGCTGTATTTCTGTTTGTAATTGTGTTCCAGAGTTCCTACAATGATAATGCTACATGTGGTGCTGGTGGAAGATGTTTGATTCATTGAACACAAGATGGATCAAATCAATCATCTTTGCCTTCACCATGAGGTTCGCCAAATTGGGACAATGTAAATGTCTCTTCTAGAGTCGGTAGCAGATTTAGAGACAATACCACATGGAAAAGCTTCATTAGAGGGCTTAAGGAGAGACACAACTACATATTTCTGCCTATTTTATATTGTCCTAATGAGAATCACACATGCTTGGCATTTTAATGAGGTAATATAGAATATGTCAGAAAAATTACAGTGAAATGCCAAGGTAACTGTGCTAGCCAGCTTATTTTTCTAGCTGTTTTTATCGATGAAAGTGGTAAGATATTATTTTAATGTTTTTTGGATATGTCATTTGTAGGGAGACATAATACCATTTTTCATAACAACCTGATATTGGGGGAGGAAAGCCAGCAAGATTTCATCCATATGTGCCTTTTCTTCAGGTAATGCCTGGATGTAACTGGAAGTGTTTCAGCCTGCAGGGCACTAGGTATGCTGCCTAGAGGCTGATAATGTCCCCTTCTGGAACAGCATCATAACAAAATAATATGCTGTGCTTTTTTTCCTCAATGAGCATTCTGACTGCATCAGCCCCTTTTACTTCACACCCCAGGGAACCTGGCTGCAGGCTCCTGGGAAAAGAGAACAATTGAACTAAGTAAGGCATCTCTCTGGCAACTGCACTTCAGGTGAGGTGAAGAGGAGATTCCTGACAACACTCAGCAAGGTCTCTGGCTCCCTGTGTGTGTGGAAATGCATGGATAAATGAATTTCTTTATAATATGGGATTCTCTGCTGTTTCATGTTGTCAAAAATTCAAACTGCATTTATTATTGGACTCCTCTTGATTTTAAATACAAGATTGAATTCATTCCCCCTGCTTCTTGTTTCAGCAGATGTACTTTAAGCTGACATTAAAATCAGGAGTGCCATCTACTTACTACCCTTCCTGTCCTGTGCTCTCCCTGCATACACTGAATTGATACACATCCTTGCTGTTGAAGGAAATGAGCTTTTGTCCTATTTAAAAACCAGGCCCTTTAAATTGATTGTACAATGACAAACATTTGCCGAACATGTGGTATAAAGCAGTAATTCTTGCTGCTGGAAAGCTTAGCAATTAAATCTAAAGTAGTCATACAGGATTTTTTTCCATGATACTCTAATGTATCCCAGCTCTCTTTTTGCATGCATGCACACATTTTACTTGTAGGCATGGAATTACTAGAATTCTGGTTTTCCAAAACTTCGGAGTCCTGCAAGTGTACTGATAAATACCCCAAGGGTTTATAATTCTTATTCTCTTAAAATTTTCATTTGCTTCCTCGAGTGTTTTTTTGTGTTTCATTCAAAGTTTCTTGCTTGTACTGTCTTGGTTGTAAAATAGTAAAGCAAGGTTAACCCAAGCACTTGTGTAATGTGTCAATTTCATTTTTTTTTTTTTTTTTTTTTTTTTGCTTAAGCCAAAGAGCTTTTCGTGCTCAGCATGGCAGATCCTCATCTCAGGTGTCATCCTTTTCCCTTGGACTTAGATAGGGCAAGAACCAAGACCTTGATGGAAACCAGAACTTCTGAATGGCTTTTCATTCTTAGCTTTCTGGTTTATTGTGTGGAATAGATTGCACAGCTCGGTATAAATAATGCATGTGAACTTGGTTGGTTGGTTTGTATAGAACATGAGGGCTGCGATGGAAGGGACACTGCCCCCCGGTCAGTCTGCGCCGCTTTGGGGGATGAGGGGCGCAGCTCCTGCCGCCGTACCCAGGGCCCTTCATGCTATTTGGTCTACTCTTGTTCAGCTCCAGGAGGAAAGCAGAGAATTTGGTTGAATTATCTGTCACTGGGAGTTTGCCCCAAGCTGTGCCCAAACTCTCACTGCGGGGGAACTTCTCTTTCCTCCTCCCTCTCCTGCCAGGTGCGACTCTGAGTCCCTTTCTGTCGTGCTGGCCCCCCTGAGGGCACGGGCGCGGCCCCTCGCTCTGCGCTGGTTCCCAGTGGGAAGCGAGGGCCTCGCCACCCCCCACCCCGCTCCCCCAGCTGTGCCATCCCCGGGGCGGCCCCACGGAGCTCTCCATGGTGGCCGTCGGCCCTCGCCCGCGCGGCTTCGCTGGGGGCCGGGCCATCCGCCGCACCTCCCCCTCAGCCCCGGCCTGGCGCCCGCCCGTCCTGGGGCGGGGGCGTTCCGGCCGCCTCGCCCGCCTCCCCCTGCTGTCCGGGGCGCTCCGGCAGGCGCATTCCCTGCCCCGCCCCGCGCCGCCGCCCCGGGTCGGGCGGGAGTCTCGCCGCGGTCCCGGTCGGGGCCGGGAGCTCCGCGCGCTCCCGCGGTGCCCGGCGGGCGGCGGCGCGGTGCATGCCGGGCCAGGGCGGACCGTCCCCGCGCTGCGCCAGGAGCCGCGAGCCGCGCCCGCCGCCATGTTCCGCCGGGCCGCCGCCGCCCGGCGCCTGTAGCCGCCCCCGCCCGCCCCGCCGCGCCCCACCAGTCGCTGGCGGAGGGGCGGACGAAGGCGCTGCCGCGCCCAGCAGCCGCCGCCGGAGCCCGGCAGCGCTCAGCGATGTCCGCCAAGGAAGGGAGCAAGGTGCTGCTGCTGACGCCCCACGCCACCAGCGAACGCGCCGTGAAGGGTGAGCGTCCCGCTGTCCCTCGGAGGGAACATGGCCGCGCGGCGCGGCGGGGCCGTGACCCCCGCCCGAGCGCCGAGGCCCGTCTGGGCGCGGAGAGGCCGCCTGGCCGTGGGGAGCGGTGCCCTCCATGTGCGGGCCGGGCTGCCCTGCAGGTGGGGGCGGGAGGGCAGCTCGGCACCTCGCGGAGGCGTGGGATGCCCGCACGGGCGTGGGAGTATCCGGGGAGGGCACTGCTGCATCGGGGGGACTGAGCTGGGCGCGGGCGGCCTGTGAGGGCGGTGGGGCTGCGGGGGAAGCGCTGGCCGGGGCCTGCGGGCCTGGCGCGTCCCGCCCGGATGCGCTGCCCGAAGCGTGTGCGGGGCTGACCGAGGGCCTCGCCGCGCCCCGGCTCTCCCGCGCCCCGGCTCTGCGGGGCTTTTCGCTGCCTGCCAGGGGATAGCCCTGTAATTGCAGCCGCTGACAGCGCCGGGGAAGAGCGAATGGGAAGGTGCTGCCGCCCGTTCTCTTGGCTGCTGTTCTCAGGTTCCAGTTCTGATGCAGAAAATTCACCTTGAGCTATTTCTTTGTGGCTTTCCTTGGTAATCTCATGGGGAGCTGCGAAAAGTCAAACGTTATACTTAGGAAAAAAAGTAAAGCATTTTATAGTAGATACATCCATCTAAAAATAGGATGGTCTAGCGACTAAAAGGGTATAAAATAGTTATTTTCTCTGAACCCTGTGAAGTGTGTCATTTTAGTTTTTGTGAGGAGAATAATCCTTTGCAAACAGAGCATCCTGAAATATGCGTGATAGACCTAAATTGATAGTTAAGGGTAGAGCATAGGTAGTGCTTCAAAGCATTCCTGTGTTATGTTTACTGAAGTTGCGCATCATTTTATTTTGATCCCAGTGGTTTTCGTGTTGCACTGTATTTGGTGGTGTCAGTGTGGACAATTGTTACGGCAGGCCCGGTTGGAAATCACAGGTGTACATAAGAGTCGGCTTTTAAGATTGACGTTTCTAGGAACGCGGGGTCTGACTGAGTTGGAAGGGGTGCAGATCTGGTTGTTTAACTTTTTATGTTACAGGGGGCCTTGAGAAATGAAAAGGATGTGTTTGTCCTTAGCAGGTGTTAATTAAAGCCTTGGAATCCCATTGGATATTTTGAACATAGGCGTGTTTTCTAGTAAACTGAAAAGCTTTACTTGCAATAAGTTGTTACTCATTTTGAACTGGTTAACCTGTTGATTTGTTTGAACAAATTGCAAGGATAAAAGTAGAAAATGTTAAAACCAGTATATTGGAAACCTGTACTCCTTAGTGCTACTTCAGTGTGTGGTGTTTAGACCTGCTGCATTTTTGTACCTTTACTGCAATTTGTGGTAAGAAGTTAAGCTCTTCAAATAATGTGAAAGAATTAATAGTAAGTGATCAGGTGCTTTAGAACACAGTGGAAAACCTGCTTGATGTCCAATCACTTAATAATTCAACTTGTTAAATGTGACCTGTGCATCTGGTTGTTTTAAATTGTCATTAAGACTTGCTTCATTCTAAGCAGAAGTATTGCCTGAGTTTGCAGTATTTCTTTGAACCTGGGTGTTAGAATGCAGAATTATTGTATAGGTAATTTGTATAGATAATAGGTATAGGTGTACCTATTTGTGTAGGTGAGATTGTGTTGTATAGGTCATCAGTCTTTGATGTCTTCATCTGACATAATTACAACCAGTTCATATAGCAGCATTTTTCTGAACCTTCTGTTGACCTGTCCTCTCAACCCCTATCATGCTGAATCACTGGCTGCTGGAGAAAGCCTGGCCAGTTGTGCCAAGCTGTCTGTGTTATTGATACAAAGGACAGGGTGGTTTGGTTTCTCCTCCCCCATTAGGTGCAGTGCAGTTGGAAATACTTTTTTTAGACAGCGACCCCAGAAGTGCAAGATTGCAGGTTATGTCAGTCCTAAGTGGGAGTATCTGTGCAATTTGTTGAAACCGTGCTAAGATGTGACAACTGTGTCACATCCCTCTTCACAAACAGATGCATTGCCTCTTGCATACCAAGAAACATTCACCATACTCTCTCCTCTTTTATAATTTATCAGATTCTTAAGAAAAGCCACAGAGAAAATGTGGTAATATTGTCTGGTGTATCTGTGTATGGGCCCATATTTCTGCTTTCATGCTTTCTATATACTGTGTCTTTTGGGGAGAAAATTTGAATTCAGGACCTAAAGCTTGCTGTTATTTGCATTGTTTATCCTGATTTTATTTAAGTTTTATTTTCTTCCTCTGTATCACTGGAGAGGGGGATAAAGAACAGAATCCATTAAATTTCAGAGGCTGTGAGAAATTGAATTCTTTACCAGTTATAATAAATGTTAGCAGAAGTGGGCAAGAGATGCTCACCCAAGAAGAAATGACTGAATTACTGTATCATCAGTAAGTAATTTTTTCTCATAAGGTAGGATAATGGTTAGGATGTGTCCCCCTTCATATTTTGACTTGTATATTTAGCAGTTGATGGGAAGTACAGATATGTAGAGAAGTATGTGAAAGGCTGACAGATTTATTATGTCAGATAGATATATACAAAATAAACATAAAAATAGCTTTAAATATGCAGTCTAGCTGTGTTTAGCATATCTTTCCAAGTACGAATTTTCT
Source organism: Emberiza elegans (assembly GCA_024865655.1). NCBI lineage: Eukaryota > Metazoa > Chordata > Aves > Passeriformes > Fringillidae > Emberiza > Emberiza elegans. The sequence continues at coordinate 20,469,759 of JALJVW010000241.1, read as the reverse complement.
CATCAAAGGTCATTGATTGCTTTTGAAGTGTATAAAAAACTCAAATTTTCTATTACATGGCTTAGTTAAATTGCCTAAGTAATTTGTACTTACAGAGTTTCCTGTAAATTAATGGTTAGCTGTGGAACTGAAAAACTGTCTAAAGTCATCTTTTGGCATTTCATTCCCAAAAGGTGTCTTGTGATGAGGCTTTTGTTACTGCTGTATGTTTTTTTTTTCCCAAAGAGGGGTGAGAAAATGTACCTGTTGTTCTGATTCACTGTTTTCGAAGGCACCCTGTCCATCTTTGAAGGATACTTAGTGTTTTACTGCCTTGTGAAACAAATCAGTTCCTTTCATTATGTTCTGTCAAAATATTTTTTCAATAAACTGTTCTTGATACTTAAATGCTGTATCTGATTCTTTGGATTTGCCTTTTTTTAAGATGAAAATTGACTGACTTCAGTCAGCTCACCTCACCTTTCAGCCATGTGACTTTCAAACTTTCAATTTGTCAATGTATCTTTGCTCCTGAAACAACTGTTTCACTGCCATGTAGTAAGGTTCTTTTCCCCGGTAGGGACGAAGGAGAGCTTGGAAGCTCACACTGATTCAGTGGTCCTGAGCATGGCAGGGATGGCCTTGATTGCCTTTTTTTTTGAGAGCAAAGCATCGGGGTTTCCCTGGCTCTCCTGTGGGCAGTTACAGCCCAGAGCTGTGCTTGGGAGTTCCCATCCTCCCAGCATTACTCTGTGTGCACTGTGGGTGTTGCTCGGCCTTGGGACACAATCCACGGGACCTTGTCATGCTGACCGAATGCTAAATTTGGAGATTATGTCTGTTCTTCTGGAAATGGAAAGATTTCAGTTTTGATTCCTTTGTTTTGGATAGAAGTCATGGTACAGTCTGATTGGCAGACAGTCATTTTAGATATTAACTGGAAGCTTATTGAAATAACTCTTTAGAGAAACCTAAAGAAATGTAACTCAAATCCTTGACCAAGCAGGCTCTGAAATAAAGGCTCTAATAGCTACTTTTGAACAATTACGCCCATGTAAGGAGAAAAAGAAATCATTGCAGTATTTAAATTTATAATTCAGAGTCTGGTTTTAAAAAAAGGTAAAGTAAAAGTTGACAGGCAACATGAAGCCTGTTTTAAAAATTTTGTAAGGCACTTATGCTGCTGGTCAGTAATTATTCTAAGATCATCCAGAAAAGCAGCAGCGTGAAGAGAATATTAAATTTAAAAAAATAAATAAAAATCACAGTTTTGTTTTTGTGGGAGAGACAGTGGAATGGAACTGAATTCTGACAAGAAGTGTTTGACTGGTTTCTTTTTGTTTCAGGGGATATTTAGAGGGGATAAATCTTAAATAACAACAAGGCTAAACAAACTCACCCAAAAATGGAAGCCTGTTTCAATTTCAGTAGGGCAAGTTGGTAGTTGAGGGCTGGGAAGGTAAGGCCAGAGCACAAAAACCTGGCAACTGCTCACATGTGTGTTTATTGTTTAAGGAACTAAGGACTCTTTCACACATGAATCAGTTCTTATTGCTGAATAGATCAAAGAATTCTCTCATTGAAATGTAAGTGGTTTCAAAATTCATCAACAAAAAAATGTTCCCAAAAAGTATCCCAAGATCAGGAGATATTTGTCTGGTAGCTCTAAAGGAATTCTTTGGGGGTTTTGGGTACAAAATTGTTTATTTTCCATAGCCTGTGGCATAACTCATCTTCTGTCTGAGAGATGGAGCATGGCAGCATTTAAAAAAAGATTCTGAATTTAACTGGATAAGTGTAGATCAATAAGTTTAATTTAAACAGATTCATAGCACTTAAAGAAAGAGTGGCCTAGCTATATCCTCAGGAAGTGAGCTTGTTGATACAGGCAAAACTATTCATCATATTTCTTTGCTGAAGTCTTTAAAGTAAGCAGAAGAGGAAGTATCCTCTTCTGGATCAAAGTTAGTTAGGACAGAAAGGATGTTAACAGGTGATAAACTCCCATGGTGGAAGGAGGTTAGCATCTGTCGTGTGTGCTCTTGAAATGTGTTGACAAGTTCTTTAGAAAGCAGAGTGAATGTAAATAGTAACATTTATCCAGGACAGCCGACTTCCAGAGATGCTTCAGTAAGCTCTTGTTAGGTTGAGTGCTTGGTAAAGAAGTTGTAGGAGATGCTGTTCAGAGAAAGAGCAGACTCTACAAAGGACAGAACAATTCTTTCTTAAACATAGAAGGCAGTGAACTTGGGAAAGAAATATTAGGATCTGTATGGATGGCATTATGAAAATGTTAATGCAGTGGCAGTCAACTGGTCTGATAAGAATTCAGGGAGTATTAGATGACCAATTTAGAAAAAAGAGATTGCACCATCATGCCGTTATATGTATGTTGTGTTATATGTGCCTCTTGAACAACAACATGTAGTTTTCTTCCATCTTCCCGATTTTTTTCTTTCTCTAAAGATGTGTTCAGGGGCAGAGAGTGGCTTTTGGGCAAGGTGGAGTGACAAAGATGACAAGTCTCTGACTTGGAAAAGGAGTGGTTGAATAGAGGATAGAGTTGGATATTTCTTACCTTATGAATGGTATTTAATGGAAAAGTTGAATAGGAAGCTACTGTAATTCTTGTCATCCTGTGAAAAGAAGAAATGCAGTACCAAACAAAATAGAAAATGTGAAATACCTTTTCATGTAACATGTAATTCAGATTGTGGAATTAGTAGCAATAAGGTGCAGTGGAGGCAAAGGCTATGAAAATGTCTCTTCAGAATCTGGACAAAATAGTGGAAAACAGTTCTAGCAGTGGTCATAAACATGGTGGTCTGGATGAAACTTTAGAGAAAATCCATAAACCACCCTGTTTCAAAAACAGAGTATGGAGAGGGAAAGACCTACATATCTGTCATTGCCAGAAGTGCGTTCAGGCACTAAGTAATCTTTGATATATGTATTTATATATATATATATATATATATAACACAGTGTGGCCATTTTAAGGGCAGGAGTATCTTTAAATACTTTTCAAAGAAATAATTATATTTTTCCTGTGAGGAACATCCAGAAACATAACCCAAGTAAATTGAAAAACGACACAGTATAAAAGATGAATGAATGTACTATGGCATACAAGATATATCCACGGTTTCATTTGAGATTTAGAATTTATGAAACTTTTGAGACTACAAGTAGATGATAAGTGGGGATGAAATAAATAGTACCTTTAGTGCTGTTGTAGGGTTTCAAGGTTTACAGGGCCATATTTTTTCTTGCTTTTAGGATGCTGGTTAATATAGCAGGAACCTTGCATTCAAAGAGACTTTGGAATAGTTTTGGTAATTTGCAAGAAATTGACTTTGCTGTATCTGTGCATTCTTGCTGGAGGTGAATAGGGTAACTTGTGGGTTTTGTCAGCTTTTGATTGTAGCTTTCTGATTCCAATAGATGTGGCTGTGTATTTGTGCTTATCTAGTATTTTCAGAGTTACTGGTTCACAGACCATCTGTGATGCCTTTATGCTATTTATTTTCAAATCTGTTCTGCCAGTGCAGAAGAATATTTGGATATATTCTGTCCTCATAGCAGTTATGAATGCTGCATCTTTTCCTTCTGTAGAGATGCTGGCAGAGGTGTGAAAACTCCAGGGACAAATTGAAAGATGTAAATAGGTGTTAGGCTTTATGATTCTTCTGGATGACAATATGTAGACAGCATTGCATTTATAAAACCAAAAGACCACAAAAGGTGGCTAAATGACAGAAAAACCTCAGACCAGTTTGCTATCATGGTAATAAACCTGCTGAGAAAATGAAAGATGCTGGCCTTCCTTTTCACAGAGCACCATGCTTGTATTGCTACATGATACCAACACTTGATGGAGACAAACATGATATAGACTGTTTCATGTACGCCTATCACAAAGCAACAAATTCTTTGCAAGCAGAATGTCTGTGTTTAGTAACCTTAGTAATGTGAGGTGAGACAGACTTCATCTGTAAAATCAAAAACGTTATTGAAACAGAAAATTCAGTCTGGGATACTGAGCCGGTTTTAATAGCCAGAATTAAATTCATTAAACATGCTATGGCCTTCTGATGATAGAGGAAGAATGGCTACTTTTCTTTCACTGTGAGAGAAAAAGAATTAAGTTTTACAGTCATAAGAACAGAAACAATTTTGCTTGTGAAAGTAGAGTACCTTCTACGGTTGATCCCTGATGCTATTTCTTACATTAGTCTAGGGGCTTTGATCTCATCTTGTTTCATGAGCCTGTTCCAACAGGGTGTCTCTTGATACAAGCCAGATTTAACTGAGGTTATTACAATGGGCATAGGTATCAGTGTGCTTTAAATGTACAGTATCTACATGTAAAATTTTATTAGCAGCTACTGTTGTATTTAGTTACTAGGCAGTGTGAGTTACTGCTTTGGGTCTGGAGGTGGCGTGTTTGTGTGAGTTGCCATATTGCACCTCTCTGCAGGGATTATTTTATTGGGTAAAGCGCCACACTAATGTTGTTTTTTTCCTTTGAACTTCTTACTGCATCATGGGAATTCATGCCTTCAGATTGCTGCTAACTTTTGAATCTCCACAGCATGCTTCATTGTAAGGTATCAATGTACCCAGAGGCTTGTAGAAAGTCAGTGTAGAATTAAGTTTTGAGTTTTTGCTTTCTGTATCTCTTATTGATACTGCAGTACAAAGGAAAGGTGATTTTTTTCCTCTTTGTTAATGCATATTCAATTAGTAATAAAAAGCCATCAAAATATTTTCATTAACAAGTCCCAAAAGCTGCTCACTGGTTTTTTCCTCAGCTCTACTGTTTACATTTTTTGATCGGTATATTAAAATTGTATCATTTGTATGTATTTTTAAAGTGAAATTGATTGATTGTGACTAGTAAGCAATGGTTTGTTTTAGAAAGTCTTGTCTGTGGTTGTAAATAATGATGTGTTACATTTGTTATTAACATCTATACTTTTACTAATAAGATACTGCAGTGCGTATTAGATATTCATCTCTAGATACTTTTCTATTGTTTAGCTTGGCTGGGAAGGGAAGAAGAGAATCCTTTAATGCCCAACACCATGTTATTTCCTTAGGGTAACTCCTCTTAATTACCATTCTGTTACAGTCCCGAGGGTGCAGGTTGTGCACAAAGGCTTTGAAACAGGATTATATTCGTGTCTTGGAACACATCATGCTGCAATTCTTTTTCCTTAGGCTATAACATTCTATGACTACTTCATCAAAGCTTTAATTAAACCCATTAGTTTGCAGAAATTGTCTACATGCTTCAAAAATCCTCATCCTTAATCTATTAAAAGCAGTTGTAATATTTTTCAAAGTTATGCACTCTAATACAGTGTTATTTTTTGCTGGAACAAAACTCAAAGTATAAAATGGAAAGAAACAGTTTTTCTAAAATGTGATACACCCAGTTATTTACTGGGTGATGCAGATCATGGCTAAAATCTTAGCCATATTTTATTCTGCCCCTTGTCTGAAAATTATTCTTAAGAAATCCTTCTTGAGCAATGGGGAAATACATGTATTATGTGGAAAGGGTTTTGTTAAACTCTGAGGAACTAGTTTTAAGACTTCATTTTTTCATGAGGCAAATATGACTTCAGAGATCCTGAATTACTTCTCATACCACAGTTGTGGGTTTTGGGATAACAAACCCCTGGATACAGAGTTTTAAATCTGAGTCTTCATAAGTATATTAATTCAAATAATTTGAGACAGATCTTGACACTGGAGTAAAAACAGCTGGGCTTTTAGCCTCCCAGAGAATATAATTCAATAAACAAACTCAAAGCTTTATTTTGTTAGTAGATACAAGAATTTTATTAAGAGAAGAAAATTCATTTACCATAGACTTAAACCCCCTGAAATATCTGAACTGCCATAAGGAAGAGGTCTTCTTGAATTCTGCAGCTAGTTGTAGTATGTTAGTAATGATTTGCATTTAAGAGAATGAAGAACGGGTGGCCACCTCAACAGACCATTCTCTGCCACACCCTGCATCTCCCAAAAAAAACTTCCAAAAAGTCATCTTTCACCTTGGGAGATCTGAATAATACTAGCATTAATGGAGCACAGTTCTTAAAAAACTGTGTCTTGGAGGTGACTGACTTTGGTTGTGGGAAGGTGGGTGAGATCTCTAATGCTTTTGAAGGAATTAAAGCAGGAGAAATCTTCTTTTTGAGTTGTCTGGTCTCTCCTGAAAAGATAAGCTCAACTTTGAATTGCTGAAGGCAGTTGTGGGCCCACAAATAATGTATTAAAAAAAGTGGGGCAAGAAAGAGCCTAAAACTGATTCATGTACAGATTGATAAAAACTTCCAAATATGTAAAAAATGACATTAAGAGAATCCGAAGGTTAGAAAGTAAGTTCAGAAAAGCAGTTAATATTAGAACTGATGCTTGCCTGGTCATAATTAAGTGCTTCTAAAAAATAGATAAATTTATTTTGTCAGAATAATTAATTTCTCTTCTCAGAGCCAGATTTATGTTTTTAAATAATTTTGCATGGAATAGAAGTGATTGTTTTTTGATATCTTAAATAAGTTAAGTTTATTAACATTTGGACTACATGGAATTTTAGCATTTCTGAGTGAAACTTGAATTGCTGATAGAAGAGGCTGAAGGAAAGGCATAAAATTTTCCTTTCATTAATCAAATACTTTATGTCTACAGAAAAGTGGTAAATTTGTTCTACAGTATGTAGGGGCACATTTTGCAGCTTTTTGCTTTTTGCTACTGAAACTTTTATGAGAGGAATAGTAGACATATCTCTAGTTTATTTTCCAGAAAAATTTAATTTCAGTGAATATGATTTGTGCATCAGGTGTTTTATTTTTACTCCTCCATAAAACAGAAGGGTAGCAATGTGTTGCTAGTAATCTAGAAATCTATTTAAAAGAAGTCAGGGAATGTTTCAATATCTGAGCATTGATTTTTGGAATGTAAAGTTTAACTTCAGAGAGTATGAAAATAAATATGAATACTCTATCTACAAGTGTATTCATGCCACTAGTTCTTAGATGTGCTCCTCCTATTTTTCTCTTTTTAACACAGAGTATTTAAATGATGAAAAACAGAATGGTTTTGCTTCTGTTGTAGTTTATTCTTTCAACAGTAGAGTGCTTGAGGAGAGGACAGGGTCAGATTAGTTTTATTTCCTGTAACATCCTGAGTGCCATGACATTGCTTAGTGGTATTTTGAATTGTTGTCTTTTTCCATGGCTCACATCCATATTTCACTTGTGCAGTAACAACTGCTGGAGATTGCCAAATGTGCTTTCTGGGCAGTTGCTGAGCCTGCTTTGGTCCCCAACCCACTGCTTACTGACCCTTTTATTTCTAGTCTTTTGAACAGTACTGGATCCTTTTCTTGCTAGCTTTGCATTTGTTTTGGTGGTTCGTTTTGTTTGTTTGAGGTTTTTTGGTGGGTTTTTTCCCCTGAGGCTTTGATGATGGGATAATTTTGAAAGTCTGAGTGGCTATTAAATGGATAATCCTGCATCACCAGTACTTCATGAGTCCTTCAGGGAATGGTGGTATAATGGAGAGAGATTATTTCCCTTTGCAAAGTCAGTTTTGACTCTTCCAGATATTGTACATATTACTATGCCTTCTAACTCTTGTTTTATAGTTTCTACAACCTTGCATAGTAGAGATTTTTTTTTTTTATACAAACACAGCACTATCCTGTTCAGATTTTAATGATGTTGTAAAATTCCTTGGTGAAAAGACAAGTTTGCGACTTGGGCTAGCAGCTCTTCCATGATGGATCCCTATTCCTGGATGGACTCAGTTTTCCAAATTGAGTGTCATGACTATTGTTTCTTCTTTTTAAATTTTAGCTGTCCCTTTTCCACCAACACATCGCTTGACATCTGAAGAAGTGTTTGACACAGATGGAAGACCAAGGGTTGACATTTTGAAGAACCACTTGATAAAGGAAGGTCGAGTGGATGAAGAAATTGCACTTAGAATCATCAATGAGGGTGCTGCAATATTACGGAGGGAAAAAACTATGATAGAAGTTGAAGCTCCAATTACAGGTAATATTTCTAGGTAATTTCATACATAATTAAATTTGAAAAGCCAGATTTTTTCAGTAGTAGAATTTGTCTTCAAATTGCTGAATGAAAATTTCTCTGTTAGTCCTTCTGAATTATCCCTCACAACTGCATTTGCTTAACAAGTGAAGGCATTAAACCTATCGAAAAACTAGTAGAATTGGTATTAAAATTGGGAAAAAAGAAGGAAGTAGTTAAATGCTGTTGAAATGTGAATTTCTAATTCCTTCAATATTATAAGTAGGAATAAAAGCATCTACCTGAACTCAGGATAGTTCTGAAACCTAAATATGTGAAGAGAAGCTCATGATGGTGGTTTGAATCATGGTGGGATTCTTAGTGAAAAATAGACCTTTATATTGTTCTGTAAGTGAGACTGGTGACTGCGTGTAAAACCATGTTCTCGTGAGAGCAGTAGTACTGATAAAGATTGTTTTAGCATCTTTGACACAAGAGCCAGAGCCACTGGGATACAAAACTGACTTTTAGGGTTTTCTTGAGTATTTTCATAGTTGGAATAGTTCTGTTTCTGTTTGACCTGGTGAAACATGGAATTGGTGTAGTTTAATACTTTTATTTATAAACAGGCTAGACTCACAGAAAGTAGCTGTGTTGCATGTCTGTTATTCATGATAATGAAAGTAGATTTGCTTTTTATGTTTAAATCACATTTTCGTTAATCTGAACCTGTTTTCTTCTAAATGGACTTACATAAATTAAATTAGTGTCTGCAAGCTTCTTTTAGGGCATCAGCTTGTTATTTGTTAATATTGGGTAAATGAAAACTTTACACATTGTTGCTGACATTAAAAAAAAAATGAACGATTGAAATGGTGGAAACTACTAAGTGGCTGACTGAGGTCAGAGTCCTTTGAAGTTTCAGATAAACTCAGAATTAAAGTTTGTTTAGCATTCTTGTATTTCTGTATATACAGGTAGTTGGTGTGTTGGCAATTTAAAAAGGAGGGAAGTTCTTTCAGTGTGTGAGTAGAAATCTTAAGGAAAGAGACATAAAAGAGTGCACATTCTATTTAGTCTCATATTTTGTAGATTGTGATGTCAAATGGTCTGCTCGAAGGGAGTAACAACCTTTATAATGTGGTGTGCCATATCCAGTATTTCTTTCCAAAATTAGGACAACTTTTTTCCCCAAAGATTTTACTGATAAACTCTAAAAAGTCAGGACAGGCTATTTGTCAGTTGATCTATGACATTTTGCATCAAGGAAAGGCATAGTGTCTCAAATTCTTGTTGTTACCAGTGACACCTTATGCAGAAGTGAGAAGGCAGCTCCTGACTTCCATTGAACTGGGAACTCCTGTGGGAAAGAGGAGATAGGGGCAATTGTCTCTTCCATGCATTTTTAATTACTTCTTTAAATTTGTGAGATGACCTGGTTTTGCTGTATGCTCCCTAAAGACTTCCCATCTGCTGCTATCTTTGGCACTTCTGCCTTTGGTTGCTGACCACTGGCCTTGTCCCTTCTCATATTCTAAAACCACAGGAAAAATCCAGTGTTGAAATAATGAACATGGTTATTTGAAGGAGAAAAGTAACTCAGCAAGGAGAACATATTATTTTAATTACAAGTATGTTAGTTTGACTCAGAAACAAAAGTACACTCCCCTTTTTTCAAGTTCACATGAACTCAGCAAATTGTTGCAAAGCAGCAGGCATATTCAAATACACATGCCAAGAAGAATTTGCAAAGATACCTAAGGAGCTGGGGAGGACATTAAAGAGGTGCTGACAGCTTTCAAGACCTCAATGCTCAGTGCATTAAATGTGTTGGAAGAATACCCCCAGTCTCCTGGACTCAGAGCTATATCATCAGTATTGTCACAGGTAGTAAAGACAGCATCTTAATGAAAAGCAAAGGGGGAACCTTCAAAAATTTCTGTTGTTCCTGCTTTATACCTGTCTTTCTTCTTAATTAGAAGTACTTTGTGGATGTTAACTATAACTTAGTAACTTTTCCATTAGATTTTTAAAAATTAATTCGAACAAAATTTTTGCTTGCAGTGTGTGGTGATATTCATGGCCAGTTCTTTGATCTAATGAAGCTGTTTGAAGTGGGAGGATCACCTGCTAACACAAGATACCTCTTCCTCGGTGACTATGTAGACAGAGGTTATTTTAGTATAGAGGTAACTGAATATATTAATCTGTTCTGTCCTGATTTTTTTATAAGCACACTTTCACTTAGGTTTTCAAATGAAGTTTTAGGTCTGCTTTAGCATTTGAATGCGTTCTTCCTTGCTGTGCCTTCTCCTGTGATAAAGGCCTGTTGACAGGAGGATGTTGACCAGTCGTTTGGACTGTCCTGTTGAAATCACCACTTACTCTTTTTTTCTCCTCTTTCTTTAGCTGGTTTTCTGAAAGTTGAATTCTGTTAGCTTACTATATGTACTGCTGCTTGTCTGGTAATATGTTTGTATGTTTGTGAACAACAGGTGAGTCATGACTGCAAGGACTTTTGGTTATTCATAATATTATTATCTGTTTATTTTTGTAAAAGAAACTAATTTTATTTAGATAATCAAATGGTTTTTAATAATTATTAATATTTTTCTTTAAAAAAATTCTTAAAGCAAGTACAGATATTCCCTAAGGATGACCTGTGTTTCTGCCATTCATTTTTCAGTTACTTTGAATTCAAATAATTATTTTCAGCATGTTTCTTAATTGTGCTGCATTTTTAAGATATTCACATATTCACATCAATTGGTTTCAGAGCATGGTTTTTAAGTTAAGTGTTCTTCTGGAACCAGCCTGGGAGGTGCCTCAGCTTGGGATCTCTTCATAGATACTAAATCTAATGGAATAGCATGCCATTTGAAATAGTGTCTTGCAAGTCCCAGTGTAGTTCTTTTGTTTCTGTATTAAACTTTGCAGTTCTGATAATGTGTGGGTGTGTCCTGGGAAAGGCATGCAGAATGCATTTTGGGGTTGTTAGAGATGGCAGACCAACAGGAGATGCAGCAAGGGCAATTGCCTCAAAATCATCTTTAAGGAAAAATTTCAGTAGATATTCCCTATTTATTAATTTGATCTTTGCTTGTTTTTGATGATTACAAATAATGTGATTGTCCTGCAAAAAGGCATTTACATATCAACTCTATATGTTAATATATAAAAACCTGGTATGAAAGCTTTTCAACCACTACACTTTAAAAAATTTCTGAACAAAGATTAGTTTTATATTTTTTTACTAAGAAGATAAAAATTCAGTAATTAGTTTAACTAAACTTCACAATAAAAGTCTTTGATGTGTTTCAATGTTTCTCAATGTTTGCAGTGTTTTTTTAAAGCATCCATTTGTTTTCTTTCTTCCTTTTTCATTCTGCTATTCTGTGCAAAATAACTTTGAGTAATGGCAGCTTCAGGGTACTGGTATTGATTAAGAACAGTGATAATAAGAGTTTGTAGGTGACTTCAGTGAAGTCCAAAACTTGTGGGGTTTTGAGATTTCTGTGCTCAGTTAAAAATACAAGAATTAGATTTGAAATTTGTGAAATATGTTTTGGGCATTCAGGACTGCTGGATGGTAACAGACTCTTTTTGAGGCTTTGTTGCTGATGTTGCAGTAATAATGATAGATGGAAAATTATTATAATTCTTTGACTTTGCTGCTTGTACACTGAAAAAGCAGTCAGCTTCCCCGGTGTTTGAGGAGAGGATGATTTACTCTGTCCATTTGTAGTTTAAAAATTATATCCAAATGATGTATCTAACCTTAAGGGAAATTATTTTGTCATGTTTTTTTTTCCCAGTCTCTGTTAATAAATGTCTGCGTTTCTTCTTATGCCAGTGTTTAGAATCATATATTATACCAGATTTTAGGCAGAAACACATACAGTATTTGTCTAGATGAAAATGTTCTACAGTTTAATTCTGCTGAGTTTACTTTATTATTGAATATCCAGCAAACATAACTTTTTTCCCAGTATTCTATGTGGCTGTTATTAGGAAAAATAATAAGTAATTTGCATAACTCATATCCAGAACTGGATTTGGGGAAGTAGTGCTATTCTAAAATAGCACATTAAGCAGTAGCTGCTTTTCAAACTGTTAACATCCTTCCTCAGTATTTCTCAGTAGTAATTTTTTAAGTTCATATAAACTACTGTATTTTATTGGTTATCCTGTTTTCTCAACAGTGCGTGCTCTACTTATGGGTCCTGAAAATTCTTTACCCAAGCACATTGTTTCTTTTGAGAGGCAACCATGAATGCAGACACCTAACAGAGTATTTTACCTTTAAGCAAGAATGTAAGTACTGTCTAAGAATGTAAAATTAGCTACTTGCAACCTGCTGATCTATAGTCTGTGATTGTGCTTGAGAGATTAGTTTGATTAAGGCCTTGCAAACATCTGGAAGCCCCATTGACTTCTGTAAAATTGCTCGCAGTTCAGTGTGGCCTTGGAGTGCAAGAAGAGAGCTAGCTGTAAATATACATTATGGAGTAAATTTTGATGTAACCATCTTGATTTTAAAGTCCTTGAGAGGAAGATAATTTTGCTGTAGTCGGGAGTGCTGAGTAACTTGCTGAGCAGTGTTATGAAGCTGGCATAAAGTCCTACTGTGGAATAATTTTTCCATTTGGAGGATTGATTTCAGCTATACTAGTAAGATAACTCTTTGGTGATATAAGCTACCTCTCCATTTGAAGGCTTGTATAAGTATTGATCCTGTGATAAATGGATCGTTTGGCCTGGTGAAACCCTCTTTGATGTAGGTAAAAAATAAATAATCAGTAAACAGTTCTTAGCTTTTCACTGTGAATGGGAATTCACAAATTTTTTAGTAGCATTTTATACTGAAGTATGCTATATAATTGTATAAAAATATTAAATAATTCAGTGATTTTTATTTAAATCAAAAATTTTTAAATTGCTTTTTAAAAACAAAAATAGGTTCTTCACACTTGAGATAACAAAAGAAGTGAAAACAGTTTATAGTTCTGGAAGAAAATATGTCTTAGAAACATGCTTGCTATTTAAGTGTTTGGAAATGCTCATTTGAACCCCAAAATACTCATTGGTTTGGGTTTTTTTAAGCATTCACTTTGATATATATTTTTATAACCACGATCCACTAGAGTACTTAATCCATATATTATGATTTTTTTAGTGATTTCTATTTTCTTTCCTGCAGGTAAAATAAAGTACTCCGAAAGAGTCTATGATGCTTGTATGGAAGCTTTTGATTGTCTCCCTCTTGCTGCTCTCTTAAATCAACAGTTTCTTTGTGTTCATGGTGGACTTTCACCAGAAATTAATACACTAGATGACATTAGGAGAGTGAGTATTTTGTGTATTTGAAAATAAGTGGAAATAGAGATATTTATGTGATGCTATACAAAGTCATCTTTATGAAGTTGTCAGTGTATTTTCTGTTCTTGTCTCTTGTTGAAGTGTAAATCAGGAGCTGAAATGTAGGCTAAGCAGTATCATAATTAAAATCTCATGGATTATCTAGTGCATTTTCCATTAGTAGACTTCACTGGGACAGCTAGGACTGTTACAAAACACACACAAAGAAGAAACCTCAAAATCTCCACATAGTTTTTTGACACAGGTAGTACTTGTGAAGAGTTTCATATCCAATCAAAACAATACGTTGTATTTCTTTCTAAATAAGAGCTAGTGTTGTCATGGCTTCCAGGAGAAAACTTGTTGAAATTAATTGTAGTCTTAAAATTGTTTACTGTATCTACTGTCATGTTTCAGTTATTCTCAAATTTCTTTGAAAAATTTTTTACTGTCTTAAATATGTGGATTTTAGTTTTGACAAAGTGAAATAGTGCAGTATTTAATAGAAATTCAGATTGCTATTTAAAATGGCAAATTTGGTGGGCATTTGAGTAACAGCTGAGGAGTACTTCTCACTGTGGTGAATGTGCTGAGTACATTAATAAGAAGAATTTAAAAGGTTTTTTAAATAGTGCACAATGGAAACACTAAATTGTGGTGTGCAATTTAAAGGGCAGAAGATTGTGATAACATGAGGTATGTTTCTAATAACCTGGTTTCTATTTGCATGGATAGCTTGTCAGGGGGAGATTGTATCAGATGGGAATTTTCAGTCAAAATGGAATTTTCCATTGCCTTCATTTTTGCATACTCATTTTAGGCTTCTTTAAGTTAACTTAGCTGACATCTTGACTGCTGCACTTGGAACTCAAAACCATTCCTGTTATGATTAGGAACAGCTAACATGCAGATGATTTCAGCTTAAAATATATGTAGGTGGTTCTAAGAAAGCCTTGGGATTATAGGTAAGGATGGAAGAAAAATGTGGTTTATCCACATATGGAGGAAGGTACATGGGGGCCTGTTTGTAAAGAGATCTAAATGTCAGAGAGAAAGTAAAAGCATGCTCCTAAATTGCTTTTATAGTATATAAAAGTATATCTTGCAGCCTATTTTGTCTTTTTAACTTCATTAATTACATTTCTCATTTTCTTAGCATTTTCTCCTTTATTTGTGCTTTGTTTTTCTTTTTTACCTCTCTTTTCTCAAATTTATAGGCCATTGAGTTGAATCTCATTTTTGAATTCACTGTATTTATTCATTAGGGATTTTTTGTAATGGTTGGACCATTTCAGAGCCTCAGATGTCAGTTTATTTCACTTACAGATATTACACTGCCAAGCAGAGTGATGTGAGAGGAGAAGAAAATGGTAGAAACAGAGAGGAAGTGTATTTACTAGATCGGTGGTGTAAGTGGGAAAATGTACTGAGGCACATTGCATTGTCAACACAAATACTGACGTGTACAGAAATCCAAATGCATTGTGCAGAGAAAGGGAAGTAAAAAAGCAAAGAGACTAAACAGTGCCATTCTCACAAAGCCTTAACACTTCTCACTATACAGATGGAAAGAAGCATGGTCAAGGCTTTTTGGAAAGTAATATAAAGAAAACATATTCTGAAAAACATTTTGGAAAGCCACTCTCATAACAGGACTGTGATTCATTTTCCTGCTAGTCTCAGTCTTGCAGCTGATCAGGTTTCACAGTGTCAAGTAAATGTAACTGAGGTAGTTCTCTTGTCTTGGCCTGTACTTTCAGATGTGCTTCTATTATGTTCAAGGCTACATTAGGCTGAAATGTTTATATGCATATATTAAAATCTGCATTGTATTTTGTTCTGGTGAAAAACACATTTATAAATGTAAGGCAGTGTTAATAGAACTGTTCCTTGGGCCTTCTTCGTCTTTAAAGAATCACCTGGTAACCTGAAAAAGGTGCTAGTCATGGATTGGCAGTGGGTTCAGTAGCTGCATTAGAGCTTGGCATGCACTGATATTTTAAATGTATTTAAATTAAATGGGTGATGTGAAATGCTCACATTATATCTAGGAAAAAATCGTATACTTGGGGTACAAGTGTGGTGTGTGAAGTTACTTCTGTAAGCAATCAAGACAATTGAATAACACTTCAGGCCTTCTGGTTTATTAGCAGAAGTTCGTACTAAGGAGAAGTCTTAGCTGCAAGGGCATAATTATCTGGCATAAAAGGGAAATCACAGCTCTATAAATAATGCAGGAATCACCTAAGAAATAAAGAAAAATTCTATGCCGGGTGCAGTTTCTTCTGGATGAAGTCTTTAATCAGTATTGATATGTAGGAAGGTGAATAAACTACACAATTTAAACTATTATTTTTGCTGTCATAAATTTTCTTCCTGAAGAGGACTGCTTTCAAACTAGGCATGACAATGAATCCTAACTAGAAAGGTTATTCTAGGTGCTTCATGTTTCTGGCAAAATGGAAGTTTGTCAAACTTGTGGTAATCTGATTTTTATTTTCTGAATATCAATTCCATTAATGTTCTGGTTGTCTTGGTAAAGAGTGTCGCTTTCAGACACATGTCCATCAACTTACAGATGATGTTTAGTTGATTGCATTTACACTGCCAAGACTTCCACTGAAACAAAATGCCAGGAATTGTAATTTTCAAACCTAGCATTTTAGAAAGAAGGAAGTATCCAGGTAAGATTATGGGGACTCTAAAAAAGAGAGACAAAATTTTTACCCCCTCATTTGCAGCAGATGCTCACTCTTTTGTTTAGCTTTTGGTGATACTAAGACTTGGTCAAATTCCCTTGAAATATATATGGTAGCACAGCTGGGAATCTGTCTTTGTAATACCTTGCTTCCTTTCTGTGCCCTGCTGAAATTTCCTTTTGTTCAGTAATACATGAGATGGCTGCCACTTTTCACTGGCCTTCACATTGTTCTTTAGGCTTTATTAGGTGATAGTTCTCAAGAAAATTAGGCCAGATTAATTAAAACTGGTGTCTGTGTGTGAAACTTCTGTGAAGGTCTTTTGCCTCAAAAGCAAAATTGTTTTAATTTGCTGTACCTTAATCTGCCTCTCAGGTTTTGGTGCTTCTGAATTGAAACGTCCATGTGGAGGTATAATGCATGTCACATTAGTTGTCCTGACAGCATAGTACCTTGAAAATAATATAGATTTAAATGTTTTACAGCATATAAAAAATACACTACCTAGTTCAGTTTCAACACCAGGTGTATTGATTCTTATTCTTGAAAATTGTCTTTCTCAGTTACCTTAATCATATTTAGAAAAATGTTAAGCCAGTTTGTACTGAGATTCTGTTTTGCTATAGTCAAAGCACATTCAGAAATAGTTAAATCAGTAACAGGTGTTTTGTATTTACTCGTGTCCTTTAACTTACTTGCTGTGCCAATAGTAGAGAAGCCCTTAAATTGATTATTCTGATTTGATATATGTAGTCTGGGTTGAGTAGCTTAAACTGACATTTCCTTAAATTTTGAGCTATCCTGAGAAGTGTGTCAGTTAGTAGATTTTCTAGTGAAGAAGGAACTGATTTGGTGTTTATGTAAGTAAGTATATGTACTATATGTATAAGTGTATGTAAGTATATTTATTTTTTACAAACTCACCTTACTTCAGGAAATAGCTGCATTATTGTTTCAATGCTATGAGAAATTGTTTTGGGAGAGAGGTGTGTTAATTGCAGGCAGCCAGAACTTTTTATTTATAATGTCTCTATCAATTTGGCCAAAGTTGTAAGGAAAATCCCTGAAGACTAAAGAAAAATTCTTAGAAATATTTTCTAGACTTTCAGCCTTCTGTATTGCAGGAAACATCAATCAGCAAACAGTTGGAATTTCCTTGTGTGAATGCCTCTGTTAGCTTCTGGACCCTATTTATTGCTGGAGGTTTAGAAACTTGATGGTTTAATCTACAGAAATTCTGGTACTTGCAGAAGTTGATGGACTGACTTCTTCAATCTGGAAGAAATACTCCATGCCAGGTTTATCATCCAGTGTGGGAAATGTTAAACCACAGGATTTTAATACTGATTAAATTCCAACAACAACTTCAGTTAATACCTGCCTTACCATTATCTGGCAGGAATTTGTAAAGATCTGGACCTCTCCACTTATGTTACAGGTGGCAGCCTCGGGAGCTCTGATTTTCCAGGGCATGAGAGAGCTTGGCACTACTGCTGGTTCCATATTTGAATGGATTCCAATGGACCGTTAGAGTCAAATTCACCAGGTGCTCACCAAACCTCCCTTCGAGCCTGTCATGAAGAGTTAAGTGTTCTCTAGTACCATCAAAGTCATCTTCTTTGCTATGGGAAGTGAAGTGAGATAAATGCACTGTCCATCAAAGAACTGTTCCTACATTTCTTGGATAAAATCATCTTGTGAACAAACTCCAGCTACATAAAGACCAAATAAACTTTACATTGAACCTGGGATATCAACTTCCATTTCTGGGACATCAGAGATTGATTGCCTATAACTTAATTAAGCAGGGCATTTTCGTTTTACATTAACAAATGCACTTTGCTCCTTAACTTCTGCCCCTTTTGACTGTGGTTACTAGGAAATTTGCAGGCTGCTAAAATAGGTGTTTCAAGTGAAAATCAATAAGGAAGCAGCAAGAGAGAAACCAAGGGAAAATCTGCCAAAATTCTTATGGCCCATTACATCAGGGATAGAGCTGACAAATAAAGCTTGTATGAAAAAACCTTAGCCAGCTGGGCCAGTTGCATCTTCATTACATTGTTAAATGATCCATTATGAAGATGTGTGTTTCAGGGTGGTTTTTTTCACTTTTGTTGGTTTGGTTTTTTAGGGTCTTTTCATAATATATATTGAGTCTCTTCTAGTTGATGCTAATTATTCATGCTTTTCTTTTATAATTCCTGTTTTCTGTACTGTTTCTCTTTTCTAATTCCTGGTAGTGTCTCCAGATTGGTAGATGTGGCATGTGCATGAAAAAGGACCATTTTGTTCCTTGTCTGTATCTTGACCTTGTATTACACATATCCATCAGTCTGGAAGTTATCTCCCTTCTTTTTTTACAACTAATAAATCTTATTGCTCTTAACAGGTTTGGTTCTTTTGGCATGCCTGTGCCTTATTTCATGAGGAGGAGAGGAAAAACTATACAGAAACTACTTCTCTTTGATATGGTTGGGATTTATTCTAAAAATGTTTGGTATTGATGGATATGTAGGTTAACAAACGTGTAAAACTTCATAATTTAATATTTAAAGAGTATTTGTGCTTCTGCCTTTTTTTTTTCTAAACAGTTAGATAGATTCAAAGAGCCTCCAGCATTTGGACCAATGTGTGACTTATTGTGGTCAGATCCTTCAGAAGATTTTGGAAATGAAAATTCACCAGAGCATTTCAGTCATAACACAGTCAGAGGATGCTCCTACTTTTATAGGTGAGAGTATGCGGTGATCTAGTTGGGTGTTTTAGTACTGACTCTTCCTGAATATTTTAAGAGGATATCTTTTACTCATAATTGTTTTCATTTCACAGCTATCCAGCAGTTTGTGAATTTTTGCAAAATAATAATTTGTTGTCAATCATTAGAGCACATGAAGCACAAGATGCGGGGTGAGTACTTTGTATCTTTCGAGGAAATAGTCGCAGTGTAAAATAAAAATTAATTGCTTATTTGCTGTAAGATGTAATATAATTTGTTTGGTTTTACAGTTATAGAATGTACAGGAAAAGTCAAACTACAGGGTTCCCATCTTTAATAACAATTTTTTCAGCACCTAATTACCTGGATGTCTACAATAATAAAGGTAAGAACTTGTTATTAGTAATTGTATGTTATAATAAAATTACATTGTCTAAGTAGATAATCTAATATCAACCGCTTTTTGCCGATTAAGAAAATAAAGGACAAAAAAAATCTATTAATGAAAGTTATAAAAAAGAGCCATAAATGACAACCTCCTGTAAGAGGAGTACCTTGAAGCATAAGTGTGGTCAGAGGTTTCCTTTGTGAAAGTTGTTGCTATTTAGTACTTGTGATTAAATCTGCTGGTGTTATCCAGTTAGGCAAGGTTTCCCTGTGCTATGAGTATTCACTCCTCTCATTGTCTTTAGTGGGTAAGGAAGGTGGTTTGCATTGTGGATTGTGGCATCTGACCATCTTAATTGTGATTGTAATTCCCATAATGGCCATATATGGGAAATCAAAGAAGAGCAAGTAGTGATCAAAATACTGATCACCATTGGAAATATTAAGATGGAAGTATAGAACAAGAAATCCATTTTTGTCCATCCTCTGCTAAGATGGAGTTGAACAGGAAAAGTATGTTTAATAGTGTGGAGAAAGATTTTCAAGTCAGAATTACAGAGAAGAGCTTAGCTGTGAATTAGCATTTTTATTCATTGATGAGAATAAAGTTCAACAACGGAATTTAAAAATAAAGCCTGCTGAAATTCAAGTATGATATTAAAGTAAGGCATTTCAAGTATGTGATGAATGAATGATCTCCAAATGTTCCAATAGTGTTCCTTTGAAACCAACACCTTTTTTCTGTTAAATACATTGCATTTTCTTCCACCCACCTCTAAAGAACCACCCCCAGCCCATACCACTTCTGTAGGGTGCATAACTGTACACAGGAAAAGAGGAGCCGTTGTTACTTTCACTGATTGCAAAGTAAAGGGGAAGTAAAAATATCTTCAACTGGCTTTTTAAGTTTTTTCACTATCTCTATGGATACTGTATTCATAGAACCCTCTTTCACATGAGCTATTCCCAGTCTGATGCAAGTGTAAGTATAGAAAAATGTGATCAACTACTTGTTTAGCTTTAGAATGCTTCTGGTTTTCTGTCTTTTTTCTTTATGCTTTCTCTTTTCCCTCATCCTCAAGATGTCTGTGGTTTTACTCCTGTCTTACAGCATGTGAAGACATGTATGAAGAATAAAACCTGAATTTGCGTATACTGAATGTACTGCTGTTCTGAGTTAGTTTTGTTAAAGTTACTGAAATTATACCTTTTCAGGACTTTAAAAAATCTTTGTTGATTGTAGACCTAAAATAGGATAATACAGATCTGTATTAATGTGTAACAGTACCTTAGAGTGAAAGATACACAGTAAAAATCCAAAGTGCTCCATTAGTTACCTCTGTAAATATTGTGAAAGAAACAGAATGGAATACCTTTGGGATTATTTAGTCTAAAATGTAAATAGACCTAAGCTAAGCCTGTGACTTTACATTTGTGGTACTCAAAAGTTTTAAACATTCTTTTCAAAATGTTTGAATTTCATTTTAGCTGCTGTATTAAAGTATGAAAACAATGTGATGAATATTCGTCAGTTCAATTGTTCTCCTCATCCTTACTGGCTACCAAATTTTATGGATGTTTTCACATGGTCTTTGCCATTTGTTGGAGAAAAAGGTTAGTAGATATTATGCATCAACTAATAAATATCTCTTCTTTCTGCCAGATCAATGATTTTTTTAATATATTTACAGATGAAAGATGAATTGCATTATTTTTGTGTTGTTTTCTTTGCTTGTTTAAGTCAAGGTAGTTAGAACTGCATCTAATATAGCTAAGATGTTAACAGAAATTATAATTTCTGTTGGGGGGTATATATCTCCATTGTTAATTAGCACCTTTGAACTGCATTTGAAGTTAATATTTAAATTGTTCATATTCTACAGAATGCTACATTATATGCATTATTAATCCTGTGTAGTTATAGGTATAAATTTATATTGAGATGTTTGTGTAAAATGTTAACTTTCCTATATGGATATAACAGATTGACCTTCACTGAAGATAAGTTTTTCAGTTATAATTTTTTCTTGTAAAAAGATAATTTAGCACAGATCCTCCTTTTTTTTTTTTCTTTTCCCTCTAGAGATGATAACTCTGAATCTAGGACACTGGGGCCCCAAGTAGTCCTCAGTTGGCAAGCAACGAGGTTAGAGGCTATTTGGGTCTGTTTAAAATCCTTCTATGACAGAAACTGCTGCTCTTTTCATAAAAAGAGATCTGGAGAGCTCTTTAGATTTCTTTGAAAATTTCTTTTAAATTTAGTTTAAATTTAATTAAATAAAATAAATTTAACTAAATTTTAGGTTTCCTGCAGTTATGTATTTCAGGACATAAAAACCTAGGATTCTAGATTTGCTTATGTTGTCTTTAGTGAGCAGTTACATGCAAATACTTTGGACACTTCTTACTGTGGTTAACAAACTCAACAATTTTTTTAAATGTTTAAATGTAGGGACCTGACATTTGAAAGAAGATTTGATTTGTATCTCTCTTGCCTGATTATGCAGTAGATAATGTTTTCAACAGCACAGGGTTGCTACTGTGTATTTTGCTTTTGTTGCATTGCTGGTAATGACATCCAGCAGCTTATTTAACAGCGAGTGTTTCATTGCCCTGCTCAGTGCTTCAGACTGCTGGAGTCATGGCCCTTAGGTAGCCTTGCCTTTGGACAAATGCATGTTTCCACTTTGGTGAAAACCTGGTCTGGTCTGCATTGATCAGACCAATATCATAATAATTTGGGGTTTTTTTACAGTAGCGAGTAACTCTTTCCCAAGAATGAAGAATACAACCATAACTGATAACACTGGGATTGTATGAATTAGTCATGAATAAATGTAGGCAGCAATTTACAGGGGTTTTAACCAACTGCCTTCGGGATAGGTTTCTGAATACTCTATGTAGAGGAAGGTTTGAATATTTTAAGAGAGTCTGATATACATCAGAAAGATTGAGTGGCAGAATAAGAATGTTCATGGAGGAAAAAAAATACACAAACTCATCTCAAAAAACGTGTATCCACTATGTTAATATATTTAAGGGGAATTTTAAAATACAAACAGATATTTATATTTATATAAAAATGTTATTTATATTTAACATATTTATGTTTTAATATTTTTCTGCTTGAGTTTTTCTGCTACATGCCTGCAGTTGTTAGGAATAGAATAGCTTTTTCAATTCAAGCCTGAATTGGAGCAGTCACCATTTTTCATATTTAGATAAAGTTTGCATAAAAACTAGTTCAAGTACTTGACTTTTAATGTAGAACTACTAATTTACAAGAAAAGTCTTCTTATCTAAAAAAACTCCTTGTATGAGAGGAGTGTTCATGTTGTTTGATTGTTTAATGTTAAGTTGTATAATTTATAGCTTCTTACTTTCTGAGCTTTTTAAATTCTGTGACAGCTCACATAAAGAATTATTTTGAAATGAGGTTACTGAGTGATGGCTGTGGTGTGAGAAGTTCATTCACTAGAGTTGCTGGTGACTAGCTGTATCTTGTGTACTTGGAAATATTTTAAATTCTACACAGAATGAATTAAGATTTATTTTTTCCTATACAGTAACAGAAATGTTGGTGAATGTTTTGAGCATTTGCTCTGATGATGAGCTGATGACAGAGGGAGAAGATCAATTTGACGGTAGGGTTTACTTTAAGATACGTAAATTTCCTAACGGTAGTAACTTATAAATGATGGTTAACTTAGACTGGTGTAATATTGCCTGGCATTTGAACAAAATTGCCTTCAAATTTTTCTGTGGAAACAATGCTTTTGGTGGGGCAGAGAAGGGAATTGAATTTGTGTTTGTGATGAAGAAGCAGTAATAGTAACCTTTGCAAATCCTCATATGTGATTTCAGGATGAAACAGACTTTTAGTGGGAAATTGTCCAAATGTCTTGGCACTTGAAATTTAACACATACTAACTTAGTTTGCCACTATTTAGAATAAATGTATTATAATACACTAAATTTCTTAATTATTGCCTTCAGTAACAGTTGATGTAGGAGAACATCAGATGCAGTATTTTTTATGGCAAAGTACTATAAATAAAGCCTGAAATGCAAGGTTAAGTCTGCATTTGAGTTCAAAGGACAACTTGGTTATGTACATTGTATTATGTGTATTTGTGTAATGAATTACACCATCTTTTTGTCTTTTAAACTGTGATACAGTAGATTGTTAAGAGAGGTTTGTAGCATGATGATTAGGAAGCAACATTGACATGAAGACCTAGCATATCACATTTAGTTTTGTTGGGCTTTTTACAGAAGTGCTTAATGCCGCACCTAAACATTTTTCAGACTTGCTTCATTTCATCCAATAACAGAACTGATCTGGTGAATTGTTGTTGATGGGGGAGGAGGAAGAAAACTTTCAGCAGCCTTAGAGGAACATGAAAGGATCATTTATAATTTATAAAGACATTAGAGACACAACCCCTTTCTCAGCATTAATGTGTTCAAATTCAGTAGCAGAATAGTGTTGTGCTAAGCAGCTGTGTGTTTCCCATTGGAGTGCATTGGTTCTGAGCCACGTCAACTTTGCTGCAATTTAGATGATTGCCGAAAACGTGGAAGAAGTGTCAAAAGGGATCTTACCAACAGTCAATTCCTGGTTTTTATGCAAGTAAATCTCCTAGACTGAACATAAAGCAGTTGCACCAAGCAGGCTGTGGTGGTATTCTGAGGCATTAGGATTTATGTTTGCCAGAGTAGCTGCAGTTGTCAGTTGATTGCATATGCCCTGTCTGTAGTTTCTTAATTTGAATTATTTTATTATTCTGTCTCTTTTAACAATTTCTTTGCTTGATGCATCTCTTATGCCACCTAGGTACTGTCTATGCTTTATCTTTCTATGTGGTTGAATTTTTTTTTTAACTGTTGACTTTCAAGCATTCACTTGTTCGTCAAATTTTAAATATTCTCAATAATTGCACTTCTTGTTTGATGAATGCATTTTCAAGTGTTGCAATTTCCTTTTTTTTTTCATATTTCTTCTCCATTCCTTCTTTATTACCACTGCCAAGTTAAATATCTTTTTTTTTTGTCTCACTCACCTTTTTCTCCATCGTTCACTTCCTTTTTTTCTGGACTCTCCATCTGAAGAGCGACTCATATATGGCAATAAAAAAGGTACAGACCAGACAGAGTAGGAATGTTTTGCAATATGACTTCACAGAACCTGACAGTCTAAAGTATTAATGAGAAAATAACCTTTCTATTGAGAGTTATTATGTAATATTTTACGATTATTAACCATTTTAATGGGAATTTTATAATTATAGACTTGTGTATTTTGTGATGAGAAGTCATACTTCAAGACATCTGTCTTTCTGTGCATGAATTTTTTTTCCTTCTTTTTTCATTCCTTTTTTTGTAGAATTTCATTCTTTTATCTACTTCTAAAATTTTATCTTTGGTCCTGCATGTGTAGGGAGTTGTCTGTCTTGCTCTTTAATACTTTCCTCATGAGCTGTTTTTTAAGGTTGTGCATGGAATGTGTTTATAAAATGTTCCAAAATCTGGTTTGTGTAGTAAATTTGTCTTCTTAGCTGAGATGTCAAAAAAAGTACTTTTTGATTCTCTGTGAATTTTGAAGCTGGCCAGATGCAAATTGTAAAAAGCCTAGTTACCAACTTAAATTCATGGTCTCTCACTTACTTTTCAGAAATCACAGGACAGATAGTTTTGTGCAGAGATATTCTTCTGGCTACTGCTTGCCTAATAATATTTTTTTTCTCTGTGTAAATTTGTTGGTTCCAGAGAATATTTCTAATGCTTCGGAATGCATTAGATTATAGACATGTTTCCAGAAGTTATGTCTAGGGCATAACATGTCAGCTTTTCAGAATTTGTTTCTTATGGAGGCCTTGGGAAGGGAAAATGGGGAAGTTCTTTGTTATATCTCCTATAATTTAGGGTGTAATCCAGACATTGTTCTGCAAGCAGGTGCCATTCTCTAAGTAACCAGGATTGAGTGGCCGCATTAGTGCAGTGCTGCAGCCTGGAGCGATGCCTTCGGCTTTTTGCCTTGGCTGTGTTGCTTCTGGAGGGCCAGGCCAATGAGAAATCATCTTTAAAAAAAAAACAAAATGAAAAATCCCAACAAACAAACAAAACCCCCTCAAACAAACCAAACACCCCAAAGCAACCTTTCTCATTTTAAAGCACAGGGACTAGCACTGCCTGAAGTCTTTCCACTTGGCACATTACAGCTTGGCATCAGTGAAGCCTGCAAATTGGTGTAGGTAGGAGGAAAACTGAGGAACTTACAGAGAAATATTTGATGTCCCCCTTAACTTTTCAAACTCTAAAAATGTCTCCTTCTCATTCTGGATTCTCAAGTGGCTATTCAGTAGTGTTCAAAGAGAGAAAGCAAAAATTTCTACAACTTTAAAAATTAAAAGTTAAGACTTGAAGGAAATTTTTTTCAGTAAAATTTGAATGTTTCTTATTATCCTATTCCAAGTTTTTCCTGAGCCACCTGTTTTGCCAGTTTTTTTAGTTTTGTATCTGTTAAAATTGTAACTTTGTCTAAAAAGCAATTTTACTCGGCAGTTCCTGGCTTTTTTGCTTTGTTTGTGTGGACTGGCAGGTATTTGTCATACCCCAAGATTCTGTCATTGTGTTCTTACAAAGGCTGTCTCTTTCCCCGTTTTTTCTTTGTCATTACACCTTTTCTGTCTTGTGTGGTTTTGTTGTAGTTGTTTGCCCTTACATGCTTTATCTTTTGTCTTTTATGTGGTTTGGTGGAAAGTCTGCCCACTCTTGTGCCATGGGAGGCCTCGTGTCCTTGCAGCTGTGGTCTGAGAAGTGCGACTGTTGTGCCTGAGTGTCTGTGCCCTCACGGGGAAGCCCTGTGCTAGTGAGCAGGGGTGGAAAACAGCTTCTTCCACAGCTCAGCTCCCTTTTTCAGTGCAAGTAGGACAATTTTGGATGTGTGGCTCTTCCTCTGCCCACTTCTTTGGTCCTCTCTTCTACATTCTTGCAATTTAGTTGGCAACTTCTCACTGTGTGCCTTTCTCCCAAGCCTGAACAACACTGTACATGGAGTTCTGGAATACCTGACAGACTTGTCTGAGCTTGTTCACTCTTGGTCCCCTGTGGTTCAATTCACAGTATGACTGAGTTTCTTTTACCTTGATGTGATTAATGCTCTCCTTCTTCAATAGCTGAGGAAAAGTAAGGATTTTGGTTTGATATCTCCTCATCTGCCTCTACTGTTTTAATAAAATTGAGGAGTTAGCAAAGGGGGAAAGTAAGATGAGGGGAAGGATGACTTTTATACAATTAAACAAACCAGAGAAAGGAGAAGGTGTTGGAGAAGGGTGTTTCTGTTTTCATGTCAAGGCAGGCAAAGGTGGTTTTCCTTCCTAATCACAAGCCTCCTTCTGAGTTTTATCTTCACTTTTGTGTGTCACAAGTGGTATCACTCTGCCCTGTAGAATGTGCAGTATTTACTCCAGATCTTTGGTATTTGTAATTTCTGCAAATCATGCAAACCTAAGATGATGTGGAACACAGACTTAAGTGGTAAGAAAGGTATCACTGCAATTTTTTGCTTGTTTATTTTCTGAGGGGTTTTCATGGAATTCTATTTTGGGTAGCTAACATAAAAACAAGGAAATCACTGTTTTCTCTTGAACAGCTGTGTAACAATTAGAAAATCTTTAAATTTTGTGGCTTTAGTATCTCTCTGGCTTCTGTATTGGGCTGCTTGCCTATGTGTTGATATACACATATACACATTCTTAGTACATGTCAGTACTAGGAATTTAAAGTGTAAAATTTAATTAAATGAGTGAATATAGTTACTACACTGTAGTGGTGGTAGTTCAGGTGCTTACTAGGTTTAGAAAATCATTGTGAACAATCTAAACTTTTTTGTGTGTATTTTGTGGACACAGAGGTGATGGTGGTTTTGCTGGCATTCTGAAGCTCTAATTTGATAACATTGTGACCTTCTATGAAGAGTACTGAACTTAAACAGTTGTTAAATGTGATGCATTTTAAAACAATGACCTTCTAAAGAATCATGAGCTTGAGACTCTTTCTTCTTCTATTGAAAGTAGGTACAGCTGCCGCAAGAAAAGAAATAATCAGAAATAAAATCCGTGCAATTGGCAAGATGGCAAGAGTCTTCTCTGTTCTCAGGTACTTGCATGATTTCTGCACTCCTTAACCCCTATTACATATGCAAGGTAAACATCTCTGTTTCAGGATAACAAATACCAGAGATTTTTCAGGGAGATCACCATGCATCAGAATCTTGTTTGGAGCACCTTGTTAATGGAATTTTTGGTTGAAGGATATTTTTGAGTTAATTTTGAGACGTGTTGCAAGAAATTAGAGAACATGATCTTCAGTGCACATGTTGTTTGTCCAGCTGTTAACTAAGAGTCTTTGAAGGGCAATACCAGATAGAGAGTCTGAAATCAAGGGTATAATGAAGGAGGTCAGGACTGACTCTGAAAATTTCTGACATACCAGGAACTTGAGGAGTACAGGGGCTTTGTTTTCAGTTTTGGTTTGTTTCTTTTCAGCTATTTAAAAAATATCCCATCTTCTTTAAATGCCGAGATCTCATCATCCTGTTTACCCAAAATGTCTGTTTTTCCACAGAACGTAATTGCTCAAATAGGGGTAATTTTTTAAAGTTCTTATTTCCCAAAGTAGAGACATTTCAAACAAAATTGGGGATTGTTTTATGGTAGTGAGACATATTCTGTACTTCATGAAGTATTCAGTGCTCATTTCAAAGCTAATGAACCTGCATATGAATAACTGCTCAGAATTTGGTTCAGAAGTAGCCAGCATTTATAACTCCTAGGCAGAGGAAAGACTGGTATGGAATAGAATTATTTTCGCCTTTTAAATTGTTGGAATTTGTGTTTACATTCAGTCTTGACATGTCTAAAACACAGCAGGACCGGGCTGTCCCTTTCCCCATCAATTATTTTACTTTAATACAAGATTTCATGTGCAGATATTTAAGGTTTTGTTACTGGTTTTTTCACCCAGGGAGGAGAGTGAAAGTGTGCTGACACTCAAGGGTTTGACTCCCACTGGAATGTTACCTAGTGGAGTGTTGGCTGGAGGACGACAGACCCTGCAAAGTGGTAATGATGTTATGCAACTTGCTGTGCCTCAGATGGACTGGGGCACATCTCACTCTTTTGCTAACACCACACATAATGCATGCAGGGAATTTCTTATGCTTTTCAGTTCTTGTCTTAGCGGCTGATACAAGCATAGTGTTATGTGTTAATCAGGCAATGTGAAATGGATACTTAACCAGGGTATAAAACTAAGAGCCAACTAGTTCAGCGGTGCCAAGCTATGCTTTTCAGACTCTGAGCTTCCTTAGTTTACAATTTTTCAGTTGGGGTGACCTTATAGATCTCGTATTGAGGCATTTAGTCATTACAGATCCAAAAATGGCAGTGTAATTTTGCATCATTACTTGCGTGCTCTCCATTAAAATGGTTTTATTATAGCTGTGTTAGTATTTTCATTGACAATGTCAAATACTTGTTGATCTTAATATTAACAAACAGCTACAGACTGCATAGTTCCATATTACACTCCATTGACAGATTGGAATGTGCTATGTTTTGTACCCTGGTAATTAATGCCAAAGTTTGTTCTCTATGTTGTTTGTCAAATGTTCTATGTATAATTGACCTCCCTGAATTGTCCTTGTAACATGCTGTTTCCTTCCTCTGCAGATGTAGCTGCTTTCTTAGATCTGTCTGTCTCTCTCTAGGTATAGATGTATGTCTGTATAAGTGTTAAAATTAAACCACTATCCCAGACACTTGTCTGTCTCTTGATGTAGAAGCAATGTTGTAGCACCTTGTTTTTGAGGTTTGCTGCATTTGCTGCTGCACACTGTCTGTGCATTTTCAACAACAATGTACTTGAAAAATATTCAATCATTTGTTATAAAATCAGTTGAGAATAAAGGGATTGAATTTAAAACTTGTAAATAAATCAAAATAAAAGGGTGTTATTAAGTGTGCATATATTTTTTTTTTGCATGAAAATAAAAAGAACTCTATACAAAATATACCTGTAATCTGGCTCATTGAATATTTTGTAAAAGGTTTTCATTCTTTTTTTAGTTTGTTGAATCATTGGATCATATTTTTCACAAGGCCCATAATGATTAACTAGGATTAGGGAGGATGCTATGAGCTTGTACCAAGTGTATTAAAAGAATGAAGTCCATGTTCTATGCTCACGGTGGTGAATAACTAAAAAACACCAGTCTGAAACTGGACTTCATATCAGCAGCACTCTTAACATATTCAAAGACTTTTTATTGGCCACCTTTGGGCTTTACTAGGAAGTATAAAACTTTAGTGTGGGAACACTGAATTTTATAACTATTGGAAGATTGTGATATGTGAATACCACTTTTTACACAATCTATTTTCCAAGAGTAGCTGCTTTTCTCATTTCATGATTTAGACTGTTTATTTGAATTCCTTAGATTTTCTATGTAGTTTTTTAAAAGCCTTTCACTACATTTTCTATTAAACTGTCAAAGCTGGTTTTTAATAGCTTTGAAACACAAATATCACATTTTAAATCATTTTTCAGTGGACATATAATGTCTACAAGTAAGTTTATATGTCCAGTGTATGTATGTGATTGTTTTGTGAATGTCTATAACAAGAAATGGTGTATGTTTCCTAATCCATTCAACTATTCCAAAAACATGTGTTCTAGCTTTAATTTTCATTGTTTAATAAGAAATTTTATTATGCTTAAAAATGAGTCTGCATTCCTCTCACTCATTTAACAGATTTTTATCCATGTTGCATTACAAATACCAGAGAGGATCAAACTGACTAGAAAATTTTTTTTTCATAAAGCATATGACTTTCTACCATTACTGAAAATGTGGGACATTTGGATAGCATGCAAAATCCATACTGGATTTTTGTGGGTGTGGGTTTTCTCTTGACTGGAACTTTTGATGGCAATATTCTCTGATGCACTACATTAATATTCCTCATTTGTTTTAGTCATGTTGAATGTTCAAAATAAATTAGTTAGTTCTTAAACGGAAGTAACTTCTTTTTAGTGATAGGCATGTTACTGTTTCAGTCTTAAGAGAGTAGTTTTCATATTAGGGTTAATGCTCAATTGCAAAGGTAGCAGTAAACCAAAAAGAAAATAAAACTTTACTGACTGACCATTTTCTAAACCATTGTAGTATCAGAGAATTTATATTCTTGACAAAAGTACAGTCACTGATAGTATAGTGTATATTTCTTACTACAAATATTTAATTACTCTATGAAGTATTTTGTACTATGTTGGTCAGTATATTATCAATAATTTAAACTAGCGTAGGCTTACAAAAATAAAAGAAAATAGTAATAATGGAAGCAATTTTTATTCTGTTCTTTTGTTGGCCTAAAGATATACAGAATTGACCAGTATGTCCCAGGTTTTCCCGGTTTGAGTCTTACAGATGCTCATTTTTCAGTGGCACATCAGTTGCTGTTAAACCAATAAGCAGCTTTGAAAGTTATAAGAAATTGGAGTGTATATTTACATTTCTCTAGAGAGCTGGGCTGTAATTATTTTATCAGGGCAAATAGATATACACATATGCAATTTTTGCATATATACCTATTATAGTTCTTAATGGCAGTAACGTTTTCCATAGTAGGTCTTAGCCGCTGCCACTGTTCTGTCAGGACTTTGTTGAGCCCAGCTGCTGTGTTTGTGACCTGCTGGCCCTTCTCCTCCTCCTCCTCTTGCTCGGAGCAGCGGTGCCTGGTGGCTTTGCCTGGTGGCTTTGCCATCCTGCCAGCACCAGGACAGATCCTCACTGCAGCACAGAGCAGCCCAGGGGGGAATGGCAAATGCAGACTGCAGCAAAGGGCTTAAACAAAGACAGCTCAGTTTAAAAGCATAATTCTGGAAAAAAATGCAAGCCTACATCCTATGGGAGACGTCAATGTATGATTTCTTTTTTCATGAATATACAGATATATTTTTTAAATGAATCATAGCTTACTTTTTGATAGCTTTAATGTGTTAGGTTAAAAACAGACTTTGGGAAACCATGGTCTTTGTATATTTCTAATTTTTTTAAATGTTAATTTGTTTTTTATTATTTTTGTTGCTTGCATTATAGTAGCTGAAATAATAAAGATAATATTAAGTACTGCTATTTAAAATAACATTTCCTTGTGACTTATTTTGTGAATTGAATTCAATAAAATTAGCTTTGAAATTGAGCCAACATCTGCTAAAAACTGACAAAACACCTAGAGCTTTCTTCAGCAACATACTAAACAGAAATCTAAATTAAAAATTGTAAGTACTTTCATGGATACCATTTGAACTACTGCCCCTGCTATTTGTCAGAAAGCAGTCAAGATATTTTTTTGTGCTTAGGTTGCAAATTGGTAAGGATTTTCTATCACATACATCCATTAAGTAAAACAAGAGGAGAGCTGAAATTAAAGATAGAAATGCCATTGAAACCTGTTGCTTAAAATCAGCTTTCTGTTGAGAATTTTCAGAGCAAAGACTTCAGAATTATCTGTTAATATGATCCAGTATTTGTTTGAGGTTTATCGAAATCTACAAAGTATAAAGTTTTAATTAGATATACCTGCAAAAGAGAATCCAACAAAATGATTTTCCAAATTGAGTCTCTACAGGTTTTTTAAGTGCTTGTATTTTCCAGTCAGTTTGTTCTTTTATGTCAAGTTGAAAATTATCTTTTTCGTAACTGTGATGAATATTCCAAGGTCTTTTTGGAATAGTAGTACTACAAGTAGCGTGAACTAGGAGTAAATTTTGAAATTTGTATTTATGACCAAGCTACATAATTTGCAGAGATAAATCAGTATTCGTGATCTTTTCAGGAAAAGATTGAAAACAAAGACTCCACAGGTAACAGAAAATGGTGGAAAGAGGTGGTTTCTTTACATAGTTTTTTATTTGTATGGCAAATTGATTATAGTTTGCAAATATGTATTTGGTGACTTTCTAAAACAATTCTTAAAGTAATTTATTTTTAGAAATAAAGTTTCTTTCCCTTAAAGTAAACATAAATAGGCATCCATTCAAGTGACTTTAATTCTGGAATTACCCTTGTTTCTGTAGATTTAAGTGCAGAACTATTTTAACTTTTTTTTTCATTTTTTATTCCATGGAAAGTGCAGTATGTGAAATTTAAAATGCTGCATTTTCCTTAAGTATTTAATATTATTTTATGAAATAAAATAGTATTTATTGGATACTTACATAATGCAAGTATCCAATTTTTTTAGACTATCTCAGTGAAAATTAGAACCTTATGCAACAGTGAGCTTAAAACATAGTGTAGGCAATTCATACATAAGATAGTGTAGGCACAGTGTAGGTGATTGGTTTTGTTGGATAGGAAATGAGAAGTAATAAATCTCTTTAAAGAATTCTATTCTCATCTAATGCTCTATTTTCTTATAGAGCTCTTTTCCCCAGCACTTGCTTGAATACTCTGCCATGATTTTTGTTGTTAACAGTATGTATGAAGCACTACACAAGGTTTACCACTATGTAAGCTATTTTTTGTTAATATTTTTGAAATTATGGTATTAAGGGCATGGCAAATGGAGAAGGAGGTAAAAAGTTGTTACCATGGTTGACTTAGCTACAGTTCAGGTTGTAATAATAATAACTTTATGTTAAAGCTTTGCCATCTAGAGCTAAAATTATGAGGAAAGATCTTACACATAAGAAATCAAAGCAGTTGTCATAGTTATTTAGTTAAAAAAACAGCTTGTGAGCTAGATGTTCTTCATATTCATATTAATTCACCCACTAAAACTATGTTAAATCCAGACCTCTCTGCTGTAGACTTTGTCATTGATTCAACTAAACAATTTACGAGACTTTTTAAATATGCAGATTTAACTAACTTCTAGATTTGTCTTCTTTGGCTTAAATTTCACAATTCAGTTCTCAGAGATGCCCATTTTAGCTTAAAATATTGTGAGAAATTGAAGTACTAGTTAAACTTCAGGGAACTAAAGATAAAGAGAAAAGTAATTTTTTATTATTATTAGAATGCTGGTTGTGTTATTTTTATAGTTTCCTTCCTGGTAATTTAATGAAGCTCACTAATGCATTTTAATCTTCAGAAATAATCTCAAATATATATTTTAGTATTTTTTTAAACCATACCACAACTTTAGCATCAGTTGAAGTTTTCTGTTGCTGTCATAAAAAAAATCAAAAGTCACAACCAAAAGTTACAGAAATGTATAGCTAATAAGATCAGTTCAATTAGTGTTACTTAGACAAACTTTTAGTTGATAACTCTGTTAGTTAAAATTTAGGAAAAGTTTCACTTAGACTTAAAAACAATCCCCCAAAAACTTAATTGTCATTTTAACTAATTGTAATCGAATCTGGCGTAGCATACTATATTAAATTGATCATTGCCTTTTCTGCTGTGCGATATTACACTCTTCATCTTTCTCATTCATTTTGCATGCATCTGCTCACTTCTGTACAGCCACTGTAGAGGCAATTGAGGCTGAAAAAGGTATGATCAGAGTCTTTGCCCTTGGCAGAGATCTGTGGTGTCTGGGAGGGAATTCAAAGTACTCTGTGTGGGTGTGTTTTATTTTCAACTTGCACAAGCAGAGATGAATCAACCGCATTGATTCATCTATTTTACATGTAACATTCATTTCTGGCTTTAGGATAATAGTTATCTTTAATATTTTAGGAAGTTCTTGGGGGTTTTTGGTCTCCTTTTGATTTTATTTTTACAGAATATGCTGTAGGTTTTTGTACAATAGCATGTTGTGGTATGTGATGTTGTCTTGAAGTTCTTAAAAATAGAAGTGTTTAGTGGTTTTTTTCTGCATTCAACTGAAGGTTTTGTTTGATTGTGGGGAGTGATGTTATATGTGGAAGGAGGGTTGTTTATGCATGCCTTTTCTCATAAAATATATTTAATGGCTTTGAACATTTTTTTAAACTTTTTGTGATATCTCGTAGTGCAAGACATATAACTTTTTTTCTATAGATTTTGAATATAATTTACTGTTCAAAATTATTTCTAGTATTTATGAGACAAATTAAATTAAATGGATTATTAGTGCTTCTGTTCTAAATAAGTTGTATATACATCCTCTATTATTGATATTGAGCAAAATGCCATCAAATTATTTGGTTCAGAGTATTCAATTTAAGATTGTTTCTTTTCAGAGAGACTTTAGTTTCTTCTTGCTCAGAATTCAATGAAATGAATGACAAACAGCATAGCCATTGAGAGAGAGCTACCTTTGGGGTTTTTCAGATTTAGTTGCAAAGCACCATTTAATGACTGTATTCTTTGTTTTTTTAATTAAGGAAGTCAGATCTCCAAAAATATAAACAAGTGCCATATTCTGTTCTCACACACACCTGCAAGAGGTCCTCTTGTTGTGAGTGGAAAGCTGTACTTAAATCTCCAAAGAATTATTTCATCCCTAAAGACTTCAGTCTTATTATGTGGTCAGCCATATTCAGGTGTAAATTCAACTACAGACCTCATTCATCAAAATAATCAGTAGCAAAATAATACCTATTTTATATACTTACTTTAAATACATCTGTATTTAAATGATACCATTGTTGAACCACAGTGCTAACTTGGTGATTGTGGTTGTGTCCATTTCCATCATCCACACGATTAGCACAGTGTGAACCACATCCTGCAGTTTTGCCTGCATGAAAACTGCAGGATCAGGCCATTGGTGTGTGTGCAGGATGTAAATCTGCCACTACTTTTGTAACCCTTTGCTGCTTTGCCTCCACTGCGCTTGCTGTGCTGCTTAGATCTTACTGACATTGCCCTGAAGAGAAGGGGGATGTTAAGATTAGCCCAATGAGCTGAGCAGCAAAAGCACAGCAGTGATAGCTGGCCCCACCAGGGACACGCAGAAGCAATCAAGTGGGCTTAAACCCCTTGATTCCTGCTTGCAGAATATTTGCCATACTTTGTTCGCCATACTTTGTTCTTTTTGTAACAAACTGAAATAATCATTACAGTGAACATTTCAGGAGAGCAGGTTAGAGAATCTTTTAGCAATGCAGTTGCAGGGCCATAAGTTTCTTTGGCTGATCGTTAATCTTTTTTTAAACATCGTTTGTTAGAAAAAGTATATGCTTTCATCTTATTTTTCCATTACTGACATATCAAATTTGCATTTTGTTAAGCAATACGAGGATTCTCTCCGCAACATAGAATCTGCAGTTTTGAAGAAGCAAAAGGTTTGGATAGGATCAATGAGAGAATGCCACCAAGAAAAGATGCTCTTCAGCAAGATGGTATTAATACTGTAAACACAGCAAATGCCAATGGAAACAATGGAACTGGCAACAACAATGCACAGTGACCACATCAGCTTCTGGTTTACTCACTCATGTCCTGCCTGAGAATTCCTAGATTACTGCTTTTTGATGTGACAACAAATGAAATAGGGGGATCACTTGAAGTGACTACTTACACGAGGTGGAAAACCATCTGACTTGATCCCACTGAAGAGAGACCATCATACTTTTGAGACAACAGCCCCTCTCTTACACGGTGACCCAACCTCCCTGGAGCGTGTGCCTCACCCTTTCACACAAACATCCATCACTGGCTGCTGCAGCTTTGGAAGAGATCTGGGGAAAGGACCGGACTGTTCTCACTAAAGCACACCTAGGCTAGCATCTTACGCTTACGTTGTCAACACTTTTAAGTTTACAAATGGGATTTTTCTTTCAGTAGAGGTAGTTTGTTTGTTCGTTTGTTCAAATCAGACTTTCAAATACAACCCTAAGAGCTAACTATTTATTAATGGACATTGGTTTCATGATATGTCTTTAAAATTATAGATTAGAATGGTCTTAAAATATCTGAGGCTGCAAAAACTGTATTTTAAATAACAGAAAAAATGCCAAAACATTTCAGTTGGTCATTCTGCAAAATCCTGACCTCAGGTTTACTCCTTTAGATGTTGCTAATTCTATATTGTATTCACTGTATTTTTTAGTTACAGCTTATCAGAAGATTTCTATGTAGGAATGTTTATTACTTGAACACAGATGAAAAAGAAAATATTTAATTTAGAAACTTTTTTGCCCAGCTTTTTCAAGACTTTTCCCCACCTTGAATAAAAAAAAAATATATATACTAATTTTAAAAGTAAGAAAAGTATGGAAGTGTTAATTTTAAGGTACTTTTAATTGAACTTTGTACATTGTTTAAGTAAATTTTGATTCATATCAAGTCTGTAAAGCTTGGCATTGTATTTTGTGTATGCATGTTTTCATTTTGCAGATATTTAATATATAGACCTATGATGTACATCTATAGGTTGCCTAGATGTTATAGGTACTTTTAGTTTATTGTGAGTATTACGGTTGCATAAATAGCTAACAATCACTGGGCTGAATAGCTGCAAGCTTTTTTATTATTTTTAAATCTGTAAAGGAAACTGAACCTGTATCGGACATACTTTTTGTTTAAGCAAAGCAGCGCGTAAGCAATTGCTATGTTCAACTGCTAAGGCATTAGTGAAAGTGTAAACTTGAGACTGCATGTATTTTGGTATCTACAGGACTGCTTGGTTAAAATAAAAATTGAAGCCCTGTGCTAATTTGTTCACAAATAATGGACTGTACTGATTGCCAGTGTACTTTGTTATATATTTTGACATTTGCTACATGTCCTTCTCATCCCCTGGAACACGACTTGAAACTTATGTCACTAGAGTTCATCTCTTTTTTTTTTTTTCTTTGCCATAAACTACAGTCTGTACATACCCCTAAGTTGGAAATTTTATGCATGTTCTGAACTATTCAAATATTTTATAAATGGTAGCACACAATAAATTTTGTGCATGGGCTGCGGCTCCTATCATTGTGTATTGGTTTTATTTGGCATACATAGGTCTAATCTGGCTTTGCAAATTTTTTAGAAATAGCCTTCAATATTTAAGCCATTCAAAAAAATAGCATAAAAGGTCAGATTTCGCTTGCAGAGAACTAGTTGAATGTAAACACTCACTATGTAATTTAAATTTTATTCCTGCTGCTATTTTTTGCTTTTGAGTTCTCGCTCAGGAATATTTTGTGCGTGGTAAACCAGACATCCATTTTTGGTTTGTACAGGCTTGTCAGAACAGGGTTAGTGGACTCTAGAAAAGACTGTTATGCATAGCTGTGTTTCATATGTTGGTTTGAACTAAACATTTGACTGCTGAAGTGTGTTGGGGCTGCTTTTTAGGCAGAGGTAAAAAATTGTTTTGGCCCTCTGTACAGACACACAAATTAGCCTTTTGGCATATTCTTTTTAGACTAAGGAGAAGCTGCTAAACAGGATGAGAATTAAGATAAGTGACACACTGTTGGTAAGGGGAGTTTTAATATTCAATTTTACTTTATTGCAGATGCATTCTAATTGGAAATTCTTCTCAGATTTGAGTCCAGAAGATCAAGTTTAAAATGGTAAGTTGTTTGGCTTTTTCACGAAGCACTCCTATCCCCATGAGCTGTACAGTCTGCATACAGTGTCATATTAGAGAAGAACAGAAACGTATTACAAAGTACAACTGAAATTTTATGATGAACATGGTGATGGAACCTTTCTCCTTGTAAGTGCTAGTGGAAAATGTCACAACCTCACAAGTATTTGTCCTGATTTGATACTCAGATCTTGGTTGTGATGAGGATTTCAAGTAGCTGGAATTGTATATATTCAGAAAATACAGATACAATCTTTGTGTGGAAAGACTTCACTGTAATTGGAGAGAACAGGTTCTGATATTTGTGTGGCAGTAAGTGCCGAGCAGCAATGATGTTCGCTTCTGTGAGGATTCCCTTGCAGTATCTGTTTTGCTGCTGTAAGGACTCCCTTGCAGTATCTATTGTCTGTAATAGTTTTCGCCAGATATGAAGGCAGATCTACAGTAAAGGAAAATACACTGGGTTGTTAGCCTGATTTCTCATGCTGTGTTTCTCCTGTCACCTTTTAGGCAAGTAGTCAGGTAACAGGGTTGTGTCTGGGCACTCATTTTCTGTGTTTCTGTAAGGTGGAGTCTGGAGCCATCTCTAATTCTTACATTGTTTGGGAGAAGAAATTATTTCCTTACACCCAGAAAACTGTAAGTAGTTTGCATTACTTGTTTTATGCTTTCAGCATTTTAAGGAGGGAAAGCAAATATTTTTGCCATAAAACAGGTTAATGTTTTACATTCACATAGAATAGAACATAGAACATTCATCTGTTCATTTCCTTGTGATAGTATATGAACCAGATTTAATCAATATTCTACTTTGAATGACAAGTGAAATGGTAGGGATTTTCAGTCACATAAAAAGACACTTATGCAATAATATGCTTTAATTATTAAGTGTTAAGATGCTTCATATGTAAGGAAGTTTGTTCAGGAACAAATGGGAACCAAAGCTTTTAAGAATCTTGGTCAAGCTTGGAAAGCTATTGACAGATAGCTATCTATACGCACACATGTATATCTATCTCAGTGGATGCTTGCACTAAGGATGACCAAAGTAGTGCAGAGCAGAATGTCTTCTAGTCTCTCCAAATCATCTTCCATCTAATTTGTATTTGAAATAATTAATCTGACCCAGCTGAACTGTATTTCTCAGTTAGTATCAGAAAAGGTTTATAGTCTAAAACCAGATTTAGGTTGCAGACTACTGATTAAAGTAAAACACATGAGCTTTTTTGTATGATGCACTTGATAATCTCTTGTTGCTGTGTAAAAACCTCTGTGTTCATGCTGTGCAGAGTGAAAGACTTGTCATCTTGGAACCAGCTCTACCAGCCCTAGCAACTTTTGTCTGATAATACTAGGAATAGGTTTGTGCTGTTTGTGTGAGGGTGTCCTATAATACAATTGTTACTTGTTAAAGCATTGCTGAAAGAACACACTGCTTATTACTGCTGGACTTGAAGCTTCTCTTAAATTTATGGTTGGGGACAGATTCATTGCATTTTTCTAAAAAACCCAAATGTGCTGTTCAAAGTTGTTCTCTTTAAATCCTTTGAAAACATCTACATAGCCATTTATATTGTGTAGATCACAACTGTTTTGGGTTGCATGTACAGGTTAGCATTAAATAAATGCTTTTTCACGGCTTGCTCAGCTGCTGTATAACCCACTCCTTTACAAGGGAGACTTGAGAATCAGATCCACGATGATTTCTCCTTTCCATTGTTGCCTTAGTTATCATTACACCTAACCACTAATTTAAGGAATTTAATAGGTGAGTGCAGTCAGATTCTGCCAAGGCCCCTAAACTGTCAGTTTATTGTGACTTAAACTGTGCACCCGCATGTTTTTCAACATTATGATGGAAACATATTAAAAGGGGACAGGGTGTAAAATGCTTGACATCACAGCCTTGGGCTTTGTCTTCTACAGTAAGTTCAGCAGTTTAGGTATTTCAGAAACTTGTTGAGTGCTGCAGATTCATTTGGCTGAAACAGTTGACTCCCACAAAGATGCATGCAGGAATCCAGTAGAGGGGAAGTGGTTTTGTCTGGGTCAAAAAGACTAAGGCTTAGGGTGTAATAGACAAGACATATCTTTTATTATACAATAAAGAATATTATGTGCTGTAAATTAAGGCATTGTAAGTGCAAAAAGCTTACTGAATCATCAAGATGGCATATTTGATTAGGCAACCTTTAAAATTATTCTTTTACAGGGATAGTTAGTATCTACTTAAAGCATGTTTCATGTCCTTTAGTTTGTTTCAAAAAAAAAAAAACCAAAAAACCAGATAATCCTCTTCTATTGCCCAACAATTGCCAGCAGCAACTTCCGGTAATCACCGCTTGTATCACTTGCTATCATTGTAGCCAATGTCTTCTGATACATCTGTGTGAACATCTGTTTAATCTGCACAAGGTCAATCTATGCAAAGACAAAAAAAAAGCAGAAAACTCAACCACAATGTATGATTTAAATCCTAGACAGTCACCCCACATCTCCTCTCATGTGAACTAGAGAACACATGCCAAGGGTGAGATGTGCAGTGATTAACCCTGTGCAGTGGACAAGCCAGCTGGTCCCTCCAAGGGTAGAGGAGCAGCTGCCAAAGCAGAGTGCAGCAGCTGTTCCACGCTTTGTTAAGATTGTGCTGTCCTAACTGTGAACAGGTGAACTTCTCACCTGGAGGTACTCACTTGCTACCTAGATGGGTAACAACAGTTAAAAAGGAAAACAAGCAGTTACTGCATTCTAAGCAGAGTTAATTAAATTACTATCTGAAAGCTGGCTTTAAAGCTAATTAACACATGCATCTAAATGTGAGCCCCATAAAAGCTTCATGCAGTACATGATTTTACACCTGTGAAAGGAGGACTGAGTGACAAACTGGTTTGGGTAGATGGTTTTCTGCTGCATGTGTCTGGTACGCAGGAGAGAATTTCTTACCTCACTGCGAGTGACTACAATTCTGATGAGGGTAGAATCATCTGTGCCAGCTCCTTTCATAGAATAATAAAGTCTTTCTGCAAAAAAGGCTGGGCGATTTAAAGCACATTGCACTGCAATAAAGCATATTGTTAGGATTAGTTCCAGTAATGTATCCCATATAGTGATACTTGGCAGGATCAACTTG
This sequence comes from Emberiza elegans, assembly GCA_024865655.1. Classification (NCBI taxonomy): domain Eukaryota; kingdom Metazoa; phylum Chordata; class Aves; order Passeriformes; family Fringillidae; genus Emberiza; species Emberiza elegans. Next base: position 20,428,915 of record JALJVW010000241.1, on the reverse strand, counting down.
GTAGGATTTTTGCTGTAGACAGCTAGAGGTTGGTCTTAGTGAAGAACCAGTTACTCTGAATAACAGGACTTGCTTATAGAGCTAAACTTATTTTCAAGTTGATCGAATGAGTTATTCCTTCACACAAAAACTTACAGTTAGTAGCAGTTAACTCCTCTGGAAGTGCTTTCAAAACTCTCTGAAATCTTAATTCTTAACAGGTAATTCAAAAACAGTTCTTCTCCTTGGATAGCTGGTATTGGGACACAAGGTATTTTACTCATGTTCCATTGCTAGAATCTCACTAGGAAAAGTACAATTGTAGAAGGTGCTGTAGTAGTTCTGCAACTCTTGTAGTTACAGAATAGATCTTGTTTCAGGTAGATTGTTCACGCTCAGAGACAAGCCACTATTCTACCTGATTCTCAGACCTAAATTTTTCCCATTAAACTTTTGAGTAGAATATACTGTGGGAAGTTTTTGCTTATCCATTATGGCTACAGAATTGCTGTAATTTGGGTAATCACTGATATGACTGGTGTCTCCAGATTTACTCCTAAATATTACTGGTTTTTACCATCAGTTAATTGTGCTGAATTGTGTTGAACTGCTTTATTATAGCAAGTCAGTAGGAAAAAGTGAATTCAAAACAACATCTTCTATTTTGCTAGGCTTATCCTTAGCCACAGCTGAGCTTTTTGGGGTAGATGGTGGTGAGGAGGGGGATGGAAGAGGAACTGTGTCTTCAGTGGGTTCATGTTGACTCTGAGGTTATCTGTGTGGGTGGCTCAGCTGTCTCTGCTGAGGAGCTGCACACCCAGTCACGGCTCTGTGACACTGATACCCCCTTTTGCAGAACTCTGAATTACACAGCTACAAGCACTAACCATTGACCCTTGGTTCTGAGCACTTGCCTGCCTTCCCAGAGAAGTGACAAGTAGTTTCTATGTGGCCTTTTCTTATTTGAAACTGACTTCTTCATGATGGTTGCTTATTTTCTTCACTTAAGTACAAGATGAATCATTTGAATAACTGAAGCTACGTATGTTCTAGCAGAGTCTCTGATTATGTGATCAGTTGCCATATGGCCAGTGCTGAATTGGATTTTTCTTTGGTTACATTTAGGTTTAATTCCTAAAGGATAAGAGGGGAGGGAAGAACATACAACTTACCAATAGTCTTCAAACCACGTTCCACATTTCCAGAAAATTCTCGATCAATGCTGCTTAATAAATCACGATTAGCAATCTACAAAAAAATGAGATTAATACGTGGATGATGAAATGCAGTAGCAACTGGAACTTAATTTAAAATACATTGGCCAAGCTTATTTGAAATCAGTGAACACCTCCTACCCTGGAGTATGCCTCAACTGTTGCTTTCAGCTGGGGAAAACTTCTGCTTGCCAGAACCATATTAAAGCAAGATTCATCAGTCCCAAGTTTTCCTTCACCAGCTTGGTACAGACGCTGAGCATCTTCTTGAGCTTTTTGATAATCCACAGTTTGATTCTCATCACGATTACCCTTAATGCAAAGACAGCAGATTTCAAATGAAATTTCAGAGAGAAAGCTATGCTTTAACTGCTTGCATTGTACAGAGACCCCAAGCATATATCTTCAAAGCTTGAAGCATAAAGAGGACATTTGCAATACATTACATTGCTTTAAAACTTCTCTTTGGTTTAAAATTCTTTATAGGAAGTAAATACAAAAGTGGCTCAGAACCCTGTCTGTAGGACATGCTTTAAACTGCAGATACACTGACTCAGATAACTTCACCCCTACAAACCATCTCATAGTTTTAATTAAGTACTGTACTTAATTCTCTATTTTACTTAATAATGTAAGCTTTCTCTTGATTTGTTTGTTTCTAGGCTTCAAGTTGCAAAGACTCTTCCCAAACGAACTAATGAATTATCTTACTGAATATGCACACCTGAAATATCTCAGGTTTCCTTCCTATTTTATTTAGAAGTTGCTTATTTCAAGTAAGAATGTCTTTAGAAACCACTTACTACACTTGTGTCAGTAGGGCTTATATGACATTTTATGTGCTTTGGTGGTTGTTTTGGCATTTTGCTGCCCAGTGCATGGATGGACACTGCTAAACATACTGGCTGAGTAGGCTGAATACATTCTCTCCAATACTGTTGTATCTATATAGGTTAATATACTACTTAAATGATGTGGTTGTCAGTTATTGTAAACTACTGGATTTATCAAAATAAAAATTAGCAGCATGAGCTTCTCCAGGTTTGCTTTCTTGTGGATTTTGACTTTTAACCAAGTATCTAGAGCATAGCTGAACTCTTACAAAGGAAGAAGCCAATGAGATAGAGAAGTGTCATAGAAATTCTAACAGAAATAGGCAAATTGATCAGAGACACGTGGGAAGTTGCATTACATATTTCTTCCTAAATATGAGTAATTGCAAATTACTATTCTTCAACACAAAATAAGCCCTAGTAAATGATATGGGGTAAAAAAATCTCCAGTGATCCTCTGAGTTCAACAGCAGCACCTCCCTACATCTGGTGACATAAAGGGGAAGGCAGGCTATGGAGCAACTTGATGGGGAGGTTTTGCCCTGTGGCGTGTCTTATCTTGTTTGTAGGGATTCTCACAGGCATTCTGCATACCACAGAGATTATCCAGTCAGCTTCACCCATATTGCTTTGTTGACATATGCAAAAAATAAAAAGCATCTTGCTCTAACAGCAGTGTAAAGCACTGTTTTAGGGATCCACTTGGTTGCATCTGCACAATATTTCCACATAAGTTCTGATATTAATTGAGGGTGCTAAATTAGGTCACAGAATTCATAATGAATTTGTAGATAAGAAGTATCTCTTGAGGAGGGACTGAAGTGTCATATCTTAGGGAATAAATTAACGACCATAGGCTAATTTCTTAAAAACCTGCCTCATGCTAAGCATGCACAGGCTATTTGTGGAGCCATTATGACTAAACAGATCAGACTGTACACTGTTATCTTATATTAAAAAAAAAATAATTAAAGCTTACTTGGCACATCGATATAAGTAATCGTTCAAAGTGTCCTGAAGTGTCTGATCTGATGTCTTGTTCAATGTCCCTTCCAAATTCTGATTTATAGCAGTTCACTATTTCGCGAATCTCCTGGTTTGTCCTTGTGCAAAGGATCTCAATCAGCACACTCTCCTGAGTGCCTGCTCCCTGTAGGCAGAGAAAACAAAGGCATAAATACAGAGCACTACCTATGCAGCTTCCTTCAGCTGTGAAATAGGGCAGTTCATCTGGTATTTCAAAATTTAATACGATCTAGGTTGTAAGAACAGTATCCCTGCTGTGCGAAAGCACAAAGTGTCCTGTGTACTTAAAATGGAATGAAGATTCCTCAAACATGCCATTCTGCACCAGTTCAGAGAAACACCCCAAAACATCCCTATACATCCACATCAGTGACACTGGCCAAAGTTAAAGGGAAAATGGTTTAGGAAGGAAATTCTTTGGCAACCTTAATCTAGAAATGTACCAAAGGAAGGTAAAACCTTATAATAATCATGAAAGACAAAGGTACACATGTAAATTCTGTTTTGGTCAGTGCACAAGTGTATTCTCTATCCAAATGTGGCTGCTTCCACAATGTGGAGCTTTTTATAGATGCTTCCCTCTCCCCACAATAAAAGTTAATTGTGATTTCTGTATAGAGGGGGATCTTACTGGCATGAGCATCTCAATTCAGGGAAGGATTTGGTAGGAGAGGAGATGTATGTGAAACTTCTAGGTAATCTTATGAATTTTTGAGAATGGTTGAGTGGCTATTCCCCATTAAAGGCAGATCTTCATTTAAGCTCCATGTTCTCTAGAAGGTGTGCATTCTTACATGGGTTGAGTTACTCATTTCCACTTGCTAGCTGCTGCAGCTCAAGCAAGATATTCCAGTAAACTGGATGTACCAGTTTACCTGAGTTAAAAGTTTAAACCAACTAGCTCACCTAATCTCTAAATGGTGTCTTTATATTTCAACAGATACATCCATCATCTGACTTGAAGAAATTACTTTTTCATTATCTTTTTGGGAGAAAAAAGGGATAATCCAAAAATACCTTTCAGTAACAAAGGTTTGTTCCTAGTAAGGAAAGGCATATACCTTTAGTTTAAACAGGGGTTATGGCTTTAACCCTGGCCCTTTCTAGGTTCTAGCAAAAATTATGCCCAAGTGATAAAGAACAAGGTTCTGTCCTGCAGCTTTTCCTCCTCTACCGAATGGACATTTGCCCTAGCTAATTGGCAAATGCTGCAGAAATTGTCTGGAACTGGGGGACGCAGCAGAAAAGAATTTTAAGCCCTGCAATCGCAGGATTTGTTTGACACTAGTACATTTTTCAACAATTGTGGGACCGGGTATTCGTAGATGAGCACTTTAAGATAGTTTAAAACTGTTTCCTTTGCAGGAATACCATACCTTCATTGCATGACGTAAACTCCAGGCATCATAGTAGGTACTAGGCATGAAGAGGGCTAGAATCAATTCTTCCACGTTACCACTCAACTCAGACTTCAGATCTTTAATTAAATCCTGTTCAATTATAAACACAGAAAGGGCTTTGCAGAGTGCTAGGCATATATAGATTATTTACTGAAGAAAGATCAAACTAGAACTTACTTCTATGATTTATTTCTACCTTTGTGCTGTTTTTCCTGTAAAGCTTTGTTTTATTTCTTATTAAGAACTTCCCTCTGTCCAAATCTCTGACAGGACAGCTCAGCTCTTCTTCATTATTTCCTCATTAATGCCACAACTACAAAATTTCACTTTAGGTTGCAAGAATGACAGGGAAGAAATTAAACTAACCCGGAATTTTATTTACTATCCAATCCTCAATCATTTCTCAGTTTGTTTCTTGGGAAAAAGAAGATTTCAGTGCTGGTTTGTGTGCAAAAAAATTCAGTAGTGTCAGACACTAATACAAAGGCAGTTTAAGCTTGATTATTTTCTGTCAAGCATTAGAGAAGCTTCTTGTGTGGTCAGGGACAGAGACAGCCTCCAGCTTTCCTCCACCCCTCCTTCTGCCAGGTATCAGGACAACCCTATATCAAATACCAGATGTCTCCCAATACATAAGGAATATATCCAAAAAAAGTGCATTTTAAAAATGCTCAAATAATTCCCCAGGACTAAAATGCAACCAGGCAGTTAAAGCAGCAGCTGAAAGTTTGGTTTTTTTCCCAATTCAAAGAACTAGTGAACATACCTTGCCATACATAGTCTTGAAAGCTGCCTTGATTTTTTGCCTTTGATCATTGGAGCGGTTAGCAACAACATTTATGATGGCCTGCTCATCAGTTCCTTGGAAACAGAAGGCCAATGTCATTTAAGAATGCCATATAGTCCCTCCAAAACTGTGCATTTTATACTGTTGCATTTGGGCATAATTACATAATAAGAGGCTGCTATTAAGGTCCACCAAATTTTCTGAGTCTACTAAATAGCCCCAGCCATTTTGAAAAGATAATTTTTGAAAAGCTTCTGGGGGGGGAAGTATAGTTAAAGAAACACTGAAGAAAACAACAAAATGGCATTAAGAAGTTAGATCAATAAGAACTAAAGCTTCTATTTCTTACTTACCAAAACCCTTCATAGCTTTGCGTAGGATTTCTGCATCCCTTCCAGCATCGAAGTTTGGAGCAGCTTGAATTGTACCCTGGGTACACTGAACCACTGCAGCAGGCTGAAAATAAGAGTCACGTGTAACTAGATATCTACACAATAAAAATTCAAATTAACATCACAACTCTGCAATCAGTTCTTCAGAAGGAATTCTCCATTAGTTCTCCATTTCTTCCTCTAACACAGAATCAGGGCAACATTACTCTGAGGGTAGATGGAAATCCTGATGCAAAACAAAATTGAAACCTTTGGAAATCAGCTGTAAAAACATTAAAACTACAGAAGCCACATAAGATTAATTATAGAAAAGAAAACAGCACATACCGGACCAGGCATTGGGGATGGTACTTGTCCACCAGGAAATCCTAGTGAAAATAAAGAACAAGGTAAGAGAAATTAAATAGGTCTCCTCTTATTATGGAAATGCCATCTAATCTGAATATAAAGTCAAACCTACCACTGCACACAACCTCTTTCCTAATGGTACCTACCACAATCTGTAAGCGAATTTCTTCCATTGGGGATAACAGGAAGAAGCAATCACAGATGCATTTTGGTACATACACTAGCAAGGCAATTCTAAAAATACTAAACTTACTGGTACTGTGGGAACTGGAAGGATCTCTCCTTATGAAATTTTGCTATTTTTGACAGAAGCCAAGATAGCCCAAACAAATTAAGAATGTATGTTGTATGCTCTCTTTAAAAGATGTTATGTACATTTTAAAATGCCTAGCATGTAAACAATAAATATTCAGAATTCATTGCTGCAAAAAGCATTGAAGGAATCTCATTTTGTGATCAAAAGCACTAGTAATACAAAAGCTAAAACTAATATTTTGTACTGGAATTTTATTTTTATTCATAATATGTATGCACATTCCTTATCATTTTAATAGCAACTTAGTACTGGAGCTAACAGAGCAATCATAAAACAAAATGGTTTTGCTGCTTTGAATTTCTTTAAAACACAACTGATACATTCCAGGACATCATCTCTAAAGTAACTGAAAATCATCTCTAAGGTAAAAAAAATAATCTCTACAGTCTCTATGTATGTCTGTATAAGATTTTCTAAAAGAAAATCATCTCTATAGCAACTGATCACTCAAAGCATTACAAACACTGCACCGATTTTAAGCAAATGTGTGCATTCTCCTTTCCTCTTTTTCCAGTGTGTCAGGTATCACTGTGAACACACAGATCTTAAAAATGCAATTGAGATTAACAGAACTGCTAGATACTCACTGAATGTGGACTCTGGGTTTCACAGTTCTCATCAGATACTTGCAGTTTGAAAAAGGGTAAGCACCTAAACCACTACGTCATGACCATTATTCAGGGAGAGCCATTCCCTTTGGATGTAGCACCTATAGACAAGGTTCTTATCAGCCCTTCAGTGGCCTGGTCAGCAAAGGTGGCAGGAGGTGCACAGCATACAAACCTCAACAGCTACAAGTAACAAAGGTAAGGGCTTAATTTGTTACTACCTATCCTGGAGTCTCTTGGTTTAACCATGGATGCTTGGAGTTTCTTATATATGACATACCTGGAATTTGTGCTGGTCCACCTCCAGCATAGCTTTGGGCAGGAGGCTGCTGTGGATAGCCACCAAAGCCAGGCCCAGTGGGAGGCACAGCAAAGCCAGAGCCTGGAGGAGCCAGGGGGAAAAAAAAGACTTTAGCACACTTAGTATTTTGTACTTCTTGACACAACAGGAGCCAGGTAATTAAACAAAACTATGTGAGAGACCGGTTTCTCCATGTCTGTGCAGTGACCCAGAACCAGCAAGGCTCTGCCAGCAGCACTCAGGTATTTACTGCTGGATGGCAACCTGGCTGCCTGTGTGCTGCTGCCTGCACCCATCACTGAACAAAGCTGCTTTTCTTTGCTGTTTCTGACAAGCACAAGGAATGGTTACACTGGAGATCACTCCTGACTGGTACTCTAACAGAGGATCTTACCTCCAGGGTAAGGTGGCATTCCTCCAGCCTGGGGAGCTCCAGGGAAGCCCCCCGAAGTGGGATAGCCCCCCGGGGCAGGATACCCTGCTGCTCCTGGAAACCCAGCATTTGGTGGTGCTGCAGGATAGGTCCCTCCTCCTGATGGAGGGAATCCTCCAGGAACAGCAGGATAGGCATACTGACCAGCTGGTGGATAGACAGACTCCTGTCCTGTTGGCTGAAATACAAAAATGGGATGTCTGTATGGCTGTTAACAGCACATTAGAGTAAAAACTCCCAAACTGCCAAAATGTCCACGTGTATAATAACAATGTGAATTATACAGTTAGTTGTAGGGCTTGAAGCAGCAGCAGAATTCCTGAAGCCTGGGTGGGGTCCTCCTGGTTGGGTGTTCTGATGCATCTCCTATATTGACACGGAATCAGAGACTGCTGCAGGGTGGAAGTCACCTCTGGATGGCCTGTGATCCCATCCACCCTCAAAGCAGGGCCAGCTTTGGAGTTGGGTGAGCTCATGCAAGGCCTGATAGTCAGGTTTTCAGTATATACAAGGAATGACAAATTCACAGCCTCTCTGGATCCCTGTTCCAGTGTTTGACCACTCTCTAGAGAAAAATGTTTTCCTCAAACCAAATTGCAATTGCAGCCTGTATTTGCTAGCTGCCCTTTCACTGTGTACCTCTGACAAGAGTTGGCTCCAATGTCTCTATTGCTCCTTCTGAGCCAGCAGAAGAGTGAACAGATCTGTGCTTAGCCTGCTCTGCTCCAGGTAAGCAGCCTTCCCTGCACATGCTCCTCTTTGTCCATGTCTTTGTTGGACTGGGAGGCCACAAGCAGACACAGCATTGCAGAGATGCTCTTTCTAAAGCCTGCTGTGTCATTAGCCTTCCTCCCTGAGGACTCACAGTGCTGAGCCACACTCATCTTGTCAGCCACTGTGACTCCTGGTCCTGTACTAGAAATCTGCTCTTTCTATCCCACACAAGGAGGAGGTGAGCTCAGCTCAGCTTGCTCTCTTTGAAGCATTAGGAGCTCACCCCCTGTTTAAAGACTTTTAAGAGTGTAGTAGCTTTGAAACTTCTGCCTCTCTTGCACAAACAGTATTTTCAAATGTTACAGGGTAAGAACTTTTTTGGTTTTTTTCCCCATTTCCTTTGGAATCCAGGTTATAAAGCATGGACATTCAATGATTAAATCTGGATCACTGAGTCAGACTGAACACCTATTACAGGTTTCAAATAAAAAGAACAAGTCCAACAGCTGTATATTTGTTTTGCTACATGTATGATTTACCAGCCATACCACAAAGGTTGCTATTAGCATTAAGATATATTAGAAATATTTACTTGAATGATCTGGATCTCTAAGGGAAAGCCCTGTAAGGTAAAAGTCATTATACGTGATCTTAGGAATCAGGCATTCAAAATCAGCTTCATAATGAAGCATAATGGATGGACCCATTACTCACTTGCTGGGAATCATCTTTACTGCTTTAGAAATACGAGTCACACATTAGATATAGTACACATTCATTCTTGACCTCAGAAAACAGAAATAAAGTGCAGAGCAGAAAAGCTTAACTCAAATGTTCTCGGGTTGGCTGCCCCAAGATTTCTACCCCCAAATTCCTGTGCCCAGGCTATATATATTCTTTTCCCTAGAGGTACAGTCTAACATTTCTCTGCCTGACTCAACAAAAAGATTTTATTGGAATTTAGATTCATAAATCCAGAAGTAGGATGCTCAAAAGCCCTGCTCAGATTACTACCAGTGCTACAGAAAAAAACAATTTCACATATGCTTTTAAAATTGTTTATCACATTGGGCATCATCAATGAGACTAGGAAATCATTGATAACAAGTCTAAAAGGTCTTTTAAATTAATTCATTGAAGCTGGCTATTTTTTAGATGTTAGCTAAGAAAAAAAGATATTTTCAGATGTAGTTAAAAATAAACTAGAGCTAAAATCATGAGGGTTCAGCAGAACCTTAAGGGAAGAAAAGAAATCCTGGAGTTAATAGTCTTGTTTCTAACATGTTTGTCTTTCATTTGACTGACTTTAGTGTTTCAGAAGAAGTAAGGATAGATTGTAAAACAAAATCATCAGAGAATTTATTGTACATATTTATATGTATATATTTATATTTTGCATGTATTTATAGCTTTTCAGTATCTTAAAGGCATTCAGGCTGATCCGTGCTTAAGTCTGGTTCTGTACTATATAGAACACCAGTCAAATTCCCACAATTACAGCATGACAAGTGCCATCATCAGTGCCATAAAAGCAGAGAGATTAATCTAGCTTTGAAAAATATTGCAGGCATATCAAAAAGACTGCAGTATCAGCCATACCTGATACAATTCAGTCTTCCATTAAGTTTCCTTCAAATTTTTAGTCTATTCAGTTGTGAGATGAAGGTGGAACAGTCCTGTGGATAGGGTAGTCAAGATACAGTGTCCTCTATCCTCAGAAAAATATTTACTTGGTGTTATATGAAAGCTGGGCTACTTGAGTGACGTGTTCCAAGCTCTTCCTGATCGCTGTGACCACTGAAGCTTGTTGAACATCTCTGTAAATCCTGGGATATGGCCATGTGAGTATTTTGTACAGATTGGTTTAGAGATTACTTCTAACCCTACATGTAAAGTGCCTCCCATTTACAGAAGAAACTTTAAAAAATAAAAAGAATTGTTGAGATGAGACATCTATATTTAAAACACCAAACTGACAAGATAAAATAAAACAAGACCAAAGACTTCTCTGGAACAATGGGCATCACTAAAAAACTTAAGCTTCCTTCTTGGAATTCTTGTGTGACAGCTGTAAAGTCATCCCCAGAGATATACAGAGGAAAACAAAGACCACAGACTAGCAAATGGGGTACATGAACTGACTACTACTATTCACTACCAGCTACTATTTACAGACACATGGAGCACAGTCAGAAGGGGTATTCACAGAACACAAGTGCTTTAGGAATGCAACACATTCAAGAGCCATACTTACAGGATAACCTGGGAAAGCAGGATAGCCATCAGAAGGGGGATAACCTGGGTATGACATTCTGGGAAGAAAAAATACAAAAGGTATTTTCACTGTGAGGCACTATCTTTGAGTTTGTAGTAGGTATTTGCTTGCTAATTGTCAGTTAAATCGCTTGAATAATCTGCTATTAATCCACAGAACTTTCCTTTTTTTTCTTTCCTACATCTGACCATAGCAATCAGAATTCAGAAGGGAAGCATCTTCAACTTATAGTAATTATAGTAATTAACTATCACTCTTATTTAGGGTCAGATGGACATTTAAGCATGGTAAGAGGCTCAAACTTCCAAAAAGGCTCAAACTTCCAGAAAGCTCTGAAATACAGGATACACTTAGAGGTGCCAGCAGGAGGGAGCTTGAACCCTTTTCCAGGACAGAAACTATGCAAGTTTCTGGACTGCACCAAACACCTGTATCCATCATCCTGCACTGCTCCGCTCACAGGGGTAGTTCCTGGGAGAAGAGCAGTACCCTAGCTATGCCATGTAAAATGATAATTTGATAAGAACAGGTATTTAGCATTACTTCATCTGTGGAGCAAATTTCTATTTCCTGACAGTAACTGTTTATTTTGGTCACATTTTTAACAGAGAGACTTGAGGAGTAGGGGGTAGAGATCATCCCATCCTGCATGTTGCCAACCAGTTGGGCAGGGAGATTCGAGACCATTAGCCAGGTTATGAAACTTTTAATGACGGGGAGAAAAAATGGACTTTAAATTTGGCACAAGCATCCTCAAGTTGAACAGTGGCTCTGACATAACTACTTTTATAACCAAAACAACAACAGATTTTTTCCCTCGGACTGTCGTTTCCCCCCCGCTGTTCGCGGATGGGCACGGGGCGGGTTGAGCCGGGGACCGGGTGTGAGTCAGCTGCGGCACTGGCCCGCGGTGAAACATCGGCGGGCGCTCCGTGCGTGGGGCGGGGGCTCGGCCGGTAAACACCGAGAAGTTCCCGTGGCGGCTGCTCCTCCGCAGCTCCGCCCGGCCCCGCACCCCCGCCAGTACCGCACCGCAGCCCCGCCGGCTCCGCGCCCGCCCCCGCTGCCTCTAAGGGCCCCGCCTGCCGCTGCCCCGCTCTGCTCAGGGCAGTCACGCATCGCCCCAGGCTCCTCCTGCTCCCGCAGCCGCGGGCCGGCCCGGCGAACCCTCCGGCGAGGTGGAGCTGCGGGCGCAGGCAAGTATCCCGGTGTCCCGGTACCCACTTCTCCCGAGGCCACCTGACCTCGTCCCCGCTCCGCAGCGCCAGGGCAGCTCCCGCCGGGGCAGGCGGCACCTCCCTCGGCCGGACACCTGCCGAGCCCCGAACCACAGGCGGCCGCGGCTACGGGAGCGCTGCCCGGGGCTCCATCCACACCCCGGGGCTGCGGCCGAGCCCCTGAGCGATGTCTGAGCAGAGCCGGGGCTGCGGCCGAGCCCCCGAGCTGCGCGAGCGGAGCCGGTGGGGCTGGGGCGAGGGGCTCCTCCCTCCCCCCCCGCCGTCTCACCTGAGGAGAACTTGCGAAGCCTCCGGTCTCTCTCCGCAGCCACACCGCAAAATGGAGCCCGTGCGGCCGGCGATGCCCGCCCCGCCCCCGGCAGCGAGCCCGCCCCGCCCGGCCCACGGGCCGCGCTCCCCGCGGGCAGGGGCACCGCGCCCGGTGCCGGTAGTGACGGCCCTGCCAGCACGGAACCCTTTGCTGTCCGTGCAGGCTCGGCTGTCTCGCTGAAGGGAGCTGTGCGATGCCCGGCTGTCTCTGGACGGACGAGAGGTAAGCTCACAGGCGCAAGTGCCACGACCGCAGAGCCGCTCTCCAGGGGAGCTGTGACGGGGGAGCGTTCCCACAGGAAGCGCCCGGAGATGCTGTCCCACCGCAGTCCTTTGCCACCCGGGAGGAAAAGGAGGGAAAAGTCCACACTGCAGTTTCCCTGTAGCACCACTGCAATGGAGTTCAGCCCTAATGCGTGTAGTTTTAAACCAAGTCTGTAATCCAATAACACATTCGTCTTTAGATCAGGATCATTGATCAGTAGCTGCAGGGAGCCCATCAAGTCACCCAGGCCACCAGAACTGCATGTAACAGGCAAAGAATATAAAAGACCTAAGTGCATGGGGCTGGAGGAGCTGCTCCTTTTGCTGTAGTTACTGAAGACCAGGATCAAAGTCCCAAGAGGACATAAAGGTAAGATTGACTGACTACTACATACACTTTTCTAGAAAGAAATGTTAATTTTAGTTATTTGAATGTAATTACAGGGAGTGCGCCTACTGTTTTGTTTCTGTCTGTGGTAATGTTTATTAATATTATACTTTGAATAGACATTACACACACATACTTTACCTGATGGTTAATTATTCAAAAGACATTCTGACAAACAAGATACAATTTATGAAGGATTCACCTATAATATTATGCACCAGTTACTTGAGGTTATTCAAAATATCCCCTTTTTTGTTTAGGACAAACATGTTAGCAGTTTAGAGACCATTCCAATGCAAACAGCTTTGGTTCCTTCCTGTAACCTGGTGCACCACTTCAGCTCTAGATGAAATAACAACCACTGTTCTCTTTGTCCATAAAACAGCGTGAAGTGCAGACAGCAGAAAATAGCTGGGTAATAATTTACCATGCTTGCTTGCTTCAAATGAAGAGCACCTAAAGCCACATGAATCTAATACATTACCTATGCAGGAAAATTGGGCTTGTTCTCTCTTGTTTACCCAGAACACATCAGGAGTGGCTTTAAGAATTTAATCCTCACAGCATTCTTCAGCTGACACTCCGAGTGCATGTCTACTTTATTTCACCTGTTAAGCACATTTCTTTCAGGACAGGTTTGTGTTTTAATCCTTGTTTCCATGGGAACCAAGCACATTCATAAAATACACAGTTCTTTATCTTTTTCATTTAATGGACTGTTTTGACTTAAGCTACTAAAGAAAAGAAAGATTTGTTTTAAAATAAATTCATTTCTTTTTGTGTAAAAGGAAGAAGAAAATATTTTTAACAAAATTACATGTCTTTGAAGAATCTGTTAAATGCATTGAATGTTTATGTATCAAGGAGAATGTTTGTTTGGAATTACTTTTTTAAAGCATGCAATGGAACCATTGTGGTCATCTAATTTCACTCTGTATTTAGGGAAATTCTTTGGCTTGTTACTATACCCAGAGCACACACATTTAGGAAAGCTTCTAAAACCCCATGCAGAGTCAAGGCAGTTCTCACTATTAGAAAATTCAAGTTTAGTGGAGAGACAAACTTTTGTTCTTCCATTTGTAATATTCTTGCATCCGATCCTAGGACATGGTACTGCACAGAATTCTGGTCTGGAGTGACTTGGCTCAACTATGTAGTTGTGCTGAGTGCTGTCAAAAGAGCTGAAACAAAACTTTTTTTCCCAGAGGAATTTATTGTTGGTGATGTAGTCAGCTAAAGCATTGCTGCTTCTCTATGTGTCCTTGTTGGAATATTATTTCCCACTAAAGTAATATAAAGTATTACTTTTGGCGTTCTACTCCAGCCAATATTATTAAATTAAAAACAAAGTCTTCCCCCAAGTTTGTTGTAAGAACTGGTCAGCTTTGAACCATAGGTCAAAGTGTAACAAACCCACAGGATACTGCAGTGGCCCAAGTCTACATTCGGTACTAAAACCACTTCTCCTGTTAGACTGCCTTGTGACTGCAGTCCAGTAAATGGTTGCGGTAACCTTCCCTGTGCAGGGAGCAGAGCGAGTTCAGCCCCTTCAGGAGGCAGGAGGAGCCCTGGGTTTGGCTTGGGAGTCACTGCCGTGAGTCATGGAGTGCTCCACCCGCCCTGCGCTGAGCATCGGCGTTTCACAGCACCCCCACAGAGCTGCCAACCAGTCTCCAGTTCCGTTGGGAGGAAATTGAAGCTTCACCCTTCCTCAAAGCACAGGAGAACAGCAGCTTGTTCTGCTTAACTGTTCTAGAAGGGTTGTGTGTCTAACCCATTTTCACACCAATTTAAATCATTAGGATTGAACCCGTGAATTTCAGGTTGAGGTGGCATATGTCCACACGTTCACAAAATTGCACACCGAAACACTGCCGCCTCTTTACAGCAGGTTTAAGTTTTCTGCCAAGAAACTGAAGTGACTCAACACAAATTTAGTGACCTTCATCCCAGTACATGGAAATAATCACCAAATGAAGTTGCTAATCTGGCAGCAAGGATTTAAGTTTCAAATTGCAGATAACACTAAGGTTTGTCATTCCAAATAATATAGAATTTTTTTTTCTGAGTCTCATCAGTTAAAAAATAGTGGACCATTACCACCTCCTCCTAAATTTTTATGAAGGCATTCCCTAAATATAAGTTATAAATAAGATAGTTTATCCTATTAAAAGTATTATTTTTTATAAGAAACATAGCAGTCTTACTGTGCTGGGAAGATGTCAGAGCGAAGCATTATGTCTGTGTCCCTTATCACATATCTTCAATTATTAGTCTTCAGTACTTGCAAGGACTGGCAAATTCCACAATGAGCACAAATTGTTCTTCTTGGAACTTTGCATTTTGTGCACACCAGCTTATAAAACAACATTGCTTTTTAACACTCTGAAAGCTGAATAGCTTTCTTTTTATGTTTTCACCATTTTCCTAACAGGGAATGACAAAGAGCTTCCTGCAGAGGAGAGGTCAGGGAAAGAATATTTTGCTTCCCCCCTCTCCACACAACTTCTTTGACAGACTTAATTGACAGACTTGTCCACCTTTGCTGCTTCCTCTTTTCTGCCACTTGATGCCATGTCAAAACTTTCTTCAAAAAAAACTGTGATATGAAAATTTTGAAACATTAAATGGCTGAATTTAAGAATATTAAGTTTAAAAAAGAGAAAGGAAAGCAAAACATTTTTATTCAGACTAATAAAAAAACTGAGTTGAATTTTAATACTTATTTAATGCTCACAAACAACATTTTCAATGAGATGAGGATCTTTGCGGGACCTTCACTTTTCACTTACATTGACCTTGCAATTAGAACTTAGAATTTAGCATTGAGTCACTGGTGGAACTCCCTAAATTGGAACAACCAATATAGGATCTACAGATTTGTAGTCTGAGTCTTATTCTTGGATTTAGCTGGCAAATTACCAGTTTTGAAGAACACTCTCTTTGCATACTTCAATTTCAAATTCATTCACCAGACTAGATACAGTCCTTAGTAAGGTGGGGACAGTTTTGTGGTAGAAGAGGGATGCCCCTCAGCACAGCTGAACTGTAAGACAGCCTTCTAAAGGTAATGTTATTGGCAGAGACTGTGCAAAGTTACAGCTGATATTTGTATGGGCTTTCTTCCAGCTGGAACTTAGTTAACATGAAACATATCTTGGGGAGAAAATGGGGTTTCTCTTCACATAATTTTAGCAACAGTACGGCATTATGAAATAGAAAATTCCTATTTGGAAACACCCAACTTTTAACCTCAAATCTCATGGATTGTCATTTTGCTGTCCTTTTCTTCTTTGGCAAACATGGGAACTCCAGTAGCCAAGCTTGTTTAGCCACAAATGCTTTTCAAACTCTTTTACCATGAAGTCAATTGCTGGCTTTAATTCCCTGAACTCCCCCTTTACAATGGGCTAATGCAATTGATCTTTACTTCCTTTCCCAAACAATCAGAAAATAGTTATATGCATAGAAGTGATACCATAAACTAAATTTACTGTCTTGTAGTGTCAGTACCTTACTGAAGGGATATACACAGCACCACTGATAAACCAGAGACTATTCTGCAGTCCTTCATGGTAAAGCAAATTATATGCAACACAAATCCCCACACTTTCAGTGTGCTTTAGCAGTTGGGAAAAAAACCTGCAAAGAACTGGAATTCACTCCCATCTACTCTTTCTTTCCTGATGCCACCTTACCCCCCCCCTTTCAAAAATTGATTCATTACACAATAAATGAGAAAGTTTTTTTTTTTTCTGGACAGAAGACATTGTTGCCACTGCAATGGAACTTTTATTCCAAATAGATTCTTACAATAAAGCTGTATTTTGTTATACAAGTAGACAAATCCCACAAGACATAAGATTCTCTTATTCCATTTTAAAATACCAGGCTCAGCTGAACTGCAGCCGCTCCCATTCATTTCATAAAACATGTCAGGGACTTTTCAGAGCAATGGAAATAACGATGTAAACCAAGTCATGTAGGTCATTAAATTACAGTCCAAGGAAATTTCTAACACCACAAAAGAGTGTATCTGCTCATTCTTCAGGCTCCTTGAAGTGTAGGGTGGCAAAGGTTTCTTTATAAACTCAGAAGTTTTTCATTGAGAGCAATCTGTGACTGTGTGAGATTTGCCAAGTAGGTTACCATCAGTAGGTCCTGAAAGGGAGGGGAAAAAAACAGTGATCAGAAATATTAACAAATTATAGCTTATTAGCTGATTTTTTAACATCTGTAAAGCATTTTACAATCACCTACAAGAAATATTGTTAGTCCTGAAAGTCCTGCCCTAAAGAATGCTTCCCTTGCAGGAAGCTTTTGGTATTACTGGCATATGAAACACTGCTTGTGAAATTTTAACTCTGAGTTCACCCATGTTAACCAGAGAAGTCAAAGGGTATAAGCAAAATTAAAAATTAGTTCTGGTCTTACAGACTGTGGGTGAACAACACATTCAAAAACTTAAGTTTTCTAAAAATCTGTTAGAGAAATCAGGTAGCATGCTAAAACCTTGTTCATATTTGAAAGTGATATGCACAGAGAGAGAACTCCAGCTCAGGCAAAAGAATCTCTGAAGTCACCAGTTATTGCTGAAATAATTTTTTTAAGTTTGGTAATTCATACTGTCCAATCAATATGAAAAAGAATTGATACTGGTTTTCAGATGACTTGCAAAATTCCTAAGTCCTTAAAAATGAATACTTCTATCTGCAGTTGCTTGCAAGATTACGCTGAGCTTCTTTATCCACCCTCAGCCCTTAAAACACTAAATTACTGACAATAAAAAAGCTATATTAGCTATTAGCATGTTGTATGAAAAGATAGATAATAGACAAATTTATGTCTGTATGAAAAATTTTCAAAATTGCTAGCAAGGCACAGAAAAAATTAAGATCTTACATTGATATTGCTGTTCAACATGGTCTCAAAGTCCTCTGGTGAAATCTTTGGCACCTGGTTAATAAGATCCATCAGGAAGCGCCCGACAGTGTTGTCAGCAGCCACTTTGCCAGACTAAGCAAAAGAAAAACACACTTCAGCATAAGTGGAACTCAAAGTTTATGGCCCAGAAAGAGAAATAATAAAGAGAAAACCCAGATGCACAAGTTAACATCAGACTTTTTTCCTGGCTGACAGAAAGCTGCCCTTACCAGCACATCCTCGGCGTACTGCAGCACCATGGTCAGGGTGTCCTGGATCCTGGCTGAGGCTGACCCCACCTGCTGCAAGTCACTGGACAAGCCAATCACTCTGTTGGGGCTAAAGCAGGTCTTCATGATAAGATCCACTGAAAGCAAAAGGAGGACCAGTGAAAAAAGCTGACTGCCACAGATACCAGTTTAAACCCTTAACTTGTTGAAGATTTTTTAGGTCAGCTTCAGCAAGACAGTCTGATTACCAGTAAAATTCCCAGAACAGCAGTTTTGCCAGGGTAGAAGAAACATTTGAACATTATCACAACAATGGTTATGACCAAAATAGGAAGAAAGCATTCACCTCCTATCCGCTCTGTATCATAATAAACATATTTCACTGTTAGTGGTGTGAACATCACGCCCATAGTTTTACCAGGGACTCCCATTGGGGCACTAGGGAAAAAAAAAAGAGAACAACAAAATGTTTTCAGCATGGACATATATAAAGGAGGAAGGAAGAGATTTCCATCTCAAAGATCTCTGTTAGCACTAAAGCGTGAACATGAGTACATTACTCATTCTCACCAAAATCAGCAATTTTAAGACGCAAGGATAACTGAGGACAGGAAATAAGTTCTGGCATACTATTAATTGCTCTTTTTCATCCAAGAATACTCCTAGCTGGTTTGACGTCACCATGAATGCACGAAGAACTAAGTACTATCATCTTAACCAGAGTTCCTTCTTGCTTTTAGAGAAAGTGCTCTTCCATCCTGAAATACTTCATGCTTTAAAAATTGACTGAAACAACGAGCAGTATGACAAAATTCAAGTACAAAGCACTCTCAACACCTTTATGATACCTATTATTCTACGTACTTGAAGTCCATTTACGCTTTAAGTAAGATCTCATGGAACAGTTCCCATTTTAAAGATGCACAGTTGAGAAGCAGTACTTTCTCTACAAAGTAAAGGGTTTTTCCTTACAGAGCAGAGCTCCTCAGCCAATAGTGGGAGGAATTCAGTGAGGTGGAAGAGTTTAATTTCTTAATATTTAATCTCCATTGTTAATTGATAAGAATGATGGGGTTAAGGGAAATAAAGACCCATCAAGAAGATGCTGTTTGAATTGTTTTAACCACACTTATCCTCCAACTTGTGTAAGTGCACTGCCAAGCAATAAAGCCCTGTGCCTACAGGCTAGCATCCAGTCAGTGTAATGGAAGTTAGTGACATTACTGCCAGCTGTGTGAACCCTGTGAAATATTCCAAAGATGTTCTGAAAATTGTTAAGTCACAACTCCCCACCGCAACGAGGTTCTAGGTTAATGAAGTCTTTAAGCCTACATACGATGGTCAAGACATTCCAATGAGAAGGTAATCCATGATCCCCAGCTCACAACTATGTTTAACTACTGCACAGTATTGTCCAAGAAAGGACACTGCACCCCACTGCATTCCTTGTTACCCTGATGGGGCATCTCTCAGTAACTCAGATTGCTGCCCTCCCAGAAATCCCAGAGTACCTGACATAGGCTTTAATGCTCATGCGTGAATTCTGGAGACTGGTGTCCACAGTGAGGTGGATTGGATTGTGAGCTTCCCGGCTGTAATACTCATGGATCAGGACTGAGTGCTCCGTGATGTCGTGACCTGTTGCATACCTTCAAAAGAGCACACGGTGAAGAGCCATCCTCCCAACATTCAAGTGCCCAGTGTTTTGTATTGTTGGTATTTAACAGGTTTGTATCCTAAACCACTGATTTCCAAACACTGAGCTGTAGCAGCATACTAAACAGAAGTGTTTTAACTAAGGATTTTTTACTTTATGGCCACTTGTCCCTAAAATTGTAAGAATCACAGGCTGAGCACATCCATGTCCAAAATATGCACAGGGCCAGTGTTGTAGTACCAGCCATAAAACATCAGTAAATTGACATCAGACACCCAATATTCTGTCACCATGTCCTAGACCAGCTTTTTCCATCTATGTAAGTCAAAGCATATGAAACAAACCTGGACCAATTTTGTCATCCACAAATCACACATCCCTCTGCATGAGGTCTAACTCGTTAATCTAGCTCCTTTAACTGCTCTGCAATTAGCATCTCACATTCTCAGGCAAACTCCTGTCACTGGAGCTGTACTCTGCTGTGCCATTAGAAGGCTGTGGAGGAAGTTTGCTACACAGAAAGAAAATGAATCCATTCTGTAGGCATGAAAAGAGTGATACACTGTGCCAAACACTCAGACACAGACACAGTTCCCATAACACCGTGATCTTGCCTGACATCCCACACACAGGTTACTTCCAGCAGAGAACTAGGTACTCAAACTGGTATCAGTGATTCCTCCTGACACCTTTGGTACATTAAAAGCCTCTTTTGTATTCTCCCTTCTTTCTAACCAGTTAACTTCCATGGTACAGGTTGTATTACAGAAAGTAAGTTCTTCTAACAAAGCTGGACTCATGTTCTCTAACACATCACTCCTCTGTAGTACCTTGCTAGATATAAACAAAATCAAACCCTTTAAGTCTCCAATACTGTCTCTTCTTTTCATGAGCTTCAGGAGCTTTACCACTGACTGTGTAACAAGAGTTGCAAGGTATGACTGTCACGGGCATTAGTGCTTCTGCTTTTCCATCTGTGACTAAGTGAATTATGTATTTTAAGTAGTTTAACGAATCAACAGAACTACCTGCATGTTCTTGCAGAAGGACAACTTACCAGCCCAAGATGATCTCGCTAGGAGACACCTTCTTGTGCAGCTCATACATGTTTTTGGCAAACTCCATATCCACAGCCACCTGCGAAACGGGACACAGCCGGTTACAGGGCGCTTAGCCCGAGGGCACCGCGGGCACCGGCGGCCAGCAGCGGGAGCGCGGGGGTCGCGCCCCACCGAGGAAGCGCGGCTGAACCCAGGCCGCCTGCGTACCTCATCCTCGGACTCGTTGTGCGGGACGGAGAAGCAGTTGGTGACCTCCACCGAGTGCTTGTCCACGGTGCCTGCGGGAGGGAGAGGAAGGAAGGGAGGACAGCGGGTAAGGAGGGCGCCGCGGGGAGGGCGGGCGCTGCCCCCGGAGCCGCGGCGGGCAGGGCAGGGCGGTGGCTCTCACCCAGCAGCGTCCCGATCACCCGTGCCGCGCCCTCGTTGCGCCGCTCGAAGCTGTCCACGATGGAGGCGAGCACAACCGGGTGCAGCCGCACCACGCGGCCGCCGGGGAAGGGGCCCGAGAGCGCGGCTGACAGTGGCGCGGCGGGTGGCGGGGCCGGCGCGGCCGGCGGAGTCGGCGCGGCCGCGGGGGGAGCGCTCCCCGCCGGGGCGGTGGGAGCCGCCGTCGGACTCTGCGGCGGAGCGGCCGCAGGAGGAGCCGCACTGGGAGCTGTGGCCGCCATTTTGCAAGAGAGAGAGGCTGGGTCCTCCGTACCGACAGTAATTGGCTAAGCCGAACGTCTGTCATGCACAGCTGCTTCCCTATTGGCGAGACGGAAGAGCTGAAGCTATCTGTTAGCCAATCCGAAGCGCTTGATGAGGGGAGACGTTCTGATTGGAGGAAGTGCGCACCGTCTGCGACTGAACCTTACTCTTGTTCCCACCCTCCCGGGGCCGGAAAGTTTCTCAATTGGGCTCTCGCATTCCCCGCCTCCCCGCTGTCCGCTCTCCTATTGGCCAGCAGCGCCCGCCCCGCCTGTCTTTAAGGCCGTTTATTGGCTGCGGAGATGCCGCTCAGCGCTGCGTAGGGAGGCAGCGGGGGCGCGCCTGGTGTGCGGTGCTGCGCCCTCCCCTGGCTGGGGCGGGTGAGCGCCCTCGTGCGGGCGGGCCGGGCACGGCAGGGCCGCTGCCGCGGGGCTCGGGGGGCCGTGAGGGCGTGGGCGGCCGGGGCTCCTCACGGACCTCAGGTGGTGGCGCTGCAAACGCAGCTGGGCGGCGCGGCGCCCGGAGAAGGTGCTCCAGTAGTGCTGTATGCGGTACTATGCAGCACTTGGGGTCTTGGTTCTGTGAGACGAGCAAGTGCAGTTAGTCTTTATTGCCCCAATAGAAGAGTAAATGGTTGTCAAGTATTCTGTCGAGAGGAAATGCTGGTTGCCCCTACACGGTTTAGTGACTGCCCAGCAAATTCACTTACTGGATGACACTTGCCTGTCACTTGTAGTGCCCGTGGGTTCGCTCCCGAGCAGCGCAGCCGCTGAGGTGGTGTAACCTCATCGCAGCCCGCAGCTTCTTCCCTCGTGAGGGGAGGCGGGGGGGCGGGCTCTGATGTCTGCGGTGGCGCTGACAGAGCCAGGGGAGCGGCCTGAAGATGCGTCAGGGGAGATTTAGTTTGGATGTTAGAAAAAGGTTCTTCACCCAGAGGGTGGTTGGAACAGGGTCGCCAGGGAAGTGGTCACAGCACCAGCCTGACAGAGTTCAAAAAGTGTTTGAACACTGCTCTCAGGCACATGGTGTGACTCCTGGACCAGTGGGTCCCTTCCACCTGAAGATATTCTGTGAAATGAAACATGTATGCTTTTAATAGCTGCTAAGAGGACTGGATTCTTTCCAAATTTTGCTTTCTCTTTGTTAACCATTTTATCCTGACAGATGGTTTTTGGAGTTTTCTCTGCTTAATTAGTTGAGGCCTGAACGTCATCAGTAAATGTGCAGTTTCAACTATGTCATTGAAGAAGGCTCCTGAGTATAAAAGAAGCACCTCAATAAAAGGATCACGCATTCTGCCTATGTGGAAGCAGTCTACTTACGTAAGTGGGGAACACCTTTCAAAACTACAAAGGAGAGCTAATGCATGGGAGCATGAACAGATTTTATCTCTTGATAAAAGCACTTCAGGTCTGTGTACCAGTAAAAACTGGATCTCCTATTCTTAGGCTTTCTCCGTGCAACCTTCATTTCTTGTAGGTGTGGCTGGATGAAATTGCATAAAGATTTAAAACGTTTCTGTTCCCAGAGCTTTGATGTGTCATTGAGGAGTTTAATGTGCGAGGTGTTCTTGTTAGAGAGTAGCTGTTTGATCTCATTCTTGTTTGCATCAAACTGGGCTTGGCCCTTAATTTGACATAGTCAGCTACAGATTCATGTAGAGCAAGCAAGGCTCTGTAAGAGCCCATTATACTTCTATGTTTTCCCCTTAAAAACTGGGCAGCTTAATGTGAAGCAGCAGTTGTGCTTCAGAACTGGCAGGTGTGATAACCTTGTTTTAATTCATTGATGTCCAGTTGCTGCACAGGGTGCCAGAGAGTGTATGGAGTGAGTGATGATGGATAGCCTGTATCTCAAAAGTCCAAGATCAGTGGTTGGCTTATACAAAGGCCACTCAATACAAAGACTGTATAAATCTAATGATAAGAAAATCAATCATGTGATCATGCCTGGAAAAGATATGTCCAAGCTATAAAACAGTTTTTTCCTTGCTAAATGACTGCTGAAAAATGAAGACCTTTATAATTAATATTGTTTCACAAAGTATCAGGTTACTTTTTTAGGGGGATAGAATATAAGAAAATAAAGGTAGTGTAGAAAGTAATCTTACCCCTAAGGAGTTGCAGCTGGGCCAATTATCAAAGATGAGGAGCAGGCCTGACTTTAACAGGCCACAGCTGTAACCAATGAGAAGAAGATGCTATAAAAGAGTGGGGGGGTGGCTGGGTGAGAGGGGAGCTGGGGTCAGTTGGCTGCTTGGTGAAGAAGGAAGAGTCAGTGCTCTGAGGAGCTGCCCATGAGAAACACCAAGAAGGTATGAAACTTTTGTGATAAGGAGACAACAGTATGGAACCCCTGCAATAAGATGACAGCAACTTTTAGAGGAGGGTAGATACACTTATTAATAGTGCCTACTAATAAAAGCTTGACATATATCTACTGATAGGATTGAGATGTTCAGATACTACCCCACTGCAGTAGAATTTGTCTGCCTAGAGGGACACTGAAAACACATTCTCACATGTACGTGGGTCAGCATGGTAACTCAGGGCCTTGTGACTTTACGGTGATTTTGCTAGGTTTCCCTGCATCTGATTTCAATTATGAATATCATTATTTCCAAGCTCTGCTCTTGTAATATTTCTCTTTATAGTTTTTGATTGTGACTGAGTTGTTATTATTGTATCTGCTGTTGGGTCAGCTGCACTTTCACTGGTGATGTGCAATTTCTGTATCAATAGCCATCTTCTTATCTTGCTTGTATTATTGAAATTAACATCATTTCTTGCTCTAGGGGAAATTTGTTACCTTGCATTACAGGTAAAGTGAAATATCTACAATTGATTTGATTCATCATTTCAGGATGCAGTTTTATCTGGTTAGTTTCATGGGATTGAATATGGTATTTTTATTCCTTTGTTATTAGAAAGATTTCCTGTTGTCCATTCTGTCTACAAGGTGAAAGAAGACACAGTCAGCTGACCCAAACTGACCAAAGGGGTGTTCCAGACTACATGACATCGTGCTCAGTATATAAAATGGGGGATGTGGGGAGTGATATTTTTTTTGTCTTCCCAAAAAATGGGTACAGGTGATGGGGTCCTGCTTGCCTGGAGATGGCTGAACACCTGCTTGTTGCAGGTAAAACCTTAATGAAAGAAGGGCCTTGTTATCCTTGTAAAATCATGGCTCAGGCCTGCTACTTAGCTAAGTAGAAAAGGACTATGGGAAAGTGACTCAGCTGAATTGGAGGCAGAAAAACAAGTTATACAGCCATTATCTGCTCACATTTTGGCTTATGACTGCTGGTTGAATTACCTTTGTTGTGCTTAAATGGAATGTAGCTGATAAGGGGCTAACTGCTTAAAAAGGCCTGGTTTTTGCAATAAAGGGCTCTCTCCTGCACCTGCCTGAGGACTCTGCATTACTCAGCTTCATAACACCTGCCTGTCCATGGGAAGCAGTGAATTAATTCCTTGTTCTGTTTTGCTTGTGTATGTGGCTTTTGCTTTCCCTATTAAACTGTATCTCGACCCATGAGTGTTCCAGCTTTTACCTTGATTCTCTCCCTGATCCCACTGTAGGAGCTGTGAGTGAGAGGCTATGCACTGCTTGGCTGCTGCCTGGGGTTAAACCATGCAAGGATCCATTAGCTCTGCCTTCTAGCCAGGATTTATACATGATGCAGTCGTGGGCAATGGTTTCAGGTTCCGGGTTGTGAGGAGCTGGTTTGTTTGATTAGGGGTTGTCTTTGTTTTTTTCCTATTAAAAAAAGATAATAGTTCCCTTATTTGTTCTTCATCAAATGTCTTAGATACTGATGCATCTGAGATTACCAGTAGATGAAAGACAGCTGTTGACAGCCACCAGCTCCCAGTGCAATGCATCAGCTGACTCAGCCTCACCATTTCAGCAAAAACGAGTCAGGCCCTTTTCTGCTTTTGTGTAACGTTTTATGGGGCCACCTTAATTATCAGAGAAATAACACTGACACATAGGACTACTGAGGTAATGCTTAAAGTGAAAATGCAAATGCTATCTAAAAGTAATGAGGTATAATGTCAATTGCATACCATGTAAATAAAAGAATATAACTTTGCTAAAGGTAGAGTGGCCATGGAACTTATCATTAGGTGATCAAAAATAGCACACTGGGGGCTGCTTGTGGCTTTTTAGTTGCTACATGGAAATGTAGAGATCCAAGATAAAGTAAAAGTACACAATAAAACTTGCAGTGAAAACTAACAGAGAGCAATGCCCGTAGGCTGGCATGTGTAAGGCAACAGATACTTTCATGGTCAGGGTTTTCTACTCACTGAGGAAGGGAAAATGGAAACACATACTCACTAAAGAATGGTTGTGGAAATAAAGCATCCTAAACCCCAGGCAAACCCTAGATGGTACAAATGTTTGGCTCAGAGGAGTGTTAAAATTTTTAAATTGTCAAAATATGTCCCAATACCTATTTCTGTAGCTGTTTTTATTTAGTTCTTGCATGTAGAGTTCCCCTGCTTCTAGCTAGACATCTGTGAAAAAAAAGTTGGGCGAACTACCTTTAAAACTGTGGTAGAAGGCATTTTGATTTGAAAGGCAGATTTTTGATCTTGCAGTACTGTAACCCATCAGGCTTTAATGGGACTGTATCAGTAATAACTTGGAACAGGCCCTTCAAGAAGATAAGGTAGGTTTTGTGGTGGGCTTTTTTGTTGTAATTTTGTAAATCACTACATAGTGTTGGAATCCATGGCTAATTGCTTTTATTCTGAAAGTGCAAATAACCTCAAGGTGCACCAAGATTAGATTGGCTGTTAGAAAAAATTTACTCACTGAAATGGTTGTCAAACATTGGATCAGGGAAGTAGCATGTGTAGATGTGGCCCTTGGGGAAATGGCTTAGTGGTGCACTTGGTAGTGACAGGTTAACAGTTGAACTTGATCCTCTTAGAGGTCTTTTTCAATGTAAATGAATCTATGATTCTACGATGTTCTGAGTCTTCTGTTGTCTCATACCATGCGTCTCCCGCAGTCTGTACAGTCGTGTGCTCACCCTCTTTTCCTGGGTGTGTTACCTGACTGAAAATGCTAGTCCTAACATTCTATAAAAACGCAGCCAGCAGTGTATTTTATGGCGCAGACACGGACAGATCTTACCGAACAGAACGTGCTGCCTGCCGGAGGAAATCCGGTCCTTCCCCGGTGGGAGCCGGCCCCCATTCCCGGGGGATGCGCGGCGCTGGCCGCCAGAGGGCGCGCGGGGCCCGGCTGGAGCCGCGGGGCCATTGAGGGCACCAGGGGCTGAGAGCCCCGGCGCGCCGCAGCCTGCCAGCCGCTCACTGCTAATTAATCGCTGCCTTCGCTCTGCCGCCTTTGAAGTGAGTAGCGTAAGTGGGAATTGGTGCATACAGCTTTTCCCACCGGTGTTTATTACATGTATTTCACGCAGCAGTTTATTTCTTAAGTTAGTAACATTAGGGTTGAATCAATGCAGTAGAATTTGTTAATTTTATTGCAATTGTACCTTAACTCCTCACTATTAATAAAATCCTACCTTCATTTCCCATAGGAATGTCATGGAGAAATTTACTTACTGATATTTAGACTACGCAACCTTAAGATGTGATAATATGACAGTATAACCCCAAATTTTACTGAAATATATGGAAATGGAAGGTGGCTTGGGTTTTTGATGAGAGCGCGAACTCCCCAAACTCTCAAGATATTCCTGTTTCTTGATGATCTAAAATAATTCTTCTTTTCTGCTTTTGACTCAAATCATGGACAGAGTCAGCTTTCAAATTAGAGGTATTTTATATACTGCTTGTACTTAAAACTGAGAATGTGCTTGCATTGACCTAGCAAAGCAGTTAGGTGCACTACTCTGCAAGATCAAACCTTGTGTCATTATATTATATTATTTCTGCCTACCCCATGCAGTGAGAACTGAAGAAAACCTAGATATGACTCTTGGCTTTTTTTTCTTCCCCAAGGAGTATGGGGTAGAAGTGTGGCAGCGCTACTGTTCTTTCCATGTAATCAACTTGAGTAAGTCATCTCTGGCAGGCAGCCTTAAACAGTGTTCCTTTGTCTGGTAACTTGCTGCTACTGTGTTTGACTTAAAAGCATTTGTAACAGAGAAGAGCTGTGTCCTTTAGTACCTGACACCCAAATAAACTTAGGCATAGTGCCACTGATAGCAGATAAGTGAGAAAGTTCTTGAGCAAGCAGATTTCAAATATTAAAAATTTCTAACACTTCTAACAGCTAATGTGTCAGTGTGCTATTTGTTGGGAAGATAATCTCATTTTCCAGTCCCTTGTTCTTATACAATCACTTTACAACTTTACTTCTCCTATCAGTAAGCAAGTCCTTTTCCTTGGTGCCCTTTATGGCATGGGTCAAAATGACCATTGTCTGTACATTTCAGCCCAGACCAAAATTGCATATGTTCTCTAAAGTGTTGAACAGGAGTTTTGAGACTGGCCATGTTTGCTGTGTCATTCAGCACAAACTTTGATTTGGTGTCTTGAGACAAAATCTGCATGCAGAAGTGAAGTCACTAGAATGGAAAATAGATATTTCATTTGATGGTGGAAGGAGGCCTGCCAAGATATGTAATGGTAAAAATGTTATTTTGTGAAGACTTCTATGATTTTTATATCACCAGGGTCTAACAGTGTTTTCTGTCCCTTGGCAGCTCTCAACAGGTTTTTTCCAGTTTGAGGCCGCTGCATCATGATGTGTTGGATGAATAAGTGGGCAGTGAGGGAGAAGGTAAGATGATAATGATTTGCGTATAGAAATAGGAGCTGGAGAGGAGCAGTGGGAATAAAATCCAGGGAACAGTTTCTGTGTAGGAGCCTGGGAGACTTGAGGACCCAATGTGTTTCTGTTGCTGGCATTTGGGTGATGTTAAGGCAAGGCATCTATATAAGTGACAAAACGCCAGAGACATACTTTGGGTAGTGCTTTAGCTCTTACAATGTGAAGTGCTTGAGACCAACTAGGATAGTATTATCCCCCTGTCTGTTCCACTGACATTGGGGGAGTCATTTAACCTTTAGATCTCAGTTTTCCACTTCTGCAAAATATGACTAATTATACTGTAGAGGATAGGTTTATGTGTAGGATATGCAGAGTTTTCTCAGGGAAGGCAGGAAAGACCTTACCCTTCAAGGAAACAGCTTTGAGAGGAAGCTGAAGAGATTTCCTGACCTAGACCCTCTGCTCTTTGGAAAGAGAGGAAGTCCTCAACTAGCCTAAGGAGAACAGTATTGTGTCCATACTGTTTCCCAATAACAAATAATTCTTCAACTGAGATGAGTTCATGCTGCCAAGATCTCAGGTGCAGTAGCAAAATTTGATTTCATCTTATGTCAAACCTTGCAAGGGTTGCTCTCTGCTAAATGCTGTCCTAACCAATCTGTCTAGATTTGAAATACCATGAGCACTGACATATGAATTCCCCTTCTATATTCTGATTGCCAATTTGCTTTTCTGCATCAGAAAGCATGATACAGCATTGGCTGAGCAAACTGTATCAGGCTTGTTGGACTGGTCTGCACAAACAGAGTTGATTCCAACTGCCCAGTACTCCAGCTGAATCACAGGTCTTCATAGCACTGCTCAACTTGAGTTATTGTGGCAGAGAGGGAAGTACATAAGCACACTGAATTAGACTGTTCAGGTTTGATTTCCAGGCCCATTTTGAAAAGTTAAATTTCTATTTCCAGCTACAACTTCACAGTTTTACAGTGTAATTTGACATGAGAAGTTCAGAATTTCCACAGCTGTTTTTAGATTTTCTGTGGATTTTCTGTTCTAATTCTCTCAAAAATTTGGCATTTGCCATTTGCTATTCTGGATGACATCCCTTTGCATGTCTTTTTTTTTTGCATTGGAATAAAAACCAAGCTGATTCACCACTGAAGTATCATCCCACTCATTTGTTTCTGTAGCTACCAGCATGGCTGCCTTCTGCCAATGGTACATTTATGGGAACTATCCCTCACCATGCCCTGTCACCTTCTCTGGTCTAGCTCTGCCTAGAAATCTTTCTTTTTTGCTTTTCTGAGACTAGTAGTATGTGACCTTTCAGCAGTGTTTAAATTCACTCTCTTGAAAAGAAAAGCATCTCTCTGTGGTACTGCTTGTTTTTACCTGGTTTGAAATCAACTAGCAGAGCCCCAGAGGGTTTCTCAAACAGCTAACCATTAAACACAGTCAGGGACAAAGATCAATTGAAAACACATTTAGAATTCAGCTTCCTGGCCTGCTTTTAATTTCTTCAAGTCAACATTGGGAGTTATTACTGTGGTCAGTCTGGCCTTTTATTGTCCTATGGCTTATTCATATAAACTATCAACTTCAGGGATGCCCAACTGCTTTCTGGTTGGGTTGTGTGGGGTTTTTTTTTGATATCTTCAAATACTCCCAAAGTTATTAAAGGATTATGGGTTTAAATGCAGAAGGCATTAAATAGAATCATGTTATTGGAAACAGAACTATATTTATGAGTCTGGAGGGAGTTTGCAAGAAACTCACTTTGCAAGCAGGATTTGGGTCATGGCACCTTAAAGCTTCAGTAGCTTTCTTGAGTCTGGGATCTGGATTTCTGGCAGACTGATATATTATTTCTGTTCAGATAGATCTATACAGACACAAAAGGTTATATAGCTCCAAAGGGTTTACAGTTCAGATAGAAATCAGGAATAGGCAGTGGTTTGGCTCAGCTTACCTATGCCTTTAGGGGACAGAAGGGGAATCCTAATGTAATTTGTAGCAAGCTCTGGGTATTAAAATGACTGAAGCATCTTCAGCTCTGTTTGTAGCTGTCCTGAGCCTAAAGTCTTTCTCTTGTGTAAGGTGCAATGCTACTGTCCTTCCATCAGAAGTATGATGCTGAGCATGTAATTTTGTTGCAAATCTTGCAGTAATTCCTGGGTTTGGCTTTAGATTCTGTTTTTGTGGGGGGTTTTTTGTTGCTTGTTTTGTTTTGGGGGTTTTGGGTTTTTTTTTTCTGGGCTTTTATTTTTTGGCTTTCAAGACAAGCTACTGTAGTCTACTTTCAGAGTTTAGGGGATTGGTAGGATATTTGAGTGTTAGAAGCTAATGGCAATAAAACATCACCGTCACACACCCCCACCAGAGAGCTCAGGCTCTGTCAGTATGCTGAATCCTTTAAGGGAGCAGCATTAGTGATAGCTTCAATATACAACAGGGTATTCATTAGGAATTCTGGTAGCCTAGAGCCAGCTAGCTATATTTGCAGGGTGGTTTCACTAGGAAGCAGATGTGGGACAGATGGTAGTCAGATGATCAGTCATGCCACCATCTACAGTAAATCTGAGGGCTGTGGGGAAAAAGGTAATGTGTGGAACATATTTCTCATTTCTGTGGGAGCCTTGTACTTTTTTATGGGTATATAAAGGCTCACAGAAATGTATGAGTTGTTGGTTAGGAACTGTAGAGCTGCTGATGTTTGGCTACAGCAAGTTAGCAAAACTTCACATTGAAGCGCTTGTTAGCCTTGCGTGACTGTGCATCCTATAACAGAACTCTCCAAAGGCAAGGAGACTCCATGTCAGCTGGAGTTTTGCAGAAACCATTTTTAGCCTGGAACACTTCTTCATTCTCTTTTTATTCACTTTCCTTGAAAACTTTGATATACCTTTTTTCAGTCTGCTTTTTCATGGTAGTTCTCTATCCTGTTGTGTTGCATATCAATATCATGGGAAGAGTATTTCAATATTTTGCTGCAACTGAAGTACTTAAGCAGATACAACTATCTCTGTAGTGACTTGGAGCACAGTCCAGTATTTAACATGGCTTACATTATGTAGTGTTCAGTCATTATCTTCTGTGTTCAGCATGGGAACTAGAATTGTGTTTCCTGTGTAATAGCAAGCCTTTCCTAAGACATAATTCCGACTGTGGGTTCATAGCAGTACTGATTTTGATGTATCTTAGCTGTTGCTAAACACATTTGTTTTGTCAGCTGAAGTCAAGCTATTGAACACATGCTATTCAAGGAGAACATGGTGCTTAATTGTTTTAAGCAATGTCACCACAAGTTCTGGGTTTTGGGATAGAACTTCTGCAAAGGTTCAAAGACTGCTCCATTAAAATGAAACATCAGAAGTATGATGCTGAGCATGTAATTTTGTTGCAAATCTTGCAGTAATTCCTGGGTTTGGCTTTAGATTCTGTTTTTGTGGGGGGTTTTTGTTGCTTGTTTTGTTTTGGGGGTTAGGTTTTTTTTTTCCTGGGCTTTTATTTTTTGGCTTTCAAGACAAGCTACTGTAGTCTACTTTCAGAGTTTAGGGGATTGGTAGGATATTTGAGTGTTAGAAGCTAATGGCAATAAAACATCACCGTCACACACCCCCACCAGAGAGCTCAGGCTCTGTCAGTATGCTGAATCCTTTAAGGGAGCAGCATTAGTGATAGCTTCAATATACAACAGGGTATTCATTAGGAATTCTGGTAGCCTAGAGCCAGCTAGCTATATTTGCAGGGTGGTTTCACTAGGAAGCAGATGTGGGACAGATGGTAGTCAGATGATCAGTCATGCCACCATCTACAGTAAATCTGAGGGCTGTGGGGAAAAAGGTAATGTGGAACATATTTCTCATTTCTGTGGGAGCCTTGTACTTTTTTATGGGTATATAAAGGCTCACAGAAATGTATGAGTTGTTGGTTAGGAACTGTAGAGCTGCTGATGTTTGGCTACAGCAAGTTAGCAAAACTTCACATTGAAGCGCTTGTTAGCCTTGCGTGACTGTGCATCCTATAACAGAACTCTCCAAAGGCAAGGAGACTCCATGTCAGCTGGAGTTTTGCAGAAACCATTTTTAGCCTGGAACACTTCTTCATTCTCTTTTTATTCACTTTCCTTGAAAACTTTTATATACCTTTTTTCAATCTGCTTTTTCATGGCAGTTCTCTATCCTGTTGTGTTGCATGTCAATATCATGGGAAGAGTATTTCAATATTTTGCTGCAACTGAGGTACTCAAGCAGATACAACTGTCTCTGTAGTGACTTGGAGCACAGTCCAGTATTTAACATGGCTTACATTATGTAGTGTTCAGTCATTATCATCTGTGTTCAGCATGGGAACTAGAATTGTGTTTCCTGTGTAATAGCAAGCCTTTCCTAAGACATAATTCCGACTGTGGGTTCATAGCAGTACTGATTTTGATGTATCTTAGCTGTTGCTAAACACATTTGTTTTGTCAGCTGAAGTCAAGCTATTGGACACATGCTATTCAAGGAGAACATGGTGCTTAATTGTTTTAAGCAATGTCCAGTTTGTGTCACCGCAAGTTCTGGGTTTTGGGATAGAACTTCTGCAAAGGTTCAAAGACTGCTCCATTAAAATGAAATCTTTGATTTCCATTGCCCTTTAATCAATACAAACCAGAGCTTCCAGGGATTGTAATAATGTATCAAGTTGGATTTGGCTCTTTTGCAGCCTATCAAAAGAAGTTGTCCTTGACAAAAACAATATTTTAAATATCTGCTCACAAGCACTGGAGCCAAAAGGTTTCTATTTCATTTGGCAAAATACCTTCCCAAGAGCAAGACTGTGACCTGAAGCAAAGCCAAAATAAGCTCTAACAGATGCTTAGCCTAGAAAGCACTAGACTGAATGGCTAAAATTGTTAAAGATTACATAGGAAAAGAGAAGGGCAGCTACCTAGTTCTGCTTCTGACTTGCTGCGTGGACAAGTTGCGGTCCTTCTGTTCTAGTCCTCTGCCAACTAGAGGATCCATCTTGTCTCTCTGCCACCTCAATTCAGCTTCTGGGCCTTTCCATTTCTGGCTGTGATGGCTGCTGTAGGCAACAACAGAGCTTCTTCTGTTCAGAATAGTAGAGGAGTCCTTTCCCAATAAACTCTGCTTAGCTTTAATAGTGAAAACTCATTCAGAGATTTTGCTCTGTCCTTCCATTTATGCTTTCCATACTGCATCTAATACTTGCACTTGAAAAAATGTTTCAGATGCTCGTAAGATTCAAGAATTACAAAATCTGTGCTCCTGTGGTGACTGAAGTTGATCCAGTTGGCCACACATTTCTCCCTGCCTTTCCATTCACTAGCACTGGCCTTTATCTGTCATCATATAGTGAGTGCCATCTTTGCTCTGAGATCTGGTGAGAAAATTGACTTTCTTGGTGTCACTTCTGTTAGTGCCAAGAAGGGGTGTGGCACTCCCTTCTGAGGCAAGGACAGCAGAACAGTTTGGATTGGTTCAGGCTGTGTTAAAAGTACAGCCTGATGATGCTGTTCTAGAACAGTTTCTGTGAAATTGCAGCTTAAACACTTGGTCATTCTCCAGATCCTGACAGTGAGAGAAGGTGAGGACAAAGAAACTTAACAGCCTTCCTGGGCCACAGAGATGCCTGATCCATAACTAGAACTGAGATGATGGGTTCCTAAGTCAGACTGTAATCACAGAAATCACCAGGATAGAAGCAGCTATTTGCTGCTCTTCTGGAGAGGGTGTCAGTCAATCAGTCTGGATAGCTTTGTTCAGGGTAAGAAATACCAAGTGTCAGTGCTCAGGAGAAAAGCTAAATAAATGTTGGTTGTGCTGCAGTACAGGTTGGGACAGATTCTTATCTCATTGACTATGATGCCTGCCTGTGTAAGCCTTCTATCCAGGGCAATTGATACCAGGATGTCTTGTGAAATTAAAATTTTCTAGAGCTTGAGGCAGAGAGAAGAGCAAGTGGCAAAGATACTAACTTTGTTCATACATCCCTAAATTCAAAGAAGTACATGTTTGTGTATGTGGCTTTATTTACTTGGACTGGCTTTGACACTGGGTTTCTTCCCTCAGCAAAGTTCAGAAGGGGCTCTGCCTTTACTGCTCCCTGTGAAGGCTGTGCCCATGGAAATTACACAATATGATTTATCTCCTTTGCATAAACTCCAGCATGGCTGAATCCAAGGAACAGGATTCAACTCATTCCATAACTGTTGCCATCTGAAATCCAAGATCCCAGTAGAGAATAGTGGTGAGGAAAGATTGCTAAAAAAAAAGAGCCATTTGCACTTAAAAATCCTCAGCCTATGTTTCTCAAAGCATACTGTGATGTGATATATATTAAACTAAGTTAACATTAGTGGCCACAGAGCACTCCTAATGAACAGAACATGTCCTTGGAAAGGTGCTTGTTCACCGTTTTTTCAATATCTTCTCTGGGGGTTCCAAAAGCACTGACTTGGACTTGTCACAATCCTGGTAAATTATTATCCAGATAGTACTCTAATGGGGTGGTATGAGCATGGTGAGAGCAGACAAAGCTCTTGGGAGATTAGGATCCAGGGGAAGCCATTGAAGATCTTGGTTTGATTGAGAGCATCTGATTCTCCATAGAAGTTTGATATTGTACTAAATATGCATCAGCTGTGCTACCAAGAATGCATCCTGGGAAAGAGCACTGTCACAAAAATCTCTTTCCCAGTATTTCCTAGGATTCAGTTTGGCAGCATCTTGAACAAGATCCCTGCATTGCCAACTGCTTGGTTTGTGTGGCTTGGCTAGAGGTGGTTTTGAGAGACATTTGAACTTTAATTTGCTCACTGCTCTAGACCTTGTGAGGTCTGGTAGAAGAGGAGGCTTTCTTCATCCTATATTTAAAGAAGCCTCAGTGGGTTGCTCTAAAGAACTGGGGTATTGGCTTCAGCTTCAAGTTAATGAAACCATAGCAACAACATGCTGTGGGATGGAGCAGCTGATGGGCTCTATAGTTGTTCTGTAGCTGTATAGTTGTACTTATAGCTGTGTAAGTGAGAGTGAGCCTCCAATACCTGATTTTAAACAATTCCTACAAGTTTAGTTAAGACTCTGCATTTGACAGTAGGGGTCTAGGACATAAACCAGCTGTTGAGATTTCATCTAGCTGAAGCTAGATAGACTTGCTTTAATGTAACTGTAAGGAGCTCTGTCCTCACAGAGGGACTAAGCATAATCTGACACCACTTGTCGGTCTATAAACAGACAAAATCACAACAAGCAAGACATCCTGATTATTGTCGAGAAAATTCCAGGAAAACTTCAGTGGTTTGAGGAGCAGCAGGCATGTTACTCTCTAATGAGGCAATTTTTTTTCTGGTCTGGTTTGACCTCAGGTTGTATTCTTTATTCCCTTATCAGAATTGATGATCTGTAAATCCAGGACACCATTTTTAAATAATGGCTGTATAATTTATCACAGTTTTTCTCTCCATCTCTGGTGTTGTGAAACACTTTGATTCAACAAAACCTAAATTGCTGAGGTCAACCTCTTCTCTGTACTTGTAGGGTGTTTAAGTGCTTCCCTTGAGAAGCCTTTTGCAGTGCCCCAGACACTTACTGATGCTCTAACAAACCAAATTACAAGCAGTGTTTATTCTTGAGCATTATTAATTTGAAGTATTTCTGGCTCATAGGAAATCTTAGCTCAAGCCTACCCCAATTCAGAATAAACCCTGTGTTTGTAGTTATCTGCAAATTGGAAATTGTTATGTAACCCCTTGGACATGGGAATTGTTACATGAAATTGTGTGTTGCTTATTACACAATGAAGGGTTGAACAAGCCAGAACAGCTGATTAGAACTGGAAAGCTTTGAGATTCCCAGCCTAGAACTTCTGCCATGTGAGGAGGAGTACTGGAAGCCCAGAAGGTCTGTGCTTAGCTTTGAGTTCTCTAGGTTCTAGGTTACCTTGGAAAAGAAGAGCAAGGGCTTTTACTGCCTGTAGTCCTGGTTAGTGCACTAAATTATTGGATTAGTCAGACTAGACTAGAAATTAGAGTAGATAGGGCTTCAGCTAACTTGATTTCTTTTTAATTTTTTGACCAGATACTAGTGAGGTTTTATCTGCTTTTAGTCTTCTAGCAACTGCCAAAGCAGAAGAATTGTGTGTATATAGAACTGTAACATGACATGTTTTTATGTGAAGAGGTACTTGGGTCCTGAGACTGGGTTGAAATTTAGCACAGAGAAATGCACTGGCAACTAGAGAAGAATTCAGTATAGCAATGCACCTTACTTGGGATGCATACTTGCACTGGGAACCTGTGATCCTGTTCTACTCAGTTTTTGGTGTGTGGGTCAGGAGTGAGGAGGGTGAGAACACTGATGCATAAACAAATAATAAGAGTTGCAACTTATAGCAAGGTAGGCTGTGCTTAAAATATCTAGTATGACACAAACTAAACCTCTTCGTTTTTCCATTAAAAAGAAGATAATGATGTACCTCTGAGCATTTTTTCTGACTATCTTCATGCAGTTTCTATCTGTAGGGTTGGAGATACATGCATAAGGTTAGATAGGTGTTGTGAATAGGGCAATATGTTTTAGGGGAGTGAACTTCCAGGTATCCTTGGTCCAGTCAAATTTCAGCTGCTTTTGGTTGATCTAAGACTTGCCTGTTGTATGACAAAGTTGTGAATCACACTGGTTGTGATTCAGTCTCCTAAACCTTACTTCTGAAGTACTGTGTTCTAACAGAAGGAATTTTGAAAGCCTGGGTTCATTCACCTGAATTTTCTAAAGCATTGGTATCAGGCTGCTCAACATAAGTTCCTTGAGCACTAATTTAGTCAAAAGTGTACCAGTGTTCTTTATGTAAAAATGCAAGAGTGTTTCCCTGAAAAGCTATTTTAATTCCACTTGCCTATGTGAATCATCAGGATTAGTCAGCTGGTGGCATTACATGGAATAAAAAAGCTCTTTCTTACTTAGGAGGAATTTGTCTTTAAAGTTTTGGCACTTTTTTTTTAGTGGCATTGTTTGTGTTGTATTTTGAAAGATTGTGTTTTACTGACATTTCCTGTTTTCAGTTTTTCTGATGAACAGTGTCATTTCTGTCCTACAGGGAGGACAGAAAGGTGTTGATGTTCCTTTATGTTGTATGTAAATTATCTCACATGGTGGGATTTTTGAAGTCCCTGTTATTTGTAGCAGGAAAATAATGAGAGTTGCATATCAGTTCTGTAGATGCCTGTTCATATGACTGAATGAGCTGAAAGTTGATGACTTTGTATTACAGTAATTTTGAGAAATTTATTTGGGCAAGTGACTTACTTTCTTGTGTTTCCTAATATCTGGGAACTGTATACAAAGCAAGCAAGTGAATATGAATTGCCACACTTGGCTGGTTCTGGTTTACAGGCCAGCCAGTAATCCATACTTGCAATTCCTTCTCAACTATTGTAAGGGATGGGAAGATAACTGCACTGTGAAAGTGTCTTCCCAAAGGAATAAAAACTATACCCCATTATCCAAAGTAACAAAACTAATAGAAAATAACACATTCCCCTGTATGTCATCTGTGACCTTTTCAAACTGAGGGATGCAGCTTGAGGACTGGCCCATGAACATCTGAATATCTGATAGATCCAGCCTCAATCCAAGCATCTCTGGGTGGTTTTCCTTTCCTCAGAGGAAGGGAACCGCTTCTAGGAGCACACTCCCTGGCTGTTACACAACTCAAGCATGCAGGCATTCACATAGGCAGTCTTGATACTATCAGCTCCCTAAAGACACCGACCTTTTTGCCTCCACTTTCAGGAACTTTGGCTGCCTTCTCTATGTGTCAGGGAGGGCAATGGGTGTGGCTTCTAATTTCTCCACAAAACAGTGTGGAACACCATAGTGTGTGGCATTGTTGAGGCCCCCCAAGAAGGGACTTCTTGCAGAAGAAAGTGACAGGGCAGAGCAGATGAAATGATGAGCCAGAGGCGCTGCAAGGTTCAATGCACAGCTTAGAAAGAACTTTAAAAAGTTTTGTTTTGTGTGTGAGGCTATGCTGTTTATCCACATTTCATGGGGCTTGCTTTTGCCCATAGCAAACACTGTTAGAAATATTTAAACAGATCTTCAAAGCATTGTCACATGTTTGAGACCAACAGTCAGCCT
Source organism: Emberiza elegans (assembly GCA_024865655.1). NCBI lineage: Eukaryota > Metazoa > Chordata > Aves > Passeriformes > Fringillidae > Emberiza > Emberiza elegans. The sequence continues at coordinate 20,390,619 of JALJVW010000241.1, read as the reverse complement.
CAGTTTTGTTGAGATGATAATTGATACTAAGAAAAAAATCAATACTTGGGGGCTTTTACAGCAGAGGACACAGCTGTACAGTAGCAAAGTAGGATGATGGAGTCTGTTGACTTCATATGTACGATGCAGTTGAAGAGGTATATTGTAATTTTGATTCCTAGAAGGCCATTTCTCTTCTTAGTATGGAGAAGGGACAAAATGGTTTCCTGAAGAGCTGGGGGCTAGGAGCAAGCTGGGAATTGGAGTGTGTCCAGTGTAATGGATAACTGAGGTAGCTGTAGTGGTACCAGTGTAAGGACATCAAAATTCTGGGGATTTGGCTGTGAAATGTCTGAATGTATCTGGTGAGAAAGCTTTCTTCTTGGTTTCAGTGGAGACCCAGGTGCTAAGGAAAAGGAAGAGACTAAGAGATGGAAGAACTTGTAAGCAGCATTGCTTATGTTGGATTCTGGATGAACAGCGAGATCCAGTTTTACACTGCTGCTGGAAATTCTTAAACAGAAAGAAGATAAATTTGTGAAGAAGGAAACATACAATGATACAAGATGAAGGTATATGAGAATCCCTGACATTGCTTAGAAACACAAAGTTTGTCTTAGTGTATCTATTTGGTAAATCACCTATTAGAATTCCTGCTGCTCCTCAGAAAATTCTGCAGACTTGTAAACCAGCTTATTTCCTTCAATCCTAATCTTAAATTTGCAAGCTTGAATTTATGTTGAACTGTCTTTCTATTCCTTCAGATTTTGGTCACAGAAGCTGGTTCTGATGCTCATTACAAGTTAAACCTGATATCTGAACTGCTGAATTTGTCTGCAGTTTATTCTGTTACTGGGTACTGTTAGATTGAGAAATGAAAAGTCCAGCAAAATAATATGAACAATTGTGTTGGTTTAAATATGCAGGTCCAACCACCAATCTTGTGATCATATTGTTACTGTGTGTTTTCATTTTCTGCCTATAAAATGTGACAAATGCTTTCTTCTTCCCATCATATGTAAAATTATTTGCTCTTTAGGATGGTGACTTTTCCATTCACAAGATTCAGATGACCCTTTAGTCCCTTAAGCACTCAATGCAATTACCAAGAAAATGTTCCTAAGTCTTTGGCCGCTGGCTCATTATCCAAGCCAAGCAGAATGGTCAGAATTTCACTCACGGGTACTGTATTCTAAATGAAGTGTTGGTATTAAAAAAAAGCTATTTCATGGTGTTCTTGACATCACCTGTTCATCTTGACATCATGATGTTTCAGCTGGTTTTTTGGGTTGTTTTTCTTTTTTGCAGCTAATCTGATTTTGAAGGGTGGGAAGAAGGATGTTCTCTTTATTGTATACTTGCATTAACAAGTTAAAAAAAGAAAAATAAGAAAAATTAAGAGCCTATCTGGCCTAGCTCAAATGTAATATTCTGGAAATACAATTTTCACTGGCAGAGTTAATGGTCTTCGAAAAGATAACTGTTACATGGAATATACAGTTTTGTTTTGACATTGTATATGTCTAGCATTATATATTTATCTAAAAGATAATTGATTAAAGTAGCTCAAAACCACCTCCAGGTGAAACAGCACAGTATTTATACAATATAACTCTTGGGAAGCTTTGATTTGTGTCTTTTGGATCAAATTACTTTTCAAAGTTGGACATGACTTTAATTTTTGGATCCTCTTTCCTGAGTTTAACATGTGACCCAAAGGGCAAATTTGCCATCTAGATTCCCTGTGTCTGCTGGTTCAGAATATATTGGTAGGAGTTCTTCTAAGTATAATTTCACTATAATTTTTGGAAAATAACAATAAATGGTAATAGAATATTATGCTATGTGTGATTCTGCAGTAGACTCCTGTGTGTCCCCAGAGATGAGTTTCCATGCAATTGTCTGTGTGCTAAAGCAACTGCCAGGAGAGGGAATTGGGTAAGTTCTCTGTCATGATACCTGTCTGAAGAAGGTCACAGACAGTTGTGAGATGCAGAATAAGTCCAGTATAATACCAGCAGACACTGCCCAGCTGGTTGGGCACACTGCCAGGCACTGCACAGTTAGGTATGCACCACTGAGCACAAAATTCCTCAGAAAATCAAAGCAACAGCCACAGAATGGAAAGCTACTAAATAAGTACACTGCAGAGCACACAAGGGAACATCTAGCCCTTCCCTTCATTACTCATTTAGTCTTCCCATAGGGTGAGTACCAGTAAAGATCAGTTTAAGTCATGAGTCTGAAAATTGTCAAAAGTGTTTAAATATTTAAATATTTGTTCAGTAAATACAGGTCACCTGGAAGACAGAAGATGGTCTATGATGGGCAAGTGCGAGATCATGCTGTGTAACATTGTGATGCAGTTCATGGTATTTGAGGTTGACCTTTCTCTTTTGGCAATGCAGAATATTTTCCAAAAAAGGCACAAACTAATATATTTTGACTCGAGAGCTCTCTGAGCTGTGAATCCATTCCTAGCAAGGGTTAGGATTTAAAGCATCCGTCCTTAAATTGTCTTGAGATGCAACTCCTTATTCTTCCCACACAGAGTGGTGTTATACTCTTGTAGTGGATTAAAATGATCTGGACAGAATGCTATTTGATATATTTGAACTTTATAAGTTCTGAAGTTTATTGCTAATTTAAGAAATTGTCTTTTTCTTTTCTCCCCAATAGCCATCACATTTCCCCCCATGATATTCACATTTTAATTTGATCATTATTTGCCTAAAACTCTCTACGTATGATTCTAGAAACATTAAATATAACAGATTACTTATCTCTGTAGCAAATCTTTCCCCATCCCAATTAGGGCTAAAACATGCAATGCAGTGGCCATAGCAAACATTTTGCATGTTTGAGAGCTACAGAATGGCATTTTGGTACTCTGGCTTACAGTAGGACCAGGAGTTAACTTTGTTGGAATAACTGACAACCAGTGGGGCTGGAGATCCACGTGGTGGCAATCTCTCTGTTTCTGAAGAACATTATACTGAGCTGGTGAAGGGTCTGGAGCACAAGTCTTATGAGGAGCAGCTGAGGGAGTTGTTTAGCCTGGAGAAAAGGAGGCTCAGAGGAGACATTGCTCTCTACAACTGTCTGAAAGGCAACTGTAGTGAAGTTAGTCTCTTCTCCCAGGTAACAAGTGACAGGACAAGAGAAAATGGCTTCAAGTTGCACCAGGGAAGGTTTAGACTGGATATTAAGAAAAATTTCTTCACTTACAAGGTGGTCAAGCATAGGAACATGCTGCCCTGGGAAGTAGTGAAATCATCCAGAAGTGTTCAACAAGGCACGTGGCACATGGGGATATGGTTTAAGGTTGAACACATTGGTACTGGCTTAATGTTTGGGCTAGATCATCCTAGAAGTGTTTTCTGACCTTTAAACCTGTGATTCACTTAAGTTTTTGCATGCTGCATTTGCAGAAAAGGTGGCAGTGTGCCCAGAGAGGCAGTAGTTTGATGCTTCCTATGACGTGGAACACCTGTGTACAGCCTACTTTCATGAAATAACATAGAAGCAGAGAGAAGATGGTTTTCAGTGTTTATTTGCTGCTTTATGTCACTAAGTGGTTGGTTTTGGCAGCGTTGTGTTACAGGGCACAAGACCAGAATGTTCTCTGCTGCTTCCTGGAAACCTGCTAGTCTACTTTGTTAGCTTGCTAGTGCTTGATTCTTTCTTTACTATGCTGAGTTTTCAAAACCGTTAATTCTTTGCATTCTGCCAGAAGATGATATGTTCCTCCAGGCAGTTAAGAGAATAATCTGTAAGTATTGTGGTTTTGGCTAGTATGTTAGGAGTGCTGGCTCAGGCCAGGCTGCTCAGATGGGCATTCCTGGGTCTACAGAACAGTTGTTATAACTGAAGTCAAAGGACGGTAGCTAGAGATCTGGAAGTGCTTTCCCTCCATGCATTGTTAAGCCAGTGTCAATGCAGAGAATATGAGACCCCCAGTTACCAGCCCAGTATGAGCTGGTCTTTTATTTGGAGGAAGTAATGTCTGTTGTTGGATGGAGCTGTCTTTATGGAAATGAAGAAAGTCAATGTGCTACTCTGGGTTTGCTGTGATGCTTCCTGAAGTCTTCTGTAAAGTCTAAGTGTTCACTAGATTTTTCTAAGGTCTGTTTGGAAGACAGTTTCAGTGACCTTCATGTGCTGCCCAAAAGGAGGTGGAAACCATCTGGCATCAGTACATATTTGCAGTGTCCTTCTGCAGGCCCAGTGTGAGGAAGGTGGTGATCTGGGGTAGTTGATAATGGCATGATCTTAAGAAAGATCTTGAGTTGCCAGGATGTACTGCTGAAGTAACTTAAGTGGTACTTTGTTCTTGCTTTTTAATTTCTTTTATCTTTATGGTTACCTTCATTGACCTTATCCCAAGGAGAACAGGGGAAAGGAATGAGAAAGAAATGTAGAAGTAGAGACTAAGCATTGAATGCTGAATGGTGTTGCTTTACAGATATCTCTGCTTGCTTAACACAGTCTGAACTTTGGAAGGGTGCTGTGTTCTTCATAGTTTGGGGGGGTGGTGGTTTGTTATACCTTGCATAAGATTGATTGCACATAATATGATATTCAGGTACTACAATTTGAGGAAACTCTGGTAGAATGATGATTCTACTTATGAGCTACCACTGTCCTACAAGTCTGGATTTTTTCTAGTTAACACTTTCCAGAAGTCCATTAAATTCTTTTAGAAATTGAATTGTTTTACAAAAAGTCATATCACCTGTGGATTTTTTTAATCCTCCACCTTTCCGTTTTTAGAAAAGGGAAAGTAACTGGGAATACCAAGAACACTTACTACATTTAGTTATTGACATTCAAAATCTCCAATTCCCAGAAATGATGCTTCCAAACTTGTCATGCAGAATGTATTTCAATTGCTGGTAAGCACAAAGTTGCCTGGTTGCCCTATAATAGAGAAGATTTTCACTGTTACTAGGGCTTCAAGTATTTCTCACAGATTGAGGAGAGTGTCTACAGAGCGCTGAATTGCCAGTTTTCTTTTTCATTCAAGGATCAAATGCTTGTCTTCAATGGGTAATTGTATGTTGAGAAGAAAATTGAAGGGGAAAAGAGGGTGAGTATCAACTGGAAATATTTGCTGTGAAACATCCAAAATTATACCAAGACTTAGTAATCTACTGTCCATTTTAAATTATAAATGCCACTATTTTTCTAATGCAGTTGATGAGGTGCTAAAGCATTGTATTGCTGTGTGTGCTGGCAACTGTAGAATAATATCACAATTAAAAAACACAGATTAGTGGCTGACACAACAAAATTGATGTGCAAATTATATAGCTCTGTTAAAAAGCAATCTATGGAATATTTTTTTTTTTTTCCCTTTGCAGTTCTTCAGAACATTTTTTTCCATTTCTGCCATGTGACTCAGGTTTTAGTATTTAGAGGACTGATATGGTGTGAAAAAATCTGAGCAGAGAAATGTTGCTTTTGGAAGGTTATTATAACTGAAATTGGAGAAGCATTGAACTAAAAGAGCTATGGCAGACTAGAAAGGAACAGAAGTACTGAACCTTAGATTTGTTAGTGTAGTTTCCACTCCATGAAAATAGAGCTGTCCCAGACTGTTTTGAACAGACTTCACAATGGATCTGCACAGTTTTTAGCTTGCCTGCATGAAAAGTCCTGTATTTTAATAGATATTTCTTATTTACATGCTAAATTAATTAATTCGATGTTCAGTAGCTTGCACTTTGCAAGCTAAGAAATGCAGTTATTGACCACCTGAAAAGGCTTATGTTTGATCTTCACAGAATTGTGCTAGGTTCAGCTATTCCTCTTATGTTGTCTAAAGATTACACCTAAAATAGTAGAAGTTGTGTATTGGTAATAAATCAAGGATATAATGGAGACTTGTACATTGAAATTAGAGACCAGGGCAATACCATATCTTGTACTTGTGACCCAGAGAAAAAAAATTACGCACTGTGTACAAACTTCTAAAAAGGCTTTGGGTATGTAAACAGCATGTAGGCACTGATACATCTTAAGTCTTTCAGCTGGTTTTGTGTCCAGGATAAGAGAGCTTGTTGGAGGCATGGTTTTGCAGTAACTCATATGACTGGGACAGAGTTTCTAGGTAGAAGTCTTGTGGAAATCCTTGGCTGGGTTCAAAGGCTATCACAGAGGAAAACTTTACTTCTGGGAGACTTGTTGGTGTGATGCTGATAATAAGTGGCCTGAAGAAAAGGTTCAGGGTTAAGTGATAAAACTAGAAAATGAAATTGCTTCCTCCAAAACTGAGCTGAGAACATCCAGAGAGATAGGACTTGTGTAAGTTTCAGAACAAAGTAAATACCAAACACTAATACCTCAAATACTTTCTGAATGTTTAGGCCTCTTTGAAGGCACTAGCCTGTGATGTCACATTATAGTTTGTTTTGCAGGTTTTGAATTTTTGGTAATGATATATGTGTGTTATCTTCATCCATCCTCACATCCATGGGGATCTTTTAAACTCTGTGTATGAAGAGATTTTGAATGTTTGCCTCTTGTTGGAAACATTCTTGTACACTGAATAAACACACTCTATTTGCAGCTAAGCTCTTAAGGATTACTGAAATTACAGACAAACTATAATTATGGTACAAATACTAATTATTGGAAAAAGGAAACAAGTTCTATTTTTAAGACTGCTAAATATTCAAAACTGTTAAATACTGTTTTTCTTTTTCAAGTCTGAGCTTCAAATTAGCTTATTTTAATTTAAGCTATGTTATGAAATTGATTATAACATTTTTGAATGTTAAAACTGGTGAGTTTTAATAGTTCAAAATAATTTATAGCTGGAAGCAGATAAAGACACTTGAATGGAGAGAAATAACCACATTCCTTAAAGGGTGTGCACTTGCCATAAAATATCCCTTAAGAGAGACATAGCACCTTTTATTTTTAAAGAAACATTCTTTTACTGGAGCAGCTTCTAGCGACTGACCTTGGTATGGAGCCAGGCTGTGGTGACCTCTGTGCATCCTTTACTGTTCTGTTTTCTGTCCCACGCTTCTATAACCCATGGCATTGCTGCCTGGGAGCTGGAGCCTCAGCAGGTTGTTGTGAGGTGCGGGCAAGTCCTGCCCACTAATGCCCATGCAACAAGAAATGTGTGGGGAGAGTGACACAGGGACATTCTAGGCTTTCAGTATCAGATATTGAGCCTGTCTGCTTCTTTTAAATTGTACTTCAATGCATTAGTGAAGTTCTGTTTAAAATACCTGGGTTTTCATATTTGTGATTAAAAGAAGCAGTGTATGAAAATACAAAACCAATGTAATCCCTGCAACCCAGTGAATGAGACTTCATATCCCCAAGTGCAGAATCAATTAGCCATAAACTGAGAGCTCATGGCATTTGCCAAATGTGGTCTGTGGCATGAATTGTAATAAAAACCATGTGGTTTAGCAATTCAGTTGCCATAGAAACTTCTGAAACTGGAACTGTAACTTGCTATAGAACACAGCTCATGATATTTTGGTACCTCTAGGCCTTTATATGTAATATCAGCTGTAACAATAGCTATGTGTGTAGTTTCTTTTTTTGGCCTCCTTACTCATGAACACTGGAAATGGGCTCTTTATGGTTAACTCTGTTGTTGCTCTGGTTGTTCTTGCTGCTAGGGATCACCACATACAGGTGATCACTCCAACTCCTGATGTTGCAGGTATTATGTAGAGAATGATAGGCTGAAATTATGTATTTAGTATTTGTATCCAGGTGAGTTTGGCAGTCACTGACTGTAGTGGGATAGAATATAAGAAAATAAAGGTAGTGTAGAAAGTAATCTTACCCCTAAGGGGTTGCAGCTGGGCCAATTATCAATGATTGGATGCAGGCCTGACTTTAACAGTCCACAGCTGTAACCAATGAGAAAATGATGCTATAAAAGAGTGGGGTGGCTGAGTGAGAGGGGAGCTGGGGTCAGTTGGCTGCTTTGTGAAGAAGAAAGAGGCAGTGCTCTGAGGAGCTGCCCATGAGAAACACCAAGAAGGTATGAAACTTCTGCGGTAAGGAGACAACAGTATGGAACGCCTGCAATAAGATGACAACAACAGACCAATTTCAAGATTGTACAGGTACCTAGCAGTTCTACTCATATATATACTGTTCACTCTTTAAAAGCTCTGTATAGCTGAATTCACCAGCTTCCACAACCCAGCTCCTAGATTGGATCTAGAATCACCTTCTGTGCAATAACATGTGACTGATTCAAAGGGTGATGGACAGCAGGTGGACCTTCCATTTCTAGAACAGTGTTTTAAATCTTGGTGTCTTCTCATTGCTCTCACCCTTGGGTTTGTTCAGCTCAGTGCATCTGCAAAGCAGGCATCTACAGCTTTTGAGAGAGACTACCACTACAGTCCACAGAAAAATATATTGGTGAAGATACAGTCAGCATTTATATCAAGTCTACATTTATAACCACCAGCTGGATCATGGTTACTGTTCTCCTCTGTGATATGCTCTCTGTTGCGTGGTCTTTTGTCTTGAGATCTGTTAGTCCAATACTTATGCTAAAATCACTTGAAATAGAGACCTTTGAAATGACTTACTGCAAGAGGCAATGTCAAATCCTCGTTCAAGTGAAAGTGAAGGGATAAAAGGCAAGAGTTTGAATCCAGGCTTTTACGGTGTGCTAAAAATCAAGCTACATACAGCCCTAAACTTGTTCAATGTTCTATTCAGCACTTCTGTCCTGGAGGAAGCTGAGAGTTGGCATGACAAGAGACCGCAAAAATCTTTAAAAGATGGCAAGACAGCCAGGCCTGTCTAATCAGATAGCTTTTAAAGCCCCTATTAGATTAATAGAAATGCCTACATTGTTGACCTATCGGTTTGCTTACACTTTTAAGTCTTTGGATACCTAGATATCTGGATGAGGCTTCCATGAATTATTGAAGTCTCTGTGTAGTAATTGCTAACTGAATCCCTCTGTAACTTTTAGCCTGCTATTTAGCATTTATTTACGAGTTCTCAGTGCTTTCTGCTTGAGCAAAATGTGACACATATACTCATTGCTATTAATCAATGCAGAATCATATTTGAAACAGTACTGTCTTGTGCACCTGATTCTTCAGCCAAACTCTGATTACTCCTTTTTCAACACTTGTGCATTCTGTAATGTCCAGCATCTTGCTGCCATTTTCAATCTGCTCTTCTTGGAGGAGTTGTTTAGATGTTAACTATTTTTAAGGGCCCTGCAATGTGCATTTTGGCTTCTCTTACCTCGTAGTGGAGAGTGGAGTACTACAAAAACAAAACTCCTGCATGCAGTCTTGGGCTTTATTCCAAAATAAAGAAGGGATTGGGGGCAGGGGGAGGTAGGAGCAGTGGGAATGGTAAAGGTTATGTTCTCATAAGAAGTGGCTGCAATTTGGCATAACTTTGGCAATCACATCTCTTTGATCTAGTGATAAATTTGGCATAAAGTAGTTGTCCCTTCTCTTCAATCTAGAACTTAGCTTTGCAGCCCTTCTGAATATCATGTGGAATTTTTATCTTGGTCCAATGTGCCTTATTTCCTATTTATCTGAATTTTATGGATTAATTTGCTAGTTGGCTAGGTCAGAGAATTTGAAAATTTGTGCATATAAATGGGCTGAAATCCTAAAGACTCCTTGAACGAATGCAGTTATAGCATAGTCTGTACAAAAGAGTAAAATAACAGTTTTAAAAGTCATTGAAGCTGTAGTTAACAGATATCGTGGACTGAGATATCAGTCTTTTTTTGAGGCCACAGGTTCATCTAGAACATGAAACCAGAAGAAAAAAAAGGGCTGTGTTATAGAAATAGTTGATGCTGTTGAGTCTTTGATTCTCCATGGAACCATGCAGAAGACATGCAGTTTGCATTTTACTCTTTTCATGGATCTGATACTCTGCATAGCAGTAACAGTGAGCACTTGTGCTTCTGGAGTTAGCAAGTCTGCACTAGTTACTATTGTTGTGACAGCAGAGGATTCAAATATTTGTCTGCGGTTGGAGTTTGTTTGTTTCAAGCTGTTCAATTGACAGCCAGCTGGTTACCATGAAATTGAAGTGAATGTAATTCCTTAGTACCTGGAAACTAGGGAATTGTTTCTGGAGTTTATGAAGTCTATTATTAGTTGAATCTTCAACAGTAGTGGAATCAGGTCTGAGGGAGGCTGTGGAGAATTATATAACTGCAACCCCAAATATCATTGGAGTGACATTTCATTAAATTATGAAACAGGCCAATGGAAAACTAGAGCTAAAGAATGGCAGGAAATGTACACAAAACCTGATTCTGTGGGTTTCTACAGCCCTCCTCTTTTGACAGCGTGTAAAGGGCCAGATCCTCAGCTGGTGTTAGCTGTCCCTCAGGTGAGATGAAAGAGCTGCACTGATTGCCAGTTTAAGCTTTGACACAACCTGTCTGACTTGGAGCTTGCACTTGGGCATCTGGTAATATCTATATTGGTAGAATATAAACATGGGAGAAAGAGGGAAATGCTAGAACCTTCTCTTCCACAAGAATAAAGGCTGACAAACAACTGCAAATCCCCCCCACCAACCAACCAGCCAACCAACCCACCTGACAACCCTTGAATCCTACCATTTTCTGTTAGTATTTGTCCATGCAAACTTTGCTTACAGGAACATTCCTAGAAAGAGAAAACTAAAATCTTGGCAAGAAATGCTTTCACAATACTTGTGTATGATTTTGTGTGGTGACTGTGATTTGAGTCATGCAGTGAGGCACAAATTGATTCCATGTGGGGAATGAACATGGATGGTGGGTGATTTGTGAAAAACAGCCTTGAGATAACTGGCATAAGCCTGTCAAAACTCATGTTTTAGGAGTTCAAACAATGACTCTGGAGCATAATTCTGGAGGTCTGGTCAAATATTTTTCTACCAAAAAAAAAAAAAAAAAAAAAAGGAAACATCTGTTGAAGATTTTGTTTTCATGAGCAACTATGTAATTGTTTTGCAGGATTTTAAAAAATATTATTTGGTAGAAGAACACAGTTGAAAATCTGTATTAAAACAATTTTTGCAGATAGATTTTTACTCTACATGGTTAGCTTCGCTTTCAGGAAGGGTTCCCTGAATTTAACAGGGTCATTTATAAAACAATGAATATAGGGTCTAATTCTGAGACTTCATTACGAAAATGTTTCAAATGCTGTAGCTAAACACAGATGAGCAGCATCAGGTTGAGACGTGTTTCAGATATAAAGGGGTGCAGATCCGCTGTAAACATTGCATCCTCTATGCTTAATAAAATGAATTATAAACTCTTTTGGTTCTGTCCATGCTTGTAACATAAATCACCTTGCAACAGTAACATTAGAGGTTTGCTGCTACTTTGTCTTCAGATGTTGCTTCTCAAATTTAAGAATTGGCCTTCTTCTCCCTAAAGTTGAATACTAAGGAGCAGAGATGTTTGTTGGTCATAAAATATCTGTGCCCAAGAGTGATGTAGAGTTCTAAGAAAAATCTTTCTTACCTGCTTTAAGATTCCCTGAATGTCATTTGTTAGCAACTTTTTGCAGCTATGAATAGGAAGCCTAAAAACAGTCATGAGCTCAACTGCAGAGGAAAAAAATATTTCACAAGAGACACCTTGTGAAAAAAATCTGCTCTTCTTGCACAACTAGGTATAAATTCAACAGAAGAATTGAGATGGGAGACTAAAAAGTCCATAGGCTCCCTATAGTGCTACATAATATGCAAAAACTGTCAGTCACAGAATGCTTTTAGAGTCACATTGTTGCATTGCCCCAGCATCTTCAAAGTGTATTCATCCAGCTCTGCTTAGGATTTTGCAATGTCATCCTTCTTTGCATGATCTTGGACAAGTATGGCCTAGTGTGTAGGATGATAAATATGTTGCCTAATTACATCAATGCACGAAATAACTATCAGGGTATTCTCCATAGGGAATACTTGCTTGAGGCCTACCAGATTCAGGAAACACTTGAAATGCATATTTTAAAAATACGTGACTCCATTACCATGCTTACGCCTACCTTAATATCTAATGTGAGGTGATGCTGATAACACTGACATTGGCTTGAGTATCTACAATATGCCCCTCAGAGTGGCTCAGCACCACTAGTCACTACATCAGGATCTGTAACAAAGGTGAAAATGATGGCCATTTTTGATTTTGCCCTTTATTTACAAAAGGTATTAAGTCAACCCTATGGAATGTTTCACTGCTGTCTTGTAGAAATCACACAGTGCAATCAATGAAAACTTTTCTTGCCTTGTGTAATGTTTCAAACAGCAAGTTAGTCCATTGCCTGTTATATGTGTTTCTGAGCATTTCAAACATTGAAAAACAGTTCAAGAGTAAAATCCTAAATATAAAACAATTTAAGAAGATCAGGTCCTTTTTGTCTAGTAAGCCATGATAATCACCATGTACTCAAAATCTACCTCTCAGGAAGAAAATTGATTTAACTCAGTGAAGGAAAAATATTTATTAAGACCTGGCAAGTCATGTGGAACTGTGTTAAACTGCACTTTGGGTAAAGCTTCAAAGCTGACCATGCTGATTACTTTAATTTAAAGAAAAATGTGAACCAAATGAAAGTGTCTTACTGGTATGATGAAGATATAACTGATAATTCAAAAGCTTAAGTAGAAAGTTTGAAGGGTAAATGACGACTAGACAAGGTCACTGTATTAAAAAAAAACAACACCCCACAGCTATCACACTACACTGTGCATGGAGTTATGGAGTCAGTAATATTTTCTAATCTAATGCTCTTATCACAACTAAATTTGTCCTGCTTGTAGCCATTGGATATCTTTCAGGGGGAATTATGAAGGTGCAGTCTCTGAAATAAGCCAGAACTTGGTTTCTATCTTGTTCATGCAGCTGAATTTACCCCTGATAACAAAAAACCCACCGTTGCTTTTCAGCTATCTGTTGGGTTTCCTAGCAATTGCTATTACAAATACAATGAACTGAACATGACTTTCTCAGTAAGGCTCTGAAATCTGATGCAATTTGCATAATGAAATATGCTTGGGGTTCATGGTTTTAGCTAAAGTTAGCATAGTGAAATATCTCACAAAGAAAAAGCAACCTAGGTGGCTCAGATTAAAGCTCAGAGAGATAGTTGTGGTAAATGGAAGTTGGCAAATTTAAGCTAGAAATGATAGGTGAATTGTTAATGCTGTGGATAAGTAAATGGTTGCAAAATGTGCCTAGAATACAATGAATTTCATGTAGTTTGACATCCTTCTATCAAGACTGACTTTCTCTCTAAAGTTTTCCATGAGTTTATGATTGTCTTCCTCCCCCTTACAGGAAGCGCATGTTCTTGTGTTCCAGTCATGGAACACTGACCCCTGGAAAACAGTGGTACTATCAGCATTAAGGGAGTGGAAGAAGGTGAATCCTTGAAAGATTAAATATTGCGTTATGGTATACCAAAAAAATGTTGTGACTTGGCTCTGGTAATTTTTTATTTACCTAAGTTTGTGTTAGCCATGGAAAACTGTGCCTTCCCATTCAGCTGTGTTGTTTGTCCCTAGCTATCTGGCCTGTGACCACCTGCAGGTATAGATGTGCTGCAGTTTGAGGTAGAGGAATGTCTTATACCTTTGGGGCACTGTTCAGTATTTTTGTGTGACTTAAGTGCTCTCTGGAAGTCTTGGCTACCAGCTGTTAATAGTAGTTTGTAACCAAAACACAGATCAGAGGGTTCAGCATCCTAAAATGAGCAATGTCATGGCCTGATGTAAGCCCTTGTGTGGGGAGAAGCTGTCTAGGCAAGGCAAACTCAGTGCCTGTACTGTAGTTGCCTTTAGACATGCATTACAGAAAGGATGCAGTATGGTATAGTAGTAGGTTTCCTTTTTCTGGCTCTAGTGGGAGCAGGCTGATCCCTCTGATAAAGATGTTGAACTGGCTTCTAGCCTTCTCAAGCAGTGGCTTCTGACTCTTACCCTCATTCAGACCTTTTTGGCAAGTTCATGCTGTTGAAACAGGGAGTAAGACTTTGCCTGTTGTCACTGTGTTTTGATGGCCATAAATTCTGTCCTGAATGGAGCACAAAGACACTTTTGTATTGTCTTCTCTGAAGCAAGATGACCTTTGTTTCACCCTTGAGTGAAGAACCTGGCTCTTTTAAATACCTGATGGTAACACAGACGGTTTCCCCTACCCTTACTTTCAGCATCTTTAGTCGTGTGTGCCACTCTCTACATGCCATGCACATGGATTTATTAATGTACTGAAGATGCTAAATTTACTTGTGGAACTATTTTCAGCCAGATCATAGTGCTGCTTTGATTTGCTGATGGGCCTCTGTATTTCTTTGCCAACATTCCTGCATGTTTCTGGTTCTTATTTATTTTTCTAATGCCAGTTTCCTCTCAATAATTACTCTAAACCTACACAAATGTGATTTTCTCATATTACAAGAAATCTCTTACAGGGCATGGACCTTATGTTACTTCCTGAATATTATAATATCTTAATTAGGCTATGTATTAAATAGCAAAATACTTGATTAGGTCACTTACTATTTCTGTCTATTCCAAACTAGTATCTGCAAACTAGTATCTGCAACCCTAGAGGCTGATTCTGGCTAATCATATAGTGCATAAATCATGAGTGGCCTTGAAGTAAGCAGCTTTGTAATGCCTCAGTCTCTCAGCCTTCCTAGGACTCTTCCCCAGAGAACAATTCAACACCTGGCTATCGATTATTAAAAGACAGATGTGCATAAGGTCTCCCTCTCACTGAGCATAAAATGAGCTGGCTAGCTCTAATTTTTGAGAACCTAGTCTGGGACTAAAATAAGATTGGGCTTTTTTAGCATTAGGTGACTGAAATACATAAAGCAATCCCTGCAGCAGAAATACGTGTCAGTTATAATTAAGCATCATCTATATATGTGGGGGGGAAGAGGACTGAAACTGGTGATTTAAGAGCAAGTTCCTCCTACGCTGCATCTCCTAGTGAGAACAGGAGTGAGCTTTGCTGCACTGCAGTACTTCTTACCTCTCTTCTGTTTCTGAGAATCTGAAAAGTGGTCAAAAAACAAGCGAATGCCTGAAAGAAGGGGGAATCACAGGGAAAGAATTTAAAGCATATTTATAAAGCTCAGTATATCTATGTCAGTCTGTAGGGTTTGGGACAACTGTGTTGGGAGGATGGTCACTGGAATTTCAGGAACCAGCCCTTGTCAAAGAGGAAAGTGATTTTTCATGCCAAATTACATTTTCTGGTTATTAGTCATACAACCCTGTTTGAGGTTCATGCAAGCAAGTTTGGGAGTAAAATGAAGTTACTTTTAAAATGCATCTTATACTGGAAGAGCAGTTACTTTTAGAAGGATGAAGGAGGACTATTGGAGGAAGGATCAATCTAATTCCCTGCATAAAGCCTTCAGCAATGTTTTGGGTTGTACCTGCTGAGCTCTATGCGCAGCTATTGGGTATGCTCACTACAGGTTTCAGGACACAGAATAATCACTTTTAGCAAATTTACTCAGGAGGAGCCTGTCTGCCAAGTGGAGCCACCTCCCTACTTGGTTGTGTTTATAAAAACATTGTTTAAATGGGGAAAACAAGAGAAGAGCAAACAGATTCCTCGACCCACCCAGCACTTCTCTCTGCAGCACAGCCACTCCTTCTGTGTGGGATCCATCACATGACAGGGAAATGCTTCTGGGAGCTGTTATTTTAAAATATTGGCAGCACATCTTTGGGTGGGACTGCTCTATCTCGTATCTTGTTACATTCTCCTACCAGCTACTTCTCCTGTTTTATATGTTGCTCTGGCTGTATCAGCTATAACAACATAATTCTTGTTTGTCCTCTGTGAAACTTTTTCATGTGCTTTGGATGAGGGTTGTTCTGTGGATGATGTGCCAAAGACCAGTCACCAAATCTGACACTTCCCAGTGAGGAAACAGTAATGTCCAAATGGCACACATGGCCTTTGACACTGTGTTAATGCACCTGCATAGGCCAGAGCGTGTCTGTGCTCAGATGCAGAGGGAGGCAGTGCTACTCCAAACTGAGATTGTGTATGCAAGGCATGATAAATCTCCCTGCATGTCTTTGCTGCCTCGTGCAGCAGTGAAGCCTGAACTTCAGTCTGACTGTAAATTACTGCTGTGCATTTTGCAGCAGCTTGCATTTAACTCCAAGCCTGGTTTCAGAAGGTCCTGTCTTGCAATATCCTTTCCATTCATTAGACAGCAACCTCCTGCCCTTTTATTGTTTGGGACAATTGTGCATGGGGAGTGCAAAGAAGTGATAAAGCATATGTAAGCCCTCACATTGTTTTTCCACTGTCTTGCTGTTTTGAATAATAGCTAATGATATTTGCAAAGCTTCTTGCTGTAACACACGTTTGTTCCATTCCAGTGAGGGACACCCTTTGCTTCTTGCTGGGTGTTCAGAAACAATAGACCAGTCACAAAAGGATTTTGCTTTAGCAGTTGTTTCTGTTGGCTGGGCCACTTCTGATAACATCTCCTCCTGCTGTGTACAAAGAGTGCTTGAGCTGAGGGCTTTAATGTCTTGCATGGTCAACGTTTTGTTTTAAAGGGTGTAGTAGTTTATTTTTGGAAGGAACTCTGAGGAGCGGCCACATAGCATTGAACTCCCCTATCCTGTTTATCATCTCCAAGTCCAGTCCTTCTCCCAGAATGGGTTTTCAAGATGCAACACTGTGCTGAACTCTAAGGGAAGATTTGGCAGTGAGTTTTCTGCTTTTGGCAAAGTGTTAGTTGGCACAGGAGTTTGAAAATTGCTTGGGAATAAACTACTTAGGCTAATTCACACCTAGAATAATCTCATACACAAGTGGAGTTCCTTTACAAGTGAATTTGTTCTATTTTCCCCATGTGTTATCTTAAATCTCCTGGAACACAACTTCCATAGCCACCATGGAAAGGCTGATTAAGTCCTGAATGGCTAGTACAATAATGGATAATGTTTTCCTAGCTGAAAACATTGTTTAAAAAGCAAATTTCTGAGTTTTCTTGTCTTATGTATCTTGTCCTCTTTTGCTTGTGCTCTTGAAAGAGTCCTGTGCTGGGCCTTTTCTGCATTGCAGCCAATGTATGACAAAAAAATTGGGGGGAAATTATTACTTAAGAGACTTGTCTAAGATAGATGGATGGAAACCTGCAATCCTAATTTGCAGGCTCTTGGAGTTCCAAATAATCTAATTTAGCTGTCTGAGGATAATTTTGCTAGACTTGAATTGAGTGTTCCAGAAGCATGACTAGACTGATGCAGCTAGAGCTCTGATGTGCCTAAATGCATTACTTGTATAGTTGCTTGATAGAATGCTGATAGCATTCTGCTGATAGAAAGCTGCAGCAGCCCCTCTGCTTAGGTCTGTTGACTTTAATGAGACATGAGGCCCTTCTTGAACTGGTGTCTGACTACTTCAGTACTTCCAAGACAGTTGTATCAAAGTCAAGACTACTAAGAAAACTCAAACTGAGCAAATCCTCACAACCAGACTTGATTAAGGGGAGGTGTTGAATGTTCATATTTAAGTGATGGGCATGAGACAAGGCACAGAGGACTGTAGTGTGTTCCCTATTGCTTAAATGCATCTTTAAAAGCATTACCAAAATCTCCTATCACTTTGACTAATTAATAGTAATAGGGCAAGCCTTTTTGTTTAGTGTGTCATCTAGCCTAAGGTAACACAGCTCCTCTTCATACAGGATGCTACAAGTGCTTATCCACAGGGCTTGAAATGAATTCTCATATTTTAGAAGAAAACCACAAATTTAAATCATGTTCTGTTTCCCTTCTGCAGAAGATCTCTGCATATGCGTCTCAAGTGGTAGTTGGGCAAAGAGCTCTGTGCCAGCCCCTGGAACAGTGAGCAGATTAACAAGGTTCAGATGAATTGGAAACACCAGCTTCCTAGAAGACTTGAATCATACAAGGCTTGTTTTTTCAAATGTAATTAAGTGCTGAAGGTGGATGGAAATGGAGTTGGAAATAAGGTTATGGGTGCAGTGAACACACTAATTTCTTAGATTTTTGTGGCAAACTGTGCTAAACTTGTCCCTGCAAAATTTGTCAGTTCATACCTTTTTCTAAAAGTTATGTAAAAGAGTGGCTGACTTGTTATTCCAGAAGCTGGGCCCAGAGGAGTTGTTGCTGTCCAGGCCTTGTTAACTCTTCCAGCTCCATTTACTATAGCAGGAGCTGAGGAAGGAACAGCTTCAGTTGCCTTATGCTACTAAAGGATTCCCTCTCAGGGGAGAAATACCTTGCTGAGTGGATTCACTAGGTTTTGAGCCTGCTTCGTGCAGAGTGTCACACATAGGGCAGCTTTAAAGGCTGCAGAATTCAGTGTTTCACAGATACGGGTAGATATAAAACAGATGCTTTCTGAGAAGTGATGTTAGGATTCCTTTTCTGATGTTCCCTTCTCATGGATCTCAGTACATGTTGTTGTGTGCTCTGTTGGGCACTGTATGTGTGACTTGTAGTTCTCTCAAGTTAACCCCTAGCTGGGAGACTTCTGTGTCTTGTAAATAGTACCATCTGTGTCAGTAATGCTCTACTCTCCTCCAGTGAGGATTTACTCTCCTGAGTACTGTGTGAATCTGTAACTTCTTCCTGAAGGTCATCTAAATGTAAACAATCATAATTCCATAGCCTAAAGTATTGCCTTTGCCTTCTCTAGATCCTGTGTGACTGTCTCATTCCTAACAGTGGCACAAGTAGCTATCCACAATGCACCACGTAGGTATTTCACCTTAGTCTCTCCTTCCATCAATCTCAGTGATCTCTTCTTTATTAAAAACAAATAATATTGACTGGGTCTGTCTTACAAAGAGTTAGAAAGACTAGTGGCAGAGATTAAATGCAGGAGCAGTTGCTTTTTCTTCAAGAGGTCAATTTGACTTGTTAGAATGGAGCCTCTAGCAGTACCTCTACATCCTTGCTTTTTGGGTGCAAATTAGAAATGTAATGAAGATAGGATATTTATGCATATTGGAAAATGCTTTAACAAGTCTGGGATTCTAGAAGACTGGTCAGAGCAACTGGCATGTATTGAGCTAAGTGTTGTGATTTTAGTGTGTGTTTTGAACAATTTAATGAGTGTTTAAATACACACCACGTAGATAGAAGCAATCATCAATTTTCTGCTCCTTTTAATGACATACTGTGGCATCTCTCCCATCCAATACTGCAGGAGTTTCCTTTTTCTGCTGGAGGTTGTCTTGTTCCTTAAACAGCATTTATTTAAGCATAGAAAATTCTTTCATGTTTCTGTAGACTTTGCCTGGAAAGCAGTAGTAAAACCTCAGTGCAAGCCACAAAATTATTGTGGTAGTAAACTGTAATATGATGCTCACACATTTTCTGGTATTTGATTCCTGTAAATTTTTATAAAACACTAGTAATGTAGATCAATCCATGCTAGTGACAGCACATGTGGCTATAGAAAGTGCACAGTGAATGGAGTCCTGACAACGCTAGCACTTACTTGAAACTGTACTGGACTTGTAGAATGTTTCTGGTGGCTTCATTTGAGAGATGCTGTGCCAGGCCAGGTCCATCTTGAAGGTCATTAGGACAGTAGTTTTCATCCCATTGTGCTTCCTCTGAACTGTGGAAGAGAAATGAGCATGGAGCAAAGAGACTTGCCTGTAACTAAGATGCAAGTCAGTGACAACAGGTCACTGTTGGTGGTGGGAGGAATGCAGTGAATCACCACTCCTGCTAGCTTATCCTCAACATCCTTCATGACTGGAAGGGAGCAGATGGCATTGCTGCACAAACACTGCTCCATTTCCAGAGCCAGGCAGCTGAAGCAGAATGAGGCAACGTTTGGCTAACGCTGCTGCAGGAGCACACACCAGCAGTACAGGCAAGCTCCCAACACACCCATTTTAAAGGCGGGTAGGTATTGCTTTTGCAGCCTTTATTTTGAGCTGTGTCTGTGCTAGCAAAAGAGAAAAGCTTATTTCTCTTTTAAAACAGCCCAGCTAGGTAGGACGCCAGGCATTATTATCACCAGGGTATCTATCATTATTTTCATATCAGTGTTGCTAAAGGCAACACAGGACAAATTGCTTATGGTTTGAACTCTTACCATTGTTGAGCAGACCCAGGGTCATCTTTGCTGGGAAAAGCCATTCTCAGCAGTCTCCTGGGATACTATGCAATAGGAAGAGATTTGGTCTCTGGAATTCCCATAAAAGAGATTTGGCTGACACCTCTTCATCAATGCCAGCAGTGTCATGCTGCAGTGATTTACTGCTTTGAAATCTTCAGATGATTTTAAGCTGAGATTGGATGTATTTAGTAGCAAAATTATATAAACTGTAGTAGAAAAATTCATGGCATCTATGCTATGACTTTAATTACTGCTGAGGTTGCTCATGTGTGGACTGATTACTAGAGAATCTATAAATTGTACAGCTCTCAATGGGATAGAGCTGATTTAGAGTCCCTAGAATTTGCTTGGTGTTGTTTGGAAAAAACTGGACTATAATATTTCTGTTGGAGAGAAGATCTCTGGTACCTGTGTTACCCATAGCACTAGAAGCTGAGACGTGTAGTAGACCCCTGAGTGGCTGCAAGAAGCATTCACTAAGAGGAAAACCCAGATTCTTCCAGACCAGTACCATCCACTTAGACGCACTTGAGCCTCCACTGTGCAGCCTCCCCTCCAGAACTGGTGCTGCAGCATCAACATCACACCAGAGATGCACTGACTTGGGAGACAAGTTTCCTTCCTGTGCTGGTTCTGACACAGATTGTGGAAGTTCATTCAAGTCCTACTGCTCTCATTCAACTTGGGAAATTCACATAAACTTGTAACAAAACCAGCAGTTGGAGAGTAAGATTTTTGTTGGATGCTGTGCTAAGTGTGGATCAGCAAAAAGCAAATAGATTTGTCCTTCATCTGCCCTTTGTTGCAATTACATGTAAAGGAAGGTTGTGCTTATTGTGAGAAGTCATGTGCAAGATAGGACAGCTAAAAACAATTACTCTTTCACCTATACAGTCCAGTCTTTAGGTGGTATTTGGGATATAAAAACATTGTATAACAGCCCCCTTTCCCACCCCTGTTATGTTTGACAGACTTACAGTCTTTGAGTAGTAATTATCTGAGTGAAAAGAAGTTATGCATCTGGGAGATAAGAGGGTGTGGTAATGTGCTACTGGATGACTTTGCTTTTGATATAAACTTTAACATTAATTTCAAACATGACTAGATGAAAATGGGTTTGCACTGTTTTTTCTAGGTTTTTCTCTGCATTTACCATAAATCCAAAGATGGTTCCCTGAGAGAGACTCTGCTTTGTGACCAAATGACACCTCTGGGGAAACTTCAGTATTCTCCTTATGCTACAGCTTTATGTAAAGTGACCTGAAGGCTGTGGCAAGGAAATACTGCACTCTGACACCACCAGCCAGGGCTTTTGATGCTAAGAGAAATTAATTAATAAGGTATGCTTTAGCAGCTGCCTTGAAACAGAAGAATCTGTCAACAGAATACTCTGTGAGAAGCTTTAGCCATGGAGGGGTGGAGAGAAGAAAAACATGTCCACCCAATTTTTATGAAGGTGGAATAAATTTCAACCAGCTCTATGCAGAGGCAGGAGCTGAATCAGAGAAGGTGTTTCCTGTTGTCACTAAGAAGGCAGCAATGGATCAGCTTCATTTTCCCATTCCATGTTAGCTGTGCTGAACCTATCCTTGGTTTGTTTTATAGCTATTTAGTTACATCATCAGGGAAACCAGAATATCATTGAGCTCCAACTAAGTAATTTTTCTTCGTCAGAAAAATGAAAGAAATTGCTGAAAATGGCTCCACTGATGTTAAAGTTGGATGAAAAGAAAGCTAACATTTGAATGAATCCTCATCCCTGATATATTTAAATTGAACTCCAGTAACTTAAAAACTGTTTTCAAAAATGCTGCATACTGCAGACATTCAGCACTTGTGAGGGAAAAAGTACAGACACAAGAAAATTCAAATTGGGCACCTGCAGTCAATCACTTAAAACAATTTTAACTCTCGTTGCTGCTCTCCTCCTTATCCTTGCTGCTTTTCCTTACATAGTACAGCTCTGTTCTGAGCTACCATGCTACTGCATTCCTAATGTCATGTTAAAAATGCTACAGGACATGTTTCTACCTCACCAGATTTAATTTATTTGACATTTATGTCACAAAGATACTTGATTAGTGCACTCGGGGTGTCAGGTTTATGTAAACATCTCTCATTTTAATACTTTATGGAAAGCTGTGAGTGTTGTAAAAGGCCTCAGTCACCAACACTAATTTTTGGAAAATACAGCCATTGAATTATCCTGTATACAGTTTTTGAGAAAGGGAGGCTGTTATGAGTCATGCTTTTTGCAAAATAAAACTATAATCACATTTGCTTACAGTTTTAATTCCACCTGCATATGCTGGCCTGCAGCTCAAACCAGAGCCTGCATGTCTTGAGTTTCATGATCAGATGTCTTAATATACAACTATTTTGCTAGTGGAGAATTCCATCTTATTTACATTTCTAATGCAAATTATCTCTAGTGTATAAATATGGTGATGTGCAAAGAATTTACTTTAAAAATCTGCTTTTTAGGAAGTAGAGCAGCAGTACTTTCAGAATTAATCATAATTTTCTGAATTACTGATGAGCTTTAACAGATTAGAGAGCAGAAATATGAATTATTAGACTAGTCTGATATGTTGCTATTAATGTTAAATAATAATACAATAATATTAATAGTAATAATATAACATAATATATTAAATGACACTATCACCATGCTGCGTAACACCTCCCACTAAATGTACTTCTGCTAGTGACAGCCCCACCTTTTCATGGCTCAGTAGCTTTGGATAAACACACATTCTGCAACTGTGTCCAGACCTTTTCATGAAGTAACAGAACTGGTTTGCCAAGACTTTTGACATGGTTTAGATGGCTTTAATTTCATTGTCTCTGTCAGGGATAGACCAAGAAAGTGACATTTGAATTTTGTAAGCTTTTGGTGAGATTTGGGTCAGGATTTTGTGGACATTATGCACCATGACATTAGCTGCTTTTTGATCCCAATAAAAGAACTCTGCTCTCAAATGATCCCTGGATTTTATAGTCTACAATTGGAAAAAGCATTAGCCATGTCCAAACTTCTGTTTGACACAAACTCGAAATAGCTGAGGGGACGTGTATTGCATGAGAAGTTTTGGTCTTGTTCCAGTTTGTCTATGAACCTTGCACAGCATTTGTGAAGTGCTCAGCATCAGTCTGGACACACCAAGTGGAAGAAGGATCTCGTGTGTTCCCTACATTCCTGCTCTGTCCCCTGGATATGGAGAGCAGCCTGTGGCTTGGCACCCTCCTAGGGAGCTCCTGCTTCCTCCTACTTGCAACAGACCAATGCCATGATCTGTAGCTCATCCCCACATGAAAAGTCCTGAAGTTAGGCTTGGTCATTAAGTAACAGCACCAAATACCTGTTAGGAAGAGTCCTTCTAACCAGGTCACTAATGCTTAGGCACTTTTTCTTTGTTTCAGTTTGTTGGGTTTTTCTTTAGTAACCTTGTACAGTTGTTTACATTTCAAGTACAATGAGCTTGTTTGAATTTTTTTCTTTGAACAGTAGCACTCCACTCAGTCTCTAAACAGCCACCTTCCAAAGTCAGATACATGCCCAGAATCTTTCTCTTGCAAAGAAAGAGCTGGTTCTGTATATTAGCATAACTAATACTGAAACAAGTCAATAAGTCAGTGCATGGCTTCTAAATCTCTAATGTTTTGTGTCTGGCTACTTGCCCTCTATACATGCCACTAAGGAAGGTGTGAAATTTCTCTCTGCTTTCCTGGAAATTTAAGGAAATTGGTGAATAGTTTTGGGTTTGTGGGGTCTTTTTGCCCTCCTCTTTCTCTTCTGATATACAGAGAAATTGAATAATGGTTTTTAAGATTTTCAATAATTGAATGGTCTTTGCAAGTGCTCCCTGCTTTCAATCACTCCCAGATGCCAATGAAAGCCATGGACTCTGTCAGGACCTAATCCAGGTTTGCAAATTTGTTCTAGATTGATGCTTATTTGGACTCCTCACTTTGTTCTTTGTCTGAACATGTCCATGTCTTACTCAAGACTGTGCTATTCTCTATAGTTATGTTGCTAACGAGTTAAATGGCATATTCAGATGTTTGTGTCAGAGGGTCAGAGAAGATAAATCTTCAGGGAATGATGGAGTGTTTCTGTCAAAGGCTTAGGAAACTGACAGTACAGAAGCTTGTCTGTTTTTTCTCACCTGTATCAGTTAATTTAGGAAGAGCTATTACCTTTACCTATGAAATTTGCCCTCAAAGATTTTACTAGTAAAATTACAAGTGGTTATGATTCAGAAAAAGCTACCAAACATGATATATAGTGAGCAGAGATACAAAGTTGTGTTTGTGTTTGATTGATTTTTTGTGTACCTTGTTTCTTAATAATATACTAATAGACTTAGCCTTTCACCAATGTTCCAGTGAAAGTTCTTAATATTTTCAGAACATGGCTTGTCACTATTTTTTCCATGTGGAAAAAGACCCAACAAGCTTGTTAATATAAGCTTGTAATATAAGCTGAACAATTAAAACCAAACAAAAATCATGTTTCATTTAAAAAAATACCAGCTTTGGTACTTATAACAAAGCCAAAGGAGCAGTTTCTGTTTCATTGCTAGGACTCCTTCACTGTTTATTGCAATACCTGATTTTCTGTGCCTTTGCTTTATTCCACTAACATTTATCTCCTTATTTGTCTGCATTTTTCCATTTAGACACCCTCTCCTGTAAAATCTTCTGCCAAATTTCAACTACCCCCCTGTCTTCCAAAAACCCCCTTCAAGGCCGGCCTTTGCTGTGCTGCCTACAAATCACTGTCACCTGGCAGTCTTGATGCTGGAGGCCATCTGTGACCATGGTGATTTCTGATTTATGTGAGCACACCCATCTTCATTGTTATTCATGCCACCTTTTTCATCCATTTTTCCCTTAGTCACTCAATTTCTTGTCTTGGGAATATGGAGTGCAAGGACTCTGGGGTGAGAGCTGCCTAAAATAATGAAGATAAGGTGCAAAATATATGTAGAGCTTTGTGAAAAATATGTCAGGAGATAATAAAATGTTTGAAGTGCATATTTGTTGAAACAAGATAGTGTCAAATTAATTGTGGAGGAGGATGTGTATACCAAAATACATAGACCAGAATCACTGATCCTGCCAAAGACCTGAAGGGTTTTGGTGGCTTAAATATCTCATAAACTTCAGGCCTTAACATGCTGCCATCTAACTCAGAGTAACATTGAATCTTTTCTGAGTTTTTGTGTCTTTCACACCCCTCAGGATGCACCAGAGCTTTGACATTTGTGGAATAGATCTTCTTCCATACATGGTTAAACCTGGTAACAGAGACCAGGGCATGGTATGACAGAGAATTTTCTGGTAGATCTATTGCATGTGGGACTCCTCTGCCCCAGAGACTTTTCAAGGGACACATTAAGAAAGCTTTTTGGCTGCCGTGTGTCTCTGGAAAGAGACCAACAGTTTACTCTTTTAAAAAACCATATCAGGGCAAGATAGGAAAATACCTAAGTGGAAAACATAAATTTGTGCAAAGAAAACTGTGCAAAATCTGTGCAAAAAATCAGAAGAGACATTGTTTGGGAAAACCTGTATTTAGTGATCATGAAATTAATTTAGTGGTAATTCAAACATTTTAGAGGAATGTGATATATTCAACAACAGGGGCCCAATCCTGGCTGTGTTGAAACAATAATAGTGCTGAAGTAGTTACAACAGAATTCATGTAAGTGAAGGTAATTTCTTCTCCATATCCATGAATGATGTGTAACGTCTATATTGCTCCTATCCTGCCTCTGTACATTTTCACATGCCCTAGCAACAATCTGAGATGATTTTGGAGAAAGCTGGCTTATCTGTGCACAGAGCTATGCTGCAGAATCAGCATAGCCTTTTTGATTTATTTTTCAAAGCTCTCCTGCATGGTTTCTGTCTTGATTTTCTTGTCAACTTGATTTAGTAAAAATCTCTGGGGATGCATTGCGCATTATATGAAACTGGTGTTACTGTTGTTGAAGCAGACTCAAGTAAAGAGTTTCTGTTTGTGGAACTGTTTTATGTTAGTTAATGATGTCAAACTTCTGAAGAAAAATCTCTTGTAGCAATCTAAAGCTGACTTTGTGAAGAGCAGTCTCTTCACTCTTCCCTGTAGTCTTAATTTTTCTCTATGCCTTGCTTCCCCTGATGAACTGTTTTTGCTTTGAGACTTGGCTGATTAATAGCTTCATGTCAGCTTCATGCTCTAATTTGAGCCTGATTTGCTAGAAAGGTGCTGAGCACATTCATTGAGTCAGTGGGAGGGGCTGGTATTCAGCACTTTTACAAACCAGGACACTTACTTCAATGCCTCAGTATGGCTTCAGGAGCCTGATTTAGGCTCCTATTTTTATTAGTCAGAGTAATGACATCCAAATATATTAACTGGTGTGTTCTTTGAATAACTGCAGCTAGTATTAAAAAAAAAAAAACCATGAAGTCACTTAACCAATTTTTAATGGGAGTTGTGTGTCCAGTGCCCTGAGTTTTTCTGAGAATCCTGACTTGTCCCTTTTGTTCAGCAATAACTCTGGGCCAAAAGGTATTTCTTTCTTCTGTGTATCAGCTTTGCTAAATATCTATTTGGTTTTCTGCTTGCTTGAAACTGCCTTGCCAGTGCAACTGGGACATGGTTAACGCCCTAAAATGTGAGGACAGTTAAGAATGCATAGATTACTATAACTTGGATTTGAATACATGAGCCTACAGAATGTGTTGGGGGTCTAAAGGGTGAACAAGGAAGTAACAACGAGTGTCCATGTTCAGCATTTCTCCAAAAGGTCCTGTGAGTCTTTGGTCCTACTGAATTTCTCATTGCATAAATTGACTCAATGAACATGTCAGATCCTGAAACCTAGCAGGCTTTTGCAGGTGGTACTTGAAATGAGCTGCAAAACAAGACAGCCTTTGATAGGTGTATGAATTTGTATAAATGTATGAGGAATTGTTCACATAAATCCCTCTGCTGTCACAGTGATTTATTACATGTGCAAAGCTCATGACATCCAAATGGAACTATAGCTGTGCTGCCTAACAGCTGGACCTGGAGTGAATTAATGCAGTATCATAATTCAGTAAAGGAGCTCTGCTCATGTCACAGAACGAAGGAGCAGTTTTATCAGCCTAGCAGTGACCTGAGAATATATTTACACAAGTATGTAGTATGTATTGCTCTTCTATTCATTATCCTATGCATTGAGACATTATTTCTGTGGTATCATACTCAGATTTAACTAGAGGAGCCAAAGATGTAAAAACATACAGCTAATTGAAAATGTTAATAGAAAAAACCCCACTTTGACCATTTCCTTTTATATTCTTCCCTATCTGAATTGATCATTGCACATGGTCAGATGATTGACAGTGTCCTTCTCAGTAAAGCATTGGGAAAACTGCACATGGTGGATGAAATACACTTAAATTGAATGCCTCAAATCCTGGAACTGGATAGCCTCATCCTTCTTATGACAGCCAGTAGCAGAGATGGTGAAGTGGTGTGGGCTGTTGATGTATTGAGAACTTCACCTGTAATATATATTACTCATAGACATTGTTGTATAGAGATTTTTAGCAGAAAAAAAAGTGAAAACCTAAGTTATGTGGAAGATGTACATACCTTACAGATGTACATGCCTTGCTTGCTTGTTTCAGGTTTGTTGAAGTTTTGCTCCTTCAGAAGGCAGTCTGCTTCAGAGAAGTTTATGATTTCATCTCACCTGAGACTCATCAGTGCATTGTATGAGTGTCTAAATGATGCCTTGTGCCCCCATGATAGAAAATTGTGGCATCAGCAGGAAATTACCCAGTGTTTCATACTTGGTCTGGTCCAGCATAGATCATAATCTGATCTCCATTGAAGAACAGGTATTTTGAGAATATTCACTTCTGTTTTGAGGAAGCCCAGAGACAGCCCAGCAGCCCTCAGTGGCCCCTGGAGTAGAGGCCTTAGGATTGATTGCTGCTGTGCAGTTCCCATGGTTTTTTTTTCTAGACTTGAGGTGGCTGTGTGGAATGGTAGTGCCATAGGGCTGGGCTGTACTGCACTGTTTGCAGCGTGGCAAGTAAACCCAACAGTTATGAAATCTCATCTTTCCCCCCTTTCATTGCACAGATAAAAGTGACATCTGCAAAGAAATGAAAAAGGAGCATGGCAGAAAGGAAAATACCATGGTCAAGGCCACTTGAAGATTCCTGATCCCCAGTGTTTGGCCCAGGCTATTGTATTCTTTTGTCCCATATTTTCCCTATAAGGCTGCTGGTATCTTGAGCAAGTTCAGATCCTTCTAGCCTGACCATGGAGAAAGAGACAATACTCAAGTTTCAACACAAAAGTTATCCTGAATCCTATGTATCTTGTCAGCTATGACATTCATATCCCAGTAGATATTTCTGTGTGCAGCTCTATGGTCTCATGCATATATTTCACATACAATTTATAGGTATTTACCAATGAAAGGTGCAATCTGCAAAGTAACAACATAGAACTCTATGGGTTAATACAAGGGATACCATTTTTCTTGCTCTCCCCTTGATTTCTATCCACTGTTTGATGCTATCTCTAACAGTCCAGTAGCCCTGCTGCCTGTTTCAGAACTGCCAGGAAGCTGGTGGTTTTATTATGATCTTTCCAGATTTTATAGTCTTCATTTTTATTGTGTTATAAATCCTTGTTCATAACATGTCTGCCTAATTTGTTTTCTCTTGCTTCTAGGTGTAGGCACAATCTCTTCATTTGCTCTTACAGTTGGTTATGAATTCATTATCAAACTCAAGGGATGCTTTGTTCTCCTCCATTCTGTGCCCCTTTCAAAGTCTCCCCCACAACTTATTTATTTACTTCTCAGCCCCCATTAATCATTGCCATATGTGCCTCCCTTTGCAGAGATAATCTGGGCCACTCATCGCTGTTGAACAAATGTAGAAGACACATATGAGTTGCTGGTCATACTCTACAGAGAGAACAGACCACACACAGCCACAAGCTCCAAAGACTGAGAAGACAAAGGAACACGTTAAATTTATATGGACCAGCTTTTTACAGCCAGAGAGAGAGGGGGAAACCCTGACTTCTGTTCCTGCACAGAAACTGATTACATGGTGGTTATTTTAAAGGTCAGGTTTCTGTTGATAATACATCCCTAGGAATTTATTTTAATATGTATCCAGTTTGAGGTTAAACTCATGAGTTTAGCTGGAGTTCATGAGACAAAGAGATTTGGTCTATTGTTCATTAAATGAAATATGCTTCATTTAGGTGATAGATATCTATTTGAACATTCCAGGACATGTAGTTGCTTTGAGCTGTTCAGCTGGTTCCAGCATCCAAGTTGCTTATTTCCATGGTTCCTTAAGGTATGTGTCTGGCTGCTGCAGCAAAGATGGAGCAACAACAAGACACAGAGAAGCATGCTGATGTAGCTATAAAGGAAATATTTTTTCACACAGCATTAATTTATAATAATTAGGGAGTAGAGCCTACTGTTGATGAATGTCAGTGAGACTAAGGGCTTAGCAAGATTTGAAGTGACATTGAAGAGCCTATAAAGACTCTACTATGATTGCTCTGCCTAAGCACAATAAAGAAAAATAACCCAGAAATTATGAAAAGTTCTCAAGTTCATGACGAGGCTTGAAAATCACAACAGTTTCAGGATGTCAGCTTGTAAAGATACTAAAATCTAAAATTTCTGCTAGACCTTTGCATGGTGCAGATGGTGGTTTGCCTGAAATCTGAGTCCTGACATCTCAGTACTATTTGTCTTGTTAACACATCCCAGTTACTTTTTATTTTTATACACTTATATTCCTAAGGGCTCCTGAAAGCTAAAGCAATGAGTTGCAGTGAAATAAGTTTCTGTAAAAATTCTGGAATTGTGTAGCACATCACCAATCCACTTTTTGCTAAATAAAAATGACTGTTCTTTCTCTTTCCTAATAATAGTAACTCAAATTCGTGTATATGTACTTACTACATATTGTTAAGTTTTAGATATATATACAACATTACAAGCATTTAGAAATGATAGGAGAGAAATAAAGTGTGCTTAAAATTAACAAAAACCCAATACAATCTTCCCTATTTCACCATATGCTTTTCATGTTCCATTAGGGTTCCAGGGGAATGCAAACTACTGTTGTCATATATTTACTTTTAGAGTGATTTCTCTGTGTCTTCTCAATCTATTCAAGTTCTGCAGGTGAAGGAAACTCAGCTGCCAGTACCACGTGCATAAACCCATCAGGGCCTTGTTCAGCATGTAACTCCTGTTCTGTGTTTCCCAGAGCTGTTCCTGGCTTGGTGCTAGAGGTTTGGAAAACCTTCTGGTTCCCTTTCCTTGCCTGCCTCTCATCTGAGACTTGAGACTTCTGCCAGCACAAACAGCTTAGCCTACAGGCCTGTTTCTTTGGCTCAAAGGTATGACAAAACTTTTCAGAACATAATCATTAAGTGTATTGTTGCTAGCATCAGATTTCAACATGTTAATAAATATTATTGCTCCATCAAAAATGCTGGCAACAATGGTAGGAGTCCTGCCTTGAGGCTGAAGGTTGATCTCAAGAGTAGCCATCAGATCACCATTTCTTTTGCCAAGGTGATGCTTTTGTGTTGCAATTTCTTCTATGAACTTTTGAAGATTTATCTAATAAACCCCAATGTAGCATGATTTCTGTCAGTTCTTCTTCTAAGCCATTACCATCTAGTCTAGTGATTTGTTTCTATGAAAAGGGTATTCAGGTTAACATTTGACATTTTCTGCAAACCATATAGAATTTGTCTTTCTGACTCTGCTGCAGGAGTCCTTATTGCACTGTTGTTCTGCCCCAGACTGTATTTGGATGGAATGGAGAGGGATACGTGTGATTGCATGGGGTACAGAGGCATAGGATTACTCTTCTGATGTACCCACCTCATGAAAGGATGTGTGTCTCTATTATTGTGAAGTATTAGGAAGCTATTAATAGTCTTACTGTACTATATGCAGGTAATTTTCCATAGCCATCAAGCGCCTTTCACAGACTCAAGTTGCAATGAAGTAATAGAGAAATGGCAGCTAACATTTAGGCAAATTAAATGCCCACTGGAAGGCAGAGTAATTTCTTTAAATGTTCATCTTCAACATCACCAGATGATGATGCTACAAAGTACAGTGATTTTCACATAATGAATTGTGTGGCATGGGAGCAAGAATATACATATGTACGTACATAGATACATACATGGGTTTTCAAATAAGAATGTACCTGACAGGATTACAGATGTACATACCTTGGACTGTCATTTTTTCTGACTATCAGAATTGCTAGTGAATGTGTCCTTAAATCAATCACAGTGAAGTTCTTGTTGGAAGAAAAACACAGAGTACACTTCATGTATGCATTGTGATAAAATGGCACGTGGCAATGTCCTTAAAATGGTTGCTACAGCCAATAAAGCTGGAAAGGTCTCAATGCAATATCCAAATTTATGTATTAAGGTCAAGATGTATGACTGATAGCTTTAAGGCTTGTTACATTTGGGTATATTCCCTTAGTTAATATGCAGGGGAGGAAAATCTCTCCCCAAGCTTTGGGTAATAATGGCAGTCAGACTGAGTTGGCACAGGAGATTAATCATTGCAATGCAGTATCTAAATCAGTATCCAGGCTTTGCCCTGTAGGTTTCCACTGTTGTTATTCTCTCATCACTCTGAAGTGCATGTCATAAATAATACTCAGTCTCTTTTCCTTTGTCCACCCCATCAGGGTCAGTCAACCAAGATACCAGCTAAATAAGAAAGGTGCTTATTTCTTAGAAATGGTCTCTAACTAGTGTAAGCCCAAAGAGAGTATTGTAAATACCCCAGAGGTCACAACCTCATATTTAACACAATGAGGTTGCACATTCATTGCACATTCAAGCCTATAGGTGGAAGGTCTTATCTCCCTACTTAAGCTGCACCATATTACCCATTTTAAATGTTTATTGATTTGTTATAGATATGTTTTCTATTGATAAACATTCTCAGACAAAGGCTTGTGTAAAAATAGTTTTCCTAAAATGCTGTGCAAGCCCAGAGGAAAGCATTAGTTTCACACCTAATAAAAATGGTGTAATGGCAAAATAAAACTGTGAATGTTTTAATGGCTTGGAGATAATTAAGGGAGTTTTCAGGGTAATTCATGGGTAGGACAGGACAGATTTCTTAATTTGTGTTAAAAGAAATAATTACATCTTGCAGCTAGTGTCCTGTGATGGGAACGTGCGTGTACAGGACCTCAGATGGGAGTCGTAACAGCAGGATTTCTGTCCCAGATTCACAGCTTGGTGTTAGACTGTGACAGTAATTTAATTTTCAGAGTCTCAAAAATAATTGAGCTTTGCTTTCTATCTGAAACTGTGTTGAAGGAAACAGAGGAAACTTAAGTCCTTGCTTGGACATTAATGGTATCCCAAATTAAACAGCAGTATTTCTGTATGCCTATAAGTTATGTCATAGATACACAACTTGTTGATGTTTTGTGTTTTCAAAGCACTGACATTCCCACAGTGGAGTGGTTTATTCAGTAGACAAGTGACAGCAAAAGCTGTGTGACTCAGGCTATGTCTTTCAGTAATTCTCTGTAATTTGTATGTTTATTTCAAACAAATGCCACAAATGACTTGTTATTACCTAACATTTCAGAACCTTAGGGATTCTGTATATACAGCTTACTTCTCCCTCATCAGTTTTGAGCCTCAGACTGAGGCAGATGTAGACTATGTAGCAAAACACAAATGTGAGGACTTAAGGGTTTTGGTTGACTACTTGTGATAACTTTTAAAACAATATTGTCCTCACTTTTCCTTTTTGGCCCTTTATTAAAATCAAACATCCTGTCAAAGGCATGCACAGTAGGGTTTGTGCTCTGTCCTAGGACTTTAATACTGGTACCTTGCTTAAGCTACTTGGTAGACTGGTTGTTGGTAAACAAGTCCATGTCTAAAGTTTGTGCACAGCACTGAATTTACCACAGTGGGATGGTGGCTACTCAGAAGACTAGAAAATAATGATTCTCAGAGTGTGGATTACATTGATAGTTTGGGTATTTGAAAGAGACAGGGGATGAGTAAACAAGGCATTACACTTGAATTTGCCAGGAAGGATACTGAGGTTTAGAACACAACTGGGCGCTGAAAGCAGGTTAACCATGAGAGGCTGGGACTCAGCAGGAGCTAATATTTTCTCAGCTGCAAGTAGATTGGTCAAAGTAAATTGGACAAATACCTGGGAGCTACTTCTTTACTCTGTCTCTGGCATTATACAGGTTTTGTGTAAAATGCCCACCCAGCAAGATAAGAGACTGCACTGGTGGGAAATGGAGATGTTGGGAGCTTGTGAATAGAGGAGAACTCTGCAGCTTTAAACAGGTCACCTAGGATGTTCTGAGTTGGGTTATACAGTGAAGCCTTCCAGATTATTTTAGCTTAAATTTTAAGGCTAAGAAAGGGATTATATATCATATTACTTAATTCTTTGACAAAAAGAGATTGGGAAAAAAATCTGCTTGTGCAATGGCCAAACTGGGAATATTAGTTTAGTAATAGTTTCAAAATGCCCTCTGAGCCTTTAATGGAAATGAAGATTATGATGGTGATGATGACTGTTATTATTTCAAAATCTGGGTTTTAAGTTTGCCACTATTTACTATGATTTCTTATGCAAGAGAGGTCAGAACTTAGATCTAACATTTTCTACAAACTTAAATCTTCTTGATGCAGGAGAGATGAAGGAATCTATTTCTTTTTTTTTTTTAATCAATCTTTAATTTATTTCTGATTTTGTTTATGTTTGTTTCTGTTTAATGTTGCTGTGCTCAGATCCTTCATACTGCAAAAGTTTTAGGCTTGCTGTGGTTAGATAAAGATTCCTTTGCAGCTGACAGAAATAAAGACAGAAAGCAAATTAAATCCCAGCAGAAAGTAAGTGCTTTGCTCCTCTCCCAAACTGCTTTCAAGGCTTCAGTCTTACACGTGAACATACTGAGAAATAAACTTAACTGCCAGTGGTTAAGTGCAACTTAACTGCTGAGTAAGAATCCACAGGTCAGAGACTTCATGGTGGGCCTTGGTCCAAAGTATTACAAGCTTAGGTTCTTTTGCTTTATGTTCCTATATCCCCTAAGCTTCTTGTTCTCTATTTCCAAATAATTTTAGATTTAGCACATGTCCAGGTTGTCTCTTTATCTTTTGGGTAAAAACAGGCAGAAAGTAATGCAAAGAAGAAATGTCAGAACTTTTCTAGACCTGCTCAGTTCAATTTGGTTTATAAATTAAAAATTAGAAGATGTATTGTTATTTCATCCAAAGCAATCAGCTCTAAGTAATTCTACATGAAGGAAAAACCCCCTATAATTACCTGTGCTTTTGCTCTCCTAGCTGTCTATGTAAACTGTTAAATCTGTCTCTAATCCTACACTGTTTCAGCAATTTCACTTTTAATACCTGTTCCAAACAACACAGTGCCCCTTCTTGTGAAGATTTTTAATTTTTTAAAAATTTCTTCACTCTCCTTTTCCATGGTGGGTGGGGCAAGAATGGGCAGAAGAGGCCACTCAATTCTTCCATGAATGGAAGGGAAGAAAATGTTCTGAGAGAGAAGCTATTTCTGCTCTTTTAAGGTAGAAATAATAGCAAATCTTGAAAAGTGGAATTACAGAAATAGGCATCCATTCTGAGGAGTATATGGTTACAGTCATGGACATTGTGCACTCCTAGTGATTGCAAAGCATTTTCCTCACTATTTACTTTTGAGACCTGGCACACTTTATGCATCTCACTGGGTTATGTTTCCCTTTCCAGCTAGATAAAGGTGTTTTTCTACCTGTAGAGATAGAAGGGAAAAGTTTCTCTACTGCTGAAGCTTCTTGTTCCTTGTGTCAGATCTGATCCTTTTTTAGGATGGGATGTCCCTAAGATTAGAGATGAGAACTTATAAGTGAAAGTAAACATATGTTGAAAATTGTTCAAACCAAAACCTGAAATGTGCTTGGACTCTGTCCATACCCTTTTAATGTTGTTGTTGTTATTTACTCATAAACTTTCTAGTCTGATGTCAGTACTATTAATCACAACAAAAAGTTGAAGTAGCATTATAATGCTTTCTATTATTTTTATTTTATATTAATGCTATTTATGGAAAGTATTTCAGGTTCATAAATTATTTCTATTTTAATGGAGAATCTTATTCTAAGCACTACCTATACCTTACTAGGGAACACAATGTTCCCTGTTGAAATGATGAGCTGTGTTTAACTAGCAAAGATGGCTGTATGTTTTCTGTGTGAACGTGTGTATATGTGCCCGTATGTAGGAACAGATGTGAATTAACCTGCATATCCTGCCAAAGAATTGGTTATTGAAACCATTTAATGATTAATTAGGGCAAGCAGAAACATATGCCCACACACCCTGTCACAACTGCACAGCAAGGCATTCCCTTTGAGGAAGCATGGATTTCTTGCACATATGGTCTGTAGTAGACCTAGACAAATCAAAACTTCCTTGGCCTTCTGTGTTAGGGCCAGAGAACATGTATGTGGGCACTGGTGTGTGTGGTAGCTGCTGCTTGAATTGAAAGGGCTGGAAATACAGGCAATGCAGGAGAGTGGACAAGTGTTTTGTACAAGGCTGCATGCAGTAGTGGCAAAGCTGGAAACAGAGGCAGGTCTCTGAATGATTTCATCTAAACATCCTCCTCTATAATACCCTGTCTACCAGACAGAGAGAAGAAATAGGCTGTGGTGGAAGACAGAGCAAGAAATGTCAAACTTTATCTCTGCTCAGAAAAAAACCTGTCCTTGTTTGCAGAATCTGCTTGTCCTGTTACATTGTTCCCAGCAAGAGAAGTGTTAAAGCAGCATTCAGAGTCCTCATTCCTCCTGGGATTTGGAACATAACAGCAGATGCCAAGGTTACCTTTGTCCTGTCTTCCAGTGAGGCTCTAGTGCAGGCACAAACAGAATGCTGCTCTTCTTCCCTTTCTACTACCAATACCAACAATAATCAAGGTTTCTTACAATGATTCCATTAAAATTATAAAGAATGAAGGTAGGGGGACTGTATAGTTTGTCTTTTAAGGACAAATGAAGACTGGTCACTGAGTTCAAATCTTTTTTTCTAAAGGATTTCCAGAAGCCAATGCTGTTGTGACCCCTCTCATACCAGGTGGGAGTTGGCAGCATTTACTACAACTAAGGTTGAAAACCATAACACAAAATCCTT
This sequence comes from Emberiza elegans, assembly GCA_024865655.1. NCBI lineage: Eukaryota > Metazoa > Chordata > Aves > Passeriformes > Fringillidae > Emberiza > Emberiza elegans. The sequence goes on along the minus strand of JALJVW010000241.1, from coordinate 20,354,254 downwards.
GAGCTGTTCAAGATCACCTCATAGCTGAACCTTTCTACACTGTAGTTTCTCTGCTTCCCTTGTTTGTCTGTGCCAAGTTGGTGTAAATCACCATAAACCTGGTTTAATAATTTGTAATAATTCCGATGCAAAAAAGGCAGTGTTGCCTAGTGGCTAGATGATAAAATTAGGACTAAGAAAATAAGAGATGAGATCTCTAATATGACTGATTTGGGGGGTGATTATGGTCAGATTGCCATTCTCTGCCTCAGTTTTCTTCTTCTGTAAATTGGAAGCAATTTGTTCACTTTGTGTTTGCCTAGCATGGATATGAATGGTGATCTGTGATGTAAATAAGGTGGATTCTGGTTTTCCATTTTTAATCTCTATTTTTAGCCCTCATCCTTGACAGCTTTGTACTTTGTGCCATCATTTTCACTCTGCACTTTTCATACAAGACTAAATGGCAGAGGACTCTTTGCTTGATGGTAGCTCACCTGCAGTAGCCAAGATACAATGTTGACAGAAAAAGCAGGGAGGTGAAGTTCCAGACTGCTCATTTTGGCAGATGACAGCAGAAACAAATGTCTCTCACTTTCGCCCTACTATTTACTCAAGCAGAAAACAAAACAATAGAGATGGGAAAAGATCTGAAAGAGCTGTCCCAGAACAAGTGCACCATGCCAATAATTTGAAGGATTAAGGACCCCAAGCTGTATGTCCTGACACAATAGCTAGGGCCATCCTGTTCACTGGGTTCATGGATTAGAGGGATGTTTCATATGATTCTGGTTTTCTTTTCAACTCTGGTTGAACAAACATAGCCTGTGTGCTTGCAAATCCCTTGTTAGCAATGCAAAAGGTCAATACAATTTCCCTTTCACTACACTCTATGATTTTGCCTTTGGAAAATGTTGCAGTTGGTCTGTCTGGATGCCTTCACAGAATCAGCATGACTTTGTGTCTGGTTTAAATGGTGTGATGAAGAATGGTGGGAAGCCCAGAGAAGGGGCCTGGAGTCAGTGTACCTGCATTGAGTTGGAGACACTAGGACACTGACCTTGATTTTCTTGTTTAAGCTACTGTCTTACAAAGTAGGGTAGTTCACCTGGGAAGTGCACTTTTGTTCAGGCTATGGCTATGGAAATGGCAGGATTTGGGATCAGTGTTGTCACAGATTTTATTTTAAAGACTTCTCTGTTTTATAAATAAAAAGCTAATGTTGCTTCAGTGTTGTGGAAAGTTTATCTTGGCTTGAGTCAAATTTTTTTTGACATCACTGTCAGCAGGCTGTTAAGAAGCTGTCCCATCCAGTTCCTGTGTCACCTCAGGTAGGGGATTGCCATTCTGGCACTAAATATGTGCCTCCTTTAACATAATCTGCAGGCACAATTTAGGATTTTCATGGTCAATGAGATAAATTCTCATCATCAGCAAAGATGATCAAAGAAGTCCCACAAACTTCAGTAAGCGAGGAGTATTTGTGCCTATGTACTTATTACCTATGAACATTTGTCATTAAGAATCTAAAAAGTTTGTGGAGTACAGAAAATTTTCATGAGAGGGATTACAGCTCCTGGGATGGCATGTGGACTCAAACACTCCCTGTCTAATGAAGGGTCACTTCTCTTTCAACCTCACAGCTCAAAATTTCCATGGGAAAGGATGGGGGTGGAGAGCAAATGTGCAGTGTAGCCAAAGTCTTAGTACTAAGAAGGATTCAGATATATGTTTGAGTGCTTTTTGTCTGTGTTGCCCCATAATCCATTTATCTCTGTTTTCTCATACCAGTTTTTAACCATTACATTTATCTAGTTTCAGTGAGGGTACTTATGTTAGCATTAAAATTCCAATGCACCTGGGTCATGTCAGAGTTGTAAGTGTGATGCAGTCTTTGTATGTGCACAGAGGACAAGCCCCTTAGAGACATGCCTGCCAATTGACAATACTGTGAAGGCTGTTAGGTGCTCTTATGGGCCTCTACCTGAAGTGTCAGCACTGCTAGTTTCCTCCTGGTGCTTGTCCCTGAGAGATGTGGTTCAAGAGAAAAATAGGGTTCAGTCCTTGCTCTGGGGCAGTTTGCCTAGGATGCCAGTAGCAGTGGGGGATATTCATTCATTCAACCTGAGACGTCTCTGCATTGGATTCAAAGCATGAACTTTGTGATGAAATATTTGCTCCCTCTGGTAACATAGCTCTTTGCAAGAAGGGCTGAGTTCACTTCCTTGTGAAACCATTGGCCCTATTACACACTTTAGGCTCTTGTGTTCACGTGTCATCTTAGACTGACTGCTGTTATTAGTTTGACTGCTAGTAAGATAACAGTCCATTACATGCTTTTTTTAATACAGCCTGGACACAAGCAGGAAGGCAGACTTCCTGCTTTTGAGAGGAGCAGGAAGATGGGGCATTTCAGGAGACAAATGTTTGGTATTTACAAAATGCATAGCAGATGGGCAGCTGTAAAGTCACCTGCTGACAGCAGTGAGGTACAAAGCCCTCTCCTGTTTCGGAGGAAATGCTTGTTTCTCACAGATAGCCCAAGTAAGGTTTAAAGGGTTTTTATCTGCCTAAGCTACATGGGACAGACTTGGGGTTTGAACATATTTTGAAAAATATCTGCTCTTATTTAGGTGAATTTTCAGAAATGTCCAAAAGCTTTTGAAAACTGGGTGATGTATGTAAGTGTGCTTTCACTTAAAATCATTGTTTCTCCATGGTTTGAATTGCAATTGCCTGCTGGTCTGGGTGGGCCTAACGTGGTGGCCATGCCAGTGCTGAGGTTTTGACAGACCTGACTCCTCTGTTGCCAGCAGAAAAGACCTACATTTCTGCATTCCTTGTGATCTTGTCAACACATTTTTACTGTTTCACAGTGTCCATAAGCAACTGTATAATGTAAGGATAGTGGGAGTGGTATTTCAACAGTGCAGATAAAAAATACAATCCCAAACTTCTTGTATTGAGAAGCACTAATACATTGGAGAGGCAAAACCAGGTTTACTTTGTGCTGCTGGTAGATCTCTCTGAAGAATGAACCTATCCTGCTAAGCAACTTTCTGCCTTCCCCACATAAAAACCTGGAACAGAATAGCTCTTTTAGATTGCTGGCTCAACATTCCTGGGTTCAGAGATGAACCAGTGAGTCCCCAGTCTAGTAAAAGGTACTTGAACTGGCTTTTAGAAGCACTCTTTCAGGAGCAGAGACAGGCAAACAATGCTTGCAGACCCTGAAAAGATCAGGAGAGAACAAGTTTACAATGTTTAAGTGTCTACCTACATTGCTCCTTCTGCCTCTGTTGCATGGAGATCTACATATAGACTTGCACACATTTGACATTTCAGTAAACTTCTAAATTAAAAAAGAGCATTTCAGCTATTAGGTCAATCCCAGGCCTTGTTTTCAATTATTCTCACAGATGGATATTCTTATGATGGGATGTTTTGGGGGTTTTTTGAGGGGTGGGAATACCAATGAATAAAATGTTTTGGTTTTTTTTTTCTTGATGCTATTGAGCCTGGCTAACATGAGGTTTTGTGCCTAAGTGGGTTCAATGGCTTTGGCAGGGTGCCACAAATTTTATCACCCTTCTCTCCATTGCATGAAAGAGAAGCAGACATCTATTTTCACTAGCTGGATCACTATCTGGATTTCAGATTTGAGATTTCCCGGCTGTCTGTTCTGCTCTGAGATGATGGTCATGTTTCTCTCTCCTGGGGATTTCAAGAAGCAGAGGGCTGCTCAGGATCATCACTGCAAACTTCCTGTCCCCATCTGGAAGGCAGCTAGCCTGCCTTTTGTATTTATTCATCTCTCTGAAATGAAGGAGGTTACTCCAGCTGCCCTTGAGAGGCTAGTGTGCTTTTAGAAGGAGCAAAGTTTGGGGTTTAACTTCCTTTGTATCTTCTGGCCATTGAAAACAAAACGTGTTTGATCTTTTCTCAAATAAATTTACAGACTGGGATCTAATTAATTTATTTTGGCAATTGGTTTGAATTATTTGGTGATGTTTTGATTCATGCATAGTATTCAAGAAAAGACAAACCACATTCTTATGGCTGTCAGTATATTAAAATCAACAGGAACTTTTGAAGGTGAAAAAGAAAGAAAACCACAATGATAACATTTGAATATTAAAAATGGTCCACATGATGTGCCATGTTAGCCTGAGAAGGATGAAATTCCCTGCGTATCCACGGTGTTTCTTCCTTACACAGAGACAGCACAGTCCGGCCATCTGTGGATTGGTACCTTCACGTGTTTTGTCTGTATGCTCTTGAGTCTGGACTGCCTTTCCTCCACTTTTGTGGCGTACCCAAGCTGATCTGGGAGTTGTGCCCTAAGCATTAATGAAACCAAAATAGTAATACTAATAGTAATATTAATCCGGTGAAAAGCAGTGTGAATGAGACAGGGACTTCCCCTCTCCTCTATTTGATTTTTTTTTCCCCAGATGGAGCATTTAGTGATTTACCAGAGACCTCTTCCCCGTTCCTTCGTCTCTTCCTGCCCATTCTTCAGTGACTTGTGTTACACACAATCGAGACACCGATGGCTGCACTGAGCGCCCCTTGCTCAGCCGTGTGCCCACCCGCACCGGGGCACGGCTTCCCCCGCGCTCACTCCTCGGCCAGTTCCACCCCCCAGGAGCCAGCAGCGCCCGACACGCGCAACAGGTCGGGCAGGGCCCTCCGCGCCCCCGATCCGGGCTGCTCCCGCCTTCCTCCGCTTCGGCCTGCGTTCGCTTTCCCGGCGGGGAAGCGCAGGCCCTCTTTGCTCCTGGCTCCCGGCAGGGGCTCGCTCCGTGCCGGCGCCGAGCGGGTGGTTCCCGCGCCGCTGCCGCCGAGGCGGGCGGGGGGCGGTGCCCAGCGCGGCCGCCGCCTGCCGGGGAGCCGCGGCTCGGCTCGGCTCGGCGCGGCTGCGGCGTCCCGTCCGGGCGGGCACGGAGGCTGCCGTGCCGCTCCGAGGTAAGCTCCTCTGCGCGGGGAACTTTGCGGGTCGGCCGGGGCTTTCGTAGCCATTGCAGCTGGTCACTGCCCTCCGTCTGCAATGGAAATCGCCTTGGCTCCATTTTATTCTTGAGATTATTTATACCCATAAGGACCAGTCGTTCTTTAAAGGGCCATCATGCTGTAGGATATTACCGCCTCTCTGTTTTTCCTAGTATCCAGAGGCGGTGTCGATGTTACACCACAATTTTTGCGAGCCTTTATTCAAGCCTTATTATTTGCAGGTAGAATAGATTGCAGATGTACAGAAGTAGATTTGGGAATGAGCTTCTCGTGCTTGTAAATAGAAGTGCTGTATTTCTATCAGGGGGAAGGGGGAGCAGATTACAACATTGCTTTTGAAATGAGAGGGAATGCGCAGGGCATTTTCTGTATACCTTCGGACTCAGCAAACTGAGTGAATCTGGTGCGGGGAGTGTGTGTCTACTCGTCCCGAGAGGGCTAAAGCCAGGATGTATGCATTACGGTTGTTCATTCATCAGCGGCTGCAGATAATGCAATTACCAAGTCAGCGGCGCATGGATGCTGCCCTGCGTGCGACATGCTGAGAATACTGTACTTTAGGAAGCCAACACTTGATGTAGTTTGGATAAAACAGAAGCTGGGAATGGCAGGGTATGAAACCGTTGTGTCTTTGAGTGGAAAAGAGGCTACTGGTTGGTTTCATTCTATTGTTTCTGAAGATTTGTATTTTGTGTGCTTCTCTGCAGAGGTGTAAATACCTTTTGCAAGCAGTTCATAAGGAATTCAGGAGTGAAAAATAATTGGCAACAGCATCAGGTATCACCAGTGCCTCGTGAATGGTAGGTGGTTTAAATGTCTGAGAATATGCAGTAGTTTTTTGTCAAATCCTATCAGAGAAAGGGCTTCATTTAGCTCTCAGTTTTTTATTTACAGATCAGATTCTGCAGCTGGGGTATGGCTACTCACTCCTGAGGTGTCTTGGAAGGGGAGGAGAAAAAAATCACCAGCATGATTGCCATGGACACAACAATTCCTTATTTATTTATTAGGCTATTAGGGTAATGAAGAAAAGCCATGCCTGCCCTGCTGTGCAGATCTCATTTCAGCAAAACTGCCTGGGCTCCTGCTGTTACCCTTGTTTGATTTTTAACCAGTAAGTGCCCTACACTCAGTGTCAGTGCCGTGGTTGTTACTCCTTTATGTATGGGTTCAGTAAAGGGGCTCCCAAATTAAGGGCAGCTGAGTGGAATCCAGATGGTTGATAGTGGGATTTGTTCTAGGTAGAATCTTTTCTTCATTCTTCTGTCCAAAGATCAGTCTTTTCTTACTTGTAGTTGTTGTTTTTATATTCTGCATGGTATTGCTATTACTGCTGCTGCTTTGGGTAAATATTTGGCATATTAGTATTTCATTTTATTAATTATGCCACTTGAAGATTGTTCTCGCTTGCATGTCTTGATACCTTGTCATAAAAAGACATCTGTCCCAAATGCTTCTCTCTCTAAGACATCAGACAAGGCAAGGGCTGGTTTAACTTGCCCAAGGTTAGTGACTGATTGGTACCTCTTGGCTTCTAAAGGCTGGACCACATTGATTCTGCTGCATGGGTAGACATACCAAAAACATGTATGGATCACATTTGAATGTTCCTGATGAATCCCATTTCTTTTTCTTTTGCACTCCCCTTTTCTTCTGTAGGCATACTTATTATCTTTAAATAGGAGTGGTTATTTTTAAAGATAATCCTGTTCTGTAAAGCCAATATAGATTCATAATGATATATATATAAAGTAGTGATATAAGTAGTGATATTTATTGAGTTAAAACACGGCACGTGTGCCTTTTTTGGAATATATCAGATATTTTGTAAACAGAGAAACACACATACACACAAGCTCACACCTAAGGTGTTTAGAAGAAGAAAGAAACAGTGCCTAGTGAATTTCACATGCCCAGGAGGCTAATCTAAAAGTCAGGAAGCTAAGAATTATGTGCTCCATGTGAGTATTATTAGCAGCTTCCTTTTTCTTTGATACATAAGTGATTCAAAGGGTGCAAATGTGAGGGTTCCTCCAAAGGAAGGTCATGTGATAAACAGGTCTCTTCTTGTGTTTTCTGTTTGTAGGGGAGGGAAAATATTTGGAGTAGGGGGAAAGGAGAACTCAGAGAAACTTTGAAGCACTCTGCAAATGTTGAATTACAAGTTTACTGCTTTTGCAAAGGTTGAATCTGGGGGGAAAACAGGAATGTTAAACCTTTGTGAAAATTACGTGTTGTATTTTGAAGAGTGTGCTGTGTATGTGGGTGCAGTGTGTGTGCACACACTCGGTCACTATTGAGACATGGCAGCAGATGTTCACAGAATCTACACATACTGATGTGTTACTGTATACAATGTGCTAATTAGTTGATGAACCTACTACAGACTGCTCTGTCGCAATGGTGTTCTGCAGTAGAGAGCTACACTGGTTCATTCTCTGTTTCTCCATGTTTCTTTGGTGTTATTTTTCAGGTTTTTGTATCCTGACTTTGCTAAATGCCCCTTTGGTCTTATGACAGCACAGTGCAGATGGGGAGACCACAACAGTGCCCTTGCTGGTTCTGTTTGCTTTAAGCAAAAACTATAATATATTATCTCCTAAGATGGATGAACAATTGTGATGTTTTCTCTCTCTGCTGAGTCCTGTGCAAGTAGCCACAGAGGTTCTGTTGATCTGAGTCTGAAGTCTTCAATCTCTTCCATAATCCCATTATCTGCTGTGGTGCTATATATGTGAATGAGCATTAAGGAATTAGGTTGTACAGTGTGTGTTGTTTGTGGTGCAGGTGCAAGTTAAGACAGGGTCAGCACTTTCATTGATTAGTGTAATTTATATTAGAGCAGAGACTACCTATAGGATTATGGAAACTGCCGTGCCTTTAAGAACAGACAAGTTTTCAGCTGAGAAGCTTGCTTTTTTTTTTTTGTGTGTGTGTGTGAGATATTTGATTTGGATTTATTCAGCATTGGGAAATGCACTGGCAGATGGATAAAGTTCAGTGTTCTTTGAAAATTGTTTTTACTTCAGACCTTTGAAGTTCTCAGTCATGGGTAGGTTGTTCTAGTCTTTACTCTTATTGTGTAAAAGACTATGCTAGGGCTTTTGCTTGCTGCTTAGGATCTCTGAAGTAGGAATATAAAAGCCTGGGTTTTCAACAATGTTGGATACCCAGATGCCTTCCTTCACTTTTTCCTTTTCCTTGGGTGACTGATACTTAGTCTGTCTATCTAAATAAGGCTTTATGAACCTGACCTGAGGCTTCTTTAGTATGATTTCAGCCTCCTTTGCAGCTTGTATTGTGACCCTTCTGCTTGTCACAGTATAAGAAAGTTTTGGACTCAGTATTTGGATCAGTTATAGGAGAGGCTTTGGGAAGTGATGCTGTCATGTCTTCACACTCAGCCAAGAGGATGCTTACCCAAGCATGACAGTAAAGGCAAGTGTGCTACTGTAGGTGTCTTTCAAAGAAGGTGTCATACTGATGCCATACATGCTTGGGTTCCTCAGCACTTCTGAATTCTTTTTGCATGAAAATTGATCCATGCCAAACTGCTTGGGCAGTGGTGGTCAGACACTTTGATAACTCTGCCAACTAGATACAGTCATGCCTCACTCTCAATAGGGTTGCTAAAACAGACACTACGTGCCATCACAGACAGAAATACTATTTAAATACTGGGAGAAATAGCACTTCTGTATATCCTTTTTCATGGTTTCACTAAGATATAATGAAGCATGATTAGGTAATTTTGGGTTCTTGCATCATGGATGCTGTTCTTTGGAATGTGTTTAGGAAAACAAATACTATTAGATGAGAATAATGAGGTAGAAAAACTGGTTTGTGATGTGCTTCTCAGATCAGACACTTTGTATTGGAATTTGGGTGTGTAAATGCCTATATGTCAGTTGGTATTTTATTATTTCTCACTTTCTTTATATCTTGACATCTATCTAATGCGTGCAATGTAAGCCTGGTATTTGGATTTCTTACCTGTTCAGAGTAAGAGGAGATGATCTAGATTGATTTTTGGGCAAGTTGCTTCCATATCCTGTGTGAGGTCTCTCTAGCCACAGAATTACAGTGTAGCACTAAATCTGCTTCTTATCTACAAATATGAGCATAGCAGGCAACTCTGCTATCACTTTCCAGTTGAAGGAAATGAGATGTGAAGAGGTAAAGCAATTTCTGGAAAAATTTATCTTTTATAGCCGTAGCCAATCTTGGAACAGTTTATTGATGTTTTCCCTCTTCATGAACAATAAAAACTTTGAAGTGAGTGACCTTATCTTAGAAAGCAAACTGCTGCTAAAATTATTCTTTGCTAGGACAACTTCTGAAATAATTGTACTTCCTCTTAGACTGAGAAGTAGGAGAAGAGTATTTGGTGCTATAACAGCTGGGGGTTTTCAATGCCTCCATCAAAATGGGTAGACAGGAAATGGCAGCATGCAGGAAAATGTAGTTTGTCTACAGAATTGATTTATAGCTATAATGGTCTTTCAAAGAATAAATTATTTGCACATAATCACAATATGAATGAAATCTGCCCCAAGACCAGAAGGCTATTCTGGTTTTGAATAAACACTACAACCCTCATTCACATAAGTAACAGAAGTTATATTTTTCTTAGAGCAGAATGAACATAATTAGAATGAAGGTGACTGTTTGGAAAAGGAGACTGATACCAGAATATGAGTTCATTTTTCTTTTTTTCTATGTTTGTATTGATCCTATAATTTAAGAGTCAGAAGTAGTGGTTGATGAGTTATTATGATGAGCTTTGTGAATTTGCTACCACTTTCCAGTGTCTGCAGTGTTGCCATTACAAGAGACATACCAGTGGTGCCAGGAGGGCCAAGTCTAATGGTCCTTGGAGTCAAATCCCTTTTTATAATCACAGGCATGGCTTTTCCAAGTTAGGCAAGGCAAGTTAGGCATGTGAGGCCATAAGAGAGAAAGGCCAGATTTAGGGACTGTGCACTTAGACTTTTGCTCAGCTACGTGTGAGGTAGTGTTAGCACTCACTTAGATCAAGACCACAGTTTAGAGGAAATAAGAAAAAGCAATGAGCCCTGCATCAGCACAGAATCTTGGTTGATATAATCTGGAGTTATAGCAGGTGTTATCTTAAAAATATTTATATAAATCTATCTGAAATTTTTACAGCATTTATGGTAGATAAGGATATAATTTAAAAAAAAGTCTAGGTAAATTTATAGGTATTTATCCTTTTGTCATTGGTGTTACTTAAGCAAGACAGAGTACAAGATTGAACTAGGTCTGTTTCCTGCTCTGTTTATTCTGTTGTGATGTGCTCTGACTGAGCTCTTTAAATACTGGGAAAAACTGTTCAAGACATGTCTCTGCAGTGGTGGTACTTGTAACTTCCTTCTATTGGTCATTTTTTTAGAATTTTATGGAATAAAGTGTTGGTTTTATAAATTGTTACTTTTCTGAAAACTTGGCTGAAATTCATTTGCCTGTGAAGTACCTCTAATCCTTAAGGAAAGTCCCTTGTGTTTTGGGGACAAGCCAGTCACAAAATATAAGCTGTACTGAGAGAGTTGCCAGTCACGCAGCACCGAGCACCACAGACACTTGTTGGATATTATAGTGTGGTTGGCAGTTTTTTGCTTAATTCTGAATTGAGTTTTGTATGGTCATGACAGGAGGCAGACCAGTGCTTGGCAGGGGAGGAGGCCCCCGGAAGATCAGGTGGCCTCTAGGAGTCTGTGCTGTGCCTTGGAGGATGACCCAGGTCCTAGATGCTGGGTAATGCACCTGGGGTCTGACTTCATACTGCTCCTAGTAAAAACTCCAAACTGAGTGGGAGTTGAAGCTGCCTAAAAGGGCTGTGAGTCCTTGCAGCAGATACTATAAGACTGTGGGCTATTTTCAGATGATTCCCACCTCATCTTGCCCATCTGAAATTGTCACTGCAAGGATAGAATACTTGACTAGAGGCTGTACTGTGGAGAGTCTCCTCCCGGTGCTGGCTGTTTCTAAGCTTTTCTCTGGCAATGCCAGCAGAGTCACTGAATGCTCATCCTGAGGTTCCTTCCAGGAAATGAATTCAGTGCTACACACAGTTGTGAGGATACCATCTCTGTCTCCAGAAGCCTTAGAGAAGGTCTTTGGGTAGAATTACATGCTTTAATTTTTTAATCTTATCTATTTATACTTTTCTTCAAAGAGATTACAGTATGAGAGGAAACCTTACTACAATATGTGTTAAGAATTTATATAACTTCCTATAAAAGATTCACAAGTGCAAAGGTTGTGTAAGTATTCATTTTCTCACTCTATCTTTGCTTCAGTTTCTTCTGTCTTTCTCAATTGTACATCTCTGAATATTTTAGTTGGGTGAGTAACCAAATAACTGTTTCTTTTTGAGAACTTATATGTCCAGCAGATGTGTGCTTCCTTCTTGTAAGATGATACATGAATGTAGAATAAATGCAAATCCATGTGGCAGAAAGTTAACTTTCTAGAAGGTGGGATGTGCCAAGCAACAGTGCTGTTCTAAGTCTGGGATAGACACACAGTCATGAAGAACACGTGGTTTGTGTCCTACTTTGCCATATTATTGGGCACCATCTCTTAGGACATCTGTGACTTTTGAGTCTTTACAGCCAGCTATACAAATGTACAAAAAAATCATAGAATCGGAGACTCCAAACCTGGAAATCACATTTCCTCAGACTCTGAAGACACTGGATTTGAATTTAATATCTTGTGAAAGGCAAGAAAATACTTTACTTGCTATTTTAACATCTAGGTGTTTCAAAGACCTGTGCAAATTGTGTTGTGATTCTCCTAAAAGTGGTGCTTAGTTACACATATGGCAGTGCACATATGTGCACACAAACAATGTATTATCGTTCTGGACCTTTTTTCTATTTTATTGCCTGGATTCAAAGAACACTGGCACCAGCTAAGATCAAAGTCCTCATAAGAATAGGCTTGTGCAAATACACCCCAGACAGCTTTTGGACTAAGCTAGTGGGAAGACTGGGGTAGGAAGGACTGGCAGAAGGATGAAACCACAGTGGAGCATAGTGCTGCTGACATGGACTCTTGCATGAGGAATGACACGAGGCCTGGGGGGCTCCACCTTTTCCTTTCCTTTGTAGTTTGGCTTTGGTCTGTGATCTGGCATTACTGGGGAGTTTGTGTACTTGGTAGTGAGTCCTTTCCTGCCTCAGACAGGTATGAGGTAGCAGAAGAACCTAGCAGAAAAAACCTCACAGACATTCTAATTCTCTTTTCTAGCAGTTCACATTGTTTTGTGAAGTTTCCTTTGTGAGGACTTTCATAAGTGATACACTGCTTATTCAATTGTGAGATATGTTATCCATAAAAAATCCTGAAAGTACTGGAAAGAAAAGAAACTTTGCTTCATAGAGGGATTGCTGTTTTACTGGATGTATGACATAGTCATGACAGAACAGATCTTCAAGCCTGGGTATATTTATTAACAGGAAGCTTTTAATGAAAGTGTTCTTAAAATATGTATCATTTATTGCTTTAGTTTGCTACATGGTCTATAGAACGCTATTCTAAAAATACCTATGTTTTAATCACAAGGCTGTGCTTGTTTTCCTAAAAATTATTTCTACTTAAAAAAAGGAAACAAAACCCTCAGAGACCATTTCCTATTACAATTTCTGAGTCACTGCACCCCATTGTATAACAAATTAATATGAATAGGGTAAATGACTGGCCATCAGGCTTTGTGTTTATGGTGTTGAATGAGTGATTATTAGACTTAAATCATGTTACTCGTGTTTTATTTCTAATTAGCTGAGATATGTGATGTGTCTTTACATGATTGTTGTGATCTTTTATAAAAACACTAGTTGGTATCTATATTGGTGCTAAAACCAAACTGTAAGAACTCCAAGAAAAGGGTTTATCAAGCAAGTAGACTAGGTGGAGATCCTTGGGTTAGCAGCCATGGAGAGACAGAAGGGAATACTGTTACTTAGCTCTGAAGGGTGGAAAGTGGTATAGACTTAGCAGTCAGACATTCCACATAAAATCACTCTGTTCAATGCAGGAAATGAATGAGGCAGAGGAGTTCCTTCTCCCTACAGCTGGCTTTAACTCATGGCACTCCTGCCAATAAATCTTTTTCCTCAATGTACATATTTTGTGTGCCTGTTTCTCTTTGGGTGGAATTTTGATTAAAAAGAATCCAGGTTTCTTGTTTTGCAATCAGTTTTCTGGCAGGAGTAGAAGCACCTCAACATTTCACCTCAGCTCCTTCAGCTTCTCCCTCCGGAGAGGTTTTTACAGAGTCCTAATGTGTGCATTTGTAAGATTGGGAGATAGCATCTGGAGAATCACCTGCTATGTTGTGAGGTCTCATTAAAGAGAGAACAACAACAACCCTTTGCCATCTCACAGCCTTCACTTTTGTTCTTTCCTGCTGTCTTGCATTGTTTTTTACTAGAACAAACAAGCTGTGAACATGCTCAGATGCGCGTTATTTGTGCCCAGTGAAAGCCATGGCGTTAGGCATGCACTCATTGTGTTGATCTGAACAAATGTTCTGCTGCTGATACTGCCTCACTAGAGCTCAGACACTGGGTGAGCTGTGGTATTTTGTGACTCATGCCTCATCAAGCTGTAACTGTTAGCTGTTATTTAGCCTTTACCAGTGCAAGGGATTTAATATCTGATCCAAACTTACTGGACTTAATGGAAACAATCTCTCATTGCCTTCAATCAGCTAGATTCATCGACAAGGATTTTGGGCTGAGTTGTCAGGATGGGATGTTAAATAATTTCTCCCTTTTGATTTTTAAATTTCAGTACATTGGTCTGGAATTAATAGAGAGAGAGAGACTGTGAAAATACTGCAATCGCATTATAGTTGCTTTTGAGCAACATTTGAGGCTCGGTGGATGGTGTAAGCCCATTACTGCCATACCACAGTTGACATGTTTCACAGGAGATGACAAAAACACCTCTTGAACACCACATTGTTTGGCCTGTGATTCTGTCCCCCACTGCAGAAAATCCCTGCTGTGAAGAGAAGATGTTTGCAATTTCCAGAGGTCAGCACAAGGGGAAGTTCCAGTCATGGGTGCTTCAGTGTTCCCTGTGTCTCTAGGGCTTGTATAGATTCCTCAAAAAGAGTTGATAGAGGAGCTCTGGAGAGTGCCACAGATACTACCAGTTCACAGTCCAGTAAGCAAAGACATTGTGGGCATCTCTAGCTCTCCCTTCCAACACAGAAAATTTCCCACTCTTAATGTACTTAAATAAACATTTTAATTTACTTCTTGTTGTCACTGGAGCTGTGTAAGTTTTCTTTTTATTGAATGTGACATTTCTCCTCCTTTTTCTCAAACATTGTCTTGCTGCCTCTTTAGGTGAAGTACTGTGTTGTGTTGTTCTTAGTTTGTTTTTTGCTTTTAAAAACAATATAATCTAATTTACGTAGTCTGGTATTCATAAAGGCTTGTGGTAGTTCAGCCCTGTGAAATCCTGTGACTAATTCATGATATCTCCTTGTTCTATTATGGAAATTTACAAGCCTTTGGCTAAGATATATGATAGATATTTCATATATAGTTTCATTTCTTTTACAAGAAAACTAAAATTTTATGATAAATGATTTCATGCCTATCAGAAGTTTTATGCCTCTAATAGTATTTTGCAGTAGAGTAGCAACACAAAGACCACGAGGTCCCCCACCTTTCTGGTGAAGGTTGGAGAAGTCTACAGGAATTTCAGGCTGATTACAGGCTTTGAGACCCATGTGTTCAGGATGAAGGAGTGCATTCCCTGCTACATAAGCTAAAGCAAAATCACTGTTACTGGATACTAACTCGGTGATCAGCAATTGGATCCCATCCAGGTCATACACTCATATAAGTCAATTTGGTGAAGCTTACTGAAGTGAAATCTACCATTGAATTAAAAAAAAATCAAACATAATAATTGTATGTAGACTCATGACCTTCAAAAATATCATGCTGCTTTTCTGGCAAATCAGCTATGATAAAAATTCAGTCGCCTGGCAACAGAAGTAATTTGTCAGCCCTGAGTACAAGGACACCCCAAAGCCTCTGTTTGCCTTGTAGCATTGAGTGACAAGAAATCCTCACTACTTGAGCTGCTGGATGTCACAGATCTCCTTTCTTGGGTGATTCCTTCATCCCGAACTAGCCTTTGGGTGACAGTTATCTCCTCAGACAGAGCTTAATCCTGTGAAAAGTCTGCTTTACATGGCATCTTACCAAGCCATGGTCTGTCCTTGTTTTAATTCATATTTAATTAATCAATTCTGTTTCTAATGGCTTAATAAACTAAGGCTAAGTCTGAGAATGCAATTTATTTTGTAGCTGGAAAGGCTACTACTGAAATGAAGACCATTTTGCTTCAGTAAGGAGCATTGGGATCACTGCTTTTCATTATTAAGGCTCTATTAGAAGTGAGTCGTGTTACCTCTTCTTGTCATCATATAGGTGCATAGGTACAGGTGATAATTCACCTTCTGCAAGCTGGTGACTGAGTACAGGATACACGTAGGGGAAAGTGTTCAACAGCCAGCTTCACTGAGCCTGTCTCAGCACCAGTCCCTTCCTCCCTGCAGTGCTATGCCCACGCTCTAGTTGACACATGCCTTGGAACAGGGCTCTCTGGAGCACCTGTCACGCCTCTTGATGCAGTGTCTGAGAGGGGAGGTTTCTATTTCCAGCTCTGTTACTGATATAGTGCAGGGTGACGTGTAAATTACACAACGTCCTTTTATGCTTCCACTCTCTCGTCTCTGAAGTGGCTGAAGGGTAGCCTTCTACTGTGCAGTAGGGAACCCTGGTTTATTTGTGCTAATGTCCAAGATGATTTTGGGACAGGAGAGGGATGTTCTGCCCACATCTAATACTTAGGTGAAAATACGAATTTTGCAGGAAGCAATGCTGATGGCTCAGTGCGAGGCAGTCCCTGCTAGGTGCATGCTGACTGTGCTACCATCCACAGCAAGTAGCTGATGAACTCATAAGAGATAATGGCAGCAAGAGATCTGGTTGTCTTTACATAGCATTTTGTAAGTGTAGAGAACCATTAACTCTGGCAACATCCACTAATTTTGGCTATGCCACAGAGTCACAGTTCCAAGCATCTGTCGTAATCTACCCCAGAAGCATCTGTGCTTCCTGTAGTGAGTACAGGAACTTTCACCACGTGTGGTTTATGGGAGTGACTTTTGAGTCACTGTGAGTGGAAAGTACAATAGAACTGTAGACACTATCTCTGTGGGAAAAAAAAAGTCATTCCTGGAGTTGATTTAATCATTTTCCCTTTCACAAGCTTCCATGCTAAATGCTGGAGCTTTCTACATTTTGTTTTGTTTGGTCAGTGCTTTGTGTAAGTCTACTAGTGACAGGGATTTCAGAAGCAGTGTATATGTCTTTCTATTTTGCTTTCCCCTCTATGAAATGTTGAAATGAACACATTTCTAGACACTGAGTGGTTGTGGGCCGTATGTTCCTGTAAAAGTTATAATTTCCCGCTGAGGTCTTCAGTTTCCATTAAGTTGTTCTGTGTGTGTACTGTGTGCTATCAGGCACACTGACTTGAGGAACTGCATTGTAACCCAGCTGGATACAGTGCTGATGCTGAGATCTGAACCCAAAGCATAGCTTGAGTATTTGGAGCCTAACCTGATGCCAGATCTGAGTGTGAGTTAGAAAAAATTCTTTTTTAGTTGTATGCAACAGAGAGCATACGCAAAAAGTGTCCTGGGATGATCAAAAGTAGAAGACTTGTTTATGGTCACACAAGAGTGATAGCACAGGGAGACTCTGAGCCAAATGGACCATGTAATAGAGGAGCAGCTATTCAATCACTAATCATACAATTCAATTCAGTGTATACCCCAGCATTAAAATAACTATTTATTCCCCCAAGCATTCTATACCTCAGACATTCACTTTATGTGTGATGGTAAAATTAACAAGTGCCATGGATTTTCCCAAGGTCCCTGATGGTTCCTGCAGAAGAACCTCTGTTGCTTGAATTTCAGACTGAATGATGCCGAATTCACTCAGTATGCCACGGTATTCACATCCTTGGGTGTGAATTACATGTTCAAGCCCTCTTAAAATACTTAAAATAAAATGGAGTTAATCTACTCCATTTTTGTTGGCTTTGTTAAGGTTGACCAACCAGTGACTTAGAGGGTATTTGGGTCCATCAGTTTGCATCTAGCTCTTTTTTTTTCTTTTTTGTAAAGGCCAGCTCCAGATCAATCAGGGACGTGGATGTGGCAGAATTAGCTTTTGTTGTGACAGCTGGCCTAGCACGTATCACAGATGCAGGCTTATGTTGAGAGGAGGACTGTGCACAAAGTTCACTGCAGCTATAAAAATAAAGGTGGCCAGTCTCCCCTGGGAGTTGGGCTCTTGTGCCTTGAGCTCCCAGGTGTGGACCAGGAGACCCTTGTGCTCTGTGCTGACCCAGCCAGAACAGGAGGGCATGGACAAGGAACAGCAGAATGATCAGTTGTGCACCTTTCTTCTTATTTCATCCTAGCCTTCTCTAGTTACTCTGAGCCATTAGTTATCCTACTCCATTTACTATAGAAAGCATCTACATGATTAGTCCTTGGTTAAGTTTTGGATGTCCAAATTAGGAAAGCTGGGAGCACAAAAGTAAAGGAGCACAAGGAAACAGAAAAATACTGTTAGCTAAAGGAAGGAAGGATTCAGCATGCGATCTCCTTTCAGCTGGACTCTTATGAGCAACTTTTTCTGCCTTTACCTTAAAAATCCTTTTTAGATTTTATTTTTTTTTAATCCAAAGTAATTATGTTTGTTATGGAAATCTTATTATAACTTCCCTTTCGGCCACTTTACTATTTATTAAGAAAATATAATTTTGGATCTAAAACCTGTGAGTATGATATGCTTGCGGAGCAGCTGGCTGCCTGCTAGATGTTTGTCCACTACCAAAGGGTTGTTAATTTCTATGACCCCCCCAATATTTAGGATGCACTAAATGTATGAAATATTTAATGTTCTTCTGGGGACTTCTGCAAGCTATCATTAAGTAATCTATAAGAGATAAAAAGTGCACTTGTGATTTATTATGCTTTTTTCCCCCATTTTATATAAAAAAGGCCCAAAGGGTTCCTCTGTTTTGTACCTCTGGTTTTCTTCTAGAGAAAAGCATGTCTGTTTCCTTTGCTTTTCCTTTTTTAAAAAAATAATTTCTTCCAGAGTATATGCAGTATTGATGATCTGGTAGAAATATCTCGGAGTTATTTTAAGAATGGAAGTTGGCTAACTGTCCAGGGAAGAAATATTTTTATTTTGATTGCTTAAAAGTTTAAAATAAACAAATATAATCTCTAAGTTTTTGAACACCTGAATAAATATTTGGGAGAAGAGTTTGCCAGAATGTAACAGAATGTAACAGCTTGTTCCAATAGATGGCTGAAGGAGCTTTATGTCTAAGACATCTGAGGAGACTATAGAATAAGAGAAGTGATATTTTAAATGAAAGGAACAAGTGGTAAAAAAATCAAAAAATCTGAACACCTCTCCCTCTCATTTTAAAGTTTTCAGGCTTCATGGATTTTAAAAAGAAAAAAAAAGACTCAGACTGAAAAGGTCATCTTTTATGTATTTTAACCTTGCAAGTCTGTGTTATATATATTTAGACTGATAAACAAGATAGAATTTATGGTAGTAAATATTGACTGATTTGCTGAACACATACTTCTGTATGAAAAAACAACCAGGGAGCTGCTGTTTCCTGGAGGTGAAAAAATCTCTTAGTTAAAACTTTTTTTCCCCTCGCCAGTTGTACAGATGTCTTCATAATTTCTGTTCCACAGAACATGGAGAAGTTTGGAAGACATCCTTTTTTTTTGCTATTATTGATGATTAGTAATTACTCTGGCTTTAGGGAATGATTCCATTTCTTTCTGCCAGAGGATTTTGGTTTTTATCAGGCCCTAGTCAAGCCACTGTGCCTTGCTGTGTAAAACTTGACTTTGATAAAGGATTAGTGTTTATATGAGTGTTGCTGGGGGTGATGCAGATGTACAGGGCTGAAGTGGAGGGAAGGGCTGAGAATGCTGCTAGGCACAATCTGTCTGGCAATACAGACCAGGATTGTCCTCCTTTCCCAGGAAATAAGGTAACTCATGAAGTCACACTCTGTCCTTCAGTTCCAGACAGAAAACAAACTACAGTCTTGCTTTTGTCTTACTTAACTCTATGTATTTGGTTTGTACTGTGTTTGTAGGTATGTAATGTCTTCTGGGAACTGCTTCTCAATTACCTTAACACAGCTAGCCAATTTAATTGACTGATTCCCAAAGAAGCTCAGAGCAGTATAAAAATGAGGTCTTTTTTCTTAAACTAATTTATAGAACAGAAAGCATTTTCCTTTAGATGTTTTTGGGGATTATGAAGTATTCTACTAGTGCTTTGTGATGGGCTTTTTTTGTTTGATTTGTATGTCTATGTACTCAATGCTCTGTAGGATAAATGGTAACTGTTTAAACTGTGAGAATTATCCTGAGTCCTCTGCTGCATTTGGAGTAGCTATTGAAGAGTATTGAAAATCATTATCTGCTTGTTAAGGGATTTGTGCTTTTGAATCAAGAGCGTGTGCCTGCTGTCCTTGCTGAAGAACTGTGAATGATGGGACTACTGTGCCACTGGTGAAGCCACAGGTAACTCATGTGTGGTTTCCATAGTTAAGAACCTTGCACAGTCTTAGTGCAATAAGGTGCTCCTTTGCACAAGCTGGTGGTTTATAAATACTACATAAATACCATGGGGAATGTGCCTCCCAAGTGCTGCTTTATGAGAGAGAGAACAACCATGAGAAGACTTTGAGGAGAATGCAAGAAGAGAAGAGGACAAATGCCAAGCTTTACTGCCTCAGCTCTTCCTCACATTGTTGCTTCTATCTTTAGGAAATGGATGAGAGGGTGACACTTTTTTCCTGTACTGGTTTACACTATTCAGGCCTAAGTTCAGGCAAGATTAGGAGTAGAAGTTTGACCTGGATTTCAGCAAATTGCTGTCACTAGAGTTGCGTTTGATTACTCCAGTGCAATCTTTCAGATCTGTGGTTCTGGTGAACACTGACACTAAACTGGGGAAAGCAAACTTGCAAAGTTAATATAAAATGACTGTAATGCCTTCTCGGTGTGAAATTCATCATACCAGCATGCTGTGAAGGAAACCCTGTGGTGGGTACCATATTTTTGTGTGCTGTTAAGGCTGGTAACTGACTAGAAAGCTGTCTTTCTAGGTACTTCAAGATAGCCCAGAATTCCAGATCCCTCTTTTTAACAAGCACAGGAAGAAGAGTTTGGTGAGTTTGATTCAGTTGGTCGTTTTTGGCCTTAAGGGCCATCATCATCATGAATTTGGAGTGATCACTGAAGTGTATTTTCCATAGAGTACAGTGACTGTCCATTTTCTTTGAGGGAAAATGCCTTTGGCTTACTTTTAGCTCCTGCTTCAAGGAATCTGACTCTTCTATATAGAAATTAAGTTTTGTTCTTTCTATTTCTGAGCCAAGTCAGAGCAGCAAAAGCCCCATCTTTATGCCTGGACAGTTCACATTCTGATCCTTGTCACTGAGTTTCTAATGCAAGTTCAGGTGATGCTGCATGAAGCTCCCATGAAAATGCCTGCATGGAGCATGGAGAAGCTCAGTTGCAGTAATTACATCCCAGTAGCAGTGCTGCTATAACTGTAATTACAATATGCAGTTAAGGTGATATGGAACTGTATTACACACATGGGCCCTTTTTTTAATTAGAAATGTGTGATTCTATTTAAATTCTCAGGTGACCTAATCTAATATAGTCACTGATGCCTGCAACTGAGGCAGAAATGCCAACGTAGTCATAAAGGCCTTTATGCTTGGTTCACTGAACCTGACACTATTTCACTCTAACTTGTCTTTCAATCTAATCAGACTGTACTAGAATTTAAATTCAGCATTTTATATTATATTGTCATGGTTTCTGTCTGGAACATTAGACACTGGTCTTTTTATTTCCTCTGCCAAGCAGCATGATGGCAACCAGTAAAGAGGTCAGTGACAATCTGAGGTTGTTTAATGATAGACAAGAGCATCTACACAAATTCTGTGACTTCATATGTTGATATCTCTACAGCTGACCCCTCCTCTCCTCCAAAATAGTGTCTGAGTGCTCTCAGAATTCATTTTTGTTTTCCTATTCTTTCATGAGTAAGGTTTGAACCCAGAATCTGAGCATCCTTTAAGATTATATATATATATGGCATTTTAAATTTGAGATAAAAATTGTATGGCTTAGGCTCACATTTAAATTAGTTCATTAGTTATTGATACTTTTCAGACACTTAAAATTGTTTCTGAAGCACTTCAGATGATTAAGTATGAACTCTTCTCTCCTTTTCAACCTCCTTCTTAACATGCTTAGAAAAGGAAAAATGAAGATTTATTTTCATTACAATACTGAGGTGTACTATTGCAGGATTATTGTTTCTCTGGAAAACAACAGAAGGAATTTTCAGAGGGAAGCATTAAAATGGGATTTCTAAAAGTTCTGAACCAAACAAGAAAAAATGAAATATAATAAAGATTCAAAATGTCTAATATATGAGGTTATCTGAAAAACGAAGCAAAACTTGATTAAAACAAAGTTCTTGAGTTGAGAAAGGCCACTGCCCTGATTTGTGAATGTTTAGCCATAGCCCTAGTTTCAAAGTGGTCATGTAAACTCGGCCTTTATTGCATAAAGATTCTAAGATAACCAAATTCTGCAAATTGAAGCCCAGAATGACTTGTGCCACAAAAACATTAATTCAGAGCTCATTGTTGCAACTCTTGTATCTCTAATGAGCTATAGTGCAAGTCCTAAAAGCAAGTAGTTCTCTGTGTGGCTTTATGAGGCACAAAAATCATCCATTACAGTTGTCCTATGATAATGATAAAAATATGTGTCAGGCCCAGGCTGCTCAGGACCTGCAATTGTAATTTCTATATCCAAATGTTCTGTGTGAAATTTCTCCTTTAAACTCTTACAGTTGTATTTCCTCATCCATGGGCCTAGAGTCAAAATTCTCTGCTTCTGTAATTCTTTGTTGGCAGTGCTGCTATTCTGAAATTTTATCTGAAGTAATACTTAGCAACTCTTTCTTGCTGGTTTTGCTATGGTCCTGGCTAAATGTAGGCATTCTGTTTTTTCTAAACACTATTCTATCCTAGTTTAACATGTATCCATCTGCTTATTTTTCTCTTTTTGTCACTACTGTTCTGATTTCTTTTTCAGCCAGGCTTTTCATTCTTTTAGCAATTATTCTGGTGTACCTGAGATTCAGGTTATTGAGTAGCTTCTCCCCCACTTTCCTGGGCTGCCTGGCACCCCTTGCTAACCCTGTGCTCCTGTTCATGTCTGCCCACCACTTTACACCTTCATGAATTCACAGGTGAAATGGGGAGGAGAGGTTTTCCCACCAAATCCACCCCCACACATATGTCATGGACTGAAATATTCTCTGATGAATGTTTATGATGATGATGCACCAGGACACCATGAGGAGAGAGCTGTGTCTGGGTCCTGGAGGGGGGTCAGCTATGGGAACAGGCTCTGCCAGGGGCTGTGTTTCAGGTGGCTCTGTAACACTTCCCACTTGGTCATTGTTGTCCTTCAGTTTCTGTGTAAATCCTCATTAAGCTTTATTTACAAACATTCAGAACCATTTGTGAACTGGAGCTAAAAGGTGAAAAAGTCTTACAATTTGTCATAATGCCGTGTGCTGATGATGAGCCTTTTTCTCTTGTTTCTCCCTGTGTTCCCAGATAAAATGAGAATGGTTGTACACAGTGTACTGGGAAGTTGTGAGGGTTAATGACTCGTCCCACCATGCTTTGAACGTTACAGAGTGCTTGGAAGGGATTTTTGTCTCTATGTAAAGATTCTGCATTTCTGATATGAGTTGAAGGGTTCAAGCAGATATTTTGAAAAGCATCTCTTTGTATCTAAGCCATGTATTCCAAGAGTTTCATGTGGCTGTTGTTGCAAAGTTTATTGGAAAAGTAGTGGGGAGACTGCCCCCATTTAAGTTGCCTGAGTGGTAGAAATGGCAAAGCTGCAGTGTTTTCAGATGAGTACAGCCAAAATTCTGCCACTTGACTTGGGCCTGCTTTTGTTTGGTGAAATTGCAAATAGAATCTGAAAATGTTTGTTGTGAAAGAAATTTGTAGGAATTGTATTTGATACTTTTCCTTTTTAAGTAGAAACAATATAAAGAGCTTAATTCAGAACAGAATAAATCTCAGTGTTGTTGCTGTTTGTATAAAACTACACTGCTCTGCTCTACATTTGCTGTTAAACTGTTTATAATAGTTCAAATGTCATTCCAGAGGAGAGTTTGGCATAGACTTCTTTTCTTAGGCAGAGAAAGCCATTTTATTCCATGTATGGACCTGGTCTCTCAAAGCTATTTTAGTGAGTAGCTAGAAAATATTTTTTAGTGAGACATGATTTCATTTGTGTTTACGCGCATTGGCCAATTTAATGAGGGAGCCACACTGTTCTGCAATCCTGCTCTGCATTGTTTCAGGGAAAAACCAGGAATTTTTAGGTGCAGGCTGGATTATGTGTTTTTTAAGTACTTTTTTAAAAACCACGTCCTGAAATCACTGTATTCTGAGTTTAGCTACTGAAGAATGAAACCCTTCTGTGCCTAGAAGAGACTGTTAAAAAAATTACATCCCCAGTTGGTGTTAATCAACATTGCCTTTAACAGAACCAAGCCATTTTAAAACCATTGCAGGCACTGATTCCAGCTTTCACATCTCAGCCTTCAGAAAAGCATTAATTTCTCTTGTTAGAGCACAGTGACAGGAGGAGGAAGAAGATCCACTGGTTCTACAGTGGAATCAAAAACCTTTCTGTAAACTTTTATCCTTTGGACTGTATTGTGACACATCTGCAAAAATCGGATGTAAGGATATGGGATAGAATATACCACTCTGGGAATGGCAGCTGGGTATTTGCTCCCAGGACAGCTTCCCAAAGGGAAGGATCCCCAGAGGGTGGTAAGGGAATGATATATGTTTGACTATATTTATATTTTGGCACTATTCAATGCTTGAGAAATTATTTTCAGTCTTTTTTCTGTTTGAGGCACTATTTGTGCGTTTGTTTAGAGCCCTCCCTAGTAATAATTGATATGATGTGATCTATTAACTTGGAGGAAATGTTAAGTGGTGTTTATATATAGTAATACTAGATATAATTAGAAATAGTTGTCTTTTATGCCATTCAATACTCCTTTGAAAGTGCAGAATCTGTAATTGCAAAGTTTATTGGAAAAGTAGTGGGGAGACTGCCCCCATTTAAGTTGCCTGAGTGGTAGAAATGGCACAGCTACAGTGTTTTCAGATGAGTACAGCCAAAATTCTGCCACTTGACTTGGGCCTGCTTTTGTTTGGTGAAATTGCAAATAGAATCTGAAAATGTTTGTTGTGAAAGAAATTTGTAGGAATTGTATTTGATACTTTTCCTTTTTAAGTAGAAACAATATAAAGAGCTTAATTCAGAACAGAATAAATCTCAGTGTTGTTGCTGTTTGTATAAAACTACACTGCTCTGCTCTACATTTGCTGTTAAACTGTTTATAATAGTTAAAATGTCATTCCAGAGGAGAGTTTGGCATAGACTTCTTTTCTTAGGCAGAGAAAGCCATTTTATTCCATGTATGGACCTGGTCTCTCAAAGCTATTTTAGTGAGTAGCTAGAAAATATTTTTTAGTGAGACATGATTTCATTTGTGTTTACGCGCATTGGCCAATTTAATGAGGCAGCCACACTGTTCTGCAATTCTGCTCTGCATTGTTTCAGGGAAAAACCAGGAATTTTTAGGTGCAGGCTGGATTATGTGTTTTTTAAGTACTTTTTTAAAAACCACGTCTTGAAATCACTGTATTCTGAGTTTAGCTACTGAAGAATGAAACCCTTCTGTGCCTAGAAGAGACTGTTAAAAAAATTACATCCCCAGTTGGTGTTAATCAACATTGCCTTTAACAGAACCAAGCCATTTTAAAACCATTGCAGGCACTGATTCCAGCTTTCACATCTCAGCCTTCAGAAAAGCATTAATTTCTCTTGTTAGAGCTCAGTGACAGGAGGAGGAAGAAGATCCACTGGTTCTACAGTGGAATCAAAAACCTTTCTGTAAACTTTTATCCTTTGGACTGTATTGTGGCACATCTGCAAAAATCGGATGTAAGGATATGGGATAGAATATACCACTCTGGGAATGGCAGCTGGGTATTTGCTCCCAGGACAGCTTCCCAAAGGGAAGGATCCCCAGAGGGTGGTAAGGGAATGATATATGTTTGACTATATTTATATTTTGGCACTATTCAATGCTTGAGAAATTATTTTCAGTCTTTTTCTGTTTGAGGCACTATTTGTGCGTTTGTTTAGAGCCCTCCCTAGTAATAATTGATATGATGTGATCTATTAACTTGGAGGAAATGTTATAAAAGTGGTGTTTATATATAGTAATACTAGATATAATTAGAAATAGTTGTCTTTTATGCCATTCAATACTCCTTTGAAAGTGCAGAATCTGTAAATAGCAAATGGCTAAACTAATAAGTCTCTTGAATATATATTCTAGAAAGTCCTTTATTCTTCTTTCAGGGGATTTGTCTCTGGAATTAAAGGGCAAATTGCACCTCTGACAAGACATGCAGCCTTTGTGTTGAGATTACTGACTGCTGACATCCATTGTTATAATCTTTATACTTTAAGTGACCTGGAGTCAGATTTTCAAGGTATTTATTTGCTTAAGAGCCATTAGATTCTAAATGGGATTTCAGAATTACCTAAGTAAATTAGAATCCTAAATCACACTGTAGATCTTATTAGGAGACTTCATGTATCTCCAGGTGCCTAAACACCTTTGTACAGCTGCCTGTTGGATACTGGGAGCTAGCCTGGAAGCATCCCTCAAGGCCTTGGCAAAACAATAGCCAAAGCTGTTGGCAGACTTTTGAAATTATTAATTCAATTCAAATTACTGAAGAAGAGATGAAAGGCTTTGAATTTGTTATTGATGTTTATTTTTCAAAGTTCTGTGAGTCACCAGTTTGTGAGCCCATGTTGTTTCAGTGCTGGGCTGGAGTGGATGTGGGACAAATGTGGCCTGTGCCACTTGCAGCACCAAGGCTTAGTCTGGAGCCATTTCACACTTCCATTGGTGTAAATAAAGAGACATTAGCAACTACAATTACATTGTCAAATACAACTGAAATTTACTGGATGCTGAAGAGCACTTATCATTAAAAGCAGTAAAGGTAGAGAAGTCAAGAGAAGTCAGAGAAACTTTTATTAACTTACAACAATGGTAGAGTAGCTCTCAGTAATAAAGGGTGGCTCTGTATACCCCAGGGCAGGACCACATGGTAAAGCTTTTTGTATTTGTTGTGTTCTTAGAGCTGGTGGACAAAGTCTTTTAGTCTGAAGTAGCAGAGATTCATATTTCTAAGTTAAAGTGCTTTGAAAAGTTTGAAATATCAAGACAAATTCCCTTGTTTATTTTACTGGGGATTTCACAGGTGCTGAAAGGCATGGGATTCTTAATAGCAGTTAGCTTCCCAAACACCTTGGACCTCTCTGAAAATCCTGAGTAGAAAAAGTCAATAACACTCTTCTGAGAATGTACCACATGGAGAGGACAAAACACCTGGTTTTGAGCAGTGGTTAGCAAAGGCTGTAACTACAGCTGGGAAAATATTACTGTATTCATAGTTGTGATGGCATTCTGCTGTCACTTGAAAATGCTGAAGCTCTGTAGTAAGCTGTTAAATGGAAGTCCATTAATATCCCCTTAAAAGTTTTTCATTCCAGGTTCTTGAGTATGTCTGCCTCTTTTTTTGCTTCAATAGGCAGTTTTGTTTTCTGCTTACTTGCATACCAAATACAGTTAGTTAATGAATATTTAATTTCCATTTATGCAGAGACTTTTCTTATGCAGGAAAATATATTGTACAATAAAATTTCAGACCCATTCTCACACTAAAAATTGAAAGTCTGAATGTTTATTGTAAGCCTGCTTCTGGATATTTTACAGTTTATTCTAGTTTAAGTAACCTTTAAAATGGTTAGATGTAGAAGCTCCATGTTTACTGGGTTTTTATTGTGACTGTTATAAGGCAAAGTGCTGGTAGATTATTAAGCATGCTAGATGGGGAAGAAGCAAATATAATGGAAAGGGTTGTGATGACTGATTCCTAGGCTTTAAGTCTTTAAGACAGTGTTTTTAGGGGTTATAATTTCAGCTTTTATTACTGCCTAGTCATGTGGAGGCAGGAGATGAACCAAGTATTAAAGGTTTAGAAATAAATATGAGCAGAAATTAAGATTGTGTAGTATCTGATGCAAGTACAGGTGGATGAAGGGTAAACAAGCCATTAGAAGTATGGAAGTGTATCTTTAATGCCTAAGCCTCAGATGAATGTGTCCTTCAAGATGGTTTCTGTTTTGTGTGAACAAAAGGTTGTGCTGTGGTGTAACTAGTCCAGTTCTCTGTGTATCAGGCATCAGGTTGCTTGTTGGTAGGGATCTTGAATTAGTCCAAAGTCCTCACAAAAAAGATATTCGATGCTCAGACAAAGAAAGTATTTTGGTAAATGACATTGCAGCTTGAGAACAGAATAACTCCTGTGTGTGTCTGCTAGGTTAGGTGATACGTGCAGTGTTGCAATCTGCCCATTTGATAGCATGCTTTGAGTGTTCTAAATATTATGTTTATTTGTTTGACAGGCATTATACTTTCCTATTCAGAGCTCATATGATTCACTGACAGCAGCAATTCATCTATAATCTTCCTTGAACATTTTTTCATAAACGTGAACTAAAATGATTTTTTGGGGAATCAGAATGAAAATCCTTTTAGATTTAAAACACTTAAACCAAAATAGCTTTTCACACAAGATCCTTTGCAAAGTCTTTCTCTTTTCAGCACTTTTGTAGCACTATGCCCAGAGATGAACTCACTAACAAGAGACAGGGACTGTAAGATAAGAGTCTAAAACCTGATCAGATACCTCAGTGTGAGCTGTGGGAAATGTGTGTATCATGGAAAAAACAGCTTCTAAAAAGAACACCACCACCAATTGTGGTGGTGTTCTAAAAAGAACATCACCACCACAAAAAAGCCCTATTGTTGTGAAGATCTGTGGATATTATTCTTTAAGTAGTGCCAAGAACAAGATCCAGAGTCAGGAAGTGGTATTCAACTTTATTTGTTATCTTAAAGTCCATGATATCTTCTCTGTAGAGACAAAGTCAAAGGAAAAGATGCTAATTTTCTCAGTAGCTTACAGACTTCCTCAAGACCTGTTTTCCCCAGGTCATTTAACTTAACTGCTCTATGACTGCTAAAAGTGAAATGATAAACTGTCTTTTACTGCAGCCTGGGTGTCTGCAAAGGGTGGTGAGGATGAAAGGATGTTGTATCTCCTATTTCCATATAGCTGCATTTGATGGATGTGGTTTGTTAGAAGGAAAGGAGACAATTATTTTATTATACTATTTCTGCTGGTGGGACACAGAACCACAGAATACATTTTTCAGGCTCTAAACAAAAGTAAATTTAGTTCTTGCCCCAAAAAGCTTACATTTCAAACAAGTGTTGTAATGTAGAACATTTCATCAGTGGTAAAAATGAAAGTATCTTTTTTTATCTACCTCATTGAAGGATCATGTAATGAAGTGAAAGCTTGAGAAGTGGAAAGCATTTTTCACTGAGCCTACAACAGTGCTGTGTAATTCTTCCTTATGACACTACTGAGTGGTTTCTTGTATTCTCAAACTGTAGCAATGGCTGCTACAGAATGTCAGTTTTTCAGACTTCAAATTCATTTATTCTCACTTTATTTGGCATCTGCATCCTGGATTTAAGTTTATTTGCTTGTTAACTATCCACCATCCACTGCAGAGTTGTTCTTAAAGTAATATGTTGTATCAGGTCATCAGTATGCTGGATGTATTGGGGGGGGATCAGTATGCTGGATGTATTGGGGGGGGGGGGGGAAGAAGGAAAAACCCCAAACCCCCTGAAACAACTTGATTTGGAAGTCTTTCCTCATCTTATGGTGGTTCAATTTGCAATATACTTGAGCATCCATGTTACAGTGTATGCAGAGCCACAGGACAGATAAAATTATGAATTGAAATATGGTTGTTCTTGTAGAATCTTGCACTGCATTTTTCACTGTCTCATTATGTATATATTTTAGGGACTTGTGCAAGTTATTCAGAAAGCTCCCTTCCAAGGAAGCTGAACTCTGCTCTTTACCACAGGGTCCCCCAACTTAGCTTTGTGACAAGTATGGTCTCTGGCATTGCACCTTCCACCACCTTGCTGCCAGAAGTCTCTGTTTATTTGATGGTCTCTTCAGCTATAATTGAATAGATCATGTTTTAAAGTGGAATCACCTTCTTTACATTTGAAGACTGGCTCCAGGTGCCCATGTGGGTGTGATGATAAGGGTTTAGGAGGTGGTATGAACTATAACTAAATTAGAAGCTCTGTTCCTGTGTTCCTTCATCTATAAAAATAGGGAACTTGTTACATGCGTTCAGTCATAAAATGGAGCATGTGGGCGCAGTAGGAAAAGCTTTTATTTTCTTAGCTTATGAACTAAAAAAGTGTAAGCTTAACCTCTTTTTTATTGTTGTGTTTCTTATTTAGCTTTAACATAGCATGGCAAAACCAGGAAACATTCATTGTAGTGGCTGGCCTAATCTACAGTAGCATTTCCCTTCCCTAAAGTGCTCTAGTGCTCACAGTGATGATAGATAGTTATTGTTATTTTAATTGGTGTCTAGTGCCCTCTCACTGTGACTGTGCCTGGATTTTTTGGTAGTCCCATCTGGTGGCTATGGGCACTAGGGTTAATAGGAATGCAGGCATGGCTGGTCTGGGTCAAATCCCTCCATGCTTTAGTTTGCTGAAACTTCCAATGGCCTCCAGGATGTGATAGAAAGGATATAGCAGTTAAAGGTATCTTTCATTATCACAGACTAATTAGAGCTGTCCTAACTTCCTGAGGGAATATGTAATGTTACCCAGTAGTTACAGAAGATTGAAACCAGGCAGAAGTTATTAGGCTATAGAGGAGAAAATGTACTTCTTTCTGCTCTTTAGCTCCTTCTTCTGTCTTAATGAACTGTAATCTGATGAAAAACAAAGCTTGGGAAATAAAAAAAGAAAAAACTCTCTCCATTCTCTTGAGCCTGTACACTTAGCTCCTAAAGGAGACTAGCAGTGTTTTCTTTCTCACTGGAGAAGTGTGACTACATGGCAGCCCTTCTTTTTCAAATTGGGAGATTTTTTGCTCCTTTTCTCCCTTAGTCTTTGTTTTGTTTCTCACTTGCATTGCTGAGTCTGGTGCTATTTTGCCTGTGTTTCTAAAATAAAAACAGGCTTTGTGCTCATGAACTTCTGATGGGAAGAGATGACAAGTCCTTGACTGGGGCAGCATTGCCCTTGTGTTCATGAAGTATTTTATCCTTTCTGATATCACTGAACATGCAGTCAGGGCCAATTTCTGCCCGTGTATATGTGTAGAGGTTGATGCCTGTTATGTTTTTGCAGGAACACCTCACAGTGACATGTGTAGTTGTGCTGAACATGGTTTCCTCCATTTCATGGGAATGAAATTATGCTTGTGCATTATTAAAAGGGCCTAGCAAGGTTGATGGGAAGAGACTGTGAAATGCAGTATATTATTATATTTGTGTAATTAATGCCTGGGATTTGAATGAAAAATACTGCTATTTTGCAACCATAATTTTCAGTTTCTGACAACCTCAGAAACTGAAGGAAACTGTAAATTGGAAGGAAGGAAATAACAAGGAAACTGTAAATTGCATTTTCATGTTCCTAAGCTGTTGTCTCTGATAGGAAAGATTGACAATTTTGGCTGTCTTGATGTGATGATTAGCTGGGATCTAATTATGATATTAGCATAGGATCACGTTCAAGTGTAATGTCATCAGTGTGTCCTTCCGAGGATGATGTGTGTGGCAAGAAGCTGACTTTATTTTCCTCCTTCTTTTATTTGAGAAAAGATGAAAGATATTCAGAAAAGTAACCAGAAGAGAACCAAACTATGTGAATTCCTCTGACTCCCTGCTATGCCCCCTCCCGTGACCCTGTCCAGGTCAGACAGCAGGTTGGGTACCAGGCACTCTGAATGGACTCATGTCTTGAGCTGTCCTTGTACTTCTCAGCCTGGATTACCAGATATTTTTGAGCTGTCAGTGGCTACACTGCTGTCTGTAGCTGTGCTGGCAAAGTGATCAGGGAAGGGGACATGTACCTACAACTCCCTCTTCTTTGACCTTCAGAAGTGTAATATACAAGCACTTTGTACTGATGGAGTTGTAGCCCCTTCTGAAAACCCTTTCCCTTTGTGGGGGATGTAATTTGTCCTTTCCATAACAGGGTTGAACTGATCATAGTACCCTTAACCTGGCTCAGTTTACACTATTTTAAAACAACTGAATAAAGTTCAGTCCATCTGTCCTTCATATCCAGCACCACCAAAAGTCTATGATTCTGTGGTGCTCAAAGACTAGCAAAATAATCTTCATTCTGCAGCATGTCCCTAGTGCAGGACTCCCAGCCTTCTCCAGCAGCCTGAACATGGTGTGTGTTCCTACTGTGCTGTTCTCCTCATAGCTGGGTTCATGTGTGGGGAAACAAACATGAGCTGGAATGGTCTCTGATAGTAGATAACAGACAGTTTGCAGTTGTTACCTAAGAGAGTCCTGTCCTTTGGCTTCCTTACAGAAAAGAGAATGGGGAGGTGAGGAGAAGAGCTGGTTGTTGGTGACCTGGGTGGGTAGTCAGGGCTCTCTGGGAATGAGCTGTGTGGACTACAAGCTGATAGAGCCAGAGCAGCCAGCTTAAGAGAGTTGCTGCCAGGTAGGATGTAAGTTGTGGAGGTTTGTTTCAGTGGAGGATGGTGTGAAATCCTAAGCAGACTTGTCTAGAGAATCTTTACAGGTCTTTAAGCTATGCCTTGTACAGAGTGATTACTTTTCAAATGTTCTCTGCAGTCCAGCTCAGGATATTTTTCCTTCAGAACATATTTTCAGGGGGGTTGCATTCCATACAATGATAATAGATAGCTTCAGTCCTTTTGGTCCTGAGAAATTTTCTGGGAGAGTTTCTGAAGTGAATGATTTACTGTCCCCTGCCCTGTTCCTTCTCCAACAGAGCAGAAATTGAATGACCTCAAAGCTAATGCACTCCAGTGTCTCTGGATGGAGACAGCAACATTTTTGCCTATGTAGTTTTGGAGCATTACTCTCCCTTTCATTTTTAACATTTTTTGGGGGTGCTTCTGACAGAAATCATGACTTTAGAAGCATCTGCTGGAAACTAGTCAGTCCAGACACAATGAAGACACAATTTTGCTCTTCATGCCATGGTACCCTACTTCTGTGAAGTTGGAGCAGTTTCCTGTGTGTAAATAGGGAGCAGGTTGTCCTCTGGCTTAATATGAACCTTTATCTGTCTTGTCTTAATCAGACCACTGAAGTTATTTTATTTGTTAAATTGTCTCCTAATCAGTGGCTACTGTTTTATGTCAAAATACTTAGGAACAAGACATTTAATATCTGAAACTTTCAAAAATTCTCTTATAGTGAAAAAAATTGACTTATTTCTTTACATTACTGTTTTACTGTAGTTTTTTCTTCACAAATTTCTTGCCTATATGAATATAAAATTTCTCAGTTGAATATCCAATGTTGTGAATATAAGGGCTACATTATTCTGGCATATAATTCATAGGATTTGTTTAAGTGACAAATAATTGACTCTGTACTGAGGTAGACCAAAGAAGGTGTCAGTTCTTGGCATCAGTGCCTTTCCATTGCATGGAGCAGAGTGAAATCTGCAAATATAAAATCTAGATCAGGTGGGCTGTACTCCTGTGAGACATTTGTATTGAAAATTGTTTTACCTGAAACAATTTAAGGAATTACAGAAATTACAACACTTAAGGTATTAATGATATTACATCTAATTCTTAATAAGTCTCAAAAATTAAGTTGATGCACCTGGTGGATAGGTGACCTGCCTGGTGGATGAGGGGAAGGCTGTGGATGTTGTTTACCTGGCCTTCAGCAAGGCCTTTGACAGCATCTCCTGGAAAAGCTGGCAGCCCACGGCTTGGAGAGGTGCACCCTTTGCTGGGTCAAGAGCTGGCTGCATGGCTGGGCCCAGAGAGTGGTGGTGAGTGGTGCCATATCCAGTTGTGGGCAGTCCCTCAGGGTGTAAGCTCAGAGCTGTGAACTAAGCTGGATGAGGGCATTGAGCCTACCATTAGCAATTTTGCAGATGGCACCAGGTTTCAGGGGGAGGGTTGATCTGCTGAAGGGTTGGAGGACTCTGCAGAGGGACCTGGACAGGCTGCATAGATGGACCTAATTCAATGATATGAGGTTTAACAAGACCAAGTGCCAGGTCTTGTACTTTGGCCACAACAACCCCATGCAGCACTACAGGCTGGGGACAGTGGCCAAGCAGAAAGGGACCTGGGGGTCTGCCTGACATGAGCCAGCAGCCAAGAAGGTCAATGGCTCCCTGGCCTGTATCAGAAGTAGTGTGGCCAGAAGGCCTAGGAAGTGAATCTTCCCCCGTACTTGGCACTGGTGAGGCCCCACCCTGAGTGCTGTGTCCAGTTCTGGGCCCCTCAGTTTGGGAAGGATATTGTGGTGCTGGAGTGAATCCAGAGAAGGGCAACAAGGCTGGTGAAGGGTCTGGAACACAAATCCTGCAAGGAATGGCTGAGGGAGCTGGGGTTGTTTAGCCTGGAGAAGAGGGGGCTCAGGGGAGACCTCATCACTCTATAACTTCCTGAAAGGGGGCTGTAAGCAGGTGGGGGTGGGTCTCTTCTCCCAGGCAACCAGTGACAGGACAAGAGTACACAGCCTTAAGCTATGCCAGGGCAGGGTTAGGCTAGACATTAGGAGGAATTTCTTCACAGAAAGAGTGATTGGGTGTTTGAATGGGCTGCCCAGGTGGTGGAGTCACCATCCCTGGAAGTTTTAAGAAGACTGGATGTGGCACTCAGTGCTATGGTCTAGTTAGCAAGGTGGTGTTAGGTCATAGGTTATACTTGATGATCTCAAGGGTCTTTTCCAACCTAACTGATTCTGTGATTTTGTGTAATTACACTACTGTAAGTTTAGAGCAATACTATTTAGAGGGAAGGTACTGGATGCACTGTAATGAAGATTAGAATCTCGTGTGGGACCTATAGCTAAGTAAAAACAGAAAGAGGAGAAGTAAAATTATGTGTTAGTATTGTTATTACAGTGTTACACTATAAACTGGTGTAAAACCATTGACTAAAGAAGGTACTCTGTTATTCTTGAGAATTCAGTCTTTTGAGCCTATACTTACTCCAAGTAATGCTGTTAATATCATAATAAGTTATCTTAATTACTTTTGAAAATGTTCTCTTAGTTTTCCAGATGATACTCTGGATATGATGGGAACTTCCCCAATGAATTTTGCCTTCCATGGGCTGATAAGAATCTGTTTATTAAAGGTTTTTAATCCTCTCTTTTTATATTCATGTTCTGCCTTGGCCTTGTTTATTCACAACTGAATGCCTCTGATTATTTTAGCTGTTGTGTGTTCAGTATTTGATGCTTTGCATAGTAGAACTGGAATAAACTGACTGCACTATAGGATGTGCAGTGTGTACTTAAGACAATGACCACTTAGCTGTCTCATTTCCTTAGCAATATTTTAAAGATTAATCATAGAGAGCAGTGTAAGCCAAGAAAAATACAGTTGAAATAGATTTTTCTTCATGGTGTTTTGCTTGGACTCAATATTTCGGTAACTTGGTGCAGAATGCAAAACAACCAGAATTACTTGTTCATGTGACTGAAATTTGGATGAGCAGCAATAGAGTGATTCTTAAATATGCAAGGCTAAATTTGTTGAGCCTGTTTCTTGGCCTTTGACAAGATTGCAGTGAACAGATGTTTAATACCATTGGCAGAATTGGACATACTTCCTTTGGGATTGTAGAGGTGGTCATTCATTTGATAAACCCCAGGCAGAGGGAAAGGTATAGACTTTTAAGCAGCTGAAGCAATGGCCTCTGTGTCAGGGAGATTACCAAGCTGCTGGTCTCTTATTGAAATAATGTATTGGTATGTTTTGTTTTGGCTTGGTTTGTTTTTTTTCTGACAAGCAATCAATCAGTCTTAACTGAGTAGCTGTGAATGAATGGGTCATGGGGTCAACTAAACTTGAAGATGAGCATTTAGACTGTTGTTTGTAGTTTGTTTGAATACTTTGTAATACAGCGGGGAGGGACTGAGGGAATTTTGATCTTACCTGGTGTGGATTTGACTGGGTTTTGGGGAGAGACAGCATGTCACATGCATTCTGGCTGCTTATAATCTGAACACTATTCATTTAAAACCTGGCTCGGAGATGCCTGGGAGAGAGAATTCTGAAGCTCACTGAGGCTGGATTGCCTCTGTGCAAATTAAGACAGATCTTTAGCAAGGTTACCTAGTCACTGCACAGACCTTTGCTAGGCCATGTTTCTCAACAATTATGCCTCAGCAGAGTAAATACACCCTTTGAACAAGGACCAGATTTGACAGCTGAAATAATGTTTGTCATGCTTTTGGGCTCAAGCACAAACCAAAGCCCTAAAGCATGCACCTGAAACGTCACCAGTCAGTCTTGTTTCCTAAAGGAATGGGGTTTGTGTTCTGTGCTGTTGTAGCTCTTCAAGTGTCCTCTGTATCCATGTTCCGTCCTCTATCTTTGTTCCATGTACATTTTTTGTTACCTTCTTGGACCTTTTTTCTTATTGCTTGATCTTTTATACATCAGGATGAAAAGAATATTCAGTTCTGCCACTCTGATGTGGTGTCATTTCCATCTTTAATTACACAAACTCTTTGTATAAGATTGTTCAATTCTTTGTATAGTGGTAGTGTCTTGTCTGAAGGTCTGCATGGATTTTTACAAATGTAGATGTGTGTATTGCCAATAAGAAGGACCTTAGACCTACTTTGGCCTATCTTGCTTTTCATGTAGAGTGAATATGAAGTTTATATATTTTTATATATCTATATCTATATTACACACACACACCCCACACACACACACACACATATGCATATATATATCTGGTACAGCTCCATTGGTTTTGAAAGCAGATTATAGTACATCTGAGCATCTGAGAGTCAGAAAAGGCATAAGGCCTATCTGCTTCACTAAGTTTTTCAATATTGCAGCTGGAGATGGGAAGGCCATATGCAGTGTGCTGTCCCTGCATGACACAATAGATTTCATTTGGCTGGGGCTGTCTCAAGCTGTCACAGGTGTTCTTCTTTCATTTACAATAGCTCCATTAAAATATAAATGACTGCATTTATTACATCAGCTCTTTCTCCTTCTTTGGAATACCCCAGCTAAAGTTACATTACACATAACAAATGCTCTTGCTCCCTTGAGAATTAGTTTAATTACTGATGTAGGTGGGTAAAAGATCTATTGCGTCTGAGATGTTAATTTTATCATGCTTTAATTAAGAGGTCAAGTGTGAAAGGCTGCAGAATACCTCCCACTTGAAGATGCTGAATAGAATGGTGGGGGTAGAAGGCAGTGATATGATGAGCCTTTTACTGTCTGTAGGAGTATCAGCTTTCCCTGTGCATCTCATTACAATGAGGTGGGTATCTGGAAATACATGCCAATTTCTATTTGCTCATTATTTTTCTACCATTAAAGGCATTTTCCTTCCAAAGCCTTTGAAGCTCCAAAACAGCTTGTCACTTCTTTTAAAGATGATGGTCGCTCCTCCATCATTCACAATCAGTTTCCATAGGAAATGTCAGAACTGTGTTCTCCTGTCCAGTGTGTTTGAAGAATGGGACTGCAAGTATCCTATGCCCCTGTGGTCTGCCACAAGAGGGGATTGGGGCATATGTTCACCAGAGGACCTCAGGTGCTACCATCTCTGAACATGTAGTTGTTTCTTGCTTATGTCTCACTGTGAGCATGGACAGATTGCTTTTTGGCATTTGATTTGGAAGTCTTGTTTCTAGCTAACTCCAAAAACAAGGAAATGGACTTGGAGAGGGTTCAGGGAAAAAGTGGGCAGGCAGAAGGGAGTGTCTCGTAACAAGATTAGGGAGAACTAGACAGTAGAAATTCCTTCCAGTAGGACATCTGGGGCATTTTCCACTTAGCTTGTAGTGTTTGCCCCAGCAGCAATGGCATAGATAAGAGCAAGTGTTCACTGGCTATGTTTGAAGATTTTCTTGAGACTGACTTATTGCACTTTCAGAAAGACTAAGTGACCAAGTGAAGCAGTTCTGTTGCTCTCTGAGCAGCTTTGAATATGACAGTTAATGATTTTTATTAACTCCTTTTTCATTGCTTACTATCTATGTGAATTGCTGATTCATTGAGATGTTCTGTGATGTGTGATAGGGAAAGTATCTTTTCAGAAAATTTCTTCTTGGAATTTTTGCTGCTGTTTTTTCTTTTCTGTGGTGGCCACTTTTCTTGCTTTTAAAGGATAATAACAGTTCAGCTATGCCACTTATTCTCTGCATCCCTGGAGAAAGATTGGTGTAATACTGGAAAAACACAGAGTTAAATATTAACGTCCACTACTGAATGTTCCCACTGAGAAAATCAGGAACGTTTCCAAGCAGTGAAAGCAGACTTTCCTTTCCTGTAGTCAAGTTTTGCTGCTTAACTTTTAAAACTACAGCTTGCTTGGTAATTGTAGATAGTTAAGAACAAGGAATTAGGAATACTCTGTTTCTTAAGTGCCCTCACCCAGGCTGCATCTTGCTTCCAGGTGATAGGGGAAGAATCTCATGCAGTGAATTAATGCTGAAATGTGTAGTAAGTTTTTTTAAGGTAAGAGATTGATTTTTTTTCCCTTCCCTCTGTACTTTGTCTTGCAAGTAGAATTTCTATTCTTGCTCATTTGGTCAGAAATGTCATTTTAATAAATGTTGTGATTTCAGATTGATGATACAGTAGCTCCTTAAGGCAGAAAGCATACTCAGAATTGGTGTTCCTCTTGAGTTATGAATACACATAGCTGCCCCAGTTTGTACTAGCTGAGAACCTAATCAGCTAAGGCCACAAATGCAGCATTTCCTCCTGCTGACTTGAAATGTCACCACCAGTCTCTGCTGAGATAAAACATGTGCACAAAGGAAATAGTTTTAAGGAAGAGGAGGATTCTTTCACTTTTAAGAGTTTCATGTTCATAACATGTATTTATTCTGTCTTGCTGGTTGTGTCAGTTGTCAAGACTTCTGCCTCAGGGCACATTCCACTGGGAATCCCTGCTCAAAGTGCTCTCAAGGTGTTGAAGCTCTAATCTTTGTAGAGAGCTCAGGTATCAGCTGTGTTAAAATGGGAGCAGTAAAGACCAGAAGGGGCTGGATTGGTTAATGTAATGCTTGTAGGGTGGTATTGCTGAAGCTTCTTTCTGTATATGTAAAAATTATGCTTGATGATATGGACTTAATCCTTCAGAAATAAAAAGCATGATTTTTGTTATAAGTCTGATTCACTTCCATTTATGCAACAGCATCTCAAAGCAAGAGTGGTCTGGCATTTGCATGAGGCACGTGCTTCTGCCCACAAACAGCCAGTAAGATAAGTCAATAAAAATAAGCCATGCAAGGCATGAATTGCTTAGAGATGGAAGAGACCTATTAGGCTATCTAGCCCTCCTGCGTGCCAGTGAGGAATTGCTTCAACTGGACTTGCTTTAAAGGACAGATGAATAGCTGTGTAAAACACAGGATCCCGTTTTCTGTATGATATGGCTTTTATGCTGCTGGTTTTACATGTACGTCTAGCTTTGAACCTCATAAGCAACAATATTCCAGATAAGTTTTTTCCAGGCTCTTTTACTTAAAGTGTAACAGTGGTCTGAATAGAAACTGTTCCGATTGCACAGATGTGCGATTTTGCTTTGTGGAGTGACTTTTACCTCATCAAAAGAGAACAAGAAGAAAGGCAAAAATCTGTGAGTATGGCTATCTATGAGAGCATGTGTGCATGTGTGTATTTGACAAAGCGAGAGGTCTGTCTGTGTTAGATCAATTGTGAGAATAAATTCTACTCCTCTGCCTGGCCTTAGGAGGGTATTTTACAAAGGCGGCCCATTGGGAAGAGAACAAAGGCCTGCCTGCCTTGTGGCTGTGCGTGACACGCTGGCAGTGCTAAAGCCAGCTCCCATTTCCTATTAAAGTAGTGTCTCGCATGTTCATGAAGCACAGGCAGTGATGCAGCGTGATTCAGCTCGTTGGGAGCTGATGCATCTAGTTCTGACACAGAGAGAGAAGGTCTCTCTCTGTGGTCAAAAAGGCAGAAAAACATTATTTTTCTGCCTTTTCTGCTGCTGTTCTAAGGAGTTTCATCAGTTATTGGACAGTGAATTGCAAATACATTTGTTTCATTGCTTTAATTTTTTACATTATTCGCCTTTTGTCTTTTATTGTTTTCTTACCAGTATTTTAATAGAAAAAGAGCTCTGTAGTAAATTATGTCCATGCCCCACTTCTTTCCAGACCTGACATGTTTATAT
Organism: Emberiza elegans; assembly: GCA_024865655.1. Classification (NCBI taxonomy): domain Eukaryota; kingdom Metazoa; phylum Chordata; class Aves; order Passeriformes; family Fringillidae; genus Emberiza; species Emberiza elegans. Next base: position 20,314,588 of record JALJVW010000241.1, on the reverse strand, counting down.
ATACAAAGAATTATGGAGGAATTAAAGAGAGGACCAAAGAAGCTCAGGAATTCCTTCGTAAAGCTTGCCACATTTTTAATAAATGGGCATATAGCAGAGGGAATGAAATCTGTTGCTCAACACCATAATAGGCAGTGCAATGCTTTTGCCTCTCTGTGTCATCCTTAACAGACAAATTTATTTTTGGTAATGAGATATTTATCTCTTTCTCATCTATCAAAAGTCAGTTCTAGTGTCAAAAATCAGTTGGAAATAACATGAAGAAGTTTAATGGTGAAATACATTCCTTTTGAATACTTGTCACAGCTCTATCAAATCCTGGGGATCTTTTTTCACTTTGTTTTGGTGTATTTTTTCCTTGCTGCATCATGCATTATCAGATGATTTAGCTGTTTATCTGAGAGCATCATATAGTAGTGTGACTATTTAGACTGTGTAAAGAAGCCTCAAGAAATTACTTCCAGGACAATAATTAACATACCATCATTTTAAATAATTGTTTTCCAACATTTTTCTGTGTGTGGATCCTTTAGGAGTTTTTGTTAGTGGCAGATCCCTCCCTGTCTGACTTAAATCTATTGAAAGCAGACTTTCTTTTCTTCATGGTCATCCTTGAAGCAGTTCACAGAAAAACATGTATAAATAGCAGCTGGTTGGAATCCTCTGGTGCTGTAGAGAAGGAGCCCACATAGAAGTAATTGTGGTAAAATAATACTATTAGTCAGAAAATATGGGCTCTGCACCTGTTTCTTGTCCTGACACAATTCAGTTAAGAAAGTATTTTCACAATTGTGGACTGAGTACTTAATGTCATGCTTATACAGGTCAACAAGCAGACCACTTTGCTTAATCTGTTCGTAGAGAAGCTTGTGCGGGTGCTAGATGAGTGCGATGGAGCTTTGGGAGGCATTGTTTTGAATCCTGTGGGATTTATTAGATGCTTTTCAAACAGTTGTATAGCATTCTGCAGGTGGAATTTTCCTAGTGAGATCTGAAGTACTTGACAACTGGTGAAAAAACAAGTCCCTCCTTTTAGCTTTATACATGTGATTCCTTTAAAGAAGCTGTCTGGTGCCTTTATGCACCTCCATCTTGTTAGCTATAAAAGAGGGGGAATGGCCAGGATATCAGAAGGGCTTGCTGATGTGAAGTGACCCTGAAGCTTATTCCAGGAAATTTATTTTCAGAAAGTGTTGATTATTCATACTTTGAGAACACTTTAAAGTATTTATGATTCATACCAGACACTCCTTTTTAGTCTTAATTGACACCCATCTCGTTAAGGTGACATAAGGCTAAATACATTGATGCAAGGAATGTTTTGACTTTTTAGCTGATAAAGTGCTAATTATAAGAACCACAACCTGTCTAGTAACAGAGCTACAGATAAACATTGAAAGGTTACTATTCCAGAGGAGTTACATCAGCTAGCTCCATGGATGAAACATCTTTTCCATGGAAGAAATTGCATCCTACATGGAAGGGATTCTCTTCTGTACTGTACAAATCCTACAATTGTCTTTACCTACCCATTTCCTTTCACTCTTCCGTTCTTGCACAGAAGTTATTCTCCTCATTTGGCTCCTGCTGTACTATAAACAATGCTATCCTTTCTTTTCCCTATCGTCCTACACCCACTTTTGAACAGCTATGGTTGTTAAGATTACAGTTCTCATAAGGCTAGAGGAGGAGGAAAAAGTGTCCCTTCAGCTTCCTTTAGGGGTCTTTGCTTGTTCTTTTCATTACGTAAGTAATTTTTCCAAAGGCATATTCATGTTTGTTTTAAGACCTTTCAACAGCAACACTACTTGCTGTGCTTCTTGATGCTCTTCCTAGCTTTTTGTTTAAAAAGGCATTGAAAGTTAGTGATTAAGTTGGGAAAAATTATTTATTCTCATTCTATACTGTGAGTAAAACCTTCAATAGCTTGCACAGGGACTGATTTGTGATGAAAAGGTACAAGTGCTCCAGAATGACAGGGGCAGTGACCCTGCTCTGTTCCATCTCCTTCCTCCCTTCTCCCCAGCACTCAGGTTTTACGGACCTGGCTGCTGACTCTGATGCATCACGTACACTGCAGAGCCAGGCATGTGTGTCCTTCACAGGCAGTGTGTGGAAAATGACAGCCATCACATTATTTCAAGTGGTACAGCAGTCATCCTTTGATGTGCCAAACTACTTTTTGCAGGCAAGAATTAGCCCTGTGTTAGACTCTTGTGGGTAAAAGGATGGATATACATGCTCTTTGTTTTCTAATAAGTGTGTGATTCTGTATAGTGTGTGGCGGGGGATGGTTTTGTTTGTTTCTTTTAAATGTGGATCATGTTTGGTAGCACGTTTGAGCTATGGAGTTCGGCTCCATAAATCTCTAGTGATTATTCCAGAGCTCTCACCATGTGTATATATCCAGCTTTGTCAGATATATTCTCTTTGCCAGGTCTTCTACCTGGTTTATGCTTGAATACTTAACAGGTATCATCTGTGCTTAACAGAAGTATCATCTGGGAGGTTGAACAGTGCACAAGGGAGAAGTGAAATGCTCGCAGTGAACAGTAATTGGGAAGTACAGCAAAAGATGATTTGGTAGTTATGAATGAGATTTCATCATGATATGCAGGGAAGGTTGCCCAGAATATCTCCTCCTACGTCCAGCAACTTCCAGTACTGTATCCTCTTTAGTGATGGTATTTATGATATGCATTTTTACTGCTTCAACCTAGATATCCAAATATTTCCAATTTCTAAGTAATTTAGAAAATCTGCTTGAGCCCCACTTTGCATACTCCTTAATTTAAAAGTTAATAATTTGGATACTGCACTGTCATCTTGCTGAAGCTGTTTGGAAGCTGCATGATTGCCACCTAACCAAAAAGACTATTGCACTTGCCAGAAAGGAAATCTCTGCATATTTTGCCCTCACCAGATCCTTTTGCAGGGAATGGGTGGCATCCTGGATACTGTTTCTTCAAACTGTAAATCAGTTTAAAAGCAGAATTTCATTTTGCTGTTGCTGCCTTTCCAGCTGTTTGGAATGTAGCTGCAATGTGTGTCTGATCTGCAGGGGTATCTGTAGGAAGCATGTGTTACTGATTGAACTTAATTGGACTTTCAGAGAATTTCTCCTTCATTGCAGACCAATGGAAAGAACATTCCTTTGCCGCTCTGAATTAGCATTAGATGAGAATGGTTCATGTCATAGTTACTTATCTATTGCTGCTATTATAATACTGTTTGCTCCACTATCCTTAGGCTTTTGGCTTTTTTGTGGTGCATGGAAAATCCATTATTTTCCTTAAGCAATTCCTGATGGAATTGGCATATGTGTCTTGCTTACTGTTCTGGGCCTTTGACTCTAAATTTTAGCAAAAACCATCCAGGACTTTATTTTTTGTAGAGGTCTGAATTTTTTTGTCCTGTTTTGTTTCTATTTCCAGAGCCATTTATTTGTGTGGCTGAGGGTAGGGCATGACTAGAGTTTAAAAGCTTTTTTGCAGGTAAACAATCAGTTTGTCACATTATAGGCAACCTGTAGTCAGCATTTGCCCCTCATAAATTAATATGGGGTAGGGGTGAAACTGTAATTTTCATAACAGCACTGGCATTAGGGCATAAGATAGACATTGGATAGGTCTGATCTAGAGTAAATATGGGACAGAAATGGAAAATACAGCTCTGCCATTGGTAGTGTGTCTCTCTTTTTTTCGTTATTGGAGTTCCTTTACAGGGAGGCCAGCACATCAATTTGGGTAGAACAGGGTTACTCTTCCCACTTTACTGACAGTAAGTGAGAAATTAAGAACTGAGTGACACAGGAAGAGAGCCAGGCTAGGCATGCAGGCAAAATGTGTGCTGGTGAAAGGGACTTGAGGATGTCAGTGGTACCGGGTCATGGTATGCCCAGTGGTGTTATGGCATGGCTGTGGTGTGTACTATCCAGAGTGGTAGGGTTTATCTATTGACTCTTGAGGAAAACAAGGATCAGAAACTGAGGATAGAGAGTGAAGAGGGGTGAGGTGTTCCTAGCCCCAGGCCTTACTTCTGGGTGCCAGGAAGCTGTGAGGCATGTTGCTTTCTGAGAGGGAGGAAGATAAAGGAAAGTTGAAGGGCATTTTACTCCCTGTAGCAACATTATGATAGGGAGGGGAAAATTCTTCACTGACTGGGGTACCCATAAGAACATATTAACACATATATAAGTCTGAAAAAGGACCAGTAGGTTAGAAAATCTTAGACTCCTAGAATGGATTGGTTGTAGGGGACCTTGAAGATCACCTAGTTCTGAGCCCCTCACCATGGATATCCACTGGAGATACACTCACTGTATCTGTACATATAGGTATCCACAGGCTGTGTCCTTGACAAGTGCTTAAGAAGGCACCTGACTAAGTAGTAAAGGCCAAAGTTCTGAGGCAGATCTCTTTGTATATGAGAACTTCTGTTCTAGTCCTGCCTCTCACGTAACTCTGAATTAAACATAACATAGTAAAAGTAATATTAAAACATTCATATAGATCAATCAAGCTGTCGTTTTTTTTGACAAGCTAGGAGAATTTAGCTATTTGCAGACTTCTATGGTATTTTTAGAAGGTTTAGAACCTATATTTGAAAAAATTCAAATATAATGAGTAGAAGTTACTCTGAATAAGTTGCATGCAGAGTGTTTTCATATTTGTCTCTATTTTAACCTGTTATGGAATCTGGTACCTTCTTGACACCAAGTGAGTCTGTGTAGGATGTATTAGATCAAAACATATTCCTGTCTCCAAATGCTAACAGCAGCACATTCAGTTCTCTGGATTTCAGCAGCTAAAGTAGGTGTTGCAGAATTTTGGCACTGCTTCTCTTCACAGAGTGATAAACACAAATTATGTTCCCTTGGGTTTCATATAGACAAGGAGGATCTTGTCTTATAAAAGCCAATTCACAGACAAATGGTGACTCTTAGCTTTAAGAGGCTAGGCTAACAAGGCTAGTTGAACTTGATGGGCTAGAAATAATTGTCCAATTTTCTTGTGTACTCCAGGGTGGTGGTTTCTTTTATTTTAAACTGAGAGAGCATTTTATTGTGTTTTTTTTTTCCCTAACAGCTGCATTAGATTATTGTATTCTATAACACTTACTGGGATTTTTTATTTTCTAGGAGGAGTCCAGAACATACCTGTAGAGCTGCAGCTTCTCTTCCTCTGAGCTCTGCCAAAGGTATGTAGATGTATGTTATGCACTGTTATTCTCCTCTGTGTTCATCTAAATGGCCCTATGGAAATTTCCGGAAAAGTGACATTCAAATCTATTGGCAGGAGATGACTGCTGCTTCCTTGATTTTTGAATGCAGTATTTCAAACACAATTCAAAGATCTTCTCCAGAGAGTTGCATTGACTCTGAAGTAAGTTTGAGAATTCAGGTTAAGGCATACAACAGTGATCATCCTGTTTGTACACTGTTGCAAGTGGTGTTCAAGTTTAGGCTGCCTGATAATAGATGATAGGTGTTTCAGAGGCTGAAGAACAAGAACAGAGCTATTTAATAGTAGGTGGACTCTGGTTTCAAAGTGTCTGTTAATTAATGATTCCCTATATATTGCTCCACCTCCTGAGCAAAAAACATGGCATAAAGGAGTCACTGTCTCCTTCCCTTGCCAAGTCTGGGAGTCTTCCTCATTCTCTGTAGGAATGTCTGGATTTCTAGTTTGGCACTGAATCAAAACTGTACCGTTCCTCCTCAGCAGCTTGATACCTGAAGGAGTTTTACCAGGAGAACTGCCTGACATAGAGAAAGTGGTTTCAGCAAATGTGTAAAGTTTTGACCTAAAAATAGGATAATATGGTAAATAAAAACCTGATGTTCAAAGGTTCAAAGCTGTTTTTGCTGTCTAGTTGGTTGTATAACTTGGAAGAATTGAAATAGCTTTTGTGGTGATAATTATTAACATATGATTGCAAAGTTAAGAGTAAAGAATAGTGTTTTTCTATAATTGTCACTTTAAAAGCCCATAATACAGCATGATATTTCTTTTTTTGAACAAATGTAAAGAACCGTGTAGCCTAATGATTAATATATAAATATAAATGTAAAATTCCTGAGTAAAATTCTAATTTCTAATAAACTGTACATGTCAGCTTGACAGTGCGTGCCTAGTAACAGAAAGCAATGTATGATGAGGAACAGTGGGACTCTTTTTTGGGTTTAGTTGTATTTTTGGGTTTTTTCTTCCTTTTGAACAGAGAGTGGGAAGTGGTTCCTTTGAACTATTGTGCCACATAAGCTTTGACTGCAATTTTTATTCCTCTCTGTACCTTCTAAGTATACACCACCCTCTTGTAGCTGGAGCTGGTGGCGGCCCGTGTTCTCAGTGAGCCATAGGCAGGGAAGGTGTGGGTTCTCTCTTTCAGTGGTACAGGAAATGTGGACGTTTTCTAGCTCTCCATTTGCAATGCCAGATATTCCCTGACCCTGTGTGAACTCACCAATGGCTTTTCTGCCTCCATAGACCCCTCTTTTCAGTGTGGAAGAAAGAACTGAGAATGAGTTGGAATTAATTTCCACTAAGTTTTCGCAAGTAATTCTCAGCCACCCATGGGTTTTCCTGGAAGACTGGTATACAATAGGCCTTTGTCTCAAAATGGATTTATTTATTATTTTTTAATCTAAGTGCCTAGCTTGACTAAAGGGCTTCTTAGTCCCCAAGGCTTACCAGTTCATCCTTGAAACAAACCTTCTGAACACAGGAGTCTACTGTGAATACACAAGGCATCATAATTTGGTTCATACCAGAATGAATGCAAATTAGTCAAATCATATCTGAGTCCAAACTGGTTACATTTTAAAGGAACTACAGACAAAGCAAAACATTTATGAAAGGAGTTCTGTGGTTTCTACAGAAATGCATTGTTGTGAATTAGGTCTGGATTCCTTGATAAAACTAATTCACAGGTGAAGGGCACACTTTCAGCAACACGTTCAGAGTTCCTACAAGCTGTGAGCTCTGAATTGATCATGTAAGATTAATTGCTCAGTTTTCTCTTCTTTTGATTATTTATTTGGGTACTTGAAACTGTCTTATTTAGAGGCAATATAAAACAATGAACAGATCTCCATCTTCTCTTTGTTTCAAATTAATTTTCATTAAGCACAAAGGCATTGTACCACCTGTCCAGCTCATGATGCAACAGTTAATGTTATTTGAAAGTAATGTTCCTCAAACAATGAGGGCTTCACCAAAAGATTTACATTGTGAAAAATTTTCCTGTGAAAATCCTCTCACATGTGAGCTCTGATATTTAATGAGCTGGAAAATTCATGAAAATTATTACTACATCTTTAGGAGAAATGTTCCTGGCACCAGTTACAGCAGGTAGTGAGCTGGGGACAGATTTTGGTGCAAGTGCTGAGCATTTGCAACTGGGTGGGAATTTCTCTAAAGAGTTCAGCTTTCAGTCATATAGGGGCAGATTTTCTAAAGTGTTTCTGCTCTCATCCTTTTGAAAGTCTCTGTCCCTAACTCATTTGCAGCAAGCAACCTTTCTCCTCCGTGCTTCTTCCTTTAGATCTGTAATAATCATCACTTGATGAATCATGCACAGCTTTCCTCCCAAGCAGGTCATAATTTACACCAAATCTGAACTCTGAAAATTGTGTTGGTTACAGGAAAATAGATGTTGACTAGTACTGAAATCTTGTCATGCATAATCTTGAACATGAGAGAAAAGATACTTATTAGCTCGTCAGTTCTACTGCCGTGCTGATGTAGCTGTGGCCCTGCAATGCACATCGCATGCAATGCATGTACTGCTTAGTCAAATCTCCTTTAAAAGACTGAAGTGGTGGTATATGTTTTATGCCAGAGAAGAAACTGTGTAAAGTCCAACAGATTTCACTGCTACAGGATTTTTTCCTAATAGAGTTGTCTTTTGCTTGGACTTGCTTCTACCAGATTTAGCTATTTTTCTTTCCTAGTGCACATGCACACTGCCATTTGAAAAACCTTCTCAATTCATTTCTTGGTCAAATTCTCTTTCAAGGCTAAGACATCAAGAGTACTGTTCTTGAAACTCCATTAAAATTAACAGGAAAGAGAACCTGATCCTAGGATACAGTGTTGGAAGTGGATGCCTGGATAGGCCCCACCCAGCACTCCTCATTTCAGAGCCCCTACAAACACACCACAACAGTGACTCTTTATATCCTTGGATTTCATGGCAACATCTTAATAATTATTAAGATTATGGGATAAGACTTGTAATCACCAGTTTCTTACCAACACGTTCAGAGTTCCTACAAGCTGTGAGCTCTGAATTGATCATGTAAGATTAATTGCTCAGTTTTCTCTTCTTTTGATTATTTATTTGGGTACTTGAAACTGTCTTATTTAGAGGCAATATAAAACAATGAACAGATCTCCATCTTCTCTTTGTTTCAAATTAATTTTCATTAAACACAAAGGCATTGTACCACCTGTCCAGCTCATGATGCAACAGTTAATGTTATTTGAAAGTAATGTTCCTCAAACAATGAGGGCTTCACCAAAAGATTTATATTGTGAAAAATTTTCCTGTGAAAATCCTCTCACATGTGAGCTCTGATGTTTAATGAGCTGGAAAATTCATGAAAATTATTACTACATCTTTAGGAGAAATGTTCCTGGCACCAGTTACAGCAGGTAGTGAGCTGGGGACAGATTTTTGGTGCAAGTGCTGAGCATTTTGCAACTGGGTGGGAATTTCTCTAAAGAGTTCAGCTTTTCAGTCATATAGGGGCAGATTTTCTAAAGTGTTTCTGCTCTCATCCTTTTGAAAGTCTCTGTCCCTAACTCATTTGCAGCAAGCAACCTTTCTCCTCCGTGCTTCTTCCTTTAGATCTGTAATAATCATCACTTGATGAATCATGCACAGCTTTCCTCCCAAGCAGGTCATAATTTACACCAAATCTGAACTCTGAAAATTGTGTTGGTTACAGGAAAATAGATGTTGACTAGTACTGAAATCTTGTCATGCATAATCTTGAACATGAGAGAAAAGATACTTATTAGCTCGTCAGTTCTACTGCCGTGCTGATGTAGCTGTGGCCCTGCAATGCACAGGGCATGCAATGCATGTACTGCTTAGTCAAATCTCCTTTTAAAGACTGAAGTGGTGGTATATGTTTTATGCCAGAGAAGAAACTGTGTAAAGTCCAACAGATTTCACTGCTACAGGATTTTTTCCTAATAGAGTTGTCTTTTGCTTGGACTTGCTTCTACCAGATTTAGCTATTTTTCTTTCCTAGTGCACATGCACACTGCCATTTGAAAAACCTTCTCAATTCATTTCTTGGTCAAATTCTCTTTCAAGGCTAAGACATCAAGAGTACTGTTCTTGAAACTCCATTAAAATTAACAGGAAAGAGAACCTGATCCTAGGATACAGTGTTGGAAATGGATGCCTGGATAGGCCCCACCCAGCACTCCTCATTTCAGAGCCCCTACAAACACACCACAACAGTGACTCTTTATATCCTTGGATTTCATGGCAACATCTTAATAATTATTAAGATTATGGGATAAGACTTGTAATCACCAGTTTCACTATTAGGAACAATCTGATATAGAAACAACAAACCCCAAAGTTTTCCTTTCACACAAATTGTGGAAATTTGTGATGTGGTTTGTTTGTCTCTGTCAGTTTTAGCATGAGACTTGATGACACATAGGCCTGACACTCCTTGCTGTCCTTGTTGCATTTTCCATGTTAGCATCACTGTTCATTGGCTCTGAGGCCAAGACATCATTCATTCCCTGTTTGCTTGAGCAGTTGCTGCTTGTGTGGTGTGCTTGTGCTGATGAATCACTCAGCTCCTGTTTGGTGCCTGAAGTCAAAACTATGCATCTGATGTGCCACTGGGGTTTCTACTTCACAATTAATTCTACACAGGACATGATATAGAGTCAAGCCCACAGGAAAATCATGCCAAGACCAGTGTGAAAAGAGGACAAGACCATTCTATTCTCTTCAGCCAACATTAAGGAGAGAGCAAAGATATGAAATATTTGTTTAAAATGTGACCCTGGAGGTCTGCAGATAGATAACATAGAGGAGATAAGGTACAGTGGCTGTAGCTAAGCACATCCACAGTGCTTAGCTTTCCAGCTCTATCCTGTTTCAAACATGGAAAGAGTAGATAAGGCCATTTCCGGTACTACCATGGTTTGTTAGACTACTTCAGCTCTTGGATCCTTTAGTTTTGAAACTGCAGTGTCACCAAAAAAAAGTGCATTTTGTTTTATTCCAGAAGCTTCTGACAGTCAGCAAGGATTGTATCCAAACAGTCCACTGAGTATTAGCAACGCAGCTTGTTCCAGCAAATGCATTAGTACCTATTAAACATTTACACAGCAGCATAAAGTTAGACAAGGATTCACAAACATAAATAAGACCTGTTCTTTGCACTGTAGAGTCTCCTGTCTCAATCCTGCCTAGATAATAACATAGAGAACAGCTGCTTCTAGGAGGAAGGGTGAGAGATGTTTGAAGGAAAAGTGATTTCTGAGACAGTGATGACTGGAGAAAGGGATTTGCAGGTCTAGGAACTAACAAATCAGGAAGTGTAAAAAGTGTGAAAATGGGAAATGAAGCAAGATAATGAGTTTATGATGATAAGGAGGTCGTAAAGAATGGAAATGAAGTTATTAAGTGTGAGATAAGCTTGAATATGAAATGGCCAGGGGTCGATAGGAGGATTTTCTCTTGCCACTTTTCAACATTCAAGTGATGTGTTCAGTATGCAGATCTGGTATCTTGAAGGTATTGAGGATGGGACAGAATAGAATAAAGCCTTTGTATTTAAAAGCATACATATAGTTTCTTTGGTCTGTCCTGATCAAAATGCAAGTGTTCTTTTTTACCTTTTGGTCTTTGGAGCTCTACACCTTTTTTTCCTTCTCTTGCTCCACCTGGGAAGCTTATTTTATTGTTTAGTGCTTCCAGAACTGAATTTCTGTTCCCTAGCTTAATACTGAATTCTGGAGACTTTTCATACCTTTTCCTTTTAATTTTTAACAGCAGTATCAAGAAATTGAAAACCAAAGAGTGGTACAGGTAGTTTTATCTGTTGCTTGAAATGTGTTCTATATAGGAGCTATAGAAAACAGTGCATAATGAGCTTTCAGCCAAATGGAATCTCAATAAATCTCTAAGTCTAGTGAACTGCATAGGAAGAGAGAAATAGTGATGTTATAACATGAGGAGGCATTGAGCAGAACTGTGTAGGGCACTAGATAGCCTAAAAGAAACCCAAACCAAAACAAACCCCCTCCCAAGAAACCACAAAAACTCAACAAGTAACAAAAAACCACCCACCCTCAAAACCCCTCCTTTCTGTTCTTCAAAACCATAACTGTCCAAATGGAAGTGTACATGAAGCAGTGAGATAGTTGGTGCTGAGAAAGAATTGCCATCACTTGCTACTTTCCTCCTTGCTGTCTGTGGCATTATTGGGAGCAGCAGGACTCCCCAGCAATTTCCACACAGCCAGGCTCATCATTAAATTGCATATAATCTTGACCATCTTAGTGGGCATAGTGAAAGACTTCTGAGTATACAAGCTTTAAAATATATATCATTAGTGTAAACTTTTGCCTGTTTTTGAAATATCAAAAAGTAAAGTGACACAGGGAGAGAGACTCTGGGTAAAGCAGAAAATTAAATGCAGCACTTTGCCTAAGGCTTTTCAGTGCCTACGCACCCATTTTGTTCCTGCAATAAATCTGCATGTGGCATTTGGAAAGCAAAATTTTTCTTCACCCAGTGCTACACTTAATATTCTCAGACTATTACACTTCTTTTTGCTCTCCCTCACCCCCACAGTAATTTTTAATATACAGATATCAGAGGAGTACTAAACATTTGGCTGAATGCAATAGCTTTTATTGGAGCCCTTGTGGTGTGTGGGAAATCACATGCTGGAGAGCCACTTTCCCAGAGACAGCAAATTCAGGAGTAATGCTGTGAGAAAAGGGATGTCCTGCCACTGGCCTTTGTTCTCTGACACAGTTGCCAGTGAAGGGAGGGGGCTGTTCACACTGCCTGCCCTGTCCCCTCTGGCCAGCTCAAGGCCATTTGTGAGGGACAGAAACTGCACAGCCACCAGCTACTCTGCTCCTGACTGAGACTAGAGCCACGACTGGAAATAAGGAAACCCCTATTGACAAGTATTTTGTGGACTGTCCGTGGTTTAGACAAAATCTGTGTGACTTTAGTTTCTAGTTTCAGGTTTGGAGGTGCTTGGGATCTTCTGCTGCTGTCTTACTCAGCAGCTTTGGCACTGTGTTCTCAGATGCTCACCCACTCCTTGTGGCCCACCAGCCTATGGAATGTGTTTGTTTGCTGCTCCTTTGGTACACTGATGACCATATTCAGGACTTGGGCTAAAGTGAGTAGGCCTGCTCAGAGAAACATTACATTGTCCAGGAGGGGATGGAAACGCTGCACCCATCCCTTTCCTGCAAAACCTGAAGTGACTGGAAGATGTAGTACCTTAAAATGGATGTTACAGTACTGGTCCAGCTGGAGTTCATTGATTTAGGTCTGATCTACAGTTAATAAAAGCTTGTGAAACTGGCTTGAATTGGGCTGATATTGAAACCGATTTTTGAGAGATGAAGCAGAGTGGTGGTAATTTGTATAAATGTCTACTGCCACTGCAGGCACTGGTGCCAAGGAAAGACAGATGGAGAGTGGAAAATGTCACAGAGAAGGGGGATGGGACCTGTGAAGTACCTAGAACTTAACATTTGTACCTGTAAATAAACCTTCAGTGGCAGCTAATAAACAGAAGGATGATTAGAAGGAAAAGTGGCAAGTGATACAGATATTAATCGTGCTTAACAAAATATTTCCAAGAAATAAAATTTAATCCAGAAAGAAAGCAAAAAAAAAACCCAAAGCCAAAGCTGATCATCTGAAGGTGAAATGGAAACTAAAGGCAGTGCCAAGGTTAAGGCTTATTTTTGTCTCCTGTCCATGTATTATCATCGAGGAAAAAGCAGAGACTTGTTTTTTGCCTGCCACAGAACCAAGCTGGACGAGTTGATTAAGGGATAATTTAGGATTGGATCTGAAGGATCAAGGAGATAGATTGTTACTTGGAAGAGGTGGGGGTGGGGGAGAAAATAGAGAGTGAAACACGTGGAAAACATCTGGTCCAAGGAGGCATTTTAGAGTTAACTTAGGAGGGAAGGAGGAGCAGCCGTGCAGTGTGCAGGGACCACCAGGGCTGCAGTGATAAACAGGAAAGAAAAGGAGGCAGATCTGGGATAAGGCTTCAGCCAAATCAAAGAATTAGGCGGAGGGAGGACCCAGACTGCAACTTTGTGACCAAGAGACCACTCTGGTCTAGAATGAAAGTGTAAATTTGGAGTGTCTGGGAGTAGTGCACTGCCTTTGAGTTAGACTTATCCCAGGGAAAGGAGCAGGGTGCTTTCTTTGGATTTGTGCTGAAAGCTGGGTAGGTGGTAAACATACAGAACCTTTTATCAGAAATGGTGTGTCCTTCATGGAGGGGGAGATATCACCCTGTAATCAGGAGGAAAATTATCTGCCTGGAGAACATTAAGCCAGCCAAAGAGGAATGGTGCAAGATTAGGGCTTTGAGACCTTCCTCTCTTCTTGGGAATCAGTTCAGATCTTTGTTTCTTGCTCTTTAGAAGGACCAAGTGCATTGCTCTGGAAGTACAAGCTTACTTATTCCCAAATACCTGGTTTCTTGAACCTGAATTGTTCTCTTGGCTTTTACTTTGTTGCATGGAACTGTAAAAGATCTTTTAGGTTCTTCTGTGGATCTGTGGTTTCAGGACTGGTGTAAACTGACCCAAGTCCTGGCTGCTACTGAAAGAATATGGCCCTATCCCAACTTCAGCCTTACTTTGTGTTGGCTCTAGTGTGGATGTGACATGATCAGGTGAGAATGAATCCAGCTGAAAACTTACCCAGCAAAGAAAAAATGGAGCCTCACAGACATGGGGAAGCTGCTATGTGCCTTTGTCAACAGGAAGAATACCCAGCTGCAGCTTTTCTGGAATTGCTGATTGGTTTTTTGTATGTGACCCTGAGGCTTCTGGTACTGATAAAAGCTTTTGCTTTATGTAAATCAGTGATCTGATAATATGTGGCATCTCCTAGGTCTTATTTTTTTGGAAAGTAGATTTTACCCCCACACAGATTGCTGAAATTATGCTGTCCTTGTTTCTCTCATTGTCTGACTTCATATCCTTTACATGGTGCTCATGGGAGACTCATCCAAAGCTCATTGAAAGCAGTAACATGATACATGTTACTGATAGCAGACTTTGGATCAGAAATAAATCCATTCATTATGCCTTGTGGTTGTACTGTTTATACTGCACAGCTCAGTTTCTATGTCCCATGGTGTATCATTAAAGACAAAATAAAATTCATCCTATGCAGCCCATTGCCTCTATTACCCTTGAATTTATTGGTATAGTTTTTCCTATACTTAGAGGACCACTAGAATTGATCTAATCCCTGTTTTCCTTTTTTTTATGAAGGCATCTGAAAGTGCTTGTACAATAATTATACTCAATTCCAGTTCAGCTCTTTCCGTGGTTGTGCTACACTGCCATTATCATAATGAGACACAAGAAATTCCAATTGTGGGATTGCTTCCTTGCAAGTTGAAAAGAACTGTCCACAGATGGCCAGTTATTATACTGGGTTTTGGCTGGGACTAATGTCTTTTTCCAGCCTAGGTGGATTGGAGAAAGAAAACCAGCTAAACTTTCCATGAACCACATTAAAAGAAAGTTTCGCTTCCCTGGTGAGAAAAGCCACTCCCAAAGCAGAGTGCTTTCAGGGTGGGTGGGAAAGGGAGCAGGAAGGGAGAGGCTTCACAATCCACTGAACAGATTGAGACTGTTGAGGTTCTGCTCAGCATCTAAGATGCTTGATCACATTGCCTCAGCCAGCCAGTTGTCCAAGTTGGGTCAATGTCAGTTTGGTTCCATAAAGTGTGTGCATTTTTTTTTAAAATGGATTCTGAGAAATGTGAACCTTCTTTGCTCAGGGAAAGTATTAAAATATCCCATGGAACTTCAGATTAAACCTTGCAGTTTTGGTGACCTCAGTCAAAATGAACCTTATCTTCCATGGTCATGTAAAGTGCAGGGCATAGACAGCTTGCTGCTCTCTGTTGAAGAAGTGCTTGTTTCTTTAAATGGTAACGCTGCTGAGGAATGTGTTAGTACGTGTTAGCCTGAAAATGGGAATTGAGAGCTTATCCAAAAGTATTGCATTTAGAATATAGGGCTGTGTCTGATTCCTCAGGCCCATTGATTAGCCTACGGATGCTAGTTAAAGGGCAGTAGCCCTTTACCACTTTTTAGGGATTTGTGATGAGAGACCAGTCAGGATAGATGTTGTTCACCAACAGTTTTTGGTGATATTTTTTTCTGTGGAAACACAAAGCTGTTTTTCAAGTCAGATGGTAGAAATGGATTGAAAAAGTACAATGTGGCAGAATTTGGGAAAGATCCCACGGACACCTTGACGCTTCTATGTCATAGAAACATTGGTCTAAAGCCAAAGTTAATAATCTTATGTATCTTAAGTTAATAATTACAGGTATTAATAAAATCACTGTGAATTTTCCAGACTTAGTAGCATCACTAGTAATACAGTGCATGCCATTCCAGAACCAAAAGTCTAAGGTTGTTGTTTTGGTGCATTTGGCCATTTAGTCCATTTATAGTGCAACTCCCCTCTCCCTCTCAGTATTGAATTTAAATAATTATGTATGTTTCCAGAAGGCAATGTGAATTGCATAACAAAATGTGGCAAAAGAAGATCTTCTGTTTTAATGTCAGGAATAATTGCATTATATTTCCAGAATGAGACAGAAAGTTTTCACTTCTCAGCTTTGAAATCCCTTCCTTTCCTTGAAAAAATTATTCTCCTTTCTTCTGTTTCCTCTTCCTTGACCTAAATAGCTTTCTTCTCCTTTCTTTTTCATCTCTTTGCTCCACCCAATGGAAAAGAGGGTAAAGAGAAAACAGATTTGAGAGAAATTCACTGGTATCCCAAACTTGATTTATTACTTTAAAAATTATGTATTTTTAAAATGAGACAAGGTGAAAACTCTGAGGAGCTGCACAGAAAATCTTGTTGGATTACAGTTGCTGCAAAATTTATTATGCTGTTTCAGCTCATAATACAGGTGTGACTCTCATCAACTGGGCCTACTGAAGGTTATCCATTTGCACCTTCAAACATGACAGCAACTTTCCAGATCTGTAAAAACACTTGTGTTTGAAGTCTTTGTGCTAAAGTACTTTGTTCAGAGGAAAATGGTATTTATGGAATGACCATTTTCCTCTGTAACACCTTAGGGACTTCCTATCCAGCTATTGAATTATCAGAAGTCTGCTTATTTTAGGGGATTTTAATAAAGTTGCTTTGTGAAGAGGCATACTTCTGCATACAGAAGCATCTCAGAATATGTCCCATTGGTATTGATCTCTCATTCATCTACTGAACAGAATGTATGATTGCCCCTTGGCTGTTGTTTTGATAACCAAATTCCACTGAGTTGCACCTACTGCACTTAACTCCATCAGTCATTTCCTTAATATCTTCTTATATAAGAATGTAGTTGCAGCTAAAGGAAGTTTTGCTCTAAGCCCCTCTGGATTCCTCTTGATTTACCATGCAACTTTTAATTAAAAGAGGTAAAGAAGGGGTGAGGAAGAGAGATCTCATCCATTTTAGTCAAGTTGTGAAATAGGGAAGATAAGACTGCATCTAGAAAATTGTAATTGTCCCAAAGTTACTTTTAATTCTGTTGATTCTCTAGCAGTAGGTACATAAGAGTGTGAAAAGGAGAAAGAATGGACCTGACAGGAATAGGAGACTCAGACTCAAAGCTTCCTGTCACAAATGGGTCAAAGATCAGACCTGAAGATTATTGATTAAGGTCTGTGCAGGAGGAAAGAGAACATCTGTTCTTGTTCTATCATGCTCTACCCTGCTGAGGGGGGGAGGGCACTTACCCTTCAGGTTGGGTCAAGTGAGAGAGGGGATAGGAGTAAGAAGTGAACCCTTCTTTACATTTGTGTCACCACCATTTTCCAGCCTGTTAGCACTGGAACACTCAGATTTTTCCCAAAAGGCTATTACAGTGAGCCTTACACAGGAAATGTATATTTTCCCAGGTAGAACAAAAAGTCTGTGATTCATTTCTGGTGACCACACATCTTGTACAAACATAAAGATCTTGACCAGCTCACATTTTAGAAAGCAGCTTTCTCTTTGTGAAACTCTTCTGCAGCTTAAAGGATGTATCTGTCAGTGGTGGCTTCAGAACTTTTTTGGACATGAAGACAAATCCTGACCAAGAGAGCAGGATCAGACAATAACCTGGATTACTAAACAAGAAGTAACTGAAAATGGGCAGTATCTGTATTTTACAATGTGGACAGAAAGCAGTAAATATTTATCTGTCCTTTCCTTTCCTTTGAAATAAACACTTAAGACTCTGCTGTCGTTCAGATAATCTGTTTCTATACTAACCCCTCTCTTTAAAGGGAGACATCTATTTCCTATTACAACCATATAGAGGCCCTGAACTAAAATATTTTGCATGCCTTTGCAGGCCTCCAGGAAACATTAAACACACTGAGACAGACAAAAAGCTCTGAAGCCTCTGTTTAAAATTAGGAGCAGAGAAGTGAAACAGGGGTTTTGTCTGATTTTCTCAGACCTTATATGAAAAAAATCTCAAGTCAATTTATTTATTTTGCATAAAAGTATCTTGTTTCTGCATAAAAGTATTAATTCAGACAAGCCGTTGTACCAGCAAGGCCAGGAGGCAGTTATTGTTTTACCACACAATGGCCACTCTGAGAGTATTTTTAAAATATATCTCTTATTTTTAAAAAAGCAAACAACAGAACAATAACCTTGATTGCACAATCTATTTGCTAGTTGTTGCTCTAAGAACAACCAGCTTGCTTTACACCAAAAAATGATACTTGATAATACATAAAAAGTACATATGTATTTAAAATAGGTTGGCTATAGTAAAATTTCCCTATCAGCATGCTTTAGTTTTTGCAACTGTAGGCAAAGAGAGAGCAGAAAATAGGAGTAATAGCTGCTGAAATCATTGTGGAAAAGCTCCTGTTAGTAAATAACTTTGGCCATGAAAGTAGATAGTGGAGTGGGTATGCTGGAGTGAACAGGGAACAGCCACAAGTGCAGAAGTTTAAAAGGGTGCTGCCCTTTAGAAGTAGAAAGTCACTTCAGAATGACCTTTATGGATAGTACATACCTTCTGGATTGTGGGTACCAGTCAAAATTTCCCAAGAGTTGTTCTACTCTGGGCCTTGATGTACACATTTAGTTTCTCATCTGTGAAATGGACCTAATAATACAGACAATTTCTCATTAGGGAGTGTTGTGAAAACTAGATAAATGGGAGTATGAGAATGGGCACAGTTGTGGTTCAAAGATCCTTCTAATCTAGACTGCTGCTCTGGCAGTGGTCAGAGTCACTGGTTTAGGGGAAGGATTCATGTAGAGGGAAAATTCAAATTGTTATCATACCTGAGATATCCACACCTTCTAGTAACTCGTGGTTGATAGCTTCCCAAGTGAAAAATTCTAGGATTAGAACTGTTCTTTCATTTTTTGTGTTTCATGTTTTGAGTTTGCTCACAGACTGGACTTCTACAAGATCATGGGCAACAATCTGCAATCATTCTATGAATGATGTGAAAAATAACTTCCTTTTTTTTTGTATTAAAACTTCTGCCTAAATATTAGGTTTAGTGTCCCTTGGTTCTTGTTACCAGAAGGAATGGGCTGCCATTCCCAGATTAGCATTTTTGGTGGATTTCATGATTGAATGGAACATTCTCTCATCTCCCCTCTGCCAACTCTTTCTCAGACTGAAGAATCCTTGTTTATCCAGTGTCTCCTGGTCAAGCACTTGAGGAGCTTTCATTGTTCTTGCCTCCTCCCTCTGTTCTTTATCTAGTTTTAACTTTGAGGTGCTAATCTGTAGGAGACACACTATCAATTCTAAATGTTGCTATCAGTGAGCTCGTATTTGTTGTTTGCCTGGGACTTTTTGTGGGAAGACATTTGCAATTAATATTACATTGTGTGAAGATTTAAGTATTATAAAACACACATGTATTTGTACTAGAGCTTGTGTGGTGGAGAGGGAGATCTGCTAGGGATCTGTTTTCCCCTATGAGATGTAATGATTTTGAAAACGGAGAGCTCACTATGCACTGTTATTTTTATTATGAAGTGGAGCTAGAGTCATTTTCTTAAAGAGCAATGCCACATGAAGAGTGAAGTTCAAATGAAAAATTATTTTTCTTACTGAGATTCCAGAATGAAATGAGTTTACACCTATGAAAGTTAACAAAAAATTGCTTAGACATCCTCTTCCTTTCTACAGCAGCTGTTTCCACTCTGTATTTTAATGAGTGGGCTGAACTAAAGTCTTTGGGGAAGGGCTTTCCCTTCCCTCCCCCCGTTTTGGTATTCCTATGTAAAAGGCTGCACTACAGGATCCGCTCTGTGCTTCTGTTGAATGAGTAAATGCCTATGGCTGGACAGTCCAAAGGAAAGGCTACATCATGTTCTCAGCTAGTCAAGCTCTTAAATGCAATATTTTAAAAATTTTCCTGGGTATTCCACTGCTGTGATTTTGGCTGCAAGAAGTAAGTATTTAAATCTGCAGGTTTAGGACCTTTCCAATCTCGTATAAATTTTCTGGTATAAACAACTTGTGGAGTATCTCCTGGTTTGGGGGGTAGATTTTGTTTCAATTACTTAATTTTATATTTCCTGTTAACTGTTTGTGTATGTTCTGAACAATTTTTAATTTCCTTAGAGTTGCATACTGAGATTCTTGGAGGAAAGTAACTCAAATAGTGCTGTCTATGAAGTGTAGTGGAAAGTATTGCTTCCCTTTTGCTGTTTAACAAAATGAGACTGACTTATCACTAGGGATGTTATTTCCAAACTACTTTTTGAGTCCTCTACTTCTTGATTCATCTCTGCCAGCTGAATGACTTCATTTTTTTCATTCTGGTGTGTAGTTTTATTCAGAGTCCAATCAGTCCCTGTTATGTGTGCTGAGAACATCTGCTTTGCAAGCTTCTGTGTGCTGTCATAGTAATACAATAATTTTTCTGTCTTTTATATGATTTCTCATACGAAGCTGAACTGAGAAAATGGTGAAAGCAGCGGCACTTTTTTTTTTCCTTCTGTGCTAGATTATGTTCACTGAACTCAGCAAATAGCAGAATTCCCCCTGGAGTACTGGGAAACAGCCCAAACTCACTATGGTTGCGTTTTGCTCGACTGTTCTTGTAGTAGGATTTTCTTTTTTTTTTTTCTCTCTCTTTTTTTTATGGTCTGCTGAAATTCTTTCTGTTGTAACTGCATTCCTGATCAATCCCATTCTCAGATAGGCATCTCTTGCCTGTTAAATTTCCCCAAATGAATATTCTGAAAAAGAAGTAAGAGATGTCATGCATAAACTGCAAATTCAAGTTGAGATTTTTTTAAACTTAAACTAGAAGTAAGATGGGCTCATTTTTAAGCCAGCTTAATGATTTAATTAATTTGTGGCTTAAATTATTGTCTTAATTTAACAGAAAGTCAAGGATGACATTAAGCCTTTAAAACTTAAGTTTGGGTTTGATTCTAGATTTCTCAGTTGCAGCTGGAACAATTTAGGGCCAGACTCAAACTTGATGATTTGACTCAATAATTAGTAGCACATTTCAAACATTTTGAATGAGACCTAGGGTTAGGTATTTTTTAGTTATTTTGGCATAAATATGGGAGTTCTTTCATTTCAAAAGTTTGAGTGTCTGTGAGCATACAGATGCTTGGACTTTAGGACAAGCATTGTGGTTGATATCAGGGAAGGTTCTTCATGCTGGTTTTCCAATTTTATCCTACTCCAGTAATCACCTACATCTGTCCTTGCAATATTCACCTCACCTGAGATTGGCACAGCAGCATGGCCACAAGTAGCCTATGTTGTGGAGAGAGCCCAGCAACTGCTCTTGGGTACTGGAGTTCTTCCACATGCTCTGGTTTAAGAAAGTAACAAAAGAAATTAATTTCATTAAATTAATGCAAAAGAAATTAATTTTATAGCTCCAGGCTATGAACAGCCCCTCTGTTCCAGTTGGGAAAACCAAGATTAAATTAGGCAGAAGAGAGGTTATAGTAGATCCAGGATCATTTAAAATCACCTTGGTTTAGGTAGATTTGGGTGATGGCTGAAGATAGTAACCCTGTCTCTTTTTCATGATTGACTTTAACTTTAGTGCTTCCTTTAGGTATTCATCCTCTTGCTCAGTATTTTATGGTCACTCTGAAAGGCTGGAGCTACATTATATATTGTTGCACATAAAAGGCTCCCTGCTGCTGTTCCCAGGTGGAATCCCACTCTGCAGCACCTGTAAATGCTCTCCCAGTTCTCCCATCTGTGACTTGAGATGGCTGCTAATGGGCTGAGCTCAGGAGGCTGAGCAGCCCTGAATACCATGACTCAGTTTTCTGTTAAGTTTTTCCAGAATATTTTCTTGACATTTAAATGACAAAGTTTGTTATTCTGAAACTTCCTAAGGCATACAGTTCAACAGAAGCAATCATTTAGAGGAAGAGCCAGAACCCAGAGTTGTGGCTAATAGCTTTTAAAGCACCTTGTAGAGAGCTTACTGCCTGCTCTGCAGGAGAGATTCCATAGAGACTCCTTTGAGGTGACTGAATGGTCTCCCCTTATGTAAAATATCCTCTCTATATGGCCATTGTATGATGATTTACTGTCTTGCACACCTATGGTCTGTGGCCAACAAGTGAGAGAAATAACTGCACGGAGGCATAACTGGGCACAGCAGCCTTGTCCAGCCTCCCCTGTGGCAGCTGAAAATGAGCTTTGGCAGTGAACTGAGGCTCACTAAGAGGAGCAAGTTTAATATCTAACTCTGTGTGATCTGTAGCATTTTACTTCATCTGTGTTCATTAAATCTCCCTACCTATGAATGATAGGCAGTAATGATACTTCATTTGTCTGTAGTCTGGTGAGGAGTTTAGTTTTATAACACCTAGCACATTAGGGATGGGATTTGACTGGACCTTTAGGTAATGCTGTGATAAAAAACATTGCACTATGAAAGCCTTTTAGATAACTGCTTTGTCTTTAACCATATAAAAGCATATGCTGAATTAAAGAACTGCTGAAAGCTTTATTAGAGAAGAGTCATATCTGTCACACAGAGTATGTCTTTTTCTTCTCTTCAGTCAATACAGAGAAATGAGAGATTTGTCTCTTATTTTTGATTGTAATTTCTGGTAATATCTAAAGGGAGGGAAGCACAGATTTAAATATTGATGTCCCTTACTATGCACACTGCAGTAATGTTTAGCACATAATTATGTGTTAATATAACTTTTAAAATTATTTTTAGATTTCATTAAACTCTGTTGGCTCTGTATGTGGTAGGTTCCCCAGGACCAAGAGCACATAACTCAGGCTGTCCTGTTTTATAAGAAATCCCAACCAGCCCTGACTTGATTAGTTTTTGAATTCCCACAGTTGTATATTCTGAGCAACCAAGACTTCTAGGACCCACTTAATTTTTACAGAGAACAGACTGAAATCGGGGGGGGGGGGTGTCTATATCTCATAATTTTGCCAGGTTATGAGAAGCTTTTGGCACTCAAATCTTTGCTAATCTGTTTTGTAGCTTGCTCTCAGACACCTCTTCAGAGTTTTCATCCTCACTCAGTGCCCTAATGTCTTCTATGTGACAAAATAGAAAAAGATTTATAGACAGTATTACTTGACTATGATATTCTATGTGATGTAGAAGTGATACTTTAAACATTTCATGAAACTAATGAATTTGTTGAAGAACAGAATGCTTAGAAAGTTGTCATCCATGAAGTAATAAAAAGTTATAGGTGCATTTTTCTTTCAATATATACAGTATTCTTATTCTTCCCAAATTATTCATGTCACAAAGTCACGATGGCTTGGGTAGGAGAGAATGTGGGGTTCTTAGAAGTAAAGGAATCATTAATGATGCTGCCAGAAGTCAAATGGCAGTGGGAATCACTTAGAACGTATATTTTTCTGTGTTACACTTTCTAAATTATTTTGTGACTGGACAGACAAAGGCACACTTTCTGTTTGGGATCTGCATGGCTGCAGGTAGTGGCATTGATCTGATTCCATGATGAGGGCCATAACTTGGATTTACAGCAATAGAACTGAGACTTGGACTGACAGTATTTGAAATTGATAATTCTGGGTTGGTACAGCAGTAAGCCTCTGCTCTTGAATCATGATTCTGTGGTGCAATTGATATAAATGTTGTCTGGAATGTCCCAGGAGAGAATGAAAAATAAATGTCAAAATCTGGTTGGTTTCAGGTGGAGGGACTGAGTAGTCAATACAATGATAGAAGTCCAGAGCTTTTATAGGGTATTGATTAAGATCTTAAGTATTTGACAAGAAAACCAGCAGTTTTAGTTCTTTTTTTTTAATTGAGAAAATGAGATGCTTTCTAGTGCAGTGGTTGCAGAAGGTTGGGAATAAAGTTTAGATTTCCTGAATTCCTTAATGAGCTTTCTGTGAGTCCCCCTGAATTATCTTCAGGGAGGAGATATTCCACTGAATTGTGATTACTTAGCAACTCTCTGAATTGGAACATCCTAAAAGGTTTGAAAGGGAGCATCATCAGAAAATCTGTTTTTCTAAAGGCAGGTCTGGTGGTCTTCTAAAATATGGAGGAAGGGGGGAAACTTATTCATTAATTCTCTTTGCACCTTACAGTATTACCAGGGGCAGAATGTTGTTCCATGGTAAATTCCACATGCCTCTAGGTAATGTCTTATCATTGTGTAAGCTTCTATACAATGTCTCCTGTGTCCTGCATATTTTCTTAATGTTGTGTTGGATTTTTGTTTCCTTCTTTAATGTCTGTTTCTTATAGGGAAGAGGAAGATAGCTGTAATGTTCTCCCCACAAATCATGTGCTGTGAGAGGAGATGTGTTAGTGGTTTTCTTGTGACCTGTGACTCTTAAAAATGGCAGAACTTCACTGTTCCATGGACACTAATGGGTTGTAAATAAGATGTTGTCCAAGAATAACCATAGTTTTTGGCATGTACAAGCTTGGCAGAAAGCTTGTCTGCAGATAACACACTGCACTACTACTTTAAGTGTTGGGGTGTAGGGTTTTTTGTGTTTGTGTGGCTGTTTGTTTGTTTTGTTGTTTTAAATAATACCAAAAGATTTCCTGCAGGTTTTGATGTGCTGGTCTGTATTTGAACAGCTTTGAGGGCATATTGTGTGTAGTTAAGTTTATAGACTTGTCCAAAACCTCAGATTATGACCTCCTACACAGAAATGGGAGCACATCTATCACATTTTCAGTAGCAAGGGGAAGCATACTGTCTCAGAGCCATTTAAAATGCTTTTATTTCGTATTTGCCAAGTTCCTCTATTCTCTGTAGGTTTTAATGGCTCAGACCTCTGGAAACTCTTCCATACATGGTTAAGTGTAACCACTGATGGCAGGGGGGGGAAGGGGGAGGATGGAGGGAACAACCTACTGAGCTGATAGAATTCTAAACAAACTTGGGTGGTTTTGTTGAGACAGAGTTTCAACCCCAAGTCATACATATATATTCACATGCAGGGCATTTCTCAGTCATAATCATCCTGGGAGCTAGAGAAATTAAGTATCCATATAGAGTGCATGCAGTGGGTTAATATCTAGCAAAGGTAGATATTCTCAATGCTCCCACTATTCAGGCCCACCTTCTTAGCCAGGATCCTTTCTGGAATCCTATTTCTGCAAGATTCCTTCAGCCTTTCTGCCTTTGTCCATCTTTTACACACATTATTGAAATAACTTAGTTAATATTATTGGTCTTTTAATGGTGGGAACCCTTTGCATATCTATCTTGTTCTCCCTTTAAAGTAGCTTGTCATGGACAGCACTTACTTTTGAGCAGCTTGGTAATAGGTCATCAGCATTGGA
Source organism: Emberiza elegans (assembly GCA_024865655.1). NCBI lineage: Eukaryota > Metazoa > Chordata > Aves > Passeriformes > Fringillidae > Emberiza > Emberiza elegans. The sequence continues at coordinate 20,289,518 of JALJVW010000241.1, read as the reverse complement.
TCAAATGTTGTGTCCATTTCGGTTTTAAAATTGTCCTTTAAAATAATTTGAAGACTTCTGTGTAACTGAGCCCTCTTCCAAGCAAGAAATGTATTGAGGGATTTGATTTGATCTAGTGCTCACTAATTTCAGATGAACTGAGTTGTTCTACTGTCTGTCACAAGCCTGTTGGTCTTATTGGTCAAATAATCTGCTGGTTTTGGGTGGAATTTTCAAAAGCACACAGCAGTTATGTAAATCTATTCCTGTTCAAGCTGATGGAGGCCTAATTCTTATTTCCACTAAGGCTCCATTACACTGCCTGGCAGGGTCAAGATACTTAAAACTAGGCTTTTTGCCCTACCACAGGAATATAAAAGGATCCCATGGGATTGCAAATCTGTGACTGACAATTTTTCCTTTGACTTCAGTGGAAGAAAGATTAAACAAACAGATTTGCTTTTTAATAATTTCAACTTTGGCTTCTGTGTTTTCCTACTGTAAAAATAAGTGTAGTATCATGTACCTACTTCATTTACCTACAAATGCAGCAAAGCTAATGAAATGTTTGTCCAGCTGTTTGAAGATGTCCAGGGCCACCTAAGTGTCCACTTGCATCATTAATTTGAACTAACCTTCTCATCAGTAAAAATTTTGTATTGTATTTTATCTCAATGAGAAATACCCTAAATTCAGGCAATTCAGTTTAGTAAGATGATGTGTTGTTTGTGAATTTAAGAGCCTCACACATGATGAAGACTTCTGCTGTGCAGGACTGTATCATTGCAGGAGGTTGTTGGGTCTGTGTTAACCATGCTGCAGGTCATGAGACTCTTGGTGGGAGCCAATTTGTTTCTGTCCCAACACTGCAAGAATCTATCAGTTGTTAATGGTATTTTGTAATAGATCCTTGTAAAAGCTCAAAAGGATATGAGGATCACTGTCTTCTAAATGTCACGTGTATTTTACAGACTGATAATGAAGCATTTTGTTACCCTGATGAAGTGCCTTTTCTTCTCCTTTTGATATTCTAGAGCTCAAATTAATACCACTCTGCAGCTTAGGATCACATCACTCAATTTATACTACAACTGTTAGCAGGAATAAAAATAAAAATATATTTTAAGTGTTATTGTTACATGAACTGAAATAGCTGTTATATAAGTTCAGAGACTACAATAGTAAGCATTCAATTTAATTGGAACATACAAACATGTACTAACAGATACCTAAAAACCCTTGCCTGAAAGAAGAATCTCTGCCTACATGAGCAACTGCCTTGCAGTCAGTGGACTTGCTTGGAAAAGGCTGTTTGTGTACAAAATTGCAAAATCAAATAGTACATAAAAAATGCAGCATGGTTATTCTGTGCAAGTGTGGGATTGCCTTGTGACACATTGCTTTTGCCATCTCTTTAAATAGATGAGTATGGTGCAAAAAAGGTCACGGTTAAAATGTTACATCAGGAAACATCTCATTCCATTTCTATTCTGTAACATTGTCAATGAATTTACATGATCAATAATGTACAAAAACTTTCATGGACATAATCTATATTTCTTTCTTTTGGTGTTGTATTTTTTTATCCATCAACATCAGAATCTGACAACAGGATCCACCAGAACAGCCTATTAAATACAGCTAATATTGACTGTTCCTGGAATTCAGCCTGATTTTACAGTTAGTGAAGACTGCCTTGGGTTTGTTAGCACAGGAGCAGTAAAGCAGGTTGGAAATGAGTAAATCTGCACTTTCCTGGTAACTGTGTTACTAGCTGAGAGGGCTACTTACCATCTCTGGTGTCCAATGCAGCATATGTTAAGCAGCTGATGTTTAAATGCATTACACTTTATTGGCTACACTATTACAATTTGTACAGCTGTCCAGATCTCCCAGTACTCCAAAGATGTTGTATCCAGAGACCACCAGTAGTTAATTACCATCCTTAGGACTATGGCTGAAGCCAGGGTGCAGATTTTTTCCTCTGAGGAATATAGACCCTAACACAGCTTTTATGATGTGGGCCCTGACCTTGTCTTTGTCAGAGCAGAGAGAGGTGCCAGGATTTTAGTTAGTTTGAATGCATAACCACACAGTCCCCATGGGAACTTTGTGAAGGTGAAAGGTTGACCCTGTTATTAAACTGCTGTTTTACCATTCCAGACCTTCCACTTTAACCAAGGAACTGTGCTTTTTGCCATTTGGTTAGTTATCCTAATACTGCAGGATCCTGAATATTCCAGCATAGCCTATATTGGTCTATATTTTAAGTACAACCATATTTCCAGTCTGGAATTGACCCATTTAGCTGTGGTATTTCCCCCAAATATGGTTGGCTTCAAACCATCTCACTGACAACACAAACCACAACTTTAAAACCCACACATTTAAGTCTGTTACAAGCTGATGCTACCCAGCTCTGCATATACTGTTCTGATGGGAGAAGAAACCTGTGGGGCTGTTCAGTGCCAGTTGTTCCCTAGATTCTTTCTGTAAAGGATTAAGTGTCTCCATGTAGCAGGGAATGAGAATAGCCCTGCAAATGTGTGCTGCTGCCTGTGTGCTGTGATCCACATGTCATGATCTTGGCTACTGCCACCTGAGGCTGTGACAGAGATTTTATTGCTGTGATTCCTAGGGGAAATGCACATCTCTGTTAAAAACCCCTAGGTTTCTAGGCTCTTTCCGTAATGAGTAGAGTAATAAAAGCACTGCCATGTGGTGATTTGTTCCAGCTTATGTATTCATTGTAGGACAGGATTACTTGTCCCTTCAAAGCCCTTGTCGCTCACCATTGACTACAGAGGCAACTGTCTACATGCCTGACATTTTACTAATTCCAGTTAGGTGAAGTGGATCCTACCATTACTATTTGTCTTTCATGTTTGTTCATGTGAAATGTCTGTGTTTAGAATCAATAGCATTTTGAATGAGGATTTATGAATGTCCTGTATGTGTATGTGCTGATTTGCAAGCCACACTTTGGCAACATGGGGTTTTTTGAGGATTCTTACTGTGGGAAAGCAATGAATAGCTGGTCACATTGGGAAATAGAAAGTCACGAAGAGATAATGAAAACTACAGTTTTATGCAAGATCTGAAGTTTCTGAGAATTTAAAAATATTAGCTTTTTTGTGTTACAAATGTTTTGAATGCATATCTTCAGTGGTGACTTAGACCTGAGTGGGATTTAGCCTTTTAGCACGTGTATAGTTGTTAATTAGGAGTTCTGCTCTGAACATATCACATAATTGTTGAAATCTTATAATTATGAATTTTCAAAATATATAAGTATCCAGAACAAGCTGAGGTAAAGTTAAATCTATTTAATAAGGTCCAATGGCACTTGCATAAGGGGTGTCCTTCTTCAGAAGCCCAAAACTGTAGCTGTTTACATCGTTAAAATTTCAGTACTACTTAATTCTGTTCAGTGAAAGAGGTCATGAACACAGAGCTAAATAGCTGCAGGGACAAATTCTTGTTTTTCAGCTTTATGAAACCTGTGCCTGCTGGTATCCAAGTCATACTGTGTTTTCCTTAACATGGAGAATGTCAGGAGACCAAATTTATCATTCCTTCAGGAAGGCTGGTGTTCTGTTTTTAGTAACTTATTGCGGGGGTGGGAAGAAGGAGTAAGATATTGCATCCTTGTATATTAGCAGTGGTGGGTTTCACTCTGTCATCTGCTGAATTACTTCACTGATGTGACCTGAGCTGTTTCCTGGTAGGGACTGTTTGGATGGAAGGTGCTTCCATGTGTGTACAATGAGTTCCTCTTCACAAGACACTGAGCAGGTAACTTGTTTCACACAGTCCAATAAAGCTGTGATATAGAGATGACTTCTGCTCACTCCTGGACTGGCTTCAAGATCCTGCTGTCATAGAGCAGTTATTGTGTAGAGAGTGATTCTTTTCAGAGTCATCTAATTTCTTCATTGTGTTGTTTGCGTACTTCTCTAGGCACGCTTGTGGAGTGTCCCTGTTGAAGGGAGTCAACACTTTGCTGTATAAGCATATTAATGAATTCCTATTATCTTTATTGTAGACATGAAACGCCAAATCACTTTGCTTATTTAGAGAAGCAGAACCTGGAGAGGGTTTGCTGTATTATTAAGGATGCTCTTTGTCATTCCAGTAGTCGACTGACAATTGAGTGTACTGTTGACACAGTTCATTGGCTATTTGTGGTTTCCTTTGGGACTTGAGACAAAGCATCCTGCTGGTGCTTCAAATTTCTTCATTGACTGAGCGAGGAGAACTGTTGCTTAGTCCCAGCAAGAGGGACTTTTCAGCTGAGAGTTACTATGAAGTTGTTAAGATGACATATGTTCAAGAAATGTATCATTTTGTTCTGACTGAAATGCAGCATTGTCCTTCCCTTTTTAATTATCTTTAAGAAGAGAGTTTCAGGAGTTCAGCACTTACAGCAGTTCTCTTACCCCATCTCTGTGGAAGTTCTTGCTATTTGTAACTGTGGAAGTTCTTGTTATTTGTAACAGAATAGTTTCCATTTGTCATGACAGACTATTTCTAAGCTTTGCTCATTAGTTAGGACTGGAATATATCACTTTATTTGTTTCTGTAGATGCTTTCATCAGAAACCAAGTCCAGATGTAGAGGGTTGGCAGTAGATCAGGCTGAACTACCAGAGGTTTTGCTGAGACTAAATAAGGCTTAAATATTTTAATTCTGTTTCCTCTCCACCTTACTTATCATGCCGGCATTGACAGAAGCAAGGCTGCTTTCCTGAGCACTGAGCACCCTTCTGCATTGTCAGTAAGTGCTGTTAGCAGTGTTTAAAATACAAGAGACTTGTTGGTGCAGGAGAGAAGCAGGGGTTTGAATAGCTAATGCTTCTTGTTTTGGCAAGCCTATTAAGATGTCAAGTGGCTCCTACAGTGGACAGGATTCTGAGACCTGCAGTAGCACAGCCCTGACATTTGGAACTGGCAGCCAGCCCTGGAGGTGACAGTGCACTCAGTCTGTTTTCACAGTGCTTCTCCTCACAGGTCTATATCTGGTAATAGGCTGCCTGCCGCTGGCAATTTGCACGGCAGTCCCCACTAATTGGCAACACTGTTTTCACCTGTCAGGAGCAATTCCTAATCAAGCACTGCCTCTCTGCAACTCTGGGCAATTACCATGTGTGTTACAAGATGTAATAATGCATGGTCATTGGTAAACCACAGCATTGTACTGACTTTTGCCTTCTGCAGCCCAAAGAATGCTGGTGGAAGGCAACTTGCTGCAAGATGCTGCAACATGGCTATTTTTCTGTGTGCAGGAGCCAAGAGTGAGCAATGGTTTACACTTGGAGTGGAGTGTGTGACAAAATACTGCTTCAAGGCTGCTGATGCCACCGAAAGGGCCTCACAGTGAGGCAATTAACTTTAAGTCACCCTCTCAGAATAAAAGAGACAATGTCCAACCCCTCAAACTAAGGTCTTGGAGCAGTGTGGGCTTTATGGAAAGTGCTGTTCTAATTTTCAGCAGCTGAGTTAGTAAAACAGCATGACTTGGCATCTAGCTATAGAAAACGTTGGGGAAGGATATTGCTTGCCAAATATGCAAAGCATTTTGTGATTTACTTCAGCAGAGACGTGAAATACATCCTACTCAGTCTGAGCTAAGGAGGAACCCTGGGGCTAGGAAAGCACAGAGTTCTGAATGGCAAATGGAGAGTGGAAAAGCTGTGAACTCCCAAGGAGGTGCCTATTGCCAGCCTGTGGCAGTGACAGACCTACCTCTGGATCGAGCCCCTAGGACAGTTCTCTGTGTGACACAGTGGGATGATAAGATTTGGTAGAAGATGAAAGTGAGCTTGTGTTTCTGTTTCAGTAGAGCTCCTGCAGTGTTTTGTAGAGCACAGGGTGCTATTGGAACTGCTAATTAACTGCAGATACTATTTTAGTTACCAGTATCAAATCTGTTGAATCATCTGTGTATGGACTTTTGACTTCTGAAAGGTCCAAGTTAGAATTTGTCCTTTGCTTGTCTAGGGTTGGGCTTCCTGAATGCTTTCCTGTGAGTTATGTCGATGATGAGGAGGATAAAACAGGCTAGAATATATCCAAATTTGGTTCACAGAAGTTACTAGAGAAGAAATTGTTTGCATTGTAGAATTTTGTCTCCTTCCAGGAAATGCATGTACCCAAGACCTCAGTGAATCAGTCAGTCTTCTATGGAAGATCTTCTTCTGTACAACTGAGATAACTCACCCTGATATGTAATCTAAACTGCATTAAAATCTGTTAAGTCACTCTCCTCTTCACAAAGTGCATGCAGCATTCCTCTTTCCTTCTTGCTATGTGATGGTTTCCTGATAATGAAGCAAGAGAGGATTAATTAGTACAATGTCATGCCCATAAGAAGAGCATTTACCTGGTACTCTGTGACAGAAATGTGTGTGCATGCTGTGAATGTGAGTTATGGAAAAACTGCAGCTTCTGGACACAGATCACTCCACCTTCCGCAATCTCTAAAAAGAAACAGCAGGATCCCAGAGCATGGCTATAAGTGCACTGACACAACCTTGGTAAAGTTAGTAATGGATCATATTTCATACCAGTTCCTCAGCAGATCAACTTTGATTTCATCAGCTCCTTCCTTTTTCAAGGACCTTGATCTTATCCCTGTTAAACAAAGAGATGCTGCTTTATTGCTTTTGAAATGGGGCTCAAGAATTCGCTTACATAAAAATGCCTTGAAATCAATGGATGCTTTGCCATAGAGCATGGCCATGTTCATCTCCTGCACACAAAAGGTATATTGTCACTACATCATCAACAAGACAAAGAGGTGTGGTAATTTCTGACTCATGGGGCTATGGAAATCTGAGGGCCTTGTTAAGATATCCCTCCAGTGTGGAGATGACTTTGGGGTGAAGTTAAGGCTCAACAGAGACTGTTTATGCAGTTGGCTCCATGGCATGCATGTACATGGATGGTCTAAGCAACTTCTAAATGTTAGAGAGCCTCCTAAGACTATTCTGTTTGACCCCCACTTCAAAAAACACAAGAAGTGTCTGATTCAATAAAAGGTGGGAAATTAAGATAAATTTTTGAATTATTGTGAAAATTTATTCAGCTTCTTTTGGCACATAATACATGGGGCTGGGACTCTAAAAATATGTGAGCTATGAGGAATTTAGAATGAAATAGTTCTTGTAAAGTTTGAACTTGTTTTAAAAGTATCTTGCCATGAGCACACATTACAAATGGCAGCATAACAGTTCATCACAGTCACCTTCATTGCGTACAGGCCTCACAGATTTTAGCTGTCAAGAAACAAACAACTGAGCCTGTAATACTTTGTGCCACTTGATACTGATCTTTGGAATTGGGATATCTTCCTGATTGATTCCACTCCTGTCATGATGGGAGCAGTTCTGTTTACTCCAGTCACAGGGAAATGTGGTGAAAGTGCTGGCTTATGCTTGCTGAGAACAGCAGTACAGTGAAATGGAAGTTCCCAAGATCCTGGCTTGGGAACTGGATGCTGCAGGTCTTTGTTAGTGTTTGAATATCTGTTCAGTGTATAACCCCCAAAACAAGTGAGTACCTTGCTCCTTTCAGGACAAAACTAATAATGTTTGAACAACTTGTTGAAAATGTTTTGGCCCAGCATCACAATAGCTAGCTGAGCCGTGCTCTAATCAAGCCAAGCCCTGTCTTATCTGAATGGGTGGATAGAAAAAAATATTTCATACATTATAGCCAAATACAAAGCAGATGAGTTACTGGTCTTCTGAAACATGGGTCACTTTTACTATGAAGTCAGGTTCCAAAGGTCTTTTCAGCCCTTACCATCCAGAGGAAATTGTCTGCTTGAGCCAAAGCATTCTCTGCCTTGGAATGCATGGCCAAGCTCTGCTAAGCATCCCCTTCACTAGGGAAGGTGAGCTGCTTACATGGACAGCTAAATTCTCAGCCAGTGTTAAAAAAGAGCAGGTGTGATAGATGACAGATGGGTGAGAGCACACTTGATTCTCCACAGCACTGATTTGGTCTATCCACTGAAGTTCAGGTTAAATTTCAGTTCCTGGGTCTGAAGGAAAAGAGGCTCTGTGTAAAATCCATCACAGGGTTAATAAAAAAATTCATGTAATCAAGATCTGATTTATAAATGGCAGCACTATCTGAGGCTGGAGTTTTGATTTGTATTAAATGTATAAATATTTGCAGAGATACCAGTATGAGTAGCTGGAATCTTATACAGCACTAAATAAGAAAGAAGTTGAGTTTGATCTGGATGTCTAAGACCAAAAGAGTTACTGATGTACTCCTCTCAGGTTTTAATACTTTTCTGATTTTTACATGTGGAAAAAATGGAGTAATGTCACCTCAGGACCATTTTAAAAAGCACCAGGGTATTGGATAATCTTATCTTAGTCTTCCAAATAGTATCCCTTTTTCATTTCAAAGTTTTGCAGCCATACTTGACAGCTCTGTCTGTGCTATCCTGGACATCTTTGCTGCTCTCGTCAGGCACATGCTTTAGTTGTGTCTTGCTGCCAGTTTGTAATCTGCCATATCTTTTGTCTCTAACGTTCTTTTTTCATGAGAAGTCTAAAGAGTTTATGGTTCATTTGGGGTTTTGTGAGGTGTCCTCATCTCTTAGATATTTAATGACCATATTAGGGAACCTCTTAAAGCCCAGAGAATCTAGTTTATGGAATTAACTCTGAAAGTTTGGTATGATTACAGAATTTGGAAAACAACTTGACTTGATGACCTTGCATTTTATGCAAAGCTGTAAACAAGAGGAGAGTAATCAAAGTTTGGCTTGTTCACAGATATGAACTTTAATATTATCTCACGGGAAAGACAAGAAAAGGCCACTGATTCAGATTCAAGGATAGCATCTATTTTGGCAAGTAACTCTTGGAGTAGGTACAAAGATACTTAAAAAGTAGGTCATGCTGTTGTTGTACCCTTTGACCATCTAAAATGTAAGGGGCCAACATGCCAGTGCAGGACAAAGAGGCATTGATGTTCATGTGGACAGAGAAATTTTAAGGGATGTTCTGTACAAACTGAGCAGATGTGCTCCATTCTTAACTGTGTCAACATTATATATCACATTTTGTGAGATATTTAGCTATGAAGTGTATGTTTCTCTGCATTTTGATAGAATCCCAATGAATAGAAGGACTTTCAATGCAATAGCAGTTGTAATGTGTTACTAGGTATGTGGATTTTTAAATAGTACTGGGATCTATCTGTGAAATTTTGGTTTTTTTATTTCTTCTGAGTTTTTTGATAATGTTTTTCAGACTTATTTTCTGTAGTCACAAAGAGGCCTGAGGTGCTTAAATATTTATATGGTCCACTAATTAAAAAGAAAAGTAAATTATTAGTGCTTTATGGAGGATGGCTATACCTACTCTGCAAGAGGACGGAGCCGTTGCAGCTCTTCTGCAGTGGAAGCGCAGTGCTCACTTCTGCAGAAAATGAAGTCATGCTGTTTGTTTTGACCATCTAAAATGTACAGGGGCCAACATGCCAGTGCAGGACAAAGAGGCATTGATGTTCATGTGGACAGAGAAATTTTAAGGGATGTTCTGTACAAACTGAGCAGATGTGCTCCATTCTTAACTGTGTCAACATTATATATCACATTTTGTGAGATATTTAGCTATGAAGTGTATGTTTCTCTGCATTTTGATAGAATCCCAATGAATAGAAGGACTTTCAATGCAATAGCAGTTGTAATCTGTTACTAGGTATGTGGATTTTTAAATAGTACTGGGATCTATCTGTGACATTTTGTTTTTTTTATTTCTTCTGAGTTTTTTGATAATGTTTTTCAGACTTATTTTCTGTAGTCACAAAGAGGCCTGAGGTCCTTAAATATTTATATGGTCCACTAATTAAAAAGAAAAATAAATTATTAACGATTTATGGAGGATGGCTATACCTACTCTGCAAGAGGACGGAGCCGTTGCAGCTCTTCTGCAGTGGAAGCGCAGTGCTCACTTCTGCAGAAAATGAAGGTGGCTGTTGGCTCTGAAGGATGATGCCCAGCCTGGGCCTTCAGAGGCAATAAAAAGTATCTTTAAGGAGAAGTAGCCTGTATGAATGTAAGAGGTGAGAAATGCCTAGGCCAGGTATAGATTTGCACTGGAAATACCCACGTGAAACACTTAGCTGATCTCAACTGGGACTGGCAGCAGCCTTCCTTGTGCCCAGGAGCATGATGCTGTCATAGCCAGTTAACAGCCAGCACAGAGCTTGGTCACAAGTCTTTGTATAACCCCACATCGTGCAGAGTAGGCATTCCCAGAATCTTCTTTTTTTGTTTAGTTGAAACCTAAGATTCCTGGTTACTGCATGAGATGCGGATTTTGCAGAAAAACCCAGCTATTGTGGGAATTGCAGTCAAGGCACAAGAGTTGGCATGGCTGCACCTTGTGCATTCAGTCCACATTTGACCTGCTCTGGGTTAGTATCCCCTGACTTGCCAGGGAGGGAAACCCTCCTGCGAGGCAGGATCGAATTCTGTTTCATGTCTGCTGCAGAGTAAACTATGAAAGGAGCTGGACCAAGGAGAACTACTGCTTTGACACTTATGCCTCTTTTTGCTGAGCTCAACATCCCATTCTCATGTTTCTCTGGCTGACCAAGGCACATCCTCCTGCATCAGGGGAGGACAGAATTTCTGATCAAGTATGTTCATGAAAGACAGATGGGAAAGCAAGTGTCCCCTGTGAGGATTCAGCTTTTCCTCCTCTTGAGCTGTTGAAATTATACTGGACAGCAGAGGCTGAGGGCTAAGAGGCTGAAGAAAATCTCTGATTTTGTTCAGGTTGGGCTTTTTCCAGCTATGCCAAACACCTGGCAGTATGTAGCAGAAGTCTGACGTGTTCGCTGCTCTGGCTCTCAGTGTGCACAGGCAGAAGTGACTGAGCTCTGCTGGGGGGTCCTCAACTGAGTACATCACCTTGTCACAGCACCCAGAGCACTCATGTGATGGTCAGAGGATGGCAGTGACTCCTGAGAAACTTCACCAAGTATTTAGCCTTTTAGCATTGACTTTCCCCTCCTTTGTCCTTGGTATTGGAGGCCTGTGTCTAAAGTAGGATCTGTATTTCCTAAGAGTGAATGCCTGGGAGACCCTGTGAAGTTCTGTATTCTGTGTTTGTGGTATTGCCACTTCAGATATTCTTGAATGAGAATGTGGGTTCCCCTCATCCCAAATTAAGCTATCTCTGCTCGTTATTCAAGAATCTATATTAGAATTACTTTTCTTTGCCTTCTTGTTCTGATCTTTCCTGGTTCTCCAAGCTTTTTTCTTCACCACGAGTTTTTAATTTTGGGGGTTGTTTGTTTATTTATCTTGCAGGGAAGCTGACAATCTCATGCAATCTCTCATTTCCATCAGGTGTGGCTGTATGAAAACATGACACATTGAAGGAGCTGAAACATCACACTAGATGTGCAGTGCCCAACAGTGTTATCAGACCAGGAGGTGGCACTTTGTGCTGTGTCCATCCTTAACTAACTGGGGGATTGTATGTGGTTTAGAGCAACTCTGTTGAGGGCAATTCTGAATAGGTTCAAACTTCAAGAATTCCCCAGGAGATTTTTGGTTAAAGGCTGAATGTTGGTACTCAACTAGAGCTATGTGTGAAAGGGAATGAGTATTTTTGCAGTGACATTTTGGAATTATTTAAGTTTTTGGAAGAGTGGATTTTAAAAATCTGGGCTGTTTTATTTAGCATGGGGGCTTTGTTGAAGACAGGGTGGCTTTTAAGGCCATTATATGAGAAATGAATCTGTCACATCTCCTGGACTTCGGGGAGGTCTGAGTATGAAGACCAAAGATGTTTTTTTGGTGCTCATCTTCATTCACAAGAGCAGACTGAGTGACAGCTAGGGCAAACTTTAGTGGGATGATGCTTGAGCTAAAGTAAGCAACTTGCTGCTGTGCTCATTAGCTTTCCAGCTCACTAAAGGAGTAGAATTTCCAGTCCTACCAGACAAAGCTTCAGCTTTGCTCACTGGCATGGGCGCATCCCAAAACTACTGAGAATCCAAACCCATGGTTGGAGCATCCATCACACACAAAACCATGTAATGGCCAAATAGGAATTTTACAGCCTGTTTAATCGCAGCAGTGACTCAGAAAGAGCAGACCTTGCCCGAAGGCACAAGTATAGGGCTGCAAATGGAAGGAGAGAGGTGCCTTTGGGCTGATTATTCTTGTAACTCTTCATGTAGCTCTGCCAGCTGTAGCTGTTATTTATGTTAATATAATTGTCTAATCATTTTTGAAAGCCAGTAAAGAGATTTCCCTACAGTGTTCCCTTCTTGCCCTGTGGTAATAAATTCTTCAGGCTGATTTTCATGCCAACTTTAAAAATTTATTTTTATAAAATAATACCTATTACACCTAGTGCCTTCTTCTAGCATAGAGCAGGATAAATCAGTGCTTCCCAGTTTTGCTTCACAATTATTCATTCATTATTTGACTTGCAGCCTGAAATTAATCAGCTTTTCTTCTATGCTTCCATCTTTTTCAGCTAAATGTTCCTTTAATCCTCCTTTGTAACCTCAATGTTCATTTGTCACCTTTTCTCTTAAGCATTGATTTAATTCAGTTGTTTAATCTTACAAGGTTCCTTGGTATTATTTAATTATACATTGGTTAACAAGTCAGGTTTTCTGGGCTGCTGCTTCAAGAGCCTGCCTGATTCTTACTGTGGCTTTTGCCTGGTTCATTATGAATCCCAGCCCAGGTAATGGTGGTCCCTGGACTTCCACAGCTTCCACATACCTGGTTCAGGCTGCTCCTTCCATTATTCCTTTCCTGTGCTTGAGACGAGGAGGAATTGTCTTAAATCATGTTTGTAAGATCCTGCCACCCTAGGCTGGGTGGTGTATTATCCAGCAGAAATAGCAGCCTTGAGATTGCCTCCTGTGTTCTCCCTTCAGCACTCTGTAGCAGTGCCCTGCAGTGTGAAGTAGCTGTGACTTGCCATGCTCTGGGCCAAACAGTGACCCTCTGAGAGCTGATGACTGATTGGGGATTAGACTTTCAGAAAGGCTGTCCGAGCTGAAGATGTTTCTCTGTTAGTTGTTTTCACCCATTTTAAGGATGCCTGACCGTTAGCATTGCCACAATGATACCAGATGTAACTTTGCCAGCTACTTGGTCACTTGCGCTGTTCAGGTACAGAATACAGAATTTGAAGGGAATCTGATGAGTATTTGTGTCATAGTGGTTACAATCAATTTTCATTTCTTCTGTTATTTATAAAGACATCAAAACAATATGAGGCTAAAAGAAATATGAAACATTAATTTGTTCTTTAGAACAGGAAGTATTCTTCTTTTCCTGTAGACCTGATCAAGAGTCTTTTGCCCTTTGTTTTGCCAAGAACAGACCATGTTTTCAGGGTCCAATTTCTGAATTACAAGAGCAACAAAAGAATTCCATTTTTAAATTCTCAGCAGAAAAATAAAATAAGCATGTGTGCAAACAAAGGGGGTGGTGGTGTGTAAGCACATTGGCAGACAGGGATAGAAGCAAGAAATGTGACTTGCTTCCATGAGACATGCTTGCAGTTTCATTGCAGCATGGAGCCAATGTACAGAGAGAGCAGAGAGGCCTTTCACACCTATTGCACAGCTCATGGACTGTGTGTCTTTTCTGTGAACTGATAGTGACCCCATGCAGTGCATTGTTCTTTTTCTCCTTTCCATCTGTTCAGTGTTTCAGCTTCTCAGCTCACTGGAAGCCTGCTATTGATTTTTAGATGTGTCCTAAGTTTGCCATAAATTTTATATAATGACCTCATACTGCCAGAAAACAAAATGAACACACATTTACCCCAAAATACATTCTTAAATAAATGGAAAATCATGACAATCGATATAGCCCTCTGGGAATGCCTGAACTGAAAGAGAATCACCACCACCTTGGTAGTTTTTGATCCCTGTAAGGCAGAGCTTTCTTTTCATGGGAGGTTTCAGCCCCTTTACTCTTTGTTCTCTATATTTTGGTATATGTTCATCTCTCTTTTGGTAAATGTGTAGCAGCACCAAATATTAGCAGTTGTGTCTGTCTTTGCACAGCACGTTGTGATTTCATTCACAGGCAATACATTCCCTGTGTTGGATCAGACAGATTCTGCTCTGGCAATGGTACATCTGCCTGCCATGCCCCATTGCTCCTGCAATCTATGGCTGAATCCTCTTTGTCATTCTCCTGGTTCTTTTCTCCTTTCCATCTGTTTGTCATTTCAAAGTTTCTTGAATAATGGAGATGCAGTGATTGCTTTTGAGATGTGTTATAAGCTTGTCATAAGCATTGTCTTTCCTTTTTATCTTTTGTAGTAGCCCCCTTTGCCAAGCAGTGCAGTTGGAGGATACAGTAAGGGGAATTGACAACTTATTCCAGCTGTTCAGTTGTAGCAAATGCCAGTAGCTCTTCTGCATGTTTCCCTGCTTGCTGTCCACAATGATTTTCTATTATTCTTGGCAAAAATAGGGAGGCCTCTTTTTTTAGCCACTGGAATTTAAGGGGAACCTCATTGCTTGAAGTGTTAGACCAAGAGAGATTAGGGAGGTGAGGAAAACAAGTGCTTTTACTTTAAAGGATTACTGCTATAAAATCTAAGGCAAGAAACTTACTCCTGTTCTCAATTTTGCATCCTTCACCCTTTCTGTGTTCATTGAGGGAAAATACATTACCATAGTTGCTGGCTGTGAAAAATTATATTCCCTATGGTGTTAACTCATGTGGCTGGATTTAAAGTCCCAGCTTTATTTACAACTTCCTAATGTTTGCTTCAAGCTGTGATAAAGATCTTATAAAGCAGGTCTCCAAGTGATTTCCAGAGAGGTCAGATAGAAATAAAATGCTGTTTCTGGTGTAGTGACTTGAGATGCAGAGGGAGGGTACAAATGCAAAAGGCACCTGCTTTCCATGGGAGTGTCAGGTGCTGGCTGTGGCCCTTGAGGGTGGGAGCACAGCAGTGCTGTGAGCAGACAAGGGTGTGATCCCTGCAGCCCTGGAGCTATGGCTGCTGCCCCCCTCACAGTGTAGAGCACCTCTCTCCTTCCTGGGAGTCTGCCTCACAGTGGGTGGAGAGCTGCCGTCTGAGGGAATCATTTTCATCCTCGTACAAAGCCCTCCATGAGTGGCATTGCAGGCTGAGAAGTCTTTCAGTGCTTTCTATTTCTCTCTCCCTTCCCTGCTGGTGTTTCATTTTTCTAGTCAGTTTTGTAGTTCTCAGCTCTTTGAACCAAACCTAGTGAGCATGAGATCTCAGTGAGATTTTGTTGCATTATTTTCCCCTCTTCCTGGAATGAGGGGCTATTGTTTCCTCCTAGAGAAGTGTAATCAATGCAGTGCCTGAAGGCCAGGTCACTGTGTTTGACCCTTTGCTTTGGTCACTGACCCACATTTCATTCAAACACATTGGTAAATAGTGGCACTACTTATGTTGCTGAGATTTATGTAACAGACAGGGAAAGATTAGAATTGGAGATATCTCTTACTATTCTTGGGGCCTGGGCTGCCAGCCAATTTTACTTCTTGAGAAGCAAGCGTGTGGTTTTGTGAGTATGAAGGTGTGACTCATTCTCCTCCTTGACATACTTTAAAACAAGCACTGAGTGTTGATTTGCATGAGGATGCATTGAGGCTCTGCTTGAGCTGACAGCACTTGGTGCACTTTAATCTTACATGTGGATAGAGGAAATGAGTTAATCTGCAGTTAAATATAGAGGTGGTGAAAGAGGTGGGAGGGGTTGACTCTAATCTCCCTTAGGTTGGGGTCAGTTGAGAGTAACCTCTGTATGTGGATGGTGTTACCCTGGGCAGAGTCACATCTCACCTCTCTGGGGCTGACAGTATTAGCTAATGGAAAATGGCGACAAAGTGAGAACGTGCCCTGAGCTCTGGAATCGCTGCAGTGCTGTTCTTTCTGATCACCATCTACATGTTGGTGACACCTTTTTTTTTCCCTGTTCAAGAAGTATCAAGTGAATTGTAGTGGTAATCAAATGTGTGTTGCTGAAATTGCATCTTAAGGATCTGAGAGTGGATCAGCGTTGATCTACAAGCTTGGTTCTCTGTGATTGCTGGGATGTACCACGACCTTGTTCCTTTGTATGTTTGTTTTCTGTTTATTCCTGACCTCAGTTTCGAGATGCAGATGTAGAAGAAACAGGGGTGCCTGCTCTGCAGATATCCACTTCTCTTCTTCCTTTGTGTGCAGATGTGCTCTTAAATTCTGTTATACTGAGAGCTGCCACTTTATCATTCTCTCCAGCCTCCTGCATGTCTTAATGGGTATTTTTGGGGAAAGCCTGTATTAATGGTTTGTATGTATTAGCTGCTTCTGGGCAGTTTTTCTTCTACAAAGTGCTGCTGGAATGCTGCCTGCTGGTATGCCTAAGCAGAAAGAGCCACACCTGAGCAAACAGGGGTGCTTTGCACCAGGCTGACCCTGCTGCCTATGCCATGGAGGTGTATGCTGCCTGCACTGTGGTGGAGACGAGGTGGAATGGATTTTACTGACTTATTTGGACAGGTAAAAGCAGTCTTTTGGGCATGGACTGAACAAAGCTGAAAGAGGAATTTTGTCAGCAGCCTCTTCTGAGGAAGCAGCTCAAGCTAATCAGTTATGTGCTGGCAGTTTTTCTCAAGAGTTGAACCCAAGTAGTCCATGTAAGGAATTTGCATTTGGAGGTCACATACTATATAGGTCGTGTTTGTTGAGCAGTGGGTGAAGAAAGCCACTGGTTTACATAAGCTCACTAAAATGAAAGGTCTGCCAGGCAGAAGAGTTCATTTGCATATTGGAGAAAATCTAAGC
This sequence comes from Emberiza elegans, assembly GCA_024865655.1. Classification (NCBI taxonomy): domain Eukaryota; kingdom Metazoa; phylum Chordata; class Aves; order Passeriformes; family Fringillidae; genus Emberiza; species Emberiza elegans. Next base: position 20,272,711 of record JALJVW010000241.1, on the reverse strand, counting down.
CAATCTTGAGAAATCAGGGTCTACCCTGAAATGCACTTGTGCCTCTTTTGTTGGCTTCACTGAAAATGACATGCTTTAGCAGGATTTGGCCTTGCATGTAGATTTGTAACAGCATCACTGTTGTCTTTAGTATTTCTGTTAGCCCAAAGCAGTACTCTTTGAGTCATTCTAGTCCATAGGGACAGGCTGAACTCTGTCCATCTGTCCCTAAGCTGTCTATATCCATAGCATATAGGCAGTTTGTTTTGTAAAATCTAATGAACTATCCCAAACCCCAGGATATTAGAGGTGACTTATCAGTAAGTTTGATGATAATGGTGATTATTATTACTACTACTACTACTGTCATTATTATTAATACTTTTAGTTAGCAAAAAAATTATCAGAATTTGATTTTTGCTGCACTAGCTGAAGATGGCATTTTTGCTGTATTTGATACTTAAGCTAGAACTCTTGTGATGAAGTGGCTCAGGTAAGAAATTTTCAAAAGATCTTGATATCTCTCCTGAGCTGAATGACAAGTCTCAGGACTTCAGAATGGAAGGGCATAACTGTGTCTGAGACCAAGGACAAGCATCAACTTAGCAATCAGTTGCTCAGGTTAAAGACAGGGACCTTTGTCTTCCCTTCCACACTGCTTCTTGTTGCTTTACCAATACTGATGGTTGGCCTCACTTGTAGCTTTCCCAGCTGAAGGGTCCATGTGAGCACTGTGTGATCAGCATCGAGAAAATAGATCAGCTTGATTTATTGTCATTGGTTGTTCAGTTTAGCTTGGTGGATTCAGCCTTCTGTGTATTATGAAGTGCTCACTTGGACACCTCTGCTATGAGCTCTGCAGGGAGTTGTAAGCCTCCAGCAGGTGGGATGGTGACAAGCAGTTTTCAGTGAAAATGCTTTCAAAAGGTGGGTGTCAGTTTTCAGCCTTGGAGGCAGTATAGACCATGGGAAGAGCATTGTGCTAGGAAAGCTGGAGTCACAGTTTGTTCCTGGCACCGATTCTGGTGTGATCAGGTCAAATCACTCCTCATCTGTGCATCTTTTTCCCCTTCATGTGTCTTGCCCATTTACATTCCTTGAAAAGGAACTGCCTGTTCTTATGTGGACAATGGGAAATATAATGTTTTTATCCTACTAGTCTTACAGAGCTGCTTGAATTTGTTGTTTTCTAAATGGCCTTTAGATCTCAGGATTGTTTGTTGATCTTAGTTTCCAGCTCCTTACTTTTCCATTGCAAAGCTGGTCCCACACTGATGTGTTTGATTATATTTTCATTGCCATTGTACTTGCTTTGATTTTGCAGCTCAGTGCCCAAAGCACAGGGTGCTGTACAAACAACATGATGAAGTCAAGCAGGGTCAGGCCCTTTCTCTTTTTACCTTGAAAACAATGTGAGACTCCTGTGTTTCCTTTGCTTGGCACCTCCAGTTCTTGAACTGGAGGCTCTGTGTGTGTGTGCTGCCCTCCTGTTGTGTTCAGGTGTGAGATCACTTGGAGAGTGTTTTCCATTGCTGCCTAAGGGGTACTGGAACCTCTGTGCTGTCTGCTTGGTTGTGTGTGAGCTCAGGCTGTGAAGTGTGGAAAATTACTGCAAGAATAGCAGCAGGCTGAGCTGATGTTTGTGTCTGCAGTGGGTTAGTTGGGACTAGGTGTCCTTATCAGGGCTCTTAAGTGTATTCTTAGATTTGTCCTTCTGGATCATGCCTGGCCACTGTCTGCAACAAGAAATTTTCTCCTGTTTCTCGCCTCTCCTGTTTGCTTTTGGCATCATTCCTTCCTCCATAGGGATGTGGTTTCAGTGTGGCCTGTGTCCAACTCCTTTAAGATGTGCCTGGCTGTTGATCTGAAAAAGGGAGAAGAAGCAGGAGAGCTTGATTCTGCACTACTATAGTATTGTCAGCCAGTGTATCAGTCCTTAGCATGGAATAAAACAGCCTCCAGAAACATCTGTAAAATTGTAGACCTTACTACTTTAGTACTTTAGTCTCATCCCCATGGTGTTCCTGCTATTCCCTTCCCATGTTGTTCTGGAAAGCCTCTTATACCAGGTTTGGGTACCAGGACAGACTGAGCCTGTCCCTCAATGCATCAGAACTACTAAGCCACAGTGATTTATTTGTCTTTAAACTCAAAATGTGTCTAGAGTTAGGGAAACCCTTAGTTATCAAAAATAAAAGGAAAAAAAAAGAAGGAAGAAAACTCTAAACTCTGCAGGGAAACCTCTTTATTAGCAGTGTGGTGAGATTTTGGATTGGTTTGGTTTTGTGTTTTTTTTGTTTTCTCTCCATTTGCTTGATTTTCTCACCTGCTGCATTCATTCAAAGTTTCTGTGTGGAACTTGCTTTTTGTAGTTCACTGAGCAGCTCAGTTATCATTGGTACTGGTTGCTGGCTCCTTATGCAGGCAGTATCCAAGTACCTTTTGTATTATTAGAAACTATTTCATCACACCTCGCTTCTATGGTGGAAATCAACCTCTTAGAAATAGATAAAGCCAGCACACAGCTGACTACTAACAGAAGTAAAATTAAAACATGTTGAAAACTTCTTGGTATGGTGTCCTTTCCCTCTGACATTCTCAGCTCCTAATTCTGCTGCCATTGACAGAAAGTGAAGTACTCCCACAGCAGTGGCTATAAAGTTTGTCTAAACTGAATCTTTCTGTGAGTGCTGCATAGATTTTTGCAGCAAAAATAGCTTCTTATGGTCCTCCAGGAGCTAAAAGGGGACATATTTCCAGGGGGAAAGTTTGAATGGTTTGTTGCTACTTCTAGACTGGGGCACAGACCAGTCATAACCTTCCTCTGTATTCTCTTGTCTTGCCGAGCTCCCTGGCTATCTTACAATTCTCCTTATTTGTTAACAATTCTCAGCACCAGAGAAGTTTCTGTCCTTTGGGTTTTGTGCCATTTACTCTCTCCTCCCCCTTTCAATCTTGCTCTTAGTCTTTGTGATAGCAGTTCTCTGCTCTGGGCAGCTTTTGGTAGTTGGGACTCTGGCCAACTTCAGCCTTTTGCCAACTCACAAGGACAAGGCAGGTTGGGAAAGCAAGCAAACTGCAGTTAATGCCAGCAGGGCAGCTTCTTCTGTTGCAGGAAAACCAGGCTTGACCTTGCCACTGGAATATTAACTCTCTCTTGGTGCATACTCTGTTATTGGAAATTTTCTTTCCAGTACTGGCAATCAGCCTTTCAAATGTGTGTCCTTTTGCTGATCCCTTTTGACTCGTTGGAGATTGAGAAGCTCTTAGACCATCCTCGAGAGAAGACTCTAATTTGTTTCAGCTTGTGTTTTCCTAGGACTATTCTAGTTTTGTTAAAAAACTATCCTGGTTCATCTAGGCTCATTGCTTGGGATCTTCATGGGTTTTAAAAGAAGTCTTGGGGCTTGTAAAAAAATCATATATTTGGAGCTCTGTAAGCATGGTCTGAGATGGCTCCTATGCAGAGGTCCTTGATACTCCTTATGTGTGCTTTTTCTCTCTGAGCATCACCTTCTGCTTTCTCGGCGTCGTGTTTTTGCCCTGTGTGCACTGAGAATATCTAACTGGTGAGGCTTACAGGCTGGTTGTACAAGGCCCTTGGAGGTCCTGGTCCTGCATTGCTTGTTGAAAGAAATGTGACTTCACTCCCCTCAGAGCTTGAATAAAACACATAGGAGGATTTGTTCAGTCATCCAGCACAGGCATCAAACTTCCCTAGTTGGTCTCCTCAACTTCTTCTTAAAGTTCTTGAGTACAGAGAAGTATGAGGAAGGTAGTGTAGAAAAAAGTTGCCCTGCTCTCTGGAAGATCCCCTCTGTTCACTCAATACAGCAAGAGCTGAGGGTGACAGACTGACTAGTTCAGCCTGATAAATGACATGATTAAAGATGAGGGGTGTCAATACTTACCTTACAAGTCTAACTGCAGAGGCATCTCACTACAGCAGACTGCTGCTAATGTTATTGAGTGAAACAATGAAGGTGTACAGCCATCTGTCAAATCTATGTCAGATCTTACCAGCTAGACTTAACATTGCACTGGAGTTAAATAATTTCATTTAGTAAGCATCAATGCAGGAAAAAAACCATTACATTTTTCTGTGTGAATTCTGCCTCTGTGTCTGTCTAGCTGTGTATCCTAACTAAGGAATTTGTCTGGATACAACCTAATGTGTGTGTGTTTCTTAATATACATTTACTATCTACCCTTCCATCTTTATTCCAGGCAGTGGTGAGTTACATTTCATGGTTATTGTTATCCCTAGTTCCCAGCCCAGGCTCTGTATCAGACATGCCTATTCACACATCAGGGACAGCAGCATAGATGTGTGTTTACTTCTTCTTTTTGCAATTTGCAAAACTAGTATACTAAATGAAGTGAAATCAACAGCGATTTACATTGGTAAACAGACTGTAGGTTGTAAGGAGGCATGGATATTTGTGCTATTCAGCTTTCCTTGCTGCTTGAGGGGGAATCTCTAACAGAAAGGCAGGAAAACGGATGTGGTTTCAGCCTTCCCTGGAGACAACCATAAATATTGGTTCTCATACAGAGGATGCTGGGATGTGGATCTGGGCAGACTGATGTTTATACTAACTATGCTATGCTTCCTGCATGGTGAGCAGAGGTAATTGTTTCATCTAAAAGTAGCATTATTTCTGTGAATGAATTATTGCTTTGGTACAGCCCTCTCTGTGAATGTGTTCGACATCAGGATTAATGGCACTAATAAGAATTTTCTTTCTCTTTGGCTTTTGTAGGTATGAGCTGTTATGTAGCAGTTGCATGTGAAGAGAAGACAGAGTACAAGTCATTGTCAGAAGATCCTGTCCTAAGCTGGGCCTGAAAGTTCATCCAGCTGGCTGATGTGAGTAGCCTGAAAGGGAGGGGAAAGAGTGCTTTACTGGGAGACTTCATCTTGAATTCAGGCACCAAAATCACAGCTGCCTCTATCGCTTGTGGTGAAGGAGTTTTCATCCTAGCAGCAGCCTACCTGGGTCGTGCAGCAGAAAGCTGTATGGTAGCCAGAGTACCACTGTATTACAGAGGCTTTTTGTGGTATGTGAGCCAGTCAAAAGATCCAGTTCTTGAAAAACAATCTCCAAATGCTACTTTTGTGATGATTCATGGATGCATTAGATAAAATATAGTCACAGAAAGAATTAAATTCACCTTTGCCACCATCAGATGTGTTCCTGTGTGCCATAATGTTTACTATCTGCATTTGTTACATCTCCCTTGTTTATTATCTGCATTTGTGACATCCTTTTCTGTTGATTTTGATGCTAGTGCTAGTAAATATTCTGTGCCTTATTCCAGGCCAGAAACAGATGGAGATGGTGGGATTTTGGAATTTCCCTTTAGGATGACTGTTCTAGGGAGCCTGTTTGTGATCAGGAGGGCAAAGATCAAAACAGCAATTACCAAAGACTGAATTTCTGGCTTTACAGAAATTACACATACAATTCATTTTGGCTACTTATTTCTTGACCTGGTGTTTGTCTCTGTGCGAGAGTCACAGCCATACTGACATTATGATTCTCAAGGGTTGCTTGTGTCTATTTCCTTTGAGGATAAACAACCCTTCCAGTGAGGCTGCATCAGCCTTTTGCATGCTGAACATGCAGAGGCTGTTGTTAGCTGATGGTGCTGTCTTTTATGAATTACTTCTCTCTAAGGATTTCAAGCTGTTGGAGAAGAAGCTGGAGAAACTTTTGGGATGTACGAAGCCAAATTTTGTGTCATTCTCCTACTATTGTCTTATGAGCATAATCATATTGACCCCACTGTTGATCTGGCACAATGGGCTGTTTCACACCCGGCCTGAATGTGAGCCTGTACTTTGGCTGTGAAAGGGATGGAGGCTCCCTCCCCTCAGTCTGACTGCTTTAGGGGGAAGAGAATGTGATGTCTGGTTCTCTTCCAGGCAGAAATACGCAGTCAGGCATTGATCTGGAAAAGAGCATCTCCAAGAAGTCTTGATTCTCAGAGACATGCCTGGGAGTCACTGTGCCTCATGCTTGTGCTATGGCTGAGCTGTGTCATCAGCCAAGTGATGACATCTGCATCTCTTTCTTCCCTTATTTGTGATGCCTGCTTAGTTCTACTGGCTGTCATGTGGCATCAAGGCATAGCACATCTGTTCTTCAGGGAGTTCATAGCATTGAGTACCAGGGCCTGAATAGCCCATATGGGAGTTTGAAGGAGAGCAACCTACTCTTTAGCCCCTGTTCTAGCTTAGGTGGAGCCCTAAATGGCCCTTTTTTCATTATCTTTTTTATATGGGAGAAAAATGCATACTACATCAATGCACTATGCATTGATCTGCAGTGTGAAACAGTTCCAGGCCTGTCAAGATGGAGCAAAGGCATGGAAAGGGAAGGAAAATATCTAGCCAGTGCACCAGGAAACAAAGTTAATCTGTGAAAGCACAGTGGATACATATTGACTGAATCTTTTGTTGTCATAGGTGAGGGAGTCAAAGGGTGGAAAATGCTACGGTAGGTCCAAGAGCTGCTAAAGAGTTAAAAATATTCTTACTGATGGCCAGATTTCCCAGAGCCTGCTGGTCAGTAGCTGCTGCCTTACTCAGTTCTGGAGTTTGTTGCTTTGGCTGAATGCTGAAGGTTATTCAGACAAGCTGCTGTAAGGTGTAACAATTCTTCTTTCACAACTTTCCCTTGGGTCAGAGCAGAATGTCTTCTAGAGGAAGGTGTTGCCCAGAATGTACTTTTGGTTTCAGCTGGTTGATCGCACCACCTCTGCACTGGCTCTGCCCATCAGAGACTGTTATAGAGGTTTTAATGATGCAGCACTGTGCCAGAAACCAGAGCAGCAACAGTGAGAGTGAATTTAAAGAAATCGGGAAAATGGAGTTTTCATTCTTTCCATTGAATTTTTGGGAACAGATGGAGCGTTGATGAGGCAGAGATTCTGGAAGGGACAGTGTGTTTCAAACGTTTTCCTTAATGTCTTCCCAATCTGCTCATACATTCATAGCTCCTGCCTCTTTGGCACAGGGCAGTTAGTTTAGGATGTGAAAATTTCAACACCCGCGAGTTTCCAGAGGTGGATGTTCCCTAAGGCCTGTTTAGCTGTGTTTTTTGGGCTATGGAACTTTTGATGCAAAGGGCCGTGGGAGCAGCTCATGGCCTGATGGGCAGTGTCTTTGTTTACTTCATTCCAAGTCACTGAAGGGAAGTATCTGGTCTTTCTGGACAGAGACAATGACCCTGGAGCATCTTAACTGAGTACTGTACTGATCCTATTATTGTCAGTTCTGCCTCTTCTAAACAGCCAATGTGTTTTCTTTGGGGTTTTGTGTTTCGTTTTTTTTCTTAAATCTGGTTAGAGGCCAAGAAGAATCTAATCAAAGCCCAGCAGTGCACTGAGTAGCAGTCATTATCATTATTTAGTCATCCAGTTGCTGTTTCTTTGCTGTGACAAGAAATGTTTGTGTTGTTGGGAGCAGGGCGATGAGGGAAGATCAGCTTTTCTCTTCTTCCCCTTGGAGAGGTTTAAGCACTTTTCCTCTCAATGCACATTTACCAAAGTGTTGCTCTTTGAAGACAGATTTAAAGTATGGCCTTCAAAACTCTGTGACAGCTACAGTTTATGTGAGAGGAATCAAACAATGATTTAAACCATCATTAATTCCTAAAGGAAATGACTTTCGGCTGTGAACTGTGAAATATGATTACTCTCTCATTAGCTTTCATGGTTATGAATGTAACTGGCCAGCTGGCCAAGTTAGAATCTACATTTCTCCTCAGCCTGGCTTTTTGGGATGGATTTTTGCTTATTAATGGCATGCAGAGCAAATACATTTGACAGAACTGCTGGGACTTCGTTTCCGTGAAAGCCGAGGCTTGTCTGCTGGAAGATGTTTTGCTTCTTTTGGCTCTGTAGTTCTGTTCCTCGAGAACAGAAAATCAGCTGTGGGTAGCCTGATTTGATATTCATTTGTCTTTAGCACTTAGGGTGCAGGAAAAAGCATTGCAAGAAAATACTGAGATGGAGAGAGAGCCCAGTTTAAATTTTCTTTTCTGCTTCTACAAGTTCCCTTCTTTACCACACTGCTGTGTCTCCTTTTTTACTCTCAGCAACTTAACCAATCACTGTCGTTGGAAGAGCCAGTAAACTCAGGTGCTGCACAGAGATTATGCTGGTATCTGAGTATTTTGGGTCTAAAGAAAAATGAGAGAATTTTGCAAAATTCAGCTTCTTTCTGTGTCATATAGGAGGTGAATTTTGTCCTGACACTACCTTGAGGTTCATTTAAGCTCTACAGCACAAAGGTTAAGAGTAGTGGTGAACAGCTGGTGCCTTTACAGAAGCTTTTAATATTGATTGGGGTGTATTCTGTTGCCTTCACAGTCAGCCTTTCATTGACTGAAGTGCTGGTTGGATCAGCAGATTAGCTCTGGCCTAAAGTAAACTTAGGAAGTGCCTTTGTCCTTTTGTAGTAGAGGAACACAAGCCTGGGTTCTCCTGCCACAAGCAATCCAGTGATCATTGAGTCCCTTGTGTCCCACACCCCAGTTTAGCACATATGCCACAAATCCCAGCATGCAAGTGTTGCTTCCATTTTGTCTGTGTGTACGTGGCAGCAGAGGGTACAAAGGGCTGGAGATTCTTATGTGTAGGTGAGGATGCAGGCTTTGTCAGTCTCATTCTGTAACTGCCATTCATTTCCTAGGACTTTCCTGAGAGTAAATGTAGCTGAGCCCCAATTTTTCCCCTATAGTGTTCCAGTTAGCACATCCTGAATTCCACAAAATTGCTTGCACCAGGCTCAGCAGATATTCTAGGAAGAGGAGCAAGGTTATACTTTCTTTTATGCATGGGAGTTAAAATAGGTCAGCAGATCAGCAGGAGCTGGAAGAAACATTCTACTCAGGTGCCTGCTAAACAGCTGATCACTCCAAGCTTGTACTGATCTGAGAGTCTGTCCACCTCCTGTGGAGTTTGGCAGTCAGAAGACAACAGCAGCAGGTGCCATGCCTCTCACTGAGGTTTCCCTTAAGATGCTGTAGGTTCTGAGTGCAGGTAAACTGGAATCCTTCCAGGTGGTATTTCATTCTGTTTTAAATGGGGCATCACCAATCTCCAATACAGCCCTAATTTTCAACAGCCAGAAGGGACATTAGGACAATTCTTCAATCTTCAGCAAGGAAGACAAATTTTGCATTTGTTTTTCTCAGCCATTTGAGAAAATTTTAAAAAATTTTGTTTTGTATTATCTGCTATTCTCTCACTATGCTTAGCAGGTTATGTGCTTTCACTGGATTAGTACATACCTTGTTGTTACAAGGACCTCTTGCTGTCCCTTAATTTCTGTCCTGAAGACTTGCTGCTACTAACAGATTAAGTTCCTCTCTAGGGCTCTTAAAAGACCTGTATACATCTTTCCAAGGAATTTTTCCCAGTCTCTGATAACAGTCTGAACCCCTCATGCCTTGCAGATTCAGCTGGAAGTGCTTCCTGAGTCCTTGTGCAGTTGGAAGGAGCAGCCTGGCAGATTGTAGCGGCTGCTGATGACAGTATTTCATTCTGCAGTGCTGCTGCTTCCCTTGCATTTCAGCTGGGCAGGACTGAGCTGCGGAATTCAGGTTCAGGTCAAGGGGTTGTGTTGGGAGCTTTGGGGCAAGGTGAGGCTCATGTTTTATAGCAGGGAGGGTGCTGTCATACTATCCTAGCCACAACCTGGGTGGCTGTTTTGTAACAAAGCAGGGCAAGGATGTTGGGTGAATGAGTTTGTGCTCATTGACAGTACTGGGTGGAACTCTGGCAGCAACATGTTATTTTGGCTGAGTTTTGTTTTGCAATTCAAACCCTGGAACTGAACTAAAAGCACTAGCATGATGTAAGCTTGCTTGCCTTCCTCCTCCATCTGCAGAATGAAGTAACTTCAATCACTTTTGTTTAGCATTTCCCAGATCTATCGAAATTACCTCCTTTTCTAAACTGCATGTCACAGCACCTCTGCCTTCTTCTGGTAGCTGGAAAGCCTGGTCCCACAGCATATTGGGGTGGCATAAAAGAACTAGTATAGCTGTGTGATATTTACCAAAATTAAAAAAAACTGCATGGATTGTGCAACAGAACTTTCCAGGGTAGCTTATAACTGGTAAAATTACTCCCTCCAGTGAAAACAGGTTTGTCCAGTGGCTACTAGAGCAGGTGTCCAGAATATCCTAGAACCAACATCTACTTCTGTTATGCCAAAGACTTCCTTTGTTGAAAAAATGAATCTGCTCCTTTTTGCTATTTCCTTCCACCACCATGGTGAAGTTATCTTTCCCAAAGACATGGTATTATGGGGGAAAACACAGCAGAGATTGTGCAGCAGCAGATGCCAGGAAAATGGCAGTGCACAGAACATTAGTACAGTGGGTTGATGGTAAAACATCAACACTTCATGAAGTTTTTTATCCGGCACTCAAGGTTGACTTTAGAAACAGCCAAACTTTGTGGCCCTACAGCCAGACAAAGCTTGGTGCTCTTCACCCAGGTGGAATTCTGTGAAAATTCTGTTTTCTGTTCAAGTGGTGGTCTGTAACAGAAACTCCTCCCTCCTTGCCAAGCTGTTTGAATGTCCTCTAAGCTGGTTTCTGCAAAGACCAGCAATGTTTCAAACCCCATCTTGATCTGACCATCCTATCTTTGGACCTGAGCCAACTTCTGTATCCTTCCTTACTTTGCCTGTCCCTAGGTGGCATGCTTTCATTCACTAGCTGTTATGTCTACATTTTTTTTTCACCACTGTAATTTTTATTACCTGAAGACAAACTATCAGGGGCTTGTTTATAATCCCCTGTTACACAGCAAATACAGCTTCCAACTGACCTGCTCTCATGTGGCCCAGGCTTCACAACAGACATGAAGGAGATCAAGGAGTTTCTCTTTGGGTTCTGAGGGGTATCTCCTGTTGCATACTGGGTAAACTGTGTTTCATGTTGTGTAAATAAGCATATTTCAAATAATTGGAGTGGGTGATGACTGCACAGCTTACTTTGGAGAATGTGGGGGGTTTTGTTGGCTTTTCTGGTTTGTTTTTGCGAGCCACATGGGGTTAGGGTTTTTTGTTTGGTTGTTTGGTTTGTGGTTTTTGGGGGGTTTTTTTGTAAATAGGAGAGTAGGATCTAACCACTCAAAACATACACATTGTTTTCCATCACCCTTTATTCTGACTGTTGATATGTCTGAAATGACCCTCTTCCTCCACCCAAACCAAACACACCTCAAATGTAAAGGGACTAGAACCTAAACCTAGATCCAGGCCTGAGTTTTGCTAATAGTGTCTGGTATCTGCTGTGGTAGATGAAATCAAAAGCCCAGGTACAAGCTCCCCAACATTAGTCTTTGGGATGTGATAGTAAATGTGGGCTCCAGAGCCCTTTGTTGACTCTGATTAGAACTACCATTGCCATGTTCACACTGGAGTTTGGGATTGGTCTTCAATGAAGTAAAATAGACCAGCCCTTTCTGGCCCCTTAGCCAATATACCAAGTTGGAGTTATGCCTATTTTGGTTTACAGTGAAATGCTTCATTTGGTGGGAGGTAAGTACTGGGATGCTGAAGGATTTATTGGGGAGGAAAAAGGAGAGCTTGTGTTGCTGAGTCAGCGTTTGACAGAGGATCAGTGTGGGTTTATATGTGTAGGTATTTGGAGACCTTTGTTCTGTGTCCTTTGCTAACATTTTACTGAAAGAATCAGTACTGTAAGCTTTGACCTACAGAATCAGTTTTGCTCTATGCCCTTCTGCAATAAGCAGCTCTTGCCATCTGTGTTGCTTTCTAGGTCTCATTTGAATGCTGAGATGCTCGTCTTGAAATCATTTTCAGTACATTTTATCAGTATGTAAGTTTGGCAGCAGATCAATGTCTGTACGTGTGTATTTGAGGAATCAAAATCCAGGGACAGGCTGCAAATAGAGACACACTGGAGTGTCAGTCATGAAAGCCAGTGCTGGTGACAAAGGATAGTACCAAGAGGCTTAGGGGCTTCCTTCAAATTATTTCCACTATTAAATTACCACTTGGTCTTGCATGAGGCACCCTCCAAGGTCTGAGCTGAGGAAATCTTTGTCCCATTTGTTTGTGTTGTTGACATTGGCTGTGGAAGGAAGGGTGATTCTGTGCTGCAGTTCACCTTCTCACTAATGGGCTGCCCAGGCCTGGGGATGTGAGATACTCTCACTCTCCTAAAAGCTGCCATCACCTCCACTCCATGGCAAGTTTTAGGTTGCCAAGCCACACTGTGGTGGGGGCACTCCACTCTAGGGACACCCTAGTACTGCTGATGGCTCAGAAACTTCTTTGATGCCTGTTACAATGTTCAAGGAGTGGGCATCTAATAGGTAATAGCCATACAAGCAGTTAGTTTCCCCTTGTGTCACATCAGGTATTTATGCTACAAATCTCACCTGCCAAGAGCAGAAACTTTAGCTGCCCCTTCAGCTCCTAGCAATTGAAATAGGATCTGCCATGTCCAGTTCTAATGAAAATTTTCCTTCCTAGACAAGTGGATGCTGTCTGACTTAAAAAAACAGAAAAGTGCTTTTTCAAGTACTTTCCCTGTAATTTAACATCCCTTCAAGGTCTTTCTGTCACTTTCTCAAGTGCATCCCTTACCAATGCTACCCTGGAGTGTCACCCCCAACCTTTTTCTCCTTCCCTTCCCCAGCTCCAGAACTGCAGGAAGAGACAGTGTCCTTGGTGATGACAGTGAAAGGGGAGTGACAGGCAGGCTGGGTGGGGGTGGCTGTTGGTGAGCAAGCCTAGTGACAGGATGGGGTGACTAAGAACCAGCTGGCTAATTAAAGCACAGCAGTAGGAGGAGCAAAGTATTTAAGGGTGCCAGAGAGAAAGAGAGATGTCTCCACAAATTTCTTACACTTCAGCAGCCAAGTGACTGGGCAACACAGTGAAAGGTTTTCTTAACTCTTTCGTGCCTCTCATGGAGTGAAATCAAGAGACCAAGAAAATGGCTCCATTGACTGAAAAGTCTGAATTGAGGTAAGGACACCAGTGTGGTTTTTAGTCACAATTAGTCACATCTACCTCTGCTAGACCTGCTGTGAGCTGAACTCCCAGGACTTCTTATGACTCTGGTATATGCTAATATACACTGAGTGGGTAGGTCTGGTGGGCAGTGCACACTGATTTTCAGAATGCTGTTTTCATTTGGATAGGTATTTCTGGTTGCTGATCAGGCAAAAGAGAAATCAAAGTAGTCATTACATGGGTTTGTGTTCTCATTAAGGGAAATGGGCATGTCCTTGCCTCCTTACCCTAGTGACTGGATCTTTCTCATAATTATTTTTATGGGAAGGAGAAATTGAAAGGAGTTCCTGAATGCAGATTCTGAGGCAGCTTCTTAAGAGGAAGGTGAAGAGAATGGATGTGGAATTCTCAGCAATATATGAATTTGTCACCTGAGGCAGGAGGAATCAGAGGGAAGTAAAGAATGAGGACTGGTTTCTGGAATGTAACTTTCTGCTTTTTCTGGAGACACGTGGAATGTCAGACTGTTGCTTCACTCATCAGTTTGGTTTTCTGCAAGTGTTTTCAGTAGTGAGTAGAGAAGCAGTCACTGTGTCCTTCCTTCTGGCATGTAGGTGACTCTGGAGGCAGCACAGTCCATCAGGACTGGCAAGCCAGTGGCCAGCCTGCTGAGTTTTGCTGAGACCATTTTGTGTCTGATATCCCAGCAGATGAATTAGTCCCCTGGCAACTTTGCTAGCATAGCAAGGCTTCCAGGTTGGAAGAAGCTAAAGAAAATGATTGTCTCATTTCAGCTTGCTTCCAACTAGGCTTGTCAGAGTTGTGTTGGCAGTATTGTATGCCTGGCTCCCTGTGTGCTTTCGTTAGACTTAGCTCTCTGTGGTTCTCTGGAGGTTGTTGCAGTTGTTTGTAAAGGAGACCAACTCTCAAATGGATTTTTCTTATTTTGAAATTATAAAAAGCAACTTGTAAAACTGATATAACATCCTTTTACACTATGCCAGATCAGCTAGTTTTGGATGTTGCATAGGATAGAGGCCCAAATCTTCCATCTTGGTATAAAATAAGACTATCACCTATATGTCTTGAAAAGTATTAGCTGTAGCTTAGTGAGTGTTTGTACAGAGCTTTAGAACAGCTAATGCTGGAAGAGGTTGTAATTAACATTTGGTGTGGCTGCCACAGTGAGCACTCATTCAGGCCTGCGCAATTCCCCTCCTTACACAACTGGAAATCTCAGGATGTGTCTGGAATGGTATAAGGTGGTCTGTAGCATTAAAGTATCCAGAATATCTGGTTTATATCTCAAAGGTGCATCAGTGTCTTCTCTTTACTCTAATTTTTAGGAAATGTTTATAAACTGGATTTGAACTTTGAGACACTAGTCATTCTCTAATTAGTATTTCTACTTAATGCAACTTCCTCTTATTTACTACTTTACTGTTTGAGAGTGTGTGATAAAGGTGAAGACAGCCTTTGTAGTCTTTGTTACACAAAGTCATGCAAGAGAAGCTGCTGGATGTTGTTTAGATGATCTAATTGATTTGTATTTATAGAATGCCATTCACTGTAGTAAATGCAGTGCAGTGTTTGTGTCCCTCAATCCTGCAGTCAGCTGAATGGGTTCATTGTTATACATAATTAGGGCTTCTGGAATTTGGGTCTGTTTATTTACAGCAATTGTTCTGCCGAGGCACAAGTGGCCCCATATCAGAGGTCTGCAGAGAGTTAGATGCAGTACCCAGAGCACCCCAGCTGCACAGCTCTTACAAGTAGTCTCACAACAGCTTGAACTCAATGAATCCTCCATTTCTTCCAGCTGAAGTACAAAGGCAGCATCCTCTTGGCTAGGTGCGGTCATTGCAGGTTGAAAGATTTTCCTTTTGCAAGAAAGGTAAATTGGGTGTCATGGAACGAGTTACCCCCTACCTGTAAATAAATTCCAATTTCAGCAGTTGTGTGCTCCTTGCCCCAGTTCCTGTGTGAATCTCAGTTAAGTGTCCTGAACGGTCCCAGGTTGTGGTATGCTGTTAAATGTTTACAGCCTTCCCTGGAGCTGGCAGGCTGAAATCTGTGCCCAGTGAGTTCCCTTTTATAGGATGTACATTGGCTTGTTTGTAAAGTGTTTCCATCTATGAGATGTGATCATACATATTGCAGATAAATCTGAACAGAAATCTCAACTGCTGCTGCTGTCAAGTGCTGTGCTTTGTGTCTTGCTAAGATGGAGATGAGACTTTAATATATCCTGGAAAATGTTGGTTTTCTTTCTGAAGTTTCAAAATGTTCATGTGAGTTGCTTGGGCATATGGGTGTGGCAGAAAGGCATTTGTTTCTTCAGCTGACACCCACCATACGTGGGCCAGGGCTACTGTCACCATGTCTCAGCCACCAAATACAGAGGGCAGTCATGACAGACTCAGGAGGAAGTCAAAGCCCAGTTACAGTGTATTTGGAGTCTATTGTCAGGAGAGTCTATTGTCAGGAGAAGAAATGTTTTTGACTGTAAGGCAGGAATGTAAGCAGTTTGTTATCCAGAGGGAACGGTGGTAAAGTGCATGTCAAGTCTGCTGTGATCCAAACAACCTTCTGGATGGCTGCTTTTCAACCCTGAGTCTGCAGCAGAGCAGGAGGCTGATGGCTCAAGCAAGAGCCACCTTTCATCCATACGATCTTCCAGGTATAAATCAGTGGTTTCTAATGAAGGTTTAATGGCTAGTATGAAATTATTCCAGTCTGTTTCTTTGCAGGGAGGTTCCCATAGACATAAGTCACTATCTGAACTAGCAGTAATCGTGCAATTCATTTTAGTATAGAGCTCAGAGGTAGAATGGACAAAAAGATTATTTACCTTTTCAGCCTTGCTGTTCAGCTGTTGGGCATGTTGGCTGTAGGCTTTGCTCGCTGCCTTTGTGACGTTCAGTGGAGTTTAGACTTTGGCCTGCCGACCTTTTAAAGTCTTTCATTATTTGCCAGATTTTAATGAGATGGGTGACAGCATGCTGGCCAGTTTCTTTGGGAATGCAATTGCACTTCTGAGGAAGACTCAGAGGTGCAATTGCTTTCTAAAAATACGTGGATAGGGGCGAGTGCAAGGAGGAAGACCTGCTTAAACAGAAAAATTGTGCTGGTGCAAAACAATTTATCTGTACCTGTTAAATCATGAATATGATTTAGGTCGCAAATGAGAAACAGCATTCATGCCATAAGAGGAATGAGTTCTGGAGCAGGCTTCCAGGAAGAGCAGTGGAGGTGGGAAATTTTAGCAGTTTTAAGCTGGAATGTGAAGTGTTCTTGCACAGGGTTGTATGACACAACTGCCTGCAATAGCATGGGAGTAGGCTGGATGACCCAGGAGATTCTTTTCTGCCCCCTGCTCCACAAGTGGTGACCTTGAACTGAGTCAACTCAGGTTGCAGTAAACTTTGTTTACTCTGAAGCTGACGACTGTAAGATGACTTAGTTCAAAAGCATCTCGGAATTCTTAAAGCCGTAGCTCCTAGTTTACATTTCCTATTTAATTTTTGTTATTTAGAGAGGCACATTCCTTATAAATTGCAGAAAAACTGGCACCTATGCACCAGATAATTTAATTTGCTCATTTAGAAGGCAACAGACACGCACTATATTTAAAGGAAAAAAAGGAAGCAGTACTGCATTTGAAATGTGCTGTGTTTGTTTATTGTAACAGCTGTAAGTTCAATTATTTATAAGAACACCTTATCCGAGCTGGTGTGTAATGATGCCATTTGTTTCATTTAGTAAGCTTTCAGTGCTCTCTCTCTGCTGTCTTAACACTTGCTGAAGAGTGTGTGGAAGCTGTTGTCTTGTACAGAATTGGTGTGATTATTCTATGTGCACTGCTTGCTTACTCACAGGCTTTTCATGACTTCTATTCTTAGGAGCATAATGTCTTCTGAAGGAATGACAGGATGTTCTTTAACCCTAAAATAAAAATGACAGACAACATATTTCAGTATTCCAGAATAAGAGAATAATGATAGTTGAAGAGAGAGCTGATTGCCTGGGTTAACCTGAGCTGCCTGCTCTATTCTAGGTTATTTTTTTTCTTGTCACGTTTTATATGATGCGAGGTGAGAAGTGCACAGGAGATGTGTTTTTCCAGAAAGTTCCTTTAAGCAGAGGAACATACTGGTGAGAGGCACTGGCTGCAGTGCAGCTCTTGCCCACTTTCCAGATTTGGGACTCTGTATTACTGGCATGGCTCATTGAGGAGGAGCATTTGGGTCAGGGACAGTGATGGTGTTGTGAGAAAGGGTCTGAGCCAGGGTGAAACACGCGAGTACTGCCAGTGATGGGTAAGACCTGACCAGGTGAAAAGTAAGTTTTGTGATTGCTAATCATCCTTTTAGTCTGAAAGCTTGCAGTTTTTCTGATAGCCTCAACTCCTACTTTATACTAATATACATAAGAATTTGATTTTTCATTTAAATGCATCCACAAAGCACTTAAAGCTCTTCTTGTATTTAGAGAGAAAACTTTGAAAATGTGAAAGACTTGAAACTGAGAAAAATAAAG
Source organism: Emberiza elegans (assembly GCA_024865655.1). Taxonomy (NCBI): domain Eukaryota; kingdom Metazoa; phylum Chordata; class Aves; order Passeriformes; family Fringillidae; genus Emberiza; species Emberiza elegans. The sequence goes on along the minus strand of JALJVW010000241.1, from coordinate 20,255,181 downwards.
GGGTCTAGATCTCAGGAATATAAGGAATAAGCACAATAAGTTCTGAATGTTCATATCATGCATAGCAGTTGCTTTAAAATGTTATGTGAGTCACCAGAGCTGTCAGTAATAACAAGGGAAGAAAGGAAGTTACTTTTCCCCACACTCACATTAGACCACCAAAAATAATGACTGCCCACGACTCTTAGCTGAGATACCAGTGACCTAAGAGCATGTGTCCTTGCTCAGAACTATTAAGGAGCTGTTTGTTAGCCCTGCCTTTGTAGGGGGAGTATTCAAACCTTTAGAGCATGTGAGATAATCCAGACAGGCTGTACAGAAGTGGTTGCCACTTATCTGCATTCCTCCTAAATAGGCTTCTGAACATGCTGCTCTCTTTTCCACACCAAGTAGGGAAGGGACTGCAGCCTTGGAGAAATGTGTTGGGGGTGAAAGGGAGGAAGGAAAAGTTAAACATCCGTCTAGAGGTAGGACTGAACTGACAAGGAGTTGGTGGATGTTACGTATGGACATTGGCATGTTCAGGGTTACAGCTGCTGGTTTATGCCCTGAGGAATTCATTACCTTTCATTGTGTTTTGCATGTGTGCAGCTTTGAAGCCTTTGTTGCTATGTCTGTTGTTTCAGGAAAGGCACTAATTCCAGTCTGGCAAGGACACACGTTAGCTGGTTGGAGCAGGGAGCTGAAAGGGGGCATGGGGGGGGTTTGCTTTGGAGTACTTTTTCTAGTATTTTTCTTTTTTTCTTTGCCTGATCTGGCAATAGGGAGTTCTCAGTTTTTAACACTGACATGAAGGGCCTCATTCTTGGTTTCCTTTGAAATGCTCCCTTCTGAAGTACTGCTGTGCATACTGTGTGTGTCTGAAGAAACAGCTTGGTCATGAAAGTTCTTGAAGGGAGCAGCAAATGATTCCAGACCCACCTGTTTCCAAGGACAGCCTGTCTGCCCAGCCTGGCAGGGACTAGTCTACCTAAGGATGTACCATCCAAACGTCCATAGCACCCTGGCTTACAGTATGTGCCTTCCCACCTGGTACTGGCCAGTACTTGGCTGCACCGGCTCCGTGGAGCCAGATGTGTTACCTGGCTGGACTGTCCATCTGATCCCAAGAGCAGCTCTAGGACTGGGATAGGCCTAACAGCACTTCAGTTTGTGGTTTGGATCAAGTATGTGGTAGAATAACTCTGTAGCTCTGATGCAATAGGGTGCCATAGCATGTTCTCAACTCCAAACATGCACTGTAATTTTGTCGATCTAAACAGGAGTTATTTCTACTTGCATGCAGCAGATCTGTGTGCACATTCTCAGCTGATCAAAATCAGCTTTTAAATGGAGTTTCTGGAGTTAGACCAATGCACGGACTCAGGATTAGGTTACTCTCACCCTGAGCATGCTGAATCCATTCTGTGTATGGGAACTCGCACTAAGCACGTATTTGAGTGCTTGAAGGAAGGTGATTAGTTTCACAGTAAGTGAGCACTGGATGCTTGTTATTTTAATTGAATTCCATAATTGCAAGTAAGTGTGGGGATATGTGGAAAAGTCATTTTTCCAGATCCAATCTAGATCTAATGGGTTTGTACACATCTTACATTTAATTTTAGCAATCTTCTTTAATTATCGCGTTATTTTTTTCCTCAAATCCCTTGTTTGTAAAAGGTAATTTAATCTATTAATGCTAAATAATTATGCTTCTTTTTGGTGTGAATTCTTTCCTAAATGCTTTTCTTAATGCAGTGAAGGTCAGTGCTTTGCACTGTAAGCAATGTCAAGACTTAAATCAAAAAGACATGATTGAAATCAGAGTTTTATGGCAGTTGTGACACTGTTTCCAAACAAATGAGACTTTTTTAAAGGGTGAAGCATGTGGTCATGAATTTAATTACTCCCTCTTGTGGGAGGGGAAGTGTTGCTCTGGCATTGAAGCACCAGTGGACCCTGCCTTTGCCCAGACATTATAGCCAGTAAATCCTCTTTCCTCCCCTGAAAAGATAATATATTGAATTATTTTTCCCCACTCCTTTTTAATCTTGCATACCAGAGGAAAGCATTGCAACCTCTTGGGGATGCTTGGAGTGGAAGAAATTCTGTGTTGACTTGCATGAAGCCTATGGGGAGGGCCAGTGCTGAGTGAAAACACCTGGGTATCAGCAACCTCCTCAGCTTCAGAGAGAGGTTGATCCTAGAGCTGAGATGAGATTTACTGCAGTGTTGCCCCTTCTTGTGCTTTTCTCCTGGCCCATGGAAGGACTGGTATTTATCCCAGTGAGTTTAATATGTATCATTTTTCTGTGGGTAGAAAAGCACAATATTGCTACAAATCTCCTTAAGCTGGATAACATAATTTTAGTCTGCTTCTTTTTGATTTGCTTGAACTAAGGCATCTTTCTGGAATGCAAACATACAGAGATCAGAAGGGCCATTGTTACTAAGTATGTTTCTCTATGTTTTCAGGCTGTGTCAACCATTACTATTTCGGGGACTCACTTCTAATATGAAAGGGTAGAAATAAAAAGCAGATACTGTATGGGCAGGCAAAATCAGGCAGCCTTTCGAGTTGGACTCAGTTTTTGTTGTTGACTGGTTTTATACTGTACCCCCCACTTTAAATTGTATTTTACTGGGATCAACTTGGAGCTAGGCTGAATCCTGCTGAGGATTCATGAACCCACAATGTATATCTTATGTGGGTATTTTAGTGAAGGAAATATTTAAGCCATTAAGTGTTGGCAGCTATTCCTAGGGTGGCTGGTTGGGGAACCCAGATATTGTCTCATTTTATAGACTCATCTGTTCCTATACTTGCTTGTTGGGTTTTCTTTCCTTTTGAGTGTCTGCTGAACATACTCATTATATTCTGGCTGGCATGAAACAAATGCTGGTTAGGAAAGGAGATGCTTGAGGCAGGAGAACAAATTCAATTCCCTGAAGGGAATTTTCACCTCTTACAATGTTCCACAGCTGCCTCCAATTCATGTAAAAGGAAAAAAAGGAACAGTATTTCCAATTCTGTTGTTTTGTTTTTTGTTTCCCCAAGCAATTTTCCCTGTACTCCTCAGTTTGGGCTTCTTGGTTTTGCATGATTTTGTGATTTCAGATGCATATTTCTATTGGTGTCATGAAAGCTATAAATTGTCTGGAGCTGCACTTGATCCCACTTTATTTGGGGCTAACTTTTTGGTGGGGGGAGACGTGGAAATTGGAACACAAAATTAAAGGACTTTTAATTCACCCTAGGACCTTTAGAGAGGTGAGCAATTTTGTCAAACACATTTTTTTTTTTAGAAATGCTCTTTGACAATTCTAACCACCAATCAGTGACATTGAAGCCTGTTTGCTGCAGGTATCAGGTCCCCAGAGGAGTGAGGGCAGATACGCCACACAATTGTCCTCCACAGATTGGCATCACCATGAAAATTGACTTTTTCTTCTGATCCCCATCTGGTAGTTTTTCTCTTGGGTTGACAATTTCGCTGCCTTTGGTAACAGGAGAATTAAACCTTCCAGCTTTCACCTTTCACTTACTGGAGTCTGATCCTGAAAATATCAGCAGCAGTGCACAGCTGGAAATGATTGGTGCAGAAGTTATAAAATGCATTTTAACAAGTGCATCTCTTCTGTATTGTTATATCTTTCAAAGGAGAGACTAGCTTTGAGATGAGGAGCAGAGTGCCTTGAAATATGGAAAGGCCCTAATTTGAGGGTTTTAGTTTAAAGCTTTTAGTGTCACTTTGATTTTGTAAAATTCTCTCAAAAGGTGATGCACAGTTTATATATTAGAAACCAGTCAGACTCAAACTTTGCCCTTTATAGACTCTTAGATTTAAATTCCTGTCTTTCAATTTCATATGAAGATTAGTCTTAAAGTCTGGAAGCAGTGCTTACATTGGGTAGAAATAATATTTAATTTCTGATAATTATCATTAAAAAAAATTTATATGGTGCTTGACATGAATCCACTTGGCATTTGGAAGTAATTTTTTTAAAGAAACTCTGACTGTTACCTTGACTCTTGTGGTGAATGTTCAGCACTGTGTCCAGTGCTGTCTGGACAGACATGAAACATAATGTAATCATTCTGCCTTTCACTCTAAACAGACAGAAACAAAATCCAGAAGTGGAAAAGGCAAGTCCCTCTGCCACAATGAGCTCTGGTAAGTCTGTGTTGTTTTCTACTTGCACTCATTGGTCTTCCTTTTTATTACTAGCAATATTCCTGTTTGTTTCTGATGCAATTATTCACATTTATTGCTTGAAATTTGGCACAAAAAGTAGCTAAAAACAGCTTGAACTGGAGTTGGTCCTGTAGCTTATTCAGTGTGGAATATAAGAATTCAAAGTTACTGATAACGTGAAAAAATCATCTGAATTTGATATATTTTAGTAGAGATGAAAACATAGTTTGACATATGGATAGGAAAAAAATCAGCTGTTCAAAGAAAAACAAGGGACTGGGAAATGGGAGCTGGTTGGGAAGAGGAAAACTTCTGGGCTTGTCTGGGTAACAGACGAAAACAGGGTGAAAAAAAAAGCAGATGCCAGACTTAAAGAGAGATCTGTAAGATCTGTAAAATGATATTCCCACTTAATTTTAGCATCTTAGCAAGTCTCAACTGGGGTATCATGTCCTGATTTTGGCACAACATTTTGAAAAAAATGTGAATATTTGAAAAGAGTCCAGAAAAACATGACCTGGGAATTCAGTGTAAGCACTGATAAGCTTACAGGCTGGTAAGCACTGGAACAGGTTGCATTAGGGTGGTGCTGAAAGTTTGTAAGAAGTCGTTAGGCAAACATTTGTCAGGAGTGACAGAGGTAGATTTGTTTCATTCATGTTCAGAAATAGGGCTTTAGATGAGCTTTGGAGCCCCTTTCTAGCACTGTCTCCTGTGTTTCCCTGAATTTACACGAGCCAGTTTTACTCGTGTCAGTTGAAGACCTTGTAGACTTGCAAAAATCTTTACTGAAAACCACTTCATTTGTCTTACAGAACATGAAGAAATTGATGTTACAAAAACTGTTGTCAATGGGCTGAGCAGCAATGGACAAGAAAAAGGTGGGTTAAGATCTCCAGAGACACTTCCAGAGCTCCTCCCGCATGTCAGCTGCCGATGTGCTTGATTTCCCCGGAAATTCACTGCAGCGGGGGCTTCCAAATGAAGTTCACTTGGCGACTGACACAAGAAAAGTCTTGTACTGCACCATGCTAGTAACAGCAGCATTTCTTAGCTCAACAAGTGTTCTTTGTCTCTTTAAAGTGGCAGGCTGGACTTGCCTCTTTGTAAATTTTTAGTGCTGTGTTGAGGAAAGCTGTACACTACTTGTGAGCACCTGCGAATCGGTATCTTAGTGAGTTGAGATAGCATGGGTGTGTGGTGCCTGTGTGTGAGCTGTGTTAACTTCAGGGAGAGGTGAAGGTTTGAGTCTGGGATTAAACAGCAGGAACTAACCATTTAAGTGATGAAAAAAATCTAAACAAACCAGTCTTCATGTTAACATCAGCGAGTTTGCAGTGTGCTTTATAGCATTCAGTTTTGTGGAGTGACCATGTCTGTTTTGGCAGAGTGAAAGTATGTGGGTATGGACTGATTTTCTGTTGGTTTAATTTCCTTTCTTTTCCTTTGATGCCTTTTTATAGTGGTTAGTATTTTGACTGCGTTGTGGATGGATGAATTCAGTCAGTTTCAAAGCAGAACAGAATCAAGATTGTTTCCTAAGCCACAGGCTGTTTGATTTGGGTTCTGTTGTATTCACAGGGTCTCTGCTCAGGAAGAAGTATGGAAAAGAGGGATTGATTTGGCTTCCTCTTTTATAAAACAAAATAATTAAACCTATCAAATCAAATACTAATGATTTTATGAGTTTTGAAAAAATTCTGTTAGGCTCTTTGCCCAGGCTTTTGATGCTTGAGACCCCTTTTCTAGGTTGTGAAATCTGTGCTCTCCAGTTTTGTCGGGTATCAGAAAGATCTGCCACAAGAGGGGGCGTACACACCACCCTGATGTCAGTGTCTGCCTCAGAGCTGGCCCAGTGCTCAGTGTTAGTCTGTAAAGTATTAGAAATGTGGCTCCTCTTACTCCTGATTTTTCAGGCATGAGATGGCGTGGAATATGACAAGACATTTATCATTTTCCAGAAAATACATGCAGGAAACAGGTTTTATAGAAGAAAATCCTGGCTCTGCAGAATCAAGAATACTACTCAAATTATGCTGGTAGAGTCATGATATACAAGATGTTTATCTTGGCATCTCCTGTTGAGCTTCACCTCTGACTAGTACTGCCTTTTTCACAACAACCCCTCTTTGTACCCATTGGTTTGAACAGTTTTTTAACAACTGCTAGAATTTTGCATAGTGCTATGTGTGGTTTTCCCCAGTGTTACCACATATAGTATAATTAGTGTGCTAGCTAATGAAGTCAAGTAGAAATCTCTTCAATTTACTGTTTATATGGATGGATTTTTTTTTCTGAAATAGCTATATGGATGCTATGCTTTATAATGGGACATTTTTCAAAATTATTCTACTTCCTTCTGTTGTTGAACTTGTAAAAAATGAGCCATGAAATTCAGAATTAATGTAATATGACTAGTTTAATGTTCTTCTCTCAACTTTTCAGTACTTGGTTGTGGTTTTTTTTTCATTTTATTTTGGTTTTGCTGAACCGTATTAATGTTTTACTTAACATTTTTATTTTTGCATGTAGTGTACCTCAGTTAAATGATTACACTAAAATTTTTTGATGGCTTCTAAAAATTAATGCTTCCAGATTCTTTTTGCCTGCAGCATAGTGGCAGTCAGCATTAGTTAGTTAGGCCATTCAGTAAGCAGTTCTGTATGCTGGATAAAGCAGACACATCCTGAATTAGGGCGAATGAAGGGATATTTTTAACAGTTGCATCATTGCTCTCTAGACTGCTTTTGTATTTGAAATTTCCTGCTATTGTGTCTCCAAGTATGTTAGAAAATTTTGTGGCATGCTTCCCAAGCTCTGTTCTTTCCTTTTTGGATGTGCCATTTACACTTTTGTGTTTGCAGCTGTTGACGTCCCTTTATGTACACGTTCTATTTCTGCCGTTAAAATAATCCCTGTGAAGAAAGTGAAAAGTTCTCCTCACCTAGTGCTGCCTACAGGTATCTTCTTTCCTCCCCTGCCATGCCTTAGTTAGCCATAATTGTCTCTCTCCTTTATCATTGTCCCTCTGCTTCACCCACATGCTTTGGCTAATTCTCAGCTTCATGCTCCTCTCACTCCTCCCAGAGCTGCAGATTTCATTGGTAGGTAATGCAGTTAGCTCTTATGGCACAATACACTGTTCTCAATTATGCTGCTCTTCTGCAGACCTAATTGTGTCTGCTTGAATCTGGGATCATTGTAAGCTCTTCTACTAATGCTCAATTATGAAAAATATTGTTATTATTATTATAGACTCATTTTGAACCAAACTCCTGAAGAACCAAAGAATGTTTCCTGCATATCTTTGGTCTTTATGAAAACAGATGGTTCAAGCATAGTTCAACATTGGTAGTATGGTTTTGTTTTTCTGTACATGCACTGAATTTAATCCACATGTGAATGAGTAAGGATGTTAGGCTGTCACCCTCTCCCCAAGTGCATGCTTCCCCACTAGAAGTACAAGATTATGCTTGTACTTTGCTGGGCAGTCAGACTAGTGTAGCTGATACTGCTTGTGTCTCTAATCTGTCACACATGTGCTTTGTTGGACTAGTACAGTGCTAATGTCCTGTTTATTACTAGCTGCTGGATGAGCGATTCAGATTCTTGCTTTCTGTCCTTTTGAGGGAATACATCATTCCAGACATTTGTTTTCATCTCCGAAGGTGAGATAGTCTGGCAAGATCTTATTTTCAAATATTTTCAAAGCATTTAATTTTTTTTTAATTCAGAGCATTTTTTTTTTCTGACTCTTATTCTTTTGGTTCAGTATACAGGTTTAATCTGTTGTATGGAAAATAAAATTAAAAACCATTGATTCCCAAATTTGATTCTCCTCCAAATTGATGAAGATATTGTTTTGGCATGTCATATGTGTTGAGCTTTGTTTCCATTTCTCTCCAGTGCCTGTGAAGCAAATGTAGGCTTAGGTTTGTAAGACAGCTACCCTGCACTCTTTGTGGATGTTTATATCAGGCCCAGTGACTCCCAACATCGTGTCCATGCTTACAGTTACAGCACTCTTAAAATTGGAGTCTTGCAGCTGAAACCTTTGTCCTTGGTTTGAAAGTGAGTCCATAGAGTCTTTGGGCTCTGTGTTGTGATAGCCAGAACTGCATTCTTGGCAAAAGGAATCCTGACCCTACCTGAATCATGCAAAAATCAGTCAGAGAGAGAATCAACTTCTATTTCACCAGGAATGTGGGTGACCTTAAGCTGTGATCAGCTGTGGTATATTTAAGGATGAAACACCATTTGATGTGTCTGGGTGGATAGTCTTTCCCCTCACAGAGCCTGCCTCAATTCTGCCTCAGTTAGCTAAAAGCTGAACTATAGGAAAGCATCTTCTGATTTCTTACTTACTCCATCCTTTTTATAGTCCTAAGTATGGATCTAAAACTGTGCTTTTTGTGAAATCCCTAAAGCATTGGAAGCCTATGTAAGGGCTTCAACAGTGGAGATTCCAGAACGGAGGGCTCTCAGTGAGAGCCAGGAGTCTTGCATTCATTGAGATTCTCCTCTTACTGCCATTGTTCATCTGGCATACTGATGTTTCCCCATACTGTGGCCTCACTGGCTGTGGTTTGCATGGTTTGCAACCTTAGCCAAGGTGTTACCATCGTCTCTAGGCACTGTACTGGTGTGGGTTTGGTGGGGCATGGCCTTGCTGAAATCAGCCAGGGAATACTGATCTGCACAAAGGTGGGCTGTTGTCTGGACAATAAACAGCAGCCTTTGTCCCTCTGTCCAGCCTGAAGGCATCATTTTTGTTATAACAGCAGTTCCTGGAGAAGAGCTGCATCCTTCCCCATGCAGAGATAGAAGCATCCTCAACCCATAAAAATAGAAATTATTGTGTTGTCACTTGTGTAATGCAGCATGCACTCAGTACCTCTTCACACTCCCTGTGCAGTCATGGTAGGGCTGGTGCCTCTGTGTAGGTAAGTGAAGTCTGATGGCAGCTGCAGGGTCACTAATAGTGCATGAGAAGAGGAGGTGATGTGTTTGTCTATGGAAATAGCCTAGAGAAACAAGACACTTTTCAGGCTTATGATTTCCAGAGGTATCTTAAAGGAAGCAACTCTCCAGAAAGATGTTAAGCAGGAGGAGAAAGAGAAGTAGCTTTGAAGTACTGGTTTGTTATTACCTAATAGGAGGACAGGAGGAGAAAACCCAGGTCATGGACTGAAATATACAAAGGTAAGCCTGCACAGAAGCTGTGCTGAATTGTGCCTCACCAAGGATGCTGGCATGATCTGGTATCTGATCATGATCACAGGTTGATCTGAATAGGCATGTGTTAAATCTCCTACTTTCTGGGATTTGGGTTCCTGTGTCAGAAGGTGAAACACTGCAATGAAGTGGGGAGATGGCAGGAAGGTGACTTGCAGTGCCTTGCCTTTAGATCGTATTCAGCATTGTTAGAAGATTTTATCTTCCAGTGGTCAAAAGTTTGGGGTTTTCTCCTATTTCAGTCCTCCACAAAAGGCATTTGGCACACAAAGTCTGTGCATTATGTCACTGGGACATCCCTATAGGAGAGCTACAGGTGTAATGGAAGACTGTCCTTGCTAGCACTGTATCTGTGTGCAAGGTAGAACAAATATAGCAAATGGCCATGTGACCTTTGGTTCAAACACTCCTTTCTCTCCCTCTCCCTCTTAGCTTTGTTGCACCAACTCAGAACTTAACTGCTGCATTCATCGATTACATGAATATAAAACTGCTTTGATTTCTCAATGCTTTAAATACAGAGCTAATCTTCATCTGCACAAACATTACTAGATTGATTCACCTGGAGGCAGCCATGCTAAAATTACTCTAGCACTCTGATGGCTCCTGATAGCTTTGCATCATCCCTTTCTATGTGTTTCTTCTGTGCACGTGCATTTCCTGTAGAAATGGATCCCACAAAAGTCTGCAGTGGAAAAGGAGCTGTAACTCTCCGGGCAACTCCATCCTATGAAGGGAGTCGGAATGTCACTTCACCATGTCCTCAGGATGCTGAGCAACCTGAAAGTAAGTGGTGGAAGGTTAACTGACATCTGTTACTCACAGTAACCTCAAGACAGGTCAGTCCTGGCTCTTGGGTTTACTTTATAATTATGCTTTAAAGCCCAGAATTCCATAGCATAGTTGGAAACCTCTTGCAAGGACCAGACCAGTAGAGAGACTGACTCCTAGTACACGATTCAAGACTGCTTAGTCATTGACTAAAGTTTGTCAGGAGCACCAAAAACTCTCAGTTCTTTTCTTTCTTCCCCTCCCACCCCCACTGCCCCCAGGGCAGCCTGTGTCACCTCTTTTTACCCCAGGCATGAGGTGGAACAGAAAGAAGCTGAGCAGTGAGCAGTGCTGCTGGCCCTGCAGCATTCAGCTGGGTTGTCAGGGAAGCGGGCAAAGCGTCCCCCAGCCGGACAGCGTCACCACAGAGCTCTGCTGCCTTTCAACAGCAGATGTGTAATTACTTAATTGTGGGAGACAGGCACAGCATAGCAAACCTGGCCGGTGTCGTGGGTCTGGCAAAGAGGATGAACTCCCAAAGGCTAGATGCCGTTAAAGGGGAGGGGGTAAAACGTGCTCCTGAAAGCAAAGCATACATTGTTTCTGACTCTATTGTTGGAGAAAGGGCAATTCCATTAATTCCAGCCCTAATGTGCCACTTTCTGCTCTGTCTTCTCCCGTTCTGCTCCTCCCATGACCTACCCTCTTTTTATGCTTGCCTTTCTCTGTTTCTTCACTCCTACCCCCTACTGTTGCCTCTCTCCTTTCTGTTGATGGCTTCATAAATTTCCAACAGCTTGAATGGCAATGGGTCCATCACTATGGAAATCAGTTCATTAATACTTCTTTTGCTGACTCTCTCAATTGCTCTATGAAATGTACTTTGGAGCTTTGTGCATATAATTTAAATAGCAAAATGGGTACAGAGTGGAGAGGACCCCAGTGAGAAGCAGGTAAATATGTGATGAGACCACTGCATGCAGCTGCAGGGACTGACTTGTAAAATGATGTTGTATCTTATTACACCCTTCATGCATTTAGCCTGCAAAACTTGATCTATTTGTTGGTAATCCTTTATCTCAATCACATATAGTGATATTGTTAAGGATAGCTATGTCTTCATAATCTGAATACAGGGTCCCTACATTTCCAGTAATTTGTGGTGTCTGGATGTCAAGCTGCAGCTTTAGAAAGTAGCTAGCTGGGCAGCCTTTTTGCCTCTGAAATAAGAATGTCAATGAACAATTGTTTCTTCATTGCTCTGAATGAATTGCCTTGTGTTTACAAAGGTCAGAAACAAGGAGGACATCATGTTTAGGGCTGGTCTCTATGGTAATTACACAGCCCTGTCAGAAAGCATTTTATGTGTGAAATGTAGTAGCTTGACTCTTGACTTCAATTGGTACATGTTTTCTGGAAATGTAATGGTTTATTTTTTCCCCCTTTCTTTTCCTCTATGCCTATCCTCCACCCCCACCTCCTCTGTCCCTCCTTTCTGTCAAACACTTAGGTCTGGAGCCAGAAAACTCAGAAACAGGTATAAACATTGGCCGCTTCTGTTGTTACTTCCGTTGCTTATTGGAATTATTTCTTGTTGCCTGGGGAAAAAAAAAAAGGGGGGGAGGGGAAGGAAGCAGAGTCCCCTCCTTTCACTTGTCCTGCAACTGGAGGGAATCTGTGATCTGAGTTTTCTTTCCCCTCGCAGATGATTGGAGGTCGTCGTCTAACACCGATGCCAATGGGGATGCCCAGCCATCTTCTCTGGCTGCCAAGGGTTATAGGAGTGTGCGTCCAAACCTCTCTTCAGAGAGCAAGCCACAGGTAAGCCCTTCCTCTGTGACCCTGAGGTGATCATCTGGGTTCAAGCACTGAATTCATGATCAGGAGTCCTGGGCTGAACTCCAGTCTTGACTGCAGATGGGTAAGTTGCTGTGCCTCAGCTTTTTCTGCCTTTAAAATGGGGGCAGCACTGATGTCAGCTAAGTGTTGTGGAGCTCATGTATTCAGGCACACCACAGTGTTTCCTCAATGGATGAAGGAGGAGGACAACGCTATTTGCAAGAAAAAAGGTGAAGTAACCATCTGTAATTATTTTGTATTTTATGCTGGTTTATTTCCTAGAAATTGCTGCAGGCTGAAAACAGAGTTGCACCCTACATTAAAAATAAAATATTGGGGAAATGCCTTTCAGTTTTTATACTGTAACTGACAGAAGCCAACAAGGGAAAGGTTATTTGTATCTGAAGGTAAATGATTGAAGTCAGTCTGCTAAGAGAAGTGCAATGTCATCCTTTTTTTTGGGGGGGGTGCTCAGAAGCAGTCTGGGAGCTGGTGAGAAAACCCTTCATTAGAAACTGGATTCTTGTGTGAAACAGAGTCCCTTTAAAGCCCAGTCCCCTATCAGTGTGACTGCTCCCATCATCAGGGTCCCTTTAGCAGTGCTACAGACCGGGTACTGTAAGTGAAAGTGGGAGAGGGAACAGCTCCAATGAAGGTGTGGGAAGGAGCACCACCTAAAGAGAGACCCATTTCTGCTCAACACTTAGAGCTGTCCTGTAGCCCTTTCCTGGTCTTGTTGATGAACAGAGTGAGCACTGGCATACATAATACTTGTCACAGAAGTCTCGAGAACTACTGTTCAACCTGAGCTGAAATAGAAGTTGTTCCAAAAGGAATGAACCTATTCCAAGGCAGAAGCCCTTTAGAACAGCACTAACCAACCCACTTCTTCACTCCCTTATGCTGCAGGGAAAGGGTGGGAGGGGCTGAGGTGCAACATGTGTACAGCAGATTTTGGAACAGCACCTGTAATTTTATGAAACTTTTCTACATCTCTGTCCATATAACAAGAATAGGTACTTGCCACAACTTGTCACATATGGATGACTTTTAAAGGACATCTCTTTCCAGAATTAAATGTTGCAAGCTGTTAAGGCATCTTCATTCTCTGGTTTTGACATTTTTAGCAGTGGCCTAGGCAGCCTTTGCCCATAAAGGTATAACAACGGGGTGTTTGTAAAACCTACTTTCACAGTCTCCAAAGGGTTAATTTGCAAAAATCCAGGGAGCTGTTGTTCACCGGGTGGGTATTTTCTTCTTTCCAGTAGGTCTTTGTTTTCAGCTACTGGCAAAAAAGTAATAAATAAAATGAAACCTCTGTGTTTTTATTTTATCTCAAAACAGTTTGGCTTTCAGAAAAAATTCACTGTAATTGCAAATGCAGTAGGCAGATGATTTGGAGTTAGCAAGCTATATGTTGCCAAGTACCAAAGCCAGTAAAGCTTTTATTATTATTTTCTAGAAGCAGGATTTCTCTCTTGGCGATCTTGATTCTGGAGGGAAGTTCTTATGATTTCAGTTCCTCAAAAAACTGTAATTTTTCTGGTCTTTCTGAACGTGTTTCAGGAAAAATCCTAAAGAGAATTGAAAAGCTGGCCTTTAGAATGAAGAAATACTCACTTTTTACTAAGCCAGCTGTAGTAGGCTACAGCACTCACTTCATGTCTGCTTTCATTAGCATTGGCAATATTAATTTTTCAGCAGTGCACTTAACATGCAGAGATGGCCTAGAACTCTGAATTTGGCTTTGCAGTTCAAATGTCCCCAGTGCTGGGAAGTGTTTAGTTATGCAAGCATGAGACTGAATTTAGTTAGCCATGGTGTTAAATCTTGACTGAGGCTTTCCCGGGGCATGGTGAGTATTGCTGTGCAGGCCTCTTGAAACAACACAGTAGTGAGAATTATTGAGAGCAGAGAGAGAAACATGTAGGCAGGGACCTGAGGGCTGGGTTAAGTTTGTGTGCTGCAGTGAGCTGTGCTGAGAAAGAATGTGTGGGACGATGGATGTGAGTGAGTTCTGCACTGGCCTTCCAGATACTGTATTTGCTTTTTATTCTTGCTGTATTAAAACCTGCTTAACCCAAGTCTAATGATCAAATTCGTTCTGAGAATTTAATTTTTTTCCTTCCTTTTTCCTTTCATTTGATGCTGCTTCCTCTCTCCTTCCTACCTTCTTGACTCTGCCTGATCAGGCTCCTCCCCGTCCTCCTCTTCCCAAAGAGGAAAGCTTTGCATGGCGTCCTCGCACTGACACTAAAGTGACCAACCTGTTGCCAGTGCCCATCATGGACTGTGTGTACCTGAATGCACCCAAGCCTTACTCACAGCGTGCATCACCAAACACCAGTGCACGCTGTTATGTGTCATCACCTACCCCCTACGGGGCTGTCCCCAGTGGGAAGCAAGGCTTGCCAGCAGGGCATTCTCCCTCTTCAGGCCCCAAAGATGAGGTGCATGCTGGGCAGCCACTCTTGGAAAGTCACTCCTCATCTGGTGCATCATCCATACAACCCAACCCTGTCAGGGCAGATCCCAGTAGTAAGGCTGGAATGAATTCCAGTCATGAGACGAAGGCGGATAAAAAGGTCAGCAAACTATATGTAGCTTGTTTATCTAACAGCACTTGCTCAGGCGCATCTCAAAATTCCACTGGCACCACACATGACCCAGCAGCCAGCACCAGTTTGGGCGCTGAGCTCACTCAGGCACCAGCCACCAACATTGTTCCCTCTGTAACAGACACTGAAAAGTCTCTTCCTGCTGCTCCTCCTCCTCCTATTCCTCCCAGGCCGTACTTTTACATTGTCCTCAGCAAAGACGCAGTTAGTTATGGTGCAGGCCAGCCCTCCCGGACTCAGCCGTCACCTCCGCAAGCTGTGAGGGACAGAGTGCTAGAGCCCCAGAGCACGGCTGCCACAGAGGACAGGATGAGAAAAGAGCCTTACCTTACTCAGCAGCGACAGCCACCATACAAGGCAATGGGACGCAGCATGGTACATCTTTTCTCCATAACCTTGTTTTCTTTCAGCTGAGCGAACGGTTCTTTAATTCGTTACAATGTTCCCTTAATGCTTTATTCCCCTCCTACCTTAGTTTCTCAGCACTTGTTGTGCTGCCCTCAGTCTTGTGGTCTTTTACTTGATAATATTTAACACCCCGAATGTGTCCCCCTCAATGTTGATCTGTGTGTCTGTGTGTGTGTGGTGTTTGTAGGGAGTTGGGTTGGCCTGGCAAGGATCTTTCTATTTTAGGGACATGTAAAAGAAACAAGCTCTGTAATGTATAATGGTTAGAGCTTCTCAGGTGATGGTGAATGCTGAGCTGTTCTTTGTTTGATTTAGCCTCACTGCAAAGAGCTGGAGAAGAGGGGTGGTGAGGGGGAATAAATATTTTTGTGAAAAAACATTGTGTTCATAGAGGCCAGGGCTGCAAGCCTGAAGAGGTATGTCTCCTTAGGGGAAAGGTGATCTTTGTATCATTTTGGGTACATTCCTTGCATGACACAACATGGCTGCATTAGACTAAAGTAACAATCTCCCCCAGTGCATAACAACGCCTTGTTTCCAACAGGATGCCACTGCCACCACCTCAGCTCAGCCTGGAGTTATAGTAGTCCCCCTCCTTCAGGTTAATCCAGACAGACAGCAAGAAGGCAGCTCCAGCACTCCACCACCGCCTCTGGTTCCTTTCGGGCAAGGCTCCGTATTCCCTGAGATTGTTCCTCCTGGCTCACCCTTGACTTTTCCAACTCTAGACGATTTCATTCCCCCACATCTCCAGAGGGGCTCCCACCATAACCAAGCTCCCTCCACATCTGGCACGTTACCCTCTGTTTACCCGAAACTGCCATTCTTCTCATCACCACCTTCACTTGTCCCTCCAGTCACGGGGGCTTTGCACAGGGGCTTGAAGCCTGAAATCACTGGAGTCATCTCACATACAGTAAGCTTGCCAAGTACCCTCCTCGCCCTTTTCCTAAATTTGTATTCCTGGATTAAAATTACTTTCTCCTTGCAATACTAAACTTGAGGGAGGAGTGATGACTCACTCCCTGCCAGCAGCATGACAACTGAAACCATGTTTGAGTCCTGTGCTAGTGCATGCGGTTTGCCTGCCTTGTGCAGCTTTGAAATTTCTTTTGACTTCTTGCAACATTTGACTGTCTCCCTTTGTGCCCATTCTGCTGGGTGATGTACACCTTAAGAGTCTTCACAGGATTTGCTCAGAATAATGAATTCTGCATAAACTGAATAGCTGCGACTAACTGATCTTTTCAGGCTCTTTTTATAGCATCCTTAATTGTGTTTGAATAACATTTAAAGCAGCAACAGCAGGCGAGTTAAAGGTTAGGGCTGGCTTTCTGTTCCACTTGGAGCCACAAGACCATATGGTCTCCACACAAATCCCTGATAAAATCAGTGTAAGATTGCTGCCAGTATCCAATGACCTACAAGTTATAAGATCAGTTACTGTACTAAGAGTCCTCCAAGCATGGAGGTGCTATGCAATGGATCAGGCAGAGAGTGTTTCTTCATTTTGCAATTGCTCGTCTGAAAATTTTTAATAATTCAGTCCACAAGAGTTGGAACTTGGAATTTACTGTGTTCTTCTTGAGTTAGATTTTGTTTCTCTTTAAGCTCATCACCTTTTCAAAAAGTCCTCGAGGACAAGGAGGAAAAGTGGCTCTCAGTTAAAATTGCAGAGGAGGCAAAAAGTACCTCCTTGTGCTG
The DNA here is from genome assembly GCA_024865655.1 of Emberiza elegans. NCBI lineage: Eukaryota > Metazoa > Chordata > Aves > Passeriformes > Fringillidae > Emberiza > Emberiza elegans. The sequence goes on along the minus strand of JALJVW010000241.1, from coordinate 20,238,431 downwards.
AAAGTCTTACAGCCACCTTTTTTTATGCTTGCTTGTGGGGACAAGGTAGAAGTTCAGCAGAAAATTCATTCTCTCATGATGATGCTTGCTCTGCCCTTTGACTCTATAGGGATCTAGCAAACAGGCACATGGGCTGGGGGAAAGTGAAAAACCACCAAGGATGATATTTTCCAAAAGTTCTCAGCATTGGCCTTTCTATTTTTATTAAAATTGGTAGGGTTTTTATTTCAGAGAGCACTGAATGAAAGTTTGGATTTGGTGTTTTGGTTTTTGTTTGTTTGGTGTTCTTTGTTTGTTTGTGTTTTGTAGGGGGTTTTTGAGTGTTTTGTGTTTTTTTTAATGGAGTCTATCTGCAGATTCCAGAAAAAAAAAATCAGGAGGCATCCAAATCATAGAGGAGCAGTGGAAATTTTGCTGTACCTGACTTTCTTGATATGAGAGTTGAAACATTTTTGGACATGCTCACTTCAGGCATGTAGTCACCGAGCTGTTTTCCACAATGATTTAAATGGTCTTTGGTCTTTGTTCACCCACTTTGGTGACTTCACTGGGGCTGCTGTGCCTATCCTGATCCAGCATCCCTCTTCTTTGAGGGATTCTTATTTGTATTTTAGTTATCAAAGTGAAGCTCAAGCCAATTCTCACACTTTTCCCTGATTCTTCCTCCTTTTTGCTAATTGTATTGTTTGGAATATTATTGCAGTCAGCAAAGTGGGACTGGTCTCTCTCTAGGGGACATCTGTTCCTGAAGACCACTGGTTATTTTCTGTCCCCACGAAGTGTCTATGGCCTGAACAGCTGCTGCTCGAAGCAAGATCACCTTTATCCAACAGAATAAGATTGTTCTTCCCCATTTCCCCTCCAGGCTGGAGAGGCTGTAGGTGCTTGCTCTGATTTTGGCCAGTTGTCACTATGATTTATCTTTGAGCTCTGGTGCCAGGCCTCACTTTGGCCCCTGTTCAGTCCTCTGCCTGATGCTGTAAGTCCTTTCATCTGATGCTGGTGTGAATGAAGGGCACTGACTTGCAGTTGCACTTTGTCAGAAAAGCTGGAAGTAGGAATTTTTCTGGAGCAATATTCTGGGCATATTCAGGGGTTTTTTTAATAATGATGAAAATGCCCTTGAATGCTCAACTGATTTTACAGATCAGTGGCTTGCAGCATTTGGGTCCGGAGCAGCAGGAATGCAGGAATTTGGTTTGCTGTCCCATATTCTCTTTGTTTGGATGCTCAGTCCCCATTAAGGGTAATTGTGTGTCCAAATTCCTTAAGAGGCTTTGAAAAATCTCAGTGTAAGCTGATGCACACACAGTCTTTAGTCATCATCCCTTCTTTATCTTAGCCACCTTACCACCACCAGAAGTCCAATATCCATGGACTGAGGCTTTTCAAAGGTGAGCTAGGTTTCAAAGTCTCCCTGCAGACACAGCCTGTATTTCTACAGAGCAGCCAGAGCAGTGGTGATATCATGGGTGGGTTTGAACTAAGCAAGTAATGGAGCTGGATGCTTTAGGAGAGCAAGAGCATCTTGCTCTCTGTGTTCCAGCAGCAAATCCATCTTCCTTACTAGAGTCCTACTTGTTACCCTCTGTCAGTTTTGGGGCCTTTTTATGTCATTACTTTAAGCAGGTAGGTATCACATAGTCTCCTGAGTGACAGTGCTAACTTAATTCCTTAGACTTTTCCTACCAAACCAGCTGCAGTAATACTGTTTCATTCCAGAATTGCATGAGTTTTGCATGTCTGACTTGCTATGAAAGGAATACTCTTGGAACAAATGTTTGTGTGTGGATGTATCAGGGGAAAGATGTCTGCATCTTCCCCCGTCCCTAAACTAGATTTGCTCATTTCTGACACCCTGTGTTTGCTCCAGTGTCTGCTAGATGAACTTAGTGCCCTCTTTTGGGGTTGGAGTTGTGAAACCCAACACCAAATAATTATAGTACTGCCTTAGCAAACTAATTTCATTAACAATGAGCAGGGTATGTACAAGGAGCAAGGTAATACTTGTGCTTATGCCTTTTTTACTAAAATATGCTGCGATTATGCTTCTCATTGAGCCTAAAATGTTGGGGTTTTTCACGGATTTTCCCAGTGTAGCACCACTGGCATGCTGCTAATCATGTATTGCTCTTCTTTCCAGGACCCAGGTCCTGTGCTAAATGAAGTGCCCCAGCCTGGCACTGACTATCCAACCTCCATCACTTCCATCAGCAAGTCTGCCTCTGCCTATCCTTCTACCACAATCGTCAATCCCACTATTGTCCTGTTGCAGCACAATCGAGGTAAGGAGACTTGCATATAGAAAATTTTGGCTCAAAATAGGGAAACTGTTATGCTACAAGGAACTGGAGAATGTGTGTGCTGGTGATAATTAGGTCCAGATTACGAAGAACAAAGTTGCCTCGAAATAGTGTTGGTGACTGGAACATACAACAGGCAAGTGAGATTGATAAATTTTTTCTAATTAAAACCTGTGGATGAGAATCTCTTTGAGGCTGGGGAGAGGTTTTTAACTGGGCTGTGGACATATGAATAAGCTATTGCAAGGTAATAGCTGTCAGGTGTCTTGTCATGGTGGAAAGGGTTGTATGCTCCTTTATATCTGTCTGTAGAAACAAGGTAGCTTGTGGTAGCTTGAAAAGGTGATAAGCTACTTCTCAGCTACTGCAGCGTAAAGGCAGCTGTATTTTCTGTTACTGTGCAAGAGATTTGACCTCAGAATTTGTAGCAGAATTTATTCAGTAGTAAATAATCTACTTGCCCACAAGTTTGATCTTGGCAATTTTTTCCTCTGCCTGTAACTGGATCAACTCAAACTATATTGCAGTAATCCTTGAGCTCTGGATTTGCAAATGAGCAAAACAGCCTTGTTTGAGAACTCCCAGGAATCAACACCTTTCTCACACAAGCTGAATAGATAGTCCTATCTCTTTACCTCTGGATTTGGAGGGAAACTTTGCTCTCCTTTTTAGTTCTCCTGATGGCTGGCATTACCACAGCGTCCCATTTTGTTGTGCAGCACTAAAGACCATAGCTTGTAACAGGCTACAGAGATGCAGTCCGGTTTGCCTTGATTTCTAGTGGATTTGGGAAACTCCAGGAATCTAGCCAGTATTGTTGTGGCTTACCTTTTCAAAGGCTCAGAGTGCTGAACCTTCCTTTTACCCAGTGCATGTAGGGGTTTTTTCCCTATGTCAGCAGCTATTGGGTGAACATTATGTGCTGGAGCAGCTTGCCATCAGTGGTCGGCAGAGCAGAGGGCTGGGGCTAAAGATCCAAGTTCAGAGGTATTGGTCAGGGAGCTACACTGAGGAGAAATACCAGTCTCCCTTGCTGACATGGTCCACTTAGTACAAATATGTAGTGAAGGTGGGTTCCTCTAGAAAACAGCACACAGCTGGAGGTTTTTTACTATGGCAAACTTGCTTGGCAAGTGTTCTAAGCCACCCCAAAGCACAGTTATTTCCTGTTCAGGCATTGCATGGCATGGTTTATCATAAATATATAACAGGTGTGTTTAATGTATTAAAGTTTTTTAATCTGTGCTCTAACAATATGAGCTTTCAAAACTGTTTGTGCTTTTTATGTCACTAAAATATTTTATTCTCTTAAAATGGCTTTCATGCTTTAAAAAAAGAGTTAATTGCTAGGGAATTTAAAAAGGCAGAGAACAGAGTGCTAAGCATTCTTGGTTTATTCTCCTGTGATTTGGGTAAGTCATTTGGACATCCTTTTAGGAAACACGAACTTTAGGGTGGTGAAACCTGCTGAGTGATACCACAGATACTCCAGTCCAGGAACTGGTTAATGAAAAGCCTCTAACCAAGGGGACTGTTTCAAGAACCAAAGCCTTCAAGCTGTGTCTGTGCACAAGTCTTTGAATCTGTGGCTTAGTAATATGTGATGAGACCCAGCAAGCACCAGCAATTACTTTATCCTTTCCTATATCCCTTTGAAATGCTACAGCAGTATTATTTCAAAATGTACTTCATGATAATGGTAACAGAGTTAGTTATCAAGTTGCTTGACTCTGTGAATTTTTATTGGTTTTCAAATTGTCTCTTGTCCAGTGTTTTAGTCTTTAAATATTCTGATGTTATGAAAAAAATAAAAATTTAAATATAAGTGCTCTTTGCAAATGTATTGGTCACTGCATTATGAGATTTATGTTATCCCACGAGGCTGCTGTGTGGAGAAGGACCATGGGCTGTCACTTTGGCAGGGTATTTGAAAACAGATTCTCTCCCGCAACTGCTATCATTCTACAGTGTATTTCTTGCCTGTCAGAAATGCAGCACCAGAGCACTTGCTGTTTATGTCTCACACATTTGTCCTGTGTTTCTTTTTGTTTTGTTTTTTCCTTTACCACAGAACAGCAAAAAAGGCTTAGTAGCCTGGCAGGTATGATGTGAAAGGTCTGCTACTCCCCAGCTGCTGCCTCTGCTGGAGCAAAGCTGCTGCTTTGATAGCTTGTGGGGTGCCTTTAGCAAACACACTGCCCAGGAACTGCAAAGGAATATACCAAACACCTAAATTACTCATCTGTTTGTCCCAAGTCATAAAATTTACCAAGCTTTTAAACACGAATCCTTTAGTTCTGAGTTTTGCAGGGCAGAATTGTGTTTGCTCATGGTACCAACAGATCAATGCATTGCTATGCACGAGCCTTTCCTCCACTGTCTGCCCCTATCAGATTTCTACACATTTAATTGCTTTGGGCAGGATGATGATGTGCATGTGAATAAACTTATCTTTCTCTCTTCAGTGCATGCAGTGATGTAAAAATTATAGGATTTGCAAGTCTTGATGAGGCAGACTGAAATTGCAGGTGTTTCCTCTGCAGGAAATCCACGTAGAAAAAAAATCCTTCACTGAGTGTAAGGGTTGCTGTGCTGCAGCTCTGCAGAGCTTCAGAACAATCTGAATTCCCTCGGTGATGCCTGCTGCTACCTCTGGGTGTCAGTTGGACAGTGTCAAGGAATTCCAATTTGGAAGCAAGGCAATCTGAAGAAATTAGTTATTTCCCTCCATCTTTATGCAGACTCCTGTGCAATCATGTCATATGTATGCTTAAACAACATTTGTTGTTTACACACTCTGATTAGGGCATGGAAATGAATTGGAAACATCATATACTGTCTGCAACAAATGGAACTGTCAGACAGGTGAATGCAATCTGTTAAAAAGTAGTGCACCACATTTAGGTTGAAATTGGCAGAAAAAGATGTACAGGAGACTGTATTACAGGTGCTTTTTGATGAAGACTGACATTGTAGAGTTATTAATTAGTCAAAAGAAACAATTGTTGAAACAAAAATTGTCTTATATGACAGCTGAGACTATCGTGAGATGTGTGATGGTAACTGCCTGAGAGATGCTTGCCTGCTTTTGCTGGCATTGGGCATTTTCTTGGGAGATTTCCTTCAGTGTAGCTGCTAATCACAACCAGCAGTGACAGCCTGTCTCTTCAACTACTTGCTAGAATTCTTGCCTTAAAAGAGCCCAATATGGTGATGTTGTGAAATGCTGGGATGGGATAAAAATCCCCCATTGTCATTTCCAGATTCAGTGCCAGACAGATTAGTTTCTGACAGAGTTGATTCAGCACTTCTGCGGGACAAGCCGGCTCAGGGGACTGTGCCAAGTGAGAAGAGGGCAGCGGAGGAGAAGAGAAGCACTGTCAGGAGCCCTCCCTACATGGCTGATACCTCTGTCGATGACATTGGAATTCCACTGAGGGTAAAACACTTGAGCATGTGGTTGGTGCACAAAGCCTGGGCTACATTCTGCCTACCTTAGGACTGAGGGAACTCACTAAAGCTGCAGAGATTTAAGGGAAGATAGAATTCTAATTCCAATATGTTTTATGATGAATTGTTCCATTTGCTATCTATGACCTGTTTCAGCTGCTTCAGGGAAAAGAAAATTTAAAATTAGTGTTTCTTATAATATATGAAAATAATGTTTTCTGCTCCTCTGTTTCCTTCCCATCTAGCAGCTGAAGGAGAGTTTTGTCTCATTTTAGCCATCTTAGAGGCAGATACCTCCTTTATATGTGATTACATTCATTCAGTGTTCGGGAGAAATTATGAAAAGAGTTATTAACCTACTCTTACAACTAGTTTCTGGAATGACTTAAGCACTCAATGTTTCTAACTGTCCACTGAATACTTAGGAAATTGGTACATATGACTAAAACAGGGAAGTTGTTTAAGTTTGGATGTCAAACTGGAATAATATACAAAACATTTCATACAATCTGTGGTTCTAGAGAGGTTACAACTTTCCTCTGCAAAGCTTTTACATTATTACTTATTTGAATGAAACATCACATGAGATGATATATCTGAGTGAAATAATTAGTATTTCAGGATATTCATATGATGCAGTTTTCACATAGAGTGTAATTATTTTTTCATTGCTGGAAGATTTGTGATAACTTTGAAAGGCTGGTAGAGTCACTGTTGATTATTTCTATGTATATTTATTTTCCCAACAGAATACAGACAGATCGAAGGACTGGTACAAGACGATGTTCAAACAGATCCACAAGATAAATAGAGGTACTGTAGCACAGATGGTTTTTATTTACTTTACAAGACCATCTTGATGACATTTTGTTTCATCCATATGAAGAATTTTACTGGATGTTAAAAGCATTTATGTTAGTTAGGATGTGCTCTCCACCACGGAACTCAACCAATGTATTTGAAATTTTGAAGTCAAAGGTAGGAGAACAATGAAGTCCAAAGAAAGGTCTGAGTTGTTCTGAAAGGTGAACTGCAGTGCCCTCATGAAATCAACTCTACTATTTGAGACCAGAAAAGCTGATAATAATTCCATACTAAGGAAAAATAGATCCCTGAACTTCAGTTTTACCAGCTAACCCAATCTACACACTTTTAAAATACAGTAGGTTATCTCTGAAACTTCTCTGTGCATAAGAGGAAACTTTTTACACCATTAACCTTTAGTACCTGCACAACAAAGCAGGATTTGATGTTCACTGAAACCAGTGGAAGGGTTTCCATTAATTTTTGGTAAGTTCAGAATCTGAATTCTGCTTTTTCAAAACCCTAATCTTTCTCCTTTGAAAACCTAGAATTGTGGTGAGCACTTACAAACTTCACAGTGGTGAACTCTCAGGGGATTCCCACCTTGGGGCACTTCTATGCCTGACTGCTGATACATTCACATTTTTCTGTGTGAGAAATGGCTGCAGTAGCACTTGCAAGCTGACCCCTCTGAACAGCCTGACACGCAGGCAAGCACAGCTCAGATCTGTGCTTCTGGAACCAAATGCAGAGCATGCAAAACTGGAGCTGTTCTTGCTGTTGCAGGTGCTGTCCTGATGAGCTTTATGCATAGATAAATGCTGTGCTGCAGTGGATGGGATGAGGGGGAGTTGAAGTATTTCCTAATCCTGCTGCTCCTAACAGAGGTTCTTTAGCTCAGCTAAAGCCCATGCTCAGATGGAGGAGAATGAGTTCAGTGCCCTTGGCTTCCAGGATCTCTCCCAAGGCCCAGACGTGCAAGGCAGCAATGAACAAAGAGGCATTCTAGTTTGTATCGTGCTAGAACATCAGCATGAGAGGGACTGTAGTCAGCTTGAATGGATTCTTGGCTCGCCCTTCTTCCCCTTAAAATCTGTCCTCTCTGTTCTTTTTTGCAAATCATGTTCCTCTCCTTAGACAATCCTGAAGAAAACCCTTATTGCCCTACCTACACATTTCCTGAACTTCCTGAAATCCAGCAAAAAACTGAAGGTACCAGAAGTTTAGTCAGAGTATCTGTTGTCTTGTGCTTTGAATTAACTGTACTATAGTGCCCTAATAATAACTAGATTTAGGTTCTAGTTTTCTATTACACTGCCTGGAAATTCAGTTATGCCCAGTATACCTTCTTGTGTGATGCATAAAATAACTAAATCTTTGCTAATCCATTAATCTCTTTTAAAGTATGATACCATTTACCCTAGTGTTATTAAAGTAGGGAATAAAATCATATGGTGATAGAAGTTGGGGAATGAAGCAGAACCTCCACTTCACTGTGGATAGTCTCAAAATCCACTGCTTTTCTCTGCTGCAGAAGACAATCCTTATTCTCCTACATACCAGTTTCCTGCGTCTACTCCTAGTCCTATCTCTGAAGGTAATAATTAAGGTCCATATCTATTTTTTCTGCACAAATGCTGCCTTATCAATTTATTTTCTTCCTGGAGTTTTTTCTAGTTGCTGAGCTTTATGCTGCCTCATAATGATTTGCTGCACTCTAAGCATTGCCTTGACTGTATGGTGCCTTTTTGGCTTTGCAGTGCTCCTCTGGCTTTGTAACCAGTATTTGACTAATGCTGCAGACTCGGGGTTTGCTTGGTTTTCCGCACTTATCAGTTGCGTGTGCAGTGATTATTTAACATGTCTAGGTTGCTGACTTTATGTGTAAAGATGGATTTAACTGAGATTTCTCCCCCCACCCCTTCCAAATCAATAAATTTCATTAATTATTTGCTTTGGTTTTTAACATTAACATAGTATTAGGGCCAGACCCAGAATGTCACTGAAGCATATTAGTAAAAAGGCTACTTGCTTCAGTGGGTTTTGGATCAGTCCCTTAGTGTAGGCTTTTAAAATAAAAATAACTTGATAGTGTAGGTTCAGGGCTGGTCTTAGGTGCACTTGGCATATCTAGGCAAGGACAGAGTTTGGATTCATCAGCACATCTTGCAACTTGAAATAACACTGTCTTTACCTTATCTCTTCATGTGCTCAGCAGATTCCTTTAAACTTCATATTCAAATCAGAATACTTCGCAATCATATTTCAGGGATGGTGAAACAGCACCTGTTACAGTGATAATTGTGTGACTATGCAAAATATTTATATATGAGAAACACTGGAATCTGCTGCAGATGTTGGATGTTCAGACATTTCCTGATTGGGAAGTTGTTGGTGTCAGCCTTGTTGGCTTGGTGCTTTGGTGACGCTTTAGATCCTGCAATCTAGGAACTTGCCTACTTAGCCTGTGCCTCAAGCCAACCCTGGTGAGACTATTAATTAACCATTTTATTCAATATTTGTATTAAACATCTGGTGGGTATTGTGTAAGAAGAAAGCATGCAGTATGAGCTGAGATACTCAAAGAAGGCAAGGAAATGTAAGGTGTATTTCACTGTTAAAATGAAGGCAGATGAAGTGTTGTACAGGTATCTAAGATACTTAATAACTTCTTAGTGAAATATATTAGGTGAAGTGCCCTGTCTTGCAAATTGTAATGCAGGGTAAGTGATTTTCTCTTGGCAGAATGGTGTGTGGGTATGGGTATGAGAGACACTGTTTCAGTAATTAATGGATAAAAGCATTTTACAGAGAATATTTCCTTGTTCATAATGAGGTTTGAAAATCCATTTTGCTCCTCTGGGCTAACATAGTTTTCAAACTCCATGGTGACAATATATTAAAGAGTCTGTTCTCCCATAAATGTCTCCTATGCACTTAGAAATGTGCATATGAAAGTAATTTGCTGGTTTATATAGTTGAAATTTTATTGGACTAAACACTGATTTTTATTCTCAATATACTGGGAAACATTTCTCTAATATTTGCTTGGATTCTTTTCTTGATAAGAAATACAAAATATTTGATGATGTGGAAGAGTTGGAGGGGTTGCAGGACATGTTTCACGTTTAGAAAACACTTCAAAGATCCATAATCAGTGGCAGTGCTTATACAGAGATGAATTGGAGCCTCACTTTCATACAATTAATGTCAGAATGGATTGATGCATAAGACCTCCTACAAACATCAAGAGGGCTCCCTTCAAAAATATATTCAGCATTTCTGAAACCATACAGAATATGTCCAAAGCATGAAATTAAATACAACCCTGCAGATTCTCTACCACCTAGAGGGAAACAGCCTCTCTTCTTTAAAGGAATCAGATTTTGAAGTTACAAACTTGTGATAGCCTGCTTTGAGAAGTAGAATCTCGTGGATAGAATGAAGCTTTGAGGAACAGATGATGTTGTTTTAATGCTCAATTCTGATTTACTGTAGTGTTATCAAACCCCTGCAAATTTCTGTTTCCATATTTCTTGTATAAAAAGGAAAGAAATGTAGACACTCTTCTTCATAAGATACTCAGAGACAAAACATACCTATTCTCCTCATTATTGTAGATATTAGAATATAAGAAATTGGAAAATTGCCATTATCTGAAGTGAGTTTTTATTGTACGGTTTTTCTTGTTTGAATGACAAGCTATAATGAATGTTGATATTTCTCTTCAAGTAAGTAAGTTTAATTTCTTTTATTTATTAACAGCACTAAAGAAGATTATTAGAGGTGAATAGCTGTGAAGGTCGTTTTAGACTTTTGTTTATCTGTACTTGTAGGGACTACTGAGTTTTGTGATTTACCAAATATTTTTCTGTCTGAGTAAATCAAACTTGTATTTAAGAATACAAGTAATTTTTGTCAACAGTTCAGTGTAATATGGATATTTGGTTTTCGTCAGTAAGGTTTAAAAATGGGAATTGGCCTTCTTAACCTGAAGGTTATGATGGGCATATGAAGACTCAATAACCATGTTTTTGGAACTTTAACCTTCTAATTCATTCACCAAGAGAACTAAAGCAGATAGGTTAGAGGTTTAGACTACCCTGAGCCTTCCTGAAAGGCTTAATGAAGGCTTGAGTGCAACTTCAGGTCCGCTGTGTTAGCCAAATTGTTTTTTTCCAGCAGATGAGATTGGCTGTAGCATCCTCCATGAGAGAAAATTTAGAAGTTGTTTCAAGCTGTTGATTGTCATAAATAAATTCACATAACACTTTTTAAAAATTTTTTTTTAATCTAGTTAATTCTAGCTTCATCTTCTTTGTTTTTGTCTTTTTCTCTGTCACATTGAGTGGTTTCTTTGCAGAGATATTAGTAATACTTTGGCTCACAATTCTCTTTGCAGTCACAGAATCACAGAATATTCTGAGTTGGAAGGGACCCACAAGGACCATCAAAGTCCAACTCCTGACCCTGCACAGGACACCCCTTAGAGTCACACCATGTGCCTGAGAGCATTGTCCAAACACTTTCTGAACTCTGTCAGGCTGGTGCTGTCACCACTTCCCTGGGGACCCTGTTCCAGTACCTGATCACCCTCTGGGGGAAGAACCTTTTCCTAGTGTCCAACCTAAACCTCCCCTGACAGCTTCAGGCCATTCTCTTGGGTTCTGTCACTGTCAGCCCAGAGCAGAGATCAGTGCCTGCCCCTCCTCTTCCCTCAGAGGAAGGTGTAACTGCAGTGAGGTCTGTCCTCAGTCTCCTCTTGTCCAGGCTGAACAGACCAAGTGACCTCAGGGGCTCCTCATGTGGCTTCACCTCTAGACTCTTCACCATCTTCATTGCCCTCCTTTGGATGCTCTCTAATAGCATCCAAAGGAAGGCAATGCAAATGGTGCAGTCACAGAATTACAGAATATTCTGAATATACAGAATATTCTAAATACAAGAGTCATATGTGATTGTCAGCAGGGCTCCTCAGCTGTATTAATGTGTTTAGTACCTAATGAGTTGTTTTAATTATATACTATGGCCTTTGGATGCTCTATTTATCTCTCAGCTTTTGGTAAAGTGGATCTTTAACCCTTGCTGTAGAGGAGTTTTATGATAAAAAGGGATTATTTTCTAAAGTACTTTGAGAGCCTGGAGAAAGGTATTAGTGTAAATAGTGTATTAATATATACATCTAATCTAGGAATTATTTTCAAATGCAATTTTAACCTCATTGGAATTTTATTCTTTAGGATCCTCTCCCTGTGGTAAGTATTGGGCATATCACTCAAATTATGGTGAATGCATTAGTAGAAGAAATTTAAAGGGTCTCTGGTGCTTTTTCTCTGGGGCTTTTTCAAATCATTTGCAAAATGTTTTTGTCTTTCAGATGAAGATTCTGATTCATTCTCTCCTCGTTATTCCTATTCTGAGGACAGTAAGTAATTCACATTTCTTGTTTAATCTGTCACAAAGAAGGGGCGTGCAAGGCATGTATTTATTGGCCTCCTATCCAGTTCACCAATATTCCTCTATGTGATTTCTCCGACAGGCAGAACCCAAGTTCCCCGCTCCAAGAGTGAGATGGACAATATAGACTCAGAGAAGGTTGTGAAGAGGTCTGCCACTTTGCCCCTGCCAAACCGTGCTTCATCACTGAAGTCAAGCCCAGAAAGGTGCTCTGAACTAAGCCTTATATAGATCAGCTCTGGAAGAATATCTGAAAGCTGTCAGTGGGAAGGGGATAAAAGTGGAAGCCTTAGGTCCACAACTCCAGTTAAACTTTTTTGGAAGTTGGATATGCAGTTTTTACTCTGAGTCTTTTACTAGGTGGCAGTGCACTCCTTCATTGTCACAGCCCAATCCCCCATTCTGTCTGTCTTTTCCATCAGGCATGACAGCCTGTTGCATAGTCTCCTGTCTGGGTTAAGAGTTGGGTGTCATGCTTATACAGTGCCTACCACATAGGCTCAGTGGAAACTCTTGGCTCAGTGGGACTCTGTAAAGGTACCTTGGAATACAAGCAAGTAGTGATAATTGTGGAGAAGCAAAATTTGGATTTATGTTGAGTCTTGGTAAAAACTTAGTTACATTTTCCATCTCTGAGGAGTCTTACCCATATGAACTTTCTTGAAGTAGGTTCTAGTCAGCAGTGTCATTTCTGATCTTCAGGATGACTTCCCTCCTGGTTTTTTGCTTTGTTTATTACCATGTGTTTTAAACCTTTTTGTGACAGTAAGGAATGCATGTACAAATGAAGGGAAAGCAGAGTGATCAAAGAATATTTTATGTCCTGCTGAACTTTCCCAGCTCTTGAACTGTTCCTCCCTCCTTTACCACCTTCTACATGCTCTTAATGTTTTTCATTTGCTGCCTCATATGAGCAAAGCTGTAATATGACATATCTGTTTTAGTGAGTATCACAGGTCACTGGATTAGGAGACAAAGTTTACTGATAGAAAGTGTCTTCCTTATGCAGGAATTGAAGACATAGTGTATTTGCTCTCTGAGAAAACTCTTGCAAGTGAAAGGATTACCATAAATAATGCTTCCTATTATCTAGTAGCAAACCAGTGCCTCACCAGAATTTTCTTTGTGGCTGGAGTCTTAAGTAATCAAGTTAGTCTGGACAGAAAAGATCATCCTTGTTGAAATTTGTGCACTGTTTGTATGCCAATCATTTTGGCTGTCATCTTGCCTTACTTTAGAAAGGAAAAAAAAAGGGGTTGTCTTTGTCTCTTTTCAACCAGTGGAGAGAATTAAGGCAGCTCAGTGGTTTGTTTCCATCCTAATCAGATCAGAAGGCTAAGGGAGAGAACACCTGGAACAGCAGTTTTTCACACATGCCTCAGTTTTGTTTGGTGAATTCTGGGTGAGATGACTCAGAATTCACATACACATTGCCAATCAAAGACAACATGCCAAGAGCAAAATCAGAATTTGTTTATCATCCTAAAAGGGCTGATTTCTTGGCTTTTTGGAGAGCATTTGTTATTCTGCATTAAGTGTCTGATTATATCAATTTTTAGACCAGCAGAACCTTGTAGCATATGGACCCTGAATGCTTTGTGACTGTTGTTGTTTCAGCTGTATGGTATAGGCACTGCACAAAATTATAGTAGTTTGGATAGTCAATGGACTGTTCTTAGCCATATTAAAACAGAGCCTGAGATAATTCATTCATGTGTCTAGAAAAACCTCCTCTTGGAATCCAGAGTGCCCTCAGAATCCAGAGCAGTGGTAATCAGGTAATCAGTGATGTGGCTAAAAGGCAGAAGTTTAGCAAAAACAATTTAATCCGAGTTCTGCTTAAAGTTTGGACATGTTTATATTTGTGATCTTAGTTGAAGCCTCTCATTAAGGTGTTTCCAGTGGGGACAGATTTAGAAGTCTGGAAGTTTACTGAAAGTTCTTAGAATAACCCCCCTCCACTCCAGTTGTTTCAGCAGCTGAGCTATTTCCAACTCTGCCTGTGATAGATAAACAAATACCTGTCTGGAGCCCTATCTGAACTGTTCCTCTTGTAGCAGTCTCCTTTCCTAGGTTAAAAAAGTACCCTGATTAAACCATAATTAATAGGGTAAAGTATCAGTTAATCTCCACAGAAACCACAGTATTTTGGGGTAATGATCTTTCTTTCCTCAGGACTGACTGGGAGCCTCCAGACAAGAAGGTGGACACCAGAAAATACCGTGCAGAACCCAGGAGCATTTATGACTATCAGCCAGGGAAGTCCTCCGTTCTGAACAACGAAAAGATGGTAATGTTTGATTTATCCTAGTTTGTGGCTTTATCCTGTGATTAAAAAATACTCTCTATTGTGTGGTTCTATTTGGATGGGATTCCTTATGCTGACATTGCAGTGCTCGTGTGATGTTTTTTGAAAACTGTTCTGCGTAACTTCCTAACATTCTTGTTCTCTCTAAAGCAAGATCCAGGGGGGATTGAGAGGCTTCTTTCCTTTTGGACGTGTTGTTTTCCGTGTTAAGTATGGATCACTAACCCTAGTTTTTAACCCATGTTTGACGCTGTGACCTGTTCAGCAGCTGTTTTGCCAGCTGTACTTTTTCTAGGGCACAGCATTAGCTGATGCAGGAGGGTTGAAGGCATTATGCAACAGAGAAGGCAGGTTCAGTTTCTGTATTCCTCTGATGCTTTAAACACTGAACTAGTTTTCAGAGTGCCTTTAGTGTGCCTCAGTGGATGCCTCTGAGGTTCATTAGGATATGGCCATTTTCCCTGGGTTGCTTTTTTCCTCAGGTGGATCTCACCACTTCTGTGACAGAGGTGGCAGGACTCATGTGAGCTCTCCAGCGATGTTGGAATGTAACCTGGCAAATTAAGTGAGCTGTTTCCAATTTCAGTCTGAATTAGTAAGCAGTGATGTGAATTGTGACATCTAGGGACATAAAAAAGGTCTCCTTCTTCAGCCTTGGTTGAGAATACTTGACAAGGAACAGGCAGAGACATGATGCTAACCTCATCAGCCAGTCCAGTATAAATCAGCACAGATCACTAAAGGTGTCCTTCCATGGTGCAAGTGTGACACTGTAACTGCTACAAAATACTGAATGTTGTTAGTAGTGTACAAAGATAGTGCATAAAGATATACTTGTTCTATAAAGGCATTAATTTGAAGGATTCAATTAGAACTGCTAATTGCATGTGAGTTTCCAACATGTAAGTTGTACCTTAACAGCTCAGACATTGATCCGTGCATGGAATAGATAAAGGAATACTCCTGAAAAACCTGCCTAGGATTTTACACAAGAGTGAATAGCAATTTAAATCGATAGAAATGTAACAATCAAGTCTGATGTGGGACCTGATGCTTCTCCTTAGTATTTTGGTGGGTTTTCTTTTTTCCTTCCAAGTGTAATCAAGGTCCGTCACTTTTTGAAGATGCTGCAACCAACTTCTTTTCACACCCGTGTCCCTTCACTGACTTCAACAAAGCTGCTCCTGATGGGAGCATGATCCCAGTGCCTATTGCAATGGGCGGTGGATGACTCCCTCTTGATACCACTGGGTGTTGGCTCAGCCCATTAGAGAAGTGCCAGTGAGGAGTGGTTTGAACATGGTATGACACCTCCATTCCTGCAGCCCATCCTGGAGCCAGATTTCCGCTGAGTTAAACATCAGTTTTGTCTCACGGTAAACAGACAAGATTAAAACTTGTGGCAAAAGGCCGGCTTCATCTGTGTACTTAAGCATTTGCAAAAGGTCTGTCATCACCAGTGGCACTGTTTACGTGTTCAGACTTCATCAGGTACTGAACTGAGCTGTGGAATCAGAATCTAAAAGCCACAAGCAGAACCATCATCAGCATAACTGAAAAACATTTTATGTACAGAGCTCATCAAAACCAAGATGAAAGTGATAGCTGTGTTACTTCCAATGTTATTTTATGAGCTTTAATTTGAAGCCATGGACCAGAGAAGAAAAAAGGCCTTGGAAATAGTAGCTTCACAGTCTCCATCAGTCTCATTAAATATACCAGTACCATAGTGGTTAGTGACTGCATCTTTCAGAGGTGCAGGAGATTTGTGAAAATCACCTGGTAATCACACCCACAGCTGTGACTATCAGAATCCCAATCCAATACCATTTCAGATCAATGAATAGCCTGCTGTTGATATCACTGGGCTTTGTTTTAATGTAAACACAGTTTTATAAGATGAGTGCTTTTAGCTGGAGTGCAGTAAATAAAAAAGAGAGGTATTGATTCCTTTGTGCCTTTAAGAAATAGCCAAATCATTCTCCAGGCCTTCAGGCATTAAACATGATGTAACTATTTATCTTGCACTGCCTCTCATTCAGCATCAATCCTGAGCTCTTTTCCTAGAGCTTTTTTTTGTGGTGCTAATGGCTGTGGCAGAATCTGGGACATCCAAGTCCAGCACTTTTGTCAACTGCCTCAGTAACCCCTTCACAAAATTATTTCCATGAGGATATTGTGCATCTGTGGGGCTCCTTCTTCCTTGTGATGGAGCACTTGGGATCATACCTGCACGGCAGACATAATGTGTGTATATTTTTAATGCACAGAGATCCACTCTGTCTTTGACTAGGTATACTGAAATGCAAGAATTAGTTAGATGTCTTTTGTCCCATGCTTCTGGAGAGTGGTACCTCAGAAGCTTTAGCAATGGACTTTTATTCTCTTACCTCACCAGCAGTGTTTTCAAACAGCTACAACTATTTGAAATTTTTTTATTTCATTAAGACAGATGGTATGAATGAAAGGGAATTTCCTTTTCAGCTGTACTGTTTTCTGTCCTGTCTGGTTTTCCTTCATTATAGTTTTGTCTGATACTCTAACATTTATTTGTGAAGAAACATGTAATATTGTCGCTCTATCCATCCTTTCAGAGGTCTTAGGGTACGCTCTCTCTGACATGTGTCTCGTATGATTTAGAAAACCACCTTCCACTCTGTTTGCAGTGTATAGAACAGGGTTTCTCACATGTTCATGTGCTGTTAAAGATGCAGTATTTGATTCAGGTCTTACTGAGTCTCTCTTTTTTAACCAAATGAAGCTTTAAAAAATAATAATAATAATAAAGTATATGCAGCTTTTGACTTGATAAATGTCTGACAGTAGGACTGACAGACTGCTGGACTCTCTGCTCTTCCATTGAGTCTCCCTGTGACTCTGGGCAAGCTGCATAATCTCTCTCTCTCTCTCTTTGTGGGTCTCCTGACCTGTAAAATGCAATTCATTCATATTCATGTTGGTCCCAATGATGCTATTGGGCTTAACTGATGTTTTCAAAGCAGTACATGGCCTTTATGAGAAACATGGAATAGAAACACCAAATTATAAGGCTAAATATCTACATTTTAAAATGGAAGCCATGGGATCTGCATCTCTAACAGTCCCTTTCCGTGTATTCTTTGCATAATGTTATCCTTCTCTTTCTTCCATTCCCCTATCACCAATTCCTTTAGACTCGGGATATAAGCCCAGAAGAGATAGATTTAAAGAATGAGCCTTGGTATAAATTCTTTTCGGAATTGGAGTTTGGGAAACCGGTAAGTTTGATAGTTGCAATGACCAATGAAGTCAACCTGCCTTTTTTTTTTTTTTTTTTTTTTTTATGATTGTCACATCTCTTTCCTAGGCCCTAAATCTGAAACAGCTGCCTTACTCATTTAAAGATGTGATTGTACATAATGTCATCCTGGTACTAACATAAAGCAGCTGTTCTGTGGCCACTTTTAGTGTTTTGAAGCCATTTACAAACATTCCCCACCTTCCAGCACTATGTATCAACAAGGTAATATTTTTTCACACACCATAGTTCAAACTGCATTTTTGTTGTTAATTTTATTAATAATACCCTGGTCTCATTCTTAAAAGTCCTTATTCAAAGCCCTTATTCTCCTTCCGCCTAACAAGATCTAGGATGGCTGATAGATAGCTTTAAGTCAAAGAGAATTATTTGTTCCTGTCCCTGGCTTGTAAACTGTAGGTCAGTAATTTCCAGCTCTCCATAAACAGATCATGACCTTGTTTCCTGCTTATTTCCTTATGCATGTAGCTGCCCATTGCATAAAATGGGGGGCACTAGGGCACTAGCCTGTGTTGAGCAGCCCTTTCCCTTCCCTGAAACCAAAGGAGTCTGAGAACAGTGTTCTTTCTTCTCAAATAGAACTGTGTTGCTATGTGTGGAGACAAAAAAAAAAAAAAAAACCAAAAAAACCCCAAAAAAAACCCCTTGATTTTCCCTCTGGAAAAGATGACTTAAAGCTTAACTATTCAATCAAACAAAGAACATTTTGATGGAGGGAACACATCAGTGGTCATGGCTACTGGGAAAAAATGTGACTTTAAAGCATTTTATGGCCTGGTTCTTACTGATTAAACACTATTAGCTTAGTTATTGAATACTATTTAATAAGTTACTCTTACTGCACCAGAGGGTCAGTATCAGCCTCTCATGCATATTCAGACATAGTGATGGTTTCTCATTTCTCCTTTCCCTTTGAAGTCAGTAGTCAAATGCCCATGCACACAAATTTTGAGTGCTGCTGAGATTCCATGTGTGTACAACAAAACAGAAGTATTTTTTAAGGTTCAGTACTGTCTTCAAAGGCAACTGCACATGGACACCAGAGAGCAGGTTTCCTTTAAGTTGTCTTTGTTCTGGCAGAAGTGGCAAAGTTCTTCTGCACAGAATGTAGCTACCTGGAGTTGTGTGCTCAGTCTGATCACATCATAAAAATAGTATCATTTTTGCTGGAAAGCAAGGATGTTCAGTGATTAAGTAGTCCAGCCTTTCATGGAAAACTATGTTTTATCGCTTCCATTCTAAGCTAAAGAAGTTTCATCAGTGTTTGAGATGAGACCTCCTAATGTTTAGGCAGTAAAAGTCAGATAAATCTCACCTCGATGAGGCTTTTAAGTGTTGTCAATGTAAGGATTTAACTCCTCACAACTTGTCATGGTTTAAGGTTTCCACAGTGAGAAGAAACCTGTTTATCTTTGTTGCCATGTAATTAATACTCATCTGCTTTTGCAGTGAGTGAAAGTTTGTCATCTCTGTGGTCCTTTGAGTTAGTGTGAGTTAATGGAAAATGTGTCAAAGAAAGAAAAGCATTTATGACATTGGTCCTTGCTATGTCTGGGGGTAACTGCACCCAGTTCTTTAGAAGTGTGGATTTGTGCTTTTAGTCATGTAGCCTTGGCCTCATTCCAGAAGAGGGTATCTCAGGGCAATCTGTCTCATGTTCAGCAGACCATCTGTTCTGGTGACAAGTTCCCCACCTTGCTCAGGGCACTTTTGTCAAGTGCTGCCCTCTTATAAGCCCTGCTTTGAGCTTGCTTCAGTTCTGAAGCCATGCAACCATGGTCCCCAGGAGCTGTGCCAGTTCCTGAATGTGGAACTCCAGAAACAGTGCGTTGGTGTCGGGCACTTGAGTTCAGGGTGCCATCTCAGACTTTTGTAGCTGGCAAGTCTTTTCTGAGCTTTGTTGCCACAGCCCAAAGAACATGCTGTTTGTAACTTTGCTAACTCCAGTAGTGGGAGTCCAGTCCAGTCTTTTACTCTGAATAATCCTGCCTGATACTCAACCAAACAGGAAAAAAAATCCATTTTGAAATCAGCCCTTTCAGCTGTAGGATGAATTTGAAATAGCTAATTCCCAAACTTTCTTGTGCCCCACTCTGTCCACCAAAAATCCCCACAAACAACCCCCAAACCAGCGAAATAAAAAGTAACAATTCTGCATTCTCATTGCTCCACAATGCCACCACGGGAAAATCAGCCATTTGTTCACATGGTATGTATTCATACGCTGATGGAAGTGAGAAAGATTTTCCCTTTTCTTTATCAAAGGCCCTTGGTTTACCCTTTCCTTTTGAAAAGAAGAATGAGCAAAACAAATGCTTTTTATGACTGTGTGGTTCTCCCCCCCATTTTGTTTTGGTTTCTTTTTGTTAAGAATGCTTTAACCAACAGCTGTGGGCACCCTCTAGAGAGTCCAAAATCCCATAGACCACTTTGCAAAAAAAAATTTCTGAAAACATTACTGAAAACAGCCCCTTCCACACTGCATGTATGTTCCCTTTTGCCCCCCCCCATGATTTCTTGATATTTATGCTATAGCAGATTTATCCCTCTTTCTCTTCTCTTTCTCTGTTGTGGTTTGTTGTTATTTTATAATTTCTTTTCAGTGTTGATGCAAATTCCCTATTGTATTTCCCCTCTGTTCTAATCCAATTTCCATATTCTCTGTGATGTCTTTCCTTATCTTCATTTCCTCATTTCCTTCCTCTGCTTTCCATCAGCCTCCAAAAAAGATTTGGGATTATACTCCTGGAGATTGCTCTATCCTTACTAGAGAGGATAGAAAGGTAATTGTGTCTCACGTACGTTGCACTACAGCATCTAGCGCGTATATATATGTGTGTATGTGGTTTTCTTTTCTTTTTTTTTCTTGTAGCATTGCTTGGGTTTTGTGTGCTTGTGAGTGATTTTCTTTTTTAATTGGGCTTGAACTCATTAGCCTAACAATTAAGTAGCTAGAAAATTGATTTAATAAACAATTCTGAAATCATAATCAGCCATAATTTAGAGTGGTTGTTTTGCTATCTTGACTTGCAATGATAATTGTACTAACAGCATATTGCGTATTATTACAGTATCTTTTTTTTTCCTTTACAGGTGGGTTTTATAACTTTATGGTTTGTAGAAATAGATTCTAGCAGGCCTGTGCATCTCTTGATTTTAATGTTAATTGCCTAAAACTATTTCCTCTATAATGATTGAAACATGATTAGTTGCTAGTGATTTTCTGTGCATTGTCCATACCACCTTCCTCTTTTTTGATTAAAAAGGCTCTCTTTTTTTTTTTCAAAATTAACATTCCTTTGGTTTCCCCTAACCCTAAGTATTGTTTTCCCATTCTTCTTCTCCTTCTTTAACCAGAGTGATCTAGAAAAAGACCTCTACCTCTACCAGACTGAGTTAGAGGCAGATTTAGAAAAAATGGAGAAGCTTTATAAAGCACCACATAAAAAGCCACAGAAGGTATTTCCTATTCTTTTCATGCTGCCAATCCCCATTTCCAAACTCTGTGCTCTAATCTATTCACTGCTGGATGATTATTAAATGAGGTTGGGATAAATAATGGTTCTGAGCGTTCTGACTGCATGGCTTGCTGTGTTGCTGTCAGAAATAATAGAATGTGATGCTGAGAATCCAGCTTGAAATCCATTTCAGATACAGTGATTTCGTCTCTCACCCTGCCACCACGTCTGCATTCAGCTGCCCCCACCCCCATCCCAGTCCCCATTTCAGGTTTAGAGCTCAGTGTCTGCAAAAAAAACCCTCTCTATTTTTCACATGAATAGGCAGCAGCAGCAATCAGCTTAAAATTCTTGGTTGGCGTGTCACGTCATCATCTCGTGCCTTTCAAGCGTGTTGCCATCTACTCTCCATTCTTACAAGCCCCGCTCTCTGCTTGGAGCTCACGCCTACCCAAGATTTTGGATATTCCTGAGAGATTTTACACAATTTTCCTTATGCTGCACCTTGCCATGGCCTTCTAGGGCAGGTCAGCTGCTGCTGCTGCTTCGAGGGTCTGCAGCACTCGAACCATGAAATGATAGATTAATTGGTAGCACGCCATTTTTTTTTTTTTTTTTTCTGTTGCTGATTTTTTTTGAAGCTGCGGCATTTCATCAGGACTTGGAAAAGCTGATTTTTCAAACCCAAGATTTGCTTTTTCTTCCTAGATAGAAATCCTCACGTAGATGAGGGGACACCAAATAGAGAATTGCTTCTAAAATTGCCTTCAATTTTTAAATAACGTGTCTAAGAAGCGTTAGATGGATTTAAAGCAAGCGGCTAAGAACTGGCTTTTGCTATTGAACCTGTGCAGCTGGCATTGCTTCTCTTAAGTAAGGAAACTGAACTGAAACGTCGCTTTTCTTTTTAGAGCTTTGATATTTTTTGAACGCTGAGGAATGTATTGTGCTGCAGAAATGTAATACACCTTTAAAGCAGAGGCGGGCAGTGACCGGTTGGGGGAAAGCTTGGGGAAATAATTATGAGCATGTGTCTCCTGGTCATGGCCCAGCTGGTTATCTCTTCTTGCTTTTGGCTTTATTCACAATGACTCATTTGCAGACGAAAGAATAGGCACTGCGAAAAGGCATTGGCTGTGCTAAAAACCTGTCACTGCCCTGAAGGAACTCACGAAAATTGTTGCTTTTCTGCAAAGACATTGACAGCTTAAATTGCATTTAGATTTAAACCTCAATGTCTCCTATAGGCTAATATTGAAGTAATAGATGAAAAATTACTTAAACAAGCCTTTTTCTTTCTCCTCCCGTGTAAGTGCATATCAATGACTCCTTTGTTTGGACTTTTGCAGAATACAGCAGGTGTTACTCCTCTGGAAACTTCCACAGACCATTCTTCCTAGTAAGTTTTTCAATTGCTTGTTGGTGTCTCTTTTAAAATCTGGGGTCACGTCGGACAGGGTGTTAGATGTTGGAAATGCTTTGGCTTTTTGGGGGATGGATATAGACAAATGCATGTACCATAAGAATTATATGTGTGTTTCAGGTGAGTCCTGGTACCCTGTCTTCTTTTTGATCCAGAATGTGTTTTGAAGTGATTATATGACTGATTGCATTGTCTAAGTAAGATTTGCTGATTGTGCTAGGCAGTGGCTTTAAAAAAATCAACAGACCCTTAACTTCATCTGATGAATTTTGCAAACTGACTGTATCTTCATGCAAGTAACATTATTGTGTGGAATACACAAAAATTGTTTGTTACACGTGTGATAGATTGCCTGCTGCTAGATATTCCATGTTACATGCACCAGATCAGATGGATACAGTTGATGAAAGGCAGTAATTTTTCAGCCTACAGGAAGGGAACGGTGGTAGGAGTAACAACATTTCTCAAAGATCTATTGGGCACTACTTTTTCAGCAGAATATGTAATGAACAGTATATTCTGTGTAAATGAGTTGTACATGGAGTTGGTTTGTTTTAGAAGAGGAGCACGCACACGCAAAATCCAGAGCAAAATGCTGAGCTGTGTTGACTTACTTGAGTTAGCCTGAGTTATTTGAGCTACAGAGCCAGCCCCTACTGTGAGCCTACTGCTCCCTGAATGCTCCATGTCCATAGGCACAGTGATCCCCTCTAAGAGGATGGTTTGTTTAAAAAGGCAGTTTCTCCTCCAGATGTCCATTAATACCATGTGTGTTCACTGCCCCTCTGAGGGCCTTAGAGGTCTCCTGTACTTCTTTCAACCCAGTTTCCTTCTGTGTTCATTCTGCTGGCAAACCCACACAACCACTGGCAACTGTTTCATTTTGGTAGGAAGAGAGCAGTAAAATAAATGGAAATCTCAGAGATTAGCAAAAATACATGTTTGCAAGCAGTTGGTAGGGTTTCTGTTCATGGCAGCACTATCTGTGCCACACAAAGCATTCAGGAATGCCAGTGGAGAGGAAGCAAGCTGAGTATGCTGGGAATGGGGCACAAGAGTGAGGCCCAGTGGAGTTGCACGTTTTTCCCTGCCCTAGCAGGCTGCTTGGGCTCCAATACAGTACTGCTTGCTGGCCTGAATAAGGGAGCAGCTAGTAAAGAGATTCACCAAATGCCTCCTCTATTTCCCCCAGGTTTAGTCCCAAAGGAGGATTGGTTTAACCCTTTGTTTTTTAACCACTAGGCTAACAACTAACCTCAGGGTAATCATTGTTCCCTGCAGCAGCTGGCTGGGTTTCCTCAGGTATCTGCCAAAGAGATGCACTCTTCATCAAAGAGATATCCCTGATAAGCAATAGCTTTGTAGCTATGGGTCTGTTTGGGCATTGTCTAGGTTGAAAAACTGACAGTATTCCCTTTCTCTTTCTCTTTCATGGTGCTTTTCATGAGCTTTTCCTCCAGAAAATAATTTATGAGACTGCATATGACCTGGTTTTCCTTGTCCAGAAACTAAAGTCATCTTTGTGATCCAGACATTGTGTAATTCCACCTCCATAGCCAGTCCTCTGATGTGTTTCAAGCTTTCTCTTTACCCCAGAAGTACAGCATCTGTCCAAACTAAACAGATACATGTACAAATTTATCCACAACAAACAGATATAACCACAAACATTTCCAAATTCTCATAAATTTGAATCACTCTTGGACATCAGGATGTCAAATATTTCTATTCATTGGAAAATCTGTATATTATTATTTTTTCAAATTTTCCGGCAGTCATGCTTTGGCCTCAGAATAGCTTTGTGTGAGACTCCATCTTATTCTGAAGAGCCTGGTTGAGCACAAGAACTGGTATCAGTTTAGCTTAGCTTTTAGGAAAACAGTCTGCCTGATTGCTTAGTAAGTTCTTTGCACCTGGAAAAGCAATTTATACCATGGCATTGTCAGTTATTCTTTTGGAGAGAAAAGAGGGAAATCTAGAAATCGGATGTGTGAGCATATTTGTGCTTAGGTTCATGACTAGAAAAAGGGATTTGCAATAAATTTCCAGTCTTTAAAGACCTAAGAAATTAAAATTGTACTAATTTTAACATAATTCTGTTTATATATATGCATGGTAGGCCTAAAGTCCAGGATTTTTTATTCCCTGTTGTGGAAGCCTCTGGCAAAGCTGAACAGGTTTGTGTGCATCTGGAAATTCCTCTGGCAATTAAAACAGTATTAAATCTATATCCCTTTGCTATTGCTTCTCTGCACAATCCCTCACTGACAGGCCTCAGAAACTGGTCAGGGAATCTTGACCTGTAGTGTTGACTGGGAGGCTGAACTGGGTGAGATGACCCCCTGAGCAGCTTTGTAAGCATGGGACAGGCATGGCTAGTGTTTAAGGAGAGAGAACTAGAAGCTGGAAGATTTTGTGTGCTTTCCAGCTAGCCAGTGAATTTCATTGTGTCTGCAAAGAAATCATGCATCAGCTCTGAGACTGTTGTCTCATCTGTAAAATAGAGGAGTGCTTTCCTGCTGCCTGTTTTCTGGGGGACTAAGACTGGAGAGTTTCCTCAAGTGGAGGATGCTTTGGTAATCTAAAGGCAGAACACTATTGCAATGTATTCATAACCTCTTCATCAGCACCAGTTCTTCATGCACAGTCTATTCTGTGTTCACAGATGTGGTTATCTCTTAATTTACATGAAGCTCTCAGCACTCAGGTGTGACCTCCTGGTGTCCCTTTCCTTTTTGTTGTGTGTTCCAGCTCCACTTATTCACCCAACTACCATGGAATGAAGAGGGAGTCAGAGCTAGCTGTGGGGGACCCTGCTGCCTTGGAGAATGAAAGGCAGATTTACAAGAGTGTACTGGAAGGTGGAGATATCCCATTCCAGGGGCTGAGTGGTCTCAAGCGACCTTCGAGTTCTGCTTCCACAAAAGGTGGGTGGTTAGAACACTAACCTCTTCTCCATTCTGCAGAGTGTCAAAAGCCAGGTGATATGGGCAAACTGTTGCAAGGTTAAGAGTCCTAATCAAGCTAATTGAGATTTATACTGTCCTTCCTCTTTGCCATCCCCAGTGTTCCCTCCTTTTTTCTCTCAGACCACAATGGCCAATATTTGTAATGATGCCTTTAACTGATCCAGGTTCCTCTTCTCAAGGGAGATCAGCTCCCTCCATTCAGCACCTCAGCCACAGCCCACACCCTCATGTTCTTCCTCAAGGCTGCTTAGGCTGGCCTTGCTATCCATCTGCTCCCACTGCCTTGCCATTCTAGAGCCCTTCCCTGGCTTTTCTGTTCTTCCCACAGCATTATCTCAGCAGGCCACACCAGTCTGCTGGCCTGGCTACCCTGGTGTAGCTGGTGCCCTGTGCTGCACAGCCTCCTGCCTGCCAGGGCTGTGCAGAGAATGCACTGACACTCAACCAGCAATTGCTGCCTGAACCAGCCCTGCAGGCTCCAGGAATGCGAGCCAGAAGAGACCAATCTCCTCCTCTTCTCTCCCCCTGTTGCAGACTCTCTAAAAGAGACAAGGAAGAGCATGACTCCCATCAGGGAATTGTACTGGGGAATGCATCTCTGAGCCAACTTCAACCTAAAAATGGCTTGAGATGGGGAGAGGACTGGAGAAGGAATGTGCTGGGTTTCTGAACTGCTCTCCCTAAAAATAGTACATCATACCAAAAAGGTCTCTCTGTCTCCATCTTCCAGCTGTTTTTCAGCATTTTGTCAGGCCTGTAGGGCAGGGAGTCAGACTGGATCTGAACAAAAAAATCTGTTCAAACAGTTCCCCAAACTGCAATTGAACCTGAATGGTTATTTTGACATTTGAATTTGAACTCAAATCAGAAACAGACTTAAAAACTGCAGTCTAAGCTGAAACCCGACTGAATCCTATTAAAAAAAACCCCAAAAAACCAAAAAAACAATGTCCTGATCTGACCCCTTCAATTTTAAAGCAACCATGGCCAACCACATTGTCTGAAGGACACTCAGCTTATTCCTAGTATGGGGAATCTCTCAGCAGGCATCTCTTGGGTGAGGTCAGCTGATGTGGTGTGCTTGTGCTAGCACAGTCAGCCTCTGGTTGTTTTCTTCCTCCCAGGAATAAACTGTTTGGCAAGCACTGTGGTAAGACCATAGTAGGTGTGATTACAGGCTTGGTATTAAGCCATTTTTGCAATGTTAATGTCTCTGCATTCTTGCTGACACCCTGATCCTGCCCAGAGTTCAGCTGCCCTTTTCCATGGTGCCACAGCTGCCCTGGAAGCTCATGATGCTTAGCACTTTTTAGGAAGTACCTTAAAAGTGCTTCAGATTTGCTTCTGGCCAAGCCTCTCATTTTAGAAACGTTAGCAGCACTTCACCTACTCCTCTAAGCGTGGCTTGTTTTGCAGTTTCTTCCTGCTTTTCTTTATGTTTTGGAATTTTGTTTCTTTAAGGTGCATTTTATGAAATCCAAGCATGTTCTTTCTCCTTTCTCAATAGCTTTCTAGCACTTAAGCTAACAGGTTGTATTTATTTTATTCTGCATGCTTACCAGTGGATCGTAAAGGTGGGAATGCTCATATGACTGCACCCTCTTCAGTTAATAGCCGAACCTTTAATGCTAGTCATACCGGTATGTTAGGTCACGCATGTAAACATAAGAAGCCTTTATCAGCTGCCAAAGCCTGCATTACTGAAATCCTCCCTTCTAAATTCAAACCCAAACTAGCAGCTCCAGCTGTTCTTGTGCAGGACAAGACGGGTATCTTGCTGTCTCATGAGAAAGCTCAAAGTTGCGAAAACCTTCGTAGCTCCACTGCCTTGTTTGATAATAAAAAGGCTTTCATGGTAGACATAGGGGAAAGCATAGAAAACATCTTGATGAAGTCAAAGCAAGAGTATGCCATTAAATCTGGCAGTACCATGAGCCTGCAGGAGTATGGCACCAACTCTAGGAAAGGCTACCTGTTTGCTGCATCCAGAAAGAGTGGGGTGGAGTTTACAACACTCTACAAAGACATGCACCAGATCAACCGGTCCAGGATCCATTTGGACACAGTTTCCTCCTGCAGCGTGAAGGATATTGCATCTCAGTTTGAGAATGAAGCAAAGGACAGGATGGAGCACAGCCTTAGTCGAGAGGATTCAGAGCAGATCCCCAAAGACACCGTTTCCTCCCGTATCAGTGCCTTTGAGCAGCTGATCCAGAGATCCCGATCAATGCCCTCACTTGACTTTACCCTTGGGCAAAACAAACCCACCACTTCTCTTCAGTCTAAAACTTGTCTGAGTGCTGCATACTCTGCAGAGATTCTTCTGGATTTGTCAAAAGCACACCAAGAAGAGAAGGATGTTGCCAGCTTTGCGGATAAATCCTCACGCTCCTGCAGCAATGTGGAAGACACAGCTTCGGATGTCAGTGATGTCATCCCTATGGACACACTTTCAGCTTGCACTGATGAGATAGATCTTCTCTCAAATGCCTCCAATGACAGTGGCAGCAGCAGCAGCAACCTGAATGGGCCTCAGAAGCATAAAATCAACAGATGCAAAGGCTCGTGCCCAGCTTCCTACACCAGGTTCACTACCATCCGAAGGCATGAACAGCAGCAGGCTTCCAGGCACCCTGATTCCAAAGGAGATGTCTATGGGGACAGGCACATGCTTCCCAGAAATGTCTACCTAATGAGCCCACTCCCATTCCGATTGAAAAAGCCCTTCCAACACAAATCCTGCAGAACTCCGCCCCCAGACTGCCTGGCAAGCCTGGCAGTGCCCAGCCCTGAGAACCCCGATGACCCCATACAGCTGCAGGGGAGTGTAGGAAGCAAGAGTCACCACTCCCAGCACCAACCTTGCTCCAGAAGCGGGCCTCTTGCTCCCAGGCGCCTGTCCTCCTTTGACATTGTGGAGAGGCTTGGCTACTTCCCCACCATGGGATCTAGCCATGATAGCTTCATGGCCCGGGCTGACATTCCTGACTCCTTAAACAATGGGAACCCTGTTTCATATGCCCTCTACCACAGCTTGGACACAAACAACAACCCGCAAAGTGAACTTGGGACGTACCTAGGAGGTGGTTTTTGTGTTCTTTACCGGTGTTCCTTTATTTGTCTTCTTTCTTCCATTCTCCTCCTCTTTTCTTCCACAACCCTTGCATTTTTATGTCCCACCTTTACATTCCCAGACTCTCTGGTTTTCTCCCCCTAGTGTGTCTAATGTCCTTTTGCGTGTCTTGCTGAGCAGTTTTGTTCAGGGCTTGTTAACAGCTGCACTTCTGAGAAACAATTTCCGCTGCATTTCTAATCACATCAGGTTCAGTTTATCTCTCAAACAGCTCTGGGGATGCAAGAATCTCAACATGAGATAATTTCTAGTCCTGTATCATTTACACACATGGGAATTATAAACCAAACCCAGATGATTTGCTTTAAGGAGTAGTTTCTCAAGGTCTAGTTGTGTGTGTGCGTGTGTGTGTATTAAACTTTTATCAACGGTAAAGTGCCAAATCATACTTTGATGACAGTGAATCTTTTCTCCACAAAGTCCTTCTATGTCTTTACTCTTTCCTGTATCATTATTTTCTTTCTGTTCTTGGATCTTTGTTCACATGTAGAGCCCAAAAGGGAAAAAAATGAAAATGGATAAATAATCAACATCTGATTGGCAATTTGGTCAATGGCAATTGAGAATCCTTACTGTCATAATGGAAACAAATTGTTTAAAAATATTTCTTTTTTTCCTTTCTGGTTATGCTAGATAAATCCATGTGTATTTTAACTTCCCTATGTTGTTTTGAAGTAGATTCAGAATCACCAAGGCATTTTGCACCAGTTGATTACATGGAAACTCCAGAAGAAATCCTCCGCAGGCGATATGATGATAAAGAGGTAATGCCCTCCTTTATGGGTTTATAACAGTAGTAGCAGCTCCACATACAAGAAATACAGCATTCAGCCTTACATAAGGATAGCTTGTATGTCCATGGCTCTGTGTCCTAGAAGTTAGAGTAACAAGGAGTAACTAGTGTGTTTTACTTTCAATACTCTCTGCCACTCATTTGCTGTGTAATGTGTATAGTCCACTTCAGCTTGTTTCAAATAAACCTGATAGTTCTTATCTATTGCACGAAGTTACATACAGAGGCTTTAAGTTATATAAAAAGGTTGGAAATGTATGTGAGAAATGGTACAACACCCTAGTACTTGCAGAAAAAGATTGGTAATCTGTAATTGTTCTTCATGCAAGCCACTTGAGTCAGTATTAATCAGACTGGTGAAAACACTATTATTCCTGTGGTGGTCCTCAAGTTTTGAACAGTGAGAGCAAGATATTTTAAGCTATCAGAAATTGGTAAGTTTTTCCCAGTATCTGAAGCTGTTGTCAACAAATGTAGCAGTCCTTTTTGAAATGGCTGGGTAACAGTGAGACAAGCTGAAATAATAGGAAAACCACATAGACTTTTCAGCACTGAGTGTATTCAAGCTGAGTTAAAGAAGTTATAAAGTGCTCGCTTTCCTGGAAGATGGAACTAATTTCACTTGCTGGTGGGGGGCAGGGGGTAAGTTATGCTTTTAGTGTTAACTTTCTGAGTTCAGATAATGTTTATACATGCTTTGAAATATGGTAAAACCTGTTCTTAATTCCTGTGTGAAAAATGTTTTTTGCTGTCTTCTCCTGTGAAAGTTAGTAATTCCCCCACTTCTAAAATCCAGCATGAAAACTCATGTAAGGTAAAAACCTTATAGAATTCAGTAAGACCTTCTGGTTTCAAATGAGTTAGCACACAGCTGAACTCTTCAGCCTACAGTCAGCCCCCTAAGGTGGAAGAATCCTTCTGCGCAGAGGCACAAGAATGCATGTTTCCATTTAATGTGCCAGAGACCTTAGCAATCCAAAATAATCTTTAGGTGTTTATTTACTTCATTTTACAAAGTGTGTTACATGAGCCCAGAAGAAATATGGGAGAACCTGAATGTGGTTAGGCACTCTCCCAATCTCTTTGCAAGGCTTAGGAGAATTTGGTGTCTCGGAACTCAATGGGGCTGATTCAGGTCTCTTGGAAGTCAATGAGAGATACTTTTTTTGGTGGAAGGGGGTTTGGATCATGTCTCTGCATTATCAGCAATCTTCTTAGAAGCTCCTAAGACCTGCCCAAAACTTAGAAAAAACTCCTCATTGACTTCCATCAGCTTTGGATCAGATCCTCTGTATGAGCTAGATTTCAGTTATGCCATAATGATGATGTACCTTCTGTGTTTGTAAAATGAAAGGGTATTGTTTAGTTAGTAGAAACAATATTTGATACTGAACTGCAAAGCCCTAGCTATTTGCAGGGAACTCAGGAATCTTAAGTCAAATTTATGGCAGCTTTTGAATGCCTTTAACTAGATGATTTACTGCCCATTTTATGCAATTTTATGGCAGAAACTTTTAGAGGACCAGAGACGGCTTAAACGTGAGCAAGAAGAAGCTGATATTGCCGCTAGAAGGCACACAGGGGTTATTCCAACGCACCATCAGTTTATCACTAATGAACGATTTGGGGACCTCCTAAATGTAGACGATACTGCAAAGAGGAAATCTGGGTCAGAGGTCTGTTTTAGTTACCTCAGTCTGCTGCTTGACCCAAAGCAATAATTGCCTCTCACAGTGTTGTGCTTTAGGCCGACATTAGCTCTTCAGAGAATGTCGTTTGTTGTTTTTTTTTTCCACCTTCCCCTTTCCCATTCTGGCTTCATTTAGATCTGCTTTGACTTTTATGCCTGGTAAATTAATTTATATTTCTATACCAAGCTGCATATATTAAAGCATGCCTGCTGAGAATTGCTGGTGCACACCTGTGATGCATGCCTTTAAATATCAGCTACTTAGTCAATCAAAGGCATTCTACATCTTTTGCATCATATTGCTACATTGTCTTCTTGTCTGTGCCTTATGCTTAGAAACTTCATGTCTTGTTCATCTGGCCATGTGGCTGTCACATAGTTGTGGGGTTTTTTTAGAAATGCATTGTTTCTCCTCTTGAAATATGCTTAACGTCCTTTAGAAACATTCAGAAAAAAAGTCTCAGCATGTTTCACTGCGTTCAGCTTGGTTGGACTTGCTGAAAGAGACAAAGGAGGAGGTACTTATTTTTCCAAGACCCCGAGGCACTTTTCTGGAGGGCTGGATGTTGTGTCCAGGTGTTATGGCCAAATGCCTTTCCTGCCTCACATGGATTGCTGCTGGGCTCTTGAGAGAGCAGCTCTGTTTCCCCAGAGGTGTTGCACTGTGGTGGGTGAGGTGCTCACCATATGGATGGAGTACACCTGTCTGCCCTTTAGTTTCAAATGCTCTGGAGCCTCATCAATGTGACTGCTTGGTATTTTATGCTCTGTTACCAAAAGTACTGTAAAATTGTCTGAATATTCTGTGGCCTTTAGAAAATTAGCCAAGTAAACCTTTTAGAGCCCAGGCCTGCTGTCAACATACATTTTGATTCTTTAGCCACTGAAGACTTTTTTAAAATGTGTGCCTAATTTATTCATATTTCCCTTTCACCTTTGTCTCTTTCCTACCAATTGATACAGAGTACATGGGTCACATTGCAGTATTCAGCAGGGCCAGATAATAATCAGTAAGAGTCACATAAAATAATATCCTACTGTTTTTCCCAGCTAGTAAATTTTGTCTTTCCATTCAAATGTCAAGAGAAATTTGGTCCTGGAGCACCAGTAACTGTAGTTACTGGATCAGCTTTCATTCATCAGGGTTAGTCACATTAAAAGTTGACTGCTGTTACTTCCATTTCCTGTAGAGCTCCTAATTATTGCTATGCCAGAAGTTGGCACTTTGTGTCCTGATGGGACATGCCCATCCAGCATATTTGGACTGTAATACCAGTTGCACGCAAGCTTTTAGCAGAATACCTGCATTCAATTTCCTCCCCATGCTAATCTTAGCTGTAGAAGAGTTTGGGTGATTTTCCTCAGAAGAGGGTTGAAAACCTGATTATTATTTTAATATATTGATGGGGTTTTTTTTTAATCTCCAGATGAGACCTGCTAGAGCCAAGTTTGACTTTAAAGCGCAGACACTAAAGTGAGTACAGCTTGTTGCTCCTACCTGGAGTGTTCTTCCTCTGCTTTTCCCCCTAGGATGCAGCATCTTTGAAGTGTCATGTAATTGGATTCATGTTTTAGGGTGTCTTTCTGGTTCCCAAAGCAAAGTTGTCCATAGTAAGGCAGGGAAAAGTAATATGAACCTTGCAGATCATAGCATCTAAAAGACCTTTAGAAAATGTCTTCTTTCTCAGTGCATCTCTATCCCCCATGATTTTTAGGACAAACCTGCATTCTTTACCGCAACAAGTGAGTGCTCTGCCCTGTGGGTGGGGGGAGCCACAGGAGAAAAACATCCTTTTCACTGTGCACAGGATAGCTCATGGGCAGAAGTTAAACAGATGCCCAGCTCTAAGTGTGTGGGCCCCTGGGCTTGGCATTTTCCTGATTCAGGGCAAAGAAGTGTGCAGAGTGGTTACTGCTCTCCTGGCATCTATGGATACATTAGCAGATGTTTCTGATGTCATTGTTGTGCCTCCAAGCCCTGTTGTGGTCCTTTGGGTGAATCCCATGGCACTACTTGTTCTTTTTAGAGAAGACTGCTGTGAAGGGAAGGCCTGGAAAAGCCTCTGTGTCAGCATGAGCCTGGAGAAGCTCTTATTTTAATATTGCTAGAGAGGGAAGAAAGAAGAGCAGAATTCAGTGAAGGACCTGCATGAATGATCTAATGTCCTGAGAATATTTTTTATATGTTCTACAGGTGATGATTTGTAATAATTTAAATAGCATCTCCCCAGCACCTGTAATAAAACTGAGGAAGATTAGGTGTTGTGTCCCTTGAGTAGAACATACCAGAGTGCCAGACAAAAGTAAAGCAGAGCTTGTAAAAATCGTCTTGGAAAAGACTGTATTGCTTATTTTGCTCTGGGGACCCAAGTAATAAGTTTATGAGCCTAGTATAAGCTGGCCACAGTTCCTCAAGCTGCAGACATTCATAATTTTAGCACTGAAGCCTGTGGATTGAAATTCCAATTTTTAGCCCAGTTGAGGTCAGGGACTGCTAAACCACAGGCTGACCATCAGTGTAATCATGGCAGGATGAACTTCACCACATGAGTATGTTAATCTAATCAGCAAACTAGCTCAGATTCAAATCATATGTCTCTTTGGAAGGTGTTTGAGACATGACTATTTCAAAACTTGGATTGAGGGCTGCTCATCATATCCAGCATGGAAAGTAGCCAGTGTCATATTTGATTTGAGCTGTACCCCATTGCTTTTGGAGAGCATGAGGTTATTAGGGCCCTCACAGGCCAACTTTTTTAACAGAATGCCCAAAGAACAAGAGAGGTCTTGCACATCACAATATGAACAAAGTAATCCTCAACAATTAGCTTGTGCTTTGGGTGGAGCATAATGTGTATCAACATGCTGATGGATACCTTGGTACATAGGGATTGCTGGACAGAAAAAGAACACATCTGTTCTCCTCCAGTGAAGTTCTGATGTAGTGCTTGTGTTGTTAACAGGGAACTTCCTCTGCAAAAAGGAGATATTGTTTACATTTACAAGCAGATTGACCAGAACTGGCTCGAAGGTGAACACCATGGCAGAGTTGGCATCTTCCCACGGTCATACATAGAGGTAGCTGCTTTCCTTGCAGGTGTTCTCTTTGTCCTCTCCCTTTCTGCCTGAGACCAGTTTATGGGCTTTGTGGATGAGACTTAGCTGGTTCTGTTTGTTCATTCTAGTTCCTTCCACCAGCTGAGAAGGCTCAACCCAAAAAGCCATTACCATTGCAAGTATTGGAATATGGAGATGCTATTGCTAAGTTCAACTTCAATGGGGATACCCAAGTGGAAATGTCCTTCAGAAAGGTAGGACTTCTGTTGTGTTGATTAATTGAATCCAGACATTAGGATGTTTTTTAGCACTAGTAACTTTCAGTTTCCAAATGAATGCTCCAATAAAATGGACTCTGTGTTCAGGAAGGATTCCTCCTCATCACCCATGTTTTTAATCCACAGTCATTATGTAGCACATTGCTGTTTTTGTTGCAGGTAGGCTAAATTGAGAAGTGCCAATTGTTTCCTTAGGTCCAACTTTGAACAAGAGTGCTGGAAACCTGGCTCTGCAAGGCAAATTAGATACTTGGTGACAGGTTTTTCCAGGTTGGTTAGATTCAGTGGAGGCCTTTACAGTTACACAGTGATTACAGTTACACAGTTACAGTGATTTAGAAAAGAAGGAAACTGGGTTCACCATCCCCATGCTATAAGCCAAATCATTGAGCAAGCCAGGTTCTGTGGCATTGAAGTGACTGGCCAGACTCACTGCAGAGTGAAGGTGTGGGAAGGAGCTGTGTAATGCCTGTTCAGAAGAAAGTCATCCATACTTAGATTAAGTAGCAGAAATTCTCCATCTCAACCAGCTTTCTGTTTTGATGCTGAGATTAGATCTTCTCTGTCTTCTCTTTTAATTATATATGAAGGTGAGACTTGCAGTATATTAAGGATCTGGAAGTTACTTTGTCAGCAAAACATGGAGAGACCATAGAGAGACCTAGTTTAAACTGCAGACCTGTGCATACTTTCTGTACACCTCATATGCCTGAGAGTCTCATGGTCAGCCTGAAACTGCTGGTTTCCATTTTTAACTGGCTTTAGCAAGTAGGGTCTTGAAAATGTGAGCATAGCTGAGTCTGCAGACAGACCAAGTCAGTACCACAAGATTTGCAATTTTTTCTTTCTCTGAACTGAAAAATATCATTCCCACCCAGAGTTTAGGATTAGGATAATTGGAAATAGGCTGAGAACTACCAATTATTTTAGGTCAGCTGCACCAAGATTTAAAATGTAATCTGCTTTGGAATGATTAAACATGTTAAAATCAGAACTACATTGCTATTCCTTCCCACAGGGTGAAAGGATCACGTTGATTCGACGAGTGGATGAGAACTGGTATGAAGGAAGAATCCCTGGCACCAGTCGCCAAGGCATCTTCCCCGTCACGTACGTGGAGGTGCTCAAACGGCCAGTGGTCAAGAACGCCATTGACTATCCCGACCCACCCGTGTCCCTCTCCCCCAGCCGCAGCATGACAGCCTCACCACAGGTACTAGCACTAGGTGCAGCTAGGTGCAACACCTTGCAGAACAGTGGGATAGTGCCATTCTTGTGCAAGAAACAGTAGCTGAAAGAAAGCTGTATTGAAGACTAGAATTTTATGCTGTAAAGCCACGTGCTCTCTGCAGTAAGCTTCCACTGCAGGAAGAGGTGATGTTTCATTTACCAGAAAGGTTAATGAACGGATCATTTGGGGATTTGGAGACTCAGCTTTGTATCTCTAATATGGATCTTGAATCCAGGCCAGGTTGAAAGGGATGCAGTTCACAGCCACGTGATTAAATTTCACTGCCGGAGATGGAATGAATTAGTGATCCAGAGTGATCCAGCTTCTCCTGAGTATGTGTTTACACTGCACACACCTTTACTGTGATGAGGGAATTTTATATTATGACTGTTAGAAGTGTCATAGTCTGTAAGGTTTTAAGAAGTGCTGTAGTCTGTAAGAGTCATTATATTGATCCCAATCAGCTTGAATTAAGCTGTATACCTGCACCTGTATGATCTAACTCATGACCAAGGTTTTTTGGGGACAGGATCAGGAGAACAGCTGGCCTTATTTGAAAGTGCTGCTACATGAACTCAGGTTTTGAGAGCAGGTCAGTCTGGGATCTTCCATGAATATTAGATTCACTACAAACCATACTGCACTTCAAAGAAAAAATCAAAATGGCAGCAGGTAATTATATGGTCATCTCAGAATGTTTGCCATGGCAAACTTATCAGGGAGATAGTGAGTCTCTAAATCCCTTTGTTTTGCTCCCATCCTGCAAATACTCATGCCAGAAGAACGTCAGCATACATGTCTGGGTCATGGCCATGAGGTTCTGGTGCGTTTCCCTCTCACCCATGGGACCAAAACAAGGTCAAGACTGCAAGAAACATAAGGGGAGAACTGGGATTGTGAGGAAGGTATATATAGTACAGAAAGGATAGGAAAGAAGATGCCATGACTCATGCCTGTTGTCTGTCTGGATCTTTCCTAAAAGGAGTGTTTTCAGTCTTACCCACTGTGTAAAGAGGAAAAACTTGTTGCTTGTTTGGGATTCTCAGTCAAAGACGTCAGCTGAGCTTTTCTGTGAGCTTGGCAGCCTCTCCATAGCTGTTCCCTATCTTCCACAAGCTCCCTGCAAGCTTCTTCCTTGGATGGAAGGGATCATATCCACCTTTTTTTAGCTTTTATTCCTATTCTTTTGATTCCTCCCCTATAAAGTCAGTACTCCTAGTTTTTTGCCTGAGGACTGAGAAACAGTCTGACAAGTGCTAATGTAGCTGTTTTCACCGATGCTGCTGGTGGTAAAAGCTACAGACAGGACTTAGTAGTGTGTTCTGTCCTTTAAACACAGGACCTATTTTAATCACCTGAAGAGCTAATAGCCACAGCTGGCTTTTTTGATCCCTTTCTCCTACACAGCTTCTGCAATGCATGCTTCCTGAGGAGCAGGCATTGCTCATGCTGGAGTTGGATAAAGTCAAAGTTCATTGCAGCAGTGAACTCTGGCTGGATCCACAGTGTGAGTTGCTGGGACCCCAGCTATTGCTGCCAGGCCATTCCAATGCTGCATTCTGCCATCATGATGGTGGCTTCAACTGCTCCCTGAAGGACTTAGGGCTTATGGTATGAAGTCAGAGGCCACAAGGTGTTTTGTGTCTGGGATACTGGCAGAGGCTGGAGAAGGGTATTAGCAGCACAGATACAGGCTGGACTCTGTGGTTGGAGTAGTTGTGGACAGCATTGTCTCCAACACAGCAGAGCATCTGTAGAAAACTTATGCATGTGGTCACAGATCTGCTTCTCTCCACACTTGCTCTCTCTCCTCTTACTTTTGCTTGGTTTTGTATTTCCTTTATTATTTTTTTTGTTCATTTCTTTCTTTTTCTCTCCTGCTTTTGTCTCCTTCAAGTCTCCTAGCTCTGAGCTGCTCCATACTCCAACTCCTCCGCCTTTGCCTTTTGCGCGCCGCGCTTTGTCTCCAGAGGTGCAGGCGGTCACATCCGAGTGGATTGCTCTGACCGTGGGAGTGTCTGCCAGCACCACTCCTGCCATAACTCCTCCATTGCCTCCTCCGCCCGAAGCCTCCCTCTCTCACACTGACTATCTCTCGCCTTCTGCTGCAGCCAGCCCTTCCCCCACAGTCAGCCTCCACCATTCTCATCTCTCTGGCTCCTCGACTCCCAGGTCCATTAGGTCCCCATTGCCCCCTTCCTCATCCAGACCTCAATCCTCTGCCCGCAGTTTCTACCAGGCCACTCCACAAAATGAAGAGAAGTTTGTTGACTCCCCTTCTCCCAGCGTGACTAACTCCTCTCGCTGGGCAGTGGAGAGCCCCGAAAGCATCCTCGCAGAGCAGCATGACAGCACTGCCAGCCAAGCCTGGCTCCCAAAGACAGGAGAGGGCAGCAGCCACCCTGAGCAGAGTGCTCATGCTGTCCCCAAGATCTCTGTTGAGCGCTGCCTGAAACCGTCCCAACTAGACATGCGTGCGAGCCCAGAAAGGAGACCTGTGGGTTCCTCTGAGGACAACCAGTTGTGTCAGGAGCTAATGGCTATTGTTCAGGGAGGTAAAACAGACAAAAAAGACACGAGGAAAGGTGATACAGGAAAGTTTCAAAGCGGGGAAAAGAAGGTACTTCTGCATGTGTGTGTGCTGCGCTGAATTGCTGATTTTTGTTTAACTGGTGGGTTGACGTTTGTGCTGCTCTGCTGGCAAAGCAGAGCCAGTGGCTGCCACATGTCATTTTGATGATCTTAAGACATTTTTTCAGGGGTCACCAGTGGCATTCACTTATAGCAGATCAAAACGTTTTGGAAGAGAGCTCAAGAGCAGTGTAGAAAAAATTATTCTAGAATAGATAACATGGGACTGACACAATCAGTCGCATTGAATGAGGGGATTGTCCCAGATAGTGGCTATTACCAGATGCATCAGATGAAAGCAACACACAGGCCCACTGTGCAGAATACAGACATTTTCTTGCTAATCAGGGATTTTACAGTGTGCAGTGAATCATTTTTGCTTATAGAATTTGTTGGTTTTTCCTAAGGACCAAAAAGCATTTTAAACATAAGCCTGGCTCCTAGAATCACAAAAGGTGTTCCCTGTTGATCCTGGAGCCTATGGTTTAGTGAACCTTAGTCTGGGATGTGAATGATGAAGGGAATTTTGATTATTATCTATGTATTGAGGGGAAGTTATTACCTTTGCATTTCTAAAATGATATGAAAGGCTTTAGCCACAAAAGAGAATTAGACCTGCTGATGATTTCCCCCAGGAGTTTTTAGATATATGCAGCCATATGTTAGTTAGAGGAAACACAGAGGGAAGTCTCCAGTAGCTTCTACAACATGTCTTCTGCCCTCAATCTTTGTATAGGATATATACTTTACTTTGTAGCTCTCTGTGGCCTTGGGGCACATTGTAGGGTACAGCCTGCCCAATTACATTACAGTACCCCAAGGAGTGTAAGTTTGGAGAATTTGAAATCATAGAATTCTAAATACTGTCTTGGATGCACTGCAATAGCCTCCATGACATACCCCATCTGGCCAACATTAAATAATGAGAAACCAGGGTTTCCAAGATGACATGTTTCACACTGGGCAAACTTATGACAAATAATTTGATTTCTGCTTGAATCATAACCAGAAGTCTACTGAGAGCTGTGTTAATACTGTACTGTTTACCATCCAGATATATTTTAGTAGCATTTTGAGACTTAACCTGCATGTTTAAAACAGAGTGAGGTGGTCAGTTCAGACAAACCAACTGGAAACTGCACTTGTCCTTGCATGGAGTTACTGTTGCTGTGTGTGCTTCAAATTTCCTGGATAGTAGATGCTCTTATCACTAGCAGTGGTTATGACAAGAGAGTATGTGCCAAGCTGACCAATTTTTCTTTTCTTCAAAAGACTGCAGACTCAAAAGTATTCTCTTCATCTGCTCCTCTCTCTTCCTCTACCCTCTCTTCCTCTACTGTCACAACACAGCCACCTCCCAGACTTACACGCAGAGTCAATAAGCCACAGGTAATCATCTTTGCTGATTACTCTTCCATTACTTACAGTCGTTTCCATGCCATGCCATTGTTTTGTCATATGCTTATTTAGCGACTCATTGATTACACAGGTGAGGTAATTTTCCTCTAAGTTAGACTTTTTATTAAAAAAAAGAAAAATTACTTCCAGGCTGTGCAGAAGGGGAGGTATGGGCAAAATCTTCAGCTGCTGCAAATCTACATTGGTCAAACCTAGGTTTCTGCTTGTTTGTACCAGCTAAGGATCTGTTTATTGGTTCCTCCAAAAGATAAACTCAGGACTTTACTTAGTTCTGACCTTGAGTTCCTACAGCTTGACTGCATTATAAGGCAGTGTTGGTAGCCTTCTTAGTAGGAATGGTGTAGCACAAGAACATTTGGTTGGGGTATTGTTTAACCACCTGAGATCAGGATTGAAGGTTTGACCATCTCAGAGCTGAGGATAAGGCATACACAACTTGGTATCCACAATGCCAGGGCCCTGCTCTGGTCTTCTCAGGTAGGATTCAAAGGTTCTCAGCTCTGTTGCTGAGAGCTACAAATGTTTTTGAAGAGGGATGCAGTAGGGTCTGTGCAGCCTGGCTCAGCCCCAGCACTGTGTCTGAGGTGCCCAGAGTGTGGGAATGAGCAATGCTTACATCTGCTGGTGCCTCATCAGTCCTTCAAGGCAGCTTCCACAAGATGGCAATATTTGAAACAGAAAGTTTGCCATTAATAAAAACTGGACTGAGTTTTTAGTGATGGGTATTGGGGAAGCAGTCTTTAGTTTGATCAGTGAACCAGACAAGTTGGTCATACAGGATGAATGTGGGAAATCGTTGCCAATGTTACTTACTTTCTTGATTAAATTAAGAGAGAGAAACAGCTTAAGCCCTGAAATTTTCCTGTTACCTTTACTCATTTTCTTACACTTGAAGCTTGCACAACTTTTTACTGAACAACCACCTCCTGCTTCCCTTTTACTTTCAACATCTGAATCCAATAGAATACATATTCTGCTTCATGTTAAAAATCCATAGAAGTTTCCTGTGTTGGCCTTTTTCCTGAGCCCTGATCTGCTGGGTTATGCTGGTGCTTGCACTGGATAAACGTGATCCAAAAGAACAGGAGCAAAGAGCCACATTTAGACAAAGATGTTTCTCTCCAGTGATGATTAGCACACGGTTCTATTTTGGGTGTTCCACCTGGTTGTAATAAAACCCCATGACCTTTCTTTGTAGTCAAAGTCAAGTCATTTATATTGTATATGCCTTGACAATCAGAGCATTGTCAGTGCCAAGTTAAAACTACGTGTGACATTAGCAGTAGTCTTGACCTCATTTTCAGCTCTGAGTCCACAGTTCTTTAGGGAGCAGGAGTGATATTTATATGTGCAAATGGCTTCTCATTATCTGTGTGATCCATAGAGAGGCTGATGGTTTCAGCAGCACTTCAGGTAATACCCTGGAGGCTTTTCAAAAATCTGTACCTCTCAATTGATTTTAATCAAATGAGAAAATCACTTAGCAGACATGGAAATGAGATATTACATTTGGGTTTTCCTTCCATTGGTGTCCATCCCTGGTGTTTGAGGCATTTTATGATTTTGAATTTTAGTTTTTTTTCTCCTTATGGATAACCTCTCCAGTTACAAAATTCTGACCCAGGGGTTTTTGCAGGTTTGAAACCCTTTGGTATAGGACTGGTGTAAGGACTCTGTTCTTACCTGTTACATTAAGTAAAAATATAAATTGCATTGGCTCTTTACACTGTTCTGAAGTTCCCTTTGTTTTCACAGTCCAAACTAAAAAGAAAAAAGAATTACCTCACAGCATGTGAAGGTATTTCAAGTACAATTTACTGATAACTTGTTTCAATATTCTAGTAAAATATGTTATTAAGGAGTAACATAATCTATCAAATGAATTTATTTCAGGGAACCTGCAGGAATTTTCCATTCTAATTCCTGTTCTACTCAGAGATGCTATTAGCACAGTGTCACAGTCAGCAGTGGGGGCAGCAAGCGTGTGAGCAGGGTGGTGACTTTGGCCCTGGGGCTGGGCTGTGGCTGGGGGTTGGGGAAGGCAGGGCTGGCTGGACAAAGGTCCTTGTACCAGCAATGTGAGGGATGTTGGTGGGACCCATCTGCCCTTCGCACTTGTACGGAGCCACTCCAGCAGGGTGGTAATTCACCCGCTTTGGCTGGTAGAGAGGGGAGCATATGAGGTGGATGTTCAGCCCCCATGTTCTCCAGCTCAGACCAGCTACCCCTAGCATGTTCCTTGCTTTGCACCGTGTTCAAGGTAAACTTATACCTCCTCCAGTGGCTTTCTGTTGCTCCACAGATTCAGCACAGCAATGTTTCTGCTGAGTGCTTGCTGTCCAAGGCAGAGCTGCCCAGCCTGCAGCAGGCATTTGGTACCCCTTTTGCAAGGGAAATGCCTTTTTCTGCTGTAGACACAGCCTTCAACTTCTGATCCAGGGTCCAGGGAGTCTTTCCACTGATTATGGCAGCCTTCTGCTCCGCTCTGCAGCCTTTTCAGTGTCCTTTGTGAGAGCTCTTCAGCCAGCTTTCCATTTGCTTTCACCAGAGCTGGGCTTGGTGTGTGCAGGGCTTTTCCTTTTGTTTCACCTGGGCTGGGGAGGCCTCCCTGGTCTTGGTTCTTCATTCACGTGTGGGAGCATTGGTGCGGATGTGTCCCCTCCTCTGAGGGAACACCAATTTGTCTGTCTGTCTTGTGTGTCTGTTAGTCTGTTCTGTTTAGCTTTGTCTTTCCTTATGTAGTTCTTTAACTCCCACCTGAGATGGATGGAAGACACATAAACAAGAGCTCTGATGGGTAGTTGCACTGATGACACTGAATTTCACTAGGAGCAGGGAGAGCACTGTTGAGCAGTCCCAGCATCTTTCTGCCTAACATTTATAAGCTGTCTTAGGGCTTTTCTAGGCTTCTAATGGAAAACCTTTTTCTGGTAATTTTACAAACTTGTGACACTCTTTACATCCATCCCCAAACTCCATATGAGGTGGGAACACTGGCCAGCTGTGCTTTAGCACTAACTGTACTGCATATTTGTGTGCACAGTCTGTAGAAATAGACATAAAGACCTCAGCACATGCTTAAGTTTATTCACTTAGTCTTAACAAAGCAGATAGTATGGCTGAGCAGGTAGAAGTTGAGATGTCCTCACAGGTTGTGAATACCTGGTCACTTTTAGGGCCTTCAGCTTACCCTCAGCAGTTACAGGGCTAGCTCAGTGTTTTGTAGTAGTACATGGACTATCTAAACCCCTGTTTGAAGAGCATTTGGACCTATAACACCTTTTTCCCCTTTCATCTTCCTTCCCTGAAAGAACACTGTAGGGTTTGGTTGGTGGATTAAAAAAAAAAAAATTAAAAAGCCACATATATCATGCTATCAGGGTCACTTGTTTACATTAGTGTGGTGGTACATTTACAGCCCAAAATTATGGGACCTGATCTGGTCCATTTTTCATCCTGTTTAGCTAATACTGCATAGTTGCTGACTGTGGGGTGTTTCAGCACCTCACTGCAGGGCCCTGCTGCAGCCCTGGGAATTAATGCTTTGGTAGGAGCTGCATGGATCTCAGAGCAGAGGCCAGAGGAGATCCACTTAGTCATGTGTCTTGTCAGGAACTGGAAGTTCCTGCTTGGCCTTTGCCCCGGCCCAGCTGCCTCGTGGAAGTCCCCATGAGGATCCTGCCAGGAAAGGAAAGGTGACCTGGGTTCTGATGCTGCACCTCCTGGTAATACAAACCTGCCCTGTGGAGCATTCAGTGGCAGTGTCAATTTTTTAGCTTTCAAAAACTAATTTAATTCATAGATACTAATGCTTTTAGGAGGAAAAGCTGTGCAGGAAGGTCACAAGTAATCAGTGGGAAATGGACCATGTGGTCTTAGCTCATGGAGCAATTTCAGCAGTCAATTTATTGGTACAGAACAGAGAAGCACTTTCTTAAATTAAAAAAAAAAAAAAACCAACACCTAAAAACATTCTTACAGCTGCCTCAGCCTGAAAATTGTTTTTTCCAGCTACTTAACCACCTGAGTTAGCTCTGGTCTCATCAGATTTGATGCATTATATCCAGTTGGTCTGCACAATATTAACTTTAAATTTTTTATTTTTTCATTTGACTTTCAGGCCTGATGAT
This sequence comes from Emberiza elegans, assembly GCA_024865655.1. Classification (NCBI taxonomy): domain Eukaryota; kingdom Metazoa; phylum Chordata; class Aves; order Passeriformes; family Fringillidae; genus Emberiza; species Emberiza elegans. Next base: position 20,194,599 of record JALJVW010000241.1, on the reverse strand, counting down.
AGGCAGGAGGAACTTCCAGAAATCCTGTGAGGATTTTAGGCTCCACAGTAAATGCTTTGAATGCAAATTCCACTGCAATTAGTAGATTGAATTTACATTTAAATTTCTTTCTCTAGAAATATACATGGTAACAGAGCATTTTTTCATAGGGCAGTGATCCCAGATTCCAGCACCAGAGAGTAGAGCTGACTACAAAGGAGTTGCTGTGGGGGTGGGTTGGCCTGGAATGGGTCACAGTCCTTGAGAGAAGAGATGGTTTGCTTTAATACAGTGATGGGCACAGCTCCAGAGGTCCAAGATGTGGTTCAGTGGAGCTTTGAGAGGAATGAGCTCATCACCCTGTACTTCTCCAAAGTCTTTGAGCATGCTTGTGCTGAAGGTGTTACAGACCTCTCTGCTGTCTAGTTCTGCTCTCTCTCAGAATGTCATGGAAAAGCAAGCTTTTTACTGGAGGGCACTGCTGAGGTGAATAAAGAGGAGGACAGAAAGCTTAAAATTGAGGCCTGTGAAATTTAGTTTGAAAATTGTGATAAATGATCACAGAGCATGGCCATGCTCTGTATCTCAACCCACTTTGCCAAGCAGCCCTGCAGGCAGTACACCAGCTCAGACATTACATTTGCTCACAGCGTGCACCTTGCTTTCCATGGGTGTTTGAATATGCAAAAATGTGCAAATCCAGACTGTGGATATCTGTATGGCTTTTTCAGTGATCTTCCCCATAAAACCTCCAGCCTCAAACACTGATTTCCCTTTATGTGTCCTGGGACACATGGTCCCTGTGTAGAGTTGTGACTGTGGGGTGAGGCAGGGCGGAGTCCAGCAGCTTCACTGGTGGTTGTGCTTGGAGCTGGGTTTTTCAGTCAAGGCCTCTTCTGACCTGACACTCTGCCTTGTTGTGGGAATTAATAAAACATTTCAGAGCCTTGCTTGGAACAGGATGGAGTGATTTTGTTGGGGCTACACAGCATTGTGCCTTCTGAGGACCTGAGCTGTTGGTTTTTTTAAAAAAAGAAAGCAAGTTGCTGTTCTCTTCTGTGTCATTGAGGACTTTTCTGAAAACAGCAAAGATGCCTTCCAGCCTTTCAATTTTGATGCTCCCAAGTATGTGTTCCTGTCTGTGTTCTTTTTGCCCTACAGGAATTCAGTATGATACTATTGTACTATTTCTGGCTGTAGCAGTGTCCATCACCTTCCACTCTGATTCTCTGCCCTACCTTCTGTTTTGCTTGCAGCATTGTGTGCTGCTGTTGTGTTGCTGTAGCCTCAATGTCTCTTGTGTAAATTAGGATCTTGCTGTCCAAGAAGTATGGTGTTGGGGTGGGGAGGGGAGGAGTTGTTCATTTCCTTTTGTTGTCTGCACTCCATTTACATTTTTTTAATTCTGACCAATATAACATCTGCTAAAATGTCTTCCTTATCATTTGCTTGGTGATCACACAGCCTTCCCACCATTCATTGAGAGCTGGACCAGATCTCACAGAGTCTGAAAAGAGCTATGTGGTAAGGCCCTTGTTTAACTCAGATGTGTAGTCCTAGACACTCTTCACCCAGACAGTAACACCTCAGTAAGAGATAAAATGCCAGCACTATTTTTAGTTGCAAAGTAGATACATATTTATCTCTTTGCATATATTGCTTGTTTGCAACAGAAGAAAGGGAATTTAACAATTAGAAAAAACTGTCACAGCCAATGAGAAGTTGGGCTAATTGTGCTGCCAGACCCTGGGTATAAGTTAAATGAAGCCAAATGCATGAATGGAGCAGCCCAACCTCACCTTGCATTCTTGAACTGACTTCATAGCATTTGGAATGGTGCCACTGCATAACTAATTGCAACCTCTTATGCTGCTTTTTTAAAAAATATGTGTAAATGTATTTGTTACAAATCTTCAAACTAAATGCCAAATTCTTCTATATCTTGCCTGTTTTCCATGCTTACATCTGGATCCCTTCTGCACTCCACTACCTGGATATTTACCTGGATCTACAACTCTTCTTTTGTTTTTCATTTTTTTACTGGACTTATATGCTACAACTGGAATGTCCCATCTCTTCTTATCTATATTTTCCCCTCCCTTCCCCCTGTTGACTGTCCTTTGGGTGTTCTTGGATGTCAATGCTGCCTACCACACAGGAAGCTGTTTGCAATGAAATCATAAACATTGCAGAAAAGTCTGTTCATTACTGCAGTACTATTTCTCAGCCTCTTGACTCTCGCCACAAGGTGACCTCTAATGACCATAAATCATCTCTCATCATTTCTCAGCAACCTCAAGCACAGCAGCAAGGAGCCAGCCCTGAGCGAAGTCAAACACCACGAGACATGTAAGTTCTTTGGTTCCCATCTTTCCAGGACCCATATTCTGACTGGTGGTGATGATAGGGAGTTATGAGAGCTCTCAGTGTTTCAGAAGTTAAATTAGAATCCTGTGAAAATGTCAGCTTTGCTTTAAAGAACAAAAGTAGCCACATGGCATCATAATGAGTTTCAGAGTGTGCCCTTTCTGTCTGTATAGCACCTGAAACAATGACCTCAATGACCTGTATAGCACCTCAACAATGAGCCTGGATGGGGTCTCCATTAGGAAGGCTGTCTCAGTGTCTTTGTATCTTGAAGCTGGCAACAAGTTCATATCCACTGCCTATACTTGACCATATGATGTGGATCAATGTGTTCCACTCTGTTCTTGGCTTCTCACAGTACAGTGAGAGTTCCAACACCGATGCCATTTGGTGCATTGCTGACCAGTTCCACAGGTGCATTTGTAGCTGAGAGACCAGGGGTGAGATTTTCCAAAGCTGTTCAGAGGAGCTGCCACTTACACTGATGGTTTTGAGAATAGCAGCCTGCACTGTGTGCTGGGGACTGATGGTCACAGCAGTTGGCTTGTGAAAGGAACCTTTGATTTTTGCAGAGCACGAGCATCTCACATCAGCTCTATTTTCATGCTCCATAGGCAGGGGACCCAAGCCTCCCCAAATTTGCCCAAAGATTGTTTCCACTCCATAAGGATCCTTTCTAGTGAATACACAGTGCCTGTGGTACAAAAGACATCTCAGGGCAGGATTCAGCCTGGGTTTTTTATTCCACCATCTCTCCTCAGCCGTGATTTATCCATTTAGATAGAGTCCAGTAGAGTAGGCAATACCTTTTTCTAAAGTCGTTTGCTCTGCCATTTGGTCAGCTATGGCCTCTCTGCCTATGTGCCTGGGCAAGGAAACACCTGTCTCCTTTAGCCCAAGAATGAGTGTATCCAGGTTTTGGCTTGCATTCAATAGGGTGTCTGCAACTGAACACTGTCTAGGTGCTGCATGTTATGAAGGCTCTGGATGTTTGTCTGTGCAGACAGGTACATGGCAGAAAGGGAACAGAAGCTCTCCACATATCCCACACAGTGCAGGTATGACACTTTTTACTACCATGACCTTTTGACAACAGCAAGTTCAATGCAGGTGGCTTCCACCTCTCAAAAGGCAAACACAGGTCCAGACTGCATTCAGCAATATGTAATAGGAATTAGGGGAAGAGAAACACCTCCTCCTGAAGGGATATCAAAGAAATTCAATGGCTAACATCTACTGTCTTTCTGGTTTTCAGAGTTAGCTACCAAGCCCTCTACAGCTACACTCCTCAGAATGATGATGAGCTGGAACTGAGGGACGGTGACATTGTTGATGTCATGGAGAAATGTGATGACGGCTGGTTTGTGGGTGAGTGTGACACTTGCCTGTGAGCAGAGCTTATTGGGATGAGCAGTTTTGCAGAAGTTGCTTTCATTTGTGAGGTCAAAATGATGAAAAAAATTGACTTCAGTTTTCCACAATTTCCCATCTTTTCCCACCAAGAATATTAAAATCAGGCTGCAAGGTTGTGGAACTTTGTTTTCCTTGCTAGGTCTCTAGTACTTCCTTTTTTATCTTCTTAGTATCTCCATTCCTCTCTTCCTCTAGATCCTTCTTGTTTACACAGATGACAGAGCAACAGAGGGAACCAAGAAAAACTGGATTTCTGTAGCATTTCCAAAGCTGAGGGGAGCCATGACTAGTGACAGAAAGTGGCAAGTAGGGGGTGAAGACAACAAATGGTTAGGAGTTGTAGTCCCTGAAAATCCAGCCTCAAGTGCATGTTTAGCAAAATCCTTTACCTTCAAGGAGTGCAAGTCTGGACAGTGTTCTCTATCTCAATGTTTCAAATGTAGGCTTGCCATCTCTTCTTAAGGAGATTAGCTCATTTACATTGAGAGGAGTTTGACTTCTAACCTATAGGCCCAGGAGCTTTCACCGGCACCTTATTAATTGTTAAAGGGGATGACCAAACTAGTTGTGATCTGGTTTGTACCAAAAGACTCTTTGACTAGGGCTCCTATTTAGTATTAGGAATCAATGCCTGCAGGCAGAAGAGATTGCCACCTGTACCTTTTTTAAACCCTGGAGCCTTCCTTGCATGTCTCCATCTTACTATGTCTTCCTTGTGTTTTATTTTGCAACAGGTACATCCAGGAGAACGAGGCAATTTGGCACCTTCCCAGGCAACTACGTGAAGCTTCTGTACCTGTAAAGTAACAGTGATCCCACCATGACAAGGATGGTGGGACTCCTTTCCAGATGGTGTTTTTAAACAGTGAAGAAACAGACAATTTATGAATGTAATAGACAAGAGATGAGAAGTGTTAGGAGGATGTGGTTATGTGGTACACTATTGAGTTGAATGTGTAGCCCTGCTTCCATGGAGTCAGGGTGTGATTTGTTTGCTGAAGAAGAGACAGTTTCTAGTTTACAGTGCTGCCTTTGTGTATTCCTCTCCCTTCCCCAGTAAGAGTTTTGATGATAATCTTAATTTGTACGGAGTACTTACCTCTGAGAAGGCTTCAGGGAAGCACATGGTATAGGTTTTGTTTGTGTGTTGAGATAGGGTAGTGCTTTGGGGCAGTACTCAGCCCTGCAGCTGCTCACGTTGGTTGGCACAGGAGTTCAAGAAACAGGCTTGCTGCCCAGTTTCTGCCTTGCTGAAGACTCACTTTTCTCTGCCTTCCATTTCCATAGAAAACCTTTCCTTCATGTCATGCATCTTAAGACCCAGCAGAGGCAGAGGACAGCTGATAAAATTGAATTGCAGAGCTCTGTATGGAAAAGGAGTTTGAGATTGGTGGTTTAATCCAGAGAGGTCAGCCAAAGCATAATGCAAATGTGCAAAAATCCCAAACCCTTCAATAACATATTACTGATCTCTGCAGGGTTTTTTCTTTTGTGCAGGGGGTGTGTGTGTGAATGTATTGTGTGCAAAATTAACTGAGTCCTGTTTTTTAAAGAGAAATCAGCCTAGCTTTGACATTTATCTGCACAAAGAATAGAACCAATAAACAGAACATCCACGAGGGCAAATCCTGTTTATGAGTCCTACGGCTGTTCACTTTCTCTGCTCCTCTTGCCCTGTTGCTGGCCCTAAAGGATCACACACCTTTTCCAGTGTATGCTTTGGGACTTCTTTCCCAGCATTAAATCTTAGAGGCTCTGATAAATCTGACAATGTATCACTGAGGGTGCCTTTTTTTTTCATATTGATTACAGTGTTGATGGTAGGTCAAATAAATACATGCATTTTGGCTGCCTCTTAGTCATACAAAAAAGTCTAATCAATTTGGAAAGCTGTTCCCAGCAGTTATTACCAGTTACATAGATTTGTATTTCCTTGAGGGGAAAAAAAAAACCAAAACCCATGGCTTAGCTGTATGTTTGCCTGTAAATCCACTACGAATACCCTTTTGATAGACTTTTTGTTATTAAGAAAAAGCATAAACAAAACCAGTTCTATCAGACTCTGCTTCCTACAATTGCCGTACAAATAGCAAAGGGTAGATTGCTATTTTGTCATAAGCCGTATTTAATAATATAAAATGCCTATTTTTATGCTGATGCTTTTATACAGATTTATTAAGAGTAAACTACAACTAACTGTTAGCACGACTTGCAATGTTTTGATAAACTAGCCATGCTCCTGGGTTTGAAATCAAGTAGGCTTATCTTCCGTCTCAGTCAGCGGAAGAGAAGACTCTGTGTCTCAGAAGTTTGACTGTAAATATGTATATTTAACTTTGTACAGACATGTACTTACCTTGTATAGAGAAATAATTTAAACACATTGAGTGAAGGGAGGGGAAAAAAGGCAGTTGTGAAAGGCTGGGATTTTTTTCCACTTTAATTTAAGTGATGGAATTCCATGTATGTTCACATGAAGAGTTTTAGCACAAAATATTCATTATGAAAGGTTTCAGATATGATACAAAGCACCACTGTTTATTTTCTGCAGGAGGTATCTTGAATTCTGCATCTTATTTATGGGTTCGTTGTTCTGCTTTGGGTTTGCCCTCCAGTTATTTGCAACAATGTTTAGGCCTGTTGGTAAGATTGGATAACACCAAATAAATCTATCCAGCAAAGTAACATATTGATATTGATTGTATATAACATACTCATTTAAAAGTTAATTTTCTGTTCCTGCTCTTGCCAGTTTAAGTTAAACACAAACACACACACACACCACACATTTCCACACAAACTGCAACTTCTTTTTGTGTTGATTTTTTGTTTCTTATTGCAGTGGATTACTATTTGGCAATTAATAAATGGAATTATTGAATTACTATTGTGTTCCTTGTACAAATTATTAAATAAAATCTACTCTGGTTGTTCCTGTAGCAATGCACTTTTGTATTAGTGCCCCACTGTAGCTTTGTATCCATACTGATGTGTGGGTGTCTGCCATGGGCCTCACCACTGTCCTGCACCTGAGGATCCTGCTTGCAATTTGGCTTGAGCTCATCAGTCCTTCCTGAGCTGTAGACTGACTGTGACTTTTGCTTAAAGAAACAAGGCATAAAGGCAGAGGAGAAGCTGGTTTACACACAGATCTCACCATACATGGTGTCAGGGTACAATTGCAGTGGCTTGCACGCAGACCTGGGAGGTCAGGAGCACACCTCTGTCCACTGGTTTACAAAGGGTCTTTGTGACCTCAGATGAAAAGACCACCCAAGTTAAGTCAGGCAAGAAACTCAAACTGCCAGCCTGTGGGGGAAGGGATGTCAGTTGGTGTTGGGCTTACATGTGCATTTTTAACCCTGACTTGGGTCAAAAGCTTTAAGACTCTGCTGTCTGGTATCTGCACCCTGACAGGGCAGGTATGGCTACAGCATTAACTCATAGGTTTGTAGGTCTGTGGTGATTGTGTCCTGTCTCCCTGCAGCAATGCACCCAGCTGGGACTTTCTGGGCGTGCCTTGTCTAAGGGAACAGTCCCTGAAGGAGTAGAGTGAGGGAAGGCGTGTGCAGGACTGTGCTCACCCTAAAGACTGATATTTCACAAGGAGTTTTAAATTTTTGGAGACCTCCATCTCAGACTAAGCCAAAATTGCGCAACAGATTCAAACTCTGTGATGATGCGACTGGATGGCCAGGCAGACAGATAAACATCATGGCTGCACGCACAATGCTTTTAGGAAGTCAAACTGTAAACAAGTTGATCCTAAAACCAAACTACCACGACAGAAAAAGCCTCAGGCTACTTTACATGTGTTTAGAAAGCACACAGACACAAGCCCTTTTTTGTTTCACAGCTCTCTTTATATAAAAAGCCAAAGGACAGCCTGACCATGGCTTTGCTGACAAGCACTGCTCACCTTTGCTTTACAGCAGCCTGGACAGAGAGGGGAGAAACTCATCTGTGACTGCTGAACGTTGGTATTTACTCACTCTCTAACCTAATGTAAGGTAAGGAAGCTAGAGGTGCTAGTGACTTCAGCAGCTGGGCAGGCAGAGGGGGGAAGGTGACCCAGCAGTGTGCAACAGCCCTCTGGAGATCCTGCACGCTGCTGTGGCAAAGCAGTCACTTTCTTCACTGTCACGAGTGCCACACCAATGATGTAGTGGAAGAACTACTTCTCTCTGCTAGGGATGAAATTAATAGTCTGGACATATGGACCCTGGAAAGAAAGAACCTGTGAAAAGACAAGATAATGCAGGAAAAAGGGCACAACCACAAAAGGGGATTGCAGAAGTGAGGGTGTGCCTTGTGATGGGATCATTTGTGGCCATGTCTTGTAGGACCAGTACCTGGATGACCTGCATCATTCCTATTTGCTGCCTGCTCCATGCTCCCCAGCTGTGGCTGAATTCCAGCTTCAGCTACAGTTCGCTGATGTTGTGCTTATGGGTGAGCTGTATTCATTAACTAAATGAGCAGCAGAGCTTGCACTCCAGTTGTAAATGCCAATGCCGTTGCTGTGACCAACCTTTCCCACTTGTCCACCATCAGGTTACTGAGGGCTTAATATGCAACTGAAACAACTATTTTTCCTAAATCACAGATAAGAAGGTTGGATGAAAAACCTGTATAGAAGAATTCCTTTTACTGGTGGCACCGTGCTTGAGGGGCTAGAGGTAAAGAAAACGCTGTTTAAATCAGTGAACCTGCGATAAATGAGCAAAAAGGTAACACCCTTCCCAGGCTGCGCCTCACCCATCCCATCCTGGCGGGGAACCTGCAGGCAGGGCCGCTTAATACCATCGCCCCATTAGGTTTCAGCGTTAACATTGCTCCAGGCTGGAGAGTACTCGCCTGGGAGATGCCGCACCGGGGCACCCACTGCTGCCTGCCGGAGGCTCGTCCCGCCTGCCAGCAAGGAGCGGCTGAGGGGCGCTGGGATTCCCGACCCCGGCAGCCGCCCTGCCCCGAGCCGGGGAGCGGCTCCTGCCGGGGAGGCGGCGGGGAGCGGGCGCTGCTGCCCCGGGGCGGGGCGGGCCCGGCGGGCGGAGCGGGGGCGGGCCGGGCCGGTGCGGGCGGCGGGGCTGTCGGAGCCAGCCGCGAGGTGCAGCGCGCACATGGGGACGCACCGCATCGTGCTCTCGGGCCCCGGGCCCTGGGGCTTCCGCCTGGTGGGCGGCCGCGACTTCGAGCAGCCCCTCGCCATCTCCCGGGTAGGGTGGGCTGCGGCGGGCGGTGCTGGGGGCGGCCGGGGTCGGCTCGGGCTGGCAGGTGGCACGGCGGCAAAGCCGGGGCGGGAGGTGGGCTTGTATTTTTCTCCCCCCTGTTTTTTAGTTTGTTTGGGTTTTTTATGTTGACGGAGAAATCGGTGGTGGCACACTCAGCCCCTTCACCTGTATCAGACCGGGGTCTTTGCTTCTCACCGAACCTCCCTCCCCAGCCTGTCCATAGGGACCCTGCAGGCAGTAGGAATCCCCTGAGCCCCCGGTTCGGGTTTGGCAGCCCAGCCTGTGGGAACCGGTCTCACCGAGGTGGGCTGAGTGCTCGCAAGCTTTGCTTGCCATGTATAGTTAAGAGCCTTTGTTTACAGTAGCCATGTTAAGATGCATTTAGTGCCTCTGCCCGTCTCTGTTCGAAGTCCTTCTTGCCCCCCCCCCCCTTAAACAGAAATTAGTTAGGAAATGGCAAAAATTTTGCATCGAAACAATTTTAGCGTTGTACATGGCTTTTCCCTCCTCTGCCCCAGCGTTTCGCTGTGAGACGCCGGTGCTCGCTGCCTCTCTGTCCTGTCCCCACCTGTCCCACAGGTGCCGGGCCCGGCCGGGAGCTGGGCCCTGCCCCCCGTGTCCTGCAGGCTCCCAGAGCCCTGGGCCCGTGTGCGGCCCCGAACCCCGAACTCCTGCTCGGCTTTGCGTGGGGTGCGCTGCACAGACTCTTGTCGGGGCTGGCTGCAGGTCTTCCCGATGGGCGTAGGAACGGAGGGATTGCTCCTCGTTCCAGCAATCCCTCGGCAAAGCAGAGGCATCCCCCGAGTGCTGTTAGCCCGGGGCTCTGGCGTCTGCCACCATTGCACAATTTTGGAGTGCCCGCATGCCCCAGGTGAGGAAGGGCTGCGGGAAGTGGAATATGCCAGAACTTGAATTTATTGCCCTGAAAGAAGACCAGGATGGTCAGACTTGTGAATTTTTATAAATGCCTCCTGCCACGGGATCTCCTGCCATGGGGTCCCACTGCCTGAAGGAGCCCAGGTGCCACGGGGAAGCTGCCAGGTGCAGGAAGGGCAAAGCTCACAAGTGCTCTTAAACCCACGGGGGGTGGGGAGTGAGTTACTAGTTTTCTGTGTCTTTCAATTACAGTAATAATGCTTCATTTTTCTAAAGCATTTCTGGGACATGAAAGCAGCTTTACTGTAAGGGAAGTGATATTTACTTCATTGTTATGGTAATGAATTGCCACTTCCAGCAAGAATCTCAGGCGGAAGGGTGTCTAAAGCCCTACCTGCTCTTAGCTCTTCTTGGTCGCTTTTATCAATGCGTATAGGCACATACCAAGGGACACAGATCAGCAAAGCAGCAAAAATAACCACCTCATGAGAAATTCCTGACCCTAGAGACGAAAATGTAATAAAATAGCCTCTCTGATGGTGGTGACGTAAATGCTGACAATTAGCAGCTCTTATCAGGGCTTTCTCTTGTGACCCCTCTGACACTTTTAATTTCCCCTCCCAGACTTCAAGTCATTAATCTTTCCTGTGGTTTGCTCGTAAGGCTTCTGGATTTCTCTCCTGGGCTCAGGAGCGAAATTCTTGGCAAGTCTTCCCCTTACTATGTAAAAAAAGATCTGATCCGGTTTTGACCTGTTTTAAAAAGTCTGTTCCTCCTTGTGTGATGACTTTACATATTCTTGTTTATTTTATTTGGTACCTGTGTTTTCACCAGGGACATTTCTGGCACAGAGCCCTTCTTCCCTCACAGGATGGGGTGAGCTGTGGTTGTAGGACTGACATCTGCCAGGGGTTGTGAGGGCCTTGGTCCTATTGCGTTATGAGATAGAGGGGCTACCTGAGAGGGTGGGGAGGCTGTGACCTGTGATAAGAGCATTACCCTGGGAGCCTGGGAGGTGGCAGCTCTCCCTCCTCAGCACTTATGTTTGCTTTGTGCTGCAAGTGGGAGGTGAGTGGGTGCACAGATGTGCTCGTGAGCAGTGCTGTTAGCAGGGGTGCACAGGGCTGGGCTGCTGCCCTGGGCGTGGGGAGCAGCAGCATCCTGACACTGAGAGCGTTGCAGTTTGGGTGTGCTGTCTGTGGGGTCAGAGCTGCTGTCTATGGGGTCAGTGCTGTCCCATGTAGCCAGTGGAGCCTGTCCCAGTGATGCAGTGATGGGATCACCATGCTGTTCCATGTGCTGGCATGGTGGGATGCTAGGAGAGACGTCCATCCAGGCATAGACCTCAGCTGGGTGTCTTGCAGCCCTCTTTGAACCAGGTGCCTAAATTCAGCCTGCACTGCCTGCCAGGAGCTCATGTTTGGCTGCTGGCACCATCATGCTTGTGCTGTTAAGCTTTAGAGTTTATCTTGGTATTTATGGCCCTCATCACCATTGTGCCTCAGCTTCTTGCTAGTGGCTTGTGGCTTCTCAGGCTCCCAGTCAGCTGGGAAGCAGCTGCACTGGAATGTAGTTGTGTTGGTGGGAGGCAGTGCCATTTGCGTTGTTCTCTGGAGGAAGTCATTGAAACTTGGTGTTGCAGTCCTGGGTCCAAGAAGGATGAGGAAAACTGGTGCCATGAGCATGGGGCCCACTAGAGCAGCCTGGCCAAGGGCTTGTGGCTGACAGTGGCTGCATGGTACCAATGTCTGGTTGTGCCTTAGAGGAGCAGCAGATGAAAGATTGTGGCATTTCCGCAACTGCTCTTACCTTGTCTTTTGTCACTGTCCTACCTCACTTCCCACTTGAAATATGTGTTCAAAACTGCTTCAGGCTCAAATACATCACAAGCATCTTTTTGTGAGAACACTGCTGGTTTCTTGGTTGTGTTGGACTGGTCTTCCTGGAGAGAACTGAGTATGTAGATTTCACAAGTGCTGCTCATGAGACTTTCTTGTGGAGTTTCCCGTCTCTTTAGGATGGATCCTTCACAGATGTTTCTGGCTTGCATTTCTTTTTAAAACTGTAGGGTTCTGGTGGACAGTTTATTGCAGTCTTTGTTCAGAAAAAACCCCAAACTTGTGTTGATCAGTGTAATTAACTCTGGGCCAAAGCCTGCTGGATTGCCTTAGAGGGGTAGGAAAGGTCCTGCTGCTCTTTGTGTGATACTCTGCAGTGAGTCAGTGGGGTAGAATTTGAGAAAAGTTCTTTCTGAGACAGGAATGGACACAATACATACAGGATGATAGTTTCTGTAGAGCTGACCTGTGCACAGGGTAGTTCTCAGTTAAATCCCATTGAGGCTGGGAGCTGATGGAGGGAGGAGCAGCCCCTGATGAAATGGAGCAGCCTGAAAAGCAGTGCAGTTGGCAGACCCCATCCCCCTCCATTCCTCAGGTAACATGAGCTGTTCCCTGTTTGGTTGCATTTGATTTTGATAAACATTGAGGCTTTTTGTTTCCAGCTGAATACGTGGAGCTGTCTGATAAACTTTGTCATTGAGATGATTTTTGTGGTGTGTGGTAGCAATCTTGAGCGTCTGACCCAAAATATGGGCAGAGCAGATGTTTGCTGTTTTGTCATGTCAAAAACCTCCCAGCTCCATTAAGGATGGGTGTCTCTTGGAGTCTGTAAAACTGGACATTTTCTTATAAAACCAGTTTTCCAATGAAAAATTGGTTTCAAGACAGCCCAGTTATACGTTAAAAAGATGAAATCCCAACATGAGGCTTGTTGCTGATTTTGACTACTGTAAAATTAATTCATCCCTGCTTAGTCTGATATTTTATCTATTTCTGGTATTTTAAAAACTCAGAATTTATATAAAATACAGAATTGGATCATAACTGGGTATTTGAGTGTGTTGGTTTTCTTTTCAAGCGTGGCCCTCTGAACCAGCTTTATAAACTTAAAGCTTGATTTAGTGGTAAAACTGGACTTGATGGTCTAAAATCAATCATGGGACTGAATCGTGTGGTGTGAAAAGATACCAGGTTTAGCTTTGGTACCAGCTGATATCCTTACCCTGTCAGCGAATAGCCCTTGTAGGAAGCAGCTGAGCAAAGGCATCCCAGAGCCAGTGGTGAGAGAGAGCCCTGCTGGTAGGGGACGGCCTGCTAATGGGCATGCCTTGGTGGGATGGATGGATGGAGACTGCCCTCCCTCTGCTTCATGCCAGGGCTTGGAGTGGCACAAGTGAGAGCCCTGGGGGCTGGGCTCCAGCCTCTTCCCCAGGTGGAAAGAGGCTCTGGCTGCAGGTTATTTTTCTGAGACATGGGGAGAGCTGGGGCGTTCCGGGCAGCCCTCTGCTCCCAGAGCGGAACCTTTTGGCCTTTCCTCTGCCAAAGGAAACATGGGGTGTGGTGGATGTGATAGGATTTAGGGTTGGGGTGGCTTTCCTTGTCACCCGGAAAGCCTTGTTTGGTCCCCACTGTGCGCACCTATGACTGCAGATCCTCTGCCACGGGGTCCAGCTCTTGTGCCCGTGACTGCAAATCTCAGCATTGTGCTGGGGGTTTGTTCTGGGGCTGTCTGGGCAGAGGGAGGCAGCTGGGGAAAGCTGCTGGGCTTTATGGGAAGGGGAAGGTGGCTTTATGTTTCCTGCTGGGATGTTTACCTGGCTGCAGGTGGGGCAGCGGCTGGGGAGCGCCAGCCCTGCTGTGCCACACCAGGCACCGCTGATAGGGGCCTGTGGAACACTGGTCATTGGTGTCACCTGCCAGGAGCTTCTGGCCCTGCAGAAGTGGCTGGGCTGGTGTTCAGAGGGTGGCAAGATGCCTTGTGCATTGCTTGGTGGGAGCTCTGTCTGCTCTGTCAGAGCGCACCGGCTGTGAAGGGCAGAGGTTGTGCCCCTACAGCTTTGAAATCAACATCCATCCTGGCAGTTTCCTGGAAAAATCCTGTGCTTAAAGGTACAAATGGCTGCTGAGAAGATGAAAAGACTTTTCTGATGTCCCTGACTACCAGGGTTTGGATGAAAAGAAATCTTCCTTAATTGTAGCAAGGGCAAAGCAGCAAATATTCTTGGGGTAAATGCAAAGTGCTTTGGGGCAGGGACAGGTTTGATCTTTCCCAGTCCGGTTTCAGGCTCTGGGGGAGCACTTTTACCTTGAAAAAAACTTTTACAATTTTTGGGATACTAATCAAATGCCTTCTACCAGAGCCACATGCAGGAGCAGTACTCTTGTCTTTGCCAGGAGCCAGGGTTCTCTTTTCCTCAGTTCACACATTCAGATTAATTTGTTGTTGGCTATGCAGCAGCTTGATGTCACCCAAACTTTGGAGTTCCCTTTTCTCTGTACCTCTTCGTTTGCAACCAGTATAATCTTTTCTGATGATGTCTGACCCAGCTTGTTCTGAGCAAGTTCCCCAAAGTGCCTAAGGAGAGAACTCTACATTTGGAGTCAATGTACCAGCCCCAACATTATGTGAGAGCTTTAAGCCCTAGAGCTTTAGGTGACAAAAGCAAATGCTGGAATTCCTGGGAGGAAGAAAGTTCTTTTAATTCCCAGATGTCAAGTTACCTATGCCTGCAGGCTTCTTGGTACCTTTCACCTTAAAAATTACTTTGTCCATCAAGAAATGTATATGTTATGTAAAATGAATTGGATTTGAAGGGTACAGCATCAAAATAACAGGAGAATTTTTATTTTTTTTTCAGTATAAACAGGGAAATTATAGGAGCCCTAAAGTGCATAAATAATTGATGTTGTTCTGGACTACAGTATCTTAGATGGTTGCTGATTACTGGATGATTTATTTAGAGGATTAAATAAACCATCAGAAAAGACTCAGCTGTTTTTGAGGCCTTGTAAAAAAAATCTCTTGTTTATTTGTTTTAATGTGGAACATGTTGCAAAAGAAGCTGTGAGGCTGAGTAACTCCTTGACCACCATTTGAGCATCTGTCTGAGCAAATCCTCTCACCCATGTCTTTTTATACCAAGGTCAGCCCCCTCTGTGCAGTGTCTGATGCCCTCCCTTTTCTGTGTTGCCAGAGCTCCTCTGGCATGTCAGGGTAGGGCAGGAAGGCAGGCAGGAGGGTGAGGGCTGGGCTGCCAGAGGAGCTTGTGCTGGAAGCGCAGACCCCTCTGGGGTGGGCTGGTGCTCAGGGGTTTCACCGGCCAGAGGCATCATCCCCTTGTCCTTCTTGTCTCCTGGTGATGATGTGGTCTGGGCCAGCACAGAGCAGCCAGAGAGGCTTGGGCTGCAGCCTGGCCAGACTGTGATGGTGCAGAGAACAGGAGCAGCACTGAAGGGAGCTCTCCTGGAGCCGGTTGTAAGGCATATCGTTCCTGCTCCCCTAAAGAGAAGGGGTGGGGAATGTGCTTGTCTGAGTTTTCTCATAGCCTCTGATCTCTGCTGACCCAGCTGCATGCTTTTGCTGGGAGAAACTTTGACTGCTTAGCATAATACTCCAGTGCTGAGGACATTACTCATGGTAAAAGAGCAGTGTGTGTGGGTGGGGAGGATTAAAGTGAATGTCAGAGATGTCTGGCTGTCACTGGTGGCCTTGGAAGTATGTTGCTTCATGTCTGTCCTTTCCAGCAATGTCCCAGCTGGGTTTTCCTTTCAGACACACATAGGTGCAGTTTCTCCAGATCTGTTTTCTTGGCTGATGTTAATATTCTCATTTCTTATCTCTTCATCACCTCTTGCAATGTGTTTAGGTGTGGAGTGAGGAGCGATGCCTGAGGCTGCAGGGTCTGTGAGAAACTGTGAAGAGCTGACAGAGTGAGCATGTAGGGTGCCAGAATGGATGAGGGGAGGAGGCCAGAAAAAATTGAATGAATTTTAGACCCACCCATCTATCTTGACTCACAGGGAGCTGAGTTATGCTGCTTTTCATAAAAATGCTTCCCACCCTTCCTCCCTCTCATTTGCTGTGGGCAGCAGCTTCCCTCAGTATACGCACTGCTGCCTCTTGGATCCTTTCTGCAGGGGGAAAAAAGGCACCATATACTCATGTCCAGGGACTGCAAAGCTTGTTAGATAGCATGTATGGAGGGAATTACGTCCAATATAAAATGTAGTTGTGTCTGGTAAGCTGTGGGACAGACAGAAGTATTATGAAGAGGTCCTGGGAGCTGAATAAGCAGCCAGATGTTTCTCCCGCTGCTAAATCAAAGTGTTTTCTATTGTAAATGCACTTGCCCAAAGACTTTCTGAAGAGTTGATATTTCATAGCACTTTCTTTGCTGCTTGGCCAATCCTGAATCTGTAGGCCTGTTTTAAAAAAAGGGGTCCAAGCCTATAACTGGTCTAAACTGTTATCTACTACTTTGAGTTTTGCATGAATAAAAAGTGCACAATCAAACCTGTAGATTATGGGGATTGTTTATTTCTTCCATATGCTGGCACATGTGTCTGAGCTGGTATCAAGGACATGGCTTAGTGTGTCTGGTTGTAAGTCTCTAGAATATTTCTATAGTAGCCCAGATTTACCACCCAAGCAGAGCATCACTCTGGGACCTGTTTTGGACACAGTATGAGTCAGTGCTGCTCTGCCTGTCTCAGCATTGTCTGTTCAAAGCAAAATGACCTCATGGCAGCATTACCCAGTTGCTTGGCAACAGTCACCCCAAGGTAGGGCATGGCTCGTTCCAGAGGAAGCCTTTGGGCATGATGTTGGGAGGTGTGCAGAGCTTTATTCACACAGCCATGGTGTCTCTAACTGGGAGCTTCCTGGTGCCTGGTGCGTCTGCCCATGTTCCATCTGCTCAAGCCCAGTGGAGGAAGCCCAGACCAAGTCAGGGAGCTCTTTTGAAGGACACAAGAGACTGTGCCTTTGCTTGTACAACGTTTGTTCCTTGCAGTGTTGTGTCTTTCAGCCCTTCTTGCCTGTCCATGCAGAAGTGCAGCTCTATCTGCTCAGTACTGCCTCAGCCACCTGTACAAGATGTGCAAGGCACTGCCTGGTGGTCCCTTGGCTCCTGCTGCTCTCTGCTCCATGCTCAGTCAAGAGGGAAGGGTAAGAGGGGCTGGGGCAAAGCTTTAGATCATCTGAGAGCAGGAACAGAGCAGTTTCAGGTGCAAAATTTACTGGATCTCTGCTTGCCTGAAGATTTGTTCATTTTTGGAGTCCTTCTGTGTAAGTTGGCTGATAGCTGCTGGTGCTCTGAGCACCTCTGCCTGCTTTCCCCCCAGCCACATGCCTGCCCCTGCTGCTTCCCATGGACCAGGCAGGGATGTGACAAAAATAAAAGCAGGAAAACATCACAGTGGCAGCTCTGTGCTCCTCTCTTAATAACAGAAACGCCTTTTGCTTGGCAGCACTGAGATAAGCCCAGACCTCACTGTGAAGGGGGGAAGGGAACATTATTAGTAGCTATAAATCATCCTAAAAGGATGGGGGATGGGTTCCCTCCATACCCTGCCCTTGTGCAGACATGTTTGCTGTGAGCAGTCCTGGCAGACAGTATGAGCTGGATGTTGTAGGCAGTAGTTTGTGGAAGGTTGCATTTCAGGGCAAGTTATTTCCAGACCTGAAGAAGCTGGATTTTAAAACATGTTTACTTTTGGCGGATACACATCTCTCTTATATTTTTGTGCAACCTTGTAGCTTGTCCTTAGGGGAGAGGATTATGTGAGTACTGAGTGCGTGGAATAGCCCCTGTGCTACCAGTGGCACTTACCTGATGGAGAAGAGCACTTGCATTTCCAATTCCTCTGAAACAGACACAGCAGGGAACTGACACCACAAGCACTGGCAATGCACTGAGATGTCACTGGGAATGCCAGCTGCTCTTCCTGGTGGCTCTTGGGGGTCCTTCAGGAGGCTTCAGCTTTTCAGTGTC
The DNA here is from genome assembly GCA_024865655.1 of Emberiza elegans. NCBI lineage: Eukaryota > Metazoa > Chordata > Aves > Passeriformes > Fringillidae > Emberiza > Emberiza elegans. The sequence goes on along the minus strand of JALJVW010000241.1, from coordinate 20,176,899 downwards.
CCTGGCTGGTGTGGTTTAGCTGTTCCTGGTGACACATGATTGCTTCTACCAGCCTATCACATATTGTGTAATTATCTGTCTTGAAATACAGCAAACTGTATGGCTCAGTCTCCAGCAGTGTTCCAGTGCTGGCACTAATCCACTGTTGTTTTTGACCCTTTGGCAGCTTATCTGATTGACAATGAATCATGGTAAAGTGTACTGAGCTTGGTGTTCCTTACAGGGGTGAGTAATGTGCCTCTCTCCCTTCTTTGGTAGCAGAGGAAATAAAGGCCCCAAGAAACCAAGTGACTCAGTTAAGGTCCAGAGATCAGGAGAGGACCCACACTGTGTTTCCTGCAGGCTCCTTTTGCTTTAATGATATCCTTAGGGATATATCTTATGGATTTTATAATGACAGCTTCCAAATGTGGTGGGACTGTAGGCAGCTGTCAGTGCTGAGGATTTCTTTAGGGCTTCAAACTGTCCCTGTGTGCAGGTTTTGGCTGGGTTAGGATTGTTCACAGTGGCTGGTAAAGGGCTGTGGTTTGGATTTCTGCTGAGCATAGGGTTGATAATACAGAGGTGTTTTTGTTATTGCTGAGCAGGGCTTACACAGAGTAAAGCCTTTTCTGCTTTTTGCCCTGCCATGCCGGTGAGGAGTCTGGGGATGCGTGGGAGGCTGAGAGGAGACACGGCTGGGACAGCTGACTGCAGCTGGCCAATGGGATATTCCAGACCACAACATCATGCCCAGTATATAAAAGGGGGAGGAAGGGGAGATGTTTGGGGTGATGCTGTTTGTCTTCCCAAGTAACCATTATGCATGATGGAGCCCTGTTCTCCTGTGGATGGCTGAACACCTGCCTGCCCATGGGAAGGAGTGAATTCATTCCTTGCTTTGCTTTGCTTGTGTGTGTGGCTTTTGCTGTCCCTATTAAACTGTCTTCATCTTAGCCCGGAAGTTTTCACTTCTACTGTCCCAGTTCTCTCCCTGGTCCTGCAGGTGGGGGAGCGAGTGAGCAGCTGAGTGGGGTTGGCTGCTGGCTGGGGTTGAAGCACAGCACCCTGTCACAAGGTTTGCAGGAGGTACTCTCAGGGCAGTGAATCCACTGGAGTGGCTGCAGATTGCACTCAACAGCCTCAGTAGGTCACTGGTCAGCTGAGGGCTGCAGCTTGGCAGATGGTGATCTTCACATGTAAATCAGATTTTCTGTATCCATTGGGTGCTTTGTCTGGTGTGTTCACCAGCACTTCCTCTGTCAGTTCAGAGACTGCTTGCAGCATTCAAAGTGGTGTGCAGGTAGTCATTCACTATTGGTTGACTATTCTGCAGCTCTTTGGATTAATCTTGAGCACCTTGGTCAGCTTGGACATCTGTGAGCCACTTCTATGGCCTTTCTTTTTCCATTAAACACTTTCCTAGCAGAGAGGTGAAAAAAGAAAAACATCTTGTGATTTTTCTTCTGGCTGGGGAAAATTGCCCACTACGGTTGTGAGGAGATATGCTGAACAGATTTGACCCAGGGAGAGCAGTGATTGCTGCTAATGTGTGACACCTCTGGAAGGGGAATGTTTCCCTGGAGGCAATGATTTGCCAACCAAACCCTAGTTAGGAGGGATTTCTAAATCTTGTGAATGATATTTATGTCTGAAAGCTCTGCTGGGTTTGCTCAGCTGCTTTCCAGCATGCTGAAACCTAGCATGAATGTGTAGAATGAATACCAGTTGTAATAGACTCATAAATGAGGTATGTCTCAGCTGCAAGGCATGTTTTAATCTGTACTCATGTCTGGGAGCAGTCCACCCTTCTCATTTCCTCTGCCTGTTAAATAATGGATGAAAGGCCATAGAAATCATTACACACCTTTCACAAACTCATTAAAACTGCACAAAATCTTATGTAGTGTTTGCGAAGCCACAAATATGATGTTATTCACCTTCTGCCCAAGCAATAGTTTTGGCCCAAAGAGGTCTCAGTTGCTTAGAGGATACCTCTTTAAAAGAATTAGGGTAAAATGAAGAAGCCATTTTGTTGATTTGTTTGAAATGCCAAGTTTTAGCTGGGACCTTTTTCATGAGGAATGTCATATTGATGGCATTGCTGCATAGTGTCTTCAGTCTGGGACCACATGGAGAGGAAAAGGAGATTAATATGGCAACAGGTATCAAGGTGAGCTGTGGTCAGGCAGGGGGGTTGGTGCTTCTGCTTTTTCAGACGCTATTGACAGCTTGTGATTTAAGGATGAAGTTTCTGATGCCTTTCCCCCTTCCAATCTGCATAGATCCCACACTACTTTGGGATTCATCTTGCTGAAGTCAGTAAATGTGTGTTGCACTTATTTCTGGGAAAAACCATGTCATTATAACTAAAGAAGCAATCCAAAATCTTGAGCCCAAACCTTTCCTTCAAGGAAGAAAACAAATGAAATCGTAATGCAGGCAAAGCTGTTTATGATTGGCATTGGTATTGCAATGACACTGATACTCTTTTCTGTCACCTCTGTTCTTAGGGACTTGGACTTTTGTCTGTCCTCAGCACCTTCTGTTTCAGAGAGCACTTCTCTGTCCAGGAAACAACATAGTTGCTTTCTTTATGATCTTGCTCTCTAGCATGAGAATTGTCTTGAGTGAAAATATGATTTCTGTTATTTACCTGTTTTCTCTCTCCAGATTTCTATCTGTGGGTGCCAAAACAAAATCCTTTATCTAAAAGACCTTGATAAATTTCTTCTTAGAATTTACTTTCATTAATTTTACCTTCTTTGCTTCCAGGTACCAATGAGAAAAAACACTACTTCTCCAACTCCTTTTCAAATGTTGCTATGGAAATCTCCTCCCTGGAAAGTCCATTCACTCTTTTTGCTTTCCCTTAGGTGACTCCAGGCAGCAAAGCTGCAATAGCCAACTTGTGTATAGGAGACCAGATCATAGCCATCGATGGAGTGAACACAGACAACATGACACACCTTGAGGCACAAAACAAAATCAAGGGCTGCACAGATGAACTGACCCTGACAGTCAGCAGGTATGGAGCTGGGCAGGGCTGGGGCTGGGGCGAGGGAGGATTGCAGGGTGGGCAGTAGCTGTGTTTTGGGGTGGCAGTAGGCCTCTTGCTGGTTTCACTTGACCTCTTAGTGCTTTGTCTGGCAGGTGCTGGCTAGCAAGAGGGAACTGCATTTCATCCTTTAATCCTAATGCTGCTTGCATTTGTTGCACTTTGACCTTATGAAAACAACTTTCCAAGTGAGAAATTGGCTGATAATTTATGGCAGGGTCTGTCCACTTACTTTGTGGCTCCTGGCAGCAAAAAACCAAAGACAGTCTCATGAAAACTTAGCTTATATCAGAGGAGGTGCAACCAGAGATGGCCTTCCTTCCTGTTGCACTCCTTTAGCAGTTAAAATATATGCTTATGTGTTATTCCAGGCAATTAATTTCCTAGTTTCTGCCAAGCACAGACTCAGAAATGTTGTACATTTTGAAACCTCTTGATCAAACAGCTTGGTCAGCCTTAAACAGTGATGACCCAGGGTGCAACAAAGTTCCTCTTAGGCATGAGACTCTCCAAGTCCTGAAAAACTAAAGGCAGGTGACAGCTGAGCCACAATTTCGACCACTAGTGTAGAGCACAGGCTGGCTTCAGCCTTCCCACCAACTTGAACTGCAGAGCAATGGACAGCTTCATTCCTTTCCCCAGCCTTGCTTTGTTCTTGGGCCATCTTTGTACAGAGAGGAAACAGAGATGGGAAGGCAGAGCTCTACTTTGCATTGAACTGTTGCTACTTACAAGAACTAGAGCCTGCTTTTTTTGAGTGTGCTGGGGATTTATCCTTCCTTTTGGTGTGAATTGCAGCTGCAGGTACCAGTGCTTTTCGAAGCCAGGTAGATGCAGTATGGCATTTCAACTTGCTCTGGAGCAAGTTTTTCCTGTGCCTGCCTTCCCTGAGAGGGATCATCCATCAGTTTCAGGGCAGATGCAGGGGAAGTGCTTTCAAAAGGAGTGGAAAAGCATGCCTTCACTGACACAGTGCTCCAGTTGTTCAGGGCTTTTCTGTGATAAACACAAGTCTTTACCGTGGCTTGGACAATGCCAGGAGTTCAGCAGGCATTTCCCAGTTCAGGAAGAAGCGATAGGTCTTGGCCAAAAAAAAAGCCTGGTGGTTCATTAAGGGAATTCACAGATGGAAGAATGGAGCACAGTGCAGGCAGTGTGAATGGGTGGTGAACACTGCAGCAGCCTGTTAACCCCAGAGTTTTTATACTGGCCTTGAACTTCGCAGCGTGTAATCTTTCTACAAAGGAGTGTTCCTTTTCCTCTCCAAAATCCAGCTGCTTGACTTGGCAAACCAGTGCCATGTGGTTCTGGCTGGGAAAGAGGAAGGGAGGCAAGGGCTCTTTCAGCCTGCAGGCAAGTTCACTCTTACAGATCATTGAGTCTGTAAAATGTGTTTGCTAATGTTAATTACAAAGTCGTTAAGTTTATAGCTACCCTATGCACATTTCATTGGCCTTGGGCTTGGAAGCTGCCATGGGAGAGATTTCTAGCTGGATCTGCAGCTGTGTAAAATTGTACAGGGGCTTTCAGTTTACACAACTCAACTCTTTCAAGACCCTCTTTCAATGAGGTAGCATGAGTGTGTGTTAGATTCTTCTGCTGCTGTACTGATTATTGAGTTCTGCTGACAGAAGGCCAAGAAGAGTGTAAAAACTGCAAGAATGTGAAAGCAGTGATCTGACTTCTTACACTTTAAAATTTGATATTACTACCCATTGCTCTATGGAAAATCTGTGTACATCAGGTTGTCTTTCCTGGTTGTACTCTGTTGAAAATATTTTATCCCTAATGCCCAGTGTCTTCTTCTAGGCCCCCATAATTGTGTTGGTCTAAATGCAGCTGCACTCTGTGGTCAGAAGTGCTATGTAGTCTTTATTGCTGAGGCAGGAGCACTTCTTTACAATCTAAGGCCTTAAAATGAAAGGCCTTGAGAGGATGCCTAGAGAGGTGACAGAGAAAGCATTTTAAAGGACCTGGAGCCGTACTTCATCTTCCTGCTCAGCTTAGGGTAGGGAAAGGGGTGAGGAAAGCAGACTGTGGTGTGGTGGTGATCCCTCCTCTGTGAAGAAGGGAAGGGCATTGCCATGGGGGTGGAGAGGTTGGAAGGCTCTTGGGGAACATGAGTGCCACCTGGCCAAGTGCTGTGGCTTGGGCTTCCTGAGCTTTGGTGGGCACAGCTCTGTCACTAAGGCTTGACCATACAGTTGGTGAGGAAGGTTCACAATACAGTCAGGTCAGAGCTGAAAGTTTTTCCTCTGCCAAAGTAGCTCTGTAAATAGTTGGCTGAGTATGAAAAGGAATGTATATCATTTGCACTGCAACACCAGCAGCCCTTGGGTCTGGTCTCCACTCTGTGCAGTTGTAGGTCATTAGCTGAATGAGTTGTACCAAGGAGCTGTGCTGGCACAGATCCTTGCTCTGACAGAGCAGCACCTCTGTGGGTTGGAACATTACACAGCTGGTGGGAGGATGTGGCCAGCTGTGCTTGGTTTTCTGGAGTGAGAAGTCTTCCCTGTCCTCCTTTTCTACTCACCATTGGAGAGATGTCTTGTGAAAGCATAAGTCCTTAGTGATTTTTAAATTGCTAGTAATGAATTTTGAATGATTACTTATTTAAATGATTACCCATGCTAAATATTCTCTGACCTGCATTCAGTGTGGCAACAAGGTTGTGCCGGGTGGATTTCAGACACGGGTCTGAGCTCACACCAGGTGTTTCAGTTTCACCAAAGGATCAGCACTGTTGTGACAGTGGAGACTTCATTTGTGACTGTGCTGTACATGTGATGAGTATATGTGGTTTGAAGACCCTAGCAGGTGAATTAGTGCAAGACAAATCTTTAAAGTATAATATATACAATGGAGGTATCTCTGCTGCAGGAGGCCTTTAACCTGCAAGTAGCTGAAAGCTGGGAGAGTGTTTCATGGAAGCATTATGCCTGTCCTTTTCTTCTGCTCTTCTGTGAACCAAAACAATCTTTATACATGTGTGTTCTTCAAATAGGCAACTCTCTTCTCTTTTAACAATAGCCAAGCAATTAAGATGTCTTCATGTTTGGCTTATTAATGATTATTTAAGAGAAGTGTAAATACAGAGAATTGAAAGGACTTAAATGCTTCTGGTAAAGGAAATGCTGTTTGCACTGTATGCTTGATTGTGTATATCAACAGCATTCCAATGTTTCCTGTTTCGCTATTTTTCTTAGCAATGGTAACGGTCCAAGAATATTTCAGATCAGATTGTGGGCAGGAAATCTTGTCTAACACAAGTCACCATTAAAAATGTATCAACTTTCTAACTGAAGAAAACATGTCTGGTCTGCTTTTTCACCCAAAGAGGCAAATCTCACAATTTCCTAGGATTTAAAACCCAGCCACAAATTGCTTTTTTGAGTACTCTTTCCTAAGTGCCACTGCCCGGTGCTTTGCTGTTCAACTTAGGAACAGAGTTGGAAAGGTCTGTCTTCTGCCTCGAAAGTGGATGTTCAGCAGTGTTGCCAGAGATAACAAATTCCCACTGAACTCACTGTGTCCAGCAGCTCCCGCTCTCTTCTGAGCCTGTTTGTTCATTCATTTTGCTTTTTGTTTCAAGAGAAATTGAAACAAAAAGCAAAATCAATAGTTAGTTAGTAGTTACCAAGAAACCAAAGTAAAGTTTCCATTATTGTCTTCAGCAGCATAAAATCAAGCTCAAGACGGTGCTTCAGTCAACTCAAGCCTACCTGGTTGCTGAACTGAGAAATTCACAGGGAGATTTTTGAGTCTCTCCATAGGAAAAATGAAGTTTGAATATTTTAGAAGAGCTATGCTTCTTTTTCCTGGTGATTTCATTTTTTCAAATTAGGGTGTGAACATCACTGCACTGATGTGTTAGGGTTGAGCTAAGCCTCTCCCAGCATTGCTCTCCATTAGTGGGGGTAAGCAGTAAGATGTGTCCAACAAATTGGAGACAGCTATCAACTTTCTTTGAAAATGTAGTGTATTTTGAGTAAGATGCTTTCTCTGAAAAAGAGCATTTAAAGCAAAGAAGGTGCAGGAGAAGCAGATACTCCTACCACAAAATTCACAGGATAGTCAAATGATCCAGGCATCACCCATGTCAGTGGAAATGCTCATGATGAATTTGACACACAGCTCTGTTGTGGCTGCAGATGTACAAAAGCAGACAAGTGTTCATTGCAGCACAGGTGAAAATTATTTCTATAACAAATGGCTCTTTGCCTCTGGCTATAGTCACCAGATGGGTGGTGGAACTGTACAGCCCTGAGCAACTCAAAGGTAAAGTGTGTATTTATATAAGGAGGTTTTCCAACAAAAAAGGTGTTCCTGTAGTGTAGAGTCGGTCCTTCCCTTTATGTCTGGAGGCAGTATGAGGGTGGTAGAGAAGAATATTTTTTAAAAAGCTTGAAAATATGTAATGTCCTGTTCTACTTCTACTGACATTTTTCTCAAGTTTCAAGCTGCTTTTCTGCTACTCTGCTGCCAGCTTATAATACATTAATGCACCTTTTTTGTTTGCAAAATAGTCTTTTAATTTGTTGAAAGTGCTGCCAAGGAGTAAGCTATGTACTTGTTCTTTGAAAAGTGCTAGGATCAGGGAAGTCAGGTCTGCTCCCAGGACCTGTTAAATGGATTGTCAGAAAGAACCATGTGTAGATGCTTATGAAGAAGAAGAGAGCACATGTGTCATGTCCTTTCATTTTGTGTGGTAGGTTTGGTTGCACTCTTGCTCACTCCATGTGTTCCCCGGTCTGAGCTGTGGGGAATAGTTGCACAAAGCCACAATAGGCTTGGATTTCTGTTCTAGGAAGTTGGTGGAATCCGTTGACTCATTTAGGTTTGCTTTTTTGCTTCCTTGCCAAGAAGAGTTTTCCAGTTCTGTCATCTTACTAATAATTCCTTTGGCCCTGGGAAAAGCCAGCTGCTCAGTGTGCAGCTATATAAGGCCATGCAGGTTGCCTGACCCTCTGTGGCCACTCCCAGCCTCTCCATGGCCAGTGTGGTGCTTCCAGCCCTTGTGGGTGCGTGCCAGCAGCTTTTACTAACAGCAGACGTGGTCAAAGTAATTTTGGCATATGAAGATTGGTATTTGTTGTGATTTTACAGCCTCTTTGGTGAGGCAGTAAGAGTTAACTCTGCAACTGGCTAGTTAGAAGAGTGTGAGTCTGAGCAGTCAGGTGCATCTTAGCCTTTGTAGCTGTCATGAACCTGCTCCAGATACTCAGAAGAAGCCACAGAAGTTTAACTGGAGTTGCCTTTTTGGTTTTAGTGGTTGTATAGAGAGACACCTGAAATGCAAGAGGGCATGGAGACGTGCATTTGGGGCCTCCCGTCTCCAGGAAGTTGTGACTGTCATTGCTGTTTGAATTGGCAGGAGGCTGTATGCAGCCTGAGTACAGTTTTGCTTGCCAAACTGAATATGTCCATTAATGGATGTTTGTTAAAAGTGACTACTCATGTTTAAAGCCAAGGGCCTGTATTTGACAGCTGTTGTAGCTAAAAGGCTGATTAAAAGGTACCTTCCTGGTAGCCCGACTGCTCTTGTAGTTCGTTTCTAATCTTTATTAAAATGCCTGTTGAAAACTCTGGTGAGAGGATTGTGAAAGATAAATTCTTGTGGTCTTTCCTGATTTTTCAGCTAAAGAACTTTGTGCTGCGCAAGAAACTTTTCAGTCTTTTGGGGTTTATTTGCTACTTGGTATCTTAGTTGTGTCCATCCCAGCGTTTGAAATGAGATGTGAATGAATGTAGATGTGCCTTTCTTCTTTGTAGAAATTACACAGTTCCTGGCACAAAGAATTAGACCCTCATTTTCCAGCTCTTTTCCCTTGAAGCTATGGCCCAGCTTTGCACGCAAAGCACTGATAGCAAAATCCAGGCTCTTGTAATGTTTATATTACATCATGTTCAAGACAAGCTGCTTGAAAATTGTTGTTTCATAAATATCTCTCCATATTCCTGCCTTGACTTGCATGTGGTTTCCTTCCTTCTTTTTCCTACCAGTGCCTCTGCACCCAAAGTAGCATCAGAGAAATTTCTTTCTAATCTTGGATTTTGGTTTCTGCCTGGATGAAACAGGAGTTGCATGGCTCATGCCCTGGCCCTGTCTAAGTTACTCTCCATCCTGTAGTAAGGAAGCAACATGGAAATGTGAACTGCAAAAATGTCAGAGTTTGTATATAGATGTGCCTGCAGTTAATTTTCCTGACCCACATTCTCAGGCTTGTTTGTGTCATGTTTTTGTCTCCTTCATTGTTTTGAGTGTTGCTCTCTGATGGAGTCTCATTTGAAAGAATATGCATTAGAAACCATATCATGAAATAAATATTCATCAGTGTATCAGGAGTTTCTGAGATGTGATAAGGATGCCAAAGCCCCTGGCTTTCACTGGACAGGGTGGGGTTCCCCAGCAGGCTGTTGGACAGGAAGATCTCCAGAAAGCCACTACCAGCAGCAGCCTGGTGTGAACTGAAGGGACTCTTACCAAGGCTGGGTTTAGCTGTCTGCTCTGACACCTGCTCCCTCCTTCATATAGCTAAGATATGGAACCAAATGGGTAAGATACAAACACAGTGAGTCTAATCTGCCCTGCTGTCTGTGCCTGGTGCCCACTCTTCCCAACACTGCAGAAAGTAAGCCCTGGGCCAGCAGTGGGACATAAGGTGAACTTCAGGTGGTGTTTTTCTTCCTCCTGTCACACTTCAGTAGAATTACGGGCATTGACACAAGAAGCAGAGCCAGGAAACCCTTCCCAAGAGCTGGGACCATCGTGGTTCTGCCCAAGACCCACAGACTGTGGGCTCCACAGGTGGGATGGGCCAAATGCCTTGAAAGATCTGCTGGGTGAAGCCAGGGAGAGCAAAGCTGTGTCCTTTTTCTGCTTCACTGGGGCCATAAATGGGATGCTGAGAGTGGCTGAGGGGCTCTTCTGCAGCTGTTGTGAATACAAAGGGCAGCTTTATCTTCCCTGCCTCAGAGGGACAGATGCATGGCCTATTTAACATTTCTGCTTGGATAACTTCTAGACTGGATTGAAAGTAAAGCTTGGAGTGAACTTGCTGCTTCCATTTATATCCAGTGACCGAGCAGTATGGCAACAGTCTGGGGAGCAAACTTGAGCTATTTGCCTTGCTTATAAATAAAGAAGAAAAATTTGGTCAACCCCGCCATGGGCTGCAGTAGTTTGCCATAATTTCCTCCTCTCTTCTGGAGACCAAAGTGCTGTGTGATCAGCACCTCAGACACATTGAGGGCTAGTGGGATGAAAGCAAGTGCCTGGGGAGAAGTTTCTGTTCTGTACTCATACACTGGCCTGCTCTAGGCTTAAATTTTTCAGTGTGAATAAAGCCTTCTCATACTTCTGAAAGCTTATAATAAACTGCTATGGAAGAAAATGCTACCTCAAAAGTTCTTGGATCACTGCTGCGAGAACTGGCACAGGGATGCCTCTTGCTAGAAATCAGCAGAAGTGTTTAATGCTCTCTGAGCTGCTCCTTCATCTCCAGCCAATGTCCCTTTCCTTATAGCCTGGCTGGCTGGGTGTCTCATTTCCGTATATTTTGCTGTGTCCTCTGTTTTTCCAGAGGAGATGAAACTTGGTCACACATGATCTCCAAACCCTTCCAAGGAATAAGGCTTTGTTTTGGTCATCAGGCTGCTTCCCTATGTGCAAACAGTCTTCAGGTGTGGCAAATACAGCCATCCTGGAAATGGGTGTGACTTTGTGAGGCTTGATAGCCATAATCTGGGTGAAATTGCTGGTTCCTCAGGCACCTTAAAGCACGGGTGTCCAGATGCAAGGAGAGAATGTTTGTTTTGTATTCACCTGAGACATGCTGGACGTCCAGTAGCAGCAGCTGTTGTGACAAGATGATGGTCAGATGGGTGTGGATCTGATACCATGCAGCTGTTAGTCATGCTTGCCTGCATGTGTCCCAGCTTGCCAGAGCAGCATTTGCATGGCATGGGTTGTCAGGTATCAGCTGAGCTTGCAGGATGCAAGAACCAAGAGTCAAAGGTTTGCTGTACCTGAATACCCATAAAGGATATCAGGTGTGACCTGTGTGCTTGTACGTTTCCTGTGAAAGGAGGTACAGCACAGCAGCCTTCATTCAGGTTTCTTCTGTGTAAAGTCCACTGTGCAATAAAGGGAATGGCAGGTCAATAAAACTGTTCTTCTTTCCTGACTGAGAATGCTGCCTCCCATCTCCTCCCTCTGAGCTGCCCTCTAGGTGCAAATATTAAAATACTATTTATGCAGCAAATGCCTGGGATGTATATGTGCATCTCAGCTAAGTTTAGGCTGTTTAAAAAATGTTGTGACTTTGGAGGGCTTTTAGAGGAATGGTGCACACCAGACTGAATATATTGTGGGTAGCTCTATACCCTGTTTCTTCAGCCTTGTCAGCCTTTTCTTTTTCTAGTCTCTTCCTCCTACTTTAGCTGAAAAATCTCTTTCTATTTATCCAGTTAGTTCACAATGGAAGCATTCCTGTTTTGCTAACTAAGTACTTAAATTATAGCTAGTCCTTGACCCACAAATACCTAGGAAGTACATCTACTTCCAGTTCCAGATTCCAGAAAGGGCTCCTGTCAACAGGACAGAAACATAGTTTTCAGATCTCATCCTGAGAGTTTATCAGCCATCTGGGTGCTGCATGATGCAATGTTTAGCATTGAACAGCAGTTTTCATTCAACAATACTGCAGTCACTCATTCCCTACTATTCAAATGTTTGGGAAAAGTGGCACTGTTTAATCTATCTGAGATGCTAACTACTGTCTTTACTTCTGAGGAATGCTTCCCACAACATATTTCGAGCAAATCCAAGCACTCCACTTCTTCCTCACCACTTTTTGTCATTCTTTGGGACACAGCAAAATTCCACAATGATGATGGTAAAAGCAGCTGGTTTTAGTTGTAGATCTTGACTTGTGTTTCAGACTACTGTGAGTAATTGGGTCAGACCACAGAACAGTAAAGGTTATGTAGACTTTCTCTGTCACATGAGGTCGTCTCAGTCCTTAGTCCCATTGCAGGCGGGGATTTTTTTTTTTCCATCATTCCAAAAGGCTTCTGTTTGTTCAACATGGATACCACTATAAATAAGAAGAAAATTCAGGAGACCCAAATGAGAAAATATTTCTAGCTTATCTCCAAGGCAGTCCAACCTCAAGAACAAAATGTCCTTTATCTAGTAAATACAGACAAGAGTCATTCCTCTTCCTGGCTACCCATAAAAGCTGAAGCACATAGCAATCTGAATCGTCCCACTTAATTAAGGCATCTGCGGGATATCTCCAGCTTCTGCGTAACCCCCAGCTTGACAGCCTGGGTGGGAGCCCATGCCTGGTGTGTTGCCTGTGGAGTCACAGAGAGTAAGCCAGGACAGTCCCTACTGAGATCTTGTCTTGCTCCAAGGACCTCACTTATCTAAGCCACCTACGCTGTGTGCCTAAAATGAGGCTGTCTGGACTCCTCCTGATGTGGGTTGGGCTATGTATGAGAGACTGTGGAAATGTTTGAGAAATTGATGAACTTTGAGTCTTTTAATAACAATTATGGTTCTCACTGATGGAAACAGATTAATTATTCAAAATTTGTGTGTTGCAGAACGGAGGCAAAAGTCTGGTCACCACTTGTAAGCGAGGAGGGAAAGACACATCCTTATAAGATGAATCTGGCCTCTGAGCCTCAGGTAAGTCCTGGAATAACTGTTCTTATTCCCTCTCACTCCTGTGAGAGAAGTTCTGGGCCTGATCCTCCCAAGAAGCTTAGCATGTGTCACTCTGTTACTCATGTTGGGGGTAGCATCATGCCCCATACTATCAGAGATCATGTGGCCCTTGGAGGCCTCGGGCTCCCTCCCTCATGGTGAGAAGCTGGCTCTGTGGAGAGCTAATTGGGTGCCATGCCTGGGTTAACCTGCTTGGGTCAGCGGTGTCTCCTGCCATCTGCATGCTCACATCTACCACAGGGCACAGAAGGCACTGTAGAGGTCTGGCTCAGTAAGTCATTGCTACTGAACTAAGCCAGTTGGTTGTCATAGAAAAGACTTGAGGGGTGAGGAGTATTATTGACTCAGTGTTTTCTCTTGGTTTGGTTTGGATTTTTTTCTCTTACTCAGTAAGCTTTTAGCAGTCTAGCTGTGGAGAAGGTGGAAGAGAAATACACTAGAATCTTACATCTTTATCTGTGTGGCAGATCATGCAGCCTCTGTTTAGGAAGTTGGTTTTGTAACCTGTTGACAGCCTTGCTTCATTGGCCTGCTGCCTCTGTAAATGTAGTAATAACAGCAACCTGTGCAAGGGCCTCGCCTGGACTGGATTTAGAGGATTACACTGCAAAAAAATCCAAAATAACTACACTAAAGTCAGTGGCATTCCTCTGGATTTTCACTGGGATAGGGACATGGCCCCAGTGGATTCTGCCCCAAGCACACATCCCACATGAGTCTTTCTAGCAAAATAAGTAGATTATAAAACTAGTTTGACTCTGCAATTAATTAAGCACTAACATGGCTGTTTTGGTTGGAAAGGACCTGAGATTAAAGCAGCACATGTGCAGCAACACCCTGCCCAGACCTTGGCCTGGGATCTGTCCATGTTCTCTTTCACATCAGGCTTCTCTGTGTTGCTTGGCCCAAGAAATTGGTGCGGCATTCTCCAGGTATTTCATAACTCTGCCAAGGCACAGTGTGAGATTGAGCCATTTTGACTTTGTTTGAGCTGGAGCCATGTGGTGACACCTGTCTGTGACACTGTTGAGCTGAGGTCTGGTCTGTGCCTTCTGCTGCCCAGGTTTTGGAAAGGCTCTGCTTCAACCTTGAGACTTGGGAGCTATCTCTTGCCAAAGGAGTGGGGCAGAGTCTGCACTGAGGCTTTGCTGCTGTGATGCAGAGAGCTGTCATTTAATTCAGCAGGAGACTCAGTCCTAGAGACCAATTTCCCAATGTAGCCATTAGCAAGAATTCAGCTAAATGCCATAAAATCAAACATACAGCACAACACATGCCCTAGGTGGGATTTTAAAGGAGCTCACTAATTTTAGTTAACTGCAGCAAGAAATCTGCTGCTGAACTCCCCTGTCACTCACTGCCCCACCACATTTCCCCCCCCAGTACAGCCTGGATGGATGGTCAGGATTTAGCAGTAAGGCTAGTGGTGGAAGACATTCTCTCCTAAGTCTTAGATCTCATTCTGGCTCTGGCCACTGGATAGATATCCTGATGCTGCCAGTTTGTTAGTATAGTATAACTGAATTTATTGGTAGCAACCTGTAACTGACTTGAGCAGGAGAATTTGATGCACAACTGAGTGGAGAATTTTGTGTTACAGAGCTTATCTCTGAGTAGTGACCATTGTCTTAATCTTGTACTAAGAATCAATGGTTGCCTGAAAATTAGCTTTGACCCCTTTGATAGCTGTTGCTAGAAGAGTTATTTCCTGGTGTGAAAGGAACATTAAAACTCACAGAAGTCTTGTCTTTTCTTACTCCCTTCCTTTAAATTAAAGCAGATTAAATAATATGCAGTTGTGTGTGTGAGTGGGGCTTGCTGCTGTTCAGAGCACTGGGCTTAACTTTGAAGGGCTTTGCTTGCTCCAAACCACAAGCTCCTATTTACTCTTAAGGCATAACAGTGCCTGAACATCCTAACCTGCTGTGCCAAAGTGTCAGGAATACCGTCAAGTTGTAAGGTTGTGGAGTTTGTTGTTTGGTGGATTGTTTGGGGTTTTTTCCCATTTGCTTTTTAGTAGCTGACTACAGCAAGTAAGTTTTGTAGTGAGGTGTTTCTGCTTGGAGCGTGAATTCAGAAGAGCATGATGATTCCTGCCAGAGCATGTGGCAAGCGTTGGCCAAGTTGCTCTGGGGCTGTGTCTTTGCAGCATCATCAGGGGTTTTGGCCAGGCCTGCTGCACATCAGCAGTAGCAGAGTGCAGAAAATGCTATGTGTATGTATACCAACATGGCAAACTGCTATGAATTTTACCACAAAGATGCTGATATCATTTTTCCAGCATGACTAGTTGAAGCTGTGAGTAGAGCTGAATCTTCGAAGGCAAAACTGAGCTGTTGCTGTTCAGGTTTTTTTAACTTGCTGGCCAGTGAAAACAGTATCTTTGCTTTTCTTGGCAACAGTCTAGTGCAGAACACTTATTAATTCACTTACCAAAGAAAATAGGATGTGCTGAGTCCAAGTGGTTTGTTTAAATCGTGGTCCAGGGTCCTCTGACAATGGTTCTCATTGGCTTTGCACATAGCCCTTTGAACACAAACAAAAAATCATACATCTGAGTAGCCTTACTTCAGGCTCAAAAAAAAAAAAGAAGTCTTTAAAACCCTTGCTGTAGAAATTTATTTATTCAGATATATTACCATCTTTCTTAGAATTAGTTTGTTAGATGTTGCCTCTCCTATCTTTGGTATCTTAGAAGTTTTTCATGCTTGTCCTCTTTCTTTTTGTCTTCATATTTTACTGATGTAGCTGCTAAATCTTTGCAAAAAATCTTGCAAAAGAACCTAATTTTCAGTTTGTCTCAGGAACCAGTGCTTAAGAGCTTGTCTATGACTAGCTACCTATTTTAAGATCCCTGCTTACACATTTTTTACCCCATTTGAAATGGACTGTTTGTTTACTGCTGTAATCCTTTTGGAGGCAGATATTTGTTGGCATGCTGCATCATGCCTGTGGAAGTGTTTTCCCTTACTTGGAATGTATGTTCAAGATACTTTTATTTGCCTTTGGAAAATAAAAAGCCATTCTGCAACCTCCCATACATTCCCTGAAGTCCTGAGTCCAAAGACTGACTTCATTGTCTAAGCTGATCTTTGCCTGTGAAAGAGCTACAGTCTTATTATTATTTCATTGCCATTATCCTTATCCTTCTAAATTAATTTAAACTGAGGCAAGAGTGATGACAAAATTGTATTTCATCAAAAGGGGCAGCAGCTTGTCGGTGTTGATGGCTCAGCAGCTGACCTAGCTTTGTTTTGGTGCCCATGGCAACACCAGAGGAAGGAAATGACAGTCTTCTTAGCATATTTACTCAGTTAGTTCACTTGCACTTCTAACCCAGATCCTAAGGCTGATAGCTCAGTGGCATTTTCCCATCAAGGTCTTTTCCTCACAACAGTGGGAAAGACTAAAATAATGTGTGTCTCTCCCTTCTGCTTAATGTCTCTTGAGAAAAGTGGTCACAGCAAGAGAGAACAAGTTACGTGATGGCTAAGGTAATTTTAATGCTTTTGATACTGACCAGAGACCAGCAGAACTTCAAGTCAGCCATGCCCTCTGGTGATCATGGGCCACACAGGGCCCATGGGGCCCAATTATACCCAAGGGGCTGAATTGCCTCTTGGTAAAATAAACAGTAAAATTCTATATCCTCTAACTGTGCCAAGTCTTGTCAGACTTGGGATCTGTTTTGGTTTTTTGTTTGTTTGGGTATTTTTTTGTTTTGGGGTTTTTTTGTAAGACACAGATGGCGGTGAGGTCCAGGTCTCTGTTTTTGCTGAGTGAGCTAATATAGAGAAAGATCTGAGAGGGTCCAGCTTCAGGGACAGTCAGTACCCAGACTGCCTTCAAAACCTTGTCCAGCTCCCTGCAGACTATATATCCCCTTTGCAGTAAGGCACAAGTATTAACATCAGACCTTGAGAATACCAGTGAAAACTCTTGGTTTGAGATGGATAGTTCAGCTCTTCTTAATCACAAAAAGTAAGGGTTTTCAAACATAAGGACTTTTCTTTAATAGAAATAACCTTCAGACAGAGGCTAGCAGCTGGAGGAGCTCTGAGGGTGAATCAGGGTATTTTTAGGATGATGGAAATAGCCACTTCTGTCTTCCCAAGGCTTCTTAAAAGTGTCTGTCCTGTGTTCATCGTTGTTCTTACAGAGTGATGTCATTGTTTCCATCTTGTGTATTTTATTTCCTTGGATACGAAGCAGGTGGGGCTATAGAAACTGGGTGTGTGGCTGGCCTGGCCTTTGATAAGGCTGTGCATGTGTGGGCAATGCATGAAGCAAGAGGTATATAAAGTAACAATACTGGGACTGGGAACTGTGCTGGCATATTGCGACCTGCTGGTTTTGGTTAAAAGGCATTACTGCATGGGTGTGGAATGTGTCAGGGACGTGGAGGGGAGGATGTGGGAAGCTAGCTTATTGTTTTACCCCCCTACAATAACAAAACCCCAAACCCTTCCTAATTTTTAATCAGATTTCAAAGCATTGCAAAAATCCTTCCATAGGTGCCAAGTCTTGTCAGACTTGGGATCTGTTTTGGTTTTTTGTTTGTTTGGGTATTTTTTGTTTTGGGGTTTTTTTGTAAGACACAGATGCTGGTGAGGTCCAGGTCTCTGTTTTTGCTGAGTGAGCTAATATAGAGAAAGATCTGAGAGGGTCCAGCTTCAGGGACAGTCAGTACCCAGACTGCCTTCAAAACCTTGTCCAGCTCCCTGCAGACTATATATCCCCTTTGCAGTAAGGCACAAGTATTAACATCAGACCTTGAGAATGCCAGTGAAAACTCTTGGTTTGAGATGGATAGTTCAGCTCTTCTTAATCACAAAAAGTAAGGGTTTTCAAACATAAGGACTTTTCTTTAATAGAAATAACCTTCAGACAGAGGCTAGCAGCTGGAGGAGCTCTGAGGGTGAATCAGGGTATTTTTAGGACGATGGAAATAGCCACTTCTGTCTTCCCAAGGCTTCTTAAAAGTGTCTGTCCTGTGTTCATCGTTGTTCTTACAGAGTGATGTCATTGTTTCCATCTTGTGTATTTTATTTCCTTGGATACGAAGCAGGCGGGGGCTATAGAAACTGGGTGTGTGGCTGGCCTGGCCTTTGATAAGGCTGTGCATGTGTGGGCAATGCATGAAGCAAGAGGTATATAAAGTAACAATACTGGGACTGGGAACTGTGCTGGCATATTGCGACCTGCTGGTTTTGGTTAAAAGGCATTACTGCATGGGTGTGGAATGTGTCAGGGACGTGGAGGGAGAGGATGTGGGAAGCTAGTCTTATTGTTTTACCCCCCTACAATAACAAAACCCCAAACCCTTCCTAATTTTTAATCAGATTTCAAAGCATTGCAAAAAATCCTCCCATAGCTGAAAAACCCCAAACAATAATAGAGGGAGAGGTGAAAGTAAAGGCACTTATTAATACTTGTGATCACAGCTGATGAAACAGCATGGGGTGGAGTTTGCCGTGAAGATGTCCTCTCCTGAGCTGTTGCTGTGTGTTTGGCACAAGCCCAGACCCAGACACACCAGCTGGTCACGAGTTTGGCCCTTGCTCCCTGGGTGGCTTTGCAAGGACGAGGATGAAGCTGGGGGTTTGCCTGCTGGTCTCCGCTCTCCTTCGCTGCCCACAGGACCAGAGTGCTCTCACACTCTGAGGTTTGGTCAGGGGCCCGTTTTCTTAGAGCTGAGTAAACATTTGTACTGAGAAATGTTTCATCTTGTTTCCTCTTGGCATGGCTCTTGAGCTGTGCAATCCAGCATTGCCTGCCCTTAGCTTCTGGGCTCTGACTTGGGATGCAAAGACATCCCACGTTTGTGAGGCCCTGTGAGGCAGCAAGTTTTGCTGGTTCACTTGGCTGCTCCAGGTGGCTCTGGGGGCTTTTGCTTTTCCCTGCAACTGCAGTGTTTGGGCACTGATTTTTTTTTTTTTTTTTTTTAGTTTGTGAGGTGAGAGTGAATCCCCTGACTCCAAGAGCTGGCCAGTCTGTAAATCACTACTGCATACCTGAAAGTAGTTTTTGGCTTCAAGCAGCCCCTTGCTCCATGTTTGACCTCCCTTTCCTCCAGAGACTGCAGAGAGGTGGCTGAGCAGGGGCAAGGGCAGGCAGGGGGCTGAGGGGGCTGTAGGTGGGTGGCAGTGGGCATTAACCAGCACCTGTGAGCGCCCAGCCCAGCTGAATGCCTTCAGCCATGCTGTGGGGAGAGGAAAGCCCCACTTAACGGGGAGAGGCTGCTGACCCCGCACATCTTGGTTTAGTTTATTCAGTGAGTACAAAAAGCCTCCAGATTTTTCCTGTTTCTGGTGGTGGTGACGTCCATACAGGCCCTGCACAGGATGGCCTTGGCCACGTCACTGCAGGGTGGAAGGGACCCAAGAGCCCACCCTCGCCCCAGTCTGCTCCCAACCTGCTCGCGGGCACGAGGCCATGAAGGTGTTCCGATGGCTTTATGCCACTGGATGGGTCCCAGCTCAGCTGATAGAGGTGGCTCATCCTTGGCTGTCTGTTTTGCTGACAGCTGGGAATCCGGGAATTTCCCTGGAGCTGCCTGCCCCCATTCCCAATGGTGGATCCAGTGGTGGTAGTGTTGGTGAGGAGGAAGCAGACTCCCATGCCACAAGCTGCTGGCTGGCTGCAGGCACAGCAGTGACAGCTGATGTAGCTGTGGGGATTTCACAGCCTGCACGTCAGTGTCACTGAGGATGGCCTCATATGAGAGGGAGGAAGGGGCCATTGTTTTCCCTGCTAATTCCCCATGACGCAGCCTGCAGCTGGTGCAGTAGGAAATGCTGATCTGCTTCCTGCCCTGGCACAGGGATGTTTTCCCCATCCTCACAGCCTGGCACCTTTGCTGGCAGCTCCCTGCTGGCGGGCTGTGGTGGTGGCAGTGGGACCCGCTTAGCACCCAGCTGGAATGGCTGTGTTACAGAGCCTGCAGTGCACAGCTGTGTCCCATCTGCCCCAGAGAGGGCTGCTGCCACTGACAGCCAGCACCCAGAAAACTCATCTGCCAGAAGATGTGCATGTCTGACCTGAAGCTACAAATGTTGTTTGTCCTTGGGATTGAAAAACAGCTTTTTTTCTGTGAGATGGGAACATTTGCAGAGGGAGCATGTGGGGTTGTGCTCCAAAGCCATTTTGAGCTTGTTCTTATGGGGGCTAGCTTTAGATAGGGAGGAGACTGTTGAAGGAATTGCTTCAATTTCAAAGTGAAGTGAGAGTTCAGAAGCAGCTGGTAGAGAAGTCTGTGCAGTTGCTAATCTAGTTTAGCTTGGTCTAGTCACTCTGCTGGGTCCTCTGGAAACATAACCCCTGCAAAGGAAGGAGAGGAGCAAGGCTAATGTCTGTGCAGACAAAGTGATTTCACTACCATGGTATCAGTTTATAGTGGTAAAATAATGCTCTTGAATATCCTACCTGATAGCTTGGGAGCTTCCATACCCCAGCTTCAGACCAAAATAACCAGTGCTGGTATCCCTGCTGGCTGCTGACAGGGTGGTGTAAGGGCACTGAGGCAGTGCCACAGCTGGCAGGGAGAGTGAGGCAAGTGCTTCCAGTTCTGCCTGCAGGTGCCAACAGAAGGTGTCTCTGAAGGGATCTAGCATTAATCACACTCCTCTGTACTACTCTCAAAGAAAGAGCAGGTCATGTCCTGACTGGATAAGATCATGTCCTTTTCATGACTGCCAGTTCTTCCTCTGCAACAGACCATTGCTTATTGCTCTTGCAGTCTGTGCTCCAGCCAGGAATGCTGTTTCATGCTACTTGCCCCCTTTTCCTTGTGTTGGTCCTGGGATTGCCACAGCCTTAGGAGATACTGCAAACCCTAGGCATCTCAAATGCACAAACTTGGTGCTGTCCCCACACATATGCACAGTGTAGCTGGGGTTTTGCACTAATGTTGTCCACTTGCCTGCTGGTGACAGGTTTTTGGGAGTGTCACTTATCTGACTTTTTTTCCAGTAGTAAGTGAGAGACTGTCAGATAAATATGATTCCAGGGGGCTGCAACAAAACTGCTGCACAGCACAGGCCCTATGTTGGCAGTTCTGGAAAATCCCTAGAAAAATATATTTGACAGTGAGAACACATTATCTTTTGATCTTGGGATCATGAAGGCACTTGTTCTTTGCAAATTCCTTCCACAGCTTGAGCAGAAAGAACAGCATGGCGTAACAGGAAATGCTGGAGAATTTGGATTATCCAAGTGCACTTTATGATGCTACTGCTCTTGTAATACTTGTCTGTATACTTTTGAGTTATTCACCTTCTGTGCTGTTCTCCAGGTGGGATTTTTCCAATCTTCAGACACCAGGTTCTGCACCAATTTCTCTGTTTAACTGTTAAACTCCCTTTTAGCCAGTGACCTCTATACACCTGAGAGCTCCTGGAGCTGTCCCAGCACTTTCGAAAGCTTAACTTATGGTCTTGGTGTTACTACACAGCAGAAAACCTACCTGGTGTCCAAAAGTAGGACAAAAGCTCCTATGTGGATTCTGTGCCAGAGTGTGTGTTGCAGTTCTTGGAGTCAAGGCACTAATGTGATGTCAGTCTCTCTTCTCCATGTAGCTGCCCTGCTCTTCCTGCCTCAACACTTGCAGGAATATAAGGATCCCTGAGGCCTCCATCACTGTCAAACTCAGTTTGGCTTGGCTGACACATTCAAAGATTCAACATGCCCATGTGTATGTTGGGTATGTAATTAAGGCACCTTACTTTCTTAGGAAACCAGAGTTTAAAAAAAACCCCAACCAAACTGTAAATTACTTCCCTTTCCTTAATTCTTCATTAATGCTTAAATGTTTCCTCAGCACATCTTGTGACATGATTTCAATGTGGAGTCTATTTGACCCAAGAATATAACCCCTTAGCCTAAACCTTCTCTGTCAGTCTTCCATGAAACTGAGTATTTATGTGCACATCTGTAACCCTCTCCCACTCATGGCCTCTGAATAGTGGGCTACCATGTGTATTTAGTGCTGATATAACTCTTCCCCATGGTTTGATATACGGGTTAAAGTAATTTTTTTTTTTGCTAAATCCACATTTTTGCCATGGGAAGGACTATTTTCACAAGTCCTGTTATGTGGTTTGAATGAGATTACTACAAAGGGAGATTAGCTAATTACTCCAGGGTAATTTTCCCTTGGGTGTGTGGGAAAGTTTAATGGCTAACATCCACATATTGGCCAGAAAGCTGTGAGAGAGCAGCCTTGTCACTCCACACCTGAACATCTTGAGCTACCCTGCTGATTTCAAATGGCTTGTAACTCATGAGGGCATTTGGATCCAGGCCACTCTTCTCTGAGGGATTCTGTGCTCTGCTTGATGCCATAAATAGCATTTGAATGCCATGAAGTGGGATGACTCCCATCTGTCAGTCTGAGAAGGCTAGCCAGCTGCCTAAGGAAGTCTGGAGTCAAAAAAGTGACTTAAAGAAAAATCTGTAAGGGGATTTAAGTCATGCTTTTTGTCTAATGAATGTTTATCTTGTAACTGTATCTCTATCAAACAAGCACTGTGAGATGTTCACAGTGCAGTAAAAGCTCACGTCATTGCTGTAGAAGTCAGGGCCTGTTCAGAGTGGGAGTGGGAACTAGTTGGGTTGGAGCTGGGACCCAGCAGGCTGAGAAGTGCCCCCTTTCATCCTGTGCCGTTGGCTGCTAGCCCTGTGTTGAAGCCACGCCCAATCTCTGTGGCTGGCTGAAACATTTCAAAAATCGCGTTTTGGTGCCTTCTCTTAGCCCTCCATATCTCAGCCACCTCTGTGGCTGTTAGTCCTTTCTTATGCCTGCTCTAGTGAGGCCAAATTACACTTTGTTCTTGCTTTTGTCAAGCATCTTCTCTGGGGAGAAATGAGCCCTGGATGTTATCTCTGCCAGAAGGCTGCTAATTCCCAGCCTGCTGAACTGGTGATAGGGCTTAGAAATGCTCTCATTTTTGTTAGCACCGCCTGTGATTGAGAAGAGTCCTAGCTCAAGTCTTATTTAACTTGGATTTGCCCTTTTTCTTATTAGATTTTAGCCTGTGTTTCTAAGTATACACTACCACTGCTGGAAGCCTCCAATTTGCAGCAAACACAGAACATCTGGGTGATATTTTGTAGTTCTGACACTGAAGAAGTTGCTGAAAGTTAGCTGTCACTGCCTGTGCACAATCTTTTGTATTGACAATGGCACTTCACACCTTTGTTGTAGATTTTCTTGTCCAGAAATTCCAAAGTTGTTCATCAGTGACAGCTGTGTACCCTGGTCTTAGCTGAAGGAACAGAGATGCTCCAGAGCACTTGTAGTAATGACAAATCCCTTCTTTTTTGGGTTGCCTTATCTAAAGCAAACCGAATTTTCTGATGTCATTGAGAGCTTCTCTTCTTTCTGCCCCTCATCTTCTCTTTTCCATAGAAATCAACCCTGCTCTCAGGAATTGCAAGGAATGCTTAAAATCTGTAGTCTTGCATGAAGAAGTTGGTCCTGTAGCTTCCAGTAGGCTTGCAGGAGCTCCCAGGTGTGTGGCACCTTGAGCTAATAGCTCTGGCAGTGTTTCTGAGCTCTTTTGTTGCCAGTATGTCAATGCTGAAATGTCCTGAAGGTCATCCTGAAGCCGACCAGGATGGGCCCTCATGCCATCTGGAGGGTGCTCACTTGCTTTGGTGGTTGTGGTCACCTGCTCCTCAGCTGAGACCACGCATGAAGGCCACCACTGCGGTGCTGTGGGGCTGCCCTGCCACATCCACCTGCATGCCTGAGCACCTCTGACTGTTGCCTCTGCTCCTTTGCATGCAGGAAATAAAGCACATAGGAAGTGCACACAATCGGAGTGCAGTGCCCTTCACTGCTGCCACAGCTTCTGCCCCCAGGGTGATCACTGCTCAGTACAACAGCCCAGCAGGCCTCTACTCCTCAGAGAACATCCAGACCTTCAACAGTGCCGTGGAGACAAAAACATCACCTGGGGCCCTGGAGCCCACCAAGCCGTAAGTACCTGCCTCACCCCGTCCCTCCCTGAAAGGCTTCAGGAGCTCACTGCCAAGGTACCAGTCTGTTCAACCAGGGCAAGCTCTCTTTCAGGACAACGGGAGTAGAAGAGGCACGAGCCTGGACGTTGTTCCCAGGGACAGGGCTCGGAGGAGTGGGGGATGTTTCATGAGCTGCAGACATGAAATTAATGCTGTTGTGTTTCTTTGTTCAGCAGAGACCGACGCAGTTTCCACGTGCGTTCAGCATGACATACCAGCCCGCTGGTCTGAACAGGTGCCCGATAGCTTGTTACAAGCACTTCCTAAAGTTAGTGTTGCGTGCTGGCTTCGCTGCCATGCTGGGCAGGATTGGCACCAGCTAGTGCAGGAAGCACACCCATCCCTGTTCCCGGCTGGCCTGGGATTCATAGCCAGGCTCTGCCTTGGTCTGGGTATTTCTGTGGTTTATTATCAAACTTTGCTTTTCATTGGAGTTTTAAACAGTAGCTGAAGCATTCATTCTGTGTGAGGGATTTTATGTATGAGATTGGAAAGGGTCCCAACCTTAAAAGGCCCTGTTCATTTTTCTGTTTGCAGCTGAGCCTCACCAAAGACATTATTTTATCTTCGATTTTCAAAGTTCCCCTCTTTTTCATTGACGGTAACTGGAGCTATCTGAAAATTTTCTGGCTGTGATGGTCAGGTTGCTTAACTGCCCTAAGTGTCTGCATAGAAATATCAAACTGTCTAGAAGGCTTTGGCTATTTTTATAATAAAAGCTGGAAGACCAGTGCTTTTGGTAATACTTGATTAAATTTCTGACTTGAGAATGGGGAGGCAAAAGTAACTTCAGCCTCTGCTGTTGCAGGGTACAAAGACCTGATTGTGGTTTAACACAAGCCTGACAGCTTTTCTCTGAGTGAAACCAGCTCCTTGCACTGGCAGCCCAGTCTGCAGCATGGTCCCTTCCAGGCAGTGACAGTGCTGCAGCTGGCAGGCGAGGTGACAGATTGTTCTTCATTTGCTTCTGATGGACTCAGCAGCCTCATTCAGGGGCTGGGCAAAAGGCAGAGCAAGGACAAGGGAAATCTGACACAGCATTAACCTGATGGGACCATCTGGCAGTGAGATACCATCCCTAGTGTGCTCTGGTGTCCCCTCCATGGGAGGGCGCTCCCTGGAAGCCAGGTAGATTTGGCAGGAACATTGTAGCTGATCCCTTTCTCTTGCAGGGGTCAGCAGAGGTGGGTTCCTTCTAGGGCTGTGGCTCACTCTGCTCCTCCTAGCAGGAGCATCCATTGCCAGCCCTGCTCCATCTTGGATACGTGGCATCTCTTTTATCCTTTCCTTGCTGAAACACAGCAAGTTGCAAAGGAATGCTGGGAAAGCTGTGGATTGAGGTTTTGATGCTAACATGCTTTTGTTTACAGAGTCATCAAAAGCAAATGAATTACTGCTGTTTTTCAGTGAGAGCCAGGGACCTCAGCCTGCCATTAAAAACCCCCTGTAGTCTCCCCAGTGCACAAGCACAGGATATCTAGGTTCTCCCTTCACACAATCTTCCATCTGCCTTTAAATTCCTGCCCATCTGTTTCACTGAGTTATTTGGTACATACCTGACCTTGCTCTGGGTTTACCTGACGTTTATCTGCATCCCCACCCTGGATCCTGCAGATACACAGCCTATCTGAACCCAGCACTTGATCCTGCCACTGCACACGGTGATGTGACTGGAGACCTAGTCCATGCTTCTTCCTTAGAGGGTGTGTGGTACAAATGCAGGGCTGTAGTACATACAGAAATAAAAGCAAATATCTCCATTGGATTTGATGTCACAAAGCAGGTGGGGACAGAGAAGCCCCACTGCTAAGCACATCTGGATTGGGATGGGAGGTGAGATTACTCCTCAGTAGGATGCCATGCCTGGCTTTGAGGAGAGCAGTAGTGAAGGTGGCATTCCTTGTCTGGACAGTGGGACCACAAGTGTGTGTGTAGAGAGTTACTGTAAAATTAAACCCCTGCTGCCACTTTTTCATTGCCTTTACAACCCATGTATTTGTTTATCAGTGGAGGGCTTGCTTGTTAGTTTTTGTGTGGACACACCTGGAGTGTGAGACCAGAGGCACAGTGTTAGCAGAAGCCTGTAAAGTTGTGTATTCAGTGGTGTGTCCTTAAGACAGTATTCTGCAGCTGCTTGATGGCTTGAAGTATTTTGCTTTGCCCTTCATTAATTTCTTTCTTCTTTCCTTTCTTCCTCCTCTGCATTTTCCCTCAATTTGGCAATGCAAACCCCAACCAAACCTCAAACAGCCCATCTCCCCCTGCCCGTGTGGATGTGTGGGCGGGCAGCCGCCCATCGCCGGTGGGTGCCATGCAGGCTCCCGTGGCCTCCGTGTACAACCCTCTGCAGAGCTCCGAGCTGCGGCGCAGGCACAGCTCCTCCTCCAGCCCCAGCCAGGTCCGAGTGGGGCCTGAGCAGCTGAAGCACGCGGCCCAGGTCTGCCCCAACAGCCCTGTGGAAGTGGAGGTGCCGGGACTCAAAGTGCTGCACGTGCAGTTCAATTCTCCCCTGCAGCTCTATTCGCAGAGCAACATCATGGACACCCTGCAGGGGCAGATCTCTTCTGTTAGCCCTGATTTCCCCAGGTAACCTGCCCATGGCCTCTGCAGCCAGCTCAGCGCATCTGCTCATCTGCATTTTGGTGTCCACGAGTCCCTTGTCGCCATCTATGGCTCATGGCATTGTCCGATCACAAGAAAACAGCATTTACATTTCACCCTTCCAACGTCAGTGCATGACTCTTCACAGGAGCTTTCTCTGCCTTGTGTCTGTGCCCAACACTATGGGAAACACCAAAACATGTTTTTAGCATGTCAGTATGTCCATTGCCCCCTGCACACCCACACAGCGGGACTTGACAGCACCTAGTGGCTTTTCTGGAGGAGCCACCTGCAGCAGATGGGTTTACTGAGGGTAGGAGAGTGCTTTATCCTGAAAGGTGGTATTTTTCCTGCACTTGAAATAACTTTTGTTGTTTGTGACTGACAGGTGCTGCCAGTCTTTGTTCTTTTGTTTCATTGGCCATGGATGTGTGCTGAGCATGTTTCATTTCAGGCTGGAGCAGGTACCCATGCTCTCCATCTTTGGCTGACAGCAGTCAGCAGTTTGGAGCAGCCTGGCGGGCGCCAGGCACATGGAGGGACAGTCTGTGTCCCACCCTGCCAGTTTGTCTGCAGAGGTTGCTACAGCACAGGCTACCTCTGCCCAAGAGAGTGGAGGATGCTCAGCATGCTCGGAGGTCTGCAGGACCTGTGCTGAGCTTCAGTATCACAAAGCCTGGGTGCTGTTTGATGTCATCTTTGTGGTACTTGGGAACCCCATGGCCTGTGCCTCTAAGTGACAGCCTCTGGGTTTTACAGCAAGGACTTTAGTGTCAGGACAGGTGAAACAGAAAGTACATTTATCTGTCTTGCAGGAGTCCAGTCAAGGATGAATTGTGAACCTTCTGCTATTGACCAAGCAGCTGTGTGACCTTTGGCCCAGGACAGTGGTCAATTCCAGGGCTTCCATGGGGCAGAAAAGGACACAGCCAGATCTCATGGCTCCTGGACTGCTCACAGTTCCCTTCTGGGATCCATGTACTTCAAAGCAGAAAAGCTGCTGTCCTCACCCCTGGACACACACAGCCAAGCTTTGCCGTGTGCCAGGAGCCAAGAGAGAGTGGGAGGCTGAGGATTTGCTCCTGCCTTGTTACTCAGTGCAGTTACTTGCTGTAAGTCAGTGCTCTGGCTTGTAGTCAGTGCTGTGCACACCAGGAGTGGTCCCACCGCCAGCTCTCTGTGCTGGCCTGGAGAGCTGATAGTGCTCACAAAGGAGCCCCAGACATCAGCAACTGTTTAGTGGCAAAAGGGAGTGCTCCAAGCACTGAGCCTTCACATGTAGCCTTGAGACTCTTGTAAGCTTTGCAAAATAGGCTGGCATAAAATAGTAAAATACCCTTAGCAAAAAATAAACTGTGCTTTTTGAAGATTCTGTGCAAGGCTGTGTCTTTATGGTTTTTATTACTATCTTCTTGCCAATATTTAAGGCTCAGTGATCAAGTATTAGTGTTGCAAGTTTCCCATGGTAACAGCAATGAGATCCAGTAATGGTTGTGTAAGTCTAAGACCCAATAAATGTGGTTGGGGTTTTTCCCTACAAAGTTTCTGCATGAGGGAACTTGTGTACACAGAAAAGGATACCAGTTGCTGGTGATTGCTGCAAATAAAGTACCTGTGTAACAGAAGGTGCCAAAAATCAGCTGGAATAGAGACCCAGTATCTTGCAGGTACAATTTCTGTGCCTGTGGCTTTGCCCTTTCAAAAGATACACATGCTTTTTGGAGATGTTGTTTAGTTTAAGCAGCATAGCCTCCTGCCCTGACAGATTGAGGTATTTTACTCTGCTGGTACAAATCTGGGTTTGATGGTTTTTATAGCCTTTTGGACATCTTGTATGTGCAAGTGGATGTATTGGGTGCATACCTGGGAGAGCTGATCTGTATGCACTGGTATCTGTTGTGCACTGCCACAATGCATGGTTGAAATGTGATGGCTTTGTTTGACTCTAATGCTTTCTAAGATTATTTAGCCTCTGCTTTTTGGATGCATGTTATTGAAACATTCTTAGTATGCAAACTGCAATGAAAGGCTTCTTGCATAATGTTATTATGGGTGGATAGAGCAGTGAGAGTATATGAGTTTACATGAGATGAATGTAATGTGGATCATGGGACATCTTCTGTCTAATAGAAGGCACATAATTCTTTTATTTGGGTAAGAAGCCTCAGTAACTGAGATTCAGGTTTCAGAGATTCAGCTGTTTGCATGTCTAATGTGCTTCCTGCTCCACTGAAAATTGCTAAGGATGGAAACATTTTATGAAATCCTTTTTATGGAAATAGCATTTTATAACTCATGTGATGATTTTACTTCTGATGCTTGAAGAGTTTATTATGTAGAGTAACTCCCAGATGACTCTATCGGTCATTGGCATTGAAAGTATGCAGTTGTCTCCTTGAGAAAAAAATTTCCCTCTGCAATTTAGCCAGAACTTCAGGATGTTTATGTACTTTTCATGCAATCACAGAGTGCAAGAATGGTGAAACTGAGTAGACCATTTACATTTATAAGACTACATTATAGAATTGAACTATCAGAGGAGATTTGTCAGCTATTTCATTTTGCCAAATATGTCTTACTGCAGCTACAGAACACAAGGCAGGCAGGAACTTCCTGTGTCCTTTAGTCCATCCCTTAGTCCAGCATTTGGCAATTTAAACCACTGATTTAAATAATTCCCACTGTGTATTTGTCCAGACTATTTTCAAATCCTTTAGTTTGGAGGTTCCTTGCCTGTCCACAACAATCTCCTCTGGTATTTCAGTGTTAATAGACATATTGGAAAGCTTTTCTCAAGGGGTATTCTACATGTTCTCCTGCAGTTTAAGCCTATCCTCTACCCACAGCATGTGGAGTATATCTGGGGTACTGCCTCCAGACTCTTTATTCCCCAAAGACACTTAGAGTGGCACAATGACCACCCTTTCCTTGACCCTGTGCTGTGAAAAGCTGCTCCTGAAGCACCTTGGGCTCTAAGTCGAGGATGCAAGTCCCTCATGACATGAGGGGTGGCAGCAGCACCTCAGGGCAGCTGCACTCAGGGCTTAGCCTTAGTAAACTACTGCAAATGGGGCTCCACCTAGAAAATGGAAATAGTAACACTTGAAAAACAGACTCAATTACTTCCAATCAGAGAATCTTCTAGTTAGACCCTACAGCTGTTACTTGGTGAAGGTGACATTTACAAGCAATTCATAAGGCACTTGCAAAGAATTCTTTTTAATGGAATAAACTTTACTTAGTTTGAGATTCACAGTGGTGTAAGGTGGTTTATGCATGGAACATGCATGGATGGCACAGCTACTAAGTGGAATTCCCATCCCAGCGCATGAATTCTTTACTTTCCAGTTAGCAGAGCTGTGATTTCCTGGGCAGGTTTAGCTGCTGTGGTCACTGTGGAGCAGAGAGCCCTGGCTGGGGCAGTCAGTGAGCAGCTGCTGACAGCAGCGTGGGCACAGCCAGCCCTGCGTGCCGCTCCCACCCGGGCACATCCAGCGCCTCCGTGTCCGTGGCCTCCCGTCGTGCGTGTGCTTTGCACGTTCATTCTTCAGTCATGGGGTGCATCCTGAAAGTTCTGCTGGAGGGATTGTCTTCAGTTTTCATCCATTTAACAAGAGGATTCTCTGTTCCTTCCTCAGTTTAGATCAGCATAACCAGACCCCAGGCAGCATTGCCATAGACAAACAGTCTGAGGTTTACAAGATGCTGCAGGAGAATCAAGAGTCAAATGAGCCGCCCAGACAGTCTGCTTCGTTTCTTGTGTTGCAAGAGATCTTGGAGTCAGAGGAGAAAGGTGAGTACCTGATCTGAGCTCTTCCCCTCTGCTGTTCTTTGGGTTGAGTAGCATTTAAAACTTTATTTTCCATTTAGCTGTTGATTGTTCAAGGTAGCATGTGTAGGTGGCTTCTACAGAATCCTACAGACCCTGTCGCTAATTTGATCCCTTCATATTCTCTCATTTATTAGCTTCAGTGTCTGTGGGCCCACATCATTGCTTAATCATTGAGTGAGCGCTCCAGAAATAAACCCTTGCAACATTTAGTTATCAAGAAGGAATTTTTAAAGTTACAAAATCTTGTATAGTTTCTAAAGTTTTGCCCCCTTTAAGATAGTATTCATCATTTAAAGACCATCTTAGAGTCAAGACTTTGGATGGTATCACAAGATAGTGCTCTTCAATGAGTCCTATTGCTTCTGAATTCCATCCCCATATACAAGAAAAAATATCCCCTTCTGCAGCTGAATGTAAAAATATAGAAGCTGGGTGACAATGAGCAGTTCATTGCTTTTAACCTCTGAAAATTTGCTCTTCTGGGCATTCTTGATCTTAGGTCTGGACTTGTATGATTTGGAGCCATAGAGTTTAAGATAAAAAAGCCAATTAACTTATTTGGGGGCTAAATCATGCTCTCTTCTCCCCTTAAAAAAATAAAATAAAATAAATGAATGGGAAAAGAATTCCAAGAATGACCTTTTTTTGTCCTCAGGCCAGTCTTTTGTGTTATTAGCTTGGCAGTGGTATGTTCAGTTTAATCCAAAACAAAGCCTGGTGCTGAGATATTCACCACAAAGAGAAACAGATCAGCCAAGTGCTGGTAGGTCTGAGGGGTCTGTAGGGAAACAGCAACATGAAGGAAATAAAGAAACAATAGGAAGAAAGAAACCAGGATCATGGAGTCTCTAATATGCTTTTAAAATACCTACCTGAAAGAATCTTTTAAATATTGAGTGTTTGCAGCTTGCCCTCGGGGTTCAGCTCCTGCATGGAAGGAGTAGCCCGGAATTCTCATGAAGCCAAGGTCCTCCCCTGTGCTTAGTAGTGCTGAAGAAGATAAGAAGCAAAAGCCTCTGTGTTTTATCTTTCTTTGAAGATTTGCAACATTGTTGGGATTCTCTGGCACAAGGTTTGCCTGCCCGATCAGGGGGCCGGGATAGGCTCTGGCATTATTCCACAGTGAGCTGACAATGCTCCATGGCCCAGCCTGCTGTGCTGCTCGGCCAGCAGCAAACAAACACACACTGCTGCGGGTCAGATCCGTGGTGTGATAAATGGCACTTTGGATGGCATTCCGTGTGATAAATGGCACTTTGGATGGCATTCCGAGTGATAAATGGCACGTTGGGTGGCGCCTTCTCCCAGCCGGGCTCCAGGCAGTGGCCTGGGAATGAGAGCTGTGAGCCATGCCCGGCTGGGACGGGGCCCTGGGGGCATCGCTGACTGTGGGCTGCACTGACTGACACCAGCTGAGAGCCTGGGCCGGGCACAGCAGCCAAGTGTGGCTGTTTGGAAGCACCACGGCTGGTCTTTTAAGACCTGACCCTCTGCTCAGAAGTGGAAAGGGCTTCACTGGGTGGAACATGCCATGGTTCCTGTGGGTGTTTGATTAGGAGAGATTTAAAAATGTGTTGTCGATGTTGCTGATAAGAGCAAAGTGCTGGTTGAGGCAAAGGGAGTGAGCAGAAGTGATATGGAAGAGTCTGAAAATGTGATTGCTGCTGCTTGCTTCCCAGTGGCAGCCACTTGCAGCAGCTCTTGGAGGGCAGGTGGCTCCTGCCGTGTTGGACGGGTTAGGGAACTTGCACCTCTGGACCAGCATCTGCACAGAGCTGGGTGCGAACCTCTGAGCTGAAGGCTGCCCTAAAGGCAAACCAGTGCAGCATCACCTGCCCCACAGCTGAGGCAGGCAGTTCCCCCCGTTTTCCTCTTCTGTCAGTGGTGCTGCCCTGGGCCGTGGTGAGTCCCTGACGTGGCTGGTCACCAGGGTCTGTCTTTGGAGGGTTTTTCTGCCCCTTGTGCTGGGAATGCCCATTGGAAGTGTGCTCTTGGTCTGACACTGGTCTGAAGGGTTTCATCAGTGTCCCTCACAGTCCAAGGTGTTTCTGGTGAAATATCGTGGGAGTCTCAGCAGCCTCCTTCCCTTGTTAACTGGTGTCGAACCCCTTAGAAAAGTCATGTAGATGGGATTAGTCCCATCATTGGTGTCATTTCATAAAAGGTTCCTTTTTCCCTGCAGATATTTAAAGGCTTGCCTCGTATCCCACATCTAGGATCCACTGCTGATTTAGGCATCCAGGTCAGCACAATGTCTCCTGCAAAGGCCCTGCAGGAGAGAAGGGCCTCCCTGCCCCAGAGAAGTTGCAATAGGGAGATACCTGGAGCAAGCTATGCAACAGCAGAGGAGTGCAAGGTTATCCCCAGTGTCCCAGGGCTCTGCAAGAAGGAGTTTGTTAACCAGATCTTCCAGGAGTCTTGGGGAAACAACTCCACTGTAAAACAGACAGCAGATTGGAAAAGTGCTTTGAAAGTCCTCCCAACAGAACACCCACCTCCTTCTGAGCTCAAATCTGGGAATCAGCTTGACTCTGTGTGATCAGGACACATCAGGCAGACTCCAGTGCTGCCAAGGCTCAGGCTTTGCTTTGCTTTGTGCATCTGTGCATGTGAGACACATCAGCTGAAATCTGATGGGCTTTTAAGATGAGAAAATAATCTCTTCTGACTGCCCACCATCTCAAGCCCTCACATTTCCAGGGCAAGGTTCAGCTGTGTCTCTCTCTCTTTCCTCCCCACACATCCCTAAATCCCTGCCCACTTTCCATGCATGAATCCTTGCCTCAGAGCTGGGGTTAAAGTACATCATGCCCCCAGCAGATCACCTGCTTGGGAGGAACAGCCTCAAGCCACGCATCTCACATGCTCTGAAGCACTCTCCTTCCACCTCCAGGAGACCCTACCAAACCATCTGGATTTAGGAGCGTCAAAGCCCCTACCACAAAGGTGGCCTCATCGATTGGGAATGCCCAGAAGCTGCCCATGTGCGACAAGTGTGGATCTGGCATTGTGTAAGTAAGCCTGTCCCTGGGGTTGAGGTGAGCAGCCCATGCCTGTGCCAGGGGCTGAGGTTGTGCACCCAAGCTGCCTCACTTACCCGCATCAGTGCATCCAGGAGACTCAAGGCACGTTTATTCTCACCAGCTTTAATAACACTAACTTTGCAGGTCCCCGCAGTGAGGCACGAGTTGGGTTTCCAGTTACAGATCCGTATCAGTGGAAACCAGAGCGAGTCCCTGTGACTCAAACCTTGAGGCAGTTGTTTCTGCAGTGTTTGGCTGACCTGAAATCTGTTTACAGCATTTGGAAACAAAATGACCTTTTCATTCAGGGCCTGTGTATCTAATGAATTTCCTGTCTCAGTGCTCCCAGGCGTGGCATGGAGACTTGCCTTGGTGGTCAGAGGCAGTGGAGACTGCAGAGCTGCATTCTGCTCCCCACTCTCCTGTAGGACCTCACACCTCCACTGTGTCTATGCAGGCATATTGTTTTTTGTCTTTATGTGGGTAAATCCAACTGCAGCAGACCTGGGGTTTGGGTTTGATACAGAGCTGCTGTATCATAAGTGCAACCACATGGGGGACCCAGCATTGAAAAACTTGTCCATTTTTCAACCTCAAATTCTTCAAATTCTTCCTCTGCAACACCCTTAACTTAACAGCTGACTACACAGCAGTCAAGTACTGGTAGCCAAACCTGCGTTGTCATGGAAGAATTCTGATTTTTCAGATGCTGCCTGCCACAGGCTATCAGATTGTTGCTGAGACCCGCTACACTGAGACTGCATGGTCCTGGCATGCCTGGAGCATCTGGACCAGCAGATTCAATAGAGAGGCAATGCATAGCCTGTAAAATATGAATCAGAGGCAAACCCTGCAATTATTCAACCAGCTGGGTAGGCCTGGAGAGAAAGCATAAGGCCTTGAATAGCACTCAGAAGTAATGAATTACAGAAAATAGAGGAACTGCTGCTGGAACAAAATAATACTGGAAAATTGTTGTGTTGGGGCTGATGGTAGTTAACAAACTGCTGTGTAGTTTTTGTAGTTTTCCTAGTTGTCTGTTGGGCTGAGCTGTGAAGTCTTCAGTAAGAGCTGGCCCACACACATTTGGCTGGATCTGGTCACTGCAGCTCCCAAGCAGCCGTGTCTGAGGTTAAAACAAGGATCTAGTGTCTGTGCTTCTCCCACACATCGGACACTAGCAAAAGGGCAGTGCTGGCTGTGCCGTGTTCATCCCTGCATTTCTGCATTTGTTCTGCCATCCAGTGGGCTTGTACCTGGATTTTGCTTCCCCAGATGGTCAAGCTACTGCCTGCCATTTGATCCTGGGCATTTGAATGCTGTTGTGCTGTCTGCAGCCACCAGCTGATGCCATCACAGTAATTCTTCCCACCACAGGTGATAGGACTGTCCCTGTGTAACTTCTGCAGGTCAGTGCTGGGAAACACTTTCTAGAGGAGAGTTTCCATGCCAGCACATGTTGGGCTTTTGTAAGTGCTGTTAACATTTGCCTGACCAGAGGTAGGGGCTGTACTTGTCAGGAGCAGAAGAAAATGGTTCACGTTTGGGACTGGTTTGGGTCTGGGCTGGGTGGCTGGGGAGGAGGGAGGGAGGCAGTGGGCACTGAGCAGTGCTGGTTCCTCCCCAGAGGGATGTTTGTGAAGATCCGGGACAAGCAGCGTCACCCCGAGTGCTACGTGTGCAGCGACTGCGGCACCAACCTCAAGCAGAAAGGACACTTCTTTGTGGGAGAGCAGATCTACTGCGAGAAGCACGCACGGGAGCGGGTGATTCCCCCGGAGGGCTACGAGGTGGTCACCGTCTTCCCAAAGTGAAGGTGCTGCTCACAAAGCCAGTGGGGATGATTTGTCCTCTGCTGATTTTACTTGGAGAGCATTATCCCTACCCCCTGCAGAATCTTGTTTGCAATAAGGAATGTTAGGCATGGCTTTGAATTTCCTTGTCATTATTAATCCTCCATCTGTTCACATGAGATGTCACTAATTGTTCAACATCCTTTCATCCTCTCTGTCACTTTTTTTTTTAATAAACAATTTTTTTTCCTTCATTGTGCTGCCAATCACACAGGAAAATCAGAAGCCAAAGTCAGATTACAACTTTTCTGTGTTCTAGTTATTTGCCATCTGTTTGCCTGCAATAAATGAGGTGAATCCACAAAGTAGAAGTGTCTGCTTTCTGCTGTTTTCCTTGTGCACTGGATTGTGGCTCCCAGAATGCAGTGCAGCAGAAGAGGTGCCCAGTGCATGGCTGTGTTTATCCTGGAGAATAGTGGGAGGGATTTACAAAGCCGAGTCAGGCTGGTGTTGCTGCCAGCTGAGCTGTGAGCAGCTGCCTGCTGGCACCCAGCAAGGGGCAGGAGGGCACAGCCAAGGCGCAGAGCAGCCTGGTGGCCTGTGCCCAGTGCAAGGCAGCCGAGAGCTGCCTCCTCTGTGTCCATCACTGCTTCATGATGATGGGACTGGGCACAGCAGTGTTTCCTGCTACTGCACCACCACTGATGCCTCTTCGTTCCCCACAGTCACAAACTGAGCTCTAGGAGAAAAATGATCACATGGTGCTTGCTGGAAACCAGGGAATCTGAGAGTGAAGAGGGGAAGGTCTGAGTGGCCACAGTCCCTGTTCTGGCTCCAAGTGGGGGGAACAACACGTGGCTGCCCAAGGCATCACCGTGCTCCTGGTGCTGCTGCTGTGCACAGCTCCTGGAGGTGCCTTTGGGGGCTGATGTGGGGAGGGGGGCACATGCCCCTTGTGCCCTGGATAAAGGGCTGATGGTGCCTGAGGAGCAGAACCCACGTAGAGCACAGAGGAGGCCTGCAGTGGTTATTTCTCTCACACCCCTAAGTGAGATGATGGCCCTTCTTAATCATGTGAAAATAAACGCTTTCAAAGATGTGTCATGTTTCCTTTAAAACAGATTGCCAGTGGTTGAAATCAGCAGGGTGGGTTTGTGGCTGCACACAGACCCTCTGTGGCCAGCACAGGGCCCCTGGAGTTAGTGGGTGCATCTGCAACAGCTACAGGGTCATGTCCTTGCCCTGGAAAGTCCTGTCCATGTTCAGCAATGCTGTACTGCTGCACCCTGTGCTTCCTCTCCTTCACAGTGAATCACACCACAGCACAGCTGTGTTGTAAGAAAAAAAAAAAAAAAAACCCCAACCAAAAATCCAAACATCAAAAAGCTAATAAACCAAAACAGCCAAGCTCAAACCACAACCCCAAACCCAATCCTCATCTGAGGTAAAGGTGACCTGACACCAAGCCTATAAGCCTCCTGCTGTTCAGATAAGCAGTGCAGCTTTTGGGCAGGTTGGGCAGGGGACTAATTCACCAACCCAGCTAAATTTAGTTCATCCTCTCAGGCTCCTTCTATGGGCAGAGGCAAGCAAGTGAGGCTGCTGTAGCTCAACCAGCAAACTTTGTTTGGATCATCCCTGGGAAAAGCCTGGCTTTGGGCCGCTGGCACACATCAGCACACACCTGCACAAACTCCAGAGAGTAACACAAGCAGCTCTTTTTCAAGGTGAGAGTGGAGGGATTTTTTTCCTGCTGGGATGATGTCTCCCCTCACTACTGCTTAGGGGTGTTAATTCTCACTTCTCCACAGGACGCTTCCATAGGGAAAGGCTCTGTGTGCTGCAGTGTTGGCAGGTGGGACTGCACAATAAGGGGGTGCAGTGGTGAGAAGCACAGACCTGCGGGGGTGAAGGAGTGACCCTGCAGGCACAAACTGCTCTGGCTGTATTGTGGACCAAGTCTCCTGCCCGGCAGTGGGACTGTGGCTGCTCCACACCACCTGCTTTCTCAGCAGGCTGGGGGCTCAGGGCTCCCCCAGGGAAATGCTGGCAGCTGAGGCCATCTGCAGCTCTGTGTCCCAGCCCCAGAGCCTGGGCTGAGCCCTCCAGTGCCTACAAAGTCACTACATTATTTTGTACACAAGTGTCTGTCAGCAAAACAGCACTCATTCCAGAAAACCTCATGATTTTGGGGTAAGGGCATCAGAGCCTGGCCCTGCCTGGCATTTCCCTGCCCTCCCACCCAGTGCCACCCTGCAAACGGGTGACAAGCTATGCTTTGTGCAGGGCCATGGGCTCTGTCACTGGCCGAGCTCCTGCAGCCAGGCTGGCAGCACTGCTGGCAACACTGACTGCAGGGGCTGGCACAGGACTCAGGGACTACCAAAGATTTGTGGAGTAGTCTGGAAGTGTAGGTTTCTGTAGGGGGATACAGTATGGGTAAATGAAGGTGGTATAGAATGTCATCTTATCCCCTAAAGAGTTGCAGCTGAACCAATTACTAAAGATTAGGAGCACGCCTGATGTTTACAGGCCACACCTGTAGCCAACAAGAAGAGTGTTATAAAAGAGTGGATTGGCGGGAACTGGAGTTAGTTGGCTGCTGTGAGGACAAGGAAGAGTCAGTGCCTAGAGGAGCTGCCTACAAGAAACATCAAGGAGGTACAAAACTCAAGCAATATGAAACCCTTGCAGTGTAATGATAATAGAACTCTTGCACTATAATGACAACAGGTTTCTAATGTGGATACCACAGTTGATCCAATTTAGTATGTGGGAATGTTTTAGGTGAGGAAGTTTACATTTGGTACTTGAGGTCTTTGGTCATGCTCTGCTGTGGCTGGCTGAGAAAAGGAATGTATTTATCTTTTATGATGTAGGGCAAAATATTTGATAACTGCAGTGTTCACTATAGACTTTCCAGGTTCCTCAGGAGTTAAACAGTTGGCATCTGCGGTCTGTCAACAATAACAAAATAGGTTAAATAGCCTTGCAAACACACTGAGCTGCCTGCTTTAGAAGTTATCAATAATGTTAGAACATATAAGAGTTTCCTATGTGAAGCGTGTTGGGCAGTTTGAGTGGGTGAGCATCCTGCCAGAGGGTGTCTCACAAAGGTGGGCAGCACAGCACAAAGCACAGTCTATAATTTTTAACACTGATTACTTTAATTTTGCACCATATTGCAGGTTAAGCAGGGTAGATCAGTCTTCAAAAGTTATGTAGGCTGTGTGGGAGCAGCTGTCACTTACTATTGTCTTTAACAAAATTAGGTTGAGATACAGATAGTTGAACAAGGAAAACAAAAGAAACACACACGAGCTAAGAAAAACAAGGAATAAATTCACTCCTTGCCATGGGCAGGCAGGTTTCAGCCATCCCTCCCCAGGAGAGGCAAATGCTGGACTTTGTATTATTCAAGGTAATTAGTAACTGAACAGAAACATTAGAAACTTTTGTCTGTAGCAATTACCAACAAAATGGGGCTTTCACCAGGTGAAGATCAAAGTCAGCTTACTCATTAACAGATTTATCTGTTCCCTTAGAGGTAAGTATAAATATCTCTTGCTGCTATAAGATTGCCTTCTCTATCAGGCCAATAGAATTAGTATGATCATGAAGTGAGTGAAAACTGGTTTCTGAAGTCTGAGTTGGTAGACGGGTTTTTTTCTGTTACCTGTGCCATGTTAACGAGCACAACTGCAACAGCTCCAACTGCAATTCCATCACTGCAGCTTTTCAATGACACCTAAAAGACATTTTCACAAACCAGAGATGAAAGTTTAAAAGCTGCCTGATTCATCCAGTGCTGTGCCCAGTTCTGGGCCCCTTGCTGCAAGGACACTGATGTGCTAGAGAGTGTCCAGAGAAAGGTAGTGAGGGTAACTAAGTGTTCCGGCAGGGGAAAGTGCAGCATGTCCCTGTGGGTGTGTGAAAGGCAAGGAGTACTTCCTGGGAAGAGAAGGGCAGTCAAGAGGTAAAGGATATTAAATGTGCATTTAACCTAAGGGAGTTGGCTGTCATCATTGCATTGGACTTTTGAGACTGAGTCCAACCCTTAGCATGGCACTGCTCATCCATCTAAATCATGTCCCCAACTGCCACATCCACATCTTAAATATTTCCAGGGTTGGCAACTCCATCAGTTTCCTGGGCAGCCTGTTCCAGTGCTTGACTTTTTTGTTGAACAAATTTCCTAATGTACAATCTCAACCTTTCCTAGTGCAACCTGAGGCTATTTCCTCTTGTCCTATTGCTTGTTACTTGGGAAAAGGGACCAACACCTTGTTACAACCTCCTTTCAGGTAGCTGTAGGGTGGTAAGTTCCCCCTTCTCCAGGCTAAAGACACTCAGCCCCCTCAGTCACTCCAAAACTTCTGCTCCAGACTCTTCAGCAGCTTTGCAGCTCCCTACACCCGCTTCAAATGGGCAACTCAGCTGCACAGGCTGACCAGCAGTCAATACAGAAGTAGTGTCTGCACCAGAAAGATTTTTAGGCTCATTGGTTTTGGTTTCTGTTTTGTGTGTGGGTGTTTTTCTGCTGTTTTGTGGGGTTAGTTTGTTTTTCTTTCAATGTATGACATTGGCTAATGTGCTAAATAAGTAGGAAAGTGTGAATTAATAGATCAGCTTTGCTTGTTTAAGAAGCCAAGTTCCACAGACTTTTAGAACAAAAGAGATATTTATTTAATCAAAATAATTCTCAGAAGTTAAAAACAGAAGCTACACAAATGGCTTTAACAAAGGTACATGTTCTCTCCCTTCCAAATAAAACTATAATTGACACCATATTAAAAAAAACAAAAACAAAAAACAGGGGTTTAGGACTTCCACAGGAAGATGTTTTTCAACAGATTTGCCAGTTTATACCACTGAGTACAAGAACTAGCTGCAAATGTGAAACATGCTCATTTTCTTTATGAAAGCCTACTGAAGCTACCACTATCAGCTGCATTTTAGTCTAGAACATGTTAAAATTCACTGGAAGAACACAAGGGATTTGAACAAGACCTTAAGGAAAGTCAGCATCAAGGACCAGCAAGCATAAGTGACATCTCTGGAAGATCTGAAAGACTACATAGAGGCCCCGTTTGCATATTAAAACACACATTCTGCACTGGACTCTGATGACTCTTCTAGGACTTTGAAGACACCCATTTTTTCCTTTTTCATTTCTTCAGAGGCCTTCATTTGATCTAAGATTAAAACAAATCAAAGGTCAGCAATAAGAAACAATAAGAGCTGTAGTAGAAAACTGATTTGGAAAACAAGTTGAAAAAAACATTTTGCAGAATTGGAGAACAAGCTGATAAAATAATTTTGCTTCTTCATCAACAGTTGGATACTAGGAGTTTGTATTCAAAAATAATTTTTCAGCTGTATGCTTCTAGGAAGAAAAATCCAACATCTCTGGCTAAATGTGAATGAAGAAAAGCTGCCTGAACTAGTTTGATTTTCCTGAAAAAAATACCCAGAAAATGTATTTGGTCAAATTACCAGGAGAAACATAAAATTACAGCTCTGGTAAGTAATATTCTTTCAAAAAATTCAAGGACCTGCAAACTTGTCTTCCTGAAAATTGCAATCACTTTGCTGCCCTTCCAGTGAATAATAAGCTAATGAAAAATATTATATTTATTATAAACTTTAATTTTTATTACATTTAATAATTATGGCTTACCAGGGTGGGAGCTGAAATTTTGCTTTCTAAAGCATTAACTGCAGTTAGCTATAGCGAAAATTCAGTATATGATGCCAGACTAATATCTTTGTATTAACATTTTTTGAAAACTTTATTATATTAACTTTGATTCGCATAGGAAAGAAAAAAAAAAAGCAACCATGATAAATCAAGTTGCACACTAATAAAACAAGATAAACAGCACCTTCTTCAACTTGGAAACAGAATCGGATTGTTTCACAGTTTGAACTTGTAAAGATACAGATCTTATTACCCATTCATCAAGAATAATTTTCTAAATTATCAGCCAGCTAACTGAAACAAGCATTTTTACAGAACAATGCCTTAATTTTATTCCTAAATTATCAAAAATATAGCAAAAGTTTCCTAAGGCAAATTAATTTTACACAAACTACACACAGCACACTTATTTAAGGGTAAAATTTTTACTTCTAAATTTTGTAATGACTGGGGGGTTTTCCCCATATCTATGCTTGGAATCTTGTTCTGCTAAAGATGTTGAGGGAAACAAGGCATAATAAATCTACTAATCATACAAAAGCATTCCAGATCTATGGACTGGACAAGAATTTTTCCACTCAGGGAAGTTAAGAGTGTTTTTCAATGAT
Organism: Emberiza elegans; assembly: GCA_024865655.1. Lineage (NCBI taxonomy): Eukaryota > Metazoa > Chordata > Aves > Passeriformes > Fringillidae > Emberiza > Emberiza elegans. The sequence goes on along the minus strand of JALJVW010000241.1, from coordinate 20,135,546 downwards.
ATTTTGGCCTGATCAAGCACTAGAATTTGCAGAAAACCTCAAAAAAAGAGTTGTGGTTTGGTTGGGGTGTTTTGCTAAATAGCCAATCCACTAATAAGCCACGGGAACTCTCAAAAGCTTGATTTCTTTCTTCCAAATGTTAACTTGACTTCTTTCCCAAAAAAATGTTAGACAATGTATACTATCTATTAGAATAGATTAGTATTTTGAATTATGACAGCATCAAAGTACATTTTTTAAGCTTGCTGGAATAACTCTTTGCTGAGAATAATTTCTATTTTGATCAATTATGGCAACTCTCCTTGAAAGCTGCTTTGCAGAACATCTCCTAATCTATGCTTGTCATTCACATTATGCTCAGGGCATGCCTGAATGTGGCTTTCTGGAATACATTTTCCTAAGTTCTGTTATTTGTTCTCTAGCAAACCATATTGAAAATGTCAACAAAGGGACCAAAGGGTCCTTTGTCAATGGACAACCCAGCTGTAGGGAAAAGAAGCTATGGCAGCTTTATACATACAAAGAACTCTTACAAAATAGGAATTTACTGCTGAACAGAATAAAGAAAACATGAAAATTCAGACTCACCAATAAGATCACTTCTATCCAAAAGTAACTCTAGATCTTTATCACTGATTACTTTTTCTTTAGATCCTTTAACCTCCCTGTTAAAGAAGAAATAATCTCTCAGTTTTCCCACATAGCAGAATCCCTAGGACATTCTTTCCTCTATGAAGATCCACATACCACTTCATAAGACAAGAGAGCTCTTGACAGCTGCTTGCAAGTTACAAACTTGGTCCAAGAAAATATGAAATCTGCATACCTCTCGTAGTCTCTGGATTTCAGTAATTCTAACAATTCCTGAGGGTCCAGGCAGCTTTTTGACTGTGCTAGACCAGATTTGCCACCTTTAAACTGATCTGTAGAAAGAATAAATTTTAAGAAACCACACAGAGATTAGAAAAAATTACTGCTGAATATCAAAACTAATGCTAGGTTTCATTGTTTTAGTCCTCATGTAAACACACCTTACACTAACAGACTCAGAGGTACATGAAGGTTTGCATGCAGCCTTTCACCTTTTATAATGTGTATGTATGTAGACATATATGTAGTATGCAGAAGGACTGATTGAAACACCAATTCAACATGCCCACATGAACACACAGAGCAAAAAAGCCATTAGTTCTACTTACAGTAAAAACATTGTAAATAATGTTATATGGTGGATGCTGAAGTTTGTTCCCTTTGTACTGTAAGCTGGTTAAAACAAAGTAAGTTGTATTAACCACAAGACAGGAAATATGTGAAAGATGTGGTTTGCAGAGAGAACAGCCTCAATTTAATGAAACAGACAAAGTAATACCCTTGACACAGACTGCTTTCTTGAGACTATGCTAGCACCTATTTACAGCACACCTGGATGTCAGTCCAACTGGAAAAAACATTACACATGATTATTACCTAACCAAAGCTGAGCATGAACTCAAGGTCAGTCTTACACATTTCAAGGAGACTGGCAAGACTTGCTGTTCTGTGCCAAGTTTCCTCAGTTTTTATCAACATAGGTACCCATTTTATTAATGTGTCTTCACTGATTCCTTTCATCACACTGATGTTCCTTCCTGTATCTTGGCTTCAGAGATCCTCCCTACATCTTTTCCCATCTCCCTTCAAGAACTCTGAGTTTATCTGTGAAGTGCAAATCAGATTCAAGCTCCAGAGCAGCCTGAGCTATAGGTTTCTCTCCCCCATTAACATCCACAGCACTGACAGACAGGCTCCAGGTCCTTTCATGCATTATGAGTGATGCTGTCTCTCCCCTTTACCTTTCAGAGTTTCACAAACCCCATGGTATTAAATCAGTGCCATGCAGGTCTCAAGTTGGCATAATAGCAAGAAAAATACAGTTTCCCAAGCAAGTTTCTTCAATGCAACAGAAGCACAAGTTGGAAAGAAAAAAAAAAAAAAAAAAAGAAAATCGACATTTCGTAACAAAATCCAGTTCTTAAGCTCCAGTATTTGTACTGTATATACCCTACATAGTTTTGTGATTTTCCTTCCTCATTTGCTTCGCCTAAGTTCCAACACTTTTTAGATATTCACAATAACAGGATCCATAACATCAGCTTTATATTTACACAATGAAGCCAAAGGTTCCTGAAGTGACACCCCTACCTGCAAGACTTACATGTGATACACCAATAGATGCCAAGATAAATATTGAACTTATTGCAAAACTGCAGGCATTGACACTTATCTTCCTTCCAGTACAAGTAGTCCCAGTCTCCAGTGCTGCTTTAGTACATGGCAGTCATCTGTTAGAGCCCATTCTGTGCTCATCTGCTGCTTGGGTTTTAGCTTCAGTTTGGACCATTATCATTAAAAACACCAAACCAAGCAAGTATACTGGTCAACAACATGCCTATAAAAGAGGCAGCCCTGGCAGTCACACCAAGACAGCAGTGCAAAAAGATTACAGAGAAAAAGGCTAATGCTAGGATAAAGTAATTATCAAAGATAACATCATCCAGAACCAGAGGCAAACCACAGCTTAGACTGGACTGTGCAGTAGAAACACGTGTGGCCTTTTTTCCCCTTTATGCCCTCATGAAAAGACTTTGTTCCCTCTCAATATGATAATACAGGACTGATGAGAAGTTTTTAGCCTCCTCTGAAGTTTGATATAAAACTAGCTATTGCTCAGCAGCCAAGTAGTAAGAATTGCAATTCTTCAAGTGAGCTTAATGTTTGGAAATTGCTATATATAAGGAACTACAGTCCAAATGTCACAAATAGAATAAGCTACAGAAGCAAAGCAGGATTCCTATAGAATTTGTACAAGAAAAACTCATCCCCAAAAGGGACACTTCAAAGCAATCACATTCTAAAAAGACTTTTTGAGTATGACAATTCATATAATCAAGAACATCACAAGAATCACCATTGCTCTGTACATAAACCCAAGGACTATTGCTCTATTTAGCACTGGCCAGTTGTTCAAACAAGACTGGACTTCAGTGGTTATAACACACTGGATAGAGGCAAATGGGATATTGAAATTTGTTACAGCTTGAGATTTAAAGAAGCAACACGTGTTGATATGAAGTCCTAAGAGAAAGATACTAACTTTTATGGATAATCAGCTTCTCCAGCTTCCTCTTGGCAGCAGCTCTCTCCACAATCTTCTGGTCAATAGTATTTGCTGTCACGAGACGATAAACAACTACTGGCTTTGTCTGGCCAATTCTGTGACATCTGTCTTGGGCCTGCAAGTCTGACTGGGGGTTCTGAGCAAATAAAAGAAATAAATCAGTAACAATTTAGTTATACCATTATCCTTTTTTTAAAAGACATACCACATGCAGCATTTTTAATGAAGAGCTCAGAGTCAGTGCAGAAGCAGAAGAGACACAGTATAATACAACTCTACCACTCTTGACTCTTAAGCTTATCCAAGACAAGCTCTGCTGCTATAGCTGCACAGGCAGAGAAACCCAACCAGCCTGGACTGCACTGCTGTAGACTACTACTACAACTTCTGCACCATGTGCTGCAATTTTCTACAGATGGACATGGTTAATATGACAGACTTAGATGATAATCTTAGCTGTACGTTTGTGTCGGGTAAAACACATGCAGCAAATCACAGAGGAAATTCATGGAGCTGCTACTAACATGGCAGCTGTTGTAAACAGGGAACCCATAAAAGGTCCACCTACACTCAAATTTAAGTAATATAAAGAAGGAAATGTATTGACAACACAAAAAAACTCCTGCTTTTGGTAACTCAGGGGCAAACTCAGAAACCAACTCTAATGTTGTAGTCAGTAACCCAGGACTTTTCAAATAAGGCTGTGTTATTTCACAAATATCTGCATGTGCTAACAAGCTACTATTGCCTTCACATAACATCTCATTATAATTACAGAAATGGTTTATACCATAATGGGTTGTAATTGATTATCAAAAGCAGCAAAAGAAAGCATTTTTTGACACCTATCACTAGGTTAACAATCTGTCAACATACCCAGTCACTGTCATATATGATAACTGTGTCTGCTGCAGTTAGGTTAATGCCCAGGCCTCCGGCTCTTGTGCTCACTAAGAACAGGAAGACTTCAGGGTCAGTATTAAATTGATGCATCTGGAAGAGATTTCATCTATTAAAAAAAGTAGATGGACCAAACATAACACGGCTAATGGTTAATGAGACCTGTTTAAAAAGATGATCACAGAAAATACAAGACAAGCTGTCAGACGTTTTAAGAAGCATTGCATTTTAGGCAAACCTCAAGGTAATGCTTAGCAGCACACTTTACTGCTTCAGTATTTCGGAGGTGCAGATACTAAGGCAGAATACAGTTTTCAGCATAGAGGTGTTTTGCCTATTAAAGGCCAAATGCTGTGCAAAATCATAGTGTCACAGCAAAAGCACAATTTGCTAATGTGCTCACAGGGCATGCCCATCTACTTACATTTTCTTCTCTCTCTGAGTAGGACATAGAGCCATCCAATCGACTGAATTTGAAGTTTCTCAGGTAACAGTAATCCATCAAAATGTCAAGCATCATAGTCATTTGTGAGAACAACAAGACCTACAAAACCAGAAAAATTCCTTAATAACATTTTTTGTTCCTATGGAGATGGCTGTATCTCATCCCTCCAATAATCTTCAGCTTTACCTTATGTCCTCTCTTTTTAAGTTCTGGGAGCATTCGGTCCAAGAGTAGAAACTTGCCTGAATTCTTTACTAGATCTTCATCAACCTTGGAACAGGGAAGAAAGGATCATATATTAGGAGGGAAGGAGACAAATGGTTTCCCCAATTCCGAAGCATCAACAAAAGCTCTCTGAAATCTCACTGAAACAAGTGTGCACCATTTTCTTAACTAAAAGCTACACTCTTGGAAGTAATGTTAATTTAAGAAAACAACATTGAATCACTTAAATCATAGTGAAACTAAATTGAACTCCACCATCTCATATGCCCAAATAATTATTTTTTAAAACTAATTAGTTTTCACCCTATTTCTGGAAGGAGAAACTCTCATATTGTTAATTTTCCCTCATGGAATAGTGCTGCTGTTTCTTCCCCCGTTGGTAATTAAGACACAAGGCTTCCCCCTGCTGGACACAGAGAGGCACTGCTGAACAAGTTGTTACACACCAGCCAAGCGGTAAAAGTTCACTGCAAGTTTTCACACTGTTTAACCCCTCTTCAAGAGAACTTGCTAAATCTAATTCTCACCATAGGCTAAGGGCAGGGAAATAGAAACTTCTAAGGTCTGAAAGATACAGCAGCCTCTGTGGTAATTAGGAATACATCCTCCTGAGCAAGTACTAACTCCTGTGGGTGGTGTCAGCTGTCAAACAGTTTCCATTTTCAACACCTCACCTCCGTGACTGGGGAATCTGCTTTTTATGCACTGACTTTACATTGACACACTTCAACAGCATACTCTGGAGTACAGCAGGCTCTGTTATCACTCACCAAATAGGAAACATGACTACACACACCTACATCTACATTTAGAATGTGCAAGCAACTTCCAGTTCTTTAAAATTCTCAGTTCAAATTATTTAATACTTTCCTGTATTTCCATCTGCTTTGTGTAGATTAAACTACCACCTGGTCTTTGTGATATAACTTGGATTTTTTTCCCTTTTGAAGAAGGATGCTGTATTCTCTGAGCAGATGACTGTTATATTTGGTACAGTTCTTCAGCAACTCACTTAATGTTGTTACCACTGCACCTCCTGCAGCGTGTACAATTTACTTCATGAACAGCTCACCAAGGTTAGCATTTGTTTTGAAAAATAACCCTGGTGAGGAGACCTTGAGGCAGCCCCTAAAGCACCAGAAACTCTTTGATTAACCCTCCACCAGCATAAGAGCACTGTCACAATGAAGAACACCACAGCAGCACTGTGCAAAGGTTGAATGGGCACAGCAGCTGAACAGGTCCCTGCTACTGCTGCTATAGGAAGTGTGAAATAATGATTCAGTATACTGCTGGAATTCAATAGCAGGCATATGCCAAATACATTGAAAAGGTCATTCTTTACTGCCATCTATTGCTTTTTAATTCCTGGAACGAATTTTCTCTAACGCTTTTAAAATGTGTACCTTGAATTGCTGTGTCGCAGGATCCAAAGGATACTCAATAAGATAGGGATGATTACAACACTTCCTCAATAACATCATAATATTCTGCAGTTTAAGGTTCACCTCAGAATCCATGGGAATGCTCACTTCTACCACTGGCCTTGAAAAGACACAACATCTTATTAGTACCAAAAGTGTCCCTTAATTATGCTACAAATATTTGAGAGGAAAAAAACCCTACAACAAAATCAAGCAATGGAGTCATATGCTGTGACATGCTCAAAATCCCTTATAGTCTGTAAAGCTATTACCAGACAAAACTTTTTAGAGTGCCACACTTGGCAACAAAGGCATAACTGTTTGCCATTATTGATTTAAAATATAAAAGAGCAGTCAGTAGTAATTAGAAGCAGAATTTGACTTGTGCAAGTCACCCAGCAGAAAAGGGAACTTCAGAAGCAAGCCCTCACCGGACCACAGGGTCAGATTTCATGGGGAGTAATACCCAAGATGTTCCAGAATCAGCCGTCTGCCTATCCCATTTTGGCTACATTGCAGAAATCATAATGAATACAGCTATTTAGCTCTTCTACATGTAAGTACTGTCTCCAATATAAGGGATCCATGCATACCATAAACCTAACACAAAATAGATTCAATTGTCTGTTCTTTGAGGCTACTAGACTAGAACTAGACTAGAATAAAAATCTAGCAAAATAAACACTTTTCAACCTGAAGATCCTCCTTATGGCCAAGGGACTTTCAACCAATTCAGAGCCACCAACAGAAGGAAAAGTGGAGGATATTTGGAGTGACACTGTTTGTCTTCCCAAGCAACTGCTATGCATGATGGGGCCCTGTTCTCCTGTGGATGGCTGAACACCTGCCTGCCCATGGGAAGCAGTGAATTAATTCCTCGTTTTGCTTGCATGTGCAGCTTTTGCCTTCCCTACTAAACTATCTTTATCTCAAACCACATGTTTTCCAGCTTTTACCCTTCTGATTCTTTCCCCAACCCCACTGATAGAGTTGTGAGTGAGCAGCTGTGTGGTGCTTGGCTGCTGCCTCGGGTTAAAACACAATAGTGTCCTGAAGTTAACTGTAACTCTAATGAGCCAGTGAGTGATGGTACAATAAGCACTGCTAACATGGCTCAGTGAATATGAGGTAAAATCAAAGAAATAAACCATAAAGCTACAAGGATTGTGAATCACTAAATGCCATTCCTCCTGATACATTTCAGTTAGCAAAACACTGGAAACAAACTAAGAGGGAGATAGACAGTACAACAAGAAAAAAAAATTATTCAAGATAGGCACCTCTCTTTTTCTACTTCCTCTTGCATTTTGCTGATTAATTTTTCCAAGTCATCAGGTGAACCATTATGTTCTTCACAATAATCAACCATTTTCCGACTACGGCGTTTTGGTCGGCCTGTAGAGCTCAACTCTACTACTTCTTCCTGTGGGAAACAAGAACATTGCATCAACAGCAGCCAGCTTCAGAATCAGCCTGTGCTGATCCAATTCTCAAAACTGAAAAGAGGCCTCAGTGATGTGCATCATGCAACACTTATTTACACTCAACAGCTTAAATCTTGGCTATGTAGAATATGCAGCCAAATTGTAAAGGTCTACAACTGTAAATTTTGAAAGTTTCTGTTTGATTTTAGAAAGCTACATTCACACCTCACTGATTCTAAGCTGAAACTGTCAACTCTATGAAAACAGTGGTCTTTCCCTCCCAAGCTACAAGTAATCAAAAACATATTTACACTTATATTGTTTTTGTTCTAACTGCCACTATTGGAATAGATAACAAATAAATAAAAAATTTAAGAATAAAAGCAGGTTTAGTTACAATGGTATGAAGCAGTACAATACGGTTTTGCATACGAACTATGACAAGCAGGCACATTGCTAACATCCTTATCAGCAGCTACCTCATTATTTCCAAACAGTTTCCTAATGGTGCGATTGACAATGGCAGTATAGAAAGTTTCCTGCTTCTTTGCCAGTGGTGCATACACCACAACTTCTCGTTTAGGAGGAACCTCAAGAGCAACATCTGATTTCAGCCTTCTCAGTAAGAAAGGTGTCAGAATCTGAAATGGTAAGCAGATGCTACAATTACTCAAAGCCGTCAACACAGCTTAGTTTAAAACAAAGAAAACAAGACAACAACACAGAAGCAGGCCTACTGATGTAACACTATTTTGCCAATTTAAAGCAAGAGTTAATTTGCACATATATTTAGGTTTTTAATATGTATGCCTACTCAACATTTTCATGCTGGTACCAACATGTGTTGAAACACACCACTGCACATGTAAAAAATTCTGAAGTGCTTAGTAGGGTTGCAGTAGTAACTACCTTACAGACCTTTCTTACAAATTCCAGTAACTGAAAGTAATCTTAATACAAAACTGCTCATTTTGTTTGTTATATTTCTTAAATCAAGTTTTTCTGAAAAGGCCCAAAACCTTTAAGCAAAATAAATAAATTGTCATCAACAATTATACATACAAGATTCAGATTAGATCCCTCACCAACAGCTTATAATGGAAAAATGATAGGTCTGTAGGTAAGCATTTAATTCCACACACTCTTAAAGAAGAGCTTTAAGTGTAAATTTGAAGCCATATTATATAACTAGTTTGTCAAAAGGTATTCCGTTCAACACCTAAAAGCTATATAAGTTCCCTTAAAGTTATCTTTCAACAAAATAAATACACTGATTAAATCTCTTGGTGAATTGAAGTCTGTACCTGCAATTAAGTTTGACTAAACTCAATACAGTTTCAAGAATCAAAATGAGCGGCTATGAAAGAGATACATTGTTCCTTTAGCGTTTGTAAGTACTGCAAAGATTAAAAAGAACCCTACGAATCTCAGGAAGTCCAGAAGTGCCACAATAAAAACCTCAGACCAAAATTCAGCATCACAAACAAGATTCTGACACACTTCAGGGCATAAATGGTCAATGTTACAACTGTATCATAAAAGTACAAAATGAAGGATGAATGAAAACCTGATGCAGCATATGCAAGATGTTTTGCTCCCTTTCTTTAGCAATAATATCTTCAGCAGTTTCTGTAATGCTGGTAATATCAAACCAGGATTCAAAGCTATAAAAACAAAGCAAGGGAAAAAATAGCTTACTAAAATAATGAAGAATAATAGCTACGAAGTATCTATTCTTCTCTTAACCTGTGATTAAAAAAAAAAAAAGCACTCACATGCATCATGAATAGAAAGTGTATCAGAGGAATTTCTGAAATATACCTGTCAATTCAGAAGCTCGAGGTTTTATGTGATGTGTAAAAAAACTTGTACTAGTTGGAATATCCATTGTCATCTATTATATTCTATCTAGGTTATAGCTTTTTCCAAAAATTAGTCAAAACACTCTTTTGGCAGTGCTCTTCTACCTGACCCCCTACTGCTGCAGAGAAGGATTTGTGGGTCCTGCGTCTGCCAGCCTCACACAGCTTCATCCAACACCTTTGAGAATCTCCAAAAAGCAGCACCAGACATTTGTGATAAAACAAACATCTCTCACCGCAAATGTTTATGTCTTAGCTCACAGCTGAGCTTCCACTATCTAGGGAGACAACAATTAATTCCTTCCTTTCTGAAACAATTAAGTGTGAGGCAAGACACATTTCAAAGCCTTTGCCACCAAATAATCATACTGCATTACAACTATACCATAAAGCAATTCTTCACATGCTGGTAAGTTTAATTATTAAAGAGTCATAATAATACTCAAACAGAACAAACAGAAATAGTTTCCACCATCAGACTGCAACTTACCTTTTCAAATCATCAAACACATCTGGCAATAGGAAGTTAAGCAATGACCAAAGCTCTGCCAAGTTGTTCTGCAGGGGAGTGCCAGTCAACAGGAGTTTATTGTCTGCGTTAAATCGTTTCAATTCTCTGATAAGGCGGCAGTTCATATTTTTAATCCTGTGACCTTCATCTACTATGAGATACTTCCAGTAGCAGTTCTATGAAAATAAAAGGTATTTCAGTAAATTTTAGGTCTGTTCCATCAAAAGAGGTGTCAGATTAATTAAGAAGCACTAATAAGACTGTTTGATACTGCCTGTTACAAAGGTTCTATTTACTGTTTTTCACTTTGTCAAACTAATAGAGCTGAACCCAAACAGATAATGCCACATATCTGCTTCATGTGACTGCCTTTTAGAAATTTTAGGTGGTTAAAACAAAACTTTTAAAAGAAATTCATCTTGCTGAAACAACCACTGTGATGTTAACCACAATATTTGTACACTAAGCATAGTTCTTGCTCTAAACGTCCTTAATCATCACCTACAGGAAGGTAACAAAAAGAGCAGGTATGCTGTAACTATCTGCTTTTAGAATAATGTTCTGTTTGAAGAACTTAAGCATTAAATTGCAGAGCTACTACTACCAAGGAAAGAGAAGTGAATGCCAATATACATGCTACAGTATGAAACTTATTGTACAGGCAGCATGTGGGGTTTTTTACTGTGTTCAAAAGCACTGCTATCAGTACTGAGGCACACACAGTCCAGGGGCTAGGAGAACTTGGGTACCTGCAGGGCACTTCTGTCTCGCATTGCTATCTCAAAGGAAGTAATGACCACAGGGTAGATTTGCAGTGATCCTTGTCTGCTGCGGATTTTATGAACCAGTTTGCGACGCTCCTGCTGAGCTCCATGATAGAGCATCAGTGGAATCTGTAAAAAAAGAGATTACAAGTCAGGACTATGATGCCCATTTTTAGCTAATGGGAGGACAGTAGAAATAGTGAGATCTCTTATAAGATGGCTGTAAATACATAGCAAGTCACAGCACAGTTTGTAATAACCACATAAACAACTACAATTAAAATGACATTCTATATAAAGAAAGCTTCAAGGCAAAGAATTAGAAAAGAAATTAAACAGTAAAGAAGAGGAAGAAGTCTTAATTTCTTTTACCTCTGGAGTAAATCTCTTGAATTCAGACATCCAATTTGGAAGAGTAGACAAAGGACCACATACTAAGAATGGACCAGGGACCCCTCGCTCCACCATCAGTGCTATTGTTGCAATACACTGGATTGTCTTCCCCAGCCCCATTTCATCAGCTAAAATGCCATTAATACCATTTTCCCAAAGCATCTGCATGTATTAAAAAAAAAAAAGTAAATGCAAAATAATCAACACACATTTGTAAAAACAAAGATCTTTAGGAATGTAACATCTGTGAAAATGCTCTACTAGGCCCATTTTATATTACAGATGAAGATGATTCTCTTATAAAAATAAATAACAGCATTTTGTAAATGCTGGATATTCTCATGTAGATGTATGCACTCCTAGCCAGCTAAGTGCCTGACCAGGGCATAAAAAATAGAACAGTATCAAAGGAAAGTACATAATTTAGTGTTGCACCAGAAGGCACTTAACTGCAAGTACAGCTCACATTACCCAAGGCTCTACTCACCCCAGCTTCAAAACTTAACTTAGCTCTGCTTTCCAAAAGACCAAATGACTGTGCTGACATTTCAGTGGTATCTATTCAAGCAGCTTCTCTAGTTATGGAGCTCCTGTATTTACCTCACCACAAGAAAAAGGAGGTGCACTTCCGGGCCAATACAGTTACCTGCTCCAGCTAAAGTTCTTTGTGCAGATACTGCCTACTCTGACAAAGAGCAGAGCAACCTCTCACAAAAAACCAGAAAGACACAGAATTGCTCCTTGGCCACTCTCCACTATTCAATAAAGATACATAAAAAGGTTATTATAACTGAGAGCCCAATTAAGGAAACTGGTTTTCCCTTCAGAAGAGGTCTGTCTTCACTAGGCACTTTTCAGTATCAGAAGTAAGTTTAGTGGCAATCACTTGAGAGGTGAGTCTAAGCCTGTTGAAGGAGACTGTGTATGCTTGTAGGGAGAAAAAATAGAAAGAAAAAAATGTAAGAGAAATATGAGATCAGTAGCAGAACTAATGTTAGTTTTGATTCTTATGAATTTTTAAATTTGGCTTGCATGCTGAAACAGGTAGAAGTTAAAAATGTATGTGTGTAATTTTGATGGCAAATTCCTATCGTTTTTTATTTCAGAAGCTAAAGACATAACATTTTTAACACACTGTGCTAATATTACTAGTTTAGACTCCAAGATACAGAGAATGAAAATTCATTTGTGTCAAACCTGCAAAGGTTACAGGTCTTTGAATGCCTTTGGGCTAGGTATTGAAGCCCTTGAGAGAAACAAGTAAGGCTATTCCTCAGTAGGATGTATAGTCCTGCTTTCACAAAATCTTTGTAAGGACAGGTTCAGTTGAACAAGAAAATAGATGGAAAAAGGGAAGATGGAGAACACCAGCCAGAAAATCTATAAAGAAAGGCTTAGAAACACCAATGTCCTTCCCACACCAAAACATTTTATTTGCTGTTGAACAACTTTTTCACAACACCAGATTCTTGTACCATGAAAGATCATAACTCTCTCCTCTTCACCTTCCCTGTACCAACTGTGATCATAGACTTCTAATATATCTTCCCCTCCACACCAGTTTCCAATCAGCAGCAATTCTGATCAAATTCAATTGCATCCATACCCTTAGCCACTCCATGCCTTCCACTTGGTACCACCTCATTACACCACCAGTAAAAATCTTTGGCTGCTGAAAAGGCACTGGCTGTCCGTTAAACTTTCGCACTGGATCAAGAAATTGCTTGGCACTGTGTCGGACAGCTTGACACAACCTGTCCTTAATGACACTGTTTGAGTCTCCATTTTTCTGCAGGTCTTCTGGATGCAGGTTGTCAGCAGAGCTTTCATCCTGTAGAAGGTCAAGGAGCATGTGACAAGTGCAATGCACATCAAAGCCTGCTAAGACATACTTCTTCCCAATTAACACCAGCCTTTATGTGCAGTGAAGAAACTCAGTCTCTGACACAAAGATTTCTTTAGAATCAACTGTCAACTCGGGAGTAGACTTTGTTCTCCTTTAGAATTCAAGAGCAGTGACAGCTACTGGAGCTATTTGGCTTATAATTTTCTACCCAGAACAGTAAACAGACTTAAAACCTTCCTCACAGAGGCTGGCATTCAATGCAGCAATTTCCCTTCTGTAAGCAGAAGGGCTTTCCTTTCTGTAAGCCGTTCTAATGTTAGGAAGCAATTCACACTGTGCATGCAGCTCTGGAACTACAGAAGCAAAAGAGACCTCCCCTGTTATCTCCACACTTGACTGCTTAAAAATTACTGGTTTAAAGTCTTAAACACCAACACAGATATTTTCTAATAAATTCCTATTTGCTTTATTTCTGAAGCTACTAGCAATCTATAAAGTATAAATACCTTCAAACTCAGTTTTTTAAAAAACAAATTAAAAGTTTTCACCTTAGATTTCTGAAATAAGTATTTAAGTGCATTCATTTATACCACCTTTCTAAACTTTAATTCAGGACTTCAATAACTAGCAAAGATGTTTATTTACAGGTAAAGTTTAGTGATACACTACAAAATATAAAAAGCCCTCCCTCCCTTTGGGCTTACAAACTTCTTAAATGCTCTTAAACTGCAATAAAAAGTGTCAACATACCTGATTTTCCACTTTACTTTTTTTTGCCACTGATAATATTTCCTGGAAACAAAGGGGGAAAAAAAGACATGCTTATGTGCTTTTCAACATTAAAAGGCTACTGTAATTTGTATTTCATGTAATCTCTTCATTCATCTTTCAATCTGGATATACCTTAAAAAGCTTAACATACAAAATCATTAATCATACAAGTGACTCTAAAACAAGACCACACACCAGGTAATACATTTCAATTACAAAGGGTAGCTGAAAATTCAATTGAAAACATAGACTCTTCACAGCTTGCCCCCTAAAGACTTGAAAAAACAAAAGAGTATCCAACCTCTACAGCTGTGACAACACTGCTTGTTACATACATCTTTGCTCACAGACAGACTACTGATGGCTAATAATATCTGGTAGCAATGTGTGAGAATGGAGTGCTCTAAAATATAGATGTTACGGAAATTGACTCACCCATTGAAAGTGCTACAAAAATCCAGACAACCTATTTATAGTTAGGGCATACCTCTTTGGACATAATTTCTGATATGTTGTATGTCCCATCTTCTCTTCCTCTTTTCTTTTTTGCACCTGTAAGATAATATTGGAATTTATACAATGCATCAAACATTAAGGAAATCAAACCCACCAGTACTGAAAAACAGCAAAGCCTAATACATTACCTGATTTCTCCTCTTTGCCATCAACTGGGTTTTGACCCTGGAAAATAACCAGAGAAAGAGGTTCATCATCTTATGCATCTCTAACTATCATAACACAGACAAAAAGGTGTAATCAGACTCCTACCATTACCTCTGAAAGCTTCTTGAAACATTTCTACTACTACTAAACAGTTTTCAAAAACACAGCAAAAGAAAAAAATTCCTGCTTATTTTTTTCTTGTTACTTATTCACTATTTTGGCTGAACAAAGCAATCATTGCTAAAACAAAAAACTCATTAAAGACAAACCGAAACCATTTTCTCTAATAATAACAACTAGTCAAAAACATCCCTAAAAATGACTGTCACAGTATACAACTTTTAAGGACTTTCAAACAGTCTTACTACAGTTAAAATAAATATGGTATATTAGATAGATCCTGCAAGTCAAATACTGGACAATCAAACTTATTTTACTTACCTTGGTCAAAACAAACATTGTAATTTCTCTGACTTTTATTTATAAAGTTGCATAAAGTAGCTACTTAACCTTACCTTGGCAGATTTTAACATCATCTCTTTCTTTTTTTCTAACTTCTCTTTCCTCTTCTGTTCCTAAACAAAACAAAAACCACACATGCAATTCTTACCTTTCCATAACACCCACAAGAGTACTGTCCACTACAGAAGCAACAGATTACATTGCTAATTCCTAGTTCCATGTACTCTGTAGACTTTGTTTTTGCAACCCCACTAAGTTTGTTCTGGTGTAGTTTAAAACAATAAAGAGAAATTTGAACAAGAAAGTGACACTGCTCTAAACTGCTTGTCAGTAAATACTTTAAACACTTAAAAACAGTAATTTAGAAAGATTTAAACAAAAATATCCCCAATTGCAAACTCCTGAAGATTAAATCTACTGCAGTAATTTCAATTTCAATTTATCCAACTTATACATACTACATATTCACTGCAGAACAGACAGCAGTGTAAGTAGCCTAGAATGCCTTTAACAAAGAAGCTCTTTCATGTCATGAAGGACTTAGGATTTTCATTCCATCTACTGTTTTTGCTTTCTGAAGTAAAAGCAAAAGGATCCTGAAGAAAGATTAGAAACCCTTGGTATTCATCAGATGGAGCAAGATTTAGTACTGAAATACACATTCTAGCAACAAAATAACCATGAATTCGAGCTCAGAGTTCAACTAGAGAAGTATTTTGAAGAGGAGGTTCCTGCAGTCTATCAGTGTCCCTTTGTGGAAAATTTTGTTGTTCTTAATCTTTTCCCGCTTTTCCCTCTCTCAAGCATAATATCTTGCAAGCTTGTCCATAAACGTACCATTAAAAAAGTCAAGACCAAGGTAGGTATGAACTCAGCAGCCAATGGATTAAAAAAAAAAGAAGACATGTAACACTGTTTTATGGAAACTCTTGTTTGGGAACAGCATGGCCTCAGGCCACTGTAATTTACCGATTTGTTTGAGGGAGGCCTAAGCTAGCATCTTGAAGGTACATCTCATCCTCACTTTCAGTCAATAACATAAACAGGCTACTCACCTTCCTACTTGTCAGTTCTTTGCACCTTCTATCCTCCCCATGTTTTCTATCTCCCTTAAGCTTCAGTTTTTATTTGAAATACTTACTCTGCTTTCTTTGCACTCAAACCAAAAGAACTGTAAAGGCATCAGTGCCACCTTTACACTGTGACTTTAAATTATAATTCATGTTCTTCCATATCTGATTCACCTTTTAATTTAGAGAACAAAGTCTGAACACTAGATAAAGCATCATGTCATTCCTGTGCATTCGGTTCCAGTAGATTTTAATGTTACTAATGCAATCTTAAAAACATTTTTATTTCAAACAGCTGGATGGAAAAAACCCCCAAAAAGACAGTACCTTAAGAATCCCCACTGCAAACAAGAACACACCTACCTCTAGCTGCTGCTGTTCCATTTTGGTTAGCAAGAATTTGGAATAGATGTTGCTTTTTTCAAGCAAATGTTGAAGCCTCTTATAGCGCATTTCACTTGACTCCCTGTCCCAAGAAGTGCGAGCCTGGCCAACAAAAAGACATGTCAATCATTTACAGATACAGCTGCGATTATACTGAAGAACCATTGTTTGTGTTAAAAGCATTAACTGTGAAGTGTCTCACACACAGACCCATTTCCTTTCAGCCATCACACTCCATGATTTGTGACTGTATGGACTCACACATAGCTATGAAGTGCTGTAAGGTCGAAGCCACTGAGGGTTGCATTCACTTGCACGTGCACCATGCACACCCCTGGCATAGCAGCACATGGCATTCAAGGACTCAGAGATGTCTAAACTCCAACACAAAAATT
Source organism: Emberiza elegans (assembly GCA_024865655.1). NCBI lineage: Eukaryota > Metazoa > Chordata > Aves > Passeriformes > Fringillidae > Emberiza > Emberiza elegans. Next base: position 20,118,850 of record JALJVW010000241.1, on the reverse strand, counting down.
AAATCTCAGTTTATTTGTAGTCTGCAAATTTTTTGAGGAAAAAAACTCTACCAGGCAAATTTCAGCACAGCTTCCCTAGTATTACTATATCCCTTCACGTACATTTATACCAAGTTAATTTTTCATGAAGAACAAGATACACAGACAGCTACAAAACTATCACATGGTTTTACAGAGCTCGAGTCAATTGCCAATATGAAAACAGTAACTTCTACTCACTTTACTTACAAAATCCACACATGCTTTTCAAAGTAACTGCTGCTGAATTAGTCAGGGCTGTGCATTTAGAAGTTTGCAAAATTACTCTTTAAAACTTGCATCAAGACACCCCCAAAAAGTAATAAACATTCACCCTTCTGCATTCATCTAACATTGCCTGCAAAACCGAGATACCAAACAAGTCACTGAGTCATTTAGTTAGGAAAAGACCCAAGATCATGGAGTCCAGGCATTAACCAGCACTGCCAAGTTACCACTAAACCACCACACTAAGGATGCCTCAAGTGCTGCTTCCACCGCTTCCCCAGGCAGTGTCTCTGTGCTTGATCACCCGTTCAGTGAAGAAAATTTTGCAAGAATGTTCCATCTAAACTTCCCTTGGCTCAACTTGAGGATGCTTCCTCTTGTCTACTGCTTGTTACCTGGAAGAAGGGACAGATCCCCCCCGCAATTGTTTACAGTAGTTGTGGAGTGAAAAGTTTTAAATTAGCATCTCCAAGAGAAACTCAGAGCACAAGATGCAGAGCTTTACAAGATGCTTATCTATGGCACTGCCTTCAAAAGAAAGACAGGGGGAAGGGCACGCTAAGACACAGAAAAACAAGAGATTCTCCTGAAACTAAATACACTAATAGGCAAGGAAATGGGATATTTCCTGAACCGCGGGACAAACTGTGAGACACTGAAAAGGTGGAGAATGTCCCCCCAGAAATCAAAACTTGATTTTCTCCAAGTAATTCCAACCAGGTAGCAATTACCATGTTCTTTTAAGACAGGAAGTCTATTCCCACAATTTCTCTAAGGGGAGAGATTGCATTCTCATGATTTTCTTTGCTTCTGCTCTCCCCAGTCCAGGTTTTTACCCTCAGATGACAGGTATCTGAGCTCAGAAAGATCAACTCTTGATGGCAATGCCAAGAGAGAATATAATTAAAACTAACCTACTTTTTCAGCAAACTGCTGTTGCTCACTTTTTATTGGAGTGAACAAAGCATTCTTATTTGGTCAAACTGAAGGAGTGTTTCCTCGACCAACTTCAAAAATTTCAAGCGGAAAAAGAAAACTCAAAGATGAACGGCACTTTAATGACATCTCACTGTGCCTTTTGACTCAAGCCTTAAAGCCTTATGACAGTGGGTTTTCCTCCCCTTTTTGACTGAAAAGGTCAAAACCTTGCCACTCTTGGTCACCATGCTACATTCACACATATTTGCAGAGTGGTATTTCACCACTAACCCCCAAAAAGAACTGACAACTCCTTTGCTGAACTGCTGTACAGATCACCTGGCAGGGGGTTTGCCGAAGTGACAAGCATAGGAAACACAAAAGCTGCCCCCAGTAAGCCTGTGGTAACTGCAGGAGTAAATCCCTTGGTCTGACTGGCTTCTGACTGCACAGGGAAAAGGTGGTAAAGCATACAGGACAATGGAGCTATATTCTTGCTAGAGGAAAGTCCTGTGCATTCTCAAGAAATGGAGAATACAAAAAAACCACATTACAGCATCGTTACAGAAGTGGTCCTTGTGAAAGAAATTAAAATTTTAAGTATTTTTCTCAATAGTTCCTGTGCAATGAGAAAATTTGCTCTAAAAGGGTTTCCTCCTTACCTTCAAGAAATATTACCTCTAAATTTTTAGTTCCTAGTCTAATCAAGGAATACCTGAAGTTCCAACATGCTACATCATCACTTACAGTTTGCAACAAAGAATATTATGAGACTTCTGGGAGAATCGATATTCTTTTCTAACTACAGTATCACAAAATAATGCATCATCAAAACATACCTTTATAAAACCTAACTCGTCTTAGAGTAAGGAAAAAAGGAGTAATCAAAATTAGTTCCAGGCCATAAAGACTGGCATTTTTCAGGCCCTTAGAATAATGTGTCAATGTAAGATAGGGAAAAAAACCCATCACCTAATTTCTCTATTATATAGTTTCTTGAACATCTTGAAATCTTTAAGGTCCCTTCCAACCCAAACCATTCTGTGATTCCTTAGAATACAATTCCCCAAAAAGTACTCAAGAGAACAGTTCCTTCAAGCTTCTACCTCCTTAAGTCTGAAACACAACACAAATTATGATCAGAACACCACGTAAGGGATCAGCACAGGCCTAGAAGCACCATGCTCTCACGTTCTCACCCCAAAACAGACTGGTTAGTTTCAACTAGTGCTTAACATCAACGCTTGAAAACATTCTCAGCATAGTAATGATGACATAACCTGCGGTGGGAGGCACCATTTCCCCGAAGCAGTCTATTTCCTGTCACACACGCAAACCAAGGTACACAAACCAAGCATCGCCTCCCGGTTTGCTCACGCGGCCGGTTCTGCTGGCAGCGATGCCAGGTCACAGGCAGCTCCCGCTCAGCCGTGTGCAGGGAAGAGCAGGAGTGCGGACCAAGCCAGGGACTGGTATAAACCTGGTCCTTGTTAGCTGGGCTTTCTCAGCGAGACTACTTCATCAGCTCTGCATAACCTATACCTGCTACTGAACGAAACACACAGGCTTATTCCAGGCTTATTCTGGAAAGGATCTGCAGAACTCTACTCAAGCCGTTTGGCTAGTGAGCTCGTTTCAACCAAAGAGGGAAAGAAGTGTTATGCACACTTTGAGAAACAACACCAGAGAAGTTTTGTCTTTAATGTTTCAGACAGAAATTCAAAAGAATGAGAACTTACTATCCTTTTAAAAATCAGCTCACTTTACAGGCATTATACCTCACATTTTTAGACTCAGAACGTCAGAAGCAAAGATGTAACCTTCCCACCTCAAATTTCAATGCATACAAAATGCAGATGGGTTCTCCCTAAGAGCAAGAGTTCCCCGCTAGCCTCTAAAAACAAAAAGAAAAATAAAGGCCCCCGGTGGATGATCAAAAGGCGCTTTACACCACAGCAGGGCCTTTATCAGCCCCTCACATTTGTTTGTTTTGAAACCGAAGATGCTGCACGGCCCCGGCCCCCCGGCAAACCCCGCAGCCCGCGGGGACCCCTGCCGCCCCTCACCTTCTCCAGCATCTGCCGCTCCTGCTCCAGCCCCGCCGCCTCCAGCTGCTCCTCTTCCTTCAGCATGGCCGGCGTGATCACCACCGCTTCTGCCTGCTCCCCCATCTCGGCTCCCAGCGGTTCTGCAATGAGCGCACGGTCAGTCACGGTCACCCCCGGCCGTGCCCCCGGCCGCCCCTCACCGCTGCCGCTGCCCGAACTGCCGGCGGGCATTGCCCCGCCGCGGCCCCGCTCCCGCGCGCGCCGCCTCACCGCCCGCCTCGCGAGAACAAAAACCGCGCGCTGCCCAAGCCGCGCGACTGGCGGCGCCGTTCTCGCGAGGCCGCGCGCTCCGCCCGCCGTGCCCACGCGGGGCTGTCTCGGCCCTTGGCAGGCTCCGGGGACGGGCAGGGCCGGAGGGGCCCGGGCCCGGGCACGGGCGGGCAGGGCCGGAGGGGCCCGGGCGGGCCGTTCCCCTTGGGATGGGCTGCCAAGGGAGCCGGGGGAGTAACTGTCCCTACAGGTGTTTGTGGGAAGACTGGACGTGGCACTTCGTGCCATGGTCTAGGTGCCGGGGCGGACCCGATGATCTCAGGGTACTTCCCGAGCCGGAGGGAGTCTGTGGTTCAGTCCCGCTGCCCTCCGCCGGTGCCCGTGGCTGCAGCGGCAGCTGGACAGCGGGACACGGCGCGGGCTGCCCGGTTCCGGCCCCGGCCCGCGGGCTCCCCTGGACGCTGCTGGCTGTGCCACGAGAGGGCGGCGGAGCGCCGGGATCCCGGGCGGGAGCGCTCGTACCCCAGCCGGCGGGAAACCCAAACCGGGCTCTGCGTTACGATAAATATTTCCAGTGTTCGGAGCACAGACGCTTTCGTTCCACGTTAGTAACACACAAGCTGTCAAAATATCAGGGCTTATCGCTTCAGATGCTGTGCTGGTAATTCTCTACGCCTATTTGTCAAACTAATCGCTATTTTAAACTTGCTGCACGCACACGGCGACCTGCGCCGGGAGACCTGGAAAGGGGGAGGAAAAAAGAAGCAAACAAAGGCAAACAATCCAGGAATAACTGAGGTGGATGACATTCTTCTCATTCCCAAAGCCTGGCAGGCTGATTCTGGATAATGTGGTTTATGGAAAACTGATTCTGTTCTCCAAGCCATAGTTCAGAGGTTAACTGGAGATGGTTCTGCATCCATTTTAGGGAATGTTAGCAGGGAGTAATTTTATTAATCCCAAATAAAGTTATTTTATAAGCATGGTGGCAATCAAATGCACCTTTTCAAGCCTCTGTTTCACTTGCAAATATTCTCAAGACATCATAGACAATAAACAAAAAAACTGCCTTAGTTTCTATGGCACCTGTCATTCTGTAAAACCTAAAGTGCTTTCAAAACTATAACATTAAAGTAGAAAAATCAACTAAATGACCACTGAAAGGCATCCAAGCTGGAATATGATGGTGGATGCCGTGGTTCTCAACACTTCCTGTTGCAGGCAGGAAGCAGGGATGAAGATGCTACTAGAATTTTAGGAGCACTTTGGAAAATTGCAAAGATTTTATCTGAGAAATTAATGACATCACCTTTACTACTTAAACAAAAAAACCCCACCATTAAATCTTTCCTTCCCAGAAATTGTTCTTATCCAAAGAGAAGATGTTCTTATTCCATTTCACTCCTGTGTCCGTACACGTTATTTTGTAACATCATTCAAACCATTTTTAGAATTGCGAGAGGCACGTACTCCACCTTAACTCAGATTATCACTTCAATGAGATAGCTTTGTTTCAGCCATTTCCTGCTCTGCCCAACACCTTGTCTGCCAGCAATTCGCGAAGGGAGGGGATTTGCCTGTGGCTAGTGGCATTGTGGCTCCCTGTGGGTGGCTCAGCGTCACGATTGCCATTCATTTTGCAGGGAGAGGCTGTGCTGCTGTGCAGGGACTCATCCTCCCTCCCATCACAGCTTCTGTGGATGCATCCACATCAATGTCCCATGGACCCCCCACTGTGCCCTGCAGCAGGAGAGAGGCTCTGTGAGCTCTTGTTTGCCTGTGTGCAGTGTGTTTCTGTGTTCAACTAGCTGTAATTTGGCCCTAGATTATTATTTTCCCTGTTTATTCTTAGAAGTCATCAGGAAAAATTGATTGAAAGGTAAATAGCTAGCTCTCTGGTGACATTCTCATATCCAGCACCCACAAAGCATGATGCAGTGAAAGCTTTGTAAAACATGCCTTTAAAAAAATCTTTCAGATAAATGCTACCACATCAATCAGTTGTGGTTGAAACCTGTTGGACACATACCATTGTCTGTTTTTAACATCCCACAGATAGACAGACACGTAGAAGGGGAGTGTGCAATAGATTCTTGTCCAGTCTTGCAGACAAGGGCAATTAGCCTGGCTTAGCACACGTGAGTAAGGTGATGTCAACAAACATCCTCCTCCAGATCCACCAGATTCCACTACTGTGGAATGAGTATGTGCTGCTTGTCTCTGCTCCCCTCCAGCTGCTCTCAAGACTGAAACATTAGTATTTGATATTAAAAGCCTGAGATAACAAGGGGAATAAGGCAGTCCTTAAGTAAATTGTTCATGGGGTAGATTCTTAGGAATTTTGAATTGGGCTATTTCTCCAGTGAAATATATTAGATGGGCAGAGCTGAAAGCACCTTCCACAAGTGTAGCAGGATCCAAAAATGTATACGTCTCCATGGCATAATATCTTCATTCACTGCTTTGCCCAAGCAAAGAAGTTGCAACATGTAGCTTCTATCCAGAAGCCATTTATTTACCTCATTAATCAGTGCTTATTACTGCAGTGCAGAAAGTCACTGGTCCATCAGCTTTTGTTTCAGAAGATGGAAATCCCTCATAAACACACCTGGACACTTCTATAGTCTAATGCAAGGTGCAGAAAAAGATGAACCTAGTGGCACAGAGGGGGCTGGAGGAAATTACAATGCGAGAGAGCAGATAAGAGTTAGAAAAATGCAGATTGTAAACAAAGACGTTTCTGTTCTCAGGTTGGCCGAGTGGCTGCTGCTAAGTCACAGTAACCCTGGGTTGTCACCTTTGAATTTTACTTGTCATTCTGGTATGCAGTACAAGAATGTGTGTCATTTCATCATGCTCCTTGCCTGCACAGATTACCTAATTAATTTACTACAAACTATAAAAGTGGTTCCTTGTACTAATTGCCTTGTCTGCTGGATGCCCAAAGAGGAAGCTGGGACTTTGAAACAAGATGGTTTTCTTTAGATGAGAAAAGTGAGACATACAAATTCAGGCTATTTTGTCTTTGTCTTATTCCCTCATGATATATGTACAAAGCTTTCCTACTCCTGATAAAATGAGAAAGTCTCAAAAACATTCCAGCAGATAGCAGTAGATCCCTGGCATTTGCTCACTGATGTTCAAATTTAAATGTATTTTTTTCGTTTTTTCCATTGTTGTTTTTTGTTTCCTTAAGAATTAAAGATTGCTAAAACACAGTAGTAGAAGCCAAGGAGACTGATTACTCTTCTTCATAGTAACAAACGTGGTTATGAATAAAAGAAATACTACGGCAGGATTCTATTCTCCATCCATGAGCACAATCTTCAGGTGGTCAGAAATTTCAGGGATCAAGTCCAGTGGATTGGCAAGTTTAACTAAAACTCCTGTAACTAAAACTTACACCTCAAGCTGGGAGATATGTAGGAAAAAAGTAGGGAAGTGTCTGGGATATTGGCAAGTAACCAGCCTGCTGTATATGCAATAACACTAGATGGCTGCACAGTCTGCAAGAAACTGCTGCTGTCTGCAAGTTTGATTTTGCAGCTTGTGCACCTGAAATACACACAGTGAGATGTGCTGATCAGTGGAGTGTGTTTGTGTGTCAGCCCCTCTGTGTTAGTAGGCAATCCAGTTCTCTGAGCTGGCAGGCAGAGCTGCAGGATGGGCATTTGTTGACAGCTGGACTTAAGCATCCCACCAAATGACATGAATATCACACTATGGTGGGGCAGCCTTCCTCCAGATTTGCTATGTCCCTGTCACCAGGAGCTGAATCACGTGTTAAGGAGCTCCTGAGACACTCATTTCCAACCTGGCCTTTTGAGAAACCTGATATCCCCATAGCTGCCAGGCTAAGGGTGGAGTCTGCCGAGGTAGGCAGAAACCTCTGTGGCCGTCCAGCTTTGATTAGCCGTATTTGTTTGTTTACAAGGACATCTAAATAATACCACCCACTGTTCTGTTCATCAACATCCCAAAGATTTCCAGCACACAGCTCTCGGGTTTCTAGCTCCTGCTGCAGCATGCAGCCCAGACCAGACAGAGCAGGATTAGGGTTGTCAGGGAAAAGGATTGATAGCGGGATGTTACGCTTCAGCAGGTGATCAGTTCTCTTTAGGGGCAGAATCCTTCCTCAAAAGATACTCCAAAAGTGACAAAATAATTACCATGTAGGTCTAACAGTTTCAGCGAGCTCTTAAACTGCTGTTTGAATACACAACTTTTATTCATATATTACATGAAAGATGGCTTGTGTTTTCTCACCATGACCAGGTCTGCATGTTTCAGCATCTCTGCTTGTAACTGAAAATACAACATCTGCTGAGAAATGACAGTTTTATCCAGCTCATCACCTAGTCCAAATCTTTCAAGCATGATTTCTGTCAGCAATGTGTTTGTTCCCTGGCTTACATTTGGGTACCTGTCACAAAATCCCCTTCTAGCTTCTCTGCCCATAACTGTTTGACTCTTTGCAATGGTTTGTGGCTGTGCATCCACGCAGGCACCAAATGAATGTACAATGAGCCCAAATACCTGCTGCTTCAAAATTACATTCTGCTCTCCCTTGACATGTATGCATACTGGAATCTGAGCTTACAACTCCATTTCAAGGCATCCCAGGAAGGTAAGGGGGAACCAAGCTCTAACTATGTTGCACAAAGCTCCTGCCTGGTATGTAAACCACCTCTTTGCCTGTGGCTGCAAGAAATTAAAATGTTACAGCTCAGGCAGAGAGGAAGAGGTCAGAAATTCTTCTATGCTTTAGTTTGCTACTTGCCTGTCACTTTTGCCAATTTGCCTGCGAAGCCTGGAGATCCTAACATCCCACCAACTGCAGCCTGTTGCAGTTGGTGGGATGTTAGGATCCCCACTGGATGTTGGGAATTCACAAACTAAGGGATCTGGAAAAGCTGATCACAGGATGCAGCCTTGCATGTGCTGCCCAGCAACCCACAGAGGCGTGAGCTCAGGGAGTCCTCACCTCAGTTTGAACATGCCAACTCCCTGCTTCTCCCCACAGAGTCAGCTCTAACCAGGAATGATTACATTTTTGAGTGTCACATGAGACAAGGAACTCTAAGTCACACTGAATAAAAAACTACCTCTTGCGAAATTTTTGCTGGCAGGCAAAGGAAGAGTACAAACATCTGTGAGCTCAATGTATACCAAACATGCATGTTGAAATCTTACTACAGGTTGAGAGCACAGAGTGGGGAGATATATGCACAGGCAAACACAGTGCTGATGACATGAGAGCGATCAGAGCACCACAATGTTCACAAAACTGTCCGTGGATAATAAATCAGCTCCTTTTGTGGGTTTTGATTGCAGGGATCCATCTGGATCCAATGACAGCTGGTTTGCATGAGACAATCAGTCCTGCCTTTGGTAACTCCTTCAAAACTGGGCTAGCTACAGTATTTATCAGCAGCTAATGTTTTTTACTTATTTCATCGTAGTTACAAATATCAGCAAATGCTGCACAATTAGCAAACCCATGGTTTAACCCTAGCAAACAGGAGGGCCAGATTCACATTCACATTACCTTCTCAAAGGTTTCTAGAACCACAGCCATGATGGCAAGGGGTCTGTCAGTGCTATTAGGAATTTTTCTTTCCCAGGGATTGTCTCCAGGGGAGTCTACTTGGTACAGGGTTGGCTGCAATTGTACTAACAAATGTGATTTAGTTAGTACAACTAGGCTGAATTATATTTAGCCTGCAATTGTACTAACTAATGTGATTTATTTGTGTTTTGAAATATAGGACCTAAAATTCACTTAGTTCACAGCACACAGACAGTAAAGTTACTATCTCACTTAAAATACCATTCCTTCTGATTCCTCCATGCTTAGTTTTTGCTGACTCATAAGCAACTTCCACTATGCAAGAGTATGTTATCTTCAGCAACAGGCAACAGCATACACAGACACAGAGTCTCCAGCCTGGTAAGTCTAGCATGTGTCAGAGATGTGGGATCAGGCAGCCACAAATGGCTCCCTGCAACCTTGGTGGGGTAGAGAGCCCAGCCCTTAATACATGCTGTTAGCATATCTACTGAGAAGTGAAACTCCCTTCCCTCACACTCACCACAGCACAAAGGTATTTTGGATCCTAGAAAAGGCATGCCAAAAATCAAATTTTTCCATCAACAGAGCAAATGAGGAATGTGTGTATCTGGTCTGTTGGGCTCAAAGGGGGAGATGATTAATCACCAGCAAGGGAGGATGACTGTAGATAGCAAGTCAGCATCTTTAAGTATTTTGTTTTTCCTCCCCATATCCTTTTTTCCTTTTAAAATGAATTCTAAGAGATTGCTTACAGTAGAGTCTCCTCTGCATGCTTTGGCATCTTGTCTGAAGTCAGCAAGTCACATCCTTTCTGCCAGCATTCAGAAAACACTGGTCTAGAAAACAGAACCTACCTTAAAGGCAAACCAAGAAGTTCAGTGTTTCGGGAGTAGCTGTAGGTGAAGCCTTGGAAACGGACTGAGATGGCCTGTTAAGGGTAAGTGAATGGAATCCCAGCCTCAGTGAACCCACTGCTGATTTTGCCCCATCAGAGTATATTTTTCCTCACCAAATTTCTGTCAAATTTTCAGGATTTCACCAGAAATTTTTTGCACCTCTAGAGTCTGCTGTTGATGAGAGCTTCTGCTGTGATCCACTCAGGATGTAAAGTCCAAGAATTAATGACTCAACATAAGGGATGAGCAGAAGACAAGCCATTGAGAGTGGTGACCTAGTGATGCTGTGCTTTTTTAACCCCCAAGTCACAGAAATTATTACAGTACAAACCTGATATGGAAACAACACAGGATAAACTACAAGACCTATGCTGGTGAGATACTGCACTTGAATTTAAATGTAAAACTGAAATTTTTATGCAACTACAGTCATTAAGAGTCACGTAGTATTCACTGAATAATAGAGTCGTTAATGTTTGTACCCAGACAAAATTCTTGCTCAGATCAGTTCCTGCCCTATGGTCTCAGTTAAACACACAGTTTTCCATTTTAAACTTAAACTCTTGACTGGAAGTGAGGTATTTCCTTTAATACTGTTATATCGAGACCAAGATCTACGTCATTTATAAAGAATTCCAGATTCACGGGGAATGGGAAACACTATTAAAGTGTGAAAGAGCAACCTTTTCCTCTTTCTTTTAGGTAAGAGAAGAAGAAAAACCCACTAAGCTTCTTTCAGAAGATTTTATGCCGTAGTTTTGATCCTGAATGGGCAGAAATACTAACAAAGCCAGTGATTTTCCTCCAAAGGAAAGGTTTTAAGTGGTTTTGATGAAAAGTGTACACACAGCTGGTTCTCTGGTACAAACCTGTTCTTTAACCTTAATGCTAGGTACATGGGGAGAACACCCAAGTACATCTAAATAATACAGACATTGCTGGTGCTGGGTAAGAGGTGGTGCACTGTAGATCAAGGGAGCTCACCCTCTGTGGTGCATCCTAGGGTGCTGTGCAATGTAACACAGGCACTGCAGGGCTAGCACCTGACCTCTATTTCTTCCAGAAACACTAGGCATTCACCCTAGGACCTAAGCAGGAATAACCAGGAACCACAAACAATTGGGACACTGCTGGGCAAGTCGTATGAGTGCAGCTTATCAGTCCCTATAGTAGTGCTCATGTGGAAACAACCCCACATCAGTAAATCTGGTTTACAGCAAAAAGACAAAGAAATAATCAGCACTGGGGACTGACATAAGTAGGTGCCAGTAGGAGGGTTCAGGACATGTTGTGCAGACTATTTGTAGAGACATGTTTCTGGTGTTCTGAGTCCATAAATAATGTTTACAAAAAGGTATTAGGTACCTTCCCCAAGGGCTGATAGAAAAAAGGAATAAACAGACCAGAAGGAGCTTAGGCACATTCCAGTACGGGGAGGAGAAAGAGGCTGTGAAGACAACTCTAGCAGACTTATTATGGTACCTTCATGAAACATTTGCCTTTTTTACCCGGAGGGCAGGGGTGAGGGAAATATGATTCCTTGCTCTGACAGTAGTAGAGATCGAATGCTGTATCTGGATGGATACTCTCTTGTCTTGGAGCCACTCCTGCAAAGATGTCCTAAGCCAAACTGGCAGCAGCCAGAGGGGTTTCTGGCAGCTGCTCATATCCCAGGGAAATGGCAGGTATATGAACCAATCTCATCAAACTTCGGAAAAAGTGACGAATGAGGAAAATACTTGGATTTGCCCTAACAAATCTTGCCTTGCTCCACTCTTATTTACAAGGTTGATTCAGGACAAAACATCACCTCTTCAACCCAAACAATGCAGCACCATGCAGAAAGCACTGCAAGTCTGTTGATGTCCTTGCTGTGATCTCACTGGGGCTTCGAAGCACACTCACAGTTTAAAGAAATGGATCACGATGATAAAAGATAATTATCTTTGCTTTATCCTCATATGCTTAGTAAACTCCCATGAAAACTTAGCAAATTCCCCCTGCTGCTTCCCCAAATGTCTGTGCCTCAGGCCCAAACTCAGTTATTCCTTTAATCCTGTGCAGGAGATCCAAGATCAAAGTTGGTGGAACTTTGTTTCATCACAGCTATTCCCAGCACCATCCCTGGAATTCAGACAGCTGCTGGTTTTCATTCCTCTGCCATGGGCTAGCCAGATCTGACACTTCAGTGTTAACCCTTGGTTTGGGCACAAAATGAACTGGAGTCTTGTCTCCTGAAAACTCCCCTGCTCTGCAGCAGATGGCTCACCTTCACTGTGGTACCTACCCCATGGGAATAAATTACTTACTGGTGGTTTGCTTCATGGGTACCAAAATTCCAGTGGCAAAGGAAGGGATCCCTGTGGAATCTAGGATCTTCTGAGATGGAAGGTGATCTCTAACTATCCATTATATTTTCCCTGGGAGAGGGGGAAAAGAATTGAAAACATGAAACATTTACTGGAAAAACAAGACCAGCCCTGTATTTAATCAAAACATTTTGTTTTGTTCCACTTGTAATTATTTCCATCCAATGAAAAAATACTTTAACAAAGAAAAGGACAGTTCCTTCCATGGGCAAACAAAATAAGAAGTCATGTCAGTTCCTGTACAATGCTGCAGTGAAGGTGACATTTTTAATGCTATGTTGAAATTGTCTTTACTTGTATTGCAGTAATATTGAACACATCAATTTAGGTTTAATGATCTAATTTTAGTGTTTGTTAGGGTAGTGGTGAGAAAACCAAAGATTTGTGGGGAAAAAAGCTGGAGTGACATTCATTTCCCCTGAAACTCATGAGAATGTGAATATGAACACTGATTACACCCATATGATTGACTGGGGTAGAGGTTCCAAAAAGATGAAGACTAACCTGAGAGCCCAGGGAATTATTGCCATTGCCAGCTATACTGATTCTTTGGGGTTTTGGGGGTTTTTGGGGGGTTTTGTTTGTTTGTTTGTTTGTTTGTTTGTTTGTTTGTTTAATTGGAAACCCTAGTTTTCACATGGTAGAAAGAGGTAAACAGGAAAAAAAAAAAACATTCTTGTACAAGACTCATTCTTACACTCAAATGACTGTCTCATAATCAAGGCAATAAATTGCAGGCACTTTGGTTGTAGTTTATTGCAACCCCATGCCAGGCATAGGCTCTCTCTATGTTTGCTTTAATTATCATGTTCCTAAAGAAGGCAACAGTTTATGCAGGTTTACTACAATGCCTGACTACCCTCCCTTCCCTTTGCCTCAGGTACCTGAATTTTGTATTCCCCACAGAAAAGTGGAAATAACCTTGGAGACTTCTTCAATACTGCTTCAAAACACATTGAGATCTACTGGTGAAACAGCAGTAGAAAAATATTGTCACTTCCATATGCTGGGATATTTTTTTCCCAGAGCTCTCAGACATTGAGCATCACAGTTGCATTTTCCTGCCTAGAACAGGCCAACCATTTTCTCTTCAATACCAGCTGACTTCAGTGCCCAGGTGAAAAGGGGTCTCTAAGTCATGGACATTGCTACTTGCTTTTAAATGATTTTTCACCCAAGAACATGATCCTGGTTTCTGCACTGCCTTGGTGTAACTCCTGCTTCTTGGCACTATCTCTGCACCTCACCCATCCAAATCAACAGGTATATTTTCATATCCTCTAGCAACAGACACTTTGTGGAGGAGTTAGTGTCTGCCAAGTGTGGTATAATACTAATTTATTCAGGCTCCTTGCCATTTTCTCCTCCAACTCAAAACTGACAGCACACCAATCACATATATTTTTCAGCAGCACATCGTCTGACTGAATCAAAATGTGTCACTGAAATCCATCTCCATGACCCTTTGCTGCAGCACAAACAGAATTCAGCTGCCTGCTTCTCAGACAGGTGTGACATTTCAGGACCCACCTGACATTGACTTAAACCCCTGTTAGTGTGGTTTTGTGGCAGAGAGCATGGCTAGTTTGTAAGTGGTGGGAATCAGCATCTGTTCTGAGGAAAAGGGTAGTTTTGAAAAGGTAGAGGTTGCCCAAGATGTGCTTATTCAACACAGGAAGAGAAGTCTGGGAAGCACCACTGTAAGAATCAGGAGGCTGGTCTGCTGGCTGGCTTGTGGGATGCACGGAGAACAGGGAGGCGAAGCTCTCCCTTGCAGGAGCCAGCATCTCGGTACAGAGGAAGGAAGAGTATTCTTTTCTTTTTGTGAGAAAAAAGCAGAGTGCCCAGGTCTTCACCAAAATACCAGGATGAGATCACAAATTTTATCTGAGATGCTTAAACCTGCTGGTACCAAACCTCATATTACTCATGGAGAGCTCCACCTCCTCCTCCCTCTGGGTACTACTAGCATTGCCAAATCTTTTGCTAACCACAATTCTTTCCACATAATATTTTCTGTGCCAGCAGAGAAGTCTGATCTACTCTAGGGAGGTAAGCACCATCCTTCTAGAGTTTTAAGCTACAAGTATAATGGCTTGCAACAAATCAGCAGTTAACACTGATCAATTAACCTAAAAGTTTATATCTCTGAGAAAGAATATCCTAAAAAAACCACAGTCAGCTACTAACTAGAACTGTCTACCTTGTCTGATTTTGTCTGTCTCTTTCTCCACCCATGGCTTTAAAGATTACCTCTCTTTCTCCTAGAACTTTCTCAAAATATTAATGAGCTACACAATCCAAATATGTATTAAATCTCTGAAAATGTTCAGTTGTTCAGGTATAGGGCTTGGGTTAAGTTCATATATCAAAATTTCCAGGTCATTAGCTCTCATGTGTTAGGATAGCAAGTGAGTTACTCACATGCATATGTGCCATGTTGGATTTTCTCTTATTGCCTTTTTCTGAATTCTGATAGTTGTGAGTCATTGCAGGCAGGAAATTTAAAAAGCCAGAAAAAATAAATATAAATATATCAATCTATTGTCCACTCACAGAGACTAGTACATGAAGAGAAAGGCCAGGGATGTTCAGAGTTAAGGAATATTTCTATTCCAAGTGGAAAAACATGTAATGCTACCTGCAAGTGTTGCTGATAAGAATGTGCAGACACTTGGGTTAGTGCTGGAGCCAGGAACGTTACACCAAATCTGATGTGGAGTGAGGGTGCACTGCTGTGGCTGCTCTGCCCTCAGCACTCAGGAGCACCCTGGCCACCCAGCACAGCTCAGCAGCTTCCCAGCATAACCACTTGTGATCCTCTGAGCTTCTTTCTGTGCTGTGGAGTTACACTGTTCCATCTTTTCAAAAAACAAGAGTTCTCTATTTTAAAAACCCTCTGCAGCATGATCCTGCAGATCTGTTCTGTCTTCACAGGAATATCCACAGCAGCTTAGGGATTTCCACTGTCTTTTGTCTTTGCCTGGGACAAGTCACCTACAAATACAAGGATGATGACAACAATGCCTTGCTATTTCTGAGGTTCCTGGTGGCAGGGTGAGTTACTGCTGGCAGCACACTGTCCCCCATTCCTGCCATCTGGGATGGGTGAAAGGACACTAGTCAGGGTATCTGCTTCATCCATAAGAGTAACAGGGACATCCCTCAGTACAGCAGTTCCCTGTTGTTTCAGCTGAAGGTCCCAAACCTGCCTTCAGCATGGGGAAACAGGGAGACAGTGGAAAGGGGCACTCCTGGCTTCCCACACCCCCTCCTTTTCCCTGCTCATTCCCTTACTGAATCCTCCCCCAGTCTTATCACATTCCCTCCATTCCTCTCACCACCCTCTGAGCTTGCTGTGAAACGCTGAGCCTGTGCTGCTGCCATCCACCGGCTTCCAGATCCCCTCACTCAGACCTGTGCCATGGGGTTCCTGGCCACTGCAGTGAGAGGGGTGGGGGAACCCTCACCTCCCACTCATTGTCTCCTGCCACAGCTCTAAAAAATATGTATTCACTCCCTATCCACCTCTGCTCTCGACAGCACCACACAAACCCCCCTTCTTCTTGATGCTATCTATTTACAATAACTCAGTTTCCATAAAATCTCCTCCATTTTTCCCTCACTGAGGCACTCTTATCTTATCTTGCAAACCTGACTGGACATCAGGCAGTTTGGTGTTTATATGGAAAAAGGGTTTGGCTTTTAAAACAGTACAGCAGCCACAACCAGAACTAGGTCTTCAGAATAGCTTAGCCTGCATTTTTGGGCAGTAAAATGAGAAGCCAGCTCTTCCAAGAGGGCTCTTTGTCATGATGTGCTTTGAAAATATTACTTTAAATATCCCTGAAACAGTTAGATGTGGAGCCTTTCCTGAAAAGTCAGACTTAGCTTGGTGTCTCCCTGACAGCCAAGCTCACCTGAAATCTGCTCTGCAGCCTTTTGCAGCTCTTAGGAGCCCTTCCCTGGTTTCCTGATGCCCCCTCAGCCTGCACAATGCAGGTTATCAGGGCAAAGGTAAAGCTGGTCCCTGCTGATTTTGATGGACTGTAACTTAACTGATTCAGTTTGCAAACTTGGGACAATACTTTGTTGTGTCTTTGCCTGTTGCTTTACATTGAAATTATCTTGGGAGCAAGCAAAATGTGCCACCAGACTTTAATTCACCAAGTTTCAAACTTGGGTCATCTGGAAGTCAGGGGTTTTGGTGGGGTTTTGTTTTGTTTGTTTTGTTTATTTTTGTTTTTTTAAGAGCACTACCAAGAACTCTGGGGAAGGTACCAGCAAAAGCTCTCTTTATACAAAACCACGAAAAACACATATGTCCATTATTTTTACTTGGCATGGAAACTTGTGTGCCAGTTCAATTGTATTGACTTTCAAAAAGGATAGTTGTGCAGTGGCTGTTCTGCTGTACAACAGTTTGGTGACATCTGCCCTCCATCCCCTGAGTCACGGAACACCGCAAAGTCATGAAATGATCTGTCCCAAACCTCCTGTTATTTCAGGATACGGAAATATCTCCCAAGTGCTGTATATAGACTGTGGATTCATCATGAGCCAGCCTGGAAATTTCAGTCTGAGCAGCAGCCCTAAATTAGTAAGTGCAGGGAAGTCTGCAGTAAAACAGCAGACTGTCTCCAGTCATCCCACACTAAACAAGCATACAAACAGAAGTAGAATTTTATAGATAAAAGAGCAAATAGCACTGCTAAGATAAAAATCACAAAGGTTCCAACCCCTGAAAGTTCTTGGTAGTATTTAATTTTTTACAGTGGGCTTAGATGAGACCTGCACAGAGGTAATATGAATATATCAGTGGCATTTCCCATCTAGACATAGAACAGCGCTGCTGTGGGGTTGGTTTGGAAAGGAAGAAAAGTCTCTTCATGCCAAACTTGCTTTAGTTTCACTGGGAAGCCATGGTCACAGTGCTCATAGAAACAGTTTAATACAGACTCGCAACTTTAATGTTCAGGCAGCTTTGCAAAAGGGAAAAAGGGGTTTTTTTCCCCTTTTCTCAGCTAAGGAGATGAAAAGCAAAGACAACTGAACCAATGTGCTGAGGAGGAAGAGCACCTCAGTGCTGGTGCCATATCTGAGCTCCTGTGCCCATTCTGTCACATGAAGAAGTGCCAGATGCGGGGGGACACAGCAGCAGTCACCTGGTGCTGCACAAAGTCATACACAGACTGTGATGTAAGATCCACAGTCACATTACCAACCTCAGTTCACAAACAGTGGAGCCACAGATATCCTCTGGGATGTCCACAGGAAATACACACCCCAGAACTGGATATCAGACTTGTACACAAATGAAAGAGCATTGATTTGGCTTCAGCAAGAGATTTTTTAAATAACAGGTTTTCAGAAACACATGATATTTGTAAAGTATGTCCTGAGGTAATCCAGACAGGTCCTTGACTAATGAACCTCTCTGCTCATCAAGGACAGTTTTTTCCAACATTTTTCAGCCTGGGAACCCCCTGTATATTTTACCAGTGGAGGTCAGGTCTCCTAGTATATTTAAATTTGCTAACATCAGCCTGCTTTCCTCAGTTACTCCTCCCCAGTACTGGAACAGCCAGATCCACAGGAACAGACAACCACTGCTCAAGGCCAAGATTACAGTTATCTTTTTTTAGTGTGATCCCATGTGGCAACTCTTAGTGCTTTTGTTGAATCCTGGAACAAGTGAACTCCATCATTTCACTGAATGGGGGAAATCCAGGCTCACATACTGCATGTCAACAATCCTGTGTTCCCATTTCTTTTTGAAGGTGTTCAACAATGCATACCCCCTCCAAGCAAGAAACAGTAAATTTTGTAATCAAACTGTGAAAGTGCAATTATGGGTGCAATTAAGGTGAAATATAGCTCTATTGAAATTGGTGGGGTTTTATTATTAACTAAAGTTTCCCCCCTGTGTTTTGGGTGGATAGTTATCCTGTTCAAGCAAAGAAGCTATTATTTAATCAAAATTACATTTATAATGCAGTATTACTATCATATTCAAGCATTCAGGACATGTTTACTTTAATCAGTTATAATTAAATTGTTATTCAGGAAAAAGATTTAGTTCTACTTGTGAGTGCACATATATTCAGGGGAAAAGAAATGCAAATTGTCCAGGATCTCATTAAGTGTTATTTGTACTTCTTAAACCCTGATAATGTGTTAGCAAGTCACATCTAACTCTTCTGTTCTACTCCACTGAAACAGATTGTTTTAAAATGAGAGTGAGCATTTCCAAATTAAAGCAACTGCAATGTTTACAGTGATGCAGAGTTTGCAACAAGGTAAATGAAGCAGTGATTGCCAAACCCTCAGCCCTGTTAATTGGAAGGTTTAAGCAGCACTTTCACAGCCACTGGGATTCTCCAGGCATTAAAAGCAAAGAAGCAAAGAGGCTGAGGGATTCTCTGGATACTCTCACACCCCATCTCTGGGTCAGGATACAGTGTTGGCACATGCCTGGCAGACCCTGCCCAGCCTGGCGTCTTCCCAGCAACAGATCAAGTGAGGGTGGAGGGTACCCATTTTTCTGCATTGGGCAGATTCATAATAGGGATAGAAAACCAGGTCAAGGCCAGGCCTGGCTGGAGCTTTGCAGGCCTGCTAACATCTCAGAGAGTGAAAAGGGAGGCCCAGGTCAACAGCAGCACTCTTTTGAGTTCCTCCTCATCACCTTTTCACACAATTTCTTTATGGAAATCTCCTCGATCCTTCCCTCATATCTTCTTTTTTGTCATGGTCCCTTGGATTACCACCTAGTTTTACAAGTCTCCTCGTGACAAAGCAGAACATGAAAGTATCCTGCCCTTCCAGAGTGACCCTGATCATGACTTGTCCATTGTCAGGACCCCAGAAGCAACCCCTGGCACCCCAGGACACCAAGGTCCCAGCAGAAGAGTAAAGCACCTCCGCCTCATACTCAGCTCAGCTTGCTTGCTTTGTTCCTTACTTCCTTGTTGCCACCAGCCCTCAAGCACCTCTACTACTTTTCCTGCTACTTACCAGCTCTCCAGCATCACTCCTCTGTCTTTCTCCACTCACACTTGACTGCGTCACCAGTGTATGGCCCCAAGAGCTCACCACTGCCCTGCTGCCCATCCCATCCCAAACCAGGCACCGTCCTCTCTTGGCTGAGACCTGGTGCATACAGTCTTAGACACCTGACCTAAAACCACTGGTGGAGAGACCCCCTCTGTGTCTGCATTGCCACCATCCAGCCTGAAGCATCACAGAAGGAAAACAGAGGGTTTGGGTTGTGCCATAACCCAGAAAGCAGCCAGCACAGCACAGTACAGTGCAGCTCAGCCTACCTTCAGGAGGTGTTGATGAGGTATGCCAGCTTGTCCCTTGGCTGAGAAAAGTGTGGACCCTGAGGGCAGGTAGTGACAGGAAAGTGAGGGGAACTGTCCTGGCTCTGGAGGCCTAGAAAGCAGTGACTGAGTTTAAGCACTTGTTTTAACATCCTTTAAGTCAGCCCTTCAGCCCAACTCAGTGAGCACAAAGGTGCTTCCACTGTGCACCAGAGGAAGTAATGTGCCTGGCAAGTCACTGACCCTGACTTCCCAGGGCAGAGTTCTGGGCAGCTGCTTCCCAAGTGGCTCACCAGGGTACTTTTATAGCAGGGTGGAGTGGGGACCACATACCTACTCCAGGATCCAAACACACCAGGCATTTGAGCTTTCTCTGCTCTTAAAAGCTGGTGGTCACACCAACAAGCAGAACTGGTGCTGAGCTAGGTGGCAATTTTTCTCCTGCTCATGTGTTTGGGGAATTGCCTGGGGCAGCAGCATCCTTAAGAAAGGCAGAGAAGATGCAGAGGGGTTTTTCTTGTATAGGCAGGGTTTGCACATTTTGAGTATCAAGTGTTAGTAAGTGTTAAGTAACTGAAGGAAGAACAAAACCTGAAATATATTTAGACTATGCCAAATGTCTGGAGGAAAACACAAGATTTGCAAGAGTTAACACGTTACCTCTAACAGAGTCTAGAGCCTGCTCACTACCCCAAGAAGCTATTTTTTGCACCATAAGTGCACTGCAGTGAAACAACTTCCTCTTATGTGACCCCAAACCTTCACCTGGACAAGCTGTACACATGCAGGCCATTGCCAAGTTAGCAAGAGAACCATTTCACAGGAAGCTGGAGTCTTCTGGAACTTCCGTTTACAGGAATGCAATTATCATGCAATTCCTCTTTGAACCCACACCTCTTTTTTCCCCCCCTGACCTGTGCCTCCTGTGAGAGGCTGCTGGCTGAGGCAGCACGGTCTCCCCCGAGCCATGCCTGCCCACACCCTGCCTGGCACCGGGCTCAGCAGGGCAACAGCCCCACAACACCCCCAGGCTGGCACTGAGACCTCCATGCAGAAGGTGCTGCCTCACTTAAATGACATTAATAATGCACTGCTGGCGTGGCAGATCGGGCAAAGGTAGCTAAAACCTAAAAGAGAAAAAAACCCCCATACAGTCAGCTATTGGGCATGGGTCCAAGCCAACCCTGATGGATACTGCACAGAACATATCCTCCCTGTCCTTTCTCAGCTGCTGGGGAGTACCCCCATAACACAACATTAAATCTACTCCTTTTCCCACACAGTCACACAGATATCCAATGTCCCTCTGCATGCTACATCCCAAAACCTTGCTTGTACCAGAGTGAAAGAAAACATATTTAAGTCAAGGAGGTGATTGCAGAGTCCTTTTGTGCCACGCTGCATGTGTACAAAACAAATCAGGAGGTGATCAAGCAATCGGTCCAGATCCAGCCTTTAACTAAGGAGTCAGGGAATGGGATGGAAAACAAGGTCTAATATGTATGTATGATGAAAGGTTGACAGTTATTTCATTGTGTGCTTCAGTGTGAAAACCACAGTGACAATGATACTGGAATGTGGTTTTCGACACCATGAATACTTCACGCCAGGTGGAGAGACCTTTAACATGCATGAGAAATCCTGTGCTTTGGGGGCTGCAACTTAAACAAGATGGGCTCTGAAACTACTTACAAAAATCCTGTTCTCCCAGACAAGCTGTGGCAGAAGGAGATGAAGTTATTTGCATGTGGGACACGTCTAAAGCCAAACAGCAGAGGAACACCTCTCCCAGGCAGGGACAGCTCACCTGTGCAGAGCTGCACCTGCTCAGGGATCTGTTCTGCTACTGTGTATTTTGTCTTCTGGGGAGTTTTTTGAAACAAGGCTCACATTTGACAGGCATCCTCCTTTGCAACTGCAGAGCATCTCAGTGGACACTGTAGCGGTCATTTTTATGAAAGATCTGGAATTGCACATTAGTAATTGGAACATGAGGCAACCACACAACGGTCCAAACAACACAATAGTTTTAGGAGTCACCACTAAATATATCACTCTTGCTTTCCAGGTACCTAGCTCAGGAATTGTAGTACAAACAGATCTTGCCCAACCCCCTCACCCACCCTCCTTGGTGCAAGCAGCTCCCTGTGAGCTCGAGCCTGACTTCTCCACACTAGAGAAGTACCCTCTGCTCTGAAGATGCTTTCCACAAGCTCCAAGTTTATAGAGAATGACAAGAAACACGGGATGCAGCTGTACACCAAGGGGATCCAGAGACACAACACCTTTCCACACTTGTGGACTTCTTTGGGTGGAGAGTTTTCTCATGACTGAGGAAATTGATGCATCCATCAAAATCTAAGCTGATGCTGACTAAGAGGATTTTTCTCTTCCTGTTACATCCTCTGCAGCTCAAGAGGGAATTTCCTGCCCAGTTAATATTTGGAGAACACATGCCATGCTCTCAGCACATGGTTAAATGGGAAGGAGACCCAGCACAAGGACTGGCAGCTGCAGGGAAAGGGCAGATGTAGTGTGTGCCAAAAGCCACAGTGGCCCCAGTCCCCAGGCCAGGCTGCCCCAAGTCTATTTCCCTGCCTGGCTGGTTCCTTCCCATCCTTGTGCTCTGCTCCAGGACAGCAACCTACAGCTCAGCCCCAGCACCCCATGCTCCCCTTACTAACAAACTGGACTTTAGGGAAAAGGAGTCGATCTTCCTCAAAACTCCCAATTAAATGGTGAGATTTGACAATACTAGATATATACTGCTAGATGAGAGATGAAGCTGCAAGATAGAGGCATCTTTCCTCTTGTTGTACTGCAGCAGCAACTGGTTCAATTTAATCAGGGAGCATGATCTTTCCCATGTCAAGGGTGTTCACAAGGTTTAGACAAAAGAACATTAATAATCAGTTTCCCTTTTCTGCACTTTTTTGAAGCTTGGACATCAAAACCAAGCACCACTTTTGTTTCTTGCCTGCGGGCTGTTTTTGATGAGAGCTAGAATTGGTGGCGTCCACCCTTCAGAAGGCTTCACTGCTATTCATAATACAAGCACAAAATGGTAAAATCTCCCTTTGGGTACATGCATTTACACTGGCATAAAAGTCCTAAGCATGCTAATGCTTTTTTTCTGATTCAGTGCTAAGCTATTCAAGTAAAACATCTTGATGCTAATATAGCAAATAAACCCGAGTTGAAAAAATGCATAAAACACAGTTATGTTACTATAACTTTCCAAGTGTAGACAAAAATAATCACATGCAACAACTAACAACAGCTTTGTGGAGTCCTCTAGACTCTGAACATTGCCATATATTGTGTCAACACAGGGCATTTCCAATTTAATTGTCAATTTCACACACACAAACACACCCTCTTCTGAGATTACCTAGAGCATTGAAGTCCTGTGCTCATTGCCAGCCATTTTCATTCCATGTTTGCCCTAGCCCACAGCTAGAGTACTTGTATTGTACACATTCCAGGGGATATTTTATTCTTTTTCAAAAGCTTACTGTCAGTGGGTTGTTTTATTTATTATATTTGGTAACACAGTCATTTCTGTTGGACTCAAGCATTTGTTGAACTCAAGGGGGTAAACCAAGTTTAGAAAGAGCCAGCTTGAGACACTGTAGGAACTTCAATTTCTGACTGCATCATACACTTTGCTTACTACAAATGAGATACTTTTCAGAACACTTTGGGCTGAAGCTATTTATAAACATCAGCATTGTAGCTTTTTTCCTTCTCCAAACTAGTTATTTAAAAAAAAAGTCTCCAGGTAGTATAGGAGTGTGCTCAGCAGTGTACAGAACAGTGGAGCTCAATGGCAGAAAGAAAGGAGAGTGCAATGGTGTATGGGCAGCAGAGCTGAAGGTGAGAGGCTAATTCTTTGTCCCCGGAATTCCTTTGGCTGTGCTATTGCATTCATGCTAAGACATCTGTAACTCCTCTCTGCTGCTCTAATAATTTAAATCTGCCCTCTGCAGCTGGGAGCTGAGAGGGGAGCCCGAGCTGGTTGCGTGGGCTGAGCATGGCAACATGTCAGACAGCAAGCACACAGCACTAACCACAGCACGGTCTCAGTGCTGGAAACAGGGACCTCCTCTCCCAAGGGAACCTACAGCTTCCCTTCTCACCAGCCCAAACAGCATGGAAAACTTGGCTCTGTCCACACAACAAACTACATTCCTTGGTTTCCCAGAAAAGGAGGAATAGGTGCTGGGTGCACTGTGGGTGCCTGGAGTGTTTGAAGGAATCAGATGCAGCCCCCAAAAAACTCTATCTCACTGCAGTGAAAAGCAAGGGGAGAGCAGTAAAATCCTCCCAGCCTGAGGAGAAAAGATGCCTTTTGGTTGATGATACAAATTTGGGAGTGATTAATAATTAAAAACAAGAGCAATGTGGTGGGAAAAGGGGCAAATTAGATACCCTGCCTTTGAATAGTGGCTGGCTCCAGTCAGCAAACTCTAGTGACTGCTACAGCAAAAAGTGAATTTGTTTTAGTTGATACTTGACCTGAAGTGCATGCTGCAGAGGCACAGGACTGCAGGCTGGTACCTGCAACGGGGCAACTGGACTGATCTCCCCTGACAGCTCCCCTCTCACTCACTTTCTTATGGCATTTGTAGCACCACTCTGTGATATCCTTGGGGCCACTGATCCTATGGACAGTTGAAGTCCATGCAATTAGGCCGGTTTAACCGGTGGAGCAGCACATTTTCAATCCTTAGAGTGCTCATGTCAGCAGAAATCTGGATGCGGGAGCAATACAGGGACTGGTGCTGTCTTAGCAAGGAGAGACCTTATATAGGCTTAGGGGCTGCTTGTTGTAGGGAACTTTTGCTCCTTAAACCTAGCCTAGGAGTAATTTCCCACATGTTTCCCAAGACAACACTCCAGTGGGCTCAACCCTGCCCAGGGCATCCCAGAACACTTCATGCCTGGCGTGCATGTTTGGAGTTCACTCCAGCATAGTGACAGTGCAAATCTGCCCATGGGAGCTTGCACCCAGCAGAGTCCTGACACTTCCTTCTCACCCCCTTACCCATAGCCTGCAGCACCAGTGATAACCAAGGCACTTTTCCATGATGAACACATAACACGCAATTTAAATAGAGAACAAGAAAAAGCCTGAAAAGAAAAAAAAACCAAACCCAAAACCCAACAAACCCACTCTACTCTTTTACTCTCTCTCCTCCCCACCCTAAACATTCCAGCCTTCCCTGCCACTAGAGAGGGGAGTTGTTTATTGATATTATGCAAGTACTGAAATATTTTTCTATTTCTTCTCTGCGATCCTTTTTTCCCCCTCTCTCTCCCTCTCTTCTCCGGGGGATGCAAAGGTAGTTCAAACCCCTACAGTCATCTCGGCTTATCAGCCACAGGAGATACATTCCTCTGGGCTGCTCCCTTTATAAGTCACTGCTGGCCGGGCGCCCGCCCGCGGCTCCGCAGCCTCCGCGCCGGCCGCGCTGCCCGCTCCGCGCTGCCCCGCCATGCCCTAGCCCGGGCCCGCTCACCCACTCGGGCAGGGTCGGCAGCGATGGCACCCCCGCCCCCGTGCCCCGCCCGCCCCTGAGGGCGGCTGCTGCCGCCGGGATGTTCAGCTGGCATCGGAGCTTCACCCTGGGAGCGCCCTGCAGGAGAGGTGAGTCGGCCGCCCCCCCGGGTCAGCCAGCGGCTGCCAACACCTCCCCAAACCCGCACCCCGCCACCCCCTTCCTTCCCCTCGTGGCCGTGCGGACGATACTTAGGACGAGCCCATCCCGGCCCGCCCTGCTCCCGGTCCCCGCCGGACGGGCCCCGCGCCGCTGCCGGCGCCCCCATGCTGCGCTCGCTGCTCTCCGGCTGCCTCTGTCCCCTCGCAGGTAAGGCTGCCCCAGGCGCGTCCCCTCCCGCTCCAGCCTCCGGCCCGCCAGCGCCTGCTGGGGACAAAGATCGCCCCTAAGGAACCGGTTTCATTTCCTCTTAAAACGGGCTTATTTGTCCTCGGTAAGCGTGGCGAAGCTTGGGAGAGAGGAGCAGGGCAGGCGGGAGCACTGTGGCTCCGAGCGGTCCGTGCTGCCGAGGGACCGGCGCCGCGCGGCTCCGGCGCTCCGTGAGGCGGCTCGGGGCTGCCCTCCGCCCGGCACGGCGCGGGCCCGGACATCGGCTCGCTTCCTAGGCTGTGTATCCCCATCCCACAGGGATTGCCGCGGGTTCCAAGTGTTTTACTTGCTCCCGCCCGTGCAGATGAGGTGACCCTGGCAAGAAAGGCAGCTATAGTCCTGCAGCTTATCACCTATAATTTTTTTTAAGCCTGTCGTGCGAACAAATTATGTGGTCTCAGTATGCCTTTTCCAGGCATAATGGGGCCACCATATTTTAGGCGTTGAGATCACAAGCCCCATGTAGCAGAATTCTCTTAACATCCCTGTTTACCCCTCAGCTTGGCTTGTGGCAGCTGTAAACGAGATCGGCAGGTTCTGTCTCATTGGCATGGCTGCACTGGGCTGGTTTGCTTGGCATAGAGGTGGCTACAGACAGAATTTGCAGTGCAACAGCAGGATGGTAAAAATGTTGCAAACCCATCCGTTTGGGGCGGTGATACTTCCTGGGGTCCCAACCTTCCATCCTTATGCTAAACTCCTGCTTCTTTTGGGGTGCTGCAGCAATTGTTCACTCCGGTACTCTCTGCTTGGATTGTGCTTCCCAGCTGTCCTGGTCTGGGGCAGCTGCTTAGAGCTCCGTGTGAGCTGGAGCCTCTGTGAGGTGCCCCAGCAGGTAACTGCTCCGTGCTGCAGCCAGCAAGGCTGCTGAAGCACCTTGCTCTGCCTGGGCTCAGTCTGGAGACTGCTACCCAATGACACAAAGGGCTCTAGAGCAATGCTGCTGTGAGAACATGCCAGCATCCCCCTAAGATGTGGAGAGTGTTTGAGGAGTGTTTTACAGTATGGTAGAAACTGCTCCTTTTTGCCCTGGATGTAATTTCACCATGAACTTGTTTCCTCCAAGATATATATATGGTGCAAACTATAGTGCAAACCTGATGGCAGGGTTAGGAGGTGAAAAGAAGATTGCTCTTCCACATGGAAGTGTCCCTCACCACCCAGACACAGCAGTATTGTTAACAGGGTAGGTGAAAGCTTTGGGGGTGTGACAGTTATCCTACAGAGCACTAAGGGATCAAAAAGAAGTTCGGCTAGAATTTATCCAAATAAGAAACAGCAACATCACTCTCTAATCACTTCAGCTAGGAAAAAGACACCAAATATTATGTGTGCCCTGATTTGGAGACACTGTCTCTATTCAGAAATAGCATTCTTGGCTTTTGCTCTCACTGCAACTATAAAAGATTTCAGACATGCCAGAGCATGGTTATGCCTGTCCAGAGCTACCTTGTTTGAGCAGAAGCAGCTCTCCAGGGTTTTACCAAGGGACAGCAATGACTGTCGTGAAGAATGGCTTAACAGCAACCTTTCTAATACCATTCTCGAGTTGCTTTGGCTTCAGTTGAAGCACTGATGTCTAAATGGCCCTTGGTCTTTGGGGCTATTGAACAGTTGTTTATCCAAGCCTATTATAGGCAATAAAACCTGAATTACTACATACCTGTCATCCCTGGGGGGCACGTTCCATCCTTGCAAAGGGCCTCCTGGCTCCTAGTTAATTTCTGGCTGAATAATCCTCTGCGATATGAGGCAGCCTCCAGATCAGATGTACAAGGAAAAGATCTAAATTAGACAGTTTTTGCCAATGTGTGATATATTTGTTTCTATTGTTTTAATTTTCTGTTCAGACATATCACCAAGTTCTGTGCTAAATAATCTTTTGCTGTTATACAGAGCTGCTCATCAAAGCACTGTTTCCTTTTTTTAAGGTTTTGAACCTTTCTCTTGGAAGAACACATGGGAATTTCCAAGGAGAAGGATTTGCAGGTCTTTAGTGGCAGCTGTCATCTCCCTGACAAAAATCTCTCAAATAAGACCCATAGGTGATTGTAGGGGCTGAACCTCTTCCCTCCCCAGCCTTCAGGACTGGTTACATTGCAGAGCAGGGGAGGATTTAGGCACTAATCTTTGCGCACCAGAATTATCCCTTGCCAGCTTTTCCCGGGTCCTAGGTACAAAGAAATAAGTTGCAGCGTGAATGCAGAAACGAGTGGGAGCAGCGCTTTAGCTGGGGCAGTGCACAGGGTCAGGTGTTGGTCTAAAAACTGGTGACTGCCAGCCTACACAAGAAACTGATAAACCAGGTGGTCCGAGGGGACCTGCTGTGCCCCGGGACTTTCTGCCAGAGGTCACTAATCTATCAAACCTGTCGCTAGGTTTCAAAAACTTCACAGGTCACTTGGAATGAATAGGAGCAAGCTGTAAAACTGTCAAGTGGCCTCTCTACTTGGGAATCCATTTCCTCTTTAGTTCACCCAACTATATCAATCAGTAAACAATCGATCAATCTCCCTCTCATTCTTCCTCAAATGCTTGAAAAGAGCTATAATTTGCTCCTCTTTTCTAAAACATAGATACTAAAGCAATGAATGTCTCCTCAGACAGTTTCAGAGTCCTTGAACCCTGTTATCTTTCTCTCGGCATCTATTTTATATGGATTTATCATTACCAGATACACCTGTGGGGACCTTTCTGGTCACGTTATATTACCAAACTACGATCCTAAGGAACTTCAC
Source organism: Emberiza elegans (assembly GCA_024865655.1). Lineage (NCBI taxonomy): Eukaryota > Metazoa > Chordata > Aves > Passeriformes > Fringillidae > Emberiza > Emberiza elegans. Next base: position 20,090,538 of record JALJVW010000241.1, on the reverse strand, counting down.
ACACTTAACTAACATTGAGACTAGAGACCACCTTGGAACCAAAGGATCTAAGTACTTTGTGCTTTTTGTTCAAGGACTATCTGAAATCCAGCTTTGTCATAACTATTCCTTTGCATGCAACATTTTTAGCAAAACAAATTGTATATGTATATTCATGAAATCCACATGCAATTAACTTCTCCAGCTGGATAAATTGAAGTTTAGAGAATCGGATCTATCGTGCAAATACTGTTACGACACGGCAGCACGTTCCACTTCCACTGCAAATATGAAATTTTCTGTAACAACTCCAGTAAAAAAAACCACCAAAACAACAAGCAAACCAAACAAAACAAAACAACAAAAACCCCGACCTTTCCTCTGGCAGTGATTTTCATGCCTTCACAATTTTCTGCTGTTGTAGGTAGAAGTTGTAACTGGTGCACTGAAGACAACAGACCCTGTGATAATCTTTCTGTATAAATTTTTCAGCTTGTGATTATCCCAATTATTTAGGAGAAGCCTTGCTTAGCTTGGGCAGCCCAAGATCCGGCAGCACACTCAGCACGCTGCCTGAAAAGCATTGGGGAAGGCAGATAGTTTGCAGACTTTTGGTGACAAGTAGCACCTCTGCTGTTGCCAGGACTGGGATCAACAGTCCGGTAAAGCACCAGGTAGTCGGGTGATCCCACCCCGTGGAAATCCATGGCAAACCTGTGTGGAGATAGACTTTGCTCACAGAGGGTCAGTTGGTAGTGGTTACTGATTTTTTGGGGTGGGGACTTTGTTTGTTGGGTTGGTTTGGGGTTTTTGGAAGCATAAGAGTAATTCAATTCTATTGAGCACTGCGGTCCTGTCCGTGCAGCGCCTGCCTGAGCCCACAGGGCTGTGCTAGGGAAGCTCTTCCCCAGCCGGGGGTGACACGGCTCCCCCTGGCCCTGCGTGGGGGCTGCTCAGGAGGTGCCAGCGCGGCCCCAGCACCCGACCCCACCCTTCAGCACACGTGGGGGAAAAGTCATCAGCAAAAAATGCCTATTGTTTCAGAAAGGAAGTGACCCCTTCTCTCTTAAATGCTGGGAAATTGAGACCTCATCACTGGTGAGAAAAAAAACCCCACCTCTTCGAAATGAAAGGGAAATACCACCTGAGCCGTCCTGCCAGCAGTGCTAGAGAATGTGGCACAGTGACAAAACTAAGGGAGTCTTTTTGTACGGGAAGGAAGGAAGATGAGGGAATGTAAGGACTGAATAGGAGAGGCAGCCTTTCATTTGTAGGTCATGAGTCTGACTCCGGTGCACTAGTCACTGCTATCTAATGATTCTTCAAAAGGTGACAATCATCTCTTAGTCTGTTACTTGGAGGCCGCAGCCCCATCACAGAACCAGTCCTGCATGGCAGAGTTTCATCCTTGGCGCAGCTGGAGCCAGAGAGGAGTTACTAGGCAGGCTGTGTCCTCCAAAGGATGCTGAAAAACCTTTTCTGGCACTTTGCATGTGCACCTTACTCCTGTACTCAGGGCTATGAGTTTGGTCTTCCTTTGCAGGGCAGCTGTGCAAAGTCCCTGCTACACCAACAACCCAAGTCATTGGTGATACCCACTATTTTTGGTGGCACAGTAAAGCTGGAAAGTGTTGGCCTTATAAACTGCAGTGTGTAGGATGTTGCATGTCTTGTGGCATGTGTGGCACACAGCAAGGAGAGGAATCTCTTCCTCTAAGTATATCTGGGCTGTTCATTCTGTACAAGCCTGCAGATGGGTTCACTGTGCACATGGACCTTGCAGCAGTTCTAGAGACAAGCAGAAGGCTGCCATGGCTCTACCTCTGCTATCCTTTATAACACAGTGGTGGATGGAGACAAGCAAAGCTTTGGCTCCAGTTGTGGCATGTTTAACAGAGATTCTCCCCATGCCAAGCAGCCTAAAAATCAAGATGAACATTTTGAGACAACAGGCGGGCAGAGACTGGAAAGGAAGCGAGCAGCAAAGGGCAGTGCTGGTATGGCATGGCTCTCTACTGCCAGTAGCAGCACTCATTCCACGGCCAGCCTGGCCTCTTCCTGTCCACCAGTGCTTCCATTAGTTGCATACACCAGAAAACCGTGTGCTATGATACTTAAGTCAGTGCATCAGAGACCATGGAGCCTTTCAGGGATGTAGCAGAGTTTAACAGGTCTTGCACTGAAGGAATTGCCAGTGAAACACAACTTTGAGTCACAGGCATAGATGCAAAAAAGAAAAAAACAGACATGGGCTTCAGTACTTTGGAGTACAGGGATTTGGATATAGACTTTGGCTTGGTTTACTAGAAAGGTGGGAGCTTTTGCAAGAATTGGTCTTGAGCAGGATTGGAAATGTGAAGGAGTTTTTTCTGGGCAGTTGTTTGAATTCATCTCGTGCATCTTGGGATAAAAAAATTGCTTGAAAGCAATTTTATATTTAGGTATCTGCCCTCCTTCTCCTGGTCACTGATCTCTGTACTAATACACCAGGCTGAGTTCTGGCAGTTGCTATTATTGTGCAACTGGAAAAATAACTTGGGCTTAAAAGTCCCAAGAAAGTGAAACCTTGGGATAGAAGACAACTGGGAGGGTATTTACCTTTGAAATATTTAAGTTTCTCTATTAGGCTATGTTAGCTGCCACACAGAAATATATTAGAAAGCAATTTAAACATGATGCAGAGCAAAGTTCTAGAGACTTAGGTGGGACACATCTGCTCCTTTCACTCCCTACCAATTACCCTCAGATATTAGCTAGTTCAGTGTCACCCCTCCTTGTGACTTGGGAAGCAGTCTTATTCTCCAGTTTTACAGGCACAGGAAACTCAGCTTTCCAAGGCTACACATGATCACTTACAACCAGTTACAGACATATATTTCAATCCAGGGAATCCTGTATACCTCTAGGGTGATTACAGAGCCATATAACTCTTTGAAAGGGCTACTAGGCAAGTAGCACAAGCTACCCTGAGACAATGTTTGGCCTGGGCACAAATGTTGAATATGCTTCAGGAACCTGTACTGATTCTGAAGCATGCACACAAAACTCCACTCCTTCCCTGGCTGCCACACCAGCATACCAGCCAGCTTCCTAAAAACTACAGCATTTGCTATCTTATCCCCACCCCAGAGGGGTGTAGAAAACCGGTCCAGGGGACCAGAAACAAACAACAACAACAAAAATCTTGGCTGAATTCCCAGGAACAGCAGCGTTAAACCTGGCTGGCCTCCAGGACCAGTAAATACATCTGACCATTGTTAATGGCACTGTTCAGCTCTCTGGAGTTCTTCGCCCCTCCGTTCAGAAGCCCCTGTGCAGGGTTGTTTGCAGACCCCTGCAGCACACTCCCTCCAGTGCCAGGCAGGAGTTATCTCCCTTCCTTGCTTTACTCAGGGCCCCTAGTATTGCTAAACAAAGCACTTACAGGCCAAGCCCTCAGCCAAAATTAGCTGACACAGTTCTGTTAAGGGCCCTGGAAATGAGTTAATTTATAGTGAACTTTAATTGCACCACTCTGGTGCTTGTTAGCAATATGCTTGAAAGAGCTGAGTGCTTTTGTATGACTCTTTTGAGATCTGTAGCAGGAACAATCTGCTTCTTGGAAGCCCCATGGTTTAGATTCTATAATCCAGTTAACAGAGAGGAAGAAGAGAGACTGTTCTGTCAGTGAGGTGCAGCAAGAATAACTTGAGTTTCAGGTCACTGCCTTAATCACTGGAGATCCTTCTGCTGTAGCACAGATGACCTCACTGACCACAGGAAAATATTATTAAATGAATGAGGATGAGGTGCTGATGTGTGTTGCAAAATCCTGTTGTCCTTTGCCAGTATTCTGGTCTTGTGGTAGGGGGATGATAACATTTTGCCTCATCACAGGGCGTTGGAAGAATAAATCAGAAATGCTCTGTGGTCTGCAGGACCTGACAGTGCTGAGAACAATGGTTTGCAGCCTAGAATGGGTAAACAACTTTTTGTAAAACATGTTGATAGTGACCACATTAAGGAGAGAGCAAAGAACTGTTGTTGGCATCAAGGTGGCCATCCCACAGAGGGTCAAAGATTTCATCTTATTTTCTATTCTTTCTACTCCAGCCAAACCTTCTTATTCCCATTACAGCTTTTGTAGTCCTGAAAGATATGCAGTAAGGCATCTGACATCTCCTTCTGTAAGTAGCAAGACCTCATTTTAATATGCTGCTTCCTGATTTTAGACAAAGCAATATTTGTGTAGGCCGGGTGAAACCAGTTAAGCAAGAAAAAACAGGGGCAGATTGAAAGAAGTGAGAGAATCTCCAGTCAAAGGAAAGCATGGCATGATTAATAAGTGAGAACAATCAGTCTGTGGGAAAGAACGACCATTGCATATAGTAATTCCTGGTAAGAGTGACAGCTGTATGGTTTGTTCCTAAAAGTAATTGCAGGAATACAACTGCTCTCCTCCTGACTCTCGGTGGTTTTGTTGGCCAGGGTAGTGATGCCATCAGAAGAGCCTGTAAGCCTTGTATTTTTCATGCAGATACGATGTTTTGTGTCTGGCTGCCAAGAGGTGTTTGCAGCTGAGCAGGTAGATCCTCTTGACTCCAAATCAAAGTGACTCAGTTCCACCTCCTCCTTCCAAGACCTGGCACCCAGCTCCCTCTTAGAGCTGATGTTTTGCTGTATGTGAAGCTGCAAACCAGTCACCCTATTCCTTGTCCTCAGGTCAGGGTCCCTCATACATATCCCAAAAGTGGAAGAATGACAACAGAGCCCAGCACAGGCAGCTCCTGATGAGCTTTCCTGGGTAATGTCTTTTTCTTATCCCTCATCACACCAACATCCTGGTGTTGTATTGCTGAGGTCTAGCACTGACTGTCCCAAACATGGCTCTTTGCACTAGGAAGATGCCTGTGAATCCTGCTAAGGGAGGTAGTGCTATTCTGTATATGATAAACAAATCTTATATCAGGGGTATTAGCATGTACCACAAGAAGCCCATTAGATTATTTATCACTGACTGCCCTTCATAAAAATACAATGTAAAATATTAAATCAGTGGCTCTCTATGAACAGCAAATGGCATATTTCCATGGTATGACAGGAAATTCTCAAGATCAAATGAAGGGAATTCAAATAAAGTAGAAAATGATCCATGTAAGAGTTAGCTTGGCCTTAATGAGTAAAAGTCTCCCTTATCTAAGTACTTTGCAGAAAGCAAGCTGGAGGAGGTAAAGATGGGTTATTTCTGAAACAGGGAGCTTCTGGGTCACTGCAAAAGAGAACTGCACAGCACAGCTCTCCCTGATCCACTTCTGGTGGGGTGGATCCTGGGCTTTCCTGCCCACCTAGGCACATTGACATTATTGGCAGTGAGTTTGTGAAGCTGATGCTGGTCTGATTCAGGCAAAAAGAAAGAGGAGAGGGGAATGAAGTAGAAAATAAAACATACAGGAAAGCGTATGCATTGTAGCCCTCTGAGGCACTCTGGGGTGGGCACTAAGGGAAAAGATACCAGGGAAACTGAAGTTTTGTTCTGCATCAATTATTGGTTCCAAATCCACAAACATATGTACTTGGAGCTGAGATTTGCAGTTTGCTAAAAGGTAGATACAGAACTTTCACACTGGCTCTCATGCCATCGTGACCCAAATGTTCGCACTATGAAATATTATATTCAGAAAAACAGTAAGAAAAACCTGGGAGCAGATCTTTGACCCCTGAAGATCAGCCTTTCATCCAGAGACTGTTCTATCACATTACTGTGTAAAATAATTGTGACTTGAAAACAAGTCTTCTTTGTTTGTGTGCAAAAGCTCTTGAGCAAGGCTGCCCCCATCTCTTTTGTCTTTACAAATAAAGTAGGAGCTCACTTTAAAGACATTACTTCATAGCTAAAACCATATAGGGAGTGAAAAAGAGCTACAGTGATTTTTACACTTGCTTTTCTTATCAGAACTTGATTTTTGTCACGTGTATGTGAGCAGAGAATACTGCAGAGAATACCAAAGAGTTTTCAAATTGCTTGTTGCAACCCAAAATTCACTTAAGCCTCTGGGAAGAGTGATTTCATTTTTCTCTTTTTTTCTGCTGGTTCAGAATACATTTAATTGGAAAAAAATATTTGAGCCTTAAATTAATGTCTATCATGCAGAAAGAACATGCACATCTCTCTGTCTATATGCAGATAATTACTAAAATGTTACCTGCCTACATATCTTGTTTTCTACCTATCTATCAAATTGTGCTTTTATGAGCCCCCCTGGAGGACTCTGAGGCTATGAAACACAAGCCTTTTGTTGCAGCAAAGCCCACAAGAAAGCTTCATATAGCTCAAGAAAAACAAATTAGGGCTGTCCCTCTCTACCACCTTGGTATAGGCAGTTTTACATTCCACATCCCTCAGGGGATGCATTAGACACTTGAGTTTTTTAGCCTCCTGTGACCTTCTACTTGTTTTCAGCAGGTAAGAAGAGCCCACCTGCTGAGGACAAAGTCGTGTTAACACACATGAAGATACTGAGCAATGAAGGAATTCAAAACCCAGGGTTAATCCCAGAGGCTCCAGCTGACACAGCCTGCACAGAGGAGTCCCATCTTCCCAGTGCCAGTGTCCCACCAGCCTGCTTGGAAAGTCCAGATGCAGCAGCCACGGCAGCAGATGCAGACTGTGCGGACGGCCCAGCAAGCACTGACTGCATAGCCACCCTGCCTGACCTCAGCGCCTTCGAGTCCAAGTGCCGGCTCCACAGATTCTCCAAATTTGAATCTGAGGACTCAGGGGTTGAGTTGCCAAGCGGTGCTAATTCTCCATCAACGCCCACGGGCTCAGAGAAGAGCTTTGTGCTTCACAGCAGAGACTCATTTTGTGACTCAGGTGTGCTTAGCACCTCTTCTTCTCCAGAAATTGACCATCAGTTAATGAGAACATGTAAAGAACATGCCAGAAAAGTTAGCCTACAAGATCCAGAGTGCAAAAAGCAAGATGATTACTATAGTCAGGAGGCAGATGCTGTGCAGAATCCTACAGCTTTCCTTGAAGACTTCAATGACCCTCAGGAAGAAAGTCCTGATGAACATTTTCACCAGGATGACAAGCAGTCTCCAGAAAAGGAACCTACCGCAGAGATGGACCTTTCGAGGGAAAGCACTCTTTCCACCCCAGTTCCCATAGAAGAGCCAAAGACAATTTCTGACAATTTTCCAGAGGATTTTGGCAGCATGCAAGACCTTCAGATCCATGAACATCAGCTGAAGAAGTACCCCACAAGTGACAGCCTGGATGAATACATGGATGAATGCTGTAGACTGAGTGAGGTGAGAAACATGTGAACTTAATCTTAAATCTAGGCCTGTCCAAACAGCCCAGTCAGTGTTCAAGTCCTGTTTGTCACAAATTAGACACATCTGAGTGAGTTTAGAATATCTCCCCTGAAACTTGTAAGCAGTAAAAAATGGTATTTGATTTTTAAGGTTTCTTTTCTTACCAGTAAAATTCTGAATTAATTTGTGTATATCAGGTCTGGGTAAGGATGAAAAATGGCTCATTGAGATCTGGTGTTTCTAAAAGCTCTAGATAAGAGGACAGACTTGATTCTGGTCTCAAAATTAAGATTATGAAGTTAAGTCATCATCCTCTGATACATGGAGTGGGGGGTCAGAACATAGGTTTATTTTCAAGAGAGGTTATTCTTGTCTCTGGGAATAGCTGGCTTGCTTTTGGGGCACTTAAATTTGTAAAGAACTTGTCTAAGGGTTAATTCATTTCTGCCCAGGCCTGTTGTGCCCTGTTGAGTCAACTGTCTCAAATAATGCACGAACAGGGAGCTAATTCACAAATTCAGATTTTTGTCGGGCTGGAGTTGGAGATGCCATTTTAACTTGCCAGCATAGCTGTCATGGACCAAACTGTAAAGACCTAATTTTGCAGGTTGTCTCACTCCTTACTCCCTCTCTTTCCCCTTGCTGGGTACCTTGTGCCACTGACAAGAGAATAAAAAGCCTTTCTGTGCACCTTCTCCCATAGCAGGTGCTGGTAAGTGCTCCCCCCAGCTCTTTGCCTGAAGCTTCATGCTGCTGAAGTGAGGACAGATCACTGCAGTGGATTCCAGGAACCAGCAAAGCAAAGATCTCAGTGGGGAGCTGATTCGTGACAGAGAGACAGACCAAAGAGCCCCATGAGCAAAGGAAAGGAAAAAGGAGAAAGGCGGACTAGGTGAAGAGGGTCACAAACACACAAAAGCATCAAACGGTGCCTAGCGGTGATTTTTGGGGGGCGTTCATTGTGGTAATAGTGATGAATTGGAATTGGAGAAGGGTGGGAGGAAGCCAAGTAACAAATGATGTGTCCAGTGCAAATAATTTAACCATGACTTCGCTGTCCTGAACAATCGGGCACTGGACTTCCTTTCCAGCATGCCAAAATCTCTTGAGCAGTGAGGAAGGTCAGAGATGTCTCATCTCTGTTAACATTGCATATCAAAGCAGTACAAGCAACACACAACTCATCTGAGCAGTGTTTTCCTCCCCAGAGCTATCTCACACATGGCAGAAGACAGATGTGTATTTTGCACAGCTCCCAAACAGATCTGGCCATTTGGCAGAGAGTTCAAGAAAAGATGAGAGCAGCAGAATCTGACCATAAGGAAACTTCATAAAAAGTTACCTAAATTCTCTGTTGCACTCTGGAGAGTTTGCAACCAGATTTGGTCTTGTGTGACAGCTCTGTATGCCTGTGAAATTCCTTTAAACCCTTAGTGAAATGGAGCCTCAGTTTACCAAAGCTAAGCATTTAAATAAACAAGAGAATAAATTAGAAAGAAGCTGAAGAGGAAATTAAGCTCTTGGTGGCTTATCTCCCCTCCTTTTTAATATCCTCACTGGCTGAGTGCTAAAGCCCTGTGCCCTAGAGCACTTTTCTTTGTTTTTTGAGCTGTGTAAATACAGCTGTGACCTAGATGCTGGGGAAGTTTGCCCCTCTTTACAGCACACCCCCAGGCTGATGTATCTCAAGAGCAGCACTCCTCAAACTCCTGGGATGTCAGGTAGCACCGAATTTGACTGGGACAAGAAATGCCCGTGGGCTGCTGCACAGCCCTGTCGCAGCTGCTGCACTGTGTGCCTCAGGACAGCCAGGACAGCACCAGGACAGCCTCTGGCAGATGCAGAGTCTTCTGCCTTCACTAAGCTTACACCAGGCTGACCTGTCCTCACTGTCATACAACAGAGACCTGTTCAGGAGTGAGGTCCAGATGATCATCTGACCATACAGCTGACAGATGCATCTCGGTTCATCCCATCTGAGGATCCGCTCCAGGCTTTCTCTGTGGTTTTCACATTTGTCTGTTCAAGACACAAAATGGTACTTAGAAACCAATCTCTGCTATGGCCTGTTGTCTTCTGAGGGACTAAGATATCCCTGGAAATGAATCACTGTTGCCTGAAAGAAAGCAGGCCAGCACAGTGTATTCCCACCCTGCTTGGCAAGAACGTGGCAAACCAAATTGCTCCATCAAATCAATTCCTGCATTAAATTAATGTTGATAGAAAGGCAAAAGTGCTTACACTGGTTTATAATTAATGCTCAGTGAGAGCATTATTTAGTTATAGATGCCACCATCTTCCTCAGTTCTATTGACAGTTTTGGGAACTTTCAAATAACAGAAGAGCAGTTGAGTTTCCCCAGCTCAGCTGGCTGTGGCAGTGCCAACTGTGCTCACTGGCTCACCACAGCCAAACAAGGATTCAGTCTCTGCATGAAGTTGCCCCTTGATGTCCTCCTGATCATCCCTCACTGCTGAGGCCACTTCCAAGAGAACAGGAAGGAAAATGCTGAAAAAGAGAGACTGGAAATGAGCAAATGTTTTAACCACTTGGATTCAGTTGGTGAATGACTTTGGCTGAAAATATACATCAAATCATTTCAGTGCAGCATTTTTAGACAAAGCTTTCTGATCTTTTGTTTTGAACTGTCATTATTTTGAAATTTGCCTGCATTTTGAAAGATGAAAGAAAATGGAAGCTGTCAAACAACAAGAGAAAGAACTTTGAAGCCTAAATAAAAGCATTTCCTTTTAAGCTTGAAGTTTGAAGATACATAGCTTTTGATGGTTTTGCTTTACAAACACTTCCTCACTCCCCATAAAGTTTACATTTAAAGTCAGCCCAGCCCAGCCCAACCTCCTAGAAGAAAAAGGATGGGAGCACCATCAGCATTAAGTGAAAAAAAATCATTATTCATACAGTGCTATTTATCCTGGGCCAAAGCAGTCAAAATGTTTGTCTACAGAGTGGTACAGTTCAGGGGAAGGATAGGGCTACCTGTGATGGTCAGCCCCCTAGCCTGTGCGTGCTGCTTAGAGGAAACCAGAAGCTATCAGCAAGCACAGCCCCTCCTAGACAGCAGGGTGGAGACATCAGAAATACACAACACGATCCTTCTCTTTCCTGTTATTCACAAGCCTTGCAGTGCTGTCAGCTACCAGTGACAAACGTTTCCCACCCAGCTCAGCCTGTGTCTGTGTCACTAATTGGTTGCTCTGGGCCCGGGATGGGAGGGTTGAAATTCTGTTGTTCCCTGTCAGGTGGTGCAGTGACCATGCTGCCTGTACCAGCCATGCTCACATGGCCAGAGTGCACAGCGAGGGATGGATGGCAGGATGCAGCCTAGTATAACCCAAAACTATGCACAAGAAAAGCGAAGAGCATTGTGTGAAGCACAGAAACCTAAGGCAATGCAAGATACATCAGTGAGCATTTTTCTGAACAAAGAAAAGCTTCCCCTGCAAACTGCCTGTCATCTTCAGCTCCTGCTGCCAGGTCCAGCCCAGGACAGTTCTCCATTGAGCTCAATTGTAGAAAAGCACATCACATGCATCCAAGTAACAGATAGTGGCTGAAATGAGGCTGGACAAAGTGCTGACCAGATGATCAGACATGCAGATTTTGATTATAATATATCAGTTGGACAAGAGACTTGAAAGCAACTCTTATTCTTGCAGCTCCAACTGAACTTCAACTCTTTGTAGAGATCAGATGCTGCAGTGACTACAATATTCCCCAGAGACAAGAGGACAGGCTCTCATCTCTGTGAGCTGTGTAGCCACAGAGGAGAAGATGTGATTGATGCCAGTCAAAATATTGACTAGAGGGCTCTAGATAAGCCAAAGTTCCCAGTGCAGATGCTGATCTTGTATTTTTCAGCTTCCTAAGAAATCTGTAGGCCTGCACCACTGTCATGATTTATTGCCAGGGACACACGTACTGAAAACCTGTGCCCAAAACTTAGTCAGGTGAGCACTGACAAGGGCAGAGATCCCTCTTTGGTTACACAGGTGTGCAGTCAATGTAGTACATCTTAACTCCTCAGGGTCAAAAAAACCATAATATGAGTAACTCAGCATGGCATAACTGGGAGCCTTTAACTCTGTTTCTTCCAGATGAGGGTCTGGCTCAGTCTCATGCCTAAAAGCAAAATCTGGCACGTATTTGTACATTACATTCTTACTTTCCTAGAGAAGCTTTAACCATGTGATTCATAAATTGTCTTTATGATCCTCCACATCTTCATCTTACTGAAAAGTAGGCAAGATATTTTTCCTTTTCCACCATCTCAAAAATGGGCACACAGCTTTTGTTCCAACACTATTTGACAATTACCATGTGGAAAGTAGGACAAATTTCAGTCATGAATCTTCAACTGGGAGGACAGAGAATGGAAGAGACATCCTGGAAAATGTTTGCAGTTTTCTTGTGGCTGCTGACTCTTCACTACTTGCATAAAATTGTCTCAGATGCTGAGAGGAATATATTTACACCAGAATATGACAGGCCAGAGTCTGTGCTGCACTTGGCATCACCAAAAGATAGCTAGGGGTCTTTAGGTATTTCCAGTCTATGAAAAAACAAAGTCTTTGAAGGGTTCCTAGAGAGACTCTCTCTGTGCAATTGTTTTGGGGGCAACCAGCTAAATTACACAAATATTCTGTATGGAACACTTGCCATATCTGAGCAATCCTAATGCTAACCAGCCCTGTGGCAGGGTGAAGCACACCCCTAAAAGTTTTCACAATTGCATTCTGACTACAAAGGAGACTGGCCCTGCAGAAATGTGGAAGAAATGTAGGCTCTGCCCAATTTGTGCTTTCTGAGATCACTTCAATAAAATGCAGATCAGTCTGTCATTAAGTAGCCCAAACAGCCCTAAGCAGCCTCTGAAGTCTGGCTATGAAACAGGGATCTTCAGCATATTGAGTCCAACCTTCAGTCTGGTTTAGGTCCTCTACAGGGATAGAGCCACCTTGCCCCAAGACCTGGAGCAACTGCTCTACACCTTTTCCCTCTCATTTTCTAGGCACCTGTATTTACTTTCAGGAGTTAGAGATTCTCTCTAACTTTTGCTAAAAGCCAGGTTTTTTCCATGCTCGTCCCAAACACACGTTTGCTGTCCAGAGCCTTCAGCCCTAGATGCAGAGCATGGAAAAGCAGGACCTTCTTCTCTCCTCCCCTTGCCCATTTTGGTCTACAAACCCAGCAGCCACAGACATGAAGCAGGACTGTACAATATTAAGCACAGGACAAATACGGAGCAAAAAGAGGGTCTCTAAGTGAGAGAGGTTACAGCCAAATGCCTCATTCTTTTTCTCCAATCTAAGTTAGAGCCAAATGTTTTACTTCATGCAAGACCTTTTGTGTCCCTTGAAGCCTCCCCTTGTGTTTCCACAGCTATAATGGGTTGGATTTGGCTCAGTGTTTCCTTAGGGCAGTACAGACATGCCAGCAGTCATGCAGTAGCATACTGGAAGGAAGAGGAATTGCTAGATGTGCAAAAAGAGGGCACAGTGTAGCAGAAAGCCTGTATTTTGGGATAATAAGGAATTTCTGACTGTCTATTTGAACAGTAACTAAAAAAGACTGTTCATTTTGAGACAGCTCAAAATGGCCAAATTTTCAGAAGTTGATGCCCATGTACTTTCTGAAAATTATGCTTCTCAAGCTGAGCACCCCCAAATCTCTTGCTGCTTTTAGATATGTTGGTTATAGTGCTTTTGAGTCAAGGTTTTCCCACCAGATGCCACATAGGCTTTGTTCTCCCTTTGGGTCCTGGGGCTGTGTCCCTTCCCATTGCACAGCCACAGTAAATACTCAGTTTTACGGCTGAGTAACTTTTGTCTTGCCACCACTTTTTGCAGGCTCTGCTTGAGAGGAAAATAAAAGTCATGAAATGAATGACTGCTTGACTTGGAGTCAACAACCTCTGTCCCAACTTCAGACACAAAAGCATCTGGATTTAATAATACCTGTTTATAAATAATGTCGTATCATCATTTGTTTAAAAAGAAGTAAATCCTAATGTTGATTATTTTTGAACACACCATGAGCTTTCTGACATAATGAAAAGACAGGAAGAGTCCCAGGGCTGGCATTTCCCCAAAAATGTAGATTGTTGTGGGAAAGGAGACAGAGTAAGCTTCCTGCTTTTGTAGAGGAAACTTATTTTTTGAAGTAAGATAAACTTAGAGCACTGCTTTTGTAAAGATCGAGGCTTATTTTACTCACTGATATCACACGCACATCAGCAGGCAGCGCCAAGGTGGAAGTGAGTCCCTGCGTGTGTTTGTTAGCAGCACGTTCGACACAGCCTGAGCACGGCACAGGGGAGGACACTCGCTGTGCTTGGGGAGGTCTTGGCACCAGAAATGGTGAGGTGCAGAGCAGGAGGCTGGGAAGCATCATAACTTTTCTTCTGCCATAGGATTACTCTCTGTCTCCAGCATTGCTCTTAGCTGAGCAGCAGTGAGACTCTGCCAGGTCCTGGGTGAAGAGAAATCAGTGGTAGAGATTATCCTACCACAGCCAGACAGCAAAGTTGTTCCTGCAAACTTTCTTCAGGCATCTCTTCAAGACTGAGAAAGTAGCAGCAGGGATGTAAGCTGGGATCTACTAAAGACTAGTGGAAAGATGTTCTTCCACTTTGGCAGCTTGGTTCAAGTACGTTTCTCTCACAGACACACCAATGATGAGGGCTGGAGTACAGCAGACAAAGTGTACCCCCAAGGTGGTCACAACTCAGCAAATCAATGCAACCTGCAGATACATGCCTTTGGGGAGGAGCTAAGCCCAGCTTCAGTACACATAAGTGTGACTTGCACTGAGGATTGTGGGCCAATGAGCCATACTAGCCCCAGCCATCCATTGCATACAGTTGAACCATATTTGTTTGTAAGGCTTCTGATGCCAGTAAACCCCAAAAATTAGCCTGGGAGGTGGAATTAGAAACAGGCTGTCATGAGGTTTTCCTCTACATCAGCCTGTGATCAGTCAGAAGAGTCCTTCTGACAGTGGAAATTGCTGAATAATCCAGAAAGAGCTTCAGCAAGTAATGCTGTAGCTCAAATCTGTGGTAAGACCAAAGCATCTTGCAAGAGGAAGCCTGACTTTATCACAGGACATGACTGTAAGGAGTGTGCAGGGCTCTCAGCTCCTAGTAAGAATTGCTCTCTTGTTACTCCATGGTCTGAGATGCATTGTCATTGCAGGTGAATCAAAGTAACAGCAAAGCCCTGGGATCTGGTCTGGGATACCTAGAACACATCTGCCAACTGATTGAGAAGATTGGGCAGCTTCAGGAGCACAACCTGCGTCTCCAAAAACAAGTGTGCAGCTTGCAGAAAGAGCAGAAGATGAGTCAGATAAAAGAGGTAAGCAGATAGTATAGTATCCAAAGCAGATACCATAGTATCTTCCATTGAGTAATACATCTTAAATAATAAACTCAAGGCCCAAACAGAAAGTTCTGTGTGCAGGAAGATGCCAATTTACCACATCCAGCACCCACCTGGACTGGGTACTCTGGTCTTTAGGGAGGCCTCACACACCACAGTGGGTTTACTTTCCTGAGGCTGGGCTTGAGTTTCTGGTCTTATTCAATTTTGTTTCCCAAATGTGCTTGCCTCTTTTGAGTTAAATAAATTTGAGTTCTCACCTCATACAATGGCCTGCTCTAAGTTAGTATCTTTTTGTTCTCTAAGCTGTAAACTTCCCAGGAACGCATCTCCTCTCCTCAATGCTATCAAAACGAAATCCACAGAGCTCCTTAGCAATTTTGTTTTTATTTATAAGATCTTACATTTCCTTCTGTTTTCAAACTGTCAAAATCCCAGAATTTTTCACAGAACAGACACAACGGGAAAGAAAAGCAGCAATACCATGACCCAGCTCCATGCTTTTTCTCATTTCCTGTGCTCCTCAGCTGACAGATGAAAAATCTCTGACATGAAACCATTTCAGTGTTCCCATTTGTCATTTTTATCAGCCAGAGCTAGCTGATAAATCTGACCAAAATTTGCAAATAATTTCAGGGTCTTCCAACATTTCCATCAACATTTTTTAGTCCCTGCATATTTTATTAAGCTCTACCCCACTTCTTCTCCAGTCATCACACCAGATTTCCATCTTTTTTCCTCCCCTGCCTTTTTGTTTATTTTAACACTCCCCAAAGGGTTAAAAGAAAGGGTTTATCACATTCAGCTATTTCTTCCCAGCTGTGCTGTGGTGAGTCTTTTATTTTCCTGATAGCGTCACTGTTCCTTTGGTGCTGCTCTCCCACCTGCTGGGACTGGATCTGCAGTAGGTGACTGACTCCTCCTCAGAGCCAAAGCCAAGTTCTGAGTTAGGTTGCAGAGCAGAGTAGCTCATCATTTCCATGTCTCTCAAACTCAGAGGAATGCAGCCTCCTACATAGAGCCTGGGAATTGTTAACACATTTCCTGAAGCTTTACAACTGTGAGTCACTGCTCAAAGTAACTCTTCCAAGCTGCAAAATCATCTGGTGTACATGCCCCCTCCCCAGCTCCCACTGAAATGAAAGGCACTGTGCTTTCATTTAAATATTTGAAACTTTGATCTTTTTGGTACTTCTGAAGATCTCTCAGCAGTGTCTTCTCAGATGCATTTGTCTCATACTGTTCAGTAGGGAACTGGATCCTCGGATGTAACATTCAGTTCTTGCAGTGTGGTTTAAAAAACTGGACACTCTCAGGTATCCTGTGGAGCCTGGATCTCCTATATTTGAGCAGCTCTCCATAATTTCATTCTTTAGTCATAGCCCTTCTGAATTGAAGAGGACCACTGTCCATGAAACATAAAGATTGCCATCCATAATTTGGAGGGGTCCAAAGACTCCTTTACAAACCACGTTCACTCTCCATGTAGACATGAGCATGAAAAGGTTTCCATGTCCCAGACATGGCTAGGGAAGACACAACCCCCAAACATGGGGTTAACATGGTATTAAGAGCTGGTCACGAGGATTGTAGATAACCAATGTTCGCAATGCTGTTCTTGAGAAGTGCACGGACATCACCATGGAAATGATGGCTTTGATCCTGGGACACAAAGGGAACACTGCTGCTCCACATCCTTTCTTTACAGGGAAATCTATAATACCATGGGCCAAAACCAGCATCTTTCATCAGATTTGCTAAGTATCTCCCAAAGGTATTGATAATGCAAAGTACCACACTGCTGTAACAACATACGCAGATAAGGAGTGACATTGAAACTGGCAGCTTCTTGAGGGTCTCCAGAGATGCTAAATGGGTGTTGGCCTGTCCTGGTTCCAACACCAGTAAACAGTTTGGTTCCTTTTCTGCTTCAGCTGGATAAAGTTCTCCCTCCTTCCTACCCTCCTAAACTCTTCTGCAACAGGGTTATAAAGGTAGAAAATCTCCCCTTCCTCACCCCAGCAGCAACAGCAGAAGTACACTGACTGAAATACCACATACAGTCCATTTGGCTGGTAACACACAAGAAAACTGTGGCATCCCATCAATAAAAATACAAGATATTGTTGTCTGTGCATGCTCCAAAACAAATAACATCTTAAATTATGAGTCATTGTTTTAACTGATCTGTTTATTTACACTTATGCCTTAGCTGAGCAGTTCTCTGTTTAGAAACTCATATTCAATTCCTTCTGGGAAACAAACTGAAGAGATGCTGAGTATCAGGCAATTTAAGTTAAATGCTAATGAAGCCATGAAAGCTCTGTTAGTAAGGCTGTTCAGCATTTTAGAGAATGAAATAATTTGTCTGGGTTCTGGTGGGTCCTAGGACAAGGATGGACATCCCTGGGCTGGAATGTTTACAATTCCTCTGTAGTGTCACACCACCCATTACCTTGGGTTGTTGCAGTCTGGGAGCCTGCATGCTTTCTTTTTGTCTGGTACAGGAGTACGTTCTGCAGCATTGCTCCTGTGGAGCTGCCAGTATCTTCCTTAAGTCATATCAAGACATGAAAACAAATTATGCTGGGAGGAGCAGACCTCACAGCCTTTTGGTTCAGACTGGAAACCCTTCAGATCTTTCCATCATCCCAGAAATAGGAGCAAACACCGAGAAGCTGAGCAGCTGCAATGGTGAGTTCAAATACCTCTAACATGCCCTCCTGTTTGCCACCACTTGGTCAAACAAGCTGATCAGCCACTTTCTTTTCCCAAGGAAAGACAGTTGGGAACAGAGCAAGGTTTTAGTAGAACTAAACCCTAGCTGAAATCTAAGAGAAGCAATTTAAAATGCTCTGTCTGTACCTAGGATTCTAACACTGGCTGCTTCATGTGTGTGAATTGGGGGTTTTTGCTTTGCAGCTGTGGCTGTAAAGATTAGGACAAATGAATTATAAAATAGGTCTTTTGGAAAATTAGCATGCCTGAATGGGACCATTAGTGGAGCCCCCCTCCACCCAGGCAAGGTAGGATTTGGTCTAAGATGGAAATCCTTATGCCTGTTGTTAGTCTTCTACTCTCTCAAGTAGGCACGGAACACATTCCTGGAGGGTGACTTATTCTATAGACCAAGTGGAAATAAGCCCCAGCTGCAAAGCTTGGATCCAGAGATCAGCTTTTCCAGATGGCTGAGAAACACTGGGCTCAGCCTACTGATGATAAAGCCAGATGAAAAGCCTGTTAGACTTGAACCAGCTCACTAAATGAGCCTGATCAGTTTATTTCAAACCTTGGATTTCAGCTTGTTTCTAATACCTGGTGAAACATAGAACAACTTCATTGCAGGATTGAGTCAGATCCTTTGGGATCACACAGGGTCTTATCCCATCTTTAAGTCCTTAGGGTTCTCATTCCATCTGAAGTCATAACTTGCTGCCAGCACTGCCCAGAGACCATCTTAGCAGGACACTGATAAGAAATAAGTCCTTGCATTTCATTGCAGGAAGTGAGAGATATCTGGAATCAGGAAAGAGCCAGCCGATGATGGGGCTCAGGAAGTCAGCAAACAATAAGAACAACAAGGAGAATGAGTTCAGAGAAGTTGGGAGTACGGCAGAGAGACAAGCTTTTCTGTCAAAGGACCCTGCAGTAAGAAAGGTGAGTGATAAGCTTGGAACCTAATTCTGAGTGGGACCTGTGGGAGAAGCAGAGACAAGTTCTGCTCAGGCAGATCACAGTGACAGGCCAGGAGAGCAAGCCAACCTTGTCTGCTACTGAGTGGAACTGGGCCAGTGAGGGTTAGGGGGGGTCTGTGTCTCTCTGCTCCCAAACTTAAATGAAGAAGGACTATGTCTATATGCCAAGAAAGGCACAAATGGATCACTGGTGCAGGGGAGAGGAGCACTGCAGACAGCAGCATGGGTTGCTCATGCAACCTCACCAACTCCAAATAACTTACTGTGTGGACTCAGTCATAAGTATCTCCACTACTGATGCTAGTGAGATTAAACCAAGTTTTCATTAACACTAATAAAAATTTTAGTGGATCAATCCTTAGCTGGTCACACTTATTACCAGACTGGCAGCATATCAATGTAATTAGCTCCAGTCCTCAAAGCATGTTCCAGGGAATCTGTGTCACTGAAGTCCAAGGGAGTGAGGATGAATGCTTTCCTCTCCCTTTCTTTCCCATTGTTTGTGTGTGCCTCAGCACTTTCATGTTCCGGTGGGGTTCAGAAGTGCTGAAATGCCAGAGCAGAGACTCTAATCAGAGTATTCCCAGCCCTGCAAACAGGAAAGAGGAAGGAGTAGGTCTCTCACGGGAAAGACCTCATGAAATTTCCACCCTTAAGTTACAAATGGGTCACAAACACTTCAATGAACTTCAGAAACCAAATTAAGGCTGAGGCCTGAAAGGTGCTGCATGCTCTGCTTTGTGTCCAGCCAGCTTTCGGAGTATTTTAGGCATGTGGGAACTTCTGATGACTTCACAGGACCATAGAATCGAGATCCATGCTCTTTAACCTGAATCCTCATCCTCTCTTGTTACATCACACCTTAGTATTGTCACTTAGTATTGGATTTTGTACCCTGAACATGAAAGGCCCCGTTTATTCCTACAGTGCAGGTATTGTAGGAATTCTGTACTGTATGGGAATTTTGTCTGTTACACTCGTGCCCAGGCTACTAGCTACTATACACATAAACTGGCAGTTTAAATACAAAGGAGAGGTGAGAGGTGGAAGGAGAAAGAAGGGATTATCACACATGTGGGGGACTGAGTCTAAAAAGAAATAGAGGACTCGACCAAGGCTATGAGTACATTCCAGTGCAGAGCTGAGAACAGAGAACAGTCTGTTGCAAATGCTGTGAGATGGTCTCGTTGTCCTGTTATTTATCAATGTATTTCCCCTTTGTTTTTAGGCTCTGGACGTCAGCAAGAACATCTCGGTATGTACTGCCTTTGCAGAATATATTTAACTTGTGTCTACATTATCAGTGAGTAAGCCCGTGCAGTGCACACCATTGTATGAACAAAAGAGTTTATTCACCCCCGAAGTTTACTCTCATGGACGAAAGGAGCATCAGCTGCTCAGGCTTTCTGCGGTATCAGCAACTGCTTGCTTGTCCAAGACATCACCAGCACAACGAGGGACTAACTGCTGAGGCCTCAAAACCCTTCCACAGCACACATTAATCCTAGCAGCAAACACAGAGGTTTGCTGTTTCCTTGAGTAAACAGTCTTGCTTGCAGGCAATTAACTCAATAGCACTGAATCAGGTGTTGCAGTTCTCAGCTGAGCCATGGCCTCATCTGAAGTTTTGAACCGAAAACTTTGCATATTCCCATGAAGAACTATTGCAATAGGCATTGCTGGGGCTGGTAATTGTGGCTGGGCAGCTGCCAGGTTCTGCTCTCAAGGTGGCCACAACTCCTGTAGTAATGGCTCTGCTGGTGGCACAGCAGCACCAGCGTACAGTGAGAAGGAACCTCGGGACAGGGCAAAACAATGTCAGAAACGTGACAATGATTTGAGAAATTCACTGAAATGGAAATAATTTCTCTCCATTATGCTAGTTCTGGGACATGATAATTTTTGTTCTGTTCCCCAGGTTTTCAGTCATCACTTTAGGAAATTTAAAACAATATTGAAAAAAAAAATTAAAATTTTGGATTCATAGCTCCATTTAGTTCACGGATCCAGATAAACCCAGCCTGGAGAGACCAAAGATTAGAGATGGCCTCCTGAGACTCCCTGACCTCCTGATAGTCTCTATTAGCATTTCAAATATAAGGCCAATAGCTGTGGCTTGCTGAGAGACAGGGAAACAAAGGCTTGATCTCCTAATTCGTGTTCCACAAAAGCTACCACCTTAAAAAAAGGCCGATACCAATGCACCTGGCCTAATAGAAAGGATAAGAGAGTCAAACTGCTTCTTTGGGTTTCAGTTGTAAAGGCCCCCTGCATGCATGTGAGTAGGTAGGAAACCAAACCAATCTTCTCCTTTAGCACAGCATAACAATAGGGTAAAACGTGCCCTTAGGCAGCTACTCAGCATTCACCAGTGAGGGCACCTCACTCTCTGAAATCTTAAATCAGAAAGAATAGCAGAGTCCCAGGCAGAGAAATGTTACCAAACAAAATATGAAAAAGATGGTATTACTCAGAGTTCATCAATCCTGTCTCCTTGTCTATACAGGTACAGGCTGGCCACTGGGCATCATTGCAGTGTTAAAAATTCTTTTGTGGGCCCTGACCCCTATCTGTCTGAAATAAAGAAATTTCCTTTTTCCCACCACCCTGGAGTACCCCAAAGAATCATGTGTTGACCAGATGAAGTCTGCTAGCAACTTGCCTCTGGTCTTTTAAGTTGTGGTTTCTTTTTGCTCCCTAGGGTGAGAGCCATGCTTGGAGGAGAATGAGAGATCTTATGAGGAAGACAAGGTTGACAAACCAGAACAAGCTGGGGCCGTCTTCTGCTGCTCTGAAGAGGTCATGCCCACAGTTGTATAGGTGAGAGGATGCTGTGGGAGATTTTCACTTAGTGTTGGGAGGAGGTGGTAGAGGCTTTAGCTCTGGTTGTTGCGTCTGGAGAAGACCACTCCTTACCTTATTTCTATTGCATATGCTGGTCCTGGCTAGCAGTAGTGTTTGCTTCCTTAGTGCCCAGATGCTCCAGGATCCCAACTGGATGTTACCCATGTGAGAATCATGGAAACATTGGGGTCACTAAAATAAGGTGCTTCTCCCCAGCAGGGCAAGGGGATGATGACAATCAGCCAGAGCTGTCTATAGCATAGTTATTTGTCTTTCTTCTCCCTCCTAAGCATTGCAGTCAGCACTAATGTTCTCTTTTGTCCACTTTCCCACCTTTCATCCAATGGGGCAGACCATATTGTACCTGATGTGTGTTGGGATGGGACAGGATCAGCTGGATGGTTTTGTCAGAGGAAAAAGAGATGAAGTTTGCTGAATGTGTGCTTATGGGGGGGACCGTTTGTTGCTGTAGAAGAATATTTGGGTCAAGTATGAGGTCTTATTTTGATTAAGGGATCCATGCTGCTCCCTTGAGCAAGTTTGTCTAGCAGGTTGGTTGTAGCCTGGCCTCTGAACTAAACTGTGTTGTGCATGTCCATCTGACAGTTCTGCTTGCACAGATATTCCCTGTGCACTTGCCAAGTCCTCCCAGCTAGTCAGGTGAATTTGGAGTGTTTGTGCATGTTAATCAGGTAACAGGAAGAGCCTGGGTATCTTAGTCACCAAAGCAGGAGCATTACATGGACCCGTGCACCTCCCTGTATGTTTTTTCAGCTGAGGTCTCAGTAACCTCCAGCGGAACAACTCAAATGTGCTTAAGTCCTCCTCCAGTTTTAGAGGGGGTGATGGTGGGGAAACAGCAGTTGTTTAAGCACTCAGGAATGTCCTATTGTTCCCCTTAAGACAGCCTGTACCTACCTTACAAAATGCATAAGGGAACTGGGAATCTTATAATTACAGCTGGAAAAAAAATCCTCTGTAATACATGGAGTGATTTTTCCAGCTGGGAAAAGGTTGGTTGGGGCCCAAGCACATGTAACAGGAGAGCTTCCTCCTATTGTTTGGGAAACTGAAAGAAACACAAACCAGAGAGAGATCAAACAGTTCCATCTAAAATAGATGGTGAACCAGCTGGGGAAAAAATACAAACTCCTGTGAACCTTCCCTCTAAACCTGAATAGAACCAGCACTTTTATTTGGGTTTCAGAAAAGTTCTGTCTCTGTAACTTTCTGCTTGCCCCATCTCCACAGCACAGAGGACAGCACCAGCAGTCCCTGCATAGGAAGTGAAGGCTAGATCCTCAGCTGCCTAAATTAATGTATTTCCAATGAAGGGTCAGCCCAACAGCTCCTGGCAGAAATTCTAGCTCCCTAGAAATTAGTCTCCTACAATGGACTACTGCCATCATGGAAATGCTGTACAATGAGATGCCAAATGAACAGTTTTTTGCCTGCCTGTATCCAGGCATTTTCAGAGCTCTTGTACACTGATTTTTGCAGGTTGTTTTCAGTAGCTGATGAATGGCCTTTTCTTCTATGTTCTCCTCCTGTATATCTACATAAAACCCTTGCCTCTATTCATGCCCCTTATCTCCCTCCATTTCCTTTTCTCCTTCATTCTAGCTCTTATTCCCCAGCCCTGTCTGTATTTGGTTTTGCTCTTTTTACCTCAAACCCAGCAATAGCAGTGTACGAACCCTGTCCTTTTCACTGGTGTGTGGAAAAGCTGGGCACCTTGTTCATGTGGCAGTTTGGATATGCAGTTGCCCTCAGGCTCCTGTGAAGTAAAAAGTTAGGCTTAGTGGATCAATGACAGACCAGCAAATGCTGCTGAACAGTAAGAGGGACCCTTCCTGCAGCAGTACCAGAATGGTAAAGCAATAAAGTCTCACTCATCTGCAAATCTTGGCAAAGCAAACCTTGAAGCCCTGATACTCTCAGCATTTAAAGCCACTCTTATAATTTATGGAACATGTTTGTCCTGGCTCCTGGTCCTGCTTTGTACATGCAGACATACGGAGTTGGCTGGCTTTTGCTTACTGGGGCTTTTTGGGCTCCAGGTCTTGCACTGGAACAGGCTGGAGCCTGGTGCCCTGTATTAACATACAGTTCTGAAGGAGTCAGAGATTTGTTGCTTTTGACACCCAGTCCCACTTGAGTCATTTGGGCAATTAGAGAAAGTCTCTTTGTTTTTGTTGTTGTAACTAGGTCAAAACAAATCCCCTTTGATGCTCATACTCTGTGTATGATGAATGATCTGCTGCAGGGTGGTTGTTTTGTTTTTCTTTTCTGTCTTTTTTTTTTAACATCCACAAAAGAATTCTCATAGCAGAGAGAACTTGGTTCTTTCAACAGGAGAGAGGGGAGGCCTGCCAAGGTAAACATACTGGCACAAGACTCAGTGGTATGCCATACATTGTTATAAACAGGGCTCAGGTTTTCATTTCATTTTCTTTTTCTTGCTAATACATTTGCTCCTGCAAAGCAACATCTATTCTGTGCAAAGGACCAGAACAGACTGATGACTGACTTCATTATGGTGTTGTGAATTTAAGCAGCATATGTTCCTCCATTTTCCAGGGCAGGATCTAATGTAGGCAATCCCCTCCTGACATTCCAGTGCAGATATACCCACCTGGGTATCTATGGGAGCTTTAATGCAGATGCATGAGTATGAGCTAACCTCAAATACAGTATTTTTCATAGTAAAGATGATTCAGTTTGAAGCCACCAAAAGCTTGCTGCTGGATGATGCCTACTTTGTAGTTAGTGTGAAGTAAGCTAGCAAGGACAGTGCAGTTCTAACATTACAAAACCCCATCTTCAATATTTTGTGGTAAAGGTTGAAAAGGCCACAAGAACCTCAGACTCAGATCTGAATAATGCTCTTCACATGGAAGATTATTAGTAAGGTATTCTCAACCCTGTGCTCAGGGTTGAGAAACCACCAAAGAATTAAAGAACATCAAAGCAGAAGATCGACTGGTCCATTGTAAAAGAGCTAGGAGCAGAACAAAACATAAACATTTACAACATTTAGAAAAAACCCCAATATAGTAGTTCACAAAATAATGAGTCTGCACCATGTTAGTCAGGACTTTGAGTTGAAAATTTTTCAAATTGAAGATTTGAAGTAAATATGTATTAGCTATTTATTTTCTGTAAATAACTTTCAAATATTGCTTTAAAAATCCCCAAAAACAAATGACAACTTTTTTTTTTTTTTCTTAAACAGAACCTATTTTAAAGATGTGCCTAGAAAGTGTTTCAAAAGGTTTGTCTGACATAAGTCCTGGAGGCCTGAGCTAACTAAGTAATTTCAACCAAACAAGATGTATTATACTCATTTCAATCATATGTAATAAATAACATACAAAAAATTAAGCTGAAGACAGTCCACAGGAGCTAGCTTAGTATTGCTCTTCACAACACTTCATTTCCTTACTACTTTAGGCCAGAAATTTTAACTTCTTGTTGATGTTCAGCCACAAGTCTATTCCCCGTCTTCCAGCTAGGCAGAAAATACTGGTTGCTCTGAACAAAATGATGTTTGTGTCCATCCATTACAATGTGGCTCCTTGCCAAATGCTGCATCTTGTGGCTCTTTTTTTGGATGCTGCCACAAATATTTGGACAGCATCTGTTACGGAATTTCACACTGGAGAGGGGGAAGCTGCATTGGGTATAGCTAAGATACATATGCACAGCATATTAATGTTAAGAACACAGCCATGCATTCTGGCCACTGTCAACTTGACTTGTATTTTTCCATTTGTTAAGGCCAGATATTATGTCTTCAGACCTGAGGAAAACTGAGAGGAACTCCATGATTGTTCTGGGACAAAATACAAAGAACGAAAATTTATGGCCTTTCTGATAACCTGCGTCAAACGGAGCAAGGTGAAGTAAGTAAAGCAGCATGTGTTTCTTTGTGGGTTGGGGTTTTTCACCTCTTCTCGGCACAAAAACGAGGCAGTCCTGTCCCTTCATCCAGACACTCCAGCTTGCAAAGACAGAAATAGGTCCAATTTTTGAAGTTCAAATGATGCAGATTGATGTCTACTGAGAACTAGTCCATATATCTCCATTTTAATAGTCCCCCAGCTTTTGGCTTTTTGTATTTTTTTTAAACCCACAATTTAAAGGCAACTATAGTCATACAGGCTACATCACACAGCCTTTTTACAAAACATAAAAGGCACTAAATTCATTTATCTGCAGTTAGTCAAAAGACTTCCAAATAATAAGCCAATGAGAAAGAGACAATCTGTCCCTAATAAAGACTAAAAGAAAACCAGCCTCAGCTTCATCTTCTACCTTCCCAACTCAGCCCACAGGCTAAATACAGAGAAACTCTCTCAAATCTCACATTCACTGCATGTTTCTGTTTCAGAAAGTCAAGGCAAGAACACCAAAGGACACAAAATCAAGAATCCCAGGGTTATTCCTCTGTGCAATCTACATCCTACAATTGTCAACAGAGCAACTCTGAATTGAGTGTTGGAAGGGAAAGAGGGAAGGGGGATGTTGAGAAGGGTCTGTGGGCAGATACATGCTCAACTATATATGGCTTCGCTCCTGAATCTGAAGTGTACTTTAAAAAGTCAAGCCACAGATGAAAATTGCTGTTAGCATCTTGGCAACACAAGCAACAGGGACTTTTAAGATTTGGAAATTGTTCCTCTTCTCTGGGTTGGGAACAGAATTACCTGAAACACTGAAGCTTTAAAACTATCATTACTTTCTGGGGACTTCTCCAGCTGAAATAAATATTAGCTTTATGGGACATAGCATCATCTGGAGGAGTGCCAGAGACTCATTGCCCAGAGCAGAGGTGGCTGTTGAAAGGACAGCCTCCTCCCTCTGGGAACTTGAATTGCACTCTCTATAGCCAGCTATGCCATTTCACTGGAATCCAACCGGAAAACAAAGTATGTAAATCTGAGGTCATTCCTGAATCCATTACTAGCTTCCTGTCCTGTGGGCCTGCTCCTTCTGCAGGGGTCCCTGGACTCTGGTGCTACCCTGCACAGAAGTTGGCATTGTACACACTCATTGTAAAGACCAGAGTAAGCAGCACTGCAGGAATTAGCCTTTCAAGAGACTGGAGGGGCATCCAGGGCAGGCTCTGCCCCAGCCATTGTGTAATCAATCTTTTTCTCTTTTTTTTTTTTTTTTTATGGGGGACAGGACACCAGGCTTGAATTCTTACTTTTGAGTCCCACTGAAGTGCTCTGTTTGTGCAGGTGGGGGCCTGAGGCTGTAGGTGGAGCAGTCATGCTGCTATATGGCTCTGCCTGCTCTCTCTCTACTGGGAAAAGTTGAGGAGAGCAAGGCTACAAGGGAAAGAAATTCAAATGCATCCTTTATAAACTGGTGCTCTTTTGGGATACACTAACAACTGTGAAACACCATGACTGTGTGTAGTGGCTGCCTACATGTCCACTGCTTCCTGACTCAAGGAATAGGCAGTGCATGCTTCTGAATGTCCCATGGTTGCAGAGGTCTCTGAGAGCTCTTATTAGTACTAGCAAAGTAATTAATACACATGGGGTAAAGATTTAAGTAAACTAACATTGCCTCTTGATAAAGGATTGTTCTACCCCATAAATTATAATATAATTACAATTATAGTCAAGCAATTGCTAATTAAAAATCCCTCCCCAACCCCAACTTGGCTGAGAACCAAGATTTGACAAGCTGGCAGGAATGATCAGCTTCAGCAGGCTTAGTCTTTCCAAAACAGATGCTTCTCCCTTGCTCATCCACATCAGCTGGAACCATTGAAGTCCTCCAAACAAGAACAGGATCTTTTCTGGGATTCAGAGCATCTCAGCCATGCCATTCCAGGGCCAGTATAGTTTGCAGGGATGAGTGAGGGCAGGTTTCAAGTACTCAGAAGGATTGCTACTGTTGTTACTTAGCATCTCAATAAAACCCCACAAAAACAATGACCAAACCCCACAACCCAAACCCAAATCCCCATTAAGAAGAAAAAATGGCTGTGCTGACTCAAGGTTAGCACCCTAAAGTAGGTGCTGAGTTTAATGTTTCAGCTGTAGCTGCTGCTGCAGGACTTGGTTATTCACTGTATATCTTGCTAGCTTCATCCAAAGCTAGAAAGATTTATGACTTGATTATTCTGTGAATATTCTGTATATATCTCCATAAATACGGGGGACAAAAATCCTGCATTAACTTACATCCTCCATTAGCCCTCCAGCTTTTTTACAGTGACTGTACAGAATGTGAATCAGTGCAAGCTGAATTTAAAGTGTTTTAAGACATAGTGTCATGAGCTGGTATTTTCCACAACCCTTTGTATTCATGCTATAAATTTATTTGGGTGGGTTTTTTTAAACTAAGATAAACTAGCACTCTTCTTTATTATAGCATTATGTTAAATATGTTCATGTATTTTTCAGAAATAAATGTATTTATAATGTGTAACATACTGTATAGTTCTCTGCTCCAGGATCCATTGTAATCCAAGCATAAGAAATTTAATAAAAGTATCACTATTATGGTAACTGTTTTCAGATATTTTATTAATGAACACCTGGCTTGTAGTATAGCAACTGCCACACCTTTAGGGTATCAGGTGAGCACAGCTAGTCAAGAAAGGAATTGTTACCTCCAAGCTTTTAAAGGTCTTCTTTAGCTTTGGCAAAGAAGCAAGTTTGCTCTTTGGAAGCAGGTGCTGTTCTCAAAGATCTAGAGGGTGAGAAGAGGCTTTTGAAAGTTCAGGTATGACAAAACACATATGTTAATTTTGAGCAGCCTTGTATTAGGTGCTGTTGCCGGACTTTGCTTCCACTGACAGGCAGCACACACAGCACTTCCGAGAAGAATCAGTGAAGGCACTGGGACAAAGTGTGCTGCTGCTCAGCACTGGGGTTCCTTTCTGAAAATCTGGATTTGGTAGCAGCACTGCACAACAGCCTCAAATGGCAGATCCTAGCTGGCCTCCAGACTGCTCTTCCTCAGCCTTGATTCCCAGCCAGCAGCACCCTTCTGGACAGAGCAGCTTCCTTTCCCCTGCAGGTGTCTAAGGCACTGTGTACAGCACCCCCCAACAGCTTTAACTGAACTCTATAACCAGGTGATACAGAGTGAAGCTAAAGGGGCTGCTGGCACAAGAAGTTACACACAGATATTCTAAAGAAAATCATGGTGAAAAGTCAATGAGACTCAACTAAAGAGAGGCCTAGAAAACAAGTTAGCCAGAAGTGCATCTGTGGAGGTAGAAGGGAAATAATACACTTTTGCAGAAGCAAATAATAGGAGCCATGAGAGCCACTAACATCCCAGTGGCACTGGAGAACAGGCAGTGAACACAGGGCCAGCACAACAGAGGAGGAAACCTCCAGGTTGCCTTTCATCCTGTACAGGTGCTTCAGAAGAGCAACACTGCTGCTCACAGCCTTCTTGCCAGCTGAGGACCAAGCAGCAAGCCTTAAACACAGAAGACTCCCCAGAGTGGATAAGGAAATTAAGTTTATTCCTTTGCTCACCCACCTCCACTTAGCACTGCACATACCCTACACTAAGCCTCCTACACACAGCTCTGCACCAAAAGGCACAGTGCCAGCAGGGGACTCTATGCAATTCCCACAGGATACACACACAGAGCTCCCTGACGCTTTGGGATGGTTCAGTAACCCAACAAAGGGCAGCAGAGGCTTGACTCTCACAGCCCCTTCAGCATCCCCAGGGTCATCTGAGCTCTCTAAGCAATTATTTGTGTTTCCTTGACTGGGGCAAAGGAAGGCTCCAGTAGCAAACAGGAGGTGTTTAGGTCTTGGCTTACATGCACACAATTAAGACCAGTGCCAGAGCACTCTGTCTGGTGCACTGAGGTGTGGTTTATGTTACTGCTCTAATTGCCCAGTTAAATAACATTACAGACTGCTACTAAAGACTTGTCATGAGGCACATTATGAGCTGACACTCAACTTTCCCAGACAGAGCTCCACCTGTACCAAGGTCATTTAGTTGCCAGAAGCCTGCTCCAAAGTAAGAGGCTGTTTCACCTGTCTTCAGATGACATTTTTTTCCTGCCTGTGGTCTCCTTCTCCCTCCCACCATACAACTTGGAACAGTCTTTTCATCTGGTTATATTTTGAAAGCACACAAGACAAAGATCACTGGTTATCCTGACAGTAGCAGGGAAAAGCATTTCTACTAGAAAAATAAAAATGTAAGATTACTCCTGAAGTTTCTTGGAATAGGAAAGGAAGTAAAACACAGATCCCACCACTCATTAATATGCTCCAATCACACAGGATCAACAGAACCTAATTAAAAAGAACAACATCTACTGCCTCAAGCAAGTTACTGACCAGTTCTTTTCTTCCACATGTAAGTGCTAATCCTCCCTTTTAAAGGGAGCAAAGCAATACAATTAAGGCTTCTCTCCTGCCCTTAACAGGAAGAATTTCTAATTAAGCCTTAGCGGAAAAAGGGAAAAGTATTTTTCCTTCCCCTCAAGGACTACTACCCCATCAGCTACAAGCAGATCTCAGTGTAAGTGCAAGCACCAGAGCTGCCCCAGGACAGGCAGGAAGGAGGGGGTGGAGCCCCGTTTCCCCTCTACTGCCTGGAGAGCTGGGCTGTACTGTTTTCAGCCAGGATTTCAGAAAGCCAAGACAGATGCTGCCCAGCTACCGGGACTGACAACACCACACTGAACTGAACCATCCCCGATGCTCAAAAATGCAAGGCTTTTTTCTCATCTAAAAGAAACAAGTTAAAAATTAAGAAAAGCACTTGTATGGTAACAGTGATGTCAAATTAGCTTCAATCCAAGACCTTTAAAGACTCCTAACTGCCTGTTGTCAGATTAAAGTTTAAGAGTAAGGTCTAAGTAAAGTTAGATTTATTTTCCCCCTGAATTTCAGACCATCTAGGCCCTTTTAATTTTTTTCCAGTTGATACAAAGTTTGCATGTTCTCATTCACCAGAAAAATGCCACCTACCCTTTTCGGTTTCTAGGGCAAGAAAGGCAAGTTCATGCACGGCATCATTAGCAAGGCCCATTTGTGTAGTACTTTGGCATCCGTGCTTTCCAGTCCTGCCACATGAGCACAGCCCTACCTTACCTAGTGACTTAGGGACAAGTGGGGAAGCCAAAGCTCCTCAGCAGAGCCAAAATAACTGCTCTGCATATCCAGAGAAGCAGCTGTAGTATCTGCATTGAGTGAGCTTTGCTGCACTTCTGCTCAGTGTTGGAATGGAGCCTGGGTCACTACTTTCGAAAAAAACTACATTCATTAACAGAAATGCCAACAACACCCAGCAGCGATCCTGCCTCAGTCTGCAGCCCAGGCAGACTGGTCAACATCTCCAGCTTGTCTATGGCAGACAAGTAACACCAAACCCAGAGCAGAAGAATTCCAGAGTGAGATGAAGTCAGAGCATTTGGAAAGCTTGCACAGCCACTGGAGTAGTTTTTGCCTTGCAAATAAAGTCTTACAGCTAGGGTCTCCAGGAGAAGGGGTCCCACCAAACAAATTGGTTTGACAGTCACTTTATTGCAATCCATTGATTTCATGCATGGCTGACACCTTCCTTTGCCCCAGCACGGAACCCACGAGCACCACGCACAGAGCTGTCCCAGTTGCCACAGCAGCAAATCCCAGAGCCCAGGGGGCTGCAGCACGCACAGCCGCTCCTGTGGAGAGAGACATCCCAATGAATGCTCCCAGTGGGGCACAGGGATGCCTGAGGGGCTCAGCCTTTCTGCAGAAAAGCCTTAGACCAGGCCCCTTCCCCTGCCCTGCTGCCACACTTACCAAGGCCATCCTTGGCTGTGTCCTGTCTTAGCTCATGCTGGAGGAAAATCACAGGGCCTTTGCTGGAGACATGGGGAGGACCTTCCTGAAAAGGAGGCTCAGCACTCCTTTTCCCCCCTACAGAGCAACATGAAGGTTGTAGGTAAGAAGAGGTAGAGCCCTGGAGGTCAGCAAACTTTGTCCAGGTCAGCTTCCCAACACACGAGGAAAGTGCTGAAGGCACAGTTTCCATGTGAGCCCACATAGAGCTAAGAGCCCATGAAGACCTCTGTCTTTTTGGCATAAGAAGAGCTCCTAGTCAGTGGAAAGGAGCAGGAAATACTTTCTCAAAGTATTTTGTCCATGCCTTAAGGGAATTACTCCATGGGCTACATGTCTCCTCCTCCCCAGCTTGGAGACTAGGCCCTTGCTGCCCCTTGGCTAGGGAGCAGAAGGCCAGGACACTTACTGACTCTGGAAGGGCAGGTGGGGATGCAGGACTCCTTTACAGCCTGGTAGCACACGGAAGCACTGCAGTGCAGGTACACCTAGAGAGAAATGGAACACAGCCTGAAATCCCCCCCCAGGCACTATCTGGGCCTGCTGATATCCTAGTGTGCTGCACTGACCCCAGCCAGCAGCTAAGCACCCACACAGCCACGCCTCACTCCCCCTACTCTGCCCCAGCAGGGCAGAAAAAGAATAGGAATAGGAAGAGCAAAAGCAAGAAAACCTGTAGCTGGAGAGAAAAGACAGTTAAAGGAGTGAAGGAGAGGAGGGGAGGGAAGAAAAGGCCTAAAGCACAAGTGATGTAAAAGCAAGGCACCTGCCCTGCTCCTGCAGGCAGGTCAGTGCCCAGGCAGTTGCGGGATCGGCTACGCTGGAAGAGGAAATCCCCCAATGTTTACACTGCTGAGCATAAAGCCATGCAGCATGGAAGAGTCCTTTGGCCACTTTGAGTCAGCTCTGCTGCCTCCCAGGTTCTAGCCTACTGACTTGGGGTTGAGAGACAGCAGAATGAAGAGAAAGTCTTGGTGTTCTGCAAGTGCCATTCAGCAGTCAGCAAGAGCATCTGCTTTCAACACTGTTTTAGGGACAAATCCAAAGCCACAGCACCATATGGGCTGCTAAGAGGAGAGTTAGCGCCATACTACGGGCCTGCTCCTTAAGGGGCAAGGCAGGAAGGTCTGTTCGGCTTGTTTCACATCCAGCCTGTAGCCTGGGAGCCCTCTGCTGTCTGCTCCGAGGCGGCTTTGAAACCTTTACACCATACACTTTCAAGCTCGGGCCAATCCGGCATTACAGCACTTCTCCCTGACACCTGCAATACTGCTGCCCGGGCACCACTTCACTGGCAACCTTGTTAAGTACAGCTGAGACCAATTTTGGGTATTAGTCGATCCCAGGAGAGCTGAGCTAACAGTACAAGGCAGGGTGAATTTCATATGACTTAACTGGAGGGGCTCAATGAGATTCAGAGCCCAGATGCTTCAAAAGGTACTCAAAGTTTTTTTCCAAGTCATTTTGGTCAAGAAATGTGGTTTAGAGAATATTGATTAGCGTAGCAGTGAGAGAATCCAGTAGCCAAGACATCTAGATCCAGGCACAGTACTCCACCAAGTCCTTCACTGCTGTGTCATATAAACAGCCCCCAGATTATGCAAGATGCACAGAACTTCAGTGAAGTTCAACAGCACTGCACATCAAAACCTGTTCCTTTCCTCTCCTTCCATGCACCACTGCATTTGGGCAAAGATATGGCTAAAAATGCCTCTTGATATTGCCTCACCTCACGTAGTCAGCAAAAATGAAGCATTCCCTTCCCAGCCTGGTGGTATGGTGAGCTGTAAGCTTTTCTGGCCACAAGTCAGCAGGGGAGGATCAGAAGAAACACTGAGAGGAGTCCCCAGAACCAAAGCCAGGGGGCCCAAGAAACACCCAGAAGAGCATAGCTCCTGATGCAGCCCAAGACCACCCTACAACATCCATCCTGCTCTCTTGCTGGACTCTTAGCCTAGTCCTTTTAAATTGTGAAGCCAGCTGGGACCAGAAATCCCTGAAGTGCCCAGGTGGACCCAGCCCAGCAGTTTAACACCTTCCATTGCCCTCACCTGAACTCATCAGAGTCTGCTGGCACTCTTTGAAGAAAACCAAAGGGCAAGAGTTGAGCTAATGTCAAGAGACGGGTCTGTATTCATACTGTAGAGCCACAGGAGTGTCTTCAAAACTTCTTTCCTACCCTGAGTTCTTCCCACAGCTGGGACACGTAGGAAATCTGGTTGCTTCTCCCCATGCACCCTATTGCTGCTCTAATTGCTCAATACATGGCATGAGTGCAAGAAACAGTGACAATGCTCTATTATTCATTCTTTTAAAGATTATATGGGTTCAAATGGCAGACACAGGGTGCTGACACAAAAGCACAGAAAGAGCCCTCCACATAAAATCTGTGGGAAATCATGGAGCTCAGAAGGCCTTGCACACCTAAACAGTGGCGATTCCCCATAAACACTCTTGGCTGTGGACTTACAGCGCTGTTTGCAGTGTGTTTGTGTGGGGATAGTTGCAGGACTGGTTCAGACCTGGCTGCTAAGTGGCAGGATGCTCTCTGGGATCCCTACCCCCAAAAAGTGGCAGGTGGGCCCCTGAGCTGGGCTTGAAACACAGGCAAGGGGAGCTTCTGTGATCCCAGAGAAAACTCTGCCTGCCAGCAACCACTGCCTGCCTGTAAGTCCAAGGTGTCATGGAGAGTCTCCTCCTCAGCCACACATCAGGCAGCCACACCAAGCAAATGCCTCTTAGTCCACCTTTCCCTGCATGTTCCTGAATTCATGGAACTGTGAATGTCTTTACACTTCTAACCTTTAGCAGATCCTCCAGCTCCAGGATGTCTGCAGAGCACGGTACAACATCAGTACCCTGGCCCCAGCCAGCCCTCATCACAGGCATGGGGGGTGAGCAGCAGCTGAGTCTGAGGGAGGCATTTCCTTTGCCCTTCCACCTCAGCCCACAGCCCATCTTTGCTGCACAGCTGTGCGAGATGCCATGATCCCAGCTGGTCAAGAAGGTCACTGTGCCTACCTCTGCTAATTTCATGCACCAGCCAGGATGGCTGCTCCACAAAGTGTAAGAACTTGTCAGCCACTGTGCACAACAGGTGATGGAGGCAGTGGATCTTGGCAGGCTGCCTGTGTAGCTGAGGCTTGAGCAGCCCTCATGAACCAACTGTGCTCCCCATAGTGTCTGCCAGGGCACCAGGCAGCAACAGTGGAGAGACACCCAGGGAAAACATTTGGACTTTGGCAGGGAGGGAGGCTTCATCTCTTTAGAAGCTGAGCACTGTGCATGCCCCAATCGCATCATCACTGAATGACAGCCAAATGCTTCCTTTGGCTGCATTACCTGCTCATAACTGGGTAAAAATCAGTAAAGTACTTTGGAGCTGTAGGGAAGTACTTTTATTATACTTCAACCCATCAATACTTCTGATAATAAAAAAAAATGTCTACATGGACATGAAGAATAATTCTACACGAAAGAACCCCAGAAGTGCTGTAGATCTGCCAAGAAGTACCTGTGTTGAGAACAGTTTCAGGTAACTGTCCTTTCCTAGTTCCTACACAGACACCAAATAGCTGTGTTTGATCATGTAGGGATGGTTGGCTCTTCAGATGAGCCTGAACTTCAGGGAAATGAAATATTTTGTTTGAAAGAAGTTGTTATGGAAAATGGAAAGTGGAAAGCAGCCTAGCTGAAATGAAACAAGCAGGTCTCTCTTCCTCAGAAATCTTTTCCTCACCCATTTGATCGTTCTCATGCATTCCAGCGACCCAGCTGTAAGCACCAGTTTAGATAGCAGCCAAGACCACCACAGACAGGAGGGACATGCAGAGGATGAAGGCAGGTGAAGAAAACCTCTCTGTGGACCACCAGTCTGATCAAAGAGTGCCATGGGCAAAAGGGAACTTTGTAGACAAGGTGGTAAGGTCATGAACGCTGCTAGCATGCAGCTATCTCATGTCAAAGTGCAAACTCTCATGAACTTCACATTCATTAGATGAAAGTCCATGAACCTACATGAACTTCCATAAACTGCCCTGGCAGCATCTGAGCTGATGCAGGAATTCTGCCCAGCAGACCAACAACTAGCCAAAAGTTGTTGGCAATTTGGTTTTTCCACCAAAGCATTGAGTATGGCTCTCTAAGAAGTAAAATAATATTTAAAATGAACAACTAGAAAATTATTGCACCCATCCAAAAGAATGAGGATGACTTAGAACTCCCTTCTGGCGAGAAGGTACAAAAACTTTTGCAAGGGATGGAGATCTTCACGAGCTCCTCCGAGTGGAAGGGAAACTCACTGCTGTGCAGCAAACACAGCATGCCCCAACGAAGCACTCAGTTCACCCACGCCTCTTGCTAATTCCCACCAAGTCCCACATCCCCTATCCTTGCAACACCTTCCGATCAGTTTTGCCGGCAAATGTGTCACAGTTCAGGAGAAGCAGAGGGTTAAGGTCAGACTGAACAAGATGAGCACAGCCCTGAGGGTTGTTTCTAGCAGTCCTTGCCACTGCTCTTGGGCCCCGCCGGTACACAGGCTCTGTGCAATCTTGGGCAGGAAGCCACCAGCTCTTTTTTAAGCCCTTGCAACACAGCCAACATGCTCTGCTGTCTCCCAGAGCACCTAGGGAACTTCCAGGGCACTAGTTCCTCATGGTGGAGTCAGACATCAAGAAAACAAGAACCTGTTCATGCCGGCTTCCAGCAGTAGGTTGGGTGAGCTGCTTTGGTTAGTGCAAGGACAAGTTGCCAGGTTGCAATGGCCTATACCCAGCCTTGGACAAGTACATCTGTGTCCCAGCTTGGGAAGCCATTTCCCAGAGACTCTCTCAAGTTCTGGGTTTCTCTCTTCTCTGTGCTTTTCTTTTTTTCTCCTCTAGGACCCCTTGAAAAGGTCAGAGTCTCAAGGTCTCATCCCCTTTTCTTAAATCTTCATTTTGTCTCGCCCAGCAAGTTCTTTCTTGTCTGTTGTCATGTCTGAAGACCTTTCTAGCCTTGCTAGATAAATATTTTATACTGTCCTCTCTTGTGAGGCCAGACAGCCCTAGGGAGAGAGACTGGGGCTATTGCTGTGCAATTGCTGAGGAAAACACAGTGGCTTGTCCTTTAGCAAATAACACGCAGTATGAAGTTTACTAATAACATCAGGAAGATTTCAGGAACAATGAAGGATGGCTCACACCACTGAGGGCTTGCACAATCAATATGGAAGAACAGAAAACCCAAATGTCACTGAAGTACTTGGAAGATGCTCTTGTGACAGTGAATATCTGTGAGTGCCTCAGAAGGACATTGTGCCCCTACCATGATTTCTTTAGCAATTAAGTCCAGATAAAAGAAAACAAGTTTTGTGAGCACATTACAGATTTCCTAATCTCTGTTGGCTTCTGCAGTTGTTTGAGATAAGGTGTTGTAGGACCATCGGTGGGTAGGACCGTCGGGATGGATGGAGATGAGCAATCTGTGAAGCCAGGTCATAGAACTTGCGGTTTATTGCAAAGTGCCTGGATGCAGGGGCCTGGTGGGATCTGCCAGCTGCAGCTTGGAGCAGGCCTGAGAGAAGAGAGGGGTAAGAGAGGATGAGAGGGTAAGAGCGTAAAAGGGTAAGAGAGCAAAAGCATAAGAGAATAAAAGGGGTATGAGAGCAGAAACGTAAGAGAGCGAGGTTTGTGTTACAATACAATAAATCTTCTTCTGTGTTGAATATTCTACTTCTCACTAACCATTCAAGTACAAGATACAAATCCTATAGCATTTACATACAGCCTATAGGTATCATTACATTACCATACTTTGTTACATTTTAAACCCTAAAAACTACTCTTTGGACCCCTTCTGCCAAGCTGGTTGGGTCTGCTCTGACCCTTGGGCTTCTCTGCAAGAAGAGGGCGTTGTTTCAACAAAAGGGAGTCGGCCACACAACTGTTTTCCTGTTGCGCAGTAACTAAGGGATCTCAAAGCTTGCTTTCATTTCAATCTCACTTATAGTTTCTATATTCTCAAAATCTTTTGCCAGACAATCATATTTATAAGGCTTTCCTGTTTCATCGTCCCCAATAAGGTGTGACTTCAATGAGTAATTAATACCAATAAAAGTCTTAGTTTCATAACACAGGGCAATCTAACAAATGATTGACTAGTAAACATTGACTGACTCAGCCATGTGACCCAGAACCTGCTCTTGAACTAACATAGACCTTTGGGATATAAACTCAGATTCTGACAGCCAGAGAGTCACTCCCTCCTGAGCCCAGATGAAAATGGAGCTCCTGGGAGGAGCCACTCTTGTCCTCCTGGTTTGCATTGCCTGCCTGCTCTCCTTTGCAGCATGGAAAGGAAGGTCTGGGAAGGGGAAGATGCCTCCAGGACCAGCTCCCCTTCCCATTCTAGGCAACCTGCTGCAGGTGAAACCAAGTAACTTGGCCAAAACCCTCCAGAAGGTAAGGCCACTTCTTCTGTCATTCTGCTTTGGGTGAAAAATCTGTGGGACCTGTGTGTGGGGTCAGCCTGTGGCTATGGCTCAATGACTTGCAATTCCAGGGGAGCAGAAAAGTCATGGGGATTGCAGCTGCTTCCCCTCATTGCTGTTGCCATGTCATTTAGGGCCTGATAAGTGGGACCCATCTGCACAGCCACATTTATCACGAGAGACCCAAATCTTGAGGTTACCAATGTGTGAGGCTAACCGCCTGCTGTGGGAGGCTGCAGCAAGGAGACTTTCCCACTCTTCTTCACTATTTGCTCCATGGCCATGTTCTCTCTTGCATTTTTACAGCTCAGTGAAGAGTATGGACCCGTGTTCACAGTGCACCTGGGCACTGACCCAGTGGTGGTGCTGCATGGATATGATGTGGTGAAAGAGGCCTTGGTCGATCGCGCAGACGAGTTTGTTGCCAGGGGACACATGCCAGTTGGAGACAGGGCTAACAATGGATTAGGTATGTTTGCTGACTGAGCTCCTTCTGAAGGAGAAGGGAAGGGCTGAGGATGTGTTCAGCAGATTAGAGCTGGAGTGTACCTTGCAGGAGGGAAAACTGCAAGGGGTGGATGCAACCCACCAGGAGAGGGAAGCCAGAGAAGGCTACTGCCACTCAGAGGGTGGGAGGTGGCAGAGAAGGGGTGCCAGATTGCTCTCAAAGATGGGCAGGGAAATGACAAGGGGCAGCCAGCAGCTGCTGCAGCAAGGGAAATTGTGTATGGGTGAGTGATGAATTACTCACAAGGATGTTGGGCATGTAGTGGAGAAGGCCAAAAGCAGGCAGTTGGACTACAGAACCTCCAAACCACAGTATGGTGTGACACTGCCATGCCAGTGCTCTCCAGGGACAGGATTCACTGTCACCATGAGCCACTGTTCATCTCACAGCCAGCATGCCCAAGAAAGGTCTTTCCTCTTCTTTCTTCTGCTGCAGGGATTATTTTTAGCAACAATGAGCTCTGGTTACAAGTCCGGCGCTTTTCTCTCACCACTCTGCGGAACTTTGGAATGGGGAAGAGGAGCATTGAAGAGAGGATACAGGAGGAATCTGACTACTTGCTGGAAGAGATCAACAAAACAAAGGGTACAATCCATTTCTAATATATTTTATGTTTGAAAAAATAGGCTCTATTAAGGGAGTTCACTTCTTTGGCAAGCAATGAAGTTCCTATGGATTTGGCCCATGCACCAGCTACCCTTCATTATCAAAGCCGTAATAATTTTGTGATCACGTCCTGTTCTGTTTGGAGGACCCTTCTGTGTCACTCAGAGACTGATCTGATATTTTCACTAACAACCAGAGTTTAGATTACCCACCGTAGCCATAAGTAAACATACAACATTTCACGGGGTTTTTTTAATAAATTAGTACATCAGTACATTTTAATACATTTAGTATATCAATAACATTTCTGAAATCACAGGAAGAGCTTTTGACCCAACCTTCATGCTGAGCTGTTCTGTCTCCA
Source organism: Emberiza elegans (assembly GCA_024865655.1). Classification (NCBI taxonomy): domain Eukaryota; kingdom Metazoa; phylum Chordata; class Aves; order Passeriformes; family Fringillidae; genus Emberiza; species Emberiza elegans. Next base: position 20,051,538 of record JALJVW010000241.1, on the reverse strand, counting down.
ATGTCATATGCTCCATTGTTTTTGGGAAACGATATGATTATAAAGACAAGAAGTTCCTGGCTCTGATGGACAACATGAACAACATCTTTGAGATGATTAACTCCCGCTGGGGACAGGTACATTCAGTAGGCATTTCACAGTGGCAACATTCTCCCAGGGGAGCAGGAGGCCTCCTTCCCAATGAAGTTCCATTTCAGTCTTCTAAGTAGGAGCCCATCAGTGCTCTGCTGCACTGAAGGCATTTCATTCAAGAGCAAGAAACTCTCTCACAAAGCTGGAATTGGCTTTGCCAGCTAAGTGCAATAGCTCCCAATAGGCCTGGACAACTTCCTCCTCCACTTTTAAGGTTACTACTACTGCTGCTGCTACTACTACTACTAAGCAAGTCCTGGCAGACTGCTCAGCCTCATAGTCCTTCTGCTTGGCTCAGGTGACAGGGTTGTGGCTTTTCTGGGCATTTGGTTAGTATCAAAGGATGGGGCAAATGTCATACTAGGGACCTTCCTGTTTCTTTCCTTCCAGCTCTACCAGATGTTCTCAAATATCATGGACTACCTGCCTGGCCCACACAACAAGATATTTGGAGAATTTGATGCTCTAAAAGCCTTTGTAGCAGAGGAGGTGAAGTTGCACCAAGCCTCCCTAGATCCCAACTCCCCTCAGGATTTCATTGACTGTTTCCTCAGCAAAATGCAGGAGGTAAGGAGACAGGTGGCCCCAGTTTGTCCCCAAACACACCTATGCTGAGTCCTTCCCTCTCATAAGTAACACAGACATGGGGATGACCCCTTCCCAGTCAGCTGTGCAATGGGAAAACAGCAACAATACACCAGATACTGCCTGTGTTAGAGCTTATAGCTCTGGGTCTGTGTGCTCACCAGCCACCACTACGTGCAGGTGTTTGCAGAGGGAGAGCTTCCTCTGCTTTCACCAAGACACAGGGACTTTTTCAGTCTGGTCTTGCAGTTCTTTCACTGGAAAGCATTAGACACAGCAGACAAGCAGTAGGGTGCCATTCAGTGCACAGCTTAAAAGGAGGTTGGTATTGAGTTTACTGCTCAAGGCTGCACTGCAATGCCCCAGATGGCTGCTGCCCCTTAGCCGAGAAATGCCACAGCTCTAGGAGAAAAGGAAGGTCTGGGATGACATGAGGAAGGGCCACTTCTCTCAGCTCAGCCAGAGGAAAAACAAAGCCTTTTCCTTAGGAGAAAGATCGTCCCAATTCCAGTTTCCACATGAAGAACCTGATAACAAGTGCTTTCGACTTGTTCCTTGCTGGAACTGAGACAACAAGCACCACTGTACGATATGGGCTTCTGCTTCTTCTCAAATATCCAAAGATACAAGGTACCAGTGTGTCACCTCTTCCTCTCTAGCTGTTCCACTGGGCTGGCTACATGACTAACACCACATCCTCCTCCCAGATTTTCCCTTCATATCTCTCTCTCTCTCTTTCTCTCTCTGGGATCTGACTGTGTCCACATCTTTATTTTGCCAAATCAATACAAGTTTCTTTGCATGGGCAGCAGTATTAGCTGTATTCCAGTCAACATCAAAACCAACTTAATGCTCCTACTATCTGAGATTTTTTAGTAGTTTACAGCAACATATTTAGATGGGCTTGGTTTTATTTACCCATTTGATGATTTTTGCCTCTCATGACAGAGAAAATTCAAGAAGAGATTGACCAGGTAGTAGGACGATCAAGAAAACCCTGTGTGGCTGACCGGACCCAGATGCCCTACACAGATGCTGTGGTCCATGAAATCCAGCGCTTCATCTCTCTTGTCCCCCTGGCTCTCCCTCACACTGTGACCAAAGACACCAGCTTCAGAGACTACGTCATTCCTAAGGTGAGCTCCCTCCAGTTCAGCAGTTCTTGGGCTGTCAGTTACAAGCCACAAGTCAGAACTGTTGTGGCCTGACCTGTTTTCACCCTGTCCTTTGTGAGGGTTTTATCCTCAGGCAGCTGGAGCTGACTTGCACTCCCTTCTTGGTGCTCCATGCTGACCAACACATTTGTTCCCTTGCTCTGCAGCTTTCCATATTTGCAGAAGCACAGTAGGTTCACAAACTAGAGCAGTGATTCTGCACACAAAGGACAGCAAAGTTCAGGAGCAGCTCACCACCATCCAGGATAGCCTGTGCACATGCTTGGGAGCAAAGTCAGTTACTGGTTATTAAGCACAGAAAGGCTCTGAGCCACAAAATGCTGTAGGTGATGTTTGCATTGAATGGAACAAGCCAAACCTGTTGGCTCTGTTCTAGCACACTTCCTGAGGCAGTCTCTGCTGGGCACTGCCAGAGGCAGGCTGGTGGGCCAGAGCAGCCCATGGCTTGGCCTGGCCCACTGCAGCAGTGCTTGTTGCTCTGCGGGTGACTGTGGGCAGCTGGGAAACTGCAGTACATGGGCTGCTGGTGGTGAGATTTCCAGCTCTCGGTGTAAAATCATCAGGAGGGACCCAGAGAACTGCTCAGCTACCAGCAGAGAACTCTTGTGTCATCACTGCTGAATACTCCAGCCCCTGTCAATGGCTGGCCAGGAAGTGGGAAGGTAGAGGATTGTGGCAGGAGAAATTTGTGAGGACAGGGGAATTCCACAGGAACTTCTTTTCCACAACCTTGTGTGTTTTTGATATTTTGGACTCGCAGGAAAGAAGGGGCACAGTGCATCTACAAAGTCATTATTGTGAAACACCAAGAAAGAGAAGAATTAGGTGGGGTGTCCCCTGATGACCAGAGCAAGGTCAGGATGAATGCTCTGGAGATGACGGGGAGAATTCAGGAAGAGCAGCCAACAACTGCTGTGACATTCAGTAGGGTCTCCCTAAATCTGCCTCCTCTAAAGAAGGGTCCCCAAAGGGAAACCAAAGACACATGTAGGTTATACATGCAGGCAGCCAGATTGAGTGACCTCATTTGCCAGCCTTTCATCTTCTGCTCTTTGTGCGTTACTCCAGGGCACCACAATTTTCCCTGTCCTCACTTCTGTCCTCCATGACAGTAAAGAGTTTTCAAACCCACATGAGTTCAATCCTGAACATTTCTTGAATAAGAATGGCAGCTTTAAGAAGAGCGAATTCTTCATGCCCTTTCTCAGCAGGTAAGGCACAGGTTTGCTCTTTTCCTCTCTCTGTCAGCCTCCTCCTCTGGTGACCATCCTGCCTTTCCCTGCAACACACAGCTGCCTCTTCCCAACACGGTCCCAGTGGTGTTTTCCTTAAGTCTTCTCCTGCTCCTGTTCTTCCTTCACACACCCATCCTAACTGTCTGGGGTTTTTTTACCAACAAATTCTTCTCTTGAAAATGTCCTTGGTAACTTTGACAGTTGTCTCACTGCAATGGCTGTGTGTAATAAACAAAGCTGTGCAACACAGCTGCTTAGCACAAACTCTGGTCTACTCAGAAACTCCCACTGAGTTCTATTTGCTGCTTTCACTTTCAGGAAAACGAATATGCCCAGGAGAGGGCCTGGCACGAATGGAGATATTCTTACTCATAGCCACCATCTTGCAGAACTTTACTTTGAAGTCTGTTGTCAACCCCCAGGAGCTCAACATTACCCCGACTCTGAGTGGGACAACTAATGTACCTCCTGCCTACCAGCTCTGTGCTGTCCCCCGCTGAAGAGCACTGAACCACTCTCCAGTGTCCTGAAAGTGGCTATTGCTTTACATGTTCTTTACTAAAATCAACAGCAGGAGCATTGGCCCACCTTTCCCAGGCCTTCAGGAAGGCAGTCCAAACACAAGGCACAAAGCCGAGACCCCTGAAGCCTCCCAGAACTCCATCACACCACAGGAGGCCCTGGGTGACATCGCAGCTGCTTGCACGGATGCTCTGTCACAGGATCATTGAGTGCAGTGGCTGCATCAAACAGCCACTGTTGGTTTTCTCACCAGCACAGCTCCCCTGCCTCTCCCACAGCACGTGTCCCTCCAAGACCTGGCTTTGCAGATGGATAGTGCTGCATGTGTGTGCATTCATGATCCAATAAACAAAAATCTGTTTATGACAATTTGAGCTGTTATTTAATTTGGGTTGGGGCAGTGCCCACATCGGCTGCTGCACTGCAGAGTAGGTCTGCAGAGCCTGTGGCCAGCATCCTGTGGGAAGGGTTGTCCCTCCTGGGCAAAGATTCTGCCTTTGTCACCCACTGTGCCCACTGCTGCTGCCTGCAAGGAGCTCCAGAGCAGTCACAGCACACCACCAGCCGGGAAGGCTCACAGGGCTGGAGGGGAAGGGTGTCCTGCAGCCTGTCTGCCTAATGAAAAGAATGCATTCATGCTTTTTGCAGCCTGTTGCAAGGAGATCACTTACCTGGGCATTGGAGACTGCAACCAACTCTCAGGCACCTCTTTTCTACCATCAGTATCACTGCAGGGATTTAGATGCTCTCTATGAAAATGAATTCATTTAGGAAAAGGGTAGTGTCTCTTATTTCTGCCTCCAGCTACAATTTGGCGCCATTCTTTCAGTAAGAGGATAGATGGTTTTCATAAAAATATTCCACCACCAATTACTATCTTCTGGCATTCTTTCTTCCTGTGGCCTTTGGTTGTGTCTGGACGTTCAGTTTGTTGTGTTTGTCTTGATCTTCATTTACATAGGTACTTATTGTCCCCGGCATCATGCTCATGTAAAAGTCCTAGTGGCAAAATATAATTTCTGTGATTGGTTCTCACAAGGCACTCAGAGACCATGTGAGTACTGCAGAGAAAGCATTGTGCAAAAATTCCCACTGTGGCAGAAGCCCTCCAGCCCACATTCCCATCCCCCTTTGGAAATATTTAGAATTACTTTGATGGAAATATCATCACTTTTTCCCACAGCTCAGCTCCATCCCTCCTTGTCCCTACATTTTTTCCCATGAAGACTACAGCTCTATTGTTTGTGTACTCTAAAACAATGGCAAACCATTGCTGGCTGCTCATCTGGGATTGCATCAAATGGACAGGTGTGCAAGCAGAAACAGCAGTCATGTATGAGACCCAGGCACAACGGAGAGGAGATTACCTTGACGTTTCCATTAGTCCAAGGCTGCCCTTAGAGTCAGCCCTGCAACCCAGCAGCATGTGTGCTGTGGCCAGAACAAGTTAAAAATGGCTTACATCTGGAGGTCTTGGAGAGGATGATTCATATTCATCTCCTTCCTGCCTATTGGCATGCTGATTCATCTAAGGCAATGAACAAAACTGTGACAACATCTTTCAACAATTCACCAACAACTGCATGAGAAGCACAGGGCAGTGAGAAAATGTTCTTTTCCTAATGAGCTCCAGAACACAGAACATGCCCAGGGGACAACCAACCACACAGGGGAAAATATTTGGGATAATATTCAACAAATTCTAAGCTGGATGTAATAATGCTGTGTCATTTGGAACAATGACAGCTTCCTCTTGACACCTGCCCACAAAAATGACCTTGCAGAGGTCAGCTTCATAATCTAGGGCACAACATCCTCTTTGCTCCAACTGCTCTAAGACCCAACAATACCTCCAGGACAGAAAGGCTGAGGGCAGATGCTAATATCCAAGCAGGTATTTGAAACCCTCTCTTGCATGGTTAGGAAAGGCAGAGCTAATGAAGGAGTGAATTTGATTGCGCTGGTTGGGGCAGAGAACGGGAGGTTAAACACCCCCATGGAGCTTTCCAACCAATAGACAGGTGGTCCAGTGCCTCACCTCTCCTGCTTTCTGACCTCCCCTGCTACTCCCATCCAAAGACGCAACTCCCACTCACCATTTCATGCTTCTCCATGGAAAATCCCTGCATGCAGTAACAGCAGACTGCCCATTGTCAGAGTTAGTGCTCCTTTCAGGATAAGCTTCTTCTCCTGCTAACACATGCTGACTCAGACAAACTGGCTGGGTCCCAGAACATCCAGGCTCTGCCACACACCTGGGAAACTGGGCTTCAGGGCACTGGAGGCTCCCTATCTTGTCCACCAACAGCATGGCAAATAAGCTTTGTCTGAAGTAAGTTGTGCCATGGTACTTGGCTGCAGGAGGCTACATGGGGATCCTTATTCCTTACTTCATCTCTGCTGCTGCTTTGCCTTTGGGAACAGCTGGGAGGGAATTCAGATACCATGAAGGTTTGGGTAGCTGTGACACACCACAGGACTGTTCTGGGTAGTGGAACATTAATCAATTAGGTGTGTGTTGGGGAAAGAACTCAGACGTGGTCATTAGCAAGCAAGGTAGACATCAAGCAGTGGACAGAAAGAGGAAGAAAAGCATTTTAGGTGCTGCCTTAACAGCATTTTGCTGCCACAGATTGTGGACTAAAACTCTGCAGTAAGGAACATCTGCCTCATCCTCCTGTCCTTCACACAGGAATTTCAAGTCTCTGGGTCTTTGGCACCAGCTGCTGAAGACCATAGGCTGTAGTGTAGCAAATGAGCTGATGCTTTAAAACATGCTTTCGGACTAATTCCTCAGTCCCTGGTATTTATCACTGCAGACCTTCATCTTGGCCTCCTGAAGTGTGAGTAACACACGGGACAATGTAGCCCTTTGGCTGGCCAACTTGTTTCTCTGCCCCACTTTCTAAATGCTCCCTTGATTGCAATAGCCAATACAAACCTAAAGGACCACAGCAAAGTTCCTGCCTGGTATTACCTGCAGACCAAAACCACAGGTGGCAGAACAAGGAATGTAGTAAGAAATTCCTCCCCTTGAGGAAGTGGAAAATGCAAGCATACAACAGAATATACAACTGAATCCACAGTCTTTAATGAATGCAGAGATTTGTTCTGGACACAGGTACATTTGTGATTGTCCCCACACCCTCTTCTTCTCCCCCTCTAAAAATTATTTTAGTTAGTGAAATGTAAAACCACACGAAGACCAGAAAACATATTCACACATCAGAGGGTTTGACATTTTTTTTCTTAAGAAAATTTCACTTATTTAGAATTATTGACTGTGAAGTCCAGCCAGTATAGCAGAAATATTCTACATAGATCATTAGTTGGAATGCACAGTACAATATTTGTGAACACACAGTCACAAAAGACACCTGGAGGAACACTAACAAGTGTCATAGGGAACATTAATCAATTAGGTGTGTGTTGGGGAAAGAACTCAGACGTGGTCATTAGCAAGCAAGGTAGACATCAAGCAGTGGACAGAAAGAGGAAGAAAAGCATTTTAGGTGCTGCCTTAACAGCATTTTGCTGCCACAGATTGTGGACTAAAACTCTGCAGTAAGGAACATCTGCCTCATCCTCCTGTCCTTCACACAGGAATTTCAAGTCTCTGGGTCTTTGGCACCAGCTGCTGAAGACCATAGGCTGTAGTGTAGCAAATGAGCTGATGCTTTAAAACATGCTTTCGGACTAATTCCTCAGTCCCTGGTATTTATCACTGCAGACCTTCATCTTGGCCTCCTGAAGTGTGAGTAACACACGGGACAATGTAGCCCTTTGGCTGGCCAACTTGTTTCTCTGCCCCACTTTCTAAATGCTCCCTTGATTGCAATAGCCAATACAAACCTAAAGGACCACAGCAAAGTTCCTGCCTGGTATTACCTGCAGACCAAAACCACAGGTGGCAGAACAAGGAATGTAGTAAGAAATTCCTCCCCTTGAGGAAGTGGAAAATGCAAGCATACAACAGAATATACAACTGAATCCACAGTCTTTAATGAATGCAGAGATTTGTTCTGGACACAGGTACATTTGTGATTGTCCCCACACCCTCTTCTTCTCCCCCTCTAAAAATTATTTTAGTTAGTGAAATGTAAAACCACACGAAGACCAGAAAACATATTCACACATCAGAGGGTTTGACATTTTTTTTCTTAAGAAAATTTCACTTATTTAGAATTATTGACTGTGAAGTCCAGCCAGTACAGCAGAAATATTCTACATAGATCATTAGTTGGAACGCACAGTACAATATTTGTGAACACACAGTCACAAAAGACACCTGGAGGAACACTAACAAGTGTCATAGATCTGCCAAACCACATTGCAAGCATCTGCATCAAACCAGTCTGGGTTGTATGGGAAATTAACAGAACATGGAAAAAAAGATGTTAAAGTACATGGGAACCTGCTACAGTCACTTTTCTCTAGAGTCATTGCTGCCTCTAAAAGGTCAGGAAACTTGAACTGCTGCTTGTCACCTGAAACTTTGCTTCTGTTTCACAGGGATTGATGTCACACTTTTATTTCCAGACCTGAGTTATTGTAATTTTGCTTGAACTGGAGCAAAGAAGAGAAGGACAAACGCACACCCCATCTAGCAGAGCTTACTTCCCCAGACCTGCATGGTCAAACAGCTTGAGATCAAGAGGTCTTGCCTGTAAAAAGGCTACAAAATTTGAAAAAATAAACAAAGCAGAGCTAAAATAAAGCAAATGAAAAATCCCAAACCAAAATAGAGATAACACGATTTTATACAGCCTGCAATAAAGCTATAGTCAATGGTACAGTATTGTTCACATTACACTTATTAAGGCTTTGACTACTGGTCTTCTACATGCACATTTTATATACATATAATCCTCTGTGTGTATGCATAAATTACTTTACTTTTCTTGATCTAAGCAAGAAAATATTTTCATGCATTTGCTTCTCCTAGTATTCACAATACTTGGCCCATATTCTATTCAAGGATTTCTGGAGAGGGCTGGGTCTATTTATTATCCATCTGAAAATGCCCTTATCTCCAGGAATGTTGTTTGTGCCAGACAGTGGCACTGGCCCCACACTTCTCCACAGTCATACACAAGAGAGGAGGTGCCACTCCAAAGCCTGACAGCACAATGGTTATGTAAACATAGCAATCCTTGGATTATAAATACTTTATTAAAGCTAACATACCTCAGCTTTTAGCTCATAATTGCCCATGAGTGCCTTAATGAAACATTCAGAATTAAGTATTTTTTTTCCTCCCATGTCAACTGCTCAGTTACAGTGGTTCCCCCAAAACACACTTCTCCTTTTTTTTTTGTTTTGAAAGAAGCACCAAGCTACCTGTTAATTCTTCGAGCCTGTGGCTGGGTAGCTCTCATGGGCAAACAAGAACATGTCTGAGCCTTACAGCTCTAAGTGCTCTAAGTCAAAGTCACCATCTCACTTGCACCCTTGCCGTGAAGTTAAGAGACTGGGCCGTGCACCAGTGATAAATGGGGAGGAAGCAGAAACCAGAAGAACTCTTCCATTTCTAGCCCCATGCCTGCAGCTTGCAAGTTTGACAGGTTCCCAGAGATCGCCAAAGCTGAGCTGTAGCATGGCCTGCGTCCCTCTGTCTCAGGGACGCCCTGACCTCCCCTGCCCCAGTGTTTTCTTCAGTGAGATGTTCTGGCCAGCTGAAGTTGCAGAGCACCCCTAGGTTGTGGTAGGGAGCCCTGGGGAGAGCAGCTCCACTGTGAAAAGGCAGGGCTCACAGGGAAATGGTAGTATGGAAAGGAAGCAGTGTAAAGAAGGCTGAGACAGCAGGCATGGGTGGAGTGAGAAGGAGAGATTCCTTATTTAAGACAGGGCCTGGACTGCTGCCACAGCCCTCTGAGCTGCCGTGCAGAGTGATGCAACTGGAGCAGGCTGTCAACACTAAGCTTTGCCACCATCACACAGCTTTGCCTTGCATCTCAACACAACATTTCCCTGTCAGCCACCACCCTTGCCTTGGGCACTGCATTGAAGTATTTCCATTCAACATATACCATGACAATTACTACAAACCAAATACTGGGTCCTCCTCATTCCCTTGAATCCAAGTAGCTAGAAGAGACTGTCCCTGTCCCCTGCCTTGCTCTCCACTCAACAATAAGCAAGACAATAATAGAGAGGACAGAAAGAGTGATGCAGGCACAGCCATCTGGTTGTTCTCTTATTGCACAGAGTAGTTGGAGCAGGTAGGGGGGGCTCACAAAGTCCTTTGAAAAAATCCTACTGGATGTTCATCCATAACGCTTGCTCCAGAAAATACGTTCAGACAGCTCATGAGGATGCTTGGGAAATGTCACCTAGAAACAAGATATGCAAGAGACGAAGGCTATTCTCAATTCAAGTTCAGTCTTCATTCAGCCCCATGGCGAGTTGTGCAAAATACAATGTTTATGCCCTGCCAAGTATGATTAAAAGACAATTTTTTGGTCCTGGGTAGGTTAACAAGAAAGGGTCATGCTAATAATTGCAGAGGCAAACCTTTGAGACTGGATTTAGTTTTCGTTACAGAAAATAATGTACACTGCTTTTGGCCAAGTGCACAGAAGCTTAAAAAAAAAAGACAAAGATCACACTTAAATGTCTCAATCTTCGGATGGGGAATATCTGTGAGGAGCAGTCAAACTACTTTTTCATGTGCAACGCATCCTGAAATTTGGTACTTATGTATCGGGCATGAAATCCTTTCTTGTTGATGGTGTCATCTGTATGGAATCGAATCATAATGGAATCCCCTGCAGAGTAGATTTCTTCCAGAGGCTGCAGAAAAGGAAGGAAGACAGTACACAGTGGTCAAATACAGAGACTAAATAACTGTCTGCACCATGATGCTAGAGTTTAAGCCCAGAGTGAAGACAGACTGGTCAGTAAACACAAAGACTTGAATGCTCAGTATCTCCTGCCCTGATCTGCCTTCCTAAGCACATTCCTTTGCTCTTTATGTTTGAAGACTGATGTCAGTCCACCCTATAACCCCAGTCCTTCCATCTGCTTTTTTCACAGACCTCCCTAAATATTCTTGTTCCAGTCTTCAGGTTTACTCTAATTTGTCATTGTCTTTTCAGGAGGAAACTGGAACCTGTTTTGCAGCTGAGGCTCTCCTTGGGTTCAAATAACTCGGGTACTTATCTTACGTGACAATTCTGGTTACGTCACACTCTATTGTGACCTGCTGCAATCTCCTTGTGCTTCCCTTTCCCAGCCATTTTCCAATCATCAGTGTGCAGGTAGGTAGATTACTACCCAGCTGCCTTGAGCTTCTTCATACCAAGCTGCTCTACCTTTGCTTGCCTTGGTTTCCAGACTATTTCCCCAGACTCTCTGATTGCAAAAACCACACACCATTACTCATGTTAGAATCACTCCTGGTAATGGGGATGCAGGTGACAGTTTAGGAGACAGCATGCCATCCTAAAGGCAGCAAGCATCACCAGCTCTAAGTCCCTCCGCCGTTCACCCTCGCCATAGCACAGCCACGACATAACTTGCTTGAGCCAGAAAACAACACAGGATGAAACTGGCCTTTGGAAGTCATTTCCCACATTTACACAAGACTGATGGCAGGGCTGGGGCACAGCAGCATGGCAGTTTCATGCTGCTGTACATGGCCCTGGGCTACACAAAGGGCAGTCAGTCAGGAAGAATTTTCCAGCCAACACTGTAACAGAAAATGGCTGTGATCTCCTGAGGAAGGGAAAGAAGCAAAACCCAGCCACAAAGCATTCTCAGTACCAGTTCTGACAGCTGCCCCTCTCCAAAAACAGTATGAGGGTACTTCCTCGGCCCCCTCAGCGACCCCTCAGCAATCCCTGCTCTCATGGCTTACCCCCGAGCCACAGAAGCATCCCAGACGGGGTGCAGTGCTGTCGTAACCATCGTAAATCTCCATGTAGTCGTACCCGCAGTCAGCCTCCTCCTCTATCTCGAATATCTGGAATATTAGCTCCACCCCATAACCATCTTCTGCTACAATCACCCATTCACAGTTGGCTTGACCTGGGTAGTTGTTGTCCCCATACTGAGCATGGGAATACAGATCCTTAGCTTGTACTTCAGCCTTTAAAAGCCCACCACACTCTGAAGGGAGAAAAGGACACAAACAGTCTCTCAAAGTTCTTAGTCACAACAAAGACTCATCCCACTTCTGGGTCAGTCATGAGCAGAGAAGACCTCCAGCTTGAAGTGCAATAGGAAAGGTAATTAAACACTGCACCAAACTACAATAAACCAGTGAATTCTACAGTCACCCGTGAATCCAAAGACCCACGGAGCTTGGAGGAACTTGTTTTTTTTTGGTACAGAACACACATGGAAAGAGGTGATCAGTTTAGACTGCAGGATAGGGCTCTCGACACGTACCCTAGAAATTTTATTGTGTTAGAAAGCAATCACTTTGCTCTTTGCATTTGTCCTGTAGATGAAATTCTGACCCCAAGTATTTTGTCAACAGGAAGTGGAAGCACATCAGAAAACTGGTGACCAAAACAATCCTTTTCTGCCCACACAATGCACAAAAGTAGCCCTGTGTTTGTGTATAATGTGCGTGCTTTAGCAGAGTTTTCCTGCAGTTTTCTTTACCATTGTCACATGGGCTAAATTGTATCACCTCCTTGTCCAATGGTTGATGTGGAACAAAAGGGATTATTGCTCAACCAAATACCTCAAACTTAACAAAAGAGCCTGAACAGGAATGTCCAATACCAAGAGAATTTGGAGCTGTTATGGGCACTGGTATTTATGGTATGACACTGGCAGCGGTTTGGGAACTGAATGTACACCACTTAAAATTTAGGCTAAGCTTATTTAGGAGAAAGGTGTGTCTGTTTATACCTAGTAAAAAATGTAGTGAGACTTGATGACATCTTTTGGCACTGGGGTATTGGCAGGCAACCAGCTTACCTGTGCTGTGCTTTGCCTGGAAACCTCTCCTTTGCACAGAAGCATCAGAGTAAAACCTGAGGAACATCTTGTTGGTAGAAGCCACTACAGGGTCTGGTTTTTTGCTGCCACAGAAGCGGCCAAGGATAGGTGACTTGCTGTTGGGCCCATCGTACACTTCTAAGTGGTCATAGGCACATTCTTGGTGCTGCTCAATCTCAAACTCATTGAAGGTCTAGAGCAAGAATATGGAGAATTAAGACAGTTGTAAATCTGACTACTTAGCATACAGTGAAATGGCAAGTGAGAAACAGATCAAATGGTCCATCTGTCCCACTCTCCCCACACACTAAAACAGAATAATTTGCTTTCAGAAAAGAGTAATCCCAAGGTGGCAAAGATCAGAACTCCATATCAGTGTGCTGTGTTGCCTCAGCCTTGCTGACTCACATGGGTGCACAACAACAGTTATCAATAGTTATCAACTGCAAGCCTTATAACACTTATTTTTCTGGCTGGAAATTCTGCCCAGCACACCAGAAGGGCAGTTCTGTAATATCACTTCCACTAAGCACAGGGATTATTTCCCCCAATACATGGGCCACCTGCACAGCTTTGGGCATGTCCTGCCATTTGCATCAGGCCATGTTGTAAAATGGGCCTGACACCTCTCCCTCAGAGGGGCTGGGGGCTGACTCAGCCACCACCTTATGTAAAAATGGCCCCAAGAGTGGCTCACAAGGAGGGGTAGGGGTGGGAGGGCATTTATGCCATCTGTTTACAGAGGGAGATACTCTACAGCTCTCATCTGCTGGAGTCTCCTCCAAGCTGCCTCTCCTCTGCCATGTGTCCCTCTGAGATCAGCCCTTCTGCAAGCCAGGGCAGCCTCCCAGAAAACTCTTCTCCAAAAGCCCCAAACAGGACCTGGGGGCATCAGCCTCCCACTCATACGGTGGTGGTGGGAAGTCACTTCAGCTGCTCACAACCCATCCTGCTTCTTGCCTCACACGCCCGCTCTCTGGCTACTCACTACTTTCACTCGGTGGCCAGGTGTTGCAGAGATGTCCCAGGTGCACTCTTTCCGGCTGGGATACTTGTCAGGCCAGTTGGGACTGCTCATCATTCCCTCTGCACCACTCAGCTTGTGCTCACAACCAGCTTGGGAGAGAGAAATCGCATTGGGGCAAGTCTCACATGGCAAACCCTGCAGTGTCCCACATGGTCCTCTCTGCCCACTGAGACCCTCTGCAGAGCAGAGATATGGAAGGCTTCAGTCATCAAACAATACCTTTTAGTATTATTCCATAGTTCTGGTGGGTTTGTCCTGTACTTATTTTGAGCTAACCTGGCAGATGGTGAAATGGACCATCTCACTCCCCTGGGCCTCATTAACCTAACCTATGTCTTCACACCCTATTCTATTCTCCTGCTCCTTCATCTCATTGCCCTGTTCCCAGGGCCATGATGTCAACCCCTCCACAGTGTTGACTCTGGTGCTATCTCAGCCTTGCATTGTTTTGCCAGTTTGGAGAGCTTTATCAGCTCATGGAGAAGTCAGACAAGGACCAGAGAACATATACAGGAAAGCCATTGGAGCACACAGCAGGGAGAGGGGTGCAGGAAGAAAGGAAGTTTTGGCACCAGCAAGCAGTTAGATCAGCCCATCCTTTCTCTTCTGACTCAAACACAATAATTAAATGAAGCAGCAGTGACCAGTCTAATGATGATATCCCACAACTGCTCCTTTTGCAAGTCAAAGTTCTCATCCCCACCCTGTCCATCCCCTGTGGGCATATAGAGAGCAAGACTGGGGAATGGGGATGGTCCTATTTCTAGCCAGTTTTGCAGCTTACCCTTGCCTGGTAAGCTGTACAAACTTCCTTTCAGCACAGGTGAACCAAACAGTGTTTGGAGTACCTTGGCATTCCTGAGGGCAGGAGTGGGGACTTTACCTTCTTTACAGTCATGGCCGTTTTCATGCAGCACGAAGCCATTTCTGCACTGGCACATATAGCTCCCAAAGGTGTTGATACATTCATGCTGGCAACCACCATTGTCTTTGGAGCATTCATCCTTGTCTGGGCAGGATCAAACCAACAAATACTGAGTTAACAGTGACACAAGTACCACAGTCACCAGCTGAGAGCCCCATACCCAGGCTGACAGATAGCAATGCAAACCTCCAACTCCACTGCTTGTCAGCTTTTCAGCCCAGATCCTACTCTTTTCAACTGCCTCACATTCCATAAGATGTATCACAAATGTGTTGTATTTTTTAATGTAAGTTAAAGACTCCTGTCTAAAAGAAACCTAGAGCAGCATCTCATTCTTTAATAATAGAGCCAGGAAAATGACACAAATTCACTAGCCAAGGTAAAAATCTACTTCATATTTTCAAGTTCTTATGTGCTCTGATGAGCCTCGATTTCTAAATAGCTCTGTCTGAGCACAAACAGCAGGGGATGAAGAAGATCTAAGGTACGAGCTGCTCCCTGGAGCTGAAATATGCCCCAGTGATCTTGACTCCTGTGTGTTCAGGACTATGCCTTCCTCAGTCTCACTTTCTGAGCACAGGATCTGCTTGGTTTCCAGTCCACTTTAATGTACGAGAAGTTTATCTCTACTTTTTCTTGGGATGATGCCCTCCCTAGATCTCATTAATCTGTCTCCTCACCCCCAAACATATTTCTAGATGAATCATACCCACCTCATCCTTCCTCCTGTACAATTTATTAAGTCAAACCCTTAGTCCTGATTCTACTCTGCACCTGTCCTAATTCAAGGCTGTTTTGCCTGATCATTCTCCTCAAAAGCATTAATACTCCTAGGCCTCTGCTGAAGAGACACAACAAAATTGAATTTCTGCTTCCAAATGACATACAGGTAATCTCCAGAACTGCCTGCCAACAAGGTACATCACTGAAAAGGATTGAGAACAGGATGAAAACCTTCCACTAGTACACGCTGCTTTGATGGGAATGATTACTATTTAGAACACTACAGAAAATTTTTGAAATCTTCTAGCTTCAGAGGAAAAAGCCTTCCTCTAATCTTCTAGGGACAGAAATAACTTCCAGGGTTAGGTTCCATATTGCTTCCTGCTGTACAAGAACTGGAGGCATTGATAGAAATGCATCTTGCTGACACCACACTATGAAATTGGACCATACACTGCACTGAGAACCCAAGATGAAGGTAACACAGAACAGAGCAACCACACTTTTAGATTTAATGAACCAGGTCAGGCTCTGACAGGATGTTGAAGAAAATTCACCAAAAGCAAGAGGTTCAATCAGAGAAGACAGGTAAGCAAATGAAAGAATACAGTCACATACCAGAGAAGTAGTGAACTTTAAAGCCTTTCTTGGAGACCGTGTTGTCAGATTTGAACTCCAGTCTCATGTTGTTGCCATATGTTGTGATTACTTCAGGCTTCTCTGAGCCACAGAATTTGCCATGTAGCTTGGAATCAGAAGCCAGCTCACTACGAACCTCAACATAGTCATATTTACAGACCTGCCAAGAGAGGAAGAGATTTCTCAGCTCTGTGGCCTCGGAACAGAGCATTTCAGAGGAAGGGGACAGAGAAGGAACAGAAACAGCCCTGTACTCAAATATACTCCTAACTTGCCCAAAATCTCCTCTGTCAATTTTCTCACCCCTTCACTTGCTGCCTTGGTCTTAAATGATGGGTGTCCTTTTCAAAAGAGAAAAGGTTCATTGAATTTAGCAAAAGTAATTATTTCCACCTTATCCAAGAACCTGACAGTGTTGAATGAACTTTAGCAGCCTCTTGAATTATGGAAGAGCCCCATTTACAGTAGGGAAATTCAGACCTGAATGCTTTGTTCAAACTTTACTGTGCATGGCATAGAACTGACTCTTTTACTGTTACTTCCTTTAGCATTGAAGAACTCTACTTCATTGTTCATTCTCAACTATTGTCCTCAAAAGCAGCACTGGGGAGGTGGGACGCCTATTAGGGATGGAAAATACCTACAAAAATGCAAAACTAGTAGACAAAATAAGCCCACTGTGCTGGTTTTGGCTGGGCTAGATTAAATTTTCTTCACTGTGACTGGCACTGGTCTGTGTTTTGGATTTGTGCTGAGAAAAGGCTTGATAATATCAAAACATTTTGTTACTGCTGAGCAGGAGTTGCACAGAGTCAAGTTTCTTGTACTGCTCCACCAGTGAGGAGGTTGGGGGTGCTCAGGGAGCTGGGAGGGGACATGGCCAGGACAGCTGATCCTCATTGAACAAATGGATATTCCATACCACAGGACATCATACCCAGTATATAAAGTGGGGGTGAGTAGAGGGAAGAAGGAAGAAGGGAAGATATTTGGAGTGACATGGTCTGTCTTCCCAAGTAACTACTATGTATGATGGAGCCCAGCTCTCCTGGAGATGGCTGAACACCTGCCTGCCCATTCCTCAGTTTTCTTTGCTCGCATGAGTGGCTTTTGCTTTATCTATTAAACTCAACCCATGAGTTTCTTTCACTTTTACCTTTCTGATTCTCTCCCCCATTCCACTGGGGGAAAGTGAGTGAGCAGTTGTGTGGTGCTTAGTTGCCAGATTGGGTTAAACCACTGCACCCACTTACAATAGAACAGCTTTAATCCTTCCACTCCATAGAGAAAGCAAATCCAGACTTCAAGGAGAACAGTCACTGTTATTGGTGTAATTACACTGAGGGTGGGAAAACAACCAGGAGCTCCACCAGTAAGACAGAGCCTCCTCCTCCTTGTACCCCAAGGATTTATCCAGTTCTGATTTAGCCAGTAGTCCCACCTCTGAGATGCAGGGACTGGTTACGTACATCATTGCCTTCCAGCTCAAACACTTCGAACTGCAGAGAGATCCGGTACTGGGCTGGAGCTACCACCTGCCAGACGCAGTTTTTGTTAGTAGGATATTCCTTGGGCCATCCAGGGCTAGTAATGGTCCCATTGAGCTTGGTGATGAAGCCCCCACAGGCAGCTGGAGAGGCAATAAATGAACACAAGTTTTACTTGGTTCTGTTCAGACACAGATTGGGCCACAGTGTTAACTAGCAAATGAACCAGATCCTGGTGGGTGGTGCATTTCAAATCCCAGCCTCCAGAACAGGCTTAAAATGCTGGGAAGTGTGAAGAAGACAGAAACTTCACCTGCAGTAAATCACCTCCCAGTGAGGCTATGGCCCTGAGAGCCACCATGTAAGACTTAATTTCCTTTTTAATCTCTGTCCTTGGGTTTACTGTGAATGAGTTGACTTGACATGCACAACACAGTTGTAAAGCCCAGCTAGGTAAATTCACCTACACTCATAACTATAAAACTATAAAACTATAAATATAAACTATTTTAAGTTTATCAGTAATGGAATAATTACAAGATAATGGAATCATAGGGAAGACATTCCTGTCAACTCTTCAGTGGTTTATTATATTTGGACTGCATCTTCTCTAGGGAAAGTCGAAGGCAAAGTCAAGACTTAACTATCCCATAGCCTTCAAAAACTTAACACATCTCAGCTTCATCCTCTTGTGGGAGGGCAGGTCTATTACCTCAAAGGAGTAAACCTCAATTTGCTGCAAAATTCTATTTACATCAAAGCATGTTTTTTTCCTCTTTTTTTCTTGCTGTTTTTTGAGAATAATGAGCTATAGCCACATCTTCAAAACCCACAGGGATAAAGCTTTCTGTGTCTTGTTCCCAGCATCATTTTGCATTAAGAGGACTAACCCTAACCCAAGGGAGCAGCTTCAATATAAATAGAGTAGCAAGCAAGTGGTTTTGGAGAAAAAGAAGCATTTTACTCTGATGTATATTGCCACGGTTTCAAAGACTATCCTTTCTGTTTTGCCCACAAATGAAGTTTAAAATAGGAGGTTAAGAGTGAAGTTCAGAAAAAAACCTTGCCAAGTTATAGCAACTGGCTTGCTAAAATTGCTAAAATTATGGAGAGAAAAAAAAAAGCTTTCAGGAGCCTTTTGCACACACCTGACTGCCCTCACCAAGTCGACAGCACTCTTACCCAAACAGTTTGACCAAAGCAGAAGTCAGGGCAAACCAGGCGATGTTGGGAGCACCACTGATAGCATGTGGAATTCCCTAAAATTCCCTACAGACAGAGTTTTGAGACAAGAACAGTGGATGGATTCTCAGCACACCAACAGCTGTTGGTAGAAGCAACACTTGTTGCATGAGATTAACTCTCTAGAAAGCTGACACAAACACCTTCTATTATAGACATGGGGGTTTTTTTCTTCATAAAAGAGGAAGGGAGGAAAATTCTGTTCAGTGTGGAAAAGCCTGTTTTGCATGCAGACAAAACATTGATATTTTATTATATGAAGTAAATTCCTTTATGAAAAACAAATAAATTCAGTGTTAGATTTAAATACTTTTGGGCCATTCATGGTTAGGCTGTAATGCCTGCTTCCCTCATGCTGCACTGTGGGAGATCTGGTCTGAACAGTAATCTCTGGCCATGAAGGACAACTGGCTTTAGGGATGACTAGCAGTATATATCAGAAAATTTTCAGGGTTTTTTGAACCAAAACTTGTTTTTCAATGGAAGATGTTAACAAAACAAAAAATATCAGTTGGGGGAAAATAAAGTGAAATAAAGAGGATGGAGAGGTAAGGAAAATCACTTCCAAGACTGTTCAATTCCATTTATAGCTGTAGTACCTCTCCCAGAGTCAGATGGCTCAATCTGTGGGTTACTTACCTTCACAGCTCTTTTTGTCAGCTGTCAACTCATAGCCAGGCTCACAGGTGCATTTGTAACTGCCCAGTGTGTTCTCACAGTGCTGCTCACACCCACCATTGTCCGGCAGAGAACATTCATCCATCTCTGTCAGGAGAAAACCAGAGCAAGTAGCCCTTGCCTGACCACCCAAACACCCTGATATTCCTCATGCAGCCCTTCTGGACAGAAGGAACAGAGCCCTGACTGCTGAGCCAAGACTGTGGAGCAGGCACTGCAGCAAAGTTCACAAGTGCTGAAATACTCCTAACACCAGAACCATAAAGGACTGCCATTACTGCTACTTGCTAACTGTGCTTTTGCTAGACACAAGCAGGAAAACACTGTACTCTGTAAAGACTTCCTTGCCTCTTGTTCTCATATGCCATTTTTGGCTTTGTGTTGTTTGCTTTAAATTCCTCACCCTCTTGAGTAACCTGAGCTAGCAGGAACCAACCCACACAGTAATGGAGCTGAGGGAGGTGATGCCCCATGGAACAGGATGCTGCAAAGGAGCTGGCCGGACACGCCAGTATTTGCCTTTTCACTGGCACATGAACTCTTGCTGTCCTAAACTCTGAAGTCAGGTTCTTCAATCACACCTCAACAACCTGAACAGACATTTTAATACAAAGACAGGCACTGGCTTCTCACCCTGACCCCTGACTGCACATGCATCCCCTAACAGATGGTTTTATTAACATGGCTGTGGTGGGTTAGCCTCAGCTAGCAGCCAAACTCCCACCTCGCTGTTGATTCATTCCCTGGCCTGCCACTCCCATGGAATGAGGAAGAAAACAGGAAGAATAAGAGCAAGAAAGTTCTGGGCTGAGCAGACAAATTATCCACCAATTACTGTTCTGTTCAAACAGACTCAATTCTGGGGAATTTAACTTAGTTTACTGCCAATTAATATAAATATTTGAGTGCTGATTTAGGTATGAGGAAACCAAAACTGAAAACAAATACGTTAAAACACTTAAAGAAAACATATTTCTGCTCCCCTTTCTTGGCTCTGCATCACAGAGAAAGCACTTCAGGTTCAGGTGTATAACTTTCTTCCCCTACAAACTTGTAGGTGAAACTAAGATTTTAGAGAATGACTTGCTGTGTCTCCATGTAGTGCTACTCTTGAAAGACATCTCTGCCACACTCAGCCTGCACTGTTCACTCCTGAAGGGGCCAAAATATCTTTAGGAAGAAGTATTCTCTGAGCTTTTATGGAACCTGAGAAACTTAAACAAGGAAATCTAGGTACTGTGAGACCTGTCCAGGGACTGAGATCAAGTGTGACAGTATTTGCCAGTGATCTTGCAATCACCCTTTGTCACAGTCCATTAAGACCTCTCAAATTTACGGGTGAATATAATCTGTGAATTAAACTTTATTTACCTCCTTTTTTTTTTCATTTAAGTGCATGGTTTAAGAATTATGGGTTATAAATGATGACATTTTATGCCTTGAATGGTGAATAAGTGAATTCATAAGATAGACTAGTCTGAGCCAAGGGGATTGAGCCCTGACATGTTTGTTTTAAGTCTTAGGTTTATGAAATAAAGTTTAATTCACAGAGTATATTACCCTGAAAATTTGAGAAACCTAAATGGACCATGATACTCTTAATACCAGACAAAAGTTAAGGTAGAAATAAATAAAGGACTTATGCAATCCAAATACTGGCATTGCAACTATTATTTCTGTACAAGTGCCACTGAACCTAAGATAAACATGACTGTCTGACCCCCAGCACCTCCACAGGTATTTTCTCAAGCAGTTAGATATTTGAGACTGTAGAGGAGGTCTAGTCACTGGGATGCTGGTAAAGAACCATTTGTAGGGTCTAGCTCTAAAAAAAAAAATTAAAATCTTAGTCTTACATCTTCCTGAGGAGAATCTCAGTTTAGGAATACATTCATCTCCTAATCTCCTAAAGGTCTCAGTATTCTTTTACTAGGACTCTACTTGCATTTAGATTCATCTTCTCTCTAGAGGTTTCTTTTGGAATAGAACTTAAGCAGAGAACTGTTTTTAACACTCCTTGTGCAGTATTAGTACTTTGAAAATGTCAGTGTCCTCTGGTATGGCTAAATGGAGGTGACATTCCATCCAGCTGTGCAACATTTATGCTGACACCAGCCCAGCAAAGTTGATTTCTGTCCTAATCAGGGAGGAGGTCCTAATCAGGGAAGAGGTGTTTCTGCCTAAGCCTCAACCCCCTCTACAGTCTCAAAGCAATTTGTACATAAATTCGATATTTGCAAAGAAATTGTTAAAAAAAATACTAAGTGCAAGTAGATAGGACGATAATGTGTGAATTGATAGATAGAATTGATTTGTGGATGGCAGTAGCTTAAGGGATGAATTGTCCCCAGTTTTGACTGTGAGAGGTATTAGATCACATACCTTTAAAGAAATTTGCTGCAAAGCCTGCTTTATTGATGGTTGCATCAGATGCAAACTTCATCCATACTTTGTTTGAGCTGGATTTGATGTCTTCTGGTTTCTCATAGCCACAGAAGTGGCCGAGGAGGGGGCTCTGCTCAGTGAGGCCGTCTCGGATCTCCAGGTAGTCGTAGGAGCAGGCATCGTGCCACTCAATCTGCAGTGGGAAAAGTGTCTGTCTGTACCTCACAGTGAGAGCTCTTCAGCCAGGCTAGTCACACAGTTAGACTCTGGCCACAGACCAGCCCCCAAACAACTGACTACAGCCAAGCACTTGCTGTGGCTGCCACTGAGCTCTTGTGCAGCTCAAATCGCATTCGAGCCTAGGCACATCTCAGTTCTGCCACTGCTTCGTGGCTATCCTGCAGTGAAACCCAGCCCCTGACCATCCACAAACTGTTTCTGCAAGAGAAGCTGTAAGAAACAGAGCAGAACAACGGCAAACAAAAAGGTTCAAGGAATAGCCATGGTGAGGCAGTAGTGTCAGCCCTTTACAGGACAAACATGGTGAGTGCACACAAGCCACAGGAGCCTGTGGGATGGATGAGATATAGGCACCAACCAAGGTCCTGCCCACTCCTGTCTGTGACTTAACATCAGCAATCAGAGACTCATCGCTGGCATGTAGTTCAGAGTGTAAGACATCCTATAACCAGCAGAAGAAAACTTTGTGTGACCTCTTCAAAGTCTGTCTGCCATCTGGGAACACGATGTTCCTTTGGAGAGTCACATCCTGCAATCTGACAATTCCCAGTGACATCAACTAGACTTTTTCTTGATTGTGACCATTCACTTCCATTTGACCAGAGTGAAAATTTAAGGACTCATGAGTCCCCATCTAACATCATCAACACTTTTGAGTTCCTTCTAATTCCTTCTGTCTAGAGTAACAGTTTTTGAAAACTCAGCGTATTTTAAACTTCAAAAATCAAAATCTCTGAGCAAATATCTGGTAAGGTAAATGGTACTCTGAAGTAGTCAAACAATTTCTTTATTATTACTATTCTTCTTATTATTATTTTCTTGTTCATTTCAAAGGGCTTGTAGAGGCAAAATAATATCTCTAATATAATATGCAATGACATTTCTCACCTCAAAGGCTTGGAACGTGATTCCTATGTGAAAGCCCTCAGAAACTGTGATCTTCCAGATACACTCTTTAGAAGGTCTGTAGTCATCTGGGTAATTGGGAGATTGGATCTGGCCAGCATCTTTGTGTATTTCTCCACCACAAATAGCTTCATAAAAAACAAACAGCAAACCCATGAGATTGCAAGCTTCTCTCTAGGTAAAGCCCACTCCATACACACCTTTCTCATCAAATCTGTTTCAGTATTGCTTACTATACAAAGGCAACACACAAGTCATAGATGTTTTTAACATTTTGTCTTCTAACAGTGTCTCCTATCTTGCTGTCCTAATGTCCTCAGGTGAACTCACTGGGACAGAGATTTTTTTATACATTTGTGTTATTCACACTCCTGCTCACCTTCATATCCCCTGGAAACCTGCTACCAGCACAAAGAACCAAGAAAAGCCGGGGGTGAGGGTGTGGGAGAGGGGAGAAGTTGCAAATCTAATCCAGCCACACGATGGCAATATTTACAAGCACAACTTGAGCTGTTCACCACCAGCCCATAAGGCTGACTGCTGTGCATGAAAAATTAAGTTTTACTGCCAAATATAAGAGTAAGTTTAAATACCAAAATAGAAAACTTAATGGAAATCTAGTTTAACACAATACTAGTGAATATCTTGAAGAAAACAGCAGCTCAGCAAAATCGTCTGCAAGACTATGTAAGAAATAAAAGTAAGATCACAGGCTAAAACCTGTGTTACCCTTGATGCACAACACACATCTACAAAACACATGAATGTTTTGGCTCTGCCTAAACTCAAGGAAACAAAAAGCACCAGCAGGAAGTAACAAGAGAGATGCTACTGCAATGACACCTGCCAAATATCAGCCATCCTCACCCTTGGCTTCTCCCCACAAGGCACTGCACTGCAATTCAGATATGGCTCTCCATGCAGTGTCCTGCAGATTGCTTGCATTACAGGGTAGCACTGTCTTGGTCTTGCATTGTAAGCTGCTAATGTAACAGAGTTAAAAGCACTGCTTCATTAGTGCAGCCAACCTCTGTCTTACAGAATCAGTGCTGAAGCACCACCAAAAAGTTGCACCCAAAAATCCAGCTGCAGAGCACAATTTAGATTGCAATTTCAGTTCATATATTCAGTGCTACCACTGGTGCTTGAGAAAACCTCTGAAGGACCCTTTAAAAAACTCTCCCCCACCCAACAGAAAGAGGCCTTCAAGAGCAGAGGACTTTTTTTTCCTAAAAACAAATGAAACTGACAGCCAACAAATAATATTTTCTCTATCCACTGCAGAAGTTCACACTGACATACAGCTGAGTGTCAACTACACTTGGAAGAGCCCTACTGCAAAATGGAAAGAACATCTACGGAGAGAGTCCAAGAAGATGGTAATGACAGCACATTCAGGGCTGCCAGCAGTGCTGTAGGACAAAACCACCACCATCTTCCCATCTTAAATCTCATGAAAGAAAGGGAACAGAATGACTGAACTAAGAGGACACCTTCACTACATAAACTGTCATTTAGGATCAAGTAATTCTACCATCATGTGGCTGCATGCTTCTGCCTCTTTCCTCCCATCCTCTGAAAACTTTAGGGCCAAGACTTGGAGGAATCCAAGCCCAAAAATCAGTCCTCACCCACAGTTTCCAGGAAAGTTCAGATGCATGAGCGTTCATGTACACTGTCACTAAAGCAGAAGACAGAGGAGCAGTGCTAAATTTGAGGGAGGAGGTCAAAAGAAAAAGAGGAACTTACGGCATCAGAGAAAGATTTTGGACAAAAATTGATAGAAAATTAAACAATTATATGCAATCCCTCCTGGAAATAAAAGCCACCTTTATTGCCTAAGCACAGAAGTCACAAAACACCTGAGCAAGCCACTTTCCAAAGGGCATTATCAGAACTTGCCTAAGAGGGAAATAGGGATTAAAGGAGACTTTTGGAAAATCTCCTATTTCAGCAAATAAATTATGGAGAGACATGTAGATAATCTCTCTACCTGCTGTTCTGACAAGAGGAGGCTGAGATATCCAGTGCTTAAGCATTCCCTTCATCATCCAGAGATGAGAATGAAACTGTGCAATGAGCCATCACTGTGTCTGCAGTACACGCTGGTTTACACCAGTCATACTCTCTGCTTGCTCTCAGGCAAAGCCACGGATTTGGCAGCCTTACAATGGGAAATTGCTTGCAGGAAAGGGTTATATAAAAAGCCACTCTTGAAGAGGTAGGAAAACATGAACTTGGAGTTTGTTTGACCACTGGATGCACATTCTACCTTCAGTTGCCCTATTCAAAAATCAAGTGAAGCAAGCTCATATTTACTGAATCTTTAGGGATCACTTATTAATCAACAGGAAATATGGGAAATCATCAAGGGAAAACAAAGTCACTTTGCAAAGTGACTTTGGAATGCAGCCAATGTAATTTTTTTTTTTCTTCCAATACCATTTAGCAATATGAAGGATGATGCCATACACACTAATTTGATCACTTCTAATTCCAACAGACTGCCATAAAAGGGGTGTTAAAACCACATGGTCCAGGCAACAGCTGCTTTTCAGGAGAGATGTTTAAAAAAACCCAACATCAGGCAAGCTACTTCTGTCTCTGGGGCAACAATTCCTGCAGAAACCAGATATTTCTCCTGTGAAACAGATTTGTAAGCCCCAAACTGCTGCGAAATCCCCATATGCTTTATTTGCACTTCCCCAACAGTCTCATGTTTGCTTCACTTCCCTCTGTTAGCATCATTATTCATGAGTTTATGGGACACTTGGGCACTGGGCTTCCAGCACTATGCTTGCTCCTGTGGCTGAAGAAAGAAGATGATGCAATGTCGGTATCAATACAGTCAACCTCAACACTGTTGACAACACTGGTATTTCTAAAAAAAATGCCTGCTGCCCAGAAAACAATGAGGGCTTTTAAAACATTTTAGAACCATTACTGCAAAAAACCCCAAGCATATATGGAAATAGGAAGTTACTGTTTTTTAATGACTGTAGTAGTATTGTTCCTGCACTGAAGTGGTTTCATCATCTCAGTGCTCTGCAAGTTTCTAAAATACCTGACCTGTAGAAGATCTGACATGCTAATTTCCAATTTTCTGTAAGTAAAACAAAAGGAGAAACAAAAGACTAATCTTTGAATTTGAGAAAAAAAATTTCAACCAACCAAACAAAACCACCCCAAGACAATCTGTATTAAGTGATATAAAATGTATGATCCCAAACAGAACGTTGCCTGTCAAAACACTGAAAGAAACTCTTCCTCCATACACTGCTGCTTGCAGGGGCTGGTTAGACCGAACAGAACCTGGCCCAAGTATGGAAGCTATTGCTTTGTGTTCCCATCTTGTTGTGCCCCTCAAAATGTGGTAATATAGTTGGAAAATTCATGTCTTGTCTACTGAAACAAGCCACAAAGTCTGTCAATTCCCATGAAAACAAGGACATAGCTGTATCTAACCACACAGTGCAGCAGAACTTCTGCTGATCCCATAAAGCCCTGCATCCTGTTCCACCTGCTCCATAATGTACAGACCTCTGGCTAAGGGTTGTACCTTCATAGAGCACAAAGAAGCCTTTGCCCAGGATGTTACTGCTGCTCCGGAACTCAATCCACAGCCTGCTGTCCGTGGAGATCACTGGATCAGGAATCTTGTCACCACAAAATCTACCTAGAAGGCAAGAAAGCAACAATAAGGATCTCTACAATCTCCTGAGGGACAGCACAGCATAATGGGCCCCTGTGATTCTGGAAAGCAAAGAGTCTTTGGTAAAGGAGTGTGCTTGTGTAAACATCTTTCACTTCCATCAGTTGTGCTTTTGAAAAAGTTTCCGTGTCCCCCCCTTCATTAATTCATATTCTTTTCCATCATTAAGTGAAATAAAGTTCTCTTCAGCTGGGAGCAAAATCCAGTTACAGATGAAGACTCTATTGACCTGGTAAATTCAAAAGGGCTCTTGTCTTGATCATGTAATTGAGCAAATGCACTACCATGGTGGGGAAGCATCCCCCTGTCCTTCTACAGATGTGGCATTAGGGAATGTCCTTTACACCTGCTAAGTCTTGAAAACTCCTTCAGCACTTTGCACTCAGGAGCAAGTACTCCAAGTCAAACCAAGGGCAGGACATGGCCATGCTGATGAGAAAAAAATCATTTATCTCATTCTCTGTTCAACAAATCCCAGTTAAGCTTCAGCAGTCATTTAATTTCTTTCGAGAGAAAGAGACCAGGAGCCATTTTGCTCCATGATTCCCCTAGCTTTGAGCTCTCTGGCATGTACCAGCACCAGTAAACTCCCTAATTTTGCCAGTAGGAATGAATCCTGAAACAGAACAACTGCAGATGGTGTCTGCAGCCTGGACAACCTCAACAGCCCCAATTTGGTGCTCCTATTTTGAAGCCAGAAGCTCCTCACAGAAACAGAGCAAGCACCAAGTGTGCACTGATAGGCAGGGACGTGCACTTGGGTCAGGAGCTTGCACAGAGCAAACATGGTTTTTCACTTCAGCTGACACCAGCAGGGCCATAAACTGAATTCACCGTGGTCACCCTGTCCAACTGAATCCCAGTTGGAATCTGACAAAGAGCACTTCTTCAGGTTTAATTCAATCAGGACAGCAGTGATAGGGATCCTGGCCTTTCAACACCAGGCAAAGGCATCTTTGAACAACTTCCACTGGGTAAAAACTTGGTTAATGCCTTACCTTCCAAGACAGCATCGCATTTCCCATTACCTGGCTGGGAATGGCAGTTTCACTACCAGCTTTTTTTTCTTGCAGAGTCACCCATCCAAATATTATCTTGGACCCAGCTTCACTCAGCTACTATTGTGCCCCTAACCTGCCCACTGCTGTTGGAGCAGTGTGGCAGTCTTGCAGTATATCAATAGCATCCCCCATCTCCACTCCCAAAGGGGATGCTAAAAACAGCATCAGCACTGTAAAGCTTCTTCCTCTAGGGTCACTGAGCAACTTCCTCCTGGATTTAGGCTTGGAGTTTAACAAGGGTGTCAAGAAGAGGAAACACAGATGAGGAACAAGAATGAGCAAGCTCCTCAGAATGTGATAAAGGGCCCATTCATAAAAAGTTATACACCATTTAAAGGCTGGGTTTTCACACACTTCCCTGGGAAAATATTCAGCACACATGTATTTTTTCTCTCCACAAGAAGCCCGTGCTTTCACAATTCACAGTAATCCCCCTCCTCACCCCCTGCTGAATTGCCGTCTGTCTGCCTCTCTGACCTAATTTCATGGGCTCAGCCCCATGCGGGAACCACGGCCACTCACGCAGAGTCTCCTTCCAGATGGAAACACTCCCAAGCCCACCTGCACTAGGGGGACAGGGAGGGGCTTGGCTTCTAAAGTACCTTTAAATTACTCAGCAGAAAAAAAAATAACGAGGAGCTAAGTTGCAGCTGGGGGAGCAATGTTACCTGACACATATGCAGCAGAGAACAGCAGTATATGCTGCCAACCCCAAAATAGGCAGTAAAGAGTAAAACCAGCTGCCAACTGCCCTGAAAGGGAGGCCCACTGAAACCTGGGAAGCAGCATGGCTTCAGCCTCAGCACCTCACCTGGTACCAGGGCTAGGGTGTCTAGTGGGGCCAAGGAGAGCACCCAAAGTTCCCTGAACTCTCTAACCCAATGCTCACTAGCCCAGTCCTGTGCTGCAGCATGGGGTACAGCACCTCTATCAGAGCTGGGGATGATGTTCAACCTGATTTCTTTCCTTTTAGGCAGAAGGGGCTGTTGCAGTGTCACATTTCACATGTTTGGGACACCAAGCTTCGCAGATGAGGTCAGGATCAGAGGCAGAAGCAAGGCAGGTGGGACTCTTGAACCATTCAAGGCGACAGAAGACTTACAGTTCTGATAGCAGGAGGCAGAGAAACAGGGAGGACACGGAGGAGCTGCACTTCGTAGAGATCTCGGGGAGCAGAAGCAGAGTAGAGTCCTTGCACAATTTGACATGGCATGGTCTAGCAAGTTCCCTGCTAGGACTACAGAGGCTCAAGGTACAAATACTGTGTATTTGTAAACACAAATTCATGAGAAATAATGGCAGGAGCTTGGGTCAGAAGCTGCGCAGCTGCTTCATTCTGACTGCCTGACAGTTCTTCCCCGGACTTAAGAAAGAGCAATAACAAAACTCCAGAGACTACATTTTTAGTCCCAGCCAGGGCCCTGGCTCACTTCCCTCCCTGCCTCATTTCTCAAGCTGGAAAAGGAAGGAATAAAGCCTCAGTGACCACAGGGCCTGGAGCACAGGTCACTGGGAGTGAATACAGCACACCGACATCTCTGGATGGAGACACTAAGGGATGGCCAATGCACAAGTAGGACCTAGGGTCCTTCCAAGTAAAGGAAAGTTTGTTTCTGTTTGTTTTCCCCACCCACTCTCCAAAGCATCAAGCAGAACACACAAAATGCAATTAAAATGAAATAACTACTCACCCAGTAACGGAGCCTTCCTCCAGTAGCCATCACGCACCTCCACATAATCATACCAGCAAAGGCGACTCTTAAATAAGTCCATCGATGTGAAATTTAACATGATCTGAAAGGAGAGAGTGCACATTTCTCTTTGGGGAGGGAGTTATTTTAAAGAGAAGACACTACAGGTTGTTCCATGTTTCATTTTCACTACAGTGCTGCCTAAGTGAGTAAGAAGGCAAAGACAGCTGGGCTGTTTGCAGGATTTGTACACCACCTTTCCTCAAAAAAGAAAGGGTTCTCAAGGTGTTTTAATGAAATCACGACAGCATATGACAGCAGAGAGCCCTTTACTATCAATTCTGTAATTCAAATTCAATACTTCTCAGTTACTAAAATGTTACTTGAAAAAAAGCCCAGCTCAGATTTTTAAAATTAAACCCTTTGGTTTTGACTAATGTGAAAATCATAGAGAAAGATGTTGTCACAAACCACACATATTTGGGGTCTATACCTGAATATAAATTATATGTGTAAGAAATATTGAATTTTGCTAATTAGGTTCCACATTCTGACCATCAAACTCACATCATCACTGTGATGCAATTGCATTCAGTGGCTTTAACAAACAGAACTTGGCATTAAAATGTTATTTTCATTTCCTTCCTCTCTAAGATGGATCACTGGCCTTGGTCTGGGAGGTCACCTATGGAGGTCACCATTGGCACCTACTTGTATTTTTTTTTTCTGGCGAGATTCGACCCATGAAATTAATTTACATCCAGAATCTGAACATAGTCACAGAAATGTCTTTATGTTAAAATGGATGTTCTCCCCCAAAGTACTGGTTGGGTGTGCAGAGTGCAGTTGTAATGATGTCACTCACTTTTTTTCACATTTTTGCAGTATTCTGACTTTAGACAGCAAAAGGAGATCAATCTGTTTCTATGCAGATGAATGCTATAAGCCCAATATCTGCTCTAAACTAACACCTCAGTGCAACAATTTGCACCACTCACTGCATTGAATTAAACAGGTAAATTGAAGCATTTAATCTGAAATCAATGCTTTATTTCCTTTTTCAACACTAGAGGTTCAGCATTAATTAGATGCTGGGTCCTTCCCGACACAACTCTGAAGAGGCTGAGAAGCAAAGGGAGAGTTTATAGTAGATTGACACCAGGAAACTCTCAGTGCTACGGTTGTCAAACCTGGACAGCTCTTGGCCCTCCTGCCCCAGCGATGCTCTCCCTGCAGCTGGTGGCAGGAGCTCAGCATGGCATGGGACTGGGCTTGCAGGTGACAGAAACAGGTCCTGGAGCCCGGCAGCTGCTGCAAAACAAACGAGCTCTGCGCGTCTCGGTCCGAGTGCGAGCCTTAAGCGTGTCTGCAGGGTGATCCTCAGCAAAGTCACTCTGCCAAGGAGGGGGCTGCTCATTCCTGCAGCCTGCCATGGCGTGACAGGCCTGAAGGGCTGGTGTTGCTGGATTAAGGAAAGATTGCATTTCTACAGGAAGATCAATAAAACAAAAGGAGCTGGGAGGAAGGTGGACAGGGTGGGTGATTGATGTGCAGCGGGGCTTGGCGTTTCCAGGCGGAAAGTGGGAGTGCCCTGACAGGGACATTCTGCCTGCATGACAGGGGCAGGCCACGGATGTCACTCACAGCTCCTCAGCTCCCTTTGGGACCCCAGATTGCAGCACATTTTATCTAACTCATCTGACTGGCTTTGGAATGTGTGCTTGCCAAAGCTAACAGGTGGCAGGAAATGTCCAGGCAGGGTTTAGTCTCAAACTGAGAGGGAGGATCAGAGATCAACACACAGCCCAGATATGTGAGGGGCTCTGCTCCAGCATCACCACTTCTCTCCTCCAAATCACATATTCCTGACTCCAGCTCTCTCCTGAGTGGTGCTCAGGAGCCTTTCCAGGCTCCATTCCTGCACGCCAGGCATGCAGAGATCTTCTGGCAGGTTCTAACACTGTCATCACAGGCAAAACCTCACATGAGGGAAGTGCAGAGTATACCTTGTGCTGCTGTGGCACCTACCTTCTCCCCTGGGGTCACCGAGATCCTCCAGACACAGTGGGAATAGGAGGGGTAGCCATTTGGAAAGCCAGGGGCTGAGAAATTACCTGTTGAATCTTGCAAGGTCTCTCCACAAGCTGCAGGAGAGGGGAAAAAAACCGATCAACAAAAAGGAGTGACTCTGAAAGACATCAGGGTCTACCAAACTGACTGCTCACGGCTGCTGTGTGCGGGCTGGTGGCTGGCACTCCAACAGGGCTCATCCATGGTACTGGCCAAAGGTCACTGACCACCTGAAGCCTTGCCAAAGGGCTGATGTGAAATTTGTCAGAATTCCTGGGATAGATGATGATCAGTGCCAGGACATATGAAACAGCTACTAAAGAAGAACCCTTCCTTCATCATCCTTCCACATGCCAGCACTTTCAGGTTTCAGTTGAGGAATATCTCATTCACTAATCAAATGCAAAGTATTAACCCCATCCCACTTCACAACTCCACAACTGCTGCCAGCAAATCTGTTTTCACTTCATTACAAGCTGCTCAATGAAGTTCTCCTTAGTTACCATTGTGCATTTTCTTTTTTGGACTTAAATCATCCTAACAAAAGCAGGGCAAGTCCCTTCACCTTCATGTTTCTGCTGCCCAGCACCTTCCTGGCCACTACACTGCACAGGACAAAATATGAGCACAGCAGTCCATTGCTCTTCAACTTCCTGTTTTGTGGCCTGTTGCAGTTGATGAAATGTAGATCCCAGAGTGACTTTTGGGAAGCAAAGAATATGCACATGCATATGATCCTTTAGGGAACTGCAGCTTCCAACATCTGGAAAAGCTGTGACTACTGTAGTTCTGCTCTCTGAGACAGGATGGCTGAGCTGGAACAAGGAGGACCATCCACATCTGCAGAGCACCTGACTGGCTGGCTGGCTGGGGGGACCACAAATATCAAGGCTCCCGTTTCCTTTACAGTGCCCACCAGACATAACCAGATGCCAATTGCAAGGAGCAGGGACCTTGGCTTGCCTGCTTCCCAGCTGTTTCTCCAGTTTCACAACCAACTGATATTATAAAGCTCCACTGGACCTGGAACTCTGTTTCCTCAGAGATGGCAAGGTAGCCCCCAAAAATCCCTGACTGAGCAGCAGTGCTTTGAAAGATCCACAAGGCTTTCCCTTTCTCATGGAAATGCCAGGGGTTGTTTCTCTGCTTGATGCTATCACAGGGAAGTTGTGCAGCTGTGATTACATTTAGATGGTGGGTGTGCAGTTGGAGGTAAAAAGAGACAGGTTCCATTGAAAAAAGTGTAATATGTTCAAGCAGGGGAGAAGGAGTCACCTAATCTGCAATTTCTTCATTTCCCTAAGGAAGTCTGATCCACAGCTTGACAGAGCAGACTAGATGAAGAAATGTGGTGACACAGAAAGGAGCTTTTCAGTATTTTTTTAATAAATAGGGGATTCCAATTCAGAACTCACCAGGATAAATACATGTTCTTTTTCTCTGCTCAAAAATCTATTTAAACAAACACAAAATTATAAAGGGAGCTCAAAATCAGAGGAAACATGCCCAACATGAGCATAGTGATAGGAGATTATTGCCCTCAGATGAGCCATAGTGAAGGTTTCCAACAGGCCAGACTTAATTCTCCCAGAGTGCAATTACACAATGACTGGCATGACCCTGTGATTATGGAACAGGTACTATTGTGTCTAAGACTTGCAAAGACTACCTTGCTGAAATAAGAAAGCAGACCTATCTAACCCTCTGACTCCCCAGACCCTGCGCCAGGCTGGCCCTGCAGCATGGAGCAAAGTGCAGAGCCGGGGAAGCACAGCAGTGAGCAATGCATCTTTGTGGGGAGAACACAACCTCTTGCAGAGCACCCTCAAAAGCAATATGACTGTCCTCCACTTAGCAGCAGAGAAGACAAGAGGCCCAAGAAAGCAACTGTTTGGCACTTCTGGGATCCAAGAAACTGAGCAGGTAGACAGGAACAGAGGTGAAAAGCAAAGCAGTAAGGTGAACACTTCAGAAGTCATTTGTAAATGAAGCAGTTGGGTGACAGGCACTTACAGCTCATCAGCTGGTTACTGGTACACTGTATCTTTTTGAAAATGCCCAGAGAACTGCAGGAAATTATATAATTCAGGACCATTCTCAATTTACTGTTTAACCATTCCTGCACAATTAGCACAGCTACAGAAGCCTCTTTCCTTTAGCACAGCATCAGACAGCAGGATGAGCTGTTTTAAAGCTTTTGTAGTCACTGTAGTCATCAAATCCTCAACTGTACAGCCATAGCAAATCTAGCATTAACTACTCTGTAGCAGACTGCAACTTGCCTTCCAGAAATTCCTTCAGCAAATTTCATTTGATTTCACCTGGCTTGCCACTAACTTTAACCCAGCAGGTATAAGCTTTGAGGAATTAAGAGCAATTTAGACCAGCAGGGTTTTAGAATGGACAAGCTGAGCAAGCCCTAACTGTAGCAGGCACATGAGCTCCAGTCTAATGAGCTGGAGAGCCCTGTTCCTTACAGCAGACACAGCAGTTGTTCTGGCTGATTCCAGTGCATGCCTGAAACTCATCCTCCACCATACCAGCTCTTTTTTTTGGAGATATTATTAGGTATTCTCAGATGGAGACTCTCTTTGTAAAAGGGAAGCCATCTGCCACTCAACTTCTGAATTATGTTGCTGCATTTTACCCTAAAATCCTCAGCTTGCCTGCCGAACAAAGCGTCTTCATCCTAGTCTCATTTAGACTCTGCTTGCACACACAGATGAAGTCCTTTGGTTTTGAACCCCTTTGCTTTGTATTTTGCAGAGGAAGAAAACTTTCCAAGCTACAGATTCAAACAGCAGAAGAAGATGTCACTGTCATTAAATATGTTGCACCTCTTCTCCTAAGACGCAACTTGTGCATAATTCTTAAGGAAAAAAAAGGCAGAACAATGGGTATTTGAAAAAA
Organism: Emberiza elegans; assembly: GCA_024865655.1. Taxonomy (NCBI): domain Eukaryota; kingdom Metazoa; phylum Chordata; class Aves; order Passeriformes; family Fringillidae; genus Emberiza; species Emberiza elegans. Next base: position 20,017,241 of record JALJVW010000241.1, on the reverse strand, counting down.
AAAGTTTAGTAGGCTTAACTCTCTAATTATTTTGCTGCCTAATATGTTCTGAACTGCAATAACCTCTGGTAAAGCTATGTGAAAAAAATAAAAAGTAGGAAAAGTTCTACTTCACAAATGGAAAACTTGAGACTCACAGAAGAGTCCTCATTTTAAAGAAAATTGCTTTGTAGCTTTTAGTTAGTACCTCAAGCCAAAGTGGCTTTTCAGCTTGCCTTGAGAAATCTAAATCTGTAATTGATTCCTCCAGCTATGGGAATGAAAAGCCTGGCTGGATTAAGTCTGACTCCATCAAAAAACATAGTGCAAAACAAATGAACTCCTAAACTAATCCATGAGATAATTTTGCAAGAACATTTTATTCAACCAAAATCAATTTAGAGATAATGATGAGGTAAAAATGTAATTATGAGGTAAAAAGAAAAAAGAACTAATAGGCCTAAAAGTTATACAACCATTTATAAGATAAAAGCAGTAATCTTCAAACATACAGACCCTGAAGCCCTCAGAATTCATTCTAGACCCTTATGGACTCATACTTTCTGACCTGTAGTTGGACACAGAAAAACAGTGGACTTGCACACCAACTATCCACCACTTTCCAGGGCCTCAATCTACCAGACATCTTTCCACCATTTTGCTAACTCCTAATCCCCACTCTGTTCATAGCCTTGTACATCAGTTTAATTTTCTACAAATAGAGCCTACACTGGAGCAATCTGAAGGCCTAAACCCAACAAGAATACTGGAAAAGTACGTTATAACAGGAGACACATCTTAGGGATGTTCACTTCTCCCCCACGGCTCCAGCATTTGACAGTCTGTGTTTCCCAAGCGTCTTTCCTCAAAGGGCGCTGCTCTTGAACTCCAATGCCTTCCACATAAGCCATGTGTCTATGGTGAAGCAGGCTCCACGTCCCCAGGCCATATTTACCTGGGCACTTGTACAGCTTCCTTGCCTGGGCGATGTCCCCCTGGCTCAGGCGCACGCGCTGACCGATGGTCGGCCGCACCCCGTTGTCATCCCGGCGGGGAAGGATGGTGTCGAGGAAAACTCCTCTGAAGGGAAGATCAGAGACACAGAGCAGTGAAGCAGGGAAAGACACAATGAACAGAAAGTAGAGCTGGCAGGCCTCCCACACCCATCCCCCTGACCATATATCCCATGCTAACAAGCAGTAGTGGTTCAGCTTCTAATAACTGCTAACTATCTCAAGACAGCCTGCTCAGTATAGCAGACAGTTTCCAAATGTACAAGCAAGTCTGCCAAGCCAAATTCCTCTTGGATATCTCAAAATTGCTGCTGCCTCTGTTTGAGGTAGCACATTCCTTGCCATAAATCAGAAAAAGCAATGAAATATTGCTGCAGACAGTTCATGGCACATCTGGCTCAGCTGGAGCACAGATCTGGCATTTAAGCCAAAGCAGAGGAAGGGGAATTTTCCTAGCAGTAGATGGGGTGGGCTGGCAGTGTCTGCCACAGACAAGAGGAAAAGATCATGCGCTCTAGCTTTGTTCTATATGAGTTTCCAAGCTAGTAACTCCACTTGTCTCTACCTCTTTTCACTTGCTACTATATTTCTTCCATGTGCTCCACACTCAGGAGCTCTTTACTGCACTTCAGATCTCAGTCCAGTGAAGGATTTAAGCTCAGGCCTCACTTCTATCAAAATGCAGTCCATGTAGCCAAGCAAGAGCTTGCACACAAAAGAGACCCCAAGGGAGCATTAGGACTAGGGAAGGAGGGAGGGAATCAGAAACCTCAACTCCAGATTGGCAAAATCCAAGCTCTTGCAGCCAGGCTGTCCAGTCCACAGGAACCTTTCACTGCACCCCTGAATGCCAAACAGGCTTGGGGATGCCAAGGCTAACACTGAGCTTTACCTTCAGCACCAGCTCAGTGAGGCACACTGCTCTTTCTGAAGGACAGCATACAACTGTCCAGAGAGCCCAATGGGAAATCAGGGCAGAAGCAATCATTTTAGTGCTGCCTAGTCCAGAGGTGGGGAGGGAAGGGGGAAATTGTTTTGCAAATACTCAAACTGAAGAAAGAAATAGAGGGAAAATAATTTAATCTGCTTTGAAAACTGGAATCAGCTGTTGCATGGGAGATGTTGGCATTTTTTCAGCAGTAGAAAAATTCCTGATCAGCACCAAAACAAATACTTACAAGATCTGAGGTGAGTCCTGCAAATTTCAATTTATAAATTCAGTTTGTTATTCTAAATGCCAACTGCATGCCTCAGGCTGAATTTAAGTTTTTGTATTGAAAATTAATCCTCCGATTCCAGAAACACCACAAGCATAGAAACAGGTCAGTTTGCTCACAGTAAATTTTCAAGCCTCCTCAGGAGTTCATAGAAGAACTCAACATTTGGCAGGGACATACTTCTGTGGCCTCTGAAATGCTTTCTGCAGATCTCCAGGCTCAACCAGGGAAGAATGACAGTGTTTAATAGAAAAACCACCACTTGCACATGCAAAGTTTTGATTCCTTTCCCCATTCCAGCCCTCACAGCTGTGCACTCACAGCCCTCAGCTTTCGGCATGTAGTATATACCTCAGGTACTGCTCACACAACACAAACAACCCACACAACTTCACACTACCCTTGCTACCTGCCAAACACATTTTCTTCTAGAAGGCTGTACTCTATGCCAAGGCAGTAAGATTTTTGGTTTTGCTTTTTCCTCCAATTGATTTTTTTCTCCTTTCATGTGCATTGCTGAACATGATTCACAACTACAGAGCAGTAAGTACAATTTCTCTCATTTTACATCGAAGGAACCAAGAACAGGAGAATCTGTCTGGCCTAAGCCACACAAACCCCACAAGTCTCATGCTGTCCACCCAAACCTCATCTGCTTAGAAACACTTGGAGTGTAAAGTTGCACATTTGGTGAGTGCCTCTAAAAATGCAAATACTTCGACTCAAAAGTTAATAAACAACAAACAGACATCATTAAACAGAGCAGCTCAGGAAGTCTAACACCAGAACCACGTTTGAGTAAAATATCTAAACTCTCCTCTCAGTGGTAGGAGAAGAACCCATGAATTCTGGATGCCCCATTCTCTTGCTGTCCAGGCACAGGCAGAACATGCATTAGCTGCCCAATGCAGTGTAAGCCAAGCAAAACACCCCACCACTCCTAGCAGCTAAGAACAACAGAGTCTGACAAGAGACTCACACAAGTCATTAGCATCTGCACAGACCCTGAACATGCAAAGTGCCAGGCCAATGCTATGAAATTATCAGTTGACATCAACAGATGCTAAACATTCATGTCCCAGGAGACAGGGTAACAAAAACCTAAGTATTTGAGTGCCTAAGAGCACTCAAGGAAGGAGATACTCAAGGCAGGTTAAGGACCCAGCTGCAGGCAGCCACCTCGTGTCTCCATGTGCAGAAGAGAGACAGCATGACTCTTCATGCAGTAAAACCTGTGGAGGATCTATGTATGTCTTGTGCAGGATCCGGACAGCGCATTGCAAACACAAGACGCGCCTCCTGGGCATGGAGGCAGTGCTACCTACGCCCTCATTTGAACAGGAGCTTTGCAGAGGTCATGTTTTGTAACTCCAGACTCTGCTGTCAGGTCTACTAGCAAGCCACTTACTGAATGAAGGTAAACAGCTACTTGCTTAGGGCTTTGTGAAGGTTTAAACTTTCTTCTTGTTTTCTCTGCTTTGAAAACTGGAATCAGCTGTTGCATGGGAGATGTTGGCATTTTTTCAGCAGTAGAAAAATTCCTGATCAGCACCAAAACAAATACTTACAAGATCTGAGGTGAGTCCTGCAAATTTCAATTTATAAATTCAGTTTGTTATTCTAAATGCCAACTGCATGCCTCAGGCTGAATTTAAGTTTTTGTATTGAAAATTAATCCTCCGATTCCAGAAACACCACAAGCATAGAAACAGGTCAGTTTGCTCACAGTAAATTTTCAAGCCTCCTCAGGAGTTCATAGAAGAACTCAACATTTGGCAGGGACATACTTCTGTGGCCTCTGAAATGCTTTCTGCAGATCTCCAGGCTCAACCAGGGAAGAATGACAGTGTTTAATAGAAAAACCACCACTTGCACATGCAAAGTTTTGATTCCTTTCCCCATTCCAGCCCTCACAGCTGTGCACTCACAGCCCTCAGCTTTCGGCATGTAGTATATACCTCAGGTACTGCTCACACAACACAAACAACCCACACAACTTCACACTACCCTTGCTACCTGCCAAACACATTTTCTTCTAGAAGGCTGTACTCTATGCCAAGGCAGTAAGATTTTTGGTTTTGCTTTTTCCTCCAATTGATTTTTTTCTCCTTTCATGTGCATTGCTGAACATGATTCACAACTACAGAGCAGTAAGTACAATTTCTCTCATTTTACATCGAAGGAACCAAGAACAGGAGAATCTGTCTGGCCTAAGCCACACAAACCCCACAAGTCTCATGCTGTCCACCCAAACCTCATCTGCTTAGAAACACTTGGAGTGAAAAGTTGCACATTTGGTGAGTGCCTCTAAAAATGCAAATACTTCGACTCAAAAGTTAATAAACAACAAACAGACATCATTAAACAGAGCAGCTCAGGAAGTCTAACACCAGAACCACGTTTGAGTAAAATATCTAAACTCCCCTCTCAGCGGTAGGAGAAGAACCCATGAATCCTGGATGCCCCATTCTCTTGCTGTCCAGGCACAGGCAGAACATGCATTAGCTGCCCAATGCAGTGTAAGCCAAGCAAAACACCCCACCACTCCTACCAGCTAAGAACAACAGAGTCTGACAAGAGACTCACACAAGTCATTAGCATCTGCACAGACCCTGAACATGCAAAGTGCCAGGCCAAAGCTATGAAATTATCAGTTGACATCAACAGATGCTAAACATTCATGTCCCAGGAGACAGGGTAACAAAAACCTAAGTATTTGAGTGCCTAAGCAGCACTCAAGGAAGGAGATACTCAAGGCAGGTTAAGGACCCAGCTGCAGGCAGCCACCTTGTATCTCCATGTGCAGAAGAGAGACAGCATGACTCTTCATGCAGTAAAACCTGTGGAGGATCTATGTATGTCTTGTGCAGGATCCGGACAGCGCATTGCAAACACAAGACGCGCCTCCTGGGCATGGAGGCAGTGCTACCTACGCCCTCATTTGAACAGGAGCTTTGCAGAGGTCATGTTTTGTAACTCCAGACTCTGCTGTCAGGTCTACTAGCAAGCCACTTACTGAATGATGGTAAACAGCTACTTGCTTAGGGCTTTGTGAAGGTTTAAACTTTCTTCTTGTTTAGTTGCCATTTTTAGGTCTTGACAGCTGTAAAAGAAATTGTTTCATGATACAGCAACATTCAGTTTAGATTGCTGCCCTGTTGTAAGGAATGCACCAGGAAATAAAAGCCTGCAGCCACACTCTGCACAACAGGCAAATTTCTGACCTAGATGAGAATAGAAGTTCCAATGGTAAAAACTTGTTCCTGATGTCATTACAGCCTCTTGTGCCATACTCCTACTTCTATTAGCCACAGACAAAAATGAGAGGCATATTATGCTATGAAATGCAAAGAGCTGACTCTACACCAATCCTCAAAAGTATCACTGGAAATGATTTCTACTGCTGGGACTCAAGAAATCTCAGAAAAGCTATACCTTTCTGTCCTAGGTAAATAGTTTAGAATAAAAAGGGCCCAGGATTTACAGCAGCATTTGACCATGGCAAGCACCATATGATTTACTATCATCAATATTGACTGTTAAAATTTAAAAACAAGGTTGTACTAAGTGCCAGGTAAGAATTGCTACAAGAGAGTAAGTCGGAGACATGACTGTGTCCTTCCCTGCTCACTCACACATCCCATCTCCACTGGTCAGGTGCTCACACCATCTTCTGTCAACTTTCTGGTGTCTGCTAATGCATTAACACACCCAATGCAGCCCTTCCCTTGCAGGCCCAAGCAGGAACTCTCTCTCTTTCCTAGCCACTGATCGTAACGAAATTTGCTGGAACTTAAAATCTTCATGGACTCTGTGCTTGCATCAGTTTGGGTTGCAATTGGCCAGCAAACCTCAGTGAGGTGGGAAGGTCAGGTGCACACACCCAGCAGTCTCTCTGGCTGGTCAATGCACTGCTCCCTTGGGGGAGCAGATGTCAAGACAGGTCTTGGCAAAGCAAAAGCCAATTCCAGCCCTGCTTATTTGTGCTGAGAGCACAATCAGCCTACCAGGGCACTTAGTGCTCAGTTCAATTACTGCACAAAGACTGCAACTGGGGTAAGGGTGGGTCACACAGACAAAGAGCCTAAAGAAAACAGACTTATAAATCCTATCAAGCACCAATTTAAATCTAGCAGGACTCTTGCCATTTTTACCCATTTTGGCCCAGCAGTGCTCTGAAGGACCCTAGTTTTCAAGGGACACAGACTCAAAGGCATCCACAATATGAATGGCAGTAATAACTTAATCCTGCTTTTGTGCAGGACAATTCAAACCATTAAGAGTTTAGCAAATGCTGGGAGGGTCCAGCAGATGCTTCAAGGGAAGAAAAATTGTTTGCTTTGGATATCTAATGCAAAGAAATCTGCGAAGTCTGCAAAGCACCCCTGCCCAGGCACCATTTCCTCCTGCCACAACAAGCAGCATTTCAGCAATTTTCCACTGCTTGGTGTGAAGTTGTCAAAAGAAAAGCACAAAACAACGGGCTTGGCCCTTCAAGAATACAGGGGAGCAAGAAAATGTAAAAAGTCACAAAGACATCTTTAATTTTGGCAACAAAAATTTTCCAAGAGTGTGAATACTTCCACTGTACCTTCCAACCCCTTTACTTGCTGTATATAGTGACAGAAAGCTCTTGGGAAAGAGCAATAGTAGGATTTATGGAAAAAACTTCTAACAATGCAGCAAAATGAATCTGGTCATCCAGTAACTCTCATTCCAAACACAGGACATAACTGTGTTTGTATCACCTCTCTATCCAGTGGAGCAGTGTGATCAGAAAATGGGCTCCACCTGGAGGTATGAGATGGGAGTCAAGGACAAACAGCCTGTGCAGAAACTGGCATTTAGTTGGGGCAGGACTGAAAACTGCTCCATGGAAAAACCCAGACACACAGAACCACACAGCTGCAGAAGCCATGATTGAAAGCTCATGCATAAATGGGTAAAAAAACCACCCAAGCAATTAAAGATCATGATCTAGAGATCAACTCTCCCTCAGCACAACCACTAGACTCTGATGGCTGTATCGTGACTCCAAAGCATAAGCTGGACAACCAAGAGATTCAAAGCTTGTTCCAGTATTCCCAACGTGCACACGGGCAGATATGCACAGATACACATGTGCTGCCTGGGAAGGCTGCAAAGAATGTCAGCAAGGCTTTGGAAACTCTGAGATTACCAGGATACTGAGTAAATACAGTGATAAGGGAAAACAGTAGTCCACCATACTACACCCACCTTGCTTCTTCAAATGTTTTTTGAGCCTTGCAATGCAGCAATAGATCAGAGGTCTCCTTCTAGGCTCTATATCTATATCCCGCAGAGTCAACCACAACTACAAAAATGGTCCTAAAGGACACATAACCTTGAATTATCACCTGGAGAATGTGTTCCTAGCATAGTGCATGATGCTGTCAAAGTCATAGGTCTCTCCAAGTGAGTTCACTTCCCCAGCTTCCATCTTCAAAAAGTTGTATTCCTGACCTGTGATGACAAACCAAAAGGAAAAGAAACAAACCACTCTTAAGAACAAAAAAAAAGAAAATTTCTACCTGTGGGAGCCTAGAATGAAATGGATATGCTCCTCTGTTTCAACAATTCCAGCTGGACATCCAAAATTTCTATTCATCTAGCTATTTTGACCCTTACTCTACAGCATTATTTCTTGTTCTCTATCCCAACCCTCAGACCACCAGCATTTTCCACAAGTGTAGCAAGAAAGGTTTCTACGCAGCCAAAAGCCAGGTGGAATAACCTGAAGCGTGATTTTACCTTGCTGTATGTTCTCTCTGATGATAGTGACATGCTGGTCCCTGTCAGGCCGTGTGTGCTCGTGCCAGAAGCCCACCACATGACCCAGCTCATGAGCCACAATACCAAACTTGTCGCAGTTCTTTCCAATGGAGATTGCCTGGGGGCCCCCTCCTCGGCGACCCACGTAGGAGCAACACCTGGAAAAGAAAACCCACAAAGCCATCAGCACATCAATGACTTGAGGAACTCTAAAACACAGGAACAGAGCATGGCATCTGGCAGGGTTCAGGACAGGCCTGCAGTTGCATACACTATATGTACTTACATATAAGTACAAAGAAAACAAAGAAAAAAGTGTGTATCTATAAACAAGCACATGTACACTTAAGTGTTATCCCAGGAAAAAAGAGTCCAGAAAGGCTTAGCACCTTCTGATAGTTTAGTAAATACTAAACTAGCCTAGCAATCCTCACTGAAAGTGGCCAGCTGCATCTCTGTGGCAGATTCTCCAAGCTAGCCATTGGTGTGTTCTGGGCTGGACTTACAAAGCCAGGTGTGACTGAAAGTGCTGTTTGCAATTGAGAGCTGCAGGGAATGTGTGCATCACTTACCCACATGTTCTGTAGGTGAACACAATGAAGCTCTCTTCATCAGTCCTCTCCACAAAGGTCACACAAGTGTGCTTCTCCCAGTGCCTCATTGCTTGCTTAAAGATAGCTCTTTGGGTTCCTGGAAAGGAAACCAAGAGGAGCAAACAATGAAGGCCAGGCTTTCAGGAAAATCTCTAACAGATTTCATCTGGATATGGAACAGTCAACCTTTCCAACAGCCAATCTTATGCCTGTAGACACCTCGTGGACTCTGGGGCCCACTTCCAGCTATAGCATTACTTTCCTGTATCATCTTTTCTCTCCTTGTACCTGATTAATCTACTGCTTTAAATAAACAGGTAGAAAACTTTACAGATTAAGTACATCAATATTTGTGGATATAAAACATGTCACCTTTCTAGGTACAGGCCATTCGGCAGAGCTGCCAGGTGGTCTGATCTGAACACCAGCTACTAAATGATGCGCCAAATTCGCTCTCATGACATGAAGTAATGATCACACACATCTTTCAAGACCCAGGAGTCTCATGAGTGCTACAGATGCTCCTCAAAACTAAGGCAAAGTTATTGCCAGGAACCCAGAGTACTTCAGCTCCTGCTCTTCCAACAGCAGAGAGAATGCTCTTCTGGAAAAACAGGGGGCAAGCACAGCTTAGAGGTGCTGGCCTCTAAAGAAAAGTGACTCAGTCACTCAAGTACTTCTTGGACTCCAAGAGATGAACCATCTCAGTGCACACCTCAGCTTCAGGCTTCCACAGTGCACAACTCCTTGTGCAATCATTCCCACCCCACCTCAGCAGACAGATTCCCAAGGACCTGTGTCTGTGGGAGAACTCTGCTCCAGAGACTTCCTGCACAGTTTGACACACAAACCCCACGGCAAAGAGAAAGCAGTGTTTTCACCACTGACCAGTGAAATTTCCTCCGATCACATAGGGGATGACCCCTCCAGGCCAGATCCTCTCGGCCCTGGCCGTGGTTGCCCTGCGCACTCTGGCAGAGGGGTGCGCATCCATCCCAGGCTCATCTGTGCGCTCCTTCCTCCTCGGGCTCCCTGCAAGCGTTGTGTTCTGCTTGCCGTCTGCAAGACAGAGTGGCAACACTGTTTAAATCCTCTTTAGCTCCACCTGCAGCCCTCAGGAAATACCCTGGAGCTTCAGAAAAAGATAAAAAGAAAAAACAAGGTGTTAAACCAAAACAGAAGTCATAGCCAGATTTGCCAGTGATTTTTTTGGGACTTTGAGACTGCTCATCTGTAGAAAACTGTCCCTTCTTGTTTTGGAGCCTCCATACACACCATGCCAAAGCTGTTCTCCCATTAGGATGTCAAAGCACATCCTTCCCTGTCTCTAGCCACTCCTTCTCTGCAACAGCAACTTCACAGATGGGGACACAGTACTCAAGGGGAACAGAAGGTGGGAATCAAGCCTAGATGTCACTGTATATTCTCAACTTGCCCTATCTATCCACTCATCTGCAGAGAATGGTTTCTTCTATTATGAACAGCCTTCACAGCAACAACTACTCATTTGAGTTGGCCTTGGAAGAAGGTGACAGACTCCTAACTCTGAAATCTGTACTGAAAAGTGTTACTTTGGTTTCACATACCAGGTCTTGGGTGGTTTGGAAATCTATAAAGATGGGACAGTCTCTGTTAGAGGAGGATGCTCAGGATGGGAAAAACAGAAGTGCAGATCTCCATCCATACTGCATCTCTTCATTTAATGAAAAGGAGCAAAAATACAAAAGGGAAAGCAGAAGGCATTTCTTGTTACAAAGAGTACAGGAGCCCTGCCTGTGTAGTGTCCAGCACTGGCCTTGAAATCTGCAAGAGGATTCATACAGGCTTCTAGGCAGGCCCTGTCCCTTGCCCTGCATTTGTGCTGCTGCAGCTCTGCTCAGATACTGGTTATGCCTACATGAGCTGCACTTTAATGTGCTGGCACCTTTACTCAAAAAATCCTTTACTCAGAGCTTCCTGGTTGTTCATCCCCTAACTGAGGTGCCATGGGCAACTCAAACCCTCGAAGCAGCCACAGTCCAGCTGAGCTGTACAAGCCTCTGTGTGCAGACACCACTGCTTAGATCAGCTCCCTGTGCTGCCCAGCCAACTCATCAGCTGGACTAGGGCAAAGGAATAACAGAGTACAGGGGTTGCCATGCCTTCAGAGAGTGCTGGCCTCAAGGGTCACTCCAAGGTGAACATCTTTGTCACTCTGAGGAGCAGCAGCACTGACGGTGGCTCACTGCAGACTGCCATGCAGCCCAAGACGATGGCAATTTGTATGTAAATCAGCAAGACCGGCCACAGCTTTGCTTCCCAAGTCAGAGACATGGGCTGCTGGGTTATTAAAAAGCACAGGTCCTGCTAAGACCTTCCTCTAGTGACTAGGGGGGCTGCTGAGAGCCTCTTCCCCTATTCATCCCTCCAGCTGAAGCACCAGTAAGCAAACCACTACTGTCAAGGCTGAGGGGATCAATACAATGGGAAGGAAATCCAGGCAGTGTAAGGGAATGAAAAGAATGAACTTTAAACCCTCCCTCCTGCTTCACCAGGTCAAGCCCTTCCTGCTGAAGACCTTGCTCTGAGCTGCAGGACAAAAACAGGAATTTGCCTTTTGTTCCTCTTACTCCTAAGCACCTTCCTGCCATTTCAGAAGCTCCCCATCCCCAAGCCAGCGGCTGGATCCTGGAAGGCAGATGCTCTGAGGTTGGGGGTTCTCCCAAAAAATTAAGAACAACCCTCCAGCCTACACCTGGTACTGCTGGTACCAGGCACCAGCACAAACACTGGCATTAAAAGAGCCACAGCTGGAAGAAGTGAGAGGGTCTCAGGACAGTAGTCTTGTTTTCTATTCACAAACTGCTCCTGTGCCTGCCCAAAACCTCTGTGGATTTGCACCTGGGCAGCTCCTGACAGCAAACCCAGGTGAGGAGGTGTCTGCCCTGGGCTCTCCTGTGCCTGGTGCAGCAGCAGCTCTGCACAGGGACTCTGGGTCCACACTCGTGTGCCACAATGCTCCCATTCCTTGCCAGCAACACACACTCTTGGGCAAATTCTCATCACCAGTCCACAACAGCTCTTGACTGCTCCTCAGTAGGTACTTTTCTGCCTTTCACAACTGAAATTTGTTAAATTCTACTCCCTGGAGTGGCCTGACACATTCTTCTAGCAGGGGCTGCTTGTGGGTAGGGATGAGCTGTTGCCTCTGTATCGCTTTGGTTATTTTTTCCCCTTTCATTCACTTATTAAACTGTCTTTATCTCAACCAATGGGTTTTCTCACTCTTGCTTTTCCTGCTTTCTCACCTCTCCTGCTGGAGGAGGGGAATATTGACTGGGTGCTTGGATTCTGGCTGGGGTCAACCCACCACATTCTACAAGGCAAACCCACCCCTTCAGAGAGTTCACTAACAGCAAAGAATGCCTGGGCAGGGCTGATCTCCCAGGCATGGAGGCACACACATGTACAAAACGGTACAAAAATATGTTTTTACAGAGGGTAAAAAAAAGTAAATAAAAGATACCCAAAGGTCTGGGTGGGGTAGCACATTACCTTTAACTGCTTTGTCGCTGTGGTTGGTTGAAGTGGCATTTTCACTTGACACCTCTTCTCCCAGGCCTCCTGCAAAGGCAAAAAAAAAGCAGAGACTCATCTCTGGTGAGCTGGCTGGCAGAGCTCTGATGTGGAAAGGACAGCAGCTATCAGTAGTGCCAGCTGGGGGTCTGCTGGCCACAGAGACTGCCTGCTTTCCCTGTTCAGGGAGCAGACACTAAACCCTTGACAGAGCTAGGCACTTTTCTTAGATTTGTTCCTAGCCTACAGCAACACTTTGCAACTCATTACCATACCATGCCTTAGTTTCTCCATATGCTGAATAAGCAAAAAGTCTCTTATAGGGACGGCTAATTTCAAGGAGATTTAAATGAGAGCAGGAGCTGAATGAGCTGATCTCTGTCGAGGTATTGCAAGAGCAAGTTTCTGTAGTCTTGGTGGCAAGATAAAGCATGAAGAGTGTGGTGAACCACCACGTGCAGAAAAGAATACACTGTTGGTTATACACCAGTGCTGGATGCAGCGGGGACACTTCCCAGAGGGATGTCTCACTTTCAAGACAGCTGGACATCTTCCAGTCACTGAAGCGGTCTTGCTTTGCCAACTCTCCTTTGCTCTGGAGCTGGCTTCTGGCAAATCCTTCTCCAGCCCATCCAACAGGGCAAGGACAGGGGAAAAGGGATATCTCTGGCAACTTGGAGAAGGACTGAGAGGATGGTAACAAATCTCCAACATGATACTACTATAACTGATATGAATATCAGGAAAATTATGATGAAAGATAGCTACAAAACAATTCAGAAGAAAATAAAATACCCAGACTTCCAGCTGGCTATAGGTTAGAGCTTCCTAGTCCAAGAGACACAGTAAATCAGGGGTTTGTCTCCCAAAGGAAGTGCCATAGTTTAACAGAGCTTGGCTGGACAAAAGCCATTAGATGTGTGAACAGGAACAAGCCTGATTCAACAAGATGGATTGCTCTGAACTCTATCACTCTTTTCCAGCTTCAATGTCCCATCCCAAGATTTCCCTTTGTTTTCTTTCATGCCCAGTCCTCGTCACTTCCTTAAGCCCAAGCTCAACAAAAGTTCCTCTCCTCAGTTTTACATCCCCAGGACTTCTCCCACCCCCACCCTTGCAAAGTATGCTATTCTTCACACAATATCTCATTCCATTTAAAGGAAACCCCAACTAGCCATTCACCACCAGAATTATTAAGGCATGCAGTCTTTTCTGAGGCAAAGGATAATTTTGTATTTCTAAATAAATGCAGCTTGCTTCCAGTCACAAACAGATTGCTTCTTAATTGAACTTAGGAGGTGAATTATATGGTGAATTAGTGAAAAAGAACAACTCTGTATTTAGTGAATTGTTCTCCTAAGAGGGAGCTGCATGGGATTGAATTGCAAATGATGGCACCAACCCCTGGAGCCGGCCCCTCTGCCGTGCCCGAGCCGCTGACCTCTGCCGTGCCGGTGCCGCTGGAGCGCACGGCTTTCCCGAGCTCTGAGCGCATTCTTTCCCAGAGATCAGCACAGGCCTTGGTTTCTTATGCAAAGAAGAGGTTTGAATAAACTAGTGTGACTAATGAAATCTACAACATCTTTGCATATTCTGTCTTATAGCAGCCCGTGAAAAGTGAGAGCACTACACAAAGGCTGGATATGGGGGTGCACATATACCAGGTATTTTCAAACTCTAATCTCCCTCATACAGACAGGGAGCACCCACAGCCTTGTGTCCCACAGCAGTGTTTGGAAACAAATGTGAACATTTTAGAAGACCCTTTTCTGATTCATTTGAGTTTTTAGACATTTCCTATCACCATGATGCCTAGAGATATCCCAAAAATTAAAGTGACTTGGCAGACATTTAGTCCTCTTCTGATTCTTTCCAAGAGAGGGCTAATGTAGGATCCCCGAAGAAGTGATTGGCCATTATCAGTAAATAAGGAAGCCAAGAAATGCACCTTGTATCTGGAAGCAGCTGCACATAGATTGCAGATAATATGTAGGTCCTGCTGTCCCCTCAACACATTCCTGAAGTGGTACCTCTCTGTCAGACTACTCTGTCACATCCAGAAGCAGAACACACTCCAGTGTTTCTGCTCCAGAGCATGAAATGCCCAGATATCTACTGAAGCCCATTATCACTGGAAGCACTGAAGAGGAGAAGGGAGATTTCCAGTTTGACATTGTGCTCCCTGGAAAGCCAATAAAAGCAGGCTTGGTGTCCCACAAAGACATGACATTGACTTTAATGGACTTCCAGCAGTTAACAAGTCCCCCAAGATCACTTTCATCCTCACTACTTTCCACCCACCGCTGTGCTAGACCAGCACCCATCCTTCTTCAGCCTGAGCCTTGTCTGCTTCTCCCACAATCGGTTGAAGATACAGAATTTGTTAGGTCATGTCTCCATGCAGAGAGCTGTACTATATCTCCTAAACCTTCTTAACCTCCACATTTTTGTAATTCAATGCTTCTTAATAATTTGTCCTACTTAACAGCTACAACCCCAGCAGAACTCTGCTGGACTCCCTGACCAGGTAACTTAGCTTCTGTGCATGACCTGGCAGAGACACAAAAGAGATTCTCTACCCAGGCTGGGGAATATTTCACCTCCTACACTTGTACAACAACTTGTTTTTCTGTTTCTCACAGACCAGCACTGCCAAGGCAGCTTGGCTAACTGAAGGAAATGTCCAGTAGCTTGAAAGAACCACAAATTTGAGATAAATCCACCATGCCTGCAAGCATGGCTGAAGAATGGGTGTATAAATTGTTTTCAGGAGCTAGAAGCAGCCTGAGGTGGCAAGTAAGGGTCCAGCGAAGCAGAAAGCAGCAGGCTGGGGCACTGCTGTGAAGAAAGCAGTTTCTCTCGCTCTCCCAGGAGAGGAAAATGAAAATCCAATTTTGTTAAATGAAGTCTAAGTTGTTCAGCTGAGACCAAAAAAAAAGATATTAAGAGAAAGTGCACAAAGCATGCCACCAAAGCTGTGATGCTGGTGGTTCCCTTGCACCACCAGCACAGGCAAAAAGATGTGCAGCCTGAAGGAAGAGCAGGAAGCAGACTCCATTCAGAACCCTCACTTCCAGTAAGAGAGGGTGGGACTTGGAGAAGTAGCAATATACCAGACCTGAAAAGCCATCTTCTACAGGATGCAATGTAGGATTGAAGGTATTTATTGCTGTGCATGTTCTGGTTTGGGTTTTTTGCTTAAGCCCAGGTAGTCTGAATCACCAAAGAGGGGACAATCAGATCTCTTGCCAACTAAAGCTTCTGTGCTTCTTCCACTTGTTTATGCACCATGAAGGGGCTCTTGTCTGAAAAATGAAGAGGAAAGCCAGGCAAAGCAGTGAAACAGCCTGCTGGTGAACCAGAATGCATGTAATTGGCCCAGAAACATCTACCACCCTCCTACTGGGTCCATTTAAGATCTCAAAGCTGCTTGAGGGGCCGCTGCCTTCCAAAACATTTTAGCACCATCTCTCTTTCAGTTTGCACTGGAAAATGCTACTCTGAGGCAAGATGAGTTACCCAACTGAAAGCAAAGGAGAAACATCAGTCTATCCTGAGTCAAGCTTCATTTTCAAACAATGCCTATCTAAAATGTTAGTCTAAAACCCAACAAGTGACAGTAGGAACTGTAGTTGTCTGAAAAATTGCAGTCTGAGAACACAGAATATTCTTACACAGGAAATTGGATGGGATGAAGCTTGCAACACCATCCTTTTTTCCCAATTGTAAAAGTTCCCATTAAAATCAAAACCTGTTTCAGAACAGGTCCAAGCCAGAATACTTTTTCCTCTCCAGACCAATGAAGAATCTTTTCATGTTCACAGAGTTTTCCTTTCCCTTTCCTGGTTGCTGTCCACACATGGAAAGGGTTCCACAGCTGAACTTTGAAGACAGCTACCCCCATATGCTCATCACCTCTGCTGAGGACAAAGGAGTCCACAGCAAGCACTGAGGCCTTTGACAGATTTTCCAGTTTTTCAGATTTAGCACAGAGTAATTTGGCTGTGCACATAATTATTTGCTCTCAGGTGAACCAAACCCCAGCAAGACTTTTTCTAATATATCTTACTGTGGAGAAAAGGCCATTTCAGAGCTGGGACACAACACAGTGATTAAAAAAAATACTTTTGAAAAATTATTAACAACGTCACCTCCCCTACCTTATGCATTAGAACACCCTGCTTTCATAGTCTCACTCAATATACAGGCTGTTCACATGCCATGACTGGATTTCAAACAGGGACTGCAATGAAGCACCCACAAAACCAAGTAGTGCAGTTAACATTAAACACTAATCATTCTTTAGAGTTTCAGTTCTGGTCAGTTCTGTCATATTATGACCATAAACAGGATAAGTCAAACAATGAAAACATGCAGTTTTGAACTTCATTAACCAGTGGTCAAGAACTGTTTAGCATAGGAAAAAAACTATTCCTCTGGGTTTTCTAAGCACAGCAAAAGTGATGATTTTATTAAAACAATTTCTGCTGGGAAAATGCATTCAGAATGCAGAACAGATGTTTCCCAGAGCTGGTGGAGAGTCTATAGCAAAAACCTTTCATAAACCCCCGTACCCTGGAGATCTGAGCAAATGATTTGAGATATATCCTTCAGCATTTCCTGTCAGTGGAATAGCTGAAGCTCCCTCAATTTACTTAAAGAAAAATAAATTAAAGAAAGGAAGGATTCTGAGCCCCAAATTCCCTGCAGGAATCTGTTTTTCCTATTCAGAGTAAGCTGACTAGCTGCAATAACTCAGGAGAGTCCCAAGGTCCAGAGGCTTGACAGGCAGATGTGTCATCTCCACATCAGCTGTGAATGCTTGTGCAGGGGAGGAGGACAGTGGCCTCACAGGGAAGTTCACGAGAGGAAGAGGGTGAGTACAGCTAAGCAAACCCAGGGCTGCCACAGACATCAGCTGCAAAGCACTTCATGGACCAAAATCTTCTGCTGGCCAGCTGTATTTGGAGTGGGATGGCAGGCAGAGCAGAAGTGCAGGCAGCACCATTCCCAAACACCCTGTATTTTCCCTGAACACTGCCTGCTCTTCTGGAAGTAGCAACATTGCTTTTATACTGTGATGCATCTGGTTTTAAAGAAGGCATTGCAAGAAAGGGAACAAACAATCTGACCCAACCTCTCCACTGAGAGTTAATGCTTAAGGGGACCAACAATCTCTGGATACAAGGAAGGACTGAGAAGACTGAAAAGGTGTTTTCTAGTGGGCTGTAACAATCACTTCTGTTTCCTAGGGTAAAAAGACAGATAAATGAGAGATAAAAGAAGAAAAAGTTACCTACAAACCTGTGTCATCTCACTGGTTTCTTCCAGTGAGAAAAGCCCTGCAAGTACAGTGCTTTTACTGAGGCAAGTGAAAATGAAATACTGAAGTGGGCACATGAGTATCCTGGCCATGTGAGTGCCTCTGTTATTTAGTCAGGTCCCCTCACATGGTGTAAGATTTCTCCTCTCCCAGCTCATAAACTGAGTAATGCATAGTACCAACCGTCCCCATCCCCTTGCACTTGATTTCTTGTCAATCTGATGGATCAAGATCTACTCCTAACAGGTGTCTGCTTCACTATTACATTCATCTGAATTCACAAAAACCACCTTCCCTCCCTGTCTCTCTTTTGGAAGGAAGCAGAAAGGAAAAGGAAGAAGGAAAGTGAACTTGAAGGCAATAGGGAAACTGTAAGAGCTGGCTTGGGTTCGCCCACTGCTGTCCTAGTGGACAGCACCAACCTCACAGCCCCCCTTGGCTGACACTGCTTTCCTTCTGACCTGCAGAGTCTGATTTCTTCAGCCTCAGTGCAGCCCAGGCCGCTCCGGACAGGGCCATGCACCATTCCCTGTGCTGCCCTGCTCCAGCTCCCTGCCCTGCTCCAGCTGGGGCTCCAGGGAGAGCCTGCTGCCCTCAGCAACCCAGCCAGGCCACTCCTCCCCTTCAGCCTTCCTAATCCTCTTGTTTTCCCCCCACCTTGTTTATACTGGTTAAAAATTAACTCAAAATGAAAATACTTACATGGGAAGCTAAATTATGTTTGAATGGAATTAAAACTCCTTCCATGAAGAATGTTTTGTGCCACTAGAGAGACCTTTTTCCTGCCATAGACATTCAGACAGTCCTGGGCTTCTTGGAGAGTTTTTGGTACCTTCTTATGCCCTGGGAGCCTGAACCATGTTAAACAGGCAGCTGAGCAGCCTAAGCAGATGGAGCTCAGACACTTCATCTGCTTGGTTACCCACCAGCTCCACCACAGCTCATTTAAAGAGCACCTGAAACCAAATGCCCAGCCAGGGAAACTGAGGCAGGGGCCAGCACTGCAGCCAGACAAGTGGGACTTAAAACACTGGGAGCACAAGCCAAATGTAGCCACTGTTGGGTAACCTCAGACCATCTCCTAACCCAAGGTCTTCCCTGACCCCCTGGTGAAAGAGGTGCCCAAAACCCTTGCTGTCGTTGGAAGAGCTATGGGGGAGCTGAGGACTGAGGCCCTTTCCCTTCCCTTTCCTCCCTGCCCTGTCCCTCCCAGGGACAGCTGTGCTTTGCAGGGGGAGTGGGGTCTCAGACCCGCCCACCACAAACCGACTCCAGGATTCAGCAACAACTGAAGAAGAGGAGTGGCTAATCCCCTCCCTAACACCGCCCGATGCATCTCACACTCCCTTCTCCTCTCTAGGAAGTGGAACTGCAACATAATCTGAATATTTCCTTTTGCTTCTGATCTTTGCCCCGGAGAAACTTGTTACCCATTCCCTGGGGCTGTCCAAGTCACCATCTGGCCTCAGAAATACAACAGCAAACACAGTCCAGTGTTCCAGCCTAAAACTAATTTGCTTTCTTTCCCCACTTGACAGCTGAATAAATACTTTGTCCTCACCATTTGAAAAGGGGAGCTGCAGCAAAGGGGTTTTGTCCACTGCAGCTACAAGCATCAGCCTTGTCTCCAAATTAAGCCTGAACAAGTGGCTCAAAGTGAACACATTTATTCCACAAATGTAACCCCTTTCTGGTCAGAATCAACCACGAGCAGTTTACAACTTCTAATTTATTTGTTGCTTGCTATTGTCCAACAAGCCATTTTGGCAATTGATTGTTCCCTGGACCTTCCAGACGTTTTTCTGACCAGTGTAAGCAACTTTTATTTTGTGGACACAGATTCCTGCTGGAAAGTAGAGCCTGAGGGTCAAGACAGCCCAGCCAGTCTTTCAGAGTGACCATCCTGCAATGCCTGCTCTCAGAGCTTATGGACCCTACTCTTTCAGGGACTGTTTCTGCCCCCAAACTCATTTGCCTAAAACACTCTCAGAAATGATGAGGCAGCTTATGCAATTGAGGCAAATACAATTTTTCATTTGAGCAAATATTCAAGGAAATTAGGCATTTGCCCAGCTCTGAAGCACAAATGCATGACTTGGTCAATGCCACAATTATTGGCTAAGCACTGTCAAATTTTACAATTAGGGTAATGGATTTAACTTTCAATGTAATTTCCATATGGATAAACTCATCTCCTCAAGTACATTTGCCCATGTTCTCCCTTCATCACAGTTAATTAATATAAAACTATTTAAAAACGTCCACTCAAATACAAAAGACCATTCAGACTCCTCTGGCATCAGTAAAAGCAACAGCCTCCAAATGTGATACACCAGCTGTAGACGAGAGCAAAAGAAAATTTAATTAAGAGCGATCAAGAGCACGACAGTTGCAAACAGAAATCAGATGTTATAAATGTTCCTACACTGTGATTATCCCAGCTCCTGAAAGGGTTAATTGTGCCAACCAGTACCAACTTCCAGGTGCTTTAGATGTGCCCAAGAGACCTTTGAGATGAGGAAAGTACTGGGGCTGGGAGCCAAAACCTGGCACAGTTAAGTGCGGAGCAGCAGGGATTTGGCATCATCTGGGCAGGAGCACTGCAGCAGCCCTGCAGCCCGTGCCCAGAGCTGATGGTGGCACCACACTGAACAGGAAGAACCTACAGAAACAGGCTGTTTGGAAGCAGCTTCAGCCACGGCATCAATGGATAGCTTCTGCAGATGTTTTCGGGTGCTTAAATAATGTTAATTGCTCATTAACAAAATCCATGCTATGTATTTTCTGAAGTGCAGCATTTGACAAGAGTGATACTGAGTTACTTGCCTTCCTGGATGATTTCTGAAAGAAGCATATGAATTGTGACTTACAAGATAAGCACAACTAAACTTTCCACTAAGAATGAGTAAGTGGCAGGGTTTGAAGTAGCTGGGGATTTTTGTTACAATGGAGAAAGCTTTATTGCTTGGATGGATTCATTTGTGCAATATTGCAGCACTCATAAAACCACTAAAATAAAACTGCGTAAGGCTGAACACTGACTGCACAGCAGAAATCAAACCACTTATTTTGACAGGTGGAAGGCCACCCTCCAGAAAACTTGATTTCAGGGAACAGTGCGTTTACAAAACAAACTCTGTGGAGCATGTGACCAGCTGCCACTGGGAACTTAGACAAGAGGAAAAAGAACATCTTAGTCCACAGGAAATGTGGAGCAAGTAACAGGGCTGTGTCATTCAGGTTGTGCTCTGCCCATTCAGGTGTACTCAGCACCTATTGCTTGGGACTGTCTTTAACCCACCCTGCAGAACCTTTATCAGAAGCAAAGGGGAAAAGGAGATAGATTTCATTTCTGTTTCTCACAAGTCTGGAACAACACAGCCAAGGTGTGTAAAGGAATACTGCAAGCCCACTAGTCCCACCTGGTTTCAAAGCAATGAGCCATACTGGAAAGACCCCAGCTGAAAGAAAATCAGAGCCTCTTGGTGGGACAGATGGAGTAAAGACTCTAGCACCTCTTGTTGCTTGCTGCTCAGGCAGACCTCAAGCAGCACTCACTGCACAGGAAGGCACTGGACAGCCCCTGAGAACAGGCAGATGTGGCCAACAATCAGACTTCCCCGCTCCTGAGAGCCATGCTGTCCTGACTCAGGGCTTCTTCTCCAGCCTTACGAGGGAGATCTGTCCCCTTTGCACATATACACACCCCATGCTTTGGCATCTTCACTTGTCCTTCTCTCCTCTCCTACCATCAAGCACCTGACTGGCAGATTCTAGTCCTGCGACTAGAAAAAGTGCATCCCTAAGATGAGAAAAATCCCTCTCAACAATTGCCAGAAAAGACTTCAAGCTGGCACTCAGAAACCCACAAAGAAAAGCATTTGGTATGAAAATAGCAAACCTAAGATAGGCATTTTCTAGCAGAAGGGTCTTAACTGCAGAGGGAATTAGAAGGTCCACCAGCTAAGGGTATGGGATTTCTAGACAGTTATCTTTATGCTGGAGAAAATCAGGCAAGTCTGAGAAGATTGCAATAGGAATGTAAGAACTCTGGGCTGGGAGAAAAAAAAGCACAGTGTCTGCTTTTCTTCAAAGACAAGATCACTGGCTTATTGCATGGAAGGGCAGATTTGGGACAGGGGATAACTCTGAAAAACAGAGCAAACAAGAGCACTCTCTGCCCTAGAGGACTTACTCAGCTCCTCCAAAGGGGAGCTCCTGCTTTGCCTTAGCAAACCACAGAACTGTGGGAAATGCATTTCATGGTTGTCTGCTCTGGTAAAACCCCTGAGTGAATCGACTCACAGAGGTAAACATTTGGACTAGTCGCAGGAAAATCATCTGGCACAGCTAACCAAACCTCAGCATCAGGCCAGCTCTAGGTACCTACCTTTCCACGCCTGAGGCTCCTCTTCCTGTTAAAAATGTGCCTGGACTGCAAAGAGACATCCCCAGAGTGCATGTCACGTGTTGTGGAAAACTGAAAGGAGGTATGCAGACAGCTGGACAGGGCCCTCAGACAGATCTGCTGGAACAAAGATGCTCCTCTACTCACACAGGAGGAAGCAACCTTCACTAAAGATTTCCCAGGGAAAGAGCAGACCCCTGCAGAGAGTTCACAGATGTGGGTTATGTTACAGCACGTACACAGTTACTTGCATCGCTCCTGGAAAATTATGACCAGTACAGCTCAGGTTAAGCTAGCACAACCCATAGACTTGCTCCAAGCCTAAATGAATTAAAAGTTGGGCTCCAAGCAGCCCTAAATGCTATGATTCTGTGATTCTGTGAAATCTAGCAATGCTGAAGTCCACTCCTTCCACCCTGAACTGAGTGACATTACAGTACAGTACCAAATATGAGTTACAGTGGGAAAACCAGCTGAGGTGGCAAGCATGTGTCAAATCGGCTGAATTTAACAGTCTTGCTTTCAAATCCATAAATCAGATTGTCCCTGGCATCTCAGTTAGTCACAGTCTAAATCCCTGGATTTTGCAGACTTCTAGATGTATATTTTGCACTTAAGTTAAATTTCACAGGAAACACATGAGTAGCATTCAAAAGGACTCTGATGTAATGTGCAGCACTACTACTGGCCACAGCCCCTTCACTGGGGAAGCTCTCACAAAGTGAAACAGCAGAAACCCTGCTGGTGACTGCCACCAGTGCCTTAAGCATTCCACTGGAGAAGTCCTGCTCTCCACCCTCAAGTTAAATAGCACAACTCTCAGCAGGAGAGCTGCACTCCAGCAACCTGTCCAGCAATAAATCCAGCTTACATGGGCTTGCCTTTCCTCAAGAATGCAACCAGAGACAGATGAGCATCTTAAAACAAGAACAAGCAAAGCATCCTGTTGCAGATGGGCCCATGTGCAGATGTGGTGAGGCAGCAGAGCAGCCGAGTGTATTTTCACAGCACACTCAAGAACAGCAGAGCTGCTGCCAATGAACAGGTCCCTGCTCTTAAGACAAGGTCTAATGCAGAACTCCTGTCTGCCTCATTTGTCAGAGAATTACTGGCATCCCAGAGTGCATGTCACGTGTTGTGGAAAACTGAAAGGAGGTATGCAGACAGCTGGACAGGGCCCTCAGACAGATCTGCTGGAACAAAGATGCTCCTCTACTCACACAGGAGGAAGCAACCTTCACTAAAGATTTCCCAGGGAAAGAGCAGACCCCTGCAGAGAGTTCACAGATGTGGGTTATGTTACAGCACGTACACAGTTACTTGCATCGCTCCTGGAAAATTATGACCAGTACAGCTCAGGTTAAGCTAGCACAACCCATAGACTTGCTCCAAGCCTAAATGAATTAAAAGTTGGGCTCCAAGCAGCCCTAAATGCTATGATTCTGTGATTCTGTGAAATCTAGCAATGCTGAAGTCCACTCCTTCCACCCTGAACTGAGTGACATTACAGTACAGTACCAAATATGAGTTACAGTGGGAAAACCAGCTGAGGTGGCAAGCATGTGTCAAATCGGCTGAATTTAACAGTCTTGCTTTCAAATCCATAAATCAGATTGTCCCTGGCATCTCAGTTAGTCACAGTCTAAATCCCTGGATTTTGCAGACTTCTAGATGTATATTTTGCACTTAAGTTAAATTTCACAGGAAACACATGAGTAGCATTCAAAAGGACTCTGATGTAATGTGCAGCACTACTACTGGCCACAGCCCCTTCACTGGGGAAGCTCTCACAAAGTGAAACAGCAGAAACCCTGCTGGTGACTGCCACCAGTGCCTTAAGCATTCCACTGGAGAAGTCCTGCTCTCCACCCTCAAGTTAAATAGCACAACTCTCAGCAGGAGAGCTGCACTCCAGCAACCTGTCCAGCAATAAATCCAGCTTACATGGGATTGCCTTTCCTCAAGAATGCAACCAGAGACAGATGAGCATCTTAAAACAAGAACAAGCAAAGCATCCTGTTGCAGATGGGCCCATGTGCAGATGTGGTGAGGCAGCAGAGCAGCCGAGTGTATTTTCACAGCACACTCAAGAACAGCAGAGCTGCTGCCAATGAACCAGGTCCCTGCTCTTAAGACAAGGTCTAATGCAGAACTCCTGTCTGCCTCATTTGTCAGAGAATTACTGGCATGAATTTGCTGTCAGAGCCTCCAGTCACTGACAGCAGCCTCTGTCTCCCCTGATTTCAGCAGAGAGCCTGGGCTCAAATACATCCCTCTCCCAGCTGCACTGTGATCTGAAGCATTACCCTAGCTAGAAAAGATGCTCTTTGAATTTCTTCTGCAAGTCATTTGTGGCAGTGTCAAAGGCTCATCAAGGCCTTCAAGCCATGAGCTTCAAAACCTCTCAGGATCAGAGGTAAAGAAAACTTGTTTGGACTGTTCTTGAAAAGCATTCTTGGCCACAGTGGGATGTGGAGTCAGCTTCTTAGCAGCAAGCCCAGCACAGCATGGCATCAGTGAGGGCAGCCAGATGCCCTCGGCTTCTGATCTGCTGCTGCCAAACCCTGAAGAGACAAACTTGCCCTTCTTACTCACAGAGGTGCCTTTCAGGACTAGAAACTGTCCCTATGATACAAAAATCAGGTAAAGGGGTAATGTATCAGAAAAGTCCTCATAATCCCCAAAACGCCCATAAAAACTTAAGCCAGTTAGTATAAAACAGGCACAAACCCCTAAGAGGCATGGCAAGAAATAAGGTCTTCCCCTGTGGCTAATGCTTCAGCAGATAATCACCTAGCCCCAGTGGACTCATTTGGGTCCAAAAGAGAGGTGACACTGTTCAATTTCCCAGCCTGCCTCTGGATTATCTTTTTTTCCCACTGCAGCAGATGAATCCTCAAAGCTTTCAGTCAAATTTCTTCTAAACTAAATTATATTGTAAAACTGAATATTCCTCTTCAGAACTGCAAATTTTTTGAAAAATCTTTCATCAAGGTGATTAGGAGTTGGTGATGCATGGGCTTGCTGAGATAGCACTCACTGGCAGATCTCCAGGTAACAGATTCATTTCGTTATGTTCTGAACCATTAGTGTCTCTCTACAGGTCCAAATCCTAAGGGCATCCATTTCAACACCACTGCATGAGAACACCTGATTTTCATAGTAAACATAACATCTAAACTTGATCCCACAGAAACAGAGATAGGGAGGCAGCCAAGACCTGCATTTTAACAATATCCCCATTCTTCTAGCAGCAAAACTATTTTACAGAAGAGGAGAAATTCCTTGTTTGGCAGATTTTATATGGTATTACACATGGCAATAGCAGGATGAGCAGGTGATGTGGAGGACATAGTTTGCTCTGCAAAATTTCTTATAATATAAAGCAACAAACAAAAAAATCACAAGCAAGTCTCAGAGTTCAGGACTTAGGTTCAAAGGAGAACAGCCAATGAGGGGAAAAAAAACTGGTTTAGAAAATTAGAAAAATCTTAACTCAAAGAAAGGTCAAATGTTCAACTTTAAACAGCTCTTTTGCCAGATCACTGATTAGAATAAAACTAGGTTTTAGGTAAAACAGAGGTGAGAGACCTGTGGAAGGGAGCCCAGAAGTCATGTAATGATCACAATTAAAAATGGGTTGGAGGACAGCACTTTGAAAAAACCTTCAGGGAAGCCATGGAAGGGTCTTGACAAGAAATGAACTAGTTGGTTGCTCTTGGTAGAGCACATCTCCTGGCATTCACTCACCGTTAATCTGAACTGCATGCAAATAGCCTCGCACAGCTCAGAGCTGTACCCAAGTCACTGCAGATCAACATGCAGACTTCTAACAACGGCTTGGATTAAATGGGTTCCACTCAGCCACAGACCACCACCATGCCTGCCTTTCCCCCAACAGGCCCTGAAGAAAGCTCCACTTGTACAATGTGATCTAATGCAGGGTGTTTGCGCACAAGATGCTACTGAAAAGCTACTGCAGTTTTCAGATGCTTTACCTGTACTCTTCCTGATAAATTTTTAGGAAGGAAGCTCCTTTGGAGCAAATGAGACTGCTCACATGAATAAGGACTATCAGGCCATACACTGCACCCCAGAAGGCTTTAAGTACATAACACAAGTGATGCAATTCTCTGTGTAATGTCAATTCCCAATGTGACCACTAACACAAAATAACCTGAGTATACCAAACAGAGAAATCCAGACAAAGCCAAAGATGAACATCATTGCTGGAGCACTGAAGTAAGGTACCAAGGAGACAGCCACCCCTAAAATCCACATGAGCAGTTTTTGAGGGGATTGCCAGAGAGCTCTGAGTCAGCATTGCTCAGAGGGAAGGAACCATGGTCCTGCTCTGTGACTTTACCAATGGGACAATGCTATTTGGTCCATTGCTTTTAGATACTAGGAATAAAAGATCAACTCAAATATTTGCTGAGAAAATGCTTGGAAACGCTGAACTTCACAGCATTCCCCTCTCAAGCAGGATCACAAATATTTAGTTTCTGAAAAATTACTATGGCATTTCTGCAAGCAGGAAATTAATGGAGAAAATATGCCTGAAGTACAAGCATGCTGTGAAATTAAGCTCAGGATGGAGATCCATGGCAAAATCCAAAGAGTTCTCTGATTCCCTGCTCCTCTCTCTCAAGGACCTAGAGAAGTACCTAGCTATTTTGTAGACAATGACAGGGAGAGGGTGAAGAAGGGTAAAACTTGAAACATCTGACAGTCTCTGTCTTTACCAGCCAAAGCAAAGCTTTCCCTCAAGCAGTACAATGCTGGATCCAGAGGACCACACGTCCAATCACTCCTAAGCACATGGGAACCTCAGTCCTCCTGCAGAGCCTGACAGCTGCAGATGCTCCACACCAGCTATTAGGGTGCACACCTACAAACAGCCCAGCAGTGTCAAACTGCACAATTTTCCTTTCTCCTCCCAGCTGAACAGCATTTTCTGGGAACGAGGGAATAACACTGGGCCAGAAGAATGCCTGGATGCCTAACAGCATGGTCAGAAGGGCAGCTCCCTGCAGGAAGAGCCTGGGTGTCTGTATATAGGTACCAAGGACTTCCTCCACTATACCACTAATCCGATTAACAGCTTTAGGCAACTCTGAAATGTTATCATTCAAGGGCTTCCATTCATAAAGGGTCTTAGGCTGTTTCTGTACAGAGGTTGCATTCTTCCCACTGGAAATAAAGCAGGGAGTAGGATTTTGTCCCAGGGAAGAACGGAGCCCAATCCCCCACCATGCTGAAGTAGGCCATCCTCTTACAATTCACAAGAGTGTCAAACAAGCCTCACAAGAGAAAAATCAACCCTTCCTGCCCATGCAAAGAGCCCCTCACAGGGCAGGTGACCACAGAGATCCCTCTGTGTGTGCTCTGCAGAAAGCATCCCAGTCCCAGGGGCCGCCCATTTGTCAGCTGCACTCCCAGGGGTACAAATGAAACCTGCTAGAGATGAGGACCAGGGAAAGTGAGTGAGGTGACATCCCCGTTCACCCAAGGCAAAGCACTGTGTGATGCATCAGTAAAAAGTGCAAAGGAGAGACTGGTCCAAACACACACAAACAAGCCATGGCTGTAAGAGACCCGTGCCAGCATTAAATGATACAGATGTGAGTTATAGAACCCAGTTCATTTTCCAGATGGCACAGGTCTGGTACCAGTGCCAAGTGAGAGAAATGTGCTAGACATGGCAACTAAAAAAGTTACCAGAGAAAACGGATACATTCAAGCATATCTGACTTTGCTTTCCCAGTAATGTCCTCATCTACCTTCAGGAATCAACAAAGGGATGTGAAAGAGATTAATGCTGCCTGTCCCACTTAGTCTTCATTTTGTGATGTATCTTCTGCTCCTAATAACCTACCACCTAAGAATGTGTGACAGCCAAAAGCACGATGGGCCAAGTGACACAGCAATGCAGGACAATGGCATTCCAGGGAGCTACCCATAATCTGAAGAACTGGACAGCCCTTCTCTAGCCAGAATTTCAGTTACATTGACAATTAAATAGGCCTGTGTTGGATGTGTCATCTTTCACACTCATCCCAATGGGAAGGTGGACCACTCAGTCCCAGAACCACACATACATTGTACTTGGATGCTCTGAAGCCAAACCTAGGCATTTACAAGGAAAGAGAACCAGCCACCAGTGCTTTCAAATGATAGATGAGCTGAGTTGCACAGGGGTCAGGTGAACATACAATTTCAGTGATTTTTGCCTCTACTCACTCTCTCACCCTACTTGCTAACCTAGGGGCAGAAAAGAAAAAAACAGAAATTTGTTCTGACCTTCTTTGTCTCCAGTCCCTCTGGTACCTCTCAGACCTCAGACTGCCAGCAATTTCTCTCTTGCAGCATAAAGTGAACTAGAGGGAAAAACACTGTGGGGAGCCCTCTGAATCAGATGCAGTGTTTCAGAGACTGCTAGAGCTGGAGTCCAGTCAGTCCTGCATCAGGAAACACCTTTGGTCTGGCATGAGACAGAGCACACATTGGAGTTGCACAGGGGGACAAACTGAGCACACAGACTTTACAGAAAATCAACACCATTGTTAACCTAGTTTGATTAGAATATCACTTCTAGGGCAGCCTGGATGCATGACTGCAATGGGTTTTACTAGGCAGACAGCTGAAAAAATGTGTTATTCCATTAAGATCATACAGGGAAAGAAAAAGGAGCACAATAAGAGTCAGAACTCCTGACAAACTGAGTGGCCCAACTTCAAACACATCTCCTTCCAAATTAGCAAAAAGGTATTTCCTCATAGAAAGAAACCAGTGCTATAAATCTAAAAATATCCCTCAGACAAGATAGGATTTGGCTACATCAAATTGTGACTTGATTTTTATTTAACAAAGTTCAGAGCTGGATCCCACCCTCAGTGCCACAGCCAAGCTCTGCACACACCACCCTGGCTGTGGGAACAGCATCCCAAGGGAAATGGAAGTGCTCCTTCCCTAAGGACAGAAGCAGCTGAAAGAAGGCATCCCCACCCCAGGGCTGCCCTTACCTGAAGTGTGCCTTGCGTTGCCACCTGAGTGCTTTGTTAAGTCAGCAGCTCTGTCTATTTGAAACAACTTCAGATCATCTTCATCTAAAGCGATATCTCCCCAAAAGGCAGCTGGAGAGAAACAAAGTGCAATTAGGTCAGTCTTTATTTTGGAAGGAAGGTACAGTTCCCAGCTGGCTTGTATCACACATAGAAGGCAATGACTTCATGGACGAGAAAAAGGCCAAAGATTGCTGCAGTTCTAGAAGTACCAACAGCGGATGGACATCAGTGGAGGCCAAGTGACAGCACTTACATGAAGTCCCAGCACAGATCCACCAAAATGAGATGATTACCTGGGATTCCTTGTGCCACTCACTCACACAGGTGTGACTCAACGAGGTGGCATCCACTGCTCATTAAAGCCTGCAGGAGGCAACCACAAGCATTGTCCTATTTCCTGTGAAGGAGCCAGGTAGGTCACAGCTCAGATCCTTACTGAGACACTGCACAGCACCATCCCCAGGTGAACAACGTGTGCAAGACTGGAGAACAGCAGCGAAGCACTCCAGCTCAGCAGTGGATATCTAAACGCGACAGGCTTCAGGACCTCACACAGCCAGACACACTGCACTGGTCCCAGTCCAACCTGAGAGCCAGCCTACCATTTCCACTTTGCTCGAGAAACACCAGTTATTTGTCCCCTTGTGGATTAGTTCCCTAGATTTAAGTTTGCAGAGTTTTCAGTTTTGTAAAAATCTTTGCATTTCAGTCAGAATGCAGGAAAATAAGGTAAACAAACGGATCACTTGACATTCACAGCTCGGAGAAACAGACTAGAAATCATTTGAGTGGAAAAAATTATACCCTGGGAGTATCCTGACTGAGCTGTTGCTGCACAGTACCAATAGGTACCATTTTGAGAATTTGAACAAAATAGACACAGGCAATGAGGCTGTTGACCAAGCCTAGGAGATCCTTCAGAGATAAACAGATTACAAACAGAGCTCTTAAAACTCACACAAGAAGCCTGTATAGGCTGATGAAAAATTAGAGAAAACAGAGTAAATTAATCAATGATACAGTTGAAGAGAACTCAGACAGACAAGGAACAATACTAAGGCACTGTCTGCAACAATGACCAGATTTGATGAAATTTCTTTTTACTTCTCTTGTTAAGTCAACATTTACATTACTTGAGGGGAAAAAACATTCCATTGCTACACTAGGAACATAACTGATCAAAGCATGTTAGGCCTGAGAAACCAACATGTTTTACCAATCATCTCACTTTTACTGCCAAGACCAAATGGAACATGGACCTTGGCCTCAGTAGCAGAAACTTGCAATCAGATCTGTGGCAACTGAATTAAGAAAGGTAAACTCAGTTTTCTCCGACACAACATGGTACTGGTTCTGATGCAGGACTTCATTCCTCTATTCTGCATCCCAGACCTCAGTCAGTACCACAACAGTGTTTGCCAATGCCACTGGTCTGGGATGTGGGCATGGAAAGAAATCTTTGCTTGCTGCTGCCTGCTACAAGCAGCAGAGCCCTGGCACGAACAGAGGGTGACTCCACTGCTTCTCCCTTTCCCTGGCACAAAGCTGCCTCCCCTCTTTACCTGGCTGTGGCAGCCTCAAGAGGGGCTGGTTCCAGCTTTTTGACTGTGTCTCCTTAAAATTGCTACCAAAACCCAGGTCCAGAAGAGGACATAGCTAATGCAGACAAATCTATAACAGACTAACATCATCAATAACTAGGGTAGACCCTCCATTTGCTACACAAACACAGAACTCAGGCTCTCCCCAACTTCTGGGCAATCCAAGTCATCACTCAGAACAAAGAACACAACACACTAGGAGATCCCCCCCACCAGGTAACAAGTCTACCAGTACAGCCAAACATCCCAAGCTGATTGGGATGGAAGTGGAAGAAAGCAGTGACATAAGTTCCTGTGACTGCAATTTGAGGAGAAGACATTTTATCCATCCACAGAAATTACCTTGCCCAGAATAACGTGGCAGTGAAGATGCAAATGGGATCCCATTGCCATCCCATTGCCTCCCCAGCCATGTTTGGGGAGTCACTGCTGTACTGGCCACCTGCCACCAGCATTCCCTTCCCTCTTGTCACACCCACTGTCCCAGCTCATGGCCACCACCCCTGGGCTCTCAGTGGCTCTTTCCCTAGTACCACACAGCCTGTTTCTCAGGCTAAGGCAGCCCCTGCCAAAACACAGCCCTCAGGGCAAGCCTGCAGTGTGGATTTACACCTACAGAATTGTTATGTTTTCCTTCCCAATGGAAGGCAGCAGTTTACTCCCAGTTCTAGCAAAGGGATCTCTTTCTCTTACAAAGTAATACATCATCCTGAAAGACAGCCCACTACAAAAGCAGAATTTCCCCAGCATTTATTTCCAGCTCTCTGCAGTCCCAGCGTGCTCCAGGGGAACCATGATTTATCCCAGTCCCCAACCAGCTGAACAATTTTCCTTGCTGGAAGTCCCAGCTGAGAATGCTACACTGCAACTTCTCCTGTGCCATCAAAGGCCCCTTCCCAAAGACTGCAAGCCTGAAAGGCTGCCTCCACCCAGAAGGAGCTGTCCCACAGGAAACCCCAAGCACTTTATTTTAAAGGGTCACAAGTTCAGAGACTGCTGGCAAACGAAGCATCTGAAACCATCCCCTCTGGATTCTTTTACTGAGTTCTCCATTTTAATTTAATGTGGGAGGATTTCCAATTAAAAAAAAAAAAAAAAAAGAAACAAACAAAAATATAAATCTCCAAACAGCAGACTAACAAGCTTGGAAAGCAGAGTTTCTCTTGGCAGAGCTCTGCAGTGTACACCCAGGTGCAAACTCTTAACACACAGTGCAAGAGCATGCCAGCTTTTCTTTGAGAAAATGCATTAATCCCTCTGGATAGTAAGAAC
Organism: Emberiza elegans; assembly: GCA_024865655.1. NCBI lineage: Eukaryota > Metazoa > Chordata > Aves > Passeriformes > Fringillidae > Emberiza > Emberiza elegans. The sequence continues at coordinate 19,985,420 of JALJVW010000241.1, read as the reverse complement.
AGAGCAGCTCTTACTGAGCTTGATGGAGCCAACTTTGCTCCTCTACTGGACTGGGAACCTGCACCAGCCACCTGAATGCTGAACCTCACCACCCCCAGCACATGCAACCAGAGAGCATTTCTTTCCTGGGCAAAGGGGAAGGATGAGTGTGTTAAACAAAAAAATTCAGCACCAAAATGAAAAAAGCAGCCTGGCAAGCTGTCTGCATTCTCAGCACATTTCTCCCACAGGAAAACAGTCCACATGCTGACATCTGAACGCGTGCTGAGCACAGGGTGCCATGGCAGCAGGGAGGTACGGCAGGTGGCCTGGAAGGAGAACACTTCCTTTTGGGCAGTGGACAGGCTCCGCAGTTTTTCCAGGTGCCTCCCCCACAGCCAGAGCCCAAAACCATCAATGTCTTCACAGCCCTCATTTTCCACAGTAACATTTTGGGGAGTCCCCAGCAATGTGACAGCATCAAGTGTCTTCTTTCTAAAAAGTTCACCACTCTTCCCTGCGACTCACCTCCAACTTGCTTTTTCCCCCCTAACACCACCCTTCTCCTATTCCCACTTGCATTTTTTACTTTCCCTGGTTCTGAGTAGCACAATCTTATTTCAGGGGAGAAAAATAATTGTGCTGTCTCTCATGAGAATTCAATTCAGAAATGTTCACAACAGTTTAAAACTTTGATTTCCCATGAAAAGTGTGTTTCGTCCAGGTTTTTAATAATAACCTCGTACTTTCTGGGTTTTTTTTCTCTCCTTCAAAGACACATAAGGAAAAGAATAAATCATCAAAAGAAGCTTATGGTATTCAGATAGAAAACAAATAATATAGCCCCTAAAATACATCTCAACCCAAAATGTATTGTTGCAATTTGTTAAAACCAGGCTTATCTATAACACTTCAAGACAAATTCCTGGTTATGGGTATCCTTCACCCTCACCACAGTTAGCTACAAGCTTCTACAAGAACACGAGCCACTTGAGCTGCCAGAAGAAAAATATAACTCCATACTTGAAAAACATCAGCCAGTGTCTGTGTTTGAACTGATCTTCAGCCACCAAGCTGCAGCACACCTTTCATCCATTTGCCTGCTACAAACTCTTGCCAGGAAGCCCCCATTCCAGCACCAGTACAGGCCACAGGTCTGTCCTGGTGACAGGGATCAGCAAAGCAGTGTCCCTCTGCACACTGTGGAAGAGCACTGCAATTCTCCCTCCAGCACTGGCCAGAACCAGCTGTGACAGAGACCCACAGAAACAGAGAACTTTGGCAACACGTACACCCTGCCTGCCAGGAAAGCACCCTCCATCCCCCTCCACCTCAAATACAGACTCACCATCTGAAGCTTTTATTAAAAACCAGCAGGTTTAAAGTGCTGAATGGGATCTGAACCTAGACTGAAGACTATGTCCTCCAGTTTGAGTCAAAGGGGCCCTCTTGCTATGGGGTCACACCGGGCTGTGTCACCAGCTCAAGGATCTTCTCTGCCTTTGCAGCTAACTGGCTCAGCTCACACTGACAGATTTCCTTTCAGTCCTTCCAGCAGAGCTCTAACACAGTTTTGCTGCTCTTTTTGAGCAGGTGTCCCACGGGGTAATGCAGGAATGGGCAGGTTAAACAAAGAGCACCAAGTAGGTACCTCAGATTTGTCTCACCAATACTCAAACTCAGTTTTCACGAGCATTCCCAGCCCCTGTGTGTAGATAATAGCTGGGTTCCCAAGCACAGGTACCTCATGCCATTGCCAGTACAAAAGATGCAGGGAAGAAGTGTCTGCACCATTAACCTGGACATCTCCAATTCTGTGAGCATCACAGGCGGGCAGCTGACAGAGCCTGCCTGGCACAGACCCAGCTGTGTCACCCGAGTGCTGAGCCAGCCTCACCCTCTGTTTGTGCCCCAGTGCAAACCCAGGATGTGCTCAGACCCCACCCAGCAGATCAGTCACGCCTGCATTTCTAAGGCACCATCTCTATCCCACCCACATCTCTGCTGTCCATCATGCACCTGATGGGAAGGTCCTAGGGCACCAATTAGCTCCTTTTGTTCTAGAGCTGACTGTGCCACATCCAAATCAGAGAAGAGAAAACCAATGTCCCTCCCACCTGAGCCACAGGAGCACCTGGGGTGCCAAGGGGCGCTGGCCATACGTGGACAGGGTAACACATCCCACCTCCTGGCAAACAGGAGCTCCTCAGGCACTGGCAAATCATGCCAAGTTGTTTTTGAGCATGTGCAGAATGCTTCCCAACCTGACAGGTCTGGGTGGTGGGAGATTTCATTTTCAGGGCTGGCCAGGCTCTCATTCAGGCTAACAATAAGAAAATAAATCAACAGATCAAAGCACGTTCCCAGCACCTCCATATTTCTTTTCTCACAGGCAGACAGGTCTGTTGCTGAACCTCCTGCTGGCACAGGAACCAGCAGAACAATATTCTGAACTATGCCAAGATTTATACCTTAGAGAAAAAACTCAATGTATTCCTCAGGGCAAAGGAACAGCTGGGTCAGAGGGAGAAGCAAAGCCTCAAAAGGCAGAAACCAGTGAAAGAGGAGAGAGAAAAAATCCCAGACCAGCAATCTGGAAATAGGGCCAGATCATGAGCATCAAACACTCAAACCAAAGGAAGATGGGAAACAAACAGCTGGTTAACAAAAAGCACTAATACTGCCACATTCAGGCCCTGTGTTTTCATCCAGATCAATCTGTTTCTCCCCAGTAAGAAGGAGCAGAAGTCTCCCACTGGCCAGCTTTGGGGATGAGCTGCCATGGAGGCTCTGATGGTGACCAGCTCCACTCAGCAAGGCTGTCTGGAGTCAGAGCTGGTGTCTGGCATCAGTGGGGCTTCCTGGCAATAGGGACTTGGTGATCTGTCTTCACTGGCAAGTTCCCCTGTCCAGGGAGCACATTTTGTTTCAGAAATTGCTCTCAGTTTCTGTAGGAATGTCTATGAACATGGTCTGCTTCTAAATGACAACAAATATTTTCAAAACATCAAAATCTCCTGGGAATTGGAGTCCAAACCCCTATTCAGATTTCCGCAGAAAGCTAAACTGCCTAAATTACCATGTGTAGTGCTCCCAAAGCACCCTCTCTTGGGAAGTGATCTGCAAGAGACCCAATAAGGCCAGAAATCCTGATTCATAGTCAATGGATTTCCTATCCTGGAAGGTGACAATGCAGGAACAAAGAAATACTTTGGGCTTGAGTTTGTTCAAAACTGCAGACATGCATGTGAACCTACACAATGCCCAGCTTTGCTGTTCATGTTATTTTAACCAAGCAATAGAGCTTGCCAGAATCAGGTTAGCAGAAAGTTTAAAATTCACAGCTCTCCTGCTGCTGGTTACTTCTTCACTCAAGGTCTTCCTCTTTTCCACTTCAGCATGGTCTTGTCACACCATTCCAGCAATCTATGAACCCATTCCGTGTAAAATGAGCAGTGCAGGAGGGCATGTGTGAGCACACGGAGCTGGAATGCCATGCCAGGCAGCTGGAATGCCATGCCACAAGCAGCTGGAAATGCATGCCACAAGCAGCAAAGCAGCTCCCTCTATGGGCCCTGGAATGGTGAAACACCTGCGCCTTCCCAAGCGAGCCTGCCCGGGATGGGATGGGATGGGATGGGCGGCTGTGCCAGCACTCGGAGCGCCTCACAGCTTTGGGATCTGCTCCCCTCTGATGGGGGGGCAAACCCCAGCACCTGGCTTAGCCCCTCATGCTTCCATAGGAAGTGAATTAAGCTGTGGGAGCCTCATAACACTGTTTTCTGCTCCAGGTGATGGTGCCAGTTCCATGGCAATGCTGACATGAGGTAGGGATCTGGCTGTGCCTCTGTGGATTTTTCTCCCTGAAAGCTGTACACACTCTGCAGAGTGCCTCTTGGCCACATCTTTTGTGTAGGCAGGAAACAGACTTTAGGGAGAAGCTATCATGGACTCATGAACACATGCAGTTTGAGCTCTGCCCCAACACAGACAGACAAACATCCTCAAAGCCATCCCAAAGCAGATCAATTCACCCGGAGACCTCACTCCCTTTCAAGTGAAACCAAGCTCAGCAGCTCACTTGGTTTTAATGACCAGGCAAGTCTGGCCCCCTCCTGCTACCTCATGGACACAAGCATCCTTCCTGGATTCTGCCCATTCCACCATGGCCATGATTCTCCAACAGCTTCTGTCACACCCTGCTCAAAGTTATTTTGGTTAAATGAAGGCAGCAGACAGAGACAAGAGACCCAAGAACCAGCTGTCCCCACCCCTGCCAACCCCTGCACCCCACAGTGCACACAGAAATGGGAACCAGGAAACAAAACCATAACCAGATAAAAGGATTTTGTGGTCTGATCCTAAATTATAAGACCCATAAATAACACAGGGGCACTATTTGACAGAAGAAGCCCTTTCTCCAGGTGCCTATAAGTGACCCTTGTTAGCTCAACCTGCAAGGCAGCAGCAATGCTGCCTTGGAAATCCAGCATTGCTTCAGCTGCCCTTTAAGAGCAGGAAATGGCAAGGTTCTGGGTAATGAAATCCAAGAATGCTTTTGTCAATTAATTATGGAGAAAGCTGAACTACACAAGCCCCATCTCACCCCCTTCATCATTTTTGCTGCTCAATATAACTTTAATTAATCTTTCCTTTGGCAATTTGAAGGAAGGGTGAGCACGCTGCAAACACCCACTGAGTATTAAATTGATTTTCTGTTTTATAGTCCTCTTTCCCTCCCTATTGGCCAAGCTGTGATTTGTGCCCCTTCCCCTGGAGGCATTTTTTTCCATGCTAATATAATCCAAAGCCCCAAGCAACAACAGCATCCAGAAAAGTAACACTTTGCACGGCCCTTTGCTTCAGCACAGCCTCTGCCAGCACAAAGATTCTCTCTTGCCCCCTTTTCCCCCACGCCACAAAAATTCAGAGCAACCACCTCATTTCCATATCTTCATCATTTTTGCCTAAAAAACTGACAATGTTTTTGTCCTAAGTAACTAACACATCAGGTCCCTGTGGTTTCCTGCCTGCCATTTGTAGCTGTGCATCTCAATTACCCAAGCTCTAATGGAAAGCCTGTTCTGCTGGCAAACACGACCTCCCAGCTGAGCTACCAGGCTGCTTTGGTACTGTAGGTACCTGGACCTAAAACCAGAAGGGAGGAAAAAAGCTCAGCTGAGGTCCCTAATAACTTGATTTGGTCCCTAATAATCCCACCTCAAGCTTGTGGGGCTGAAATCAGGATCTTTAGCAGCAAGCACACCCCAGCACAAGGCAAACCAAAGTGCAGCCCAGCTGAGCAGCAATGGAACAAACTCTTGTCCTGGGACCTTTTCCTTTGCCTTGCAGGGACCCCAGGCCCTGACTCTCACCAGTCACCCATTTAAGGATGAGAGCAGTTAGGGATCACCTTCTTACCCCAGCACACCTCAGGGACAGGCATGGAGACTGGCTGCCAGCAGGTTCTGTCTCAGGAATTCAGGCTCCTTTTCATCACTACTGGTTTTGGTACCCCATCAGTTAGGAGACCTTGACCTAAAATACTGCACCTGTCCCATAACACTTTCAGAGCCTTATGGCCACCAGTTCCAGTCTGCTGGGAGGAGACATCCAGGTCAGACCTTTTCCTCAGATAATTCCCATACCATGGGACTTGCCCTGGATTTATTCTTCAAAATTCAGACAAGAAACATAACCTTAGAGATGACAGAATAAAAATTTAAGACTAAAACTCTTCTAATTTCATTTAGAATGGTTCAGTGGCTAAGCACTGTCCCCCCTCACCCCCACCCCAAGCACGTTTCATTTCAAATTGCATCATTTGGGGAGGGATGTTTTTCCTTCAGGTGGCCAGACACACACACAGGCGTCAAAACCTCACTGTTCTCACCCCAAGCACTGCAACAGGGGGATGGGTGACCCCAAACAGGCAGAAAATTCCCTGTCACCTGCCCACCCCGTGGAAGAAATTGGCTCATGGCAAAAATGAACAGAAGAGGAGCCATGAACTGAGCTGCATCCTCAAAAAAGGAAGGTGGCAAAGCAGGCCTGATTGGAGCAAACTTTAAGGCAGGCTGACAGTTTAAAACCACATGGTCGTGGATGAAAGGAGGCAGCTCATGATAGATCACGTCTATTCAAGGGCCAGACAAGGAAAGCAAACATAGGCTCATTTTACTCATTGTTCTTTATCCACCAACACCAGGAGAGGAGTGCTGCAGCACCATTGGAAGAGAAAAAAAGAAACGGACAGCAGGCAGGAAAGAAATGGGAGCTATTTATGGAGGATAGCTAATTTGAGCTGTTTACAGGCCTCCCTTCTGAAAGCTCGGGGATGGGAGGGTGGGCAGGGAGGTGGTTTCAGCCATTAAAAATACAACGTGAGAATCCATTAATTTTCCATAGAAACAATGTCGTCACAGAAGCGAGACAAATCCGATCAGTCATGCAAATGTGCTGATGTTAAATTCTCAGGCCTGGGTGGGGAATTTGGGTTGCCAAAAACACCACAATGAAGAGATCAGAATGAGATTAGAAGCCAGAGTGGCTGCAGCACTGACAGCACGGTGGGGGCATGGGATGTAACCAAAGGCACCCCAGACTACAGCGGAGTTCGTGCCTTGAGCCAGGCACAGGTGCCCCAGCAAAAAAGACAAGAAAAAGTCATCCTTGCATGAGCTCCCAGGAACCAGGCAAACGCCACATTCCTCCTCTGCAAACCAGAAAGGACAACAACTCTCTCCAGGGAATGAAGGTCTCAGCAACCCACAGGACTGGGGCCCTCACAAGCTGCAAAGTTACAGCATCAGCACAAAGCAAGAGGTGATGGCAGAGGAAATGGGTGAGCACAGCCCAGCAAAGCACTAGGCAATCCCACTTTTAGAGAGAACTGTCCCAAGCAAGTATCAGCATTGTCCCAGGCACATGCTGAGCTGTGATGAAGTCTTAAACGTGGCATTTATGTTGTGTTAATAAGGGGCAAAAAAAAAAAAAAGTTGATTTCCCCTCCAATAAAACAAACAAAAGACCCCCTAAACAAACAACCAAAGACAAAACGAGACCAGCAGACTTTATCTCCTTTCTTCACTCTTCTCTATAAAAATCAAACTTTCCAAACACTCCCTGGAAGGAGATACTACACATGAAAAATTACAGTGGCACTCTCAGCAGGAGGAGTGGAAATCCCTCACCCTGGCAGGGAACACAGCCCTTTCTTACTGTCACCATCCTGGACTGGCCTCACCACAAATATTTAGAGGATAAAAATAACCTTGCAAAATGAAGCATTGCACCCCCTGTAATACACAAAACATTCCTAGAGTAACACCTGGGACAAGGATGCTTCCCAGAGAGCCCCACCACCGGCAAAAACAAAGAACCACATGAATAAAAACAAATGAGAGGTCAAAACGCATCACAAGAGGTGTTCCACCCAGGTTCATCCATCAAAGTATCAGTGTTTGTCCTCACAAACAGCTGTTTGGTTCACCTGCTCATTTTGAAGATGCATTGGTTTTACATTTGAAACCTTTGGTGCTACAACCATGGGAATCCCCTCCACACAAGGGCTGCTCCTGCTCATCAGGTGGCTGCTGGTGTCCACAAGCCCAGGGAAGGGCTCAGCCCTGCAGTGTCTGAGAAGGGGCACTCACACCACACTGTGCACCTCAGCAAACCCCCTGTACCACCCACTTGCACCAAAACAGACATTCACCAAGTAATTCACCTTGGTCACTGAAACCTGCCTCTAGTGCCATAGATTAAAGACATGGCTCCCCCAGGAGGGGACAATCCTGCAGGAGACAGTGGTGCCCCAGATGGGTACTGTGCTGGAGGCTCAGTGTAACACAGCCCACAGCTCAAGCTACTCTTGGTTCAGAGAGACACTTGGTTCTAGAACCCCGAAAGTGCCACAAGCCCCTCTGGTCATCCCCTGTCCATTTTAAACTCCTACAAGAAGCCTGAAAAAAAAAACCAGTGATTGCCTCATCATTTATACAGAGTAAACAGCATGTCCTGCATCCCCTTCTGTGGCTAATAAGGCTCACCAGCAGCCTGCTCAAATGCCTCCCTGGAATTGCACCTGTGGACACAGAGCAGAGGATGGAGCCAGCCTGCTCTGGCAGGCACTCCTCCAGTCTGCTTTGCCACGGCAAGCACGACAAATCTGTCAGCAGCACACCTCTCTATAAATACTGCACTGTGCAGACATGCCTGTGCAGCACACAAAACCACAGTGCTGCCCTCACAGGAGAGGTCTGCATCCTGCCATGGCTTTCCTTCAGATGGTTCTGATGTCCCATGATGTTCACTGTGCCCTCCCCCTTGTCTCAGAATCCCTGCCATAAATGCTCTGCTCTTGTATCTTGGTGTTACTGTTCCACATCAGCTAAACCCAGTCACCCAAACATTTACAGCAACAACCACTGATTTCTCACTGACTCCCACCGTGGTCTATCCCATCACAGCTGGCATGCATAAAGTCAAAGTTCCCAATATTCAAGGGCATTTTTACTGTCACAGCCATGCAGGCTGCAGTGAGCATCTAGGACTGTGCAGCAACACAGCCCCTCCCTCTGTACAGAGCTCCACACGGCTTCAGAGGCTGCTGCAGCTCCCCTTACAGAAGCCCATACAAAACTGCTCTCAAGATTCACACCCAAAAGTCACAGCAGCCAATTTTCTGTTTTCTTCAGCAAGATCTCATTACACTCTATTTATTAAGATTGCTCAGAAAGGTGTACAACTGCACTCTGATCAGACTTTGGAGTTTTAAAGTAGGTTTGATAGACCAGCATACAAGTGAAAGATGCTAGCAAGGAAGTCATGCACCTTGTGTTCTTCTGACACATCTGATCCTGCTCCAGCTACGAGCAGCCATGGAAGCAGTGAAAGGTTAAGTGTCATTACCTCCGTTCACATTATTTATGCAGCAGGTACCCACAGGAAGTTGGTCTTTATTGATACATTCTTTAACATGCTAGTTCTGTTTCACTTCAAGCACTTAAGTACATCTGGGTGAGGACACGTTCTCACTTCCCAAGCAAGCCAGCTGCACCCTTCACTCGCTCAGACATCAGCGATGAAAGCCTGCTCAAGAACATGCATCTGTTTCACGCATGGCTCATATGGCTAATTTAAACACTTTCCATATGTTGCCAAAGAGCTGTGACCAAATGCCACTTGCAAATAAATGAGAAGATTGTCTGGCATCCACAGAGAAAAGTTTCATCTTGGAGCAACAGCTCCTTTATTCCCAGGTCTGCCAGGGCATCCCCAGCCCCTTTCACAGTCAGATGTTGCTGACCAGTCCAAGCACTGCCTCCTCCTGGGATCACGCCACTGCAGCAACACACTTCACACATCAGGGTGGGAATCTTTGGGAAAGACCTGTGATGAACACCTCAACATGTGGAAATCACAGAATCACAGAAGGGTTTGGGTTGGAAAGAACCTGTCTAGTTCTAACCACCAGCAATGAACAGGGACACTCTGAACTAGATCTGGTTGCTCAGAGCCCCATCCCACCTGACCTTGAGTGCTTTCAGGGATGGGGCAGCTGCCACCTCTCTAGGCAATCTGTTCCAGTGTTACATTTACCTCTATCAGGGTATCCTGCTCCTTGTTCCAGAAAAAAGTTATTTACTCATAGAACAGCCAAGATTTTTGCTCGGTCCTTATCCAGACATTTCCATTGGGCTGTAACAGCTGGAAATGTTCAAAGTATAAATGAAGCTGCATATGAGCTATAATTCCATGTTTCCACATGTTGCTGTGACACCAGAAGCTACCATTTCACTTCTAAAGTACACACACTGGCTTTCCTCTCTATTCCAGCCTGCCAAGAGGTCACTTGCCATATTATAGCTAGACCACATCCAAACTAATGGTCTGTAGATGGGAGGACTGTCAGTAAGGCCTTCACCCAGGGTTACTGCTCTCCAAGACGTAGATCCAGACAGGGAAGCATACAATAAATATCTCTGTTTGGAAATGGACAGGAAGCTAATAGAAGGATTTAAAAATTCAAAGGGGAAAGTAAATGAATGCCACTATTTTCCTTGTCAACAACAGCCTTGCACCCCAGGGAAGTGCAGTGCAGAGCCTGTGCCCGCTGAACTGGCCTTGCACAGTAAAACCCACATTGTCTCTTCAGACAGAGACTGCTGGAGCAGGCACCAAACAGGTGCCCCAAAGAGCCATCCAAAGATACATTTCTCAGCCTGTCCTGAAGAAGTGATCATTTTATGGTTACAGAATCCAGGATAGAGCTGGATGTCCCAGACCTTCACCTCAGTGCTCCACTATTAGACAGACCATCCACTGCAGACCAGCACCAGTGTGCTGGAGCTCCCCTCCCTTTCTTGAGGGTGGAGGGTGTCCACTCCTTGCCATTTCACAGGCAGAAAGGGCAGTCAGACCAAGTGGAACCTGAGATCATCCAGCTCCACACTGCCTTGCACTGGGGGCTGTCTCCCAGTGCTCAAGGGAAGGGATCCACACTCACCAAAGCTATCCTACTCCTACCTCTAGTGGCCACCTTGAACCATCTCCTCCCTCTTTGGGGAAGTTGTTGGGGACCACAGACACAGTTAACAGAAAGTCTCCCTCAAATGTGATATTGGGTGAAGCACATGAAAAATTACTGATGCAATTGATTCACATGGTTTCCGTCATTCAGAAATTCCTGCGCATCAAGGGGAGGTGTGGGATTTGCACATAACCGACTCAGACAGCTGCAGATTTCCATAGGCACTAAATGTCTGCAGGCAGAAGCCACTCCTCATGTAATCCCATTAAACAGCTGGAATGAATGGAAATGCTGTGCAATTCAGCACACTAACAGCAGCCACCCCTGCCTCCTCCACCATTAGTGCAGGGTCCTCTCCAGTTCAGCCTCTTCCCATGGGTCCAAATTACAGGAGTTATTTCATGCCCTAAACTTTGCAGGAAGCCTGGAGCACATGTGAGCCTACAGTAGTGGAAGACTGGTGTCAGAAAGTGCTCAGAACACATCCAAGCTCCTCATCAGAGTCCTCTTCCCTTTTGGGGATATCACTGCAGAAAATACAAGGCTTCTCATGAACAGAGATCAGTACACTGGAGATTGGGAATAGAATTTAAATCAACACACCACCATCTCCAAAGGCAAGAAAGTGGAGCTCATACAAAATATAATTGCTTGTAGATTGCAGGTCCAGACCAGAATCAAAGGCTCTGGAATCAGGAGGATCTCAGGTGGAAGCTGTTTGCCATTTAAAGGCCTTTCATGGCATCACTGTATCACACCGCAGCAGACATGAAGAGCCAGCAGAGAAATATCATGTTCAGTAATTTGAAGGAGGCAACATTAATCCTTCACCTCCCAGAGAAGGCCAGAGCTGAGCTCTGCTCCCCGAGGCATCCAGCAGAAGCTGATATTCAACAAGGCTTACACTTCATGCATATGTAAATATCCTCTACCTTTTATCCTGCCATTAACTGTTAACTCATCCTCAGTGCTTTCCAGTCACATCTAATTGTCAATACATAAAATCTCCTGCAACCTCATGGAAACTGTAGGATCTCTCAGGGAAGGTTGACTACAGCCATGACTCTCCAGACAAGCAAGCAGGATGAGACAGGCACATGCACAACAGAAATACCATCATCTGTAAATGGTTTGCAGCTTGCAGAATTGTTCATTTACTCTCCCAGAGGTAGCTGGGTTTGTCTCTTTACATCCCATCTTCCCTTCCAATCACTTGTTCCAATGGACTTTCCTGTGCTACCACAAGCATTCAGAGGACTGGAAAGTAAAAAACCTTTTGGTTCTGAGTAAAAACCAGATCAGTCCCTCTTTGTACTCAGCTTCTACAGCTCACTGATACTGGGAGAAGGAGGATGAGAAGGAAGACCATCTTGCTCAACAGCAGCCCAGCTTTAAATTGGAATAAAGAGTGGCCATGACTGCAGCATCAGTGGACATGGCTGGGCCAGAGAGCAGCTGTTGGGCCCTTAGGCAGTGGGTGAACTTCTGCCTCCGTGTGCCCACTTCCTTTCTTTCCAGTTTTATCCTGAATACAAAGCATCAGCCGGAGATACTCATCCCAGGCCTTCACAAACATTCATAAGCTTACATTGTAAATATTTAAATGTAAACATATAATAATAAGTATTTCTGCTGGCCATCCCCCTCTGGAACACTTCAGCTGCACCCTGTGCATTAGCCCAGTCTTTGTCAAAGCTCTGCTCCCCACTTTGTGACAGCAAGTACTTGGCACTTTTGCAAGTGATCCATCTGCTCCTATGCCAAACACCCAGGAAAGCACAAGGCTAGCAAGGATCTTTTTTCATCCTTGCTCTGTGTGTACTGCCCTGACTCTGCAAGAGAAGAGAAAAGATGTCTGTCCAAACCAGTGCCCTCTGCCCCACCACTGGATCTGCTCCTGGAGCAGTGCCATGCAATCACATCATTGGCAACTATCACAACACATAAGCAGGGTAGGGCTGGAGGCATAACAGGAAACTTTTAATAAAATATCATTACACAGACAAGTTATTCCCCTGACAAGCTGTTTGTGCCCTCTGGATAGCAAAGTCTTGTGTCAGGAGTGTGCCTGTCTTTGAAGTGGGAGGCTGCAGTTTGACAAAAGCAGGGAGCAAAGGCGAGAGGGACCAGAGCTGCTGTGAGGCAGTTGCCAGAATTTCACAGGGCCAGTACAGTCTCTGTGCTAGCCTTGCTTTGAGACAACGAAGCCCTTTTTTGGCTCAGGCTCTAAAAACACTCCCCAGCCACAGGCAGACTAGTCAGGGAAAATTCCAACCCAAAAACCAGCAAAGTAAAATCTAATTCCTGTCCCACAGCTTTAACCCTGAGCATCAGCAGCAGGCAGGGTCATCAGCCCTGCTGGAAAACAAGGAAGGCACCAAAATAGAAAGTGGCTCATTTACTGCAGGACACTTGTCCCGGGTTAGGAAGAAGAAGTGGTGTTCAGGTGTTTGCTCCAGTGGCTGCTGGTTTTCAATCCCTCCTGCTCCTCCAGAAGATGCCAAGGACAGGGGATTAGCTCAGCGGGAGAGCCTGAGGAAGCAGCAGCAAACCCCTTTCTCTGCCACCATAAGCACAAAGGATGAGGTCAGAGATTTGCCTCTGGCTCACCCTCTCAGAGCCAGCTCTGGATTAGTGGAAAGCACAATGCAGGCAGTTTCCAGAAGGGCTGCCTCCATCAAAAAACACTGCCATCTCTTCAGCTATTCTAACAACCAGCAGCAGCAGATCTGCTCCCCCTCCTGTCAGTCATCCCTCTGCAGCCACATCAACACCCACCAAACGCCAGTGCTCCCTGCATGGCACACACCTTGCACAAGATCCAAAACCACCCTAAAGCAGCATGGCCTAACATGGAGGTGTTCAAGCTGTGCTTTTCTTATTCCCCTCCAGATTTTTCACAGACCTGCAGTACTGTGGGGAGCAAATCTTCACACATCCAGGTGCAAGAGAGGATGGAGCTCCCTCACCAGCAGACACTGAAGAGCTGAAAGCAGGCAAATCCACTGGCAAGAAGGGGTATTACCAGAGTCTAACAGTCTGAGGATGTTGAGAACAGTAATATTCAAGGTAGCTCAGACAACGTAATTCAGTTTGCAATGGAGCATATTCCTCAAACAAAGCAACTAACGTGCTGTGTTAGGCAGGAGAAGCTCACAGTGTTCTTTCATACCAAAAGTGTCCCTGCTGCAGGACATGGCAGAACTGTCACACAGGAACTGGGTGTCATTGGATGGGGAACCATTATTCCCATGGCTGGTGATGGCTTCACATGCCTGGCTTTGTTTCCCTACCAGGTCTGACTGCACAGAAAAGATCACAAGTGTGCTACAATGGGAGAGAGAGCAAGGGAAAGGGGGAACACATCAGTGTATTTCTCTGGGCCTGTTGCTAATTCACCCTGTTATCCCCACACACCTGATGATGAAAATCTGTCATGACTCATGTGAAACCTCATTTGCTCCACCAGTCCTACACAGATGACAACCAGCCAAGTTTGGGGCAGAAAACCCAAGGAACTTCACAGATCTGAGTCAATAAATAAACCCCGGAATATTCCCCTGAAGAGGGAAGCCAATGCACTACACTAAATGCACTTGCTCCTGCCATCAGCAGGGAATATTGAGCATGAGCTGCCCAAAGGACTTGCACTGCTACTTCATGCTCTCCAGGTGCCAACAGAATGAGAACAGGCTGTGAACTTCCACAAGTTAGGAAGTGCCCCTATCCATTGCTCTTTAAAACTGCTCTTCCTGGGTCACCCCCAGCTCCTAAGTGGAATCCCAAAGCAGCTGAAAGCCAGTTATAAGCTTGTATGATCTGCTGCAGGGTGCTGCAGAGAGGCACTAAGCAGCTCCCACAAGGCGTGGAGCACAGCTGCCTGCTACTGCCCTCAATGCTCCCCCTCCTTCTCCACAGCCAGTGCAATCTCAGACTTCTTAAAGAAAGGAATTTTCCTTCAGCAGCAAAGGATGAGCATTTTCTGCTAATAAAAAAAGCTTAGTTCCTCTGAATCTCCCCAAGACAAGAGCCAACACGTGGGAAGCTTTGGTGTAAAAGGAAACAAGGATGGAAACAGGTAGGCAACACTAAGTACACCTCTGAGACACCAGATGCTCTGACTCCTCCACAGGTAGTAGGAAAAGAGCACAGGGATGCTGCAGTCAAGCGCTGGCACTTCTTATTCTAGCAGGCTATGGATGCTAAAAGCTTACACAGGTTCAAAAGAAAGCAGGTGGAAGACAAAGCTACCCAACGACATTAAAGGCAATGAGCCATCCCTCACAGGGATTGTGGGGTCTGCAGCAGCCAGGGAGACTTCTGGATGTGCCATTCTGTCTTAACCCTGCTTTTCTCCATCTCCATTGGCATTTACTGCTGCCCCACTGAAACACATTACAGAGTTTGTTTTGAGGCATATCAGTCATTCTTAAGTATTAACAGTACATTTCTAAGGGATCATTTTAGCTTTAGCAAAGCTCCAAATATAAAAGAACAGATTAATAAAGGCCTTGAGAAAGTATTTTCCAAGTGCCTTTCCATGCTTTTTGGCTCCCAACTAACTTTAAAATTCTGGTCTGAATGGTCTTGGTGAAAAAGGATAATTTTCATAGGAGTACCTTTAACAAAATGGCAGGATGCAATCATCTCTCTGGGATGACACTTCTCTTAGAGAGAAGTCACAGTAAAACATGCAGTATTGTTGGACACTGAACGACAGGGCAAATCTTGTAAGCAGGAAAGAATACCATGGTCACCAGCTGGGAAATTACTGAAGATGCAGAGCCACAGACCAGTCTTCATGGTTGGAAAGCCCCAATTCCCACCATTTGCAGTTTTATTCTAGCCCACCTCAGACAGCACTAACAGGCTGAATAATTCCTGCTAGCCCCGGAGCACCACAAATGGTTTCACGAGTGGAAAGGTGTTCGAGGCAAAGACCTTGCTCTGAGGGTCCAACTTGTAGGCAGCAAGAGAGAGAAAGGGAAAATGCAAGGCTGAAATCAGCTCAGACACATTCAGCTGGGCCCAAGCCTCCAGCAGTGGGATTTATTCAGAGCTTAAAGCATTTCTCTGGGACTCTGTCACAGGAGTGTAGGTACAAACAAACGGTAGCTGGGACAAAGGGAGGCAACACACATTTTATTAGTAAAAAGTTAATCGGCTTAAAGTGTGCAACTAAATAAGCAAAGCTTACATTAAAGTGACCCACCAATAAAAGATGCCATGGAAATAAAGTTATAGGAAATACAATATAGTCTCTATGTTCTTTTGTAATCCATCACGATAAATATTCATGATTCTGGGTTAATGGGGTATGCAGCTCTCAGCCACCACAATAGTTTTTTGTTTATTCTCAAGACCATGAACTTTGGAACCATGAACCTGAATTTCAGGACTCTGTATTCATGCATGTTAGCAAAATTCCGGGCAAGGCAGGGTGATGGAGACAAGGCCAGGACCTTGGCTTGTGACAACGTAACAGAGTTTGCTGCAGTTTTTGACAATGAGTAACAAGAGCCCCAGGATGCACAGAACTTCCTGTGGATCTGCCGCCCCCCCGCCCCCGTCTCCACACCAGCAAAAGGAGGGGAGAAGAGGCACAAGCCTGTCCCTCACTTCCAGTCCATGGCTCATTCCAGAGTCTCCCTGCTCAGAACACAATGGCATCCTCAGGCCAGCCCCTGAGGAGGCAGAGGCTGCTGGCATCACACAGCAGCAACCAGAGCAGAGCAAGGCCCACTCTCACACAGGGGAAGGAGACCCTGAACACCCCTGAACACACCTCTTTGAGCCTTCAGCTGAAAGGACACTTCTGCTTTCCGAGAACACTCCCGAAGGAAGAGGACACCAAGCTCCAGTCCTGCATTCGCCAGACAGAACACACCATTCCAAAGTGTGTTTTAAAGAGTCCCAGGCCTCCCTAGCCAGGCCCACATCCAGTTGTTCCTCTGATGGTGCCCCCCTGTGCAGCATTACCAACCTTCCCTGCTGTGCTATGAGACCTCCAACCTCTCTACTCCAACTTGCATCAATGTGGACAGATTGCAGAGCCCCTTTGGGGTTAGTGAAGGACATGTAGAAACTTAAAACCAACAAAAAACCAACCACCACAGACTCAAGGTTCAAAGCCTTGAAAGCAGTAAGAGGAAAACAACTTTAAATGTTTGATCAAAGGAATTTTAAGACATTTTATTTTGTTGTTGCTTTTTTCCTCTCAGCTGCTTACAACTAACAGCCAAGACTATGATCCAGTAAGGTCCTCAGCAGATTTCCAGTGTATTCAAATGAAGCATACACACCCCCTTTCCCAGTAAAAACTTCCAATTACCTTTTTCTTCTTTCCCTACATAACGTAGTGAACCATGAAAGCAAGGCTTCCAGCAGCCTGGCTCCAGAGCCAGGCCCTGTTTTGCTGAGAGCTGGGAGCACAGCTCTCCACCCTGCACCACCCTGGATCAGTCTGCAAACACAACTCACCCCTCCACTGACCCCTCGGGCTTAATTGCCACTTTTAGGGAAAGCACAGCCTAAGACTCATAAATAAATAGGACCTTTTCTTCATGCACCTTTCTTTAGGACAATCTAGACGACAATCCTTACCACCCAGAGCTCTGTTCCTCTATTTGGGCAAAGCTGATCACTGTGATCAGCTGAACGTGAGCAGCACTAGGACCAACCATGGCTTCAGAATGCCCTGTCCCGTAATAATGCAAAACTCCCTTCCATTTTAAGCCTTTGTTTAACTATTGCAATTGAAGCATCAAAGGACCAGCACAGAACATTTATACATAAGGAAGAGGAATTTAGCAAGAACATGGAAGTTGAGAAATTAACACAAAAGACTAAAGTTTACTTTTGGAAAGAAAACTATTTCTCCAACTACTGAAATATGTGCCTTGAATCACAGAAAGGCACTGTCTAAAAATCAAGTACATCAAAAAACAACAACAGCCTTCTCAAAACCAAGGTTTTTTGCTGAGACTGCATGTATTTAGCATTGTAATATTTGGAATATTTTCTCTTTACCTGCAATAGCACAGAGAGGGCTCCTCAGAAGGAGAAATACACAAATGTGCACAGGAGGAGGGGAACTGGCTGAGAAGCAAACACTTTGCCCATGCCCTGTGTGGAATTTTGCACTGAATGACGCCCTTCTGAAACAGGGGACACCCCCAAGCTCAGATCCAAGGAGAAACCTCTTCCCTGCACACTTCCCACTACCACCCTCTGTAACAACAAGCCTCTGGGACAAGCCCAAACCTGGCAGCTCCTTCCATTGCACCACAAAGCACCGGGATCCAGGCACTGCCACGACCCAGGAGGACACAAAGAGCAGGCACACGTGATGGTTTGAGGTCTCCATTCCATGCATGCTTGCAAACCCCATGGCAAATGTGTCACACCTCTGCCAAGAGATGAGGGATTGTACAACGGGCAAAGGGAGAAAAAGATGCTCTTTTCAACATCAAAACAGAAGAGGGCAGCCAGGAAGTTTTAGTCCTCATGTCAACATCCTATTACCAACCAGCAGCTTGCCTTGACAACAAAGCTTTCCAAGAAAAGGCACAGACATGGGCACTTGAGCAGTGGCCTTAGGAGATCCCAGCTCTTCACCCAGGAAACAAAAAAAAAAAAAACCAAGCCAGCATATCACATATCACCTTCCTACTGAAGCATGAAAAAAAGGAGAATATATGGCAAAAGAGGCCAACGAGGGGAAAAGCAGAAATCAATGGGATCTAACAGAGCGTGACGGAAAATCACTTCCCTCATAAAAAGAGGTTACTTACCAGGTTAATGAATCTTTTCTGTTCTGTACTTAGACACCCAGGAAATGGAAGGGGTCACAGGAGCAGAGTGGGTGGGAATGAAATCCCTAGAACATGCTTTCAAGAACAATCAAAGGTTAGAGATTAAATCCAGACAGCAGTCAACTGCACAGCACATCAGCAGCTTGGCACAGGCACCAGCTGCAGCTCAGAGGGTCACCAAGCACAACACTGTTCCACCATCAACAGCACAGCAAAAACCAGACTCCTCTTCCAGGGCAAAACCAGCCTGACAGGCCACCCCTGCCCCCTCAAGGGTCAGCCCCAAGAGCCAGAGCATCCCTGCCTGCCTGGGTGAGCAGTACCAGCACAGAACAAAATGGTCTATGGGTCTCTGATGTGAGTAACTGCAAGAGAACCATGAAAAGCAGACTCCAGAAATCACACTGTGCAAATCACATAGACAGCTCTTGGTCCCATGGCCAAAACTTCTCAAAACTCACTTTACATAAAAGTTCTGTTCCTTATCTTTGTTGGAAATGCACAGAGGGGAAAAAAAGCCCAAAACAAAACAAAGAAGAATCTGGGCAATGGCAGAGTACAAGATCTGGTGATAACAGAAGGCTGAATTAGACCTCTGGAATATCAAACACATCTGAAGCCCTACTGGCAGCCCCACAGGTAAAGCACAGAGCCTTGCTGCTTTATCACTCCCCTGCCCACATCTAGTTTGGGATGACAACAAGTGACTCAAAACCAGATCTACTTAGGTCCAAGGCACTCAGTGAGGGAAATGCAGGTGCAGAGTTCCATCTTTTTTCAATGTCACTCAACTTGCAGGTCTCTGTGCTGGGTTCCCCCACTGCCTGCAATTATTTACCAATGGATGTTTCTCAGTTTGGCCATCTTGACTCTGGTACAGCTCAAACACCTCTGCCATGCAGCTATACAAGCTTCTCCTGCAGCAGCTGCCTTGTTTACTACCCAATTTCTGCAAGAGAGACACGGATAATGCAGCCAGAAACCCCCTCTGTTACTGGCATTAATGCAGTCTCGGGTTAGATTTGTTGCACAGGATAGCTGTTCAAGTCACAGTTCCATGTCACATCAGCTGCCTCCATGCCCAAGGAGCCACACCACAAGCTCCAAAGCAGACCTAACACTGGCATTTCTGTGAGTTTCGACTTTGCAAGTCTGGTGAGTTTAAGGATTTCTATATCTGAGGAATTTCAAAGCAAAACCAATGCCTTACTGCACCAATACCTTCATCACACCCATGCTGCCAGCACACAGCAGCGTGGACAATCCCTCACAGCAGACGTCTGTCCCTGGCGCTGGGACAAGCCCTTCTGTCAGGTACAGCCACTGTTAGTGGGAGAAGGGCACAGTTTGTAATTACAGCTGTCTCTTTCAAAGCCTGCTCTTTGAAATTAACAGCCTCCAGCTGATCCCACCTAAACTCGGCATGCAAAATGCCAAACAAACCTGCCAATTTTGCCAAAGCTCTGAGCAAATGGAAGCGCTGCTGATTAGGCACTGCTGCTTGCAGCAATGCTAAGTTCAGCCACACTCATGGAGTGTGAGACTGGCTACACCCACAGTGACATGAAAAAGAAAAAAAGGCAATTCTCAGCACCCAGTACTGTATCAATCGCTCCAATAAGGAGGCAGAGGGACCCGACTGTAGTCCCAACAGCAACTCTCAGGAAGATAAGATAAAGCACTTAACAGACTTAAATCTCCACCTTGTATCATTGTGGTATGGTTTGCTCTGTGAATAGCATTGAGGTTTATGGATGGAAAAACTAAACAGATGCTTTTTACTTGAGTGCTGACATTTCCATGAACACAAAATGACTTGAGAGGACATGAATTTCCATTCAGGCCTAAAGTTGGGCTGATTCATGGACCAGCAGCAGCTGTGGGTCTCTGACTATTTGTACCACTCAAACCAGAGGCTTGAGAAACCAGGATTTACCAGTTGCTGAGATTTCCTGGGGCTTCCTTCTCAACATGCAATTAGAGATTTCTCTCCACTGCAAGCTAGGCTGACACAAACTGGCCAAGAAGGGGCAATCAGTCATTGAGAGTTATTTAATAAAGGGCTTCCTTGCCCATTTTAGCAGTTTCTATTGACAGGAAACCTTCCCGTTCAGGAAGTGCTAGAATGGGAGCATCAAAGAATGCTTGGAGATCAGCATTTCTGGAAGCTCAGCTGCAACAAAGGAGAAAAAAACCCCAAAACCAAACAAGCCCAGAAGTCCTAGTAGCTGAATCAAAACAACAGCCAGTTTCTGCTGAGTCATCTATCTCTTCTGAGTACTGAAATCACATTTCAGCACTAGTTGAAAGTGGTTTTGTTACAGCTTAATACCTGCAATACTTGTGATCCAGGACAACAGAGTCATTCAGTGTCAGAGGTGTCTCCTCTCTGCCAAGCCTGCCCATCTCCAAGTCAGCACACAGACTGCCCTGGCAGGTCAGTGTCCCCCAGCGCCATCATCACCCTCTCAGCACAGACAGCTCTGCACTCCGGGTCACAGAAGCCAGCCCTGCATTCCCCTCCTGCCCCGGGAAGGGAAGGGGAGCTGGGCAGAGCAGCCCATCCCTTACAGCCCACGGGCTGCTGCTCAGAGCCGGGCAGGGCACAGCAGCAGCACTCACAGCAGGGCTGCTTGGGGACAGCAAGGACAGAAGAACCTGCTGACCCCTGGGAGCCACTGCCAGGACACGAGAGGAGGCAATGGGAGAGGCCTGGGCGAGAGGGAATTGCAGAACACCTGAGGCAGGAATCAGAGAAGGATCTGAGCAATTCTGCAGGCAGGGTTTGGAGAAGGCTTCGGCAAAAGGGAGAGAGAGGAACATCTGAAATGAATCTGTAGGAAACAGAGAGGGAAGCAGGCAGAGAGCACAAAGGTCTCTGCAGTGAAGGCCAGGGAGAAAAGAAGGAAATGGAAGCGTCAGGGGAAGCAGGTTGGAATGTATCAGACACACAGCACTGCCAATTTCCCAGGACTAAGGTGTGAGCCTCAGCAGGCTGCAGTGGGTACCCACAGCCACACAGCTCTTCCCCAGGCTGGGCCAGAGGCCACTCACCTGGGAGACACCCACAGGCACAGTTTTAGCAACAAGAAGGAGGTGGGTTACCAGTAAATGCAGCAACTTCTTGTGTTAACCAGTGGCAAGGCATACCACTACACAGGTTAGAGCAGGAAGAGAATAAAATCTCCAAGCACAGCTGCAGAGGTATGATGTAATTACACAAATGCAAAGTGCCTCCAACCAAAATCCTCAGCTTTGTGGACTTTTAAATCCTGGAAGACTTAAAGCACAGTTTCTAAATGCCTTTTTCTGGGACCCTGTGACTTACTAATCTTATGCTACAGAACAGCTGAAGAACAAGCAGCATTCCTTGATCCCACCTGTGCAGGCTATGGTTGAGGGCAGTCACCTGTGAACTGCACCCGGACTTGGAAGCTCAATAAAAGCTCCGGAGAAGTATCCATGACAACTGCAACCACCTCTTCCCCACCCTACCAGGCTTTTTTAAGGTGGGAAAAAAAGTCCTCTGTCCTAAATTTGCCCATTTTGTCCCATCCATTGCTAAATCCCAAGATGTAGGTATAGAACTGAGAGTTACATCTTCTACAGGCCAAGCAGATCCAACACAGCCCAAGAAGTGCCAAAGATCAGGCATGATTTAGTCAGATCCCAAGAAGACAGGTAAACACTGGAAGGACTTCAGACCCAGATCTCAAGTTGCAGTGATCACAAGGCTTTGCTCTCCAATTCCCCAGGCCATTCACTTCCCTACTGAGGAATCTCAGGGGCAATAAAAGGGTTGCTGGTTATTATTTCTTTAAGCCAGAGCCATTAGCTTGTGCTCAGCTAGGATTATAATCAAAGTCACCTTAAACCTTCCCTTTGAGGAGGGAACTTCTGCTGCAGCTCTACCTTGCTGCAAAACACCTCCCCAATGGCAAACAGCTGCATGGCTGAGGAGTGACCCCAGCAGTTTTCACCCACCTGTTTTCCGTTCTGTAAGTGCTGTCATCTCCCCAAAGCAGGTAAATTAAAGACTGAACAGACTGGTCTCATTCTTTCCCAGACCACCCAAAAAGAGTCAATTTCCTCCTTGACTATTTAACCCTTCCTGCAATGTACCAGGGGGAAAATGCAAAGGGAATGATTGCCAGTGAGAGCTCTCTCCTTCCTCTATAAAAGTTTCCATCAGCTCAGCACTGAAGACTCCACAGACTGGGTCATGTCCCAGACTCTGCTCTCAAAGCCCTCCTATAGGCACTGGTAGCAAAAGAAGGAATTTCCCTTTTCTGGAAGGCCACATGCCTTCTAAAGCCAGGAGAGCAGCCTCAGCCCCCAGCACTGCCACCACCCCAGCGGCTGCCCCTGGGTAAGCACACGGCTCCCACGCTCTTCTAGAGCTCAGGCCCCACCAGAGCTCTGGCACCTTCACCACAGCTGCACTGCCACTTTCCATACAAGCCCAGAGGCTTCAAAGCTGTACAGAAAGCCTGTAGATGGAAATGAGATTTCTTCACAGGATTCTGTGATTCCCAAGCAAAGGGCAGGCTGGCACACACTCTGCCAGCGCTCCCACCGTTGCCAAACTAAACAGGACCATTTGCAAGACTGCAGGAAAGCTCTTGTCAAGAAGTGAGTGGGCTGGATCCCTAGCACAGCCTGCAAAGAGCTTTCTGGTTGCCCTGCTAACACAGTGGATCCATGCTTCCAACCGGGAAAACAGCATCTGCATCCCACTCAAAACCCAAGCAACATTCTAATGACCCAGGCTTTGCAGATGCTGTCTCCCCTTTCTCATTTGATTGCCCCCTCGAGGCTATCAGTTCCTAAGAGCAAATTCCTCAGCTGCCCACAGAAATGTCTGCACCTGACTTCAGACTTTTGCACCACAGCCCAAATGAAATGTGCAGTCTCCAGAACAAAAGGCACTGTGCCTTTACAGAGGAAGAGCTGTGAGGAACAGAACAACAATGAAGCACAATTTACAGCTCTCAGGACAGCACTGGGTGTGAGAACTCTAAATACATGGGGCATTTAGAAGTTAATGGATCAAATCAGCAAGTGGAGCAGGAACAAGGATGCACAGCAGCATCCACACTTGAAGGAGCCTTGGGTTGCAGGAAAAAATGATCGATCATTGCCAAACTGCTTCTCTAACAACTTTTCTAGTGGTAAAGAAACAGGAGATACAGAATTGCTGCTCAGCTGATGCCCCTTCACACCTCTTGCCCCAGTTCTTTCCCTTTTGAGCTCATATCCTGAGAACTCCACAAAATCCATGGGAACTAATTCACTTTCTAGGTGCTACCTCCCTGCCAGAGCCCTGCTCTGTTTTGCTGCCTCCCCAGGCCAGGCTCTGCTCAGAGCACTGCAAGCAATGGCCCAGAGCAAAAGCCATGGAGAGATCAAAGTCTCATGGAGAGAAGCTGAGCTTGGATGCAAGGCTCATCTGCACCTGTAGGCAGCTCCTCCTTGGTCCAGCTCTCCTCAGCCACACAAAGCCCCCTGAAGGACTGCTGAGACACAGGAGGCAGCAGGAGCACACGGCTGGGCAGGCAGCTCTGCCAATCCCTAACACAGACACCTGCACAGAGGAACTGCCTTTGGCCCGGGAGTCCAGGCTTGGCCAGCCTGGAGTCAGGACACGTCACACCAGGGTGAGCTGCCCAGGCAGAGAGGAACAGGACTCCAACACAGAACACCCTCCCTGGAAGATGGACTACTGCACCTCCAGCTCACCAAAGGCAGGAAGTACCACGTTAGGAGCTGAAGTACCCAGGAATCAAGATGGTGAAACCAGACTGCAGCTTTTTCTCCCCACCTGGCAAGTGGAAAAGAGCCTCACAGGAGGATGAGCTGGAAGAAAGGGATCATCAAGCCCGCAAACATGCAGGGGACAAATTATTCAGTGCCCAGCTCTCCCTTCTATTTACACCCACCTCCCCTTGTTGACATAAATTGGATTATCCCCAGAGGTCACTTTGGACCTCAGAGATTCTGCTCTTCACCTCACATTAAAGTTTGTACAAGCTTGCATCCAAATAACTACCAGAACAAATTACAGGCTATTTAATGCCTTTGGTTCCAGATTGTCTGAGGAGTCTCAGAAGGACATGCTTGTTTTGTTTAGGAGGCATCCACAGTCCCTCCTGCTGCCTGCCCGCCATACAGCCTCACTCAGACCTGCACACTGGCCTGGGTGTCCTTAACTGCATCCTCTGAGCAGCAGATCCATCCACTGCACATGTGAGGCTTATGACATTGTCCCATCTATTACAGAGCAGTTCTGGGCAGGAACCTTTGTACTATTCCCTTTGAAAAGCTCCAGTGAGCTGCTACAACACTCAGCAAAATCCACCCCACGGAGCCAGCACTGCCACCTTCCCTGGCAACTCAACCTGACAGTGCAGGGCTGCCTCAGCTGCCCCTTGATCAGCCACTCGGGCAGCTCCTTGCTTCCTTCTGCCTTACAAAAAGGCAGGGAAGCAGCCCCATTAGGAAAAGAAAATCCTGGATGGGGGGAGTTAAGAGCAGCAGTGGAGTTATGGCCGAGCCCAGGGGTTGGCACCAGTAGCTCAGGGGTTGCAGTGCTCTGGGATGTTACTGCCCTGTGCTGCAGGAGGTTATTACATCCTCCACTAATGCACCAGAGAGGAGCGTGTGCCAGGAGCACGTTTCCACTCCCAGTCTAGCAGAACGACCATGGACAGCCTGCACTCAACCTCAGGGCATGAGCTGCAGGGGTGAGGAACCGCCAAGCTTTACATTGTAACCTGCCAGATTTAAATCCATAACAGCTTCTGGGCCACAGCCATTAGCCCACAGGAAATTAGAAAAAATAAAAGATAATAAAAAGAAATAAATAAAGCACTGTAGTTCTAGCAGCTTTGTAAATCATGCAAGAGGAGCAGCAGCTTGTCTTCACCATGGGCTAAGAGCCTGCACAGTCTGCAGCCACAGGAGCCTGTGCCTACAGCAGTGATGGAAGCATCACCACAAGTCTCAGAGTGCTCACAGTCTCTGTTTCCCCTCACAAAACACAGCAGACACCTGAGCACTTCACAGCAGGTCTGCAGCCACTGCCCTCTCCAGTCATGCTTCTTGACAGATCCCAACACTGTCCCACGAGTGCAGGAGCTCAGGCCTGAGGAAGTTAAGGAGATTTGTCACTGCTGTAGTTCATCAGGAACAGAGTGGGATACACTTCCCATACAGGCCCTATTAGACAGACAACCCTATTAATGGTGCCTTCACCCTGTTCCACTAATAGAAATAGATCACTTCTCAATCCCAGCTCAGCTAACCCTTTGACAGGGTGTCTGCAGCACAGAACACCTGCCCAGCTCCACTGGGTGCTGATGGTCTAGGACAGGAACAGGAAGAAGGCTGTGAATGCAAGGCAGGGTCTAACACAGATCCTTGTGGTACAAACCTTGTTTGCTTTGTCTTGGGGCTAACTTTAAAAACTGGAACTATCCAGCACACAGAGAGGTACACAGCATGAAAGGAGTGTCCTGTTCTCTAAGTGCTCTGCACTTGGGTGGACACAGCCGCATGAAGAGAAACTGGATCAGAGAGCCTGGAAATACAGCCAGCCAGGACACACTGAAAGAACCAGAGTCTCTTTCTTCTACAGAACACAAGAATGAAACTTGAGAAAGCCAGAACTGGCGCTCACCAGAGCAGGAGGCTGCAGCACAGCAGAAGGCATGGTACTGCCCTCCACACATGCACACACTCGTCAGGAAGGCAAACTCAAACTGCAGCCTCAGGTCAGGAAGCCAGAGCAGTGCTGGGCCAGGCTGCCTGGCAGCCCCCAGCACAGGCAGCTGTGTGCCAGCACAGCCAGAAACACCAGCCTGCCCCTGGGAGCAAGAGGAACCACCTGTGTGACCTCCACAGGCCTCGTTCACTCCTCCCTTTCTACTGGAAAGACGACATTGGAAAAGCATAAAAGGCAAACACTGACAAGTCAGAAAATAAAGATAACTTCCATGGTTGATCCTGCCTGAATTGAATTAACAGGAATAACACACACAAAGTTTCTCTGACCGCCACAAGAACAGGTGCTGATGTAAACGAACAGAGGCTGTCCTTGGCAGTCCAGGGTCTTTTCTGTGTGCATGCAGAAGTGAGAGGGGGAGAACTTGGGAAATTAGGGGACTGCAGGAGGAAAAACTAAAAGGTCCTGCAATGAAGGCAGGCAAAAGGAAGGCTGCAAAAATAATTTTTTTCTCCCTTTTCTGCCGCAGGTTCCCTGTTAGATGTAGAGAAGTAAACGTTCTCTGTGTGGTCCTTAAAGGAGCATTCCTCATCCTCCACGTATTTGATCTGACATCAGCACCCAGCAGTCACAAGGGCAAGTGAGGCAGCAGAGATGATGGTATAATTTTGAGGAGAAAGCAAGGATAACACATTTTCAAATGGGAAGGCTGAAGCACTGTACCTGTAGCTCTCCAAGTCTAAACCATAGCTGTGTCACTAACAACTAGTTTCAGTAGCAAGAGAGATCAATTCATTACCATTCAGAAGCAGACACAAATACAGTAAAGCATATTTGGGCTGGATCCCATATTCATTACAAAGAATTAACCTCCACACACACCAAACTATGTATCAAATGACAGATGACTTGCTGATCAAGGCAATGTTTTGTGCAAAAAATACTCTCTGGAGAGGACTGAGCTGAATTTTGGAAAGAAACCCACCACACTCAGCCTACATACAAAGCCAGCTAAACTTGCTGTACCAGGCAGAGAAGCTCTGGAAGACATTACATTGACAGAGCTCGTCTATGTGAGCAGATACGGCTGCAAGTAGTGCAACAGCAGGCAGGAGAGAGCTGATAACAGGAGAAGCTATCACCGAGGGACACTGAGTAACAGCCAGGAGCACATTCAGGGGCAAAGCCCCAACTCAAGAGAGCAAGAACACCATCCACGAAGAAACACCTTTCTTTTTTCAACTCCGACAGTATTAAGAAAACGGAACTTCACACAAAATTATCTGTAAATGTAACACAACTAACAAGGTATCAGTTGTCAATTTCTCAGCAGAGAAGCAATTCAGAAAACTACAACATTCTCCAACAGCTAGAACCAAAACGAATTACACTCACATCAAGAGCACCTCCTAGTTTTCCAAAAAGAAAATCTAAGTCCATATTCTCTTTAAATTAAGGCAATGCAACATTAGGCACGACAGCAGCTCTTTTAGAACTCAAATAGATTAAAAGCAACGAGCTCAGAACCAGCAGAGTGCAGTCTGTCAAGGGAACGAACAACTCCAAGAAAGGGACGGAGGGAGCAGCTGGAGGCTGCCCAGAGAGGATGTGCTGAGCTGCACCCGGGCAGCTGCAGAGTACCTGGCTGCCCCGGCGGGCCGGGCTGGGGGCGAGGCGGGTGCACCGGCTGCGCACCGCCCCGGGAGCCCCGGGAGCCCCGCGGGCTGCGCACCGCCCCGGGAGCCCCGGGAGCCCCGCGGGCTGCGCACCGCCCCGGGAGCCCCGGGAGCCCCGCGGGCTGCGCACCGCCCCGGGAGCCCCGCCGCGCTCCCGCCGCTCCGGGGCTCGCACCGCAACTTCGGGCCGGACAGAGCTCGGGGCAAGTTCCAACAGCTGCCAAAAGGCAATGGAAATGCACAGAAAAAGCCAAAACGGTTGAGGGCGCGGGGGCAGAACCCCCCAACCCCAAAATGGGAAGCACGGCCGGGCATTTCCCTGGCGTGGCAGAGGGGATCTCGCGCGGGGGGGAGCGGCACAGGTGGGGCAGCGGTGCGGGACCGTGGGGCCATTTACCAAATAAAGCCCGGCACAGCCGCCCACGGGGCTACAGCCCCCGGGCAGCGGGGCGCCGGCGGGAGGCAGCCAGAACCCTCCCGCGGCCGGGGACAGCGGGGCAGCCCGCGGGGGCCGGGAAGGCAGCGGGATGCCGGGGACGCTCCCGACCGGCCCGGGGGCTCCCGCCGCCAGGTGAGCCTGGGCACGGATCGGCCGGGCGGACCCGGGGTACCGCGGAGCGCCTCGCAGGGACACCTGTCCGCCGCCGCCGCGCTTCCAAACTTCTCCCAGAGTTGCAGCCAGCCCGCTTCCCTACCGGCTTTGCAAGGGTCGCGGTACTCCATCAGCTCCTCCGCCGTCTCCGGTTCCCGCAGCGTTAAGGAGGCTGCAGGTGCGCCCGTGCCCGCGGCAGGCAGCAGCAGCAGCAGGGAGAGCAGCAGGCGGCGGAGCGGGGCGGCCCCGCGGCCCATGGCGGCGGAGCGGGCGGCGCGGCTGCCCGGGGTGCGGGCACTGCGCGGCCACAGCGGCCCCGCGGCCGCGGGGGGGCGCCGCCGCTGCCACTCAGCGCGCCGCCAGCCAATCAGCGCCGCGCCCGCGCCTCGGCCCCGCCCCCCCGGCAGCGCTGCCGCCCGCCGCGCTCGGAGCCAGAGCCCGACGGCGGCGATAACGCGCTCCAAACGCTGGAAATTCCTAATAGTGCCCTTAGGTACTACTAGCGTTGTCTAGTTTCCGTCAGTCGGTACTTCAGGGGTAGCTAAAGAGAATTAGCCCGTCCGCCGCCAGGAGAATCAGCGTTTCACATGGCAGCCTTAAAACCCCCGCGTAAGTGGAGTTGTTAAACCGTGGATGGAGAATGGTGGGGGAAAAAAAATCACTCCAAACTAAAGAATGGGAGAAATGAAGATGGGACTAAACATCAAGACGTGCATTAATCCCTCTCACCTGCTTTTCGCAGCTGTTTTCAGAGGCAACTAGCCTGTTTTACTGGAAATTTGGGCTTTGGGACAATCCATATACAGCAAAGCCTGGGAAATCGGGAAGATGGATCATGTGCAAGATGCTCAACTGTATCAAAATCTACACCTTGGCATCTGGTCTGGTGTCTGCCTGAGCCTGTACAATATCTTGTACAACTCTAACAGCAGAGCATGGGGTAACACACTGGTAATATGGTAATCATACTTTTAGGGCTGCTGGCTTGTGGTGGAGGTAGATCACACAGGCACGGGGACTCTGCATAGTGACAGGGAAAGGGCAGATGCCCAAAGCCCACCCATCTCACTGGGTGCTGAATGGTTTCACCGATAATCTCACAAAGGCCAGCCAGGTGGTTCCATACGAATTCAACACTGCCTAGCACAGCCTCTGGGCTAACAAGATGCTAGGCTGAGGCTGGAGCAATATTTCCAGGTGGTCACCTGTGCTCGTGCTGCTCAGCAAATGCAGCATTAGGCAGAGAGGGCTCAGCTGGCATCCCGGTGAGCAGGGGACAGCTGACAAGACTACAAGCTCAGTGGGGTGAAGGTGTATGCACAATCTCCTGGTGCCAAAACTGCTCCTTCAGCTGTGTACTTCCCAGCTCCCACTGCAGGATCATCAAGATCATCAAGCAGCATTTCCCAATGCAGCACGGGCTCCAAGCCCTCCCTTCACTCAGACAGATAATCATTTGCCATCCACAAATTTGTCCCTTCTCCTACAGCCTACAGCAATGAATGACAACTCAGCACAAAAGGGCACCCCGTGATTCTGGCATCTCCTCAGCAGCAACGCAGTCTACTGCAAACTGTTCCTGACTCTCGTCCCTGCCACTCATTTAATATTTAAAATTGTCTCCAAACCTTCACAGAAGCCAAAAAGGTTGCATCAAACTCTGACATGAAGACATGTCAGAGGTGAACAGCTCTGCTAATCAAATATACTGCAGTTTCTTACAGCTGGTATTCAATGAACCAAGGGTGATCTAGGTTTCAGGCAAGCTTTCTAGCAGTGAAACAGGGAAGTTCTAGAGCAGATTGCCATGAAGAATTGTTCTCATCATATTGCAAAGCTCCCATACCTTCTTGGGCAGCTCCTCACAGCACAAACAACAAACTCCAGCTCTCTCCTCACCCAGCTAACCCACTCTTTTGTAGCACTCGTCTCCTTATTGGACACAGCTATGGCCTGTTTAGGGCAGGCTGGTTCCTAATCTTTGGTGATTGGTACAGCTGCAACTCCTCAGGTGTGAGACTGCCTTCTGCACTATTTTCTTACATTCTATCCCTCCACAAAGAACCAGGGAGTTTCCATCACTGTAGGTTTTTGAAGATTGTAGACAAACAGCCATCAAGACTAAACTTAGTAAGGTAACTTTATCCATTTCCTGAGTTTTATACTGCCCATTTACACACCATCTACTTTTACTTTTTCTGTATTAGGTTGCTACTTTTTCTGATTTTGTCAGGTGGAAGAGCAGTCTAACGGTTATTTTAAGAGAAAATCTTTAAAGGAGAGCTCATCTTTAAAAGAAAAGCTGATCACCTCTCAGTGTTTCAGAACTCCCAGTGGCATGAGCACTAGCTGCTCTTTTCTCTCTGCACAAAGCCTGGCAATATAACTTTCTGAGGGTATGGGAAGCTGGAAAACAAAAGCTTGAACCTTGTAAGGATGGTCAACAGCTTCACTGATCAGGATCATGGATCCTTGTCATCTCTGTCGAAAGCTGGGCTGTCACCCACTAAGAACAGTCATTTGACCACATGGAAACTGCTTGTTAAGCTCTTCCAGCATGACAGTTTACAATGGGGAGCCCGGCCCCTTCTGCACACAGAAACTCCATTACAGATGTGGATGGATGGAGAAGAGGACATCCTACAGCTTTGAAGGAGGAAGACAGCAAATTAAAATATGGATCCTTAATTGTGCAGTTACAGTGAGTCTGTGAGGGAGTTCAGAGGAGTCTATCACTATTATCCACA
The DNA here is from genome assembly GCA_024865655.1 of Emberiza elegans. Taxonomy (NCBI): domain Eukaryota; kingdom Metazoa; phylum Chordata; class Aves; order Passeriformes; family Fringillidae; genus Emberiza; species Emberiza elegans. Next base: position 19,954,355 of record JALJVW010000241.1, on the reverse strand, counting down.
CACTAAAAGTAATGTTGCTCTGCTACGAGGAACTCTGGAAGTCTCTGACGTGAGAACTGCTCAAACCTTCCAGAAACAGTTCTCAGTAACAATCATGGCACTTTGCAACTGGCAGCCAAGGCAGTGTACCCAGAGCAATGACTGCTACCAGGTGTTTAGGAGATCAGCTCATGTCATCTTGATTGGCAGGGCCACATCAGTGTGACTGAGCGACACAGAAAGCCCTGTGAAAGGATCTTTCTCATCTGAGCTGTTAAAAAGTCATTGAAGTCTCACAACAGCAGAGCAACTCGCGACACCAATAGTTAATTATCTGGAAAGAAAACAATCCATATCCATGCCTGTCAAAGGCAGTCTTTTCCTTTGCAGAACCCTCTCCTGCCCAACACACACAGACAAAATCCACTGTCCTTTCAAGCCTCGCTGAGCAAGAATGCACACAGCTCTTTCTCAATAGCCCCCATGAGCAAAGCTATGTGCGAGCTACTTAGTGCTAATGGAATATCCCTGCACACAATATGTCCTGAGGCCAAAACACACACCAAGTTTGCTAGGTCTTCCACAAGACCTGCTTCTTCCCTCTTGCCAGCACTTGGCGTCCACCAATTCTTCTAACAAAGTGAGGCACCACTCCCTTGGAGCCTGTCCCACTGGTGATTCCACAGCTGCTGCCAAGTCTACAAAAAACCAAACACACCAAGGTGTTTGCATCACCAATACAAGGGCAGATAGAGTCCTGGAGAGATGGAGCAGCACTCTCTGAACCCAGAGCATTCTCTTTCTTCTTCCCTCTGCATTTCCAGTGCCCCTCACTTCTCCTTTATCTTCTTTCATTGCTTCTTTTCATGGTAGGAAAGAACTCCTGCTGCAGGTGTAGACCACTGAGCTGCACCATGGGGCCCCTGCAGAACCATCACCCTCCCTTTGCTTCACCCCTTCCAGCCAAGGCTCGTTTACTCCTAGTACCATTACAGGCTTCCTACCCTGACAGAACCTCTTCACTTCCCCATCTCCCTTTTCCTCTGTTTGTATCTAGCAGTCTATTGCTCTCACACTCCTTATCACTCCTAGAGTTGATCACTCTTGGGATGTCCCTTCTTCCCTGAGCAGTCACAGACAAATCCAGGTGACAAAGTAAGGGTCAACCCCTGCTCTCTCTTCCTTTCATCACCCATTTTAGTTTTAGACTGGGGGAAGGTAAGTTTTTATCAAGTTTATTGCGTTACCACCCAGGAAATACCTGCATAAGGTTAAATTATTTGCTACCTAAAAGGAATCTTTCAAGATGCTGACACATACATGCTTAAATGTCCCAGGGGTTCTGAAATCCACTGTACAGAGATCACTGCAGTCACAGGCACATTCACCTGTGCATTAACAATTCAATCTATAATTAACAACAGCCTTGTCATAACAGGCAGTGACACTTAAGAGAAACTAGAAGTAAGCCATAGTTGGAAAATTCCTTTTTGTCCGCCAAAGTAGAAGGAAGGATTTGAAGTCACCCCACATAAAAAAGCACCAAACATTTTCCCCATCATTAATGCACTCCTCAAACTATGTGAGAAAAACCAAGATACTTAAGGGGTAATTTTGAGTTGTATAGGGACAAGCTGTGGGAGGCAGGGAGAGAAATGTGTCTTATCTGGAAGCATGAATTTTGGCTTGACCACTGTCTCCCAAACTGAGGCACGTCAAACTGATGTTCCATTACTTCACTTAAAATCCATTTTCAGGGTTCACACAGGAGTCAGTTATGCTTGGAAAGCATTGAGCAAAGCTGGTGGTTTTGGTGATCTCTGCTGCAAGGTTAAGAAGGGCATGGGAACATCTTTGGAAAAGCATCTGCTGTTAAAAATTTGAAGAGTTGAATCCATTGGTTTTTCCAAAGTACTTTTTGCCACAGGAAAAGTTTTTTTTTTTTTTTTTCCTTCCTCTTTATGCAGAGGAATAAATCTGGGAAAGTATAAACATATCTCCAATCCTCTGTTACAAGATGAAGATGGGATAGCTGCATTTCCCTGCTCACAGGCAAGCATCCTTTACAGAGGCTGGACCATATGCTACCTGAGTTAAGGCTGTTTGACAAGTGGGTAGAATTTAATGAATCTCTCAGAAAAGATGTTGCTCCATCAAAAATCACCTTAGAGAATTTTCCCAGTTACAGCTTCTACAGAGGATTTCTGTACAGAGAATAATTATTGTAACATCTTCATCCAAACCACAGACAGAGAACATACAGGTATTTATCTTCTTAGGTAAGCAACACCTTAAAATAGGTTCATCTTACAAGTCACTGTTTAGATCACTAAAACCAGGAACAGTGATTTCCTTTTTCATTATTTATTTTGCTATACACATAATTAAAACTTATGGTAATTTTAGCTTCAGACAAAGGTGGGTGTTTGATCACTTTCTAGTAGTGAGATAAAAAGAAAAAAAAATTCTTAACAAAAATCACCTTTTATCTTGCCAATTAAAATGACTCAAAATGATTCTGCAGAATCCAAATGCAGAACTTAAGCAACCTAACAGTATTTCTTCAACATTTTATTAAACAGGTCTCCAATTCTTGCAGGTAAATGGATGCCTGACTCTAAAACTGTCACATCTTTTTAAAGCAAACAGTAGGTAATGTTCACTATTCACCTGTTAATGTCTGGTCAGGCATTAAGAAAATAATGTGAATATTTCCACCCCATTCTTGTAGTTACTCTGTGTAGCAGAGCAAGAGAAGACTCACGCTAAGTTAATTACATAACCCACTTTTCTCAGCCCAATAAAGTGATAAGACTAATTATTCAGAATGAAAAAACAGCATAAATTGAAATCTAAAGAATTACATGTCTAGCAGCACAGAAAACCACTGTGCCTTGATTAGTGCTCTAAGTCTGAACTTACTGATACAAACCTTTGGAAAATGAGAACAAGCAGCAACAAAAGCTTCCTTGAATTCAGCCTCATCTGATGTTCTCAGCCCTGTTTGGAAGCTGCTCAGAAAAAGTTACTACAGCTCTCAAAACATTTCAGAAACCAAATAAAAGCTTGTGACACACAGGGTTCAGAAAAAAAAAAAAAAAATTCACTGTGTGGTGTCTAACTGTAGCACATTTTTCTAGGTTGGGGAGCTTGCTACACAGAACTGCTGGAGACTGGCCTTTCTCACCCAGATCCAGCATTTCCAGTTTATAGGACTTAGGTCTAAGCTTTGGTGAACTGGAATCTATCTAGGTAACCATTGCATCATATGGGTAAGCAACCTCACAGTTTTAGGAGAACCCTAAAATAACAGTACTGTAAAATTAGGTATTTTGTCAATTGTACATAAACTCCCAATCCTACAATACATGTGTTTTCTGGAATGCAGTAGTCATCCAACGCCAGCTGAAGGATAAGCACAAGCTTGTGAAGGAATGCTTTGGAATGCTCCAAGCCCATGGTCCTGAAGGAGATCTATCTACAACATAAGGAAAGTTCAAATGGGTTTGGTTTTCACAACAAAACAAGCCTCAGCACAGTAGGACCTCCAGAGATATTTGACAAATTGTCCTGTATTGTATTATTAAGAGCTGGTGAGAAAATCAATACATCAATAAGGCAAAAATGCTGGTACCAGGCAATATCACCCCTTTGTTCACGGCAGAGGAGTCCTTGTTTTTTTGCAAAAGCACTGCACTGTTGGCAAATACACTGATGAAAATAAGAACACTGTAACTGGTACAGGGCTGGGGGCAATGACATTATTAACAGCATATCTATTTCAAGGTCTGCCTTTAAAATAGGTTAGTCCACCAGATAAAAAAGCCACTTTCTTATCCTTTTCCTAAATGAATTCTTGCCCTTTACAGTGATTCTCTCCAAGAACTACACAAAGCCTTCCAGATTCATGGGTCCTCCCATCATCTTTACAGTTGCCCCTCACAACCCAAATTCCCAAAATTGATGAAAAATTTCAGAACCACTGAATAAAAATACTGAAAGTAAAGAAGAACCCCTTTCTTCAACTGAAAACGCACTCCTGGATAAAAGCACACTACTTGCAGAACACACATGCAAATGTCTCCTCTGCAAGTTTTGAGAATTTTCTCACTGATGCCATTTAGCAGAATGAAAATGTTCCCCTTGAAAAGGCTTTGGAAAACAAATGGCACCAAAACTTTTTTTTTTTTAATGAGCTATGATGCTTCTGAAGAATACAAGGCATAAACACACTGCTCCAACACTTTGAAGTGTGGCTTTATTCCAACAGTCCAACAACAGCAGGAGCTTTTGTGACTTCAGGGCTAACCCTGGTATGAGACACTGACTTTAGTAACAGCCATTGCAGAGCTGCTCTGCCATAGTGCATTAACCTGGAAAAGATCCAAGGGATCCAAAACTGGAATTCTTTGTCAATCTATAGTTCCAACAGACTTGAAATGAACCATAAGCTGCAGAGACAAGAACTCATTCAAACAGGAGCCCTAAACTCCAGCTCCAACCATTCAGTTTACTTGTCCACAGACTGAGGAGGAGACTTGTCTTTTCCTGAGATGATGCTTTCTGGACACATTGCAGTGGAGAAATTCCTGAAGCACTCCCACTTAGAGAATTTTGCTGTCTTCAGTGAAACTGTGTATATATACACTCCCTCGGGCAAACTTGGCTGGATACTGGTGATGTTGAAGTTAGAGCAAAACCTAACTTTCTCATTTGTGTTAGCTCTGCAGTAATGATAGTGGTAAGAACATGCTATCACTTCTGTTTTAGTACCAGAAGTGTAAAAAGTGTTAGTGTTTTGGGATTGTCTTTTAACCTGAAACTTGTTAAAGAAACACATCGAGGACTATCCTACCAGAAACAATTTTTGTGCCCTTTATACCCTTTGGAATGTAATTTTGGAGAGGAATTAATAGACACTGGTTTCAAAACATTCAGACATCAAAAAGAGCATAATGTAATGATTATTTACAGTGTCCATTCCCTCCAATCCAGCATTCATATATTTTCATATATGAATTACAAGAGACACTTTCTGTGTTGCATTCTGCCTCACCTGAAAATAGTTACAATTATATTCACCTAAAACATTTGGTTAAGACTGGCTATTGCTTATGCAACTATTTACCCAAATCCCTGGCCCATGTACCAGGAAGTGGGAAGAAAAGAACTGAGCAGCCAACTCAGGAGTTATCAAAAAGCCTGAATTCAAGGACCAGAAACTCTTAAGAAACACCCATGGTAAGAGAATTATTGTCTGTAAGATCTTTATTTCTTCCATAAAAGAGGAAGGACTACATCATCTAAGCAGAGAGCTTCCAATTTCAATTAAGCAAGATGGTTCAAGCTATACCCACATTTTTGGGGAGGAGGGCAAGGAGGGGGAAGGGGAGCAAACAGCCTTGCCCCAAACAGCAACCATAAAGACAAGCTGTTGAAAACTGGTCACATTTTGCACTCCTTCAGAAACCAAAAGGGAGAAAACAAAGCAAACGTGCTAGGGTGGCTGTATAAAAATGTCAATTATTTAAACACAGTACCTCTCCAGAGGAACCTGCTTGCAGAAACAAAAGCAATGCCTGTGCAGTATCTTTCCAATGTCACTTTAGAAGATACACAATCCTGTCTGGATATGCAAAAGCCAGTAATACCAGAGGATAGAAAAAGCAAGTAGGCAACCCACCATCCTGTGGCATTAAATTGACAAACGGTTTAGTGAAGTTTCTGATAGACTAATCACATAGCAGGGCTCTAAACAGAGAACCAGACCCATTATCATAACATTCCCTTTAAAAAAAACTTTCATCTTGGCAGAGTACTTAATGGATTTATTATATGGAGAAAATGGCTTCTCACTTCAGATTTAGAAGGAAAAGAGGGCTTCCCACAGAAAGTACTAGTACAAAATCCATTCTTCGCTTCAAGTCTCCATGATTTGGAACAAAGATGAACTAACAGTTTACCCAGTTTATAAGCTCATCTAAAAATCGGCCTGTACTTCAAAACAAAACAGACAAAAATTATTTTGTTGTGCAGCAGAGTGTTCACCTACAGACACCAATGATTCACTTGAAGCAAAACTTAATTATTTTCTGACAGATTAGTTAAAATTGGCCAGGGAAATCAGAGCTAAAAGCTAAAATACTTTTCAGAAGCCATATGCAGCAAGGATGCACTGCTTCCCTCTATTACCTACCTGTACAGTTCACCAAGCTAAATATGGATGTTTCTCATTGTGGCCACTGCATTATCTGTACTTTTTATATAAAAAAGTACAGTGCTAATCAATACAAATATTTGGCTCATTTTTTAAATTCAGGAACTTTCCTTTTACATGGCAGGTGCTCTATATCAGACAGCCACACTGATGAAAACATTCCTACACGGCAGATGTCTAAAAAAAAACCCCATGAAGAAATCAAGCCCAGTGGCTCTCATATCTGTCACAAACACATTCAGGACATTTCTAACTAAATACAGTGGATAATTAACAGTCATCTTAGAAAGACTTAACCTTTATTTGCCCATTTATTTCAGTCCACACTCACCCCCACTTTTCCCAGTACACTGGCTGGATCACAAACACTTTGCCACAGCCAAGAAGAATCTTTCTGGGTTGGTCACTCACTTTGGAGTTGTATTGTACAATACAGTTGTAAGCAAATTCTGAATTCAAAGCAAGGGGGATTGATAGATGAAAACCACGCTAATATTGTATACAGAAACTGGTGCTCAGCAGTATTGCCTTTTCAAACATTCTCAATTGCAAACTCATCTATTTTCACAATCAAAACATTTTGTCTGAAAAGTTTATTTTAGTTTTCTGAACACTCTAAAGCAACTGTGCTTTTGATGTTACAAAAGTGTTCAGATAGGATTAACAAAAATTAAAATGTTCTAAATTACAAATTTAATTCCTGTAAGAGCTTGAGAAATAGAACAGAAAAGCATGACATACACACATTGTGAAGAAACCCCAACTTTTCATGCAATGGCAGGCAAGATGTAAAAAGCCACCCGAATTCACACATTTTTACACCGAATCATCAGAAAAAGTACTCTGTAGTAAATCTGTACATCCAAATACATTTGGGATCTACACCTAAGTTACATTATTTAATGTTATATACACTTATTACCCCTTGTATGATGTCTAAAGGAAAATCTTCATTCAACCCAAACCCAAAAAAAAAAGCAAGACTAACTTGGAAAAAAGGAGAATCACTTTAGACATTCAGTTAAAACGTTGGTTTTGTTTTAATCTAGACCTCAGAGTGTTTATTAAAAAACAAACAATCCTCTTCATTTAACATTTTGCTTTCTAACTGTACAGTAAATTGCATTGCAGAGAACACATCCCGTCTTCAGACTGTATTTTCTTTGGATGGATTTAAGATGTAGCTGGATATTACTTTAAAGATAAATAAAGGGAAGTTGGTCCAACTAGAGCAATAGCTGATATATTACATGCATATGGGAGTTTTATATATGTTTAAATTATTTTTTAACAAATGAGTGTAGGGTAGTTGATATTGCAAATAAACCAAAAAGCACCTGGAGTTGAAAATACAAAACATACCTCCTATCCTGGCAATGGCAGTAAAAATCAGAAGAGTAATCTTTCTGGAACAGCATTTTTACATAATTTAGAAATGTTGAGTACCAGGAAGACTACTAATCAAGTAGTTTTAGCAGCCAAGTTTCCCTCTTTATATTGAATGGAACGAATGCTTCAAACAAACTGTTTGTCCTCTTCACTGAAGAGAGCTAGTCTATTCATCTTTAATGAGCTAGGTTTTTTTGTTTTTTTGATGTTGGTTTTTGGGGGGGAAAGATTAGCCACATACTGTAGTAATGCCTACTGCATATAATCCAAGCATTTGCTGTGAACAGTTGGAGAAAGCAGTCAGTAAGAACCTAGGATCAATGAAATAGATGTTACTTTAAGCCATCCATGAAATGGAGACCCATATAGTGCCCAGTGTTAAAACCCAAATCTCTTCTCGCGCTTTTTGCTGTGCAAATTCATCCCCAGGAAAACAGGAGCTGATCCATAGTTCAATTTTCTTATTTCCTTAGTCAATTTTCACATTAGTGTAGATTTTACGAACAAAGGCACTTGTTCCCATGTAACCAATAGCTCCTGCAAAAGAAACCAGAAACATTCAATATGTTAGAGAGCTGATCATCAGAACAAGCCAGTGGTATAAACCACTCACACTTCAACAGAGAAAGTCACACAAAGCACACAGAAACTTCTCTACCTGCAATACTTGTTCTCAAACTCTAATTATCCATGTTCCCCCTGAAAGGCTGACAGGAACTTCCCCTGTCTAGCAATCCAAATCCATTAAGCCATCTTACCAAGAGGCCATGCTCACTTGGCCTTGATAAATATAGCAGCCCCCCTACTGCTGCCAATAACCAAGTCCATTTTTTCTGAGCAGAGGGTAAAAAACATACAATCACCCACTCTGCAGGGAAGGTGGATGGGAGGGCAGGTTTTTATTATAAGTTACATGCCTTCTGGATGAGTGTTTTATTGGCAGATGGCTTCTTCCCTCCCACAAAGCACAAATAATAATAGATCCCCATCCCAGGAGTCTTACACTCCAAGGAGGTCTGTACAAAGACATTAACAAGTAGCAGTTAGTAGTTCAAGAAATTGCAACCTGTGGTTTTCAAATTAGTAAGAGTCATGAGCAAAGTATGCATTGTCACAGCAGTAATAAAAGAACAGGTCACTGAGTTTTTGATAGGGGCAACAGTTTATGCTAAACCCAAAATACTGCAGTACTAAGGACATCCAGAAAAATAAAAGAAATGCATGGGACTAAGGCCTCTTCTCAGAAAGCGATTCAGCAACCCTCCTGGTCAAACCCAGAACCTCAGGTTTGCCAGGCTCAGTAAATACTGTGGTCTTACAACATCAGCAGGGAATGTCTTCATCTCTTCCAAGCAAAATGAGACTAAGTCAATTTGGCTGATCATCATGTTTGAAGTGAAGTTGAAAATCAGGCAAGGATTAGAGACAACTGCTGTCTGACTGCCAACACAGTTGTATTTTACAGAATGGATAGAGAAGTCAAGGTCTGTAAATCACTACAGAGAACTCCTAACATTAAATGCTTGGATGCTTGGTAAAGAACACTTTTAAGAGAAAAGATATTTTTCCTTCCTTGAAGAAACAAAGAAAAGCCCAGAACAAAGCATTGCAGTGAATTAGGATGCACCAGAACTGCAGAAAACATGTTAAATATAGAAGTCTAACCCCTGTTAAAATTTTTAAGCCAAACTTTCCAGTAAAAATATAAAGTGGTTGTTTTGCCTTTCCATATTAAATCTGTACAGACCTGCAGCTGGCATTGCTGAAACTGTGGAATTATTCAGATTCTGAAGAGTTCTTTAAATCCTGGAGACTGATGGGATAATTTATGACAGCCATTAAGCTGTCACAAAGTTTTGATTTTTAGACCCTCAAAAGCCCAATATTTACATCCAATCAAAAAATCTGCACAAGGCAAAACTAAATAAATAATAATAAACCATTCCAACGTTTTTGGAGCAGTAAGGAGCTTGTGGATTCAGCTTCTGTACAGAACAGCATTCCAAGTTGTATAAATATCATGGCAACCATTCCACTGGCCAGCAACAAGAGATTTGCATTACTAACTTGGGCAAAGTAGAGTTCCATTAAAGCAAGTACAGCACACACAAGATCAGGTTGCTGCCTGCAAGGAAGCTGAGGATGCAGCAGAAGGAAGGCCTGAGTGACCAAGGAGACACCAGTGCAGCAATTGGACAGACCCTAGTGCAGGCTGTGAAGAGGTGATGAGAACTTGGAGTCATATAGAAACATGTGCAGATTTTTCTGCAGCTTATCAAGAAATAATCTTCTGTCTTATGAAGCAAATTAACAAAATAATGGCACTGGACTCCTGCTTTAAGACTCACCAGGCTTTTCCTGTTAAAGCAAGCACTGCCAACAGATCCAATGCCCATTTCCAATGCTAAACTGAGATACATTCCAGAACTTGTTCTTTAAGAGCTCCTCTAGTGTTGTGATGCCAGGTATCACAGAGATTTGAGAGAACAAAGCATTAACTGCGCTTCACTTGGGATCTAGAGAATGCATGAGGTGGAAGTGAGGGGGAGGAGTAGCAGCCACACGAGACCACAAGCTCTCATCCCCATAAACAAATCATAACCTATTCTGAATCAGAGAGGTGCCTTAGCCAGGAAAGCCACTAATGGCCAATACCCAAGGCAGGGGTTAAGCCTCAAGGCTACTTCACAGGCATTGAATAAAACATGGGGCAGGGAGGCAGAAACCCTGGGCAATGATGATTGAAGAACATCCTCCTGATTCAAATGCAAGGCAGCTGGCTCATCTGAATAAAAAAAAAACATCGTAAAGGGAAATATTTTATTTATTTATTAAACACCTTAGCAGATGGTATTTATAACCTGGTTATGGCCTATTTAGGTTCAGCAGAAATAGACTGCAAGCATATTTCAGCAGAACAATAAGCTTTTAAATAAATAGAAAAATCCAAATACTGAGGAACAACCACAAAGCAAAAAGAGAATAATTCCCATCTATTACTTCAAACCAATTACTACAGTTGTGACTTTGTAAGCACCACTTTTTTTTTAAAGCTCTTTAAGCATACTTAAATGCTGAAGTGTGGTATTGCAAGAGTTCTTTCTATGTTATGTAGCCCCTAAGCCTTCCACTAAGTTGGGAAATGAGTCTTAACCTTTTCTGCCACGGAGAGGGAAACATGAGGAGCTCAAAAGGTTTGGAAATTCTCACGGGCTCCCTACTGTCCGGTCCCAGAACTGAGAAGCTCTGCAGAGAGCAGCAAACTTTGTGGATCAAAGCACCCCTCTACATGTGGCATTGAGTTCACTAGGCATTGTCAAGGGCATTAAACCCAGAGCTGGATGATCCATTCCTACAGAGAGTTTCCCTGTGGCTGCTTTGGGCCCTAACCAGTTCATCTCACATCCAACTGTGAAACCCAACACGCCCACCCATGTGAGCCTCCAAAGAACAGCTCCACACACTTTTCACAGACCTACAGGCAGTAGCACACACACTGCACAGTTCTTTAACACAAATGTTTTTGTTAGACCTCAATGGCTGCAAGTTCCCTACACAAATGCTTTTTGACAGGGGATTTTTTTTCTCCACTCCACATGCTGAAAATGGCAGCTCTCAGTAAAAAGGAATCTCACAGCTTCTCTTCCAACACATTTAAAAAGACAAAAAGAAATTTCAATAGAGCTGTGGAAAGAAAGTTTAGTGTGTTGAAGTATTTTCTGGTTTTGAAAAATTTGGATTTTACGCTAATATTCCATCAAATAGTGTCCTACGATGAGAAGAAATCATTTGACAATCTTCGTTTTTTGTGTTTTAAAACACATTTTAATTACAGAAACTGGTGGACAAGCTTGGCTTCTGCATCACAGACATTTTAATCAATACTGGCCTGAGCACTTTTGAAAGAAAACATTAGAGCTGAAAAGTATAAGCCTATTAAAAAAAAAAAAATGGCTGCAAGACTACCAAAACAGCAGGGAAAGTCTTGTAATGTGCCAAGAACCTGATGAAGCAAAATTACACTGTATGAGAGAAAAGGGGAACAGGTACTCAGTATTTAAATGATGAATTCCCTTCCCTTTTTATAAAGCATTGTAATATTAATCACCCTTTTGAGGTATCAAGAAATATATACTTTACTGAAGTAAGTTCCTGTAAGACATCTAGTTTTTCAAATATGACTCTAAGAAATCTCCCCATTAGCTATAGGACTATTCATTCACTGCTAAGAAGTATTAAATTAAGATCACTTACCAAAAAACCAACATTATAGAAAAGTGCAAAAGAATCAAGAAGCACTTGCTGAAGGTCATAAACGAAATGATAAAAATAAAGTTAACATGTGGACAAGTTTTTGGCTTTAACTGATGACCTCCCTGCCATGAACTATGTTTTTGTCTAAACATCTGTCAAAATAGTACCTTAAAAACCCATGAAATCCAGCTGCACACAGGAGCACCCTGCACTCTCCTCACCTGTGAATATTGCTATACTTATTCTCAATAATTATTTTTCAAATGTTATCCTTAAGCTCTCAGTCCTCTGTTCTGCTCACCCTTATATATACATGCCACAGGACACACATGGTACTGTCATCATTGATGCCTCAATGGGTGCACCCAGCTCCTTGTCTTGGGTGACAGTAAAAAATCCAAAGCAAAATGCTAGCATGGTCTCAACTTCATTTGGAATTTATTTTGCAGGATTTCTAGCCAAATCCTGAGTCTTTCAAGCTTGCACAGAGGGTGAAATTCCCTGCACAGTATATAAATTATCTTCCTATCAGAAGACACAATCCACAGGAATCTCCTATATAAGGTAGGAACCAAGTATAAGCAGAAAACTCTTCAGGTTCTTCTTAAAGACTTTTTGAGCAGATCTTGCAGACATACTCATTCCACCACCAAAACCACGAATTAAGGTCAGAAATATGAGTCTGAAAAAATTGTTAGAAAACCTTCAAAATATCTGGAACTTACCACACATTATTCCCAGAGCTGTGCTAAATACTGCCATATAACCAAAGTAAAATGATGTTTGAAACAAGCCATACATCCTGAAAAAGAAAGACAGAAATTTATGCTAGCTGTTTCCACTGTTTTTTATCAATAAAACTGATTTGGCAATACAGTAATCTGATATTCAAGCAAGAAAAGTATCACTTACTTTGTCTTGAAAAAGTAGTAGTAAAAGGAGTACATGTAAACATAAATCGCAGTTGATGCCGCAGAAAGAAAGCTTGTCCATTGCCTAAAAGTAAACACACACGTCCATCATACAACCAGCCAACAGGCTTCCCAAGAAGATGCACAGTGCACTTGGAAAAGACCCATCTAGACTGAAGAAACACTGCTTTTCTACAGAAGTCTCCCAATCTGGTTAAAAACAGTGCAACACTTACCACCTGTAATCCTCTGCGTTTAGCAGGAAATACGTACAAACGATGGTCACACAAACTGTCACAATGCACAGGATAACCAGAACCAGCATCATAAAGCCATAAACATAGTAGATCTTGTAAGCCCAGAATGAAGTAAAAATGAAATACCTGAACAGAGTAAACAAAATATGCAGATGATATTGTAATTTAACTTAAATTGTAAATTTAAATCAAACTAGGAAACAGCTGAGGTACTCACATTTCAATAAAAATTGATCCAAAAGGGAGGATTCCACCTAGGCAAACAATAACAGCTGGTTCCATGAACCTGAAAGATATTAGGATTAGTTTAGCGACAACTGAAATTTTTCATTTATAAACATATTAAGACCAGATTATTAATATAGCACAGAAGATTGTTTAAAAGGCAAGCTAACAAGAACACCTCTGTCTCATACCAGCAGATTAGAAAGATTCCCCCAAAAATGTCACATGTATGGATAAAACAAGAAGTTACTCTTGGGGAAAGCTGAAACAAAACATGAGGCTCATGCCTATCACCTACAGGCAAAAGGTTAGCCCTCTAACCAGCCTTAAGGCCACAGAAAAAAATCTTTCTTGGCAAAAAGGGCCGAAGCAATCAAGTTCCATGACATCCACTAGCCCTGCATAAAGGCAGTGAAAACACAGTGCTGTTGATGGCTACAGATACAGCAAAAAGCACAGGCAAAATTTCACAGGATAATGGTTATATAAATAAGAACCGGCATTCATTTTAAATGCTAACTGAGTCATGAACATATAGTTAAAAATGAATACCCAGCTACCTGTAGAAGACACTGTCACTAAAAGGTGACCTCTCTGTAGCACTTGCAATGATGCTGAATCCAGCTAGTAACCAGTGATTTCATTTGCAGCTTCTTTTATTATTCATAGGGAGACTTGTCTAAGCTGATGCTGTGTTACTTCATCATCGTCAAGAGAAGTATTTTTAACTGTCATGCTGATCCAGAAAAATCCATCAGACTTCCAAGATACCGGTCACAATATAAATTAAATTCTAACATCTGAGCTGCACAACCCACCACTAACAAGAGACTCAGTGTGCTGCACTTCTTGGACATTACAGGCTTACGTGTTTCAGTGCCCCTTTCACTTTGTCTGTTCCATTCCTCTGAACAGGGAAAGCAAGAAAAGTCTATTAAAAAAATCCTCTGAGGATATTTTAATTTCCGTAGCTTGCTGCTTTCACCTCAGGATTAAATTAATAGGAAAAAGTGATGGCATTCATAATTTTCCAAAAATCTAAGTATAATTTTTGAGACTAGGCACCACTTTGCATTCATGTCAAAAATTATAAAGCCTTCTTCACAGTTCAAACCATATACCTGTAATATTTTAGGCTCTGTGCCATCAACAAAAGTACAGAATTGGGAACAGCATTGCAAGCTTCTCCCCACCATAACCCTGCAAATATGTCTCAGCTTGTGTTAGGAGACCATTAATCAGAACAGTTCTGCCTCCAAGGCACACTCAGTTCTAAACCTGTAAGAGGCATTAACTGAAGTGGAGAGGTTTTAGTGTCAATATATCTATACAAGAACTGAGCTGGCACCACCCCCTTTACACAGGGACTAAAGAGCATTTCAGGCAAAATGTGAATCAGTGATCCAGGAGTGTAAAATCTGCTACCACTAATTAACCATGGTGTTTTAATTCAAAAGAAAAATCATATTAGGAAAATGTCAGTTGAGCGGTTCTTCTAGGCATAACTCAATTTAAATTAAAAGGAATTATTCCATTAAAGCTGAAGATCAGAAAAGCCATTTTAAATGTATTGAAGAGAATATTTCCAGTTAACATTATGCTCATCTTTACCATTTCTTCTCTGGTATAGGACGAGGCACTGCATTGACACGACATGGGAAATTAGGCTGTCCTGACAGATTTCGGCCAAGAATAGTCCCAACGAGGTTCAGTGGAAGGATAACAAAGAAACAAATACAGCACACTGCCACCTGCAAGCAAAAATTTACAGTTGCAATTAAAAAACAGGTCTCAGACCACAATAGTTGATAATCAACTAGTATTAGTCCTTAGTAGTTATTCCTGTAGAATCATACTCCTACTTACGAAGCATTAGTCACCATTTATTTTATCAAATAGAAGCATTTTTTCCCTAAGAAACTTTCTAATAAACATTATTAAGCCTATTTTCATCCATCAGTTGAGCGAACAGAACCATTACAGACTACTTTACTGTTTCCATCTAATCATTATACTCAACACATTGCACAAGAAATAAAAAGAAATCTTCATGGTACTTCATAACAGAAAGCATTGTCAGCGTTTTTTACAGTTTTGCTGAGAGTGCAAGTGGGAATTTCTCTGGGAATTAACATCTAGCAGTTAGGCAGTTGCACACAAAATTACAAGTGTTGGGTGCAAAATTTTTAATCCATTACAAAAAAAACCCAAACCAAGCCAAGCAACCAACCCAATAACAATCACAAAACCATGTAAGAATGCTACAAATTTTGATTCAATTTTGGGTTCAATGTTTTCCACTATGCACCAACCAGGCAATTAAGAACATTGACTGACAAAGAAACCAGTGACCACTGGTACATAAAGATACATAATTTAGAAAACACAAACCTACTTACATACAGAAATCAAGTTTATGCACAATACAGGAAAGGTCAAGCCAATGCTCCAGTTCTTTCCAGTGGAACAGTCTCTCTAAAAATCTACCATGAATCCTTTTATGCCACTATACTTATCTAGCTCCATTTTTTCTATTCCTTAAAGGCAACATAATTGATCTCCCAAAAATAGGAAAATTTCAAGTATGAAGCAAGACATTCTGTATTCATAACTCTTTAGCACAAAAAGAAATAGCATTAGACAGTTTGGTAACTTTTTGATATTGATAATTAAAGACAGAACAGTTGCCCATAATGCAATCACCACAGTACTAAACACTGACCCTGTGACCTTTTCTATGCAAACATATGAAAATATTGCCTTTTAATGGCTTTGTTGCCTGAGGCTCTGTGTACACCCTGGTGCCTCCTGAGCAAAGGGGCTACATTTGCCTTCACTCCAGCAGAATGCAAAGTCCAGCAGATTAATGCAAAACAACAGAGAGCAGAACAGATCTAAGAGCACACATTGACTTGATTTAGGAGCAGTTACTCTGAGAATAAATGAAAGCTGCTCATGTATGTTGTATCTAAGAAATCTACAGCAAGCAGCTGAAAAGAAAGAATGACATTAGTTCAATACAAACTTAGCAACAGGTGAAACACAAATTTAAGGCAGCATTTGACTGAAGTCAGTGGGTTATTCTTCTATTACTGGCTAGCTTAGGACAGATGTGAAGGGAAAACATTGCCTGGGGTTGGATGGAGCAAGCCTTCATGCTTCACAGGAGGGGTACACCAAACTGGTGGGTCAACTTTCCACACTGCTCTGTATATCTTTGAGAAGAGGTTATTGAAGAATTACTTCATGAGCCACTAAAATACGAAGTGCCACTGGTAAATAAGGAGATGCTAAGTTGTACTTATACTTGAAGTATAAATAATGTAATAACAATAAAGCAGTTTTTACACAATTAATTTAGTATCTCCCATTTATCTTCTTCCATTACTCAAAAGACACAAGTAAGCAAGCATAACGTTTTAAGTAGGACACTGAGGCTGCCTAAGAATAAATTCCAGGAGAAGCATACAACTCACTCAATGGATACAGGTTCTGCCCTTGAAAACTGCTCAGTCTAAATGAAGGAGCAGATGAGAATTTTCAGAGAAAAATGTCAAAAAGTATCAGAAACATCAAAGAACATCACCTTGAGTGCTACATTTATTAAAATCCTCACCAAAACGTCCCAGCTTGTTTGAGGTGCAGTGGGGAGAAGAGATTTTCAAGAATTGAGGCTTGGATAGTATCCAAAAAATTTCTGAGCTGAACATATAAAAACCACTTCAATTTTCAGGGAGAGTGTGCTCTGCTTCCTGCAGCAAGGCCCTCTGGATGTGTCAGGTGGTCCCTCCTGCTCCATGGTGTTGTTCCAGCAGATAGCTTTCACACCTGGCTGAGGCAGAAAGCTCAGATCCAGGCAGTGTGAAAGGGTATCTGTACTGCTCATGCAGCCACAGCTGTCTTTTATAGTACAGGTATTAAGACGACTGTAGCTTAATTTCTTGATCTTAAAAATTTCACCTGACTGTGGACAGAGGTAGAAAGAGAATCCACTGCTTTACTGCATAAAGAAACTGCCCAGGAACTGCCTTGGGCTCTAAGCTCACCTGGAACAACACTCAGCATCTTGTTTTGGTCCATCTTGCAAAATGTGTCCATTGTACAGAATCCACACAGAAAGATTATAACCTTGGACAAGGAACCAAGTAAGGAACATCCAGACCTAATTACTGATTAGCTGGCAAACTCCTGGATGAAACAAGGCTGTCAGTAGCATTTCACTGTAGTGACACCCTCAGCACAGCTGAATGGCTTCAAACCAGGTGGGAAAGGAAAGGGCTCAACCTGATCCAGCAGGGCTTGGCTGTTGTGTCCAGGAAACTGACTCAGCAGTAGCTTTGAAATCTAAAATGTTCATCTGCATAAAACAAGTGGAGGCAGATCAAGGTTCCTTGAATAATGACTTCAGTAAGAATAGTCAAGCTATCTCTAGTACACCTATAATTGACATCCATCAGAAAAATCTGTGGTTTCATTATCAGATTAAGGTATGATTGAAATTGGTGTAACACCTTACATTCTGTTATCCACTGGACTGAAAAATTAACTGATTTACAGAACAGAACAGCCAGCATCTTCAGCGATACCTAGCAGCAGCACTAGATAAAGTCAACATTTTGTTAAACAGCAAAATGCCACCTGTCTTAATGCTATCCTGTGTTCTGAGGACACCTGAAAATGTACATTTCCTTCCTTTTATCCTGGAGCCATTTCAGTCTGGAGTCTAAAAATTATCTGAGGTAAGTCTGGGTGCAAAGGAGACACAACTGAGCAAACAAGGATGAACCATAGCAGAGGCTCAGGAATGCCTCCTACTCCCACCTGCCTCTGTCCAGAATGAAGATGTGCATGTTCTTTTTACTGAGATAAGACCATTCTAGAGACAGCAACCTACTGGTCTTAGTAAGACGACCAACAAAACCAGTATTGGTTGTACACACCATGTTGAACTCAGCAGCATCTTCTTTCTTACTTTTCACCCACTGACTCACAGGTAGTCTACCTGCTCAGATTGATGACCGGTAAAACAACTTTCTTCACTCTTGGCAATAATAAGCCTTCCCTGGAGGTAGCTGGTGGTTTTCAGGCATGTTCCTCTTAATTACAGGTCTGAGGTAAAACCAGTGCCCCTCCTCTCAAACTAAACAGGTAGTGCCCGTAGCCACAGATGGCAAGGACAATGTTTGCAGGCTGGGCAATATCCAAACCTACAGAGTCTGAATCCTAACTGAAGCAAACACAGGCTACTGGGGTAACAAGTGTTTTAAAGGTGAAGTTACAAGACTTCTGCCTAAAAGGTTTCCAAGAGTAAGAATACAATGGGAAAAGCAGTTCAGGCACTTAATGGCCTCCACTTCACCATCACAAATGGAAAGGAGAAATGAAGACAAGACCAACACACAAATCTGCTCTATCCTCCTGCCAAAGTCACTGACAACATACTAAAAAATCCAACCCCATTAACAGCAGTTGTGTGACAGGCAGAGATAAGAAAGTTACATCTTTCTCAGTGTTTTAAGAGTTATTACTGTAACATCAGCCATGAGAAATTCAGAGAACCGTTTTAACGACTACTTCATAAAACACAAATTATGCAAAGAGGCAAATACATCAGATCTTCAAACCTGGATTTTTCATCAAGCAAACAAAAAGAGGTTCTCTATAATCCATGTTAACCAGAACAAATTATGTAAGTTTTTGTACCAAGCCAGTACATTAAAAAATATTTCTTTAATTTAGACTGTTGCAATTTTGTTGTACAAAATATCTTATACACTAGCAGCCAATTTAGTTTGCAGGCTTTAGTTGCCACAGAAGAGACTGTCAACCTCACCAAGCCTGCATTCCTTCTAACTCCTTGTTTTGTTTTGATGGGGAAAGAATATTCTAATGCCCCTGACTGAATGTGCAGAATTCAGTTTTCCATATTTGAAAGGAAACATTGTGAATAGGGATATAATTTATTTCCTAGTACCACATGTTTCAAATTTCCTGACAACTGTAGATTAAACTTCTTTCAAGGGTGATAATTAAAATTTTTATGAGCATATCTAATATTAAACAGCTACTGGCAGGCTATGGTGCCACGTCTGCTTAATGCACAGTGAAGAAAAGCAATAAAAATTAACTGTCAAAGCAGCAGCTTGATCTTCCCTGTCAGCTACCAAAATGCACTCTCAGTCATGAGACTCCCTCCCATATAGAGGTTACTAAATTTCTGTAACACAACAATTTTCTGCACATTGTCCAAACATTACAAGAAAAAGAATAGAACAGAAGGCTTCAACATAAAGCATTATAAGTTTTATTACAACTAAGTTGTTAATCTAGACTGTAGATTTGGGTAATAAATTGAACTGTTGAAAATGTAGGCAGAAGAATTAAGAGATGTCTATTTTTAGCAAAATGAAGCAGTTTGACCAATGGTTGCACAGTCACTTTCTGCTGAATGCATGTAACAGGATTTTCTCCCTTTTTTTAGTGAGGTGTATTTCCTTATCTGGCTTAAGGCATGAAAATGATTGGCAATACAAGGTTCTCTTTTTTTAGTGGCAGTCAATTCTCCTATCAATTCAAAGCTGTCAGGGAAACCTGAAGCTTGGATTACGCTGTATGTTGGAGGAAACACACTTTTCTTTTCAAAACAAGGTACAAAAGATGCAAATAATAGGGTCTCAATCCCAAAGAGAAATACAGCATCCTTAACCTTAATTAATTAAATCATTAAAAATGCACACTGGAAACCTTAGTCACAAAGGAACCTACTGTTCAAACAAAACAAAAATAATAAATCTTAAAACAGTTAATAGAAGCTGCATAGATTTTGCAGTCAGAATATTACATTAGTCATAGTAGCCTTAATGGAAATCTTTAAATTATGCATACTCACAGAGCAAGGTAAGCAGTCACAACTTATGAAATGCCAGAATTAAAATGGTCCCTTCAAATTCAATCATGGTGTACTCTGTAGAAATTCTGCATCAGTCAGTATTTCTGCACAGAACTAGTAACACACTCCTCAAACTTATTATGGAGAAATCACTTCACATACCGTTATTTTAAAAGTCTTCTTAAATCTTCCATGCTCCACTTTTTACATATCATTCACACACACACAAATATGAAGATGATTGTTAAATCCACCAGAAAGATTGATAAACATCAACAGAAAGTAAGTCAAGATGTATAACAAATTCAGAACTCAATGTTCACTAGTAAGAGAACATAATAAACAAAACACACCAAAAATCAAATTTGGACTCTAAAGGCATGAATAACTGAACAGTACCCATTGCATTCCTATCAAGGTGAAGGGATGAGTGAAAAAAGCAGGCTGTGTATCTCCTTCATATGCTCCAGAAAGCTTCAATGCATTAAGTTTTAAAAAGGTTTAATATTTGAATAAAACCTGTCACATTCTTGATATCATTCTGAAAGGAAGGACAGCTGAAAGCTACCCCAAGGAAGAGATTAAGCCTTTGTTTATGCTCATGGCTTATTTCACTGCAGAAGGTTTGTCATTCCACAGGTAAGACAGCTTGCAAGTGTATCTAAAAGGGCTAAGGGCAGAGTCACAAGAGTGAAGACTAATTTCAGAAACAAGCTTTCCATTTTCCCAGGCCCTACCACATTTTCAAGGAGATCCCAGACACCAGGAATGAGTTATACAAGGTGAATGAAGTTTTAAAGTTCAAAACAGACTACAACAATGCATAAGGTCCTGAAGAGCCCAATCGATTTGAGGACTTTAAGACAATGTGTAGGAAAACAGATACCAGGAAGGTGAAAGATACAGAACTGAGTGTCAGTTTGGATGTCCTGGATTTGATTCTATCAGCTGCCCTTGCCTAAATTCCACAGGAAAATCCCTCTGGAGGGAAGAATTAAGACACAGAGACAGACTACTTAGATACTTCACTGGGAAGTGGCAATGCAAAACTGGCAAAGCACAGGATGACATACTTAAGAATAGTCTCTTAGCAACCTCTTTGCTATGGAACTTTTTTCAATAACTCAGTTTCTGCTTTTTCCAGATTTATGGCAGTCATGATGAAGGGGCAATACCTGCCAGCAATTTAAATCAAGGAGGATGGTTTCAAGACATGTCAGGGTAAAGGAAGTTATTTCTGTGTTCTAATACATTTAGGTGGCAGAGGTTTTATTTCCCCAAGAAAGCAGTAAATTTGCATTAGACAATTCTGGAAGCCTCTTTACATTGAAAACAGAGGTGGAAAGACACAAAGGGATCTCATCCATAAAGCCAGAGGGCTTCCTGGGGACTTCAACCTGAAGCATAACATGGTAATTGCAAACAATTTCCATTTCCTCCTGCAAACCAGCTTGTTGATTTGAAGCCATTAGAGCGTTGCTCACGCTGATGAAGTTTACGATTCATAACCTGCTTGCCTGCTAACTCCACTCAAGTTTTATTACCACAGTCACAATGATTCAAATGCTTTCATAAAACCTTGCAAACATTAAAATCACTGTGTATAGAGAGTCCTAACATCCTGGTGAATTGAACCCTGAAGATTTATATATCAGTTTGCTTTTCCATGCACGTGCCCATGGTCATAAAATACAAATCAGTTGAACAGATTCACAAGACAAACTTCAGCACACGTGGAATCGCCTTCCCTCAGCATTCCTGGCCTCCAAATGAAAATACAAGTGAGAAGCGGGATACCATAACTGCTTGCTTAGCAGTAAAACAGTCTCTTTACACATATCAAAGATCAATGCTGTAAACTTTTATGACAGTACTGCATATAGCTGCTAGCAGGGGAAAGAAAAAATAACACAATATTGCTCTGGGACACATTGACCAACTAACATAAATATACTCAAAGACAGAATTTTAATCTAATTTCTCGAAGAAGAAAATGAGAAAAAATAAGTGAAGAGTTTATAAACATGTTTAGCTATATATTACATTTAGTGGTTTTACAGAAATGAATTCAACTGGTAAAAAGCTGGTATTTAGGCATGCTTTGAAAATACTGTTAATGAGGAGGTGACTAGAATCAGCAACGTCACTTTAAGTGTCACTTTAAGCAGAGATAAGACTTTTTGGAATCCAGCAGCTGTTGCTATTGTGATTAAAATTAATTATATTTGAAGCACCTTAAGCCCCCTCCCATGATAAACTTCTAATTAGCTACCTCTAAACTATGACTCAGAAATGTATTTCAATTTTAAAAATAACATTTTTCTGTGTGTACAGTGGAATTTAAATTTGCCAATGAAATAACTCACCATGGTTGCAAAGGGTATAGCTCTTGAAGCATGGTAATAGATGGCAATGAAGTTGATGAAGAAGGCAGTTCCACACACCATTGCTGGAATAAGGAAGGCTCCAATGAACATCTGCTTTATCCATCGCCTTCCTGTGAGAAGGGACATTTCAATGGGATTGGTAAGATACAGCACATTTTAAAAAAAAAAAAAAAGATCAGCAAGCACTTCAGAATTTACATGTTTGAATACTTCTCCCACGAAAAGGTGAAAGAAGTAAGTAACAACATACTACATTAATACAAGAGCTAAGAGCAAACTAAGTTTCATCTGACTCTGGTCACTCGCAAGATGCAGCACATTAATCAATTTAGTGGGCCAGGTGAAAAGAAGAAAAGGGATACAGTATGAGAACATTTCAGCTGAAGAACAGCATACGCTGACTAAGCTGGCCAAAGAAGCTGGGATGTGAAAGCTGAGGGTGCATGTAGCTGCAGATGAGAAGAGACAGAGACAGCAGAGCTGGCCCTGTGCAGAACCTGCATTAGACAATGCCCTGAAGCACAGGAGAGCTCAGCACTGCAGCTGCTTCCAGGCAGCTCCTGCTCAGGGCTGCCCTGGTCCAAGCTGGACCCAGCCAGCCCAGACACACCTTCAGGATGCATTAAAGAAAGGGCTATCCCTGCTAAAAAGCAAAGTGCCACAGCATTTAACATACAGGAAAACTGGACTCCTGATATTTTCAACAACAGAAAACGTAGAAAGAAAGTGATTTCTAAACTCCAGGCATCAAAGGAACAGAACACCTGTTAGCAGTTATTACTAAGTTTAGAGCTCCCTGAGGAGATCAAGAAAATCCTTTTGGGCAACCCCTTAAAAATTTCCCCTATCTGTATTCCCTGTACTTTCTATGCTCTTAAAAACTGTCTATATTTATACACTGTGATTTTAATATACAGTAAGTAAAAAATGGTTTTAAAAGCATATTTTTTCAAGAAAATCATATGTATTTTCACCATGTGCCCACATAATCAGCATTTCATGGTTTGATACATGTTTACCTGTAAAAAAAAAAGCTTATCTGGCTCAACTACAGATCACAATACATTACACAGCAACCCCTTTCTAACTAGATCTGGTTTTGTACAAATTGTTAGGTTTATAAACAAGCCACATGAAAATAAACTTCTAACCTCCAAACTCAAAGTAGAGTTGAGATTGAACATTAACAGGTATATCATGCTGAAAAGATACAAATTTTCTTTTGTGAACTTACCAGAATTATTTTTTTAAGCACTCTAGAAGATAATAGATATTGATTATTCTTTTATTGCAGCATAGGGAATGGATGAAGCTAGTGCACTGCAAGAATCTAACTGGTCATAACTCACAGGCATAGTGGAGAGCATTTGAAGACAGCCTGTTCAAATCTTCTGTCAATTTTACTTGGCTTCTGCTCTCTACTGATGCTTATTTTGATTTGCTAAGTATAAAGCAGAGCAATACTGGAAAGTAGAACAACTTTCTTTAAAAGATGATATAAACAGTTCTCCCCATCTGCAATTAATGGTCTAGTAAATAATCTATACTTGTCATTTTTGTATTAGCCTAACATAACCCCCCTAGTACATAAAGAAGAGGACCATGGAGGAGTCATCTGGAGAAGATGACATGAGACAACATGTTACACAAAAGGGAAAGGCTATTATACTATATTATAGCCAAAAATTATATACAAGAGTATAACAAGCAATTCATAAGTCACAATTATTAACAGCTCTTTACCTCTTTTAAATTAACCTAAGACTTCACTTAGCTTTTTAGAAAGCATAGCCAGTATTGAGTAAATAATATGAAAGTTAAATATACCCAAAATATTTCCTGTTTATTAGGAATCTAATGGATTCCATCTAACTCCATGAGGACTCTTCTACATTGGTGCAAATCAGAAAATAATAACTTCTCCATTTAACAATGCAATGAAAATGCTGAAACATGAAAACAATTTACCTCCTTGTCTAGCATAAAGGCTTCCTCCAAAATATCCATTCACTGGTGATGTTGCAGCATAAACAAATATAGCTGTACTAAGCATTGATCCTCTCCTACAAGAAGGGATGTTTTTGGTAAATGACATAATGACATATAAACCAAACATGATTAGAGCAAAAAACCCCTGTATTTTTAGCAGAAGCAGTTATTTAATATTTTTATGTAATACAAATATTTAAAAGTGCTTGAACTGTAAAATCTGTGTGAGAATGAGAACTGTTTGTACACAAGGCTTTGGCCAAGTCTAATTCAATGTGGGAAAGAGAGTTTTGACATACTACAGTCTTTCCTAACATGCATTTATTTTAATTGGAGTACAGACTCTCACCTCTGATAAATATACCCTGACATTTGGATGTATGTACTTTGTGCATAAATAACTATTTACATGACATCCATTAAGTGTAAGATTCAACTGCAGATAAAATGTCAAAAGGCCAGTATTAACAAAAATATACTAAGATTGTGAATAATGTTTCTGCCATCCCCCAGAAATTAACTTTTAAGATGGAAAGAGCTCATCTGGCAGAAAATTAGATTTAGAAGCTATAAATACTATAATGAAGTCACAAATCAGCATTAAGTAGTGCAATCGGAAGAGCTCAGTAATTTTTAAATGTCATCCCATTAAATGCTGGACTACTAATTTTGGCATAATTTTTCTGAAATTCTACAAGCAAAGCTAATAATTTTAAATCAAAGAAGCCATTTCCAAATACATTTTAAAAGATCCTATCTAAGAATAGGAGGATATAAAAGTTACTCATTAATAGAATTGTTTCCCCACATCCCTGTGCTATTCTTCGACAGCAAATACCAGTAGGTGTTCAGCTGACTTACTGTACTTTCTTCATTTTAGTTGCTCTGAGAGATTCTAGTTACTGTCATTTTGGTTTTTGAGGAACCAGGATGCCTGCTGTACTCAAAGAATCAATCTTTAGCACTTAAGCTTCCATGACAGCATGACCAAAGCAAATATACCTGCTGGTCACACACACTGAAGGACTGTTTACCAGTATTTGTTTTTTAAAAACTCCTTGTAACTTAAGACAATTTAGAAACACGTGCAAAGCCCCCAAAAGCAGGAACAGACTGTGTAAATCCAGACTACCAGTAAAAATATCAGACTTGGTGCTGTTTTCCTAAACATAAGAATTGTCTGCACCGCATTTGGTCAATTGTTCCACTACACACCCAGAATTAAATTCACTTTGAAAGTGACAGAAAGGCCTATTGCAATAAAAGACTAAGTGCACGTATCTTTTCAAAAAATACTGTTCTGATACATTTTACAACTGACATGACTAACCTACAGGGCACATACATTCTGAAATGGTTTCATTTTGTTCTCTGAAGGGCTGATATGCTGCACAATTAAAAATGTGTATGTATACTTGTCCAGAAATATAACCATGAGACACAAGGAGGGGAATAACACCCCATGGAAAATGAAAACATGCCAAGATTCTGGTACTACAGAGTGGCTTTTTAAACACACCAATGAAAGGCCACTAAATTGAAAAGCAAGAGTTCCCTCCAGTGGCACATTAGAAGCATTACAACTTGCTAAGATCAAGTTACAGGTGATACAGATCAAAGTTTAGCCACTGCTTAAAATAAACCACTTGTAAAAAAACCCAAACACAAGCCAATAATTGCCTCCAATACCCAAAACACAATCACTACAGCAGCAGATGAAGTCCATCCAGTAACCCAAAAATCTCAATCAAATTAAGAAGGAAGAAAACAGGTGAACTACAAGTAGTGTGTTAAATTTAAACTTGAGTTTTTTAATTGATTCTTTCCAGTCAGGACCTATTTCTGGGGATTTTACATCAACACAGGCTGAGCACTATGTGTTCAAAAGAACTTAAAGAAGTACATTTTCATTCCCAAGCAGACTTGTGATAAGACTGACTTAATACTGACTTGTCAGCAGAAAACAGGACTATTCACAACAGAGCACACTCTTATATTTCAGTCTTCACAGGACATGGTGGGGAAATAGGGCCAGAAATATAATAACATCTTGTCAGTCTGGATGAAACCAGGAGTGAAATATGTACCTTTGAATACATGTAATTTCCATGTTACCTAGTAGTGATCCTGCAGAACAACAAACTAGTTTCAAAATAAATCATTCAAAAAGCAAGCACTAAAAGGGAAAATCAAAGAAGACTGACTAACGTGATAACAGTAGGACGAAATTTCATTACAAATTAAAAGAGCACTTCTTAATACTACATCTGATCTACAGATTACTACTAGAGACTCTCAAACACTTTTTTTCAGGCCACTTAGAACAATAATTTTTGTAATTATTTTGATCACTTAAACATTTACATATGGAAGACATGGCACAATTATACTTACTCTGTGTATAAATCTTCTATCATTGCAACAATAATAACTATAAGAGACACAGCAAAAATTTGACAGCCAGACCCAATAAGCGATGAAAATATTAGAGGATGACTGGATGGTCTAAACACATCTCCATGGACCTGCTTCCACCCATACTCATCACCTAGATCTCTGTCCTGGGAACAACAACAACAAATTTTAAGTCTAGTCATGACAATTAAAGACAAACACACAAGCTACATAAAAACAAAAGGTCTGATTTAATAAAGCAACTTCAAGTGAAGGCTGTTTTGTCTTCTAAATGCATCAAATCAAAAAGTTTACTTTTCAGATGCTTATGAAGACAACAAATTACTACCTGAATGTATGACACAATAAAATCTATCAGAATCCCTCCCTGCCCCTAAAGCCTCTGAGGTGCTTAGGAGTACATCAGGCTTCTACTGATCAGAAAGTCAGAATGGACCTAGTTAATCCTAAGGTTGGATATGAACATTAGCACAGTGACTAGAGAGAGATTTTTGGGTGGGAACCTAGAAGCATGTTATAAAGAAAACCAGTAACACTTCCAAGACACACAAAAGGCATTTTCTGTCCAATTGAAGAAAGCCATTCAGAGCTGCTAACACAATGAATGTACAACAAGAAAACAATAAACCTTAAAAAAAGAGTTTTTTAAGCATGGATGCAGGTCTTACCATATCATCCATTTCTTCCTCCTTGCTGTATCTTGCGTAATCTTTTCGCAAAGTTCTCATTAATATCATAGACACCAGGCCAACCAAAAAGATCACCATCATAAAAGAATTGAAAATTGAAAACCAGTGAATCTACAAAAAGAAAACACACCCATAAAATTTACAACCGTAAAGGCGTTTCAAATTGTTCCAATAAGGACAAATTGTTGCCTATAAAGACAGCTTGTCAGCACTAGCTAAGTAACACTACATTTTCAGAGAGTAACACTAAAACTGGCCTGTGAAACATCATACATAAACCTTTTTATCAACCAGTCTTGCTCAGGACCAAGTTACCACAACTTAGTTAATTAGCAGCAAAGTTTGAACAACTGGCTGCGCATGCTCCCTTGGTAAGCAAAAGGCAACAGGATGCACTGCTACCTTCCTAGAGAAGAGGCTCAAGTAGAGAAGCCAAAGGAATTATTGCTCTGCACAGGATGAAAATGTGCAGCAGCAATATTTTTGCTCTCAAAAGCATATACTTCTGGTTTTCACTGAGCTCCAAAGAGAATGCAAAGTCTCTACTTTCAGAAAGCAGCACAGCTCAGTACACTACTCTTAACGAGATTACAACCACAGATTTAAACACAACTGATAACGCCACAACTGATAACTGGTTTAGGCTAATGCTTTTTGCTCTGCATTTACTTCAGAAAGAAGTGTGCCTGTGGCCAACTGCACTTATTCAGCTTACACATTTGCACAGTCGTGTCCCTGAAGTTTCAGGGTTCTGGTCACCTGAATGGATTTTCTTGAACTACACTGTATTTTCTGCAAGCTTGAAGCTTGCCTACATATTTATTGAAGCACTCTAAAAAAACAGAGCTATCCTATTTTAGCAGCAACACTGCCACTTAAAAAACAGCCAGACCTTCCTGTTTTGTTGTCCCAGAACACCTGGAAAATCTGAAAATTCAAGATGCAATCCAAAAATTGCATGACATCTAAACTAATGCAAACATTGTAAAGGGATGTATTGTAAGGCTGTCGTGGAACAATACATACTCTGTGCTGAAAGAAAGATGGGTCAAGATACTTGTCAAATCGGTCTTCAAACTTCACATCTGATTTCTTCCATTTCACCTGAAGAGAGAAATATTTATATTTGAAAAGGTCCTTACAGTATTTTTAGCTATACTCACATGCAGAAACCCAGAACACGTATTAAAAAATCATCCACTTTAGTTGTCTTTTTCAATATGAATGGGGTTTGGCAAAAAACAATGGAATGATATTCTTAAAGACTGGCATCTACAGGCCTGGCATAGAATGAACATCAGCCACCTCTCCTCATGGATCAAATCTTGTACATGCTTGTGTTTAAGAACAAGGAAGAATCAGTGTTGTACTACCTCAGTTCCCTCTAAGGGTTAATCTCTGTGAGGTTAGCCAAAGATACAGATTTGTAGTTGTCAAATACCAGAAACTTTTTCCATGATTATAGAATCTATACAACGTATATATACATATGTATACACACACACATACACGTAATTACTATGCATCTAGACACTTCAATTGCCAATAAATTACTCTGAAACCAACTGGAAAAGTATGTGATTATGGACAGACTATCACAGGGTAACAGCACATTACAGCTGTCAGTTCTCCACCAGCTGCAGAGAGGACTGCTTCTGATTTGGAAAATGTAATTGCATTAATGAACTATATGGTGCTAATATGGTAGCACAGAGTATTTTTATCAATTTTTGCAAGACTGCATTTAAAAACTAAAATAATTTTACAAACTAAATACAAGCCTACCCGAAAATCTTTTTCAAAAGCATGCCAAAAATTACCAGGATTTTTAGTAATATTGAAACAAATGCAGCCCATTTGTACATACCTATTTTAAAATTCATGATAAGGAACTATGCCTTCCAAAAGCTGTTCTCTTACTGAGTATAGAAGAAAGGATATAAATGTGGACTGAACACTCCAATCACTCACCACAGTCCTGAGACATGTTAAAAACCCCAGCACTACTCACTTTGAGGTTTGATATTAATGTTCCTCAGTTCAAATTACAACTTTGTTCAAGATTAGTAGCTTTCAAAATTGTTTCAAGCAGATATATTTCTCATTATGAAGGACAGTTTAAAACAAATCCACCAGTGACAATCTGTGAATTAAACATCACACACAGGCCAGCCCAGCAATTGTCCAGTGGTGCCAACAGAATTTGATAGAGAAGTCCTGAGCTTTGCATGGTAAAAAGTCTTTTAAGGGAATATCTAATATCAGTTTTTATTACTGGCTGCTACTCAATGCTGTAAAATTTAGAGCAAATGGATTTCACAATGATAGTAGAAATCAAAATAACAAATTCTAAAATTTCTACTATCAATTTTGCAGCAAAAATAGGGAAATTAGTGTAAATGTAATTCTAAAAAGCACATACAAAATCCAGTTATCTGCACTTTAAACTATCCAACTTATTCAGCACAAAAGAAATGTAACTGTGGCAAGAATATTCTCTGAAATAAAATCCTATGCTGACATCCACTGCTAGCACATGGAAGAAAAGCAGTGCATTAAAAAATGTTTTCACTATACTAATGTGTCGAACATGACAAGTGAACCATCACTTGATTTAAATAACATCAACTAAATAAAGAGGAAAACTGAAAAAATTCATCTGTCTCAACCAGCAAGCATTGTTTATTCACTACCTTTTATCACAGCAACTCAATATCGTATCAGAGAGCTTCAGAAAAAGAAACTTAAAACCTTATTAATCATGTTATATAAATAAGAAATTTCTACTGAAATTGCAAGACAAAGTAAATTTTGATATTAACTGCTTGCAAAGTACTAAAGGCTTACAGTGGGTTCTTATCCTAGCTGAGAATCCAGTTCAAACCCATGACAGAAATGTCAGAAGTCCAAACATGAAGACAATGTGTGCCTACTCATAGGTCCTCTATACTTCTAGTCTCCATCCTTTCAGGGTATCTTCCTTTCCCACTAAAACACTTTTCTGCACATTACAGAAGCTCCAGTTTGTTTGGAATACTTCAAAAATCATAATTTTACATTTGTTATTAATAAATCTATCAAGGCTTTTCAGCAACAAAACAGAATAATTGAAGGAGTGAAGATGCATCTTTCTCTGACACAGCCCAACATATCAGTACATATTGTAGTACACAAGTACTTATTTTTGAGTTGTTTCACCATGTGAAATTCTTATTCACAGGTCCATCACTAAATTACTTACTGAATATGACATCTGGATTTTTGTGTTTGGTACCAATTTCACCTTTCCTTCACTGGTCAGATTGACATCTACAATTCTATTTCCATTGAAACCAATTTCAAGTTTTTTGTAAGTCCAAAGGTAATAATCTTCTCCATTTTCATCTGCTTCTCCAACAATCCCTGCATAGAAAACAAGTACAAGCATCTATTACAGGTATGCTTTTCAGATATTTTGCATTTACTTTTTAAAACATGCATTACAAAGTTTTGCCAGCTAAAAAAGCAACATAAACAAAGAGGACACAGAAGACCATATGCTTTTCTTTTCAACTCTAATATCTGGACTCCACCTTCAATCCATGGGTCACTGAAAGACGCATTTTGTAATGGCATTAGAAGAAAAAGCTTGCAGTTACAAACACTGCAGAAGACCCAACAACAGTGCCTCTACTTTTATTTGCAATTCTTACCAGATAAATAACTAGCTAAATAGAGATTCATTTTTCCTAGCAGAACTTAGCCAAGACCTCTATAATTTCCCATCTTCCATCTATTTGCTCATTTTTCTTCCTTTAAAGAATTTTACTTTTTCTCTGTAATCCTCATTTAGTTTACTTCCCAACACAAGCTTTTTGCTCTCATGTGCACACAAGTTTCCAATGCTTGCCAAAATGTGGTTTTATATTAGGAACAAATTCTTTACTGTGGGAATGGTAGAGGTTGCAGGTTGCCCAAGAGAAGCTGTGGCTGTACCATGAGCTTTATGTTCTCTTCCAACTCAAACTATCCAATCCATTCTATGATTAAGTTCTTAATTTTCAGTAAGTTAGTGCAAAGTGTCCCATCTATCACAGAATTCCAGACACTGTGCTATGTTGGGTGAAAATAAAAAGTTTAGCAGTCAACAAGATCCCAGGCTGTGTCACCCTTGATGTCAAGATCAAAGACCACATACAAGATGTACAAAATGGAAAGTCACAAAAAAAGCATCACTGAAGATATACAAGGCTGAGGGGAATGGGAGAACAAGTAGGTGAAGGATATGGAAAAGGCTATCACAAAGCACCAAGTATATGAAGGAAGGGCCTTTGTGCATCACCTGTTTTTTCATTTTCAAGGTGGTATTTTTCTGTCAAGTTTTTCACTCATGCTCCTCTGTCAGGATTGCCCTGTATATGCCATCTACACAAAACATGTGCCAGTTTGTGCCTCCACCATATAGCCTGGCACCTGCCATGGCATTTGTTCCCATGGTAGTATCCAGAACCATGACAATATAGACCTCTAAACTATTTAAAGGACATTCTGATTAATCACTCACTGAAGGAATGAACTAACACAGTACTTCACATAGTTAGGGTACGTCCTGAAACAATCAAGCCTAGTCTCTCTTTCCACTGTGGGACAGCAATTCAGGAAAAAATATAAAATGGAATAATTTTTTCTGAATGCACTTAGAAAGATCTTGTTGCCTTTTTCCAATTAGAAAATAGTGTAAACCTTACAGAGCCTTCAAACAGCAGTTTGATGTCATTACCTTCAGTTATCAGCAGTTAAGAAAGGTTAATTTATGCCTAGTCTCTACTGAAAATAGAGTAGTCCTTACAGGGCTTGAGGACTTCTAGGGTGAATTTGAAGAATTGGTGTTTGTGCACATGTCTGGTAGCAGTAAGCCTTAGCAAGGTGGGAAATCATAAAGAACATAAAGGATGAACTTAACTAAAGTTTGCCAGGAGACAGGAGGAGTGCCATGAATGCATCTGGATGAGCCCAGGGAAGTGAAAGGTCTGCTTTAAGAATAGAATTAAAGAGAAGTTGCCTAGAATTCTCAGCAAACATTAGTACCATCTGAATCCTTTTCTTTTACAGTCTTCACAGAGAACTTTATTTTGGTGGCACTAAAAAAGGATCCCAGCCATCTACATTTAGGGAACAAAATTTTGGTTTGATCTAGCTACAAGATGCGAAGAAACAATGAAAAAAAAACCAGGATATTGGGTCACACAGTATATT
Source organism: Emberiza elegans (assembly GCA_024865655.1). Taxonomy (NCBI): domain Eukaryota; kingdom Metazoa; phylum Chordata; class Aves; order Passeriformes; family Fringillidae; genus Emberiza; species Emberiza elegans. The sequence goes on along the minus strand of JALJVW010000241.1, from coordinate 19,921,519 downwards.
CAATACATGCTGGCCAGCAAGGTTCTCAAGATAGGTAATCCAAATAAAGTGGATCAAGATGAGACCCTTCACACAGTAAGAAAAAACGCCATTCAGCACAAGCTATTTTTAATGCAAGTTGAGGGTAACCAGTTCTGGACCCTATCCTCATGAAACTAAAAAAACCCTTCTCAGTATTCAGAGTATTTCAGAGATGCCATCATAACTACTTCAGATCTTACACCCATGTATCTTAAACAGCCCTAATAATTTCCTTCATTATCATTACTGAAATTTAGTAACTATTTAGAAATAGTTACAGCTATGCAACAACAATCAAGCAAAAGATATAAGCTTTCTTCAGTGTCTCTACCTGCAACCACATTACATGGTACTAGACAAGCCTACACAACACACTCAAAGGCACCAGCAAGCTGGCAGAGGCATGTGTACAGCATCATTCATGCCATATTCATAACAGAAATACTTAAAATAAAAACTGTTCAGTTAGCAGCAAATCTCAGTGCTTTAAGTTTTAAGAAGCACTCAGGGCCTGAAACATTTCTGTTGCTGAACAGAGACCCAGGAAAACCAAAATTATTGCAGATAAGCTATATTCCCAGTTTTCCCCACTGTACTGGAAACATAAAGGTCCAAAATACTAATTCAGACTTGCAGATTAATTCTTCTGATTGGTTCAGGTTCATCCATTCCTTTCTCAGCCCCCCACCAAGAACTCATTTAATTTTTAGAATAAAAGTCAGGCTAATATCGACCAACTTGCAGTCCTGCTACTTTCACCTAACCCACAGGGGAGACAGACCAAAACTGTCAGCACCACTTGCCTTCACACCTGAGGTCAGATTATATCCTTACATAGTATTACCTGTCCTTATGATCCTGCAGTCCCCATTATGTAGCACAGCTTGAGATCCTGGCTCAAAACTATCAAAAGCAGCTTCTTAATATCTTAGAAAGATGATCTCTATATTCTACAGTTTTCTAGCTGACTTCTTGTGCATAAAAAGCATACTACTGGGAAACATTAAAAACACTCAATCACAGGAAACCAGATTTTTTAGCTGAGAGCATAAAGTTTGTCATGTGTAGAAGATTTAGTAGGTATGTTTGTTTTTTGGCATTTTAGATGATGAAACATGACCAGAAAAATAAATTCCAAAAACGAAAGCCTCCAAGACTTGTTAGCCACACAGGATTCCAAGGAAGTCAGCTTAGCATCCATCATCCCTGGGCAATTCAAACCCTACATACCTGCCACTAGTCTAGAAAAATAATTCACTGGTCTTTTGCTGAAAAGCCAAAGCCATAAAAAATATTGTAGCACCAACTGTCACTCATGCATGCCTTTAAAAAGCCTACCAGCAATTGCACAAGCAGTACAGTAAAGGTCACACAGAGTAATTCAGGTCTACTCCAAGCCTGGCTACAGAGCCATTACACACAATAAACACATCAGTTGAAAAGAACAAAATCAATACTTAAGTACTTCTCTTCAGGCATTATAACGGTATCTCTTAAAAACAGATACATTAAAACAAAACAAAAAAACCCCAGACCTTCCTGACTACCAGATAAATAATAAAGTGTTAATATTTCTGCCATGTTCATCAGACAGATACTTTCTAAAGCAAATTAAAATAAGAAAGAGCTAAAAAAAAGCACCCTTTGTCAAAATGAACCAATGATGGATAGCATTATTCATACCAGCTATCAAAGAACTTTTCTTGCATGACTTGACCTGCATTTCTGCAGGTGCTGTGGGACTTGGTTTAGTTTGGGCAGGTTTACCTCTTTCACGGAACACAGGCAACAAAGAGCTTATGGCTGTTTTTCATTTCCTTTCAGTTTATATCTACAACAGGGAGATTAGGCCTTGGAGAGTTTGGTTGATTGCTATCAGTGCAAAGTGCAATCTGCAGAGCACTCTTTACTAGGTATGTGATCACAGGTTATGAGGGAGCAACAAAACAAAGAGATCTTAAGAGACAATGGAAATAAAGATACACACATTTTTATTCAAGACACAAGCACTTCTAAACCCAGGTAAATAATACTCAGCAAGAGAAATTCTGGCAACTGTAAAAGAGTAAGTAAAATAAAACACAGACAGCAAAGCAACACTGTTAACAGCCACTAAATTACCATGAAATTAAATAAAACAGTTTTTGCATGAGTAATAAAGCAAAGTAGCAAAATAAAGTTTCAATTCTCAAATAAGCTTGTAATTCATGATCACAATAACATGGTCCTTCCAAGTAACCTACCTAATCACCACTCACTTGAACATCTGAACAAATTTAAACGCTAAGAACTTACTGTTATTAAATCAGGGCTTTAGAAACAAACCAGCTTTTCACTGTTTTTGTATTTCACTAGTACAGCCATCCTACTGTTCTTTCAATGCAGCAAGCCTTCAACTTCTTTCACACAGAATTGATTAGGTTGGAAAAGACCACTGAGATCATGGAGTCCAACCTAAGACCCAACACCATCTTGTCAACTAGACCATGGCACTGAGCACCACATCCAGTCTTTCCTTAGACACCTCCAGGGATGGTGACTCCAGTCACCCTTTCTGTGAAGAAATGTTTCCTAATGTTCAAGCTAACTTCCCATGGTGCAGCTTAAGATTATGTCCTCTATTACTTTACTTCATATTCTTGTGAATTTGACTTGCATGTAAGTTTCTTGTGAAATTCTTGTAACAAAGCTTAGTCATTAAATGACTCCATGAAACCCACTAGTACAGGACTTGAGTAGGTGTAATGCAATCATTAATGCACAATATCACTCACCCCATATTGGCAAGTCATCAATATACATCTGGTACCAATAGTGATTTTTGATAGCATACACAAATGCATCTCTTCTTCCCTTGTCCAAGTCAACTTCACAGTAAGTGGTCTGCATCACATCATCTGCAAAAAATTAAAGCACAGTTGAAGATTTATTAATGAGCCGGCTCAAAGTGAAGGCAAATCAAATGGAGGAATGGACAGAGCTGAAGTCTCCAAGCCCTCTTGGGTATCCTCGAGTAGATAACAATAAAGGACATTTTAAAAGGAACCATCAAAGCAAATGCATGATTGTGTTCAGAAATCTACACTTCTGCATGCAGAAGCTTCCCACATACTGGACAGGGAAAGGTTTCACAGTATCCTTTTGCTGCTTCACCCACACTAAATTAAGGTACAAAAGCTGATGGCAGATTCACCTGAACAGATAGTGAGATCTCTTTAACAAGAGGTATGAAATTATTAAGAAATACCTAAAACTGTTTACAACATTATCTCTGTTTTAGTATAATCAGCTTCACTGACTAGGAATAATGTTTGTAAAAAAACCTAAAACTTTTTAAAGTTCTCAGCAGTCTTGAAGAAACTACCCTAAGGAAGAAACAAAGCAATCAGAGTAAAGACAGAGAAAAAAAGGAGAGAAAACAAAAATAGGAATAATGCAAAGAACGCACAAGAGGCTGCATTTGAAAATAAAATAAACCCACCTCTTTCACCCAGAAAGTTATTCTTCCCCATCTACAATTTTTAAGTTATACTGTTAGCAGGCATTCTTTTACATCCCAGTTTCCTACCCTAATGTCTCCTTTTCAAGTGAAGAAAGATGAAAGGCCTCATGCTTACAAGACTTCAGACATCAAGGGAGACAAGCTCCCTCGCCTATATCTTAGGAATTGTATTCATGCTACAAATAGTGAAATGCAGTAAAAGTAAAGAATTCCAAATTCTCTTTTTGTCATCACTGGAATTGAGGACCCATTTTAGTAGACAAAATTAATTTCTGCTCTGAGTACAGCTCTAATTTGTATCAAAATGCAGCTTACTTTCTTTGATACACTAACTACAATATAAAGCCTAAAAGGAAAATCAAATCACCTGCACAGAAAAAGTGCAGGGAAGCAGAATATATCTAACACAAAACATAATTACTCTGATAACAACAAAAGTCAAAATATGCCAAGTACAACAAAACTTCTTTTCTGGAGAAAAAGAGAGTAACAAAACCATTCAAGCCAACAAAGGTACCAAGAAGACTTTGAGTGCCCGTACTGGTACAATGAAGAGAAGGAAGCCATTAAAGCTGGCATCACAGCTGAAGCAGACATACATATTCAAGTTTGCACTTATGCCTCTATGAGCTGGATCTTGTATTTTTGGACTGTGTTTTCCCCCACCCAAAAAATGCCTCTCCTTGGCACTTTTTCATTTTAACATATTTTTAAATTGTCTTGACATTAATTAATTAAAATTAATAAATAAAAATTGATAAAAATGAATTGAAATTAATTAAAAGGGGGGGGGGAAGCTCACACACAAACCTCAGAATCATTATTTTCTCAATTTGTTGCTAAGTAGGGATTCTTTCCAAAATATTTGTATTTGACTTCACTGTCCTACTATGTTCAAATAAAGGATAACGCCTTTCTAATACTACATTTTTTGACTCAAAGGATTGTTGCACACATAGATCAAATGAAAATAAGCCATGAATTAAAACACAGGTAGAAGAGAAACTGATAGAGGCTGCTGGAAAAAGCATTTCCCAGGGCTGAAGCAAGAAGCCTGTTTTGGAGAAGTATTATGGGGGCCAGGCTGGCTTTAGGTGACTCTCTGGTTCCCAGCAGTACCAGCACAGGTAGGTTACACTGTAAACTACCCTAAATTACTCCATGGGCCTTCAGACTGTGGAATTTGCCACTTGTTTTTTACCAACTGAAATGAGCTATTCTGCATATAATGCTTTAGGATATAAACAGGGAGCTTTGCTGCTATTAAAAAACAAAAAGACTTTTTAAAAAATCATGTATCACCAAATATCATTTGAAGTGAAACGACTGCACTGACACAAGGCTGCAGATAGCAGCATGCCAGAAAAAAAGCATGCCTTCACTCATTTATACAGATCTTATTTCCAGCATTCAAAATACCAGAAGACATCACAGAGATAGTATGACCACATATCTGGATTAACTGTGTTACGAGTTGCTCCAGGGCACACACACAAAACCCCAGCAGAATAATGAGAAACAATCTCATTTAGTTCTTGCAAAACACAGGCATGACATTACATATGGAGTATGATGTCAGCCATAGTGCACAGTACAGCTCCTCTCACCTCCCTGTAAATCCAGTGAAGGAATACAAGGACTCCTTTCTCCAGCCACTGACAGTTGAAGATGTTGTTAGTTACAGGACAGGACTAGGTGGTCAAGCTTAAATCCACTGTTACATGATTAAATGAAAAAAATCTTAGAACAGCATTTGGTGGCTGGGGAACCTGATCTCTATTTCATTACAGCTTTACCAGATCTAAGGGTTTGCATATGTCAGAGAATTCTTATCAAAGTTATGGCTGGATGTGTATCCAAGAGGACAGTGAAATTAAAGGCAGGTTTTATGGTGCCTCTGCATCAGGGATGTCAAAGAAGTAATATCTACTATGCAATAAAGCTTCAGGAATGTCACTAGCACATTAAGGAAATTTTTTAAAAGCATGACTCATTAGAAAAGCAAGTGTGCTTAGACAGATTTCAAATTTCCTATGAACAGTCAGATCAATGGGGTTTTATTCAAACATGTGAACCACATAAAAACTCATTATATCTGACAACAATACATATCATCCTTCTAGAGGTGTTGCAGTAGAAAGTTTTGGTGAAGAACTCTCCAATAGAAATATGGTCATTTAGTAACATTTCTAAAGAAGTACAAAATGCAATTTTATTAAATCATCTTTTTCCCCTTTAAATTCATTTTCTCTAATGGCACTGTATGATAATATCAATTTTCAAGTTGAAGTTACAATGATACCAATGTTCAATACATTTAATAATTTACTAGGTCTCAGGTGTAACAGAGGATGTCACTCAAACACTTGAGCAAAGAACTTGACATATTAATTAAAAAGCATTATTATCCTAGATTTAGCCTTGACAAGATAATTAAGTCAAGCAAAAACTTAGAAGCTATATTACAATATGAGTATATGTTAATAATTCATTTCTTCCTTCACACAGGTATTTATACAGATTTGAGACCTGTGATGTAAGAACAACATTGTTCATATTGTAACAAAAGGAAAATTCAACTGTCTTGTATGATTACATGTATTCTTTCATATGCCACACTTAATACAAGAAACACTACTTCACGGAGGCTTGAATACACTGTAGATTTGCCCCACCAGTCACCATCATGGGAGTGCAAGTGGAAACCTTCACTCTCAGAAGGGCACATTTCTGCAGAATCATTTTTTTATTCTAGCCCAAAAAATACAGGCAATGCCTACTGATTCAAGTGCCAGTTTTACTTACACAGTTTAATACTTCAGCTAATAACAGCTGTAGCCTAAACAATTCTTTGAATATGATGAACAACATGCAGCTTCATGCTTACCTGCTACTGCTGTCCAGTCAAACAATGTTGAGAAGGGAATTTTTTTTTTACTGCAGAAGCTAATTTATTACAACAATTCTATTTCCCTTTTACTAACTTTAGAGAATAAAAACCTAAAAGTATGAAGTTCAAATCTAATTTTGTAAACTCATACCAATGTAATTTTGTAAACTCATACAATACTTTAAAGAGAAAGAAATGCCTTCAACTGTTAATCTTGCCATAATGCCAAAGGCACATAAAGAAAAGCACAGATGCCTGTAAACTCAGAGCTTAGATATGATTCAGATATTCATGAAGAAAATCTGTGCAAGTTGATTACATATTATCTTAATTATTTCAGCTGCAGATTTTAGATACTCAACACCCCTTCAAGCTGTATATTTAACACATTAATCTGTTGGTACCAACCAAGCCTCTATCTGTTTACAAAACGAAAGAAAAAGGAAAACAAAAACCAACCAAAAAACCAAATTACCACAAAAACACCAACAGCCCTGTTTCAATTTAATTGCAGCAGCTTCTGGAACACTGATGCAAAGTTGAAGCCGGTATCAATCACACTGAAATGAAACTTACACAGTACAAAAATATTATTTCAATTTCATGGATACAATCAAGTTACAAGGGGAAAAAAATAAAAGTGAACACCCCTTCTGCACAGACCAAGGTCTACCACTAAAATGTCACCAAAAAACTGAGCTACCATCACAATTTAACAATCTAACTGGAAAGGAATTCATTATACAAATGCTAAACTTTAGGGACTGGTCTATGAAATCCAAATTTTACAATACATAAATTGGATACAAATTGTACTGGGTTTATGACAACTTCTAAGCCTCTAAAAAATGAATAAACTTTATTAATCCTCACCAATGTGTTGAATTGCTGCCAGTTGCCTTCACTGTCCTTTCCATTTTGTGTTTCTGAGGACATTCTATGAGGTTTGACAAGAAAATTATTTCTCCCACATTGAGTAAAATTTTCAGCATGCTACAAGTGTTACAAACCAGTAATAGGACTGTTTCCCAGTGTTTGTACAGGTACTCTTTCTCAAAAGAAAAAATTCAACTCCAAACTCTTTAGTGTGGCAATGCTATCCTCTATGCAAAATTAAAATTATGAAAATTTAAGATATTAACAAACTTTGTAAAAATCTTTTATTCAACTTATCCTACTGCTAGCAAAAACATCATTAGCTCTTTTATTTTACAGATGTCCAGTTTTGGATAAAACTTTTTCAGCTTACAGAACCTAAATCCCATCTGACTGTAAATGCTCAGACAAGAGATAGATACTATGCTTAAGTTCTCCATCAAGTTAAGCACTAGTAATGAAATGCAGTGTTCTGGAAAAAAAGATACACAGAAACATAAATTGAATTAAATTAATAAATGTTAAAATTCAAGAGGCAAAAAGAATCTGTTTATTTGAAGTTCTGCAACTACTAGCTACAGATATCTGAAAGGACACACAGAGAGAAATTATGCAATAGAAGACTAAGGCCTTAATACCAAGAAATATATTTGCTGAAGAAGTTAAATTTCTTCTCTGGAACAGTATGGCAAGATGGTGAGGACAGGGAACAACAGGAAAAAAAAAACCAAAAACCAAACCAACTTCATCCTGCTCCAGCCTGACTGGCATGAGTTAGAGACAGCACTATAAAGGTATTTGGGGAAGTTATTCTGAACTAAACAGTAATCAGAAGGATACAATCATCAACTTTGTGTTGAAGTGGAACTTTGAAATATTGAGCCCTTATTATTCCTTTGCAACTGCAGTGAGTCTACAAGTATTCATCATCATCTGAAAAAATTACATCTTCAGAACTGGTAATTCCAGAATATTAATTCCAGTAAATTATCAAACATTCATATGCAGAAAACTTAGTTTTACTTTGTGAAATGATATCAGTTACTTCAGAAGCAATATCTGCTGCAAGCATTTTCCTTCAAGGGCACATAGACGGAAACTTCACTGTAAACTCAAAAGCCAGTGGTAGTACCAATCAACCATACAAAATACACTCAGCTGCTAGCAGCAAGAAAAATTCAGTTCTTCTCATGAAAAGATCAAGTTTGAAGAGTTTGTGTATTTTTTTAAGTGACTAAATGCAGTTTGAATCACTTACCTTTAAATTTGATGTCAAGCCCACTAAATTCCAACTCAACTCCTTGAAGCGCTTCCCCTAGGGTTTCATGGTAATGGCCGATGCTTTTTTTTGATCCCACACAGAAAGGGAGAGAGAAGTATTTGTACGTTTCTTGGCGATTGTGGTAGGGTCCTACAGTATTCATCCATAGAACAACTTCCTCTTTATCTTGGTACTGAAAAACAAAGTTATTGAGTTAGATGAGAAGCCCAGCAGAATAAAAATGTTCAAGAAGCTCTTATTCATATTAACTAGCAGGGCAGGATTGCTCAATCACAGGCAACAGCCACATTTAAAGACAGCTGAGCATTTTTGTCTTTTGCATGACAGGGACTCCAGGATAAAATTTCAGCCTACTTTCATAGGAAAAAAAAAGCCAAGTTGATCATACAGTTTCTTATGGCCTATCAGTGAAGTATCAGACTAGGGGGATTTAAGAAAAATGTAGAAGATGCAGTGAGCAGAAGTTTTGAAAATAAATAAGCTTTGACCAATTTTGTGAAAACACAGATCAGTTAAAAGCAAAACTCTGCTATCTCAACTGAAATAAAGGAAACACCAAATTAATGTCTTGTTAAACAAGATCTTAGCAAAGTAGTCAGGCAATCTACCCACACTGCCAGGTATTGTGTATTTTCCTAAAATGCAGCTCCCTTTCTTTTTAGAAAGGGTATAAACTGCATTCAAAATTCCCAGAAGAGCACAGTGCCTCACAGGAAGCACTAAAATTAAACTGTTGCGTACCTACAGTAGTCAAGAGCCAAAGTCAGACAGAAGAACTGTATTTTGATGCATTTCCAACATTCCCACAGTGAAAAAACAGAACAGCAAGAAGTCTGGTGGCTGCCATGAAATTCTCTCTGGGAACATTCACTCTTCACTTTCCACAGCTACTGTTAGCCCAGAAAACATATTCCTTGTCTTGGAGCCAATAATTTTTTCCAAGCCCTTACTACTTCTGAACAACAAAAAAAGGTATTTAGAAGTCATTAATCTATCAGTATTCAAATATTGGACAAATTCAGGAAAATTAAATGATCTGAAATAGTCATTTGCATTATATCTGTATGCATCTGGATGAGGCATCAGATTTGCTGATTACTACAAAGTCTCTCATGCAACACTACTTCAATAATTTCAACAGAATAAGAGGGACAGGGACAGCAATGTAACTTCTAAGGCAGGAAAAAACCCTATTTATAATTATATATACATAAAAGCAAATCACTATACAGGTCCTGAATTTTTAGGTACAGAACTACTATTATAAGACCAAAACACAGACACAGAACACCTTGAAGAATAAAAGAAAGCAAAATGTTAATTAGACGTAGCTATTATATAGTGCACAGCTGAAATACTGAACACAGTTCTGTATCTCCCTTTTCAACAAATGAACAAAGGTTCTTCAACTCCATTTATTCTGAACAACCACAGACATACCAAAAGGTCGGTGCAGAAATGAAAAAAAAATCAGGATGAACAGTTTAAAAGTTAAACTCAAGGTTTTAAACAAACATGCTTCGGAAAATAATTTCATCCCTTTAAACCAACACACCATCTCAATTAAAGGCTCATCTTTTTTGTTTACAAAGACATACAGAGGTCATTCCAGCCCCTTGTGTGAGTGATTTCCAACAAGGAAACTTAAAATATCTTACTACTTTAATTCTGAGCTGCAGCAGAGACCAAACACTTACTGGTTTCACAAACCTGCCCCTTTGCAGAGCACACACTTCAGAGCATTTCTGACAGCTAAAGAATGTCAAAGAAGTATCAAATAAAAAGTAAACAACAAGAGAAAGCAAGAGAAAGTAGACATTCCTCCTCTCTGCCAGCAATCAGAAAGGTTATAGCAGTACAACACAGTTGTCCAAAGAAAGTTGGGAAAGATAAGAGAAAGAAAGCAAAATCCCAGTTCCAATCCCCTCAACTGCAGAAGCAGACAGGGGAGTCTGCACTTCAAATCCGCCTCTAGCTCTTGCCAAGAGAGCACGGGACAAGCTGGTCCATCTCTCTTCCCAGCCTGTTATTTCTATCATGTCTTCTGTTTCTTCCTCTAACAGCTGCAGAACATATTTCCAGCCCTTTCTCAAAATGGTCTTTACTTGTCAAGAGCCCATTTTAGCGCTACTTATACCAAACAGCTTACATGTGAGCTGACCTATGTCTCTGCTTAAGCTTCAGTAATAGAATATGACAACATCCTTAGGTCTGTCAGTTCACCTTTGACAGCCTGAATAAAGCAAGCACTGACCACTGCTTTTCTCAGCTGTTCCTTTCTGACATGCTTCATACTGAGCTGGGACCTCCACATTTTTGGAACTCGTGACAGACAAGGCAGAAACCAACAGATTTAGAACATAATATGCAAAATCTTGCTATGTTTTTTGATTTACCAATGTAACTAAATAGTAATTACAACTTCTGCAATAACAAATCTGGTCTTTGCTTGTCTCTTATCTGCATGGGGCTTAGTCCCATGTTTTTCCCACAATGACTCCAAGATGTCATCAACCTGCTCTAGAGAGAAAAGGGGCCACATCAAACAGATGCAAAGAACTCAGTCTGCATTTATTACTTCCTCCTTTCTCACAACCACGCCAGAACAGCACTAGATAAATCTTTTCAGGATTGCTACATAAAGAAACACAACACCTCAGCCAGCCCAGGGTACACCTCACTCACACAGTCCTTAGGCACAGCCATCTGCCCTCCATCAGGTGCTCCCAGTGACCTCCTCAAATTAACAGCATTGTAGTAAGCAACACAACTTAAGCACCTTCAGTTTAAATTTGGGGGTGGTGCCTAGCAGAAACTGAAAGACACTTTCTTCTCTCTCCATTTGTTGGGTTTTGCTCATTGTCAATTATAAGGAATGAGCTTTCACATTTAAATATATTTCCCTGACATGACATATCTTATCCTTGCATTCTTAGCCTAGTGGTAGGGTAACTTGTTGGCAAGAACACAGTGCTATTGAAGAGTTCAAGTGTGGCAGTTTGATGGTGGGCTTTCTGTCTGGTTTCTTTTCTGTTCTGTTCCGTTAGGGCCTTCATAATATCAAAAAGTCCACAATAAATAACAGTGCCAACACAAAGGAAAACTTATTTAGGCAAGACAAAGCACTAGAGTATTTTGTAGGAGACTGTACTGCCACCTCTTTATGAGGGCTGCTAAGCCTTAAGAAGGCTTACATATAACACACCTTTCAGCAAAAAGGTCACACTATGAGAAAGAGAACATAAGTAAGCCAAGATGAACATAGTAAATGACAAGGCAAAGAAGGTCAACAAATAAGATGCAATCTGAACTCTGGTGTATCTCAGCAATCTCTTCTGGTTTTGGTTCATATGAAGGGATAATACACTGCATATAGCTCAGAGACCCCAATTACATTCAAAGACACAAGCATTTAACAACTTGGTCACAGTGCCACAACTCACACAGTTCAGTACTTCCTACATGTGAGAGAAGGCTACAAAACACAATTTTATTTATGTTTCACTTACTGTAATTTATGAAAAAAGTCTGTAAGCTTCACATATTTTTCTGCACTATGCTTAATATCAGCTCAGTAATTTCTGTAGCTATATGGAATATATAATTATATATTTATAGATGCAGCCTGAAAAGTCTCAGCCTAGACACAAGTTACCTGCTAAGCTAAGGGAGACAAACCTTCAGAAACTTCTTCCTGTAATTGCCAACCAGGTGGTGGAGAACCAGCCTGCACCTCAAACGCAACTACATACCAACTACAACCCTCACCACAGCTGAGAACATCTGTTCCAAAGCAGCACAATATGGTGACAGTGCCTGTTCAGACCTCTGGGCTGCAGGGATGTGCCTGTGCAAGCTAAAATCACATCCAACCCATGCACAGTTCTTCCTGGCTGCCGGTATTGATGGGTCCACTGTAGTTCCCTGCAGAACACTAGAGTGGCAGGAACTGTGTGTAGTCCAACATGGTCAGGAGTGCATCACTTCTGTGTAACACAAACAGTGAAAAACTGGGGGTGTGCACCACTTTGAGGCTTAATATAAACACAACTTCCATACATCTATACAATTTAGAAACTATTCAAGTATAGCAATACTGCCTTCAGTACAGCACATGCATCTTTCCTGTTACCCAACAGGGCACTCATGGTATGGAAAGCAACTTTATGTTCTCTTTGCTCAACTGTAGAAATTAGCATGCTAACCCTAAAAATAGACTATTTATTCTACAAAACAATTAAGGCTAGATTAAGTCAGTTACAAAAGATTGCAGAAATAGATATGAGACTGTTGCTGATATTCTTCTTTAAACCAGGAAAACATTTTGCAAAAAAGTGATGTGAGACAAAAAGAGGATTACAACTGCCAAACCTCATGTGATGATTCAGCAAAATAAATTCAAATCAAGACAGTTTCTTTCAGAAAATATGTGATTTTACTCCTTTCCTTGAATAGAAGTCCGCAATGACGTGCTCCACAATGCACATCTTTCATGGGGAAAAAAGAACCAACATTATTTGTTACTGGCAAAGCAAAGATGTGGAAGCAAGACAAGAAATACAGGAGGCAGCAAGCAAGACTCACCTGGCAAGTAATACCCCAGGCTTGCAGTCCCCAGTATCTTAGAGATATGCCATCTATTGAGCACTGTGATAATACTCAATGTTTGCAGCTTGCATCCACACCCTATTAAACTACGGATTTCAGCCTCACGCTCGCCTTTGGACAAAGCAGGCTATTTCCAGTAACACTTCTTTATTTCTCTCTGAATTTTAGGCCTCATCAAGATGTGTCTAGAACTGTACCAGTGGCACAGGCTGAACTTCTGTACATGCAGTACTTTTACTGTTACACTTCCTAGATGCACAAGATTGCTCAGGCACACCACGTCCTGCTTCCATGACATTTATTTCACCTCTTCAAAATGGAAACACAACTTCAAAGAGGAATCAGGCCGCTCATCTGCGCTCAACTTCACATGCAAATAAGTATCTTACATGAACTGAAATGTTTTCCACAGTGCTTCTCTAACTGACAATTTTCAGATACTATACAAAGTTCCTAATTCCACATACTAATTTTAAATAAGCCTTACATGCTCAGGGTTTTAATGTACTTGACCAGGGTATAAATCAAGCAAAAATGCTTTTCTCAACCATATTATATTAGGAATTTTGCTAAACAAAACCCAGCCTATATTGTATATTTTCAATGTTTTTAATGTATTTCTATTCTTACAGAGCACAGATAATTAAACTGAAGCAACTTTAAAATTAAAATGCTACCTACTCTCTAGACCATTCTCCTGCAACAAAAACCACAGGATATTTCAGAATGTTTAATGGTTTGTCTGTTACATCATCAATTTCAACAAGTCTAGCAACAGAAGATGTGAAAGCAAAGGCCAGGCAAGAGCCCCCAGACCTGTTTCTGCAGGATCAGTATACACTGTGATAAGGAACCAGCACCCCATTGATACTATTGCTTCCACAAATAAAAGGACAATTGTCAAAAAATGTTGCAATTGTTATAGTACAGGCAATGAGCAAGTACATTATATGCTCTGAAGCATGAAAATAAGTTAAAGAATCACCAGACGAGTTTTCAGTTAGTTCCTGATACACTGTTCTGTCATGGTCTGAAGTTATGCTGCTGTACTGTCTTTAGACAAAGGAGATTTTAAATACTGTGGCAAAAATTTCTCTTCACTTACTACTCATTTTAAATAATCATGTCTTTATCTTATAATTGTATTTAAACTATTCTTCTTCCAAAGAAAGGCAGATGTGATTTCTAAAGACTAACTCAAATTTAAGATGAAGGATATAAGCTGGCACTATCCATGCCTAACATCTCCAGAAACAATAGCACAGACTTAGAGCTTCATGAAGAGCCCTCTCACAATTACCTTTTATAGTATTTGCTTAGAAGTCCACAACTAAATAAAATAAAGGACGCATGTAATACACATTACAGCACACACTGCATACTATTCCATGTTACAGCAGCATTAAAAGCTGAATGCAGCACTGCTGATGTCCCACATGCTGAGCACTGACAACACCCTGCTCAGCTGGGTCAGGATGCACCAGCACACCTTCCCCCAGGGAGCTGCACACTGAGGAAATAGAAGGACAAGGATGTGCATTCCTACCAACAGGTCCAGAGTCTTAAAGTCAGTGAAAATTTAGTTTGAGATTATCAAATCCTAAATTTCCCTTCCACTTCTCCAAAAGTGAGCAGAGCCTTCAAAATGCAGTAAAGCACTTTGATTATAAGAAAATTAATCTCCCAACTGCAATCATATTTAAAAGTGAAATTCACTAAAATGCAGCATTTAAGGAATATTTCCTTCAGGTTCTTTATCTTAACATCAGTACACTACTACAAAACCCTGGCCATGCTTCATTCATGCTATTAATGCTTCCACTCCAGTCTCCCACGCACAAGATTAAAATATCAAAATACCCAAGCAAGGAGACAGCCTTCCAAAAAGAGGTAACTGTCTTTCTACACCAACTATTCCTAACCTATCACAAAACCTATCCAGTTCATAAACTGGACACTATGTGAACAAGAATACTAAACCAAAATAGACTTATAATCCCTCAGAGCTGAATACTTTAGATGAAAAAAATGACAAGCCTTCAAAAGGAATTTGTGATCTCCATGGGTAATTGTTTAGGTAATCATTCAGAAGACCTAAAACCATCAGAAATCACTTTTGAAGGGATAGCTCAAACCCAAATTAATTCAGTGACAGCTTTATTTTTTCCCCTAGAAGATCACCAATATTAATTTAATAATAAATAATTCCTCAGGTTAACCAGCCCTTAAAATAAACACAGCACTATGCTGAAAACTATCTCACCTCAGCAGAAGCCCCACTGTAAAGCATAGGTTCAGCAACAAAACTGGCACCTAAACTAGTTCAAAGAATATCTGTTTCTTGAAAGTGCTGAATATTAGATTAACTTTTCTGTCATTAACTGAAGAACCAATAAAGTCCTTTCCCTTTCAAAAAACAAACACAAACCTAATCAAAGTCCTCAAAAGTAAATGGAATGAGGCAACTAATTACCTACCCTTATACAAAAGCTATCAATACTATTTATCTGTTTTATTAAGAACACTTCATGAGCTTTACCACACCTCACCTTAAAATAACTATGTTAAGAAACTCAGCAAGTGTTTACCAGCCAGGCTGCTCAAGAGCAAAAAAAGGCCTGACAGTCAGAGAGAGCCAGTGTTTAATCATAGCCACGTTCTAATACACTCCACTTGCAGAAGAGATGATTTCTAGGAAAGTCTCGTCCCAAAATCACATCTCAACTCATCACACAAACTTCCACTTTCTCACACTGAACGCCTGAAACAACACCCTGATGTAAAATCAGAAACTGACAAAGCACTAGGATTTTTTTTCCTAGAGATTATTTTTGGGTAATATTGCGAGCACTTGACAAAAACTATCCTCATGCCAATGCGTGAGCTCTCACATCAGTAGCATTTTCTACACCCATTTTTCTTGCGGGTCCGTGGCAGTGTCCCCGTCCTGCTCTCACTCCCCAGCCCATTCCCACGCCATCCCTGCCTCTTCCCGAGGGGAGCTGTCAGCCCCTGTCCCCCAGGGCTGTCAGAACCGCTCCGGCTCGAACTGAGCTCTGAAGCCAGAGCAAACATCCTCCCGAGAGGAGGGCAGAGCAAACAGCGCTCTCCAAACAAAGCACGGTACCTGCCCGGCCGTTTATCTGCTCCAGGAAAAGGTGGGACACCCCGCCCGGCCGCACAAGGATGTGCAAACCGGATCAGAGAACCCGTCGGCCCTGCCCCGAGCGCCCCGGCGTTCCCCTCACGCCGAACCGGATCGCGGGGCCCGGCTCCGCCCGGCGCGGCCGGAACAGCCCGAGCAGCGCAGCGGGAGCCCCGCGGGGGCGGCGGCCGCCCGCTCCCCCCGAGGCCGCGGCCCGTGGCTCCCCGTCCCTCCTGCCCACCGAGCCGCGCTCCCCGCGCCGCCGCGCCACGGGGCCCGGCCCGAGCGCCGTTCCGTGGAAGCCGGGCGCCGCCTCACCGTGTGCTCGTGCTCGTCGGCGCGGGCGCGCAGCGGCAGGAGCGGCAGGAGCAGCAGGAGCAGCCCGAGCGCCGCCATCTCGGGCCTCGGCGTCCCCAGCAGGCCCCGCCGCGGCACCGGCCCGCGCCCGCCGCCGACGCCACTTCCGCCCCGCCCGCCACGTCACCCGCCCGGCCGCCGGAAGCGCGGGGGCGCTACGGGAGCGCTACGGGAACCCCGCGGGGTGGGCGGAGCCCGGCAGGGAGCGCGGGCGGGCGCTGAGCTTCCGCGCCCCGCGGGCATGGGACCGAGCGCGGCCGGCGGAGCGCCGTTCTTGCGAGATGGAATTGTCATTGATATTTCGTTTCGATCGATAAACTAATGGAAAGGTCTTTGGGAAGGGCGGGACGCAGGGCAGTGTACAAGAACCCTCTGGAGCACAAGTGTTGGGAGCAGCAGCTGAGGGAGCTGCGGGTTTTGAGGCTGGGGAGGAGGAGGCTTAGGGGAAGGCCCTATCACTCTCTGCGGCTCCCTGAAAGGAGGCTCCAGTGGGGCGGGGTCCGTCTCTGCTGCCGAGGAGCCAGTGACAGGACAAGGGGAAAGGGGCCCAAGCTCGGACACTGGGCGCAATTTCTGTACGGAATGGCTGAGCAGATACCGGAAAGGCCTGCCAAGAGACAGGAGGCGCCTGGCCCTGGGGCTGTTTAAGGAAAGACCGGACATGGTCAACTGGATACGGTGATGTTCAGGCCGAGCTTGGACTCGACGCTCTCAGAGGTTTTTTCCAAGCTCATCACTGAAATACACAGGCCCATTGTCTACAGCCCTCGCACAAGCAGCAGCACACGGAGCTGCAGGGCCCAGGGCGGGCGCTCAGGCAGCACAGCCCCACCTGGACCTTGTTCAGGGTAAGGTTTCTGCCCGTGCTAGCTAAGATGAAACCCACAAACCTACCTCAAACTGCAAGTCCACAGTAAGAAAAACCAAAGCAAACCAAGCCCTCAATCCAAAAAGCTCATGCCATTGAACACTGATTCATCAGACAACTTTAAAATCAATTACAGTAAAAAATTTCAAAAGTTATCTTATATATTCTCCAAAAAAAAAGGGGGGGAACTATGCCATCTTCTCAAATAAAGAGAGCCAACAAATAAGCAGACAGACAATAAATGATATGAGCAGAAGGCAGGAAGTCTGTGCTGTTGTCATCCATGATTTGTAGAAATTACACAGAAAACAGATTTCCCTGTTACCATCATACCTGTTCTAAAAGCTTTTCCTCTTGTGGTTTCACATTCAGTCTACCTTCCCTGCACATAGTTCAGATATATTTATCTGAAGCCTTTTCCAGAGATGCAGGAGATAGTGCATGCCGTTTCAGTAGAAGCGAGGTCTCTGTAGAGACACTTGCCAAAACCCATGCAAAAGCCATGCTTGTATTACACACACACATACAGACTAAAAAAAAAAAAAGAAAACCTAGACAGTTTTGATAACACCATATGTTTCTTTCTAGTCATTGCATCTCAGTCCAAAATAGAGTAGCATACCCTTGGGAGACAGAGAGAGGAGGCTTCAGCATCTTCAGTTTATTCAGTACTTAAGTCTCTCAGTCAGCACAGGGCCAACCAGAGCCATCTGCTGCAGCAGGGTTTGCAAGGCATGCTGTACAGAGAACAAACACTGTCCCCAGGCCTGACAGCTGGCACCTGACTTTGGTGGATTGGTTGATGCCCCTACAACTGGCCAGGCCACTTAAGTTTTTACAAGCAATTTTATTATCTGTTCGGTCCTTGAACTCTAATATGCATCAGAAACACTTCATATTTCCCTTTCCACTTTCCCTCCCAAGCATATTCTTAAGTAACCAGCAATCTGCATGCACAGTTTCTTCTCTGGTCTCTTCTGTTCTTCAGTTTACTGCATTTCTCATCCTGGGTGGAATTAACACACACCACGTGCTCACCAGCACAAAAGACAGATACAGGGACTGCATACAGTGAAATGTGTGAGGCTGAAAGCAACTAGATGAATCCAATCTATGTGGAACACAGACTTTTGGTGCTAAGCAGGTGAATTGCTGGAAGAGGCTTGAAAGACGTGACTGCATCCAATTGTTTACCTGCATCCAACAGTAGCACCATTTTAGTGCTGTTCCTTTTTTCCTCGTTAGGGTGAGAGTCTTGCAGTGATTGTTGGTTACTGAGATCCCTCACTAATCCAGCAGCAGTGAGACAGGAATGCCTGAAACTACAGCTGCATCTTCAGTTTCCCTCCCTTAAGGAGTGCAGAAGGGGCCTGAACAGAATGCACTTATAGTATGGCTCAGCTCTCCTTTTCCCAGCTCACCTCTCCCAGAGCCCCACCAGCACTTGGCTTTAGGTGATGGGTCAGGCCAGAGTATCTCAGGTTCAAATGGGAGAGGGACTGAAAGGCTACTTATGAGCTACGTTCAGTAATTCAGATATAACCATCTCTCCACAGCACAAGCAAGAAATATCCAGTTCACAGCCATGGTATTAGGATTCTGTAAAGTCAAACACTCAGATAAATCTTTCCCATAGAGGACATGGCTATAACATGGAGGGGATGCAGAATTAAAAATTAGCTTGGAAAGATGGATCCCTTGGCTGCTTCAGTCCAACAGTACTGAAAGAAAATCTGCATGACACACATAATTTGCTCTTCTTTTCCTGCCTTATTACAGTTTTACCCACATCCTACAATTCTACTTTATGTTGTACCTGGCAGATGTGAAAGCAGACAAATTCCTCTTACCACATCACAGCTCCAAGGTCTGGGGCACAGCTGCAGTCAGCACCAAGGAGATAGGGATTTTTTTGAACAAAACCAGGGAGCTGTATGCAAACCAAAGCATCTGACAGCTGAAGACAGCCAAGCTGCTGAATTTCTTCTTTTGGTTTATCTTTTATCCCTGATTTCTTCACTTACCCTTTGCTACTATTTTCCTCATTTCAGCACCAAAACCTCCTTGCCTCCTTCCAATTTGAGCTAATAGAGTGGGACACCTTGTTTCATTCCAAGAAGAGCACAGGAGGGCAGCTCTCACCTCACCATTCCCCTGACTACAGTGAACAAAAGCAAACTCACTGAGAGTCTATAGTGGCAGTCACTGGAGACAGCACTGAGGTTCCTTTTAAAAATAAAATTAAAAAAAAAAACCCAAAACAAACAAACAAACAAAAACAAAAAAAAAAAAAAAACCAAACCAGAAAGGACACCTATCTGTTGTGTTGTGCATGCAGCACAGCACCTGCATCCCTCTGCCATCAAAAGGAGAGGATTTATGAACTGCATTTGGAGTCACCCAAATCCTATGAGTCTAATGCATAGATGATATTTAGCATCTGCCTATATCCCTGAAAGGAGCAGGGGCTCCTCCACCTTCATTCAGTGCTGGTCAAGTCACAGTTGCTGTCACTTCTGCAGCTTCGCACATTGGGTTTGCCACCCTGCAAGAGAAAGGAACTGCAACTCTGTCACCTGCTCTCCTACAGATGAAGGGGAGCTGACATGATCAGATAGAAGCTCCACACGTCCTACCTCTACCTGAGGGATCACCTAATACAGATGTATCTGTCTGTTTTTCAAGCCATTCCCCCTCTTTCATCCCTGAAAACCATCTATGTAATGATGTTTAATTCTCTACCCTGAATGTTATCTTGCAGATTCTCATCTGTGTCATTCATGGACAACCAGAGCCTTCAATTGTCCCCCAAAGGTTGGGATATGCACAGACGATTTCAAGGTCTGGAAGAGAACCAGACCAGGAAGTCTCCTTAAGTTTGTAAGCCTTCAGGTAGAAAAAAGGCTGGACGTAGCTGATGCAAGTTCACATTGGTAGAAAGGGACAGTAGAGCAAGCAGAGTCCAGCTCCCAGGTTGTCTGGTCCCACTGCAGCCAGCTAAAATATGGCTGGTATTTGTGAGGGGTGTGCACTGATAACTGGAGACTCACTACTGTTCCAGAGTATGAAGTGGAATGCCTTCATATTGCTGCATAATGACCACATGTGAAAGACACAGAACACAGCACTGCCACAAAGTCCTCCTCTAATTTGAGAGCTCAGTCATGTGACTTTGTAACACCATACCTGCACCCTGCATGAAAAAGGCTTAAGTTCAGTTGGTTTGTGATACAGAACATCCCTTACCAGCTGTCTTGGGAATTTTCATGGTAAATACAGCACACACAACACCTTGTCTGTCCTCTTCAGGAAGTGAACAGGAAAAAGAAAGGCATTTTCAAGGCTGTATGCAAAATACATTCTTGAAGACAATTTCTCATCCCCCCCATGGTTTAATGATTGCAAAAGAGGGATGCTACAACTTCTGAAAGGTCAGTATAATTGTATCCAAAATGTTATGCTAAGCAGTAGTACATTCACCTGCTCCTGCTGTAATGAGCATTTTTCAAACATCTTATTTTCTTTACTTTTTAAGCATGTTTTCCAGTCAAGCCCTGGTAGACTGTATTGAGAGGTTTGGTAACAATGCTTATCAGGATTTAGTTCCTAAAAGGACATGTGCTTTCTTGATCAGATGGGATCTTCATGTTGATGCAGGGCTCCCAAGACACACAGCAATGTTCTTCCCAATGATGACACGTTTTCTTGAAGCCCCAAAGCACCAAAATTATTCCAACTAAAAAAAAGTTATAAAAGTGCCAAAAGGTCCTAGTGAAAATAATGGGAAAAGTCACCAGAGCTTCAGGGAGGACAAAGGGGATGAAATCATTTGGGTCCCACTTATAAATAATTTAACGCAGCCCAAAAAAATCTGTACAAACACATATATAAACAAACAAAATCTCGCATTCCACAGATGTTGAGAGATTCAGCGACCTCTTGGGGGCACAGGTGGAGGATAAAAGCCTTCACAGCTCACAGGCCTATAAAAAGTAGATAATGAAAATGTATGAAAAAGCAGTAGAAAATAGAGTTCTGGAACAACACATTGCATGCAACAACATATGTAAGCATACTGTACAATCAGTAGTCATACAAGAAGAAAAACAAGCTGATTGAGCAACAGAGCAGATGCCAAGCTGCCAAAGCATTGTTCCTGTTCAAGCTATTTCTTCTGTTCTTCAGCTGCAGTAATTCTACTATTACTGGAAAGAGATGCTATAATGGTTGCTTGGGGTAAAACTTTGAGAGTTTGGTAGCTTTCTGAAAAACATACTCATTTTCTGCCTTTGCTAACTGCCTTGCTTTCTGTCCAAGGCTTCCATAAGGATTAACTGAAAGCACACATTTTAGCTGCATTTTAGTTTTACCTGCTTGCACCTCGAGGAGGCACTCTGGGAGGCCTTTCTGGGAAAGGAAGCCTCTCTACTTGGTGAGGAACTGGGCTGCGACTCCTTGCTGTTTCTGGGACTTCGCTGTCCTACAAAATGAAGAGAAGTGTTTACAGAACAGTAGAATCTGGTTCTTGGTATCCCCACAAAAGTGGCTACATTTTGGCATTTCTCTAAATGCAATGCCAGCTCTGAGCTCTTTTTTCTGCATGAAAACAAAGGCATGTACTTAAGGACAGCAGAGCAGTACGTAGCAGAGGTGAGAGCTTACCTCAGTGTCCCCTTCCATCCCACTGCTGACACTCAGTATACTCCGAGTGCTGGAACGGTTACTCGCACTACCTGGAGGAAGCAAGAGAAAAAACTGATTAATAAATCCTGGGCATTTAACTGCAATTTCCTAACTCTGGGCTCTTTCTAATCTCGTGCTTAATTCTTGTAAATATAATTAATGCTTATTTAGATTAACTTATTTTCACTGTTTTTTTCATATATTTGGGATCCAAACAACAGCATTTCATACAACACCAACCACAGGACCAAGCCATTCAATTATGCTTTCTTTTTAGAAGATTTCTGCCTTATCTTTCTTTATCCAGTCTTCTGGTCAAATACTCACAACCACAATCTATTCTTTACATCTATCATATCATATAATATGAAAAGATCCGATGCTAATATCATCTGGAAAGTCAGGCAAATATTTTCACAAGGGTTACACACCCAACACTTATGTACATTTAAATTATCAGTCCCCATGTCTTTAACAACTGCATGAAGATAGATGGCTCTCAGCACTGTCACAAAGTCATTCCTGGAGTGACTGCTTAAGAAGTTATTGTTTTCCAAATAAATAACTGTTTACTACCCCATCTTACAACAATCTTCAATCATCACAGGAATGTTTCCTAGTCTCTTTCCAAGCTAAAAACAAGCTTGTTTGTTCCAACAACCTTCAGCACCCATGTATGCAAAGACATTAAATTGTCATGGACTCAGAGTAGGGATTGTTTTTTCAATCAGTCATGCCAATTCCAAAGGTGACAGCAACTCACAAACATGTCCTACACTGCTATGGCTGTTTTCAGTACTAAATAGATAACATTCTATAGGGCTGTGAAATATGGGGACACTACTATTCAGAAACCTGTACACTGAAATGGTGGCTAGAGAGGTTTTCTCCTAAGATGCAGTCCCTCCCTTCAAGCTTTGGTAAGTCTCATCAGCTGGTACAAACAGCAGCACTTTAGAGTGCTAAATCCTGTGCTAGGGTCCATTCTCAGCATCACCCTGTGAGCAAGAGCACCAGGCTGCATACAGCGAGCTCTGCAGACTTGTTAATGCTTCTCTCACATGTGCTTTATGCGAGTTACTGGCTCAGCCAACTGCCTCTGGCATCTATTCTGGATGTATGCCAGCTGCCTCTTGCCAACAGTCACAAAGGTGGTAACCTAACAGGAAGTCAGATTTCCTTTCAAAGGACCCAACTGATCCTAAATGATTTCTGCAAGAATTGCTCAGTCTACAATAAGAGTAAGAACACAGGGATTTAATTTGCATAAACTAAACGTAGTGAAAAGCAAAGATAAAAATGTGCAGACTGCCCATCCACTCAAGAGGTCCCACAGTTACCAATGAAAAATGCTGTCCTTTATGTAAAACAATTGAAGAAACAACATATAGAGACTGGCTTCCAGCCCTTCAGGCCAGAAGAGCACACAGCCTGCTGGCAGTCACAGCATGGAGCATCCTTTCCAATAAGGCAGCAGCTGCCATCTACTTTTAAGAACTGAAAACAGGTGGCATGCCTTTCCTGAGAAGGGCTCAAGAGAATCTTTTGCTCAGCTTTCAGGTTCTCCTCCTGCAGAGATGCAGACAGAAGATGCCCAAACCACTTGATGCACACCTGGAATTGCTTTTACAGTTTTGAGAAACCCTGAGGCATGCAAGGTTTGGGGTGGCATTGTCAGTGCTGGGATTCAGGAACAGAAGTCCTGTCCCATGGGTTGACTGCAGGGTAAGGCTTAGGAAGTGTGTTCCATCCAGCTCTCCTCTAGGAATGGTGATGCTCAGAGGTTGCTTACTTGTTGTGCTGGATGTGCTTTCTGTTTTCCAGTCTCCTCGTTTTAACTCCCTTTTTGGTGGAAAAAGGTTTTTCCTGGGGGTGTATTCATATATTCCACATTCTGGTTTCCCCAAAGTATTATGAGAATGTCGAATGGGTACTGTAATTTCCAAATCTGGAAGGGAAAATGAACAGCTCAGAAAAGTCTATGTGATTATAGCCTCCAAGAGACAGTTTTGCATTTAAGGACAGACTTGAACACAATTGCATAAGAACAATCAAAACTGTGCATGAATTAATCAAGATGCACTCCACAGATGGGGACATCCTTTTCTTGGCTGTGAAAATGAGCAAAGCCGTTTCCTTAAGTTTTTGACAACTGGCCCATGGATGTGCGCATTAAAATATCACAGAACCACAATACACATGGACATATATCTGCCTGGAAGAGCTTGTTAATATGGTTAGCTGCTTCATTACCAGAGAATATCAGAATCAAAGACTGTTACCTGCACTTTTGTCTTTTTTTTGCTTCTCCATTTGTCTCCTGGTTATGCTGTCTCGTAGACGTTTCAGATTTTCCTAAAAACGTTACAAGATATTCTTTTCAGGGCTTTGGATAAAGAAAGATGAGCAGCTTTCTGACAAAACCAATATTATATATATAACTTTAGCAAAGTCAGCTAAAATATAAGTCATTATATTTTAGCTAAACTTGCTTTGCAGTCAAGCTGTAACAAAGCTTGCTAGACCTGGCTGAAGTCCAAACTATGTCAACAGGTTTTAATCTTTTCCTTTCAGAAACCCATGTGTGCCTTTCAGAAGCCAAGTTTTTTTTTCTGATGTTCATTATGTATGTTAAGGTCAAGTTCATATACAGGCAGTTGCACATAAGCAGCAAATCGGGTTTAGAACTCTCTGTTTTTTCTGTTTGCACTGTGACACTGGCACAGAAACAAGACCCACGACCAAGTAACTGCACTGTTCTTTCTGTACCAATGAACAGATTATTCTGACTGCGGGGACAGAAAGGGCTGCCATGCATCCCACAGTGTAAGGTACAACTCAGAATTCAGGATATCCCCAATGAAGAAATGTAACTGGGAGCAAAGACTCTTCACCATTGTGTGGCAGCATATTATACCTTACAGTACAAAAAGGTAGGGAGAAAAAAGACAACTTTTTTCAGCAGGGAAATATGTACAGATCTGAGAGTAGGAATCTCCTGAAAAGCAGAGGAAGCAACTGCTGTACCATGAAGCAAAATTCAGAGCAGAGACTTTGAAAGCTGCTCATGGCACGGGGCACACAGCATGCCGCTTCATCTCTTCAACATCAATTTACTTAAGTAGCACTGTGTTCTTCTCTGATAGAAGAAGGGACTCCTCCGACTGTTTCTGGGTAGAGAGGACTTTTCCAAGTGAGAATCAGGAGGAGAAAAGCTTTGCCTTTGCTGACAACTTCCAAAACAATGTCACTTACTGGAGACTAGACTGCCACAGCATGAACAAAAGGCTCCAAAAGAAGCAGGCACTGGTTTTAAAGAGGGAGCCAAACTCTAACTTGAGAATGAAAATTTTCAACTATAACTGATAGTTCCACCAGTCATTATGTCACTGCTGCCAACTGACTCCCTCTTCCTGTTAAGGCACCCAAACACTCTGCTTTTACTAATGACCATGGCTAGACCTTGCCCAGCTGCAAAGAACAGTCCTGTAGCCATCAACAAACAGTTGGAGAAATCAGATGATCTACCAGCTAGAGCTTTACAGCCAATACATCATCTGGGGGACAGAGTCTTCACTGATCTCAAATGGATGAGAGCCAACAAGTTAAATGTTCATCACAGAAGTCCCCTGCCAGCAAGTAGGTGCTAGATGACCTCTAGAAAGATCATTTAGCCAACTGGATTGGATCCAATTCCTTGTATACAGATCTTCAAAAACTGATGCTATTACTGCAAGACAAACAGATCTGTAAAACTGCTTACTGGGAACAGCCTTCCCATGGCAGGAGAGAACTCTGCTAGCTGGGGGAACTATGTTAGCAGTCTTCCTGCTCCAACCAGGAAAAAAATGTACCCATGCTGAGAAGTTTGTGATATATACCTAGAGAGACAGCTGTATTTCTTAAACAGTAGCGTAAGTCTGTACCTGCTGGAAGCGGAATGATTCTGATCTCTTTTTCTGGTTCAGTTGCCACTCCTTAAAATGAAGTACAGCTTCATCCACAGTGAGGATGCCCATTTTCACTTGCTCCTGTAATGTAATCAGCTGCCGCTGACCTGGGGTTTTCATTCCAGCAAATGGATCATATATACTTGATTGAGACAGGTCCCTTACAGGCCTGACTATTGTCTCTGAGGAGAGAACACCAGCAAAAATATTGTTAAACTTGTGGATCTACCTTCCTCACAGAATACAAAGAGATCAAGTGCCCTTGATCCAGCAGACATGAAAAAAAAAGAAAAAAAGAGGGGAAAAAAAAGTATTACAGACTGAGTGTTTCCTAAGAAGAATTTTCTTCTCAGGCCATCCTACTATTTGTCAGGACTAAAAGCCCAGCTGAGAGGTAGCCTTGTACACAAATATATCCCAGGGATAAGCTCTGCTCTTAAAAATGTATTTTAAGTAAAGAGCACAAAACATATTCCTTAGAGCACCCTGCTTCCTCAGCAATTCACAGAACAGAGCTTTTACCTTCGCTGTCACAAACCTAGATTCTATCTAGGTAATCTGTGTAGTTTAAGCCCAGAAACTGAAAACTCATTCTACTGATGCTGGCATTTTCTAACTCATTTGTAACATAAAGAAGAGTTCCCCAGACATGAGATGTGCTCCCCTCACACTCTGCACTTACAAAAGTTTCCAGTGTCACAAATGGTCAAAAAGATTGGGTCATTCATAGACGACTGTTATCCCCAGAACTTTGCAAAACAGTCTGTTCTGTCATATTTCACACAAATGAAGCTACCATAATAGATCTGCTTTTGGATTACTGAAAAGATTTTCAGGGTGAACTTCTGCCTTACCTTTCTTAACCCTTCCTCTAGGGACATAAAGATTCTCAGGTCTTTGAGCCTTCTGTGCAAAAACTGAAAAAGAAACATTCTTTAGATACTGAAATGCATCTCATGAAGACAGAAATAGCAAGGATGAATATGGCAAGCTTACACAATTCTGCACTGCATTACAGCTTCTGTTACCCTTCTAAATCCATTGAACAAAACAAAGATTTGTATGGCAGAATTCCCTTTCTATTGACCTCAAAGAATTTAGCTCAGCCATCTCTAAGAGAAATCTGGACATGATGTCCTGTCACAGTAGGAAGAAGTCACTGAAATTACTCTCTCACATGTCATTGTGGTTCTTGTTAGAGTGTTCATGATATATGACCAAGCTTTCCAAAGCTGCCTAATGAACTAGGAGGAACAATCATCTTCAATTTCAATAAAACCCCACCTCAGAGGGAAGTACTGAGGTAAAAAATCGTGTCCTATACAAATGCAGTTGAATCAATGATAGCATTACAGATCAGCAATGTATCAATTTATTAGCTTAATTGTGTCCTTATAAAATCAGGATCTTTCCTACTTAGTTGGATTTGTTTATACCATTTTGAGGTAATCTGTCATGCTACTGCTTTCATGAAGAGCGAGCTTAGGCCAAGATCTCGGAATATAACATTCCCACATTTTCAGAGTAGGCAAAAGATGAAAAAACAGATATGGAATTGGATCCCAAAGGTAACTTAACTCCAGAGTCAAATAATCCAGGGATCCTGGCATTTATTTGGCAACTGGAGACCATGTCAATGCTATTCCGCAGTTTACTGGTCTACACTGCCACTGGTAACCAACTCACTTTTGGAGATGTACAGCTCATTGTCAGGCTGTGGAGAGCTAGAGTCTGGTCTTGGAACAGGAACTGGAGGTCTGTTAGCCATTTCCTGTGGAAAAGGGTCTTGTTCCACTGAGTAGTACACATCTTCACCATACTGCTCATGACCTCCTACCTCAGAATCTGGCACATCCATGCTACCACCTACAATGAAGCAGAGTTTGTAAGAATAACAACCTGGCCACTTTACTGAACACTGGTTCCCTCCAATGCATTATGTACCACATTCTTACCAAGCTGACCATTTCACAGCCAAAACCATCCAGTTTTGCAGTGCCTTAAGTGTAGCGAAGACCTTCATGACAGGACTTGATAAAGTCATTAACATCCAGTAGCATGTAACTGCCACTATGCCTGTACCATCTCTTCAAAGAAATAGTGAAAAATCTCCTAACTCTCTTTAAGAATTTGAGGAACAGTAAGTTTAATTAATTTCAGTTCATTAACATATTTTAATAGTGAACAAATCAAACAGACCAATGGTTTCCAAAAGCTATGTGTGATGGTCTAAAAAGCACCATAGAGAATTAGTCCTTTGTCTGAAAAAACCAAACTATGTGGGCTATCTTCTATCCTTAAGAGTTCATTAAGAACTCTCAGGTTCTGTTTAATTGCTTTAACTGTGCTGCTGCCATCCTTCCCTCAAAATAGGTCTCACCTTCTAAAAACTTGCGGAGCATTGAGTCTTTTGTAGTTATAGAAACTTCATCTCCAGCAGCTGGAGTGTCTGGTTTGGACTGAAGCATCTCTACATCTGAGAAAAAAAAACAAGAAAGATGAACCTCTTAATAATAGCCTTCAATATGTGCAACAATGTAATATCACATAATAAACTGGACCTTTACTTTATGGCAACAATCAAAGAAGCTGGGCAAATGACCAGACATTTTCCTTGAAAAAGGCTTCTCAGTTGCTATGTTCAGCCCACTCTGCACAAATTTTTTCCAGCTGCCTGATGCCTACACTTGAGGGTGACTAACAATGCTATTGAGAAGTTCTGACAAAGCTTCAAGCAGGCATTGAGTTTTGGCTGTTCTTGAGTGTGTGTTGGCCAGGTGAAAATTTTGACCTCTGGGCAGTGCCCCAGAGAGGAAACCATGTGGTTTGGAAAAACAAGACATTAAAGGCAATTTTCCCATGACACATAAGATAGTGTTTGTTTTATTTATTGGAATAAAGTCAAAACAGTTGGCTGAGTTAATTACTTGGATCTGGAAAGTGTTTACAGGTTCAGATGATAATTCAGTATTGAGAAAGGACTGACAGCAAACAATAAGACACTTGGTTAATTCAGTGTTTTGACATAAGAAATTCCAATTTTAAAGAAAAATGTGAACCTCATCATAACACTAATACCAATTTTAAAAATAAAATAAAATGTTAGCTAACCATGTTCCTAATGATATTAAAAACAAGAGTGATATAAATGGATTGCTGAGGTTTATTAATATAAGTGAATTTTTAAGGTATATCTATTTCTATGTCATAGATCTACTACTATGTAAACTAGATAGTTTGGGTTACATGTGAGAATATGAAATACTTTTAACTCATTACAATGGCTTCAGTCCCCTGTTACCTTATTCTCAAACAAGTTCCTACCAGAAAAATTGACCCTGTGGTATCTAAGCTTCCTTTGATCAGTCTCTGAAAAACTGTGGTGGAAGCACACCTTGATCATAGTAAAGGGGCACAGTGCCACAGTATGGCTACACCTAAAATAGCCCAGGAATTATCCTCTACACCACAGCCGTATCTACTCACATACAGGTAAGTCCTGGAAAAAGTACTTAAAGAGAGAGAGTTAAGTTATGATTCCTTAGTGAGCCATCCTCACAAAGTCAGTACATCCTTCAAATCAGTACAAAAGCTTAAATCCTTTATTTGTGATGGCCACTCTACACCAGCCAGCACTCACATTAATCTCAGTGAGAGTTTGCCTGTGTGCTAGTATTCTAAATGATATTGAAACACTTTCACTTTGACGGAATCAATCCAAGTGCTGATAATTGCACCAATTTAAACTTATCTGTTATGATACAGGTAAATTATAAGCACTGTTCAGACAAGCTGTTAATATTCTTCAGGCAAAGACTAATAGACCAGGTAAGGAAAACAGAATTTCAAGAAAAGACTCCTGAATGGAAGGCAGCAGAGCTTTGTGTGCAGAAGCAACACACTAGAACTCCAGAAGAAGCAGGATAGAGAGTCTTTCAGAGTCCAGTTCAAAAGTGCTAAATTACAGGGAGCTCAACGTGCAAGAAAATTCCATGCATAGTTTCTAGGAGATCTGGGCATTTCAGGCCTGGAAGAAGGGGAGTTTGGCTTAGCAGTGTTGAGCTTGTTTTTTAACCCTCCACAGGCTTTGTCAATCAACACCATTCAGAGGTGCACTGATTACAGGCAGACCTACCAAGCATCTAGAAACTCTCACTCATTACTGCAAACAAGAGCAGCTGTGTTCCTTGCAAGTCCAACCTGATTTACTGCTTATCTCCACCTGAAGGCAGAATAACTCTGGTGTTGGTAGCAAAACCATCCCTGCAGTGGCCAACAACACTTAGCAGAAAAGAGTTTATGATTTCAAGGAAAGAACCAACAGTCTTCTGGGCTTCATAAACAACAAAAATATGTTTTATAGTATCATTTAATCTAAAAGAGGAGAAAACAGTCCAGGACCAATATAGCCCATAAGCACAAGTGTTTCAAAAAGAAAGCTTTTCCCCTGAGGCAGCACACTTAAAAACTGCAGAAACACTAGAAGTCTTTATCTTAAGGAGGTACTTAAAATATAAGAAGCTAATTTTTCTGCTCATTATGGGAGTCATATAATAGATCAGTGGGATTAAGTCAGACCAAACAGACACGTGAGTAAGAACAGCAAATTTACAATTGCTTAACAGAGGTACTTAATTTGGTATTTTCAATTGGCCTCACTGAATATTAATGCAATAGTGAAAAACTTAAACATATGCATATTTATCAGAATTAGCTCTTTATTTTTAGCAATAAACCAATCAGATTAGAATAATGATTTTTCACTTATAATCTTTTCAGTATACATATTTCTAGATGTTCACTTTCTTTTGCTCTCAGGCTGTTGCACTAGAATCTCAGCCCTTGTTTTTCAGTTTCCCAGTTGTCAATAAAATCACCTCTGACACAGCATTCTTTTCTGTCAGTGTCAGTTCCCAGGTACCAGTCCTCAGGAGGAAAAAGCAGGACATGGTAGAAAATTAAGTCTCATTCCAAATGTTAATTTATTTGCTCATGGTTCAGGGAGTCCTTGAAACACTGAAGAAACAGCTCTCGATGTTGTACACTATCAATTAAGAAAAGGTATAGAGCAATTTTGTCAGTCAGATAATAATGGAACAGCAGCATAGTTTCCTTGTGGTGAGAACAGGACAGCTGTAACTGAGGAACTCCTGTGTGTGAGAGAGATGGGTCTGAGCAATCTGATCTAAACACATCTCTGCCCATTGCAGAGGGCTTGGACTGGTGAGCTTTAGAGGTACCTTCCAACCCAAACCTTCCCATGATTCTGTAACTCTAAGAATATACATACAAAGATCTTCTGGGGCACCCGGGACAAATCCAGCCATGGATTCATAAAGCTCTTCATCGGAGCCTGGATTCAAGGAACATTTCATTAACAGATCAGTGGACAGGTGAGCCATGGACTCATAAACAGACTCATCCTCCTCGCCTTGCATCAGCTCTTCCTTAATGTGACTCTTTAGCATATCTGCAGTTTCCTGGAGAGGAAGGAGGGCAAGAAAAAAACCTTAAAGTCTCTTTTAAATAAAGAATCTAGAGAATAAAAGCAAGCAAAAGATATCTCACTTTGTCATCAGTGATAGGAAAAACCTCTGAAGACAGCTCATTCCTAAAGTTTAGGGCTTCTCAAGTGACTTAAATCACCACTACAGCTGTCTGGGTCAAACTTTTGAGATCTATATTGTATTAATAGGTAACAAAGGTGAAACAAGGGCTGCTGTCACATTCTGAGTAGCCATTGCAGCCTCTCACCCCACCAATTTCATGTCCTACCCAATATCTGCAAACTCCCAGACCATAAGCACAGCTCATTCTAAAAATACAAGTGTTTGTCAAAGGCTATTTTGGGGCACACATAGCTAACCATAAGGGGAAAGCTTATCACATGCAGAGCACCTGCAAAATAGCAAAGTTTTAGCTTTGATGTAGATTCAGTTTCAGTTTCTTGGCATTAGCAGCA
Source organism: Emberiza elegans (assembly GCA_024865655.1). NCBI lineage: Eukaryota > Metazoa > Chordata > Aves > Passeriformes > Fringillidae > Emberiza > Emberiza elegans. The sequence goes on along the minus strand of JALJVW010000241.1, from coordinate 19,889,375 downwards.
GCATGTAACACCCAGAGTGGGAGTACACAGACCCTTTTCTGTGATATTAACAGGAAACCTCATGGCAGGCAGCAGTTCATGTAATACCAGCAACTTCTGATTCACAGGAGAGCAAAATCCTTTCTTTTGCATTTGCAACATAGAGCAGGGGGGAAGGCAGAGCTTCACCAAATTACAACACAAGGAAGCAAAAGGTAAAGCTTCATCTTATTCTCCTTCCCAAATTCCAATTATGTCACAAGCACCAACTTAATAGTTGCAATACTACAAGATATTCTTCCATTTACATATGCAAACTCTTGGGCCCTCAATCCACAGGGCATGTGTGTCAAAGCTGTCTACACATGCTTCCCTCCACAGTCAAAATGTGTCAGGCCAATAGTTCACACCAGCTTTACAGAGGTGCAGAGGAACCTTTGCCAGAGAGAAAATTAGGTGAGTAGTGGGGTTTAATGGGATTTTCAGACATCCATTCTACTGATGATAGTCACACTATTGCAGATGATTTGTGTGCTTTGTACTGTGCTGCACTGACAGTTCCAGCAGGTCAGTAAAGAGGACCTGCTCTTAACACAGCTCTGTCACTGTGCTGGTGGAGAGAATATGGGAGGAGCGCAGTACTGCAATGAGAGGTTGGAAGGACTTCTGCACATCTCTCACTTACTCCAATGCAAGGATTGTGATCTCACTATTTACAGTTTCTGCAGCCCTCCTGATCTCAGAACATGGAATGGCTTTTATTTAGCTCTAATGTACAATTGTCAAGAAGCAAGGCCCAAGTCCAAGAACTACCCATGCCTCCTAAATAGGGCTCAAACACTACAGTAATTGGCTGGCAGAACCATACTAAAGCTTCAGATCTATCACCCAGCACTCAGACAATGTTAAGGACAATTAAACCAAACTTTTCAACCTAAAGCAAAGACAAATAGAATTCAGATGTGGTCAATATGACCTGAGTCAAGGAGCTCCTTGTTATTTTGAAGCATACAGGCCAGAAAGAGCTCAAACGGAAATTAAAGGAGAAACTCCACGTGTACCCAAGTACTGCACAGAAACAATTGCTTGGTGCAATTGCTTGGAGTCAGGTCCATGTCATAATCTGGAAAAGTCAGAGTGCGTTTTCTGGGGGTGGGGTTAGCTCAAATAGAAATGAACTGTCAGTTGGGATCCCTGATAGAACAAATAGGGAATGGACAGCTATACCAATGCAGGGAGAAATGAGTATCAGGTGGAACAGGCAGACTACACAGATCAGCTGTGAATTGAGCTAGTAAGCAATCCTGCCCATACTACAACTAATAAGAGAGCACCTCAAATTGTATCTTCCTAAACATATTCTGTTCCCATATTGCTCCCTAAAGTAAGCTGGATGAAGGGGCTCTTTCCCAAGATCAGAACTAGAAGAATGCACTAAGCACCAAACACATCTCCTCAGAACCTTCATTAGATGGATGGAGGAATGGAAGCCAGCATGGCAGTCTCTGCTTCCATCTTAATTGCTCTTTGCAAAAGCCCCAGGAATTTCCCTGGCTCCAGAGACACACCTAACCCTCTAGCCTCAAAGCTTTCAGTGTGGCTGGATGTCTGTGTTGTACATCCTACCACAACACACTTTATCACCCCAGCACTCCTGCTGAAGTAACACTAAGTGCCAGCTCGGTGCTGGAGCCTGCAGCTGGTGTGGGATGAGGCAGAAAGACAGCTCAGCTTTCTCTTACCACATATTCATCAATGAACTGGCGCAGATCCTTAAAGCCGTGCTTTTCTGCGATGGTGTTTGGATAGTGGCCATATTTGTTGGCTACGCTGTAGGCCTGCAGTGCTCCAGGGCATGTAAGCAGCAAGGCAGTAAGGTTCTTCAGCCCATATCTTGCAGAGAAGTGAAGCAGTGTTGGCAGCTCCTCATCCCTCTGATCTGTGAGAACAGGAGTCCATTAGAACCTAAGTTTTTCTCTAGTAGCAGCAGAGCCAGTAGGTGAGAAACAAACACAACAATCATACAGACCAAAGCAGCTGTGAAATCCATGGAAGTATATAAATGGTTTCAAAAGTGAGCCAACTGCACAAATTATCTTGTGCATCTCCAGGCTTAAGTCCTATAACCTTTAGTGGGGAATATGGCACTGTAGTAGCTTAAATGTATGTAGGATCACAGATTTGCAAGGACTTCTTAGACCATCATTACAAAAAGACAGCATACCAACCCAACTGCTTAGTGCCCACTGTGTATCTTCGGAGTTATGGGGTTTGGGGAAAATGACTGGGCTGTGGAGAAAAGGCATGAGGCAAAAGAATAATGCAGAAAATCTGGGAGATGTTTGGGAAGCACCATCTTTTCACTCTGGTTTGAAACAGTCTATATAGCAGCATCTGCCATAGTGCATGGAAGTGAGAATGATAGATATAATAAAAAAGGGTCACCTGACTCAAATGGCAATTCCCTTTCCATAGACATCATCAAAATTTAGCTTCCTGGCTGAGATCCAAGGTTTTTGAGACAGCCTGTGTAGGTACCACCCACTGCATTGTTAAAGTGCTTCAAGGTAAAATAATTGATACAAAGAAAATCTATAAACCAAGTGTCTTTAAACTTACTTGCTGTCATATCTTCTTCTTCCAGCTGGTTAATTCCAAACAGATGTAGACCACTGGCAGGAATGTTCTTCTTGAGTGACTCAGTCAATAGTTTGTCCAGGGCTTCTATGCTGTATGGCACAATTTTAAAGGCCTACAGATAAATGGAAAGCACTTTGTTTGGTAGAATCTGGAGATTCAGTTAAGGTGAGATTTATATGGTGTCTTTATTATTTAACACAATCAGAAAACAGTAGGTATAAACACAAAAGGTAGAAATGTTCAGGTCAAACAAAGAACTTGGATAGCTTCCTGGTGTAGAAACAGAGTATCATCAAGCTCAACAGATGAGAACTGTATATTCCACAAGACAGAGCACAATGAGAAAGTCACTCATTCAACTGGAAGCACAGAAAACTTGCTTCCTACTATCTTGGCAGGTATATACTTACTTCTGAAAGTGTTCCAATGAAATATCACTCCTGCTTTAAGTATGTACTAGTCCATTTTGAATTGTACACATGCTGGGTTTGGCTTTTGGACTGATTCTTTACCACTGGGAAGCAAGCACACTCCCTAAGCAGAGGCATCAACCAGTACCAACTGCTACACAACTTGAACTAAAAAGTAAGGGAAACAGTCTCCCCTGCCCCAGGTATATTGGTGACAAACAAGGCTACTCTGTAGGCTGCCACTACATGGCAGATCAGGAACAGGCAGACAGGCAACAGGGCAGCACAGTAGAAAACTTCCTTGTGCAAGCTTTACCCCTCTAATAGGGTACAGGTACCCCAACTGGGCAAAACAGAATAGGAAAACTGAGTGGCTGTATTGAAAAAGTAAGTGTTAAGAATCAGCAAATCCTTTTCTGTTACTCTGCTTCCTTCAGCTAATATGAATCTTTGCTACTATTTACATATTTTTTTAAAATAACACTTAGGTACAAATTCCAAAATGTTTTATTTTTTATGGTACTTTCTGTTATATTCAAGTTCTGTCATTCCAACCTTTTGAAGTCATCAAGGTCTAAATGTAAGTGTTGATTGACTGCATTTTTTTTTCTTAGTTTGATAACCTGACTCACCTTAGCCAGCTATGTACTCCAGAGACAGAAAAAACAGCCATGCTTTCAATAAAAGGGGATATGAGAGTTAGGTGAAAATCCCTAAATAACCTTGCATTTCTTCATTTCAGAAGAGCTACTTCATGGCAAGCACTTTTGCTTATGCCTGCTTGTCCAGCCTCTGAAAGAGCTGGTTTCCAAAGCAGCTGATTGCTAAAGTCCTTACCTGGCACATGAACTGTACAGGGTTGGCTGCATTAGCCAACAGATTGCTGATTTCCTCCATGTCAGTATGGTAAGTGACAATTGTTTCTCCCACCATCAAGTCCCCTGAATATATCTGTAAGGTCACTGGCCCAGAGGTTAAATCTTTGAAAAGAAAGAGCAAAAATAACCATTAGCACAAACAACAGGCATGAGTTTGCATGATGCATTGTGAGGACAGGAGGAGTTTGGATATACCACCAGATGGATACTAAAACAGTTTCTGCTATATTGAACTCATGAAAAGTCATGAGAAGAGTCATGATCTTGGAACACTAGGTAGGAAAGTTACTTTGGAACTACCTTCTTCATGGCTATGTCAATGCACATAACCTGCTAGGTCCTCTGCTAACAGTAGACTGGACCACTAATGTTAAAAGTACTCCATCTTGAACTAGAAAGTCACACATCTCTCCACCCCTGGTTTCTCTGGAGCTGTCTATAAAGCCATACCATAAATAAAAAGAGCTGGAGAAGAAAAGAAATCAGAAAAGTCACTAGAGATTTTGCAATCTCTGTCAGCCTCACTAGACTCTGAATAAAATCCATTAAAAGGAATTCTAGCTTTGCAACCTTACCCATGCACAAGATTATCTTCTACCTGCACCTTGGAGCTTCTTGATGTTTCACCTAATATGCATTTATAAGTCTGAACTTTCTCTTTGAAACACAGATATTTTGAATCCCACTAAAGTTAGTCTTTCACTGTTAAGAACTTGGGAAATTATGAAGCCATTAATAACACAAAGGCATTAATTATTTTTCTTACTGTTAGAAACTTCAGAGCTTACACTGTACACTCCATCAATGTGAAGGTCATGTTTATAATTCAAAGTACAAGTTAGTTTTCAGGTCAGTGTTTATATTGTAAGACTTGACTTAAGACATTAAATTAAGCCTTTATATGTTCATGAGGTCACCTTCTTTAAAATCAACTCACTTCACTGACTTTATGGTAGTTGCTTTAATGACTATTAATCTCTATTCTCAGAGAGAATGACAGAATGACTCTTCAAGAGGACAGACTAAGGTAGATTAAATAAAATAATGCTTGGAAATAATAGCAATCCTTAAGACTCTGAAATCATTCCCTTAAAGTTCAGTGAACCTAAAGTTTAGGCAACCTTCACTTTTGTAAATGTAAATATTTAGAGTGACAGAACATATCTAAATTAAAAGCCAGAATAAATAGTCTCAGCTCTGATCACAGAGATCACTACACATTAAACACATGCCATTATAGTCATGTAATTATTTACTGGCACTTCCCTTCTGTCTTGGTGCCCTGCCAATGCTAATAATGGTGGTGGTCATAATGCACAGCTAAGTTCAAAGTGCTCTACAAGCTGCAATGTGTTCTCAGAACTCCCAGCAAGGTGTTTCCACCCTGCAACCCTACTGCTGCTGAGGGGAAAACAGGGCCCACAAGCAGCAGTCTCTCTCAGTTCCTCATCAAAAGTATCACAGGTGAGAATGCAAGTTCAAGATTTTCTGGACTCAAGTTTTTCTGCACTGCAATCTTTACCCTTATGCCCCTGGCACTTCTCAGGACAGGCAGGTTGAGATAGAAAGGAAGCAATGGGGAAGGAGAGGGGGAAAAAATAAATCTCAGTCCATCTTACTTGGAGCCTTCACAGAGATTGTGTACTCATTCTCCATCTCAGCCAGCACACGCACAGAGGATGCATTCTCTGGAGAAAATTCAACTTCAGTTTTCATTTCACTGTCTAGTTTACATTTCATGATAATATAAACTGTTGTCTGCACCTAAAACAAAAGGCATTACAACACAGAGGTTCAAAACAAAAACATTTACTTGGTTAAGTCTATTTTCTAGGGATTTTGTTCTCATTGCAACTAACACATCAATTATCATCTATCATTTTCACAGTTCTGAATTGTTTTCAGGAGCATCTTCCAGTCACAGACTAACTGGGCAGGTGGCTTCTGCTACAGCTTGCACCAGTATAGATACAAGCATTAAACTGATAGAACTCCAGATTTATTAGATTCATAAACTGATTAGGGCTAGATTTATAAAATTATTTACTTTCAACTCTATCCATCTCTTCCCTTAAGCAGCACAGCCACATTCTAAACAGAAACAAAAGAAAGAATCTTGGACTCTTTCTATCTGAGGAGATGATATACTAAAAAGGGCTGGTTTTCAGACAAGAAGCCATGATCCAAGCTTTTCAGGGTCATTTGCAAGGCATGCACCAGAATTGTCATATTAGACTGGATACTGACTGTGGAATTAATCTTTTCATTACAGTCATCTTACTCCACTTGCCAGCAGAACAGAGGAAGGGAAGAGTGTGAAGCTGTCTCACAGCACCCAAGTCAAACAGCCATGTTAATGGGACAGTCATTAAGTGACATCACAGCCTAGACAGCACCAAGCGCTGCACCAGCTGTCACCAAGCTACTCCTGGGCCCAGGCAGCCAAGCCCATGAAACAGGACACATGGAGGACAGGGGTCTGAGCAGGAAGGTGACAGAAGAATTCAGGACTAATTTGCAGGCCTGTAAAGCTGAACACTGCAAAGCAGCATAATGGGCGGCAGCAGCTCACAGTAAGAACATAGCCCAAGGAGTGGACATACAGTACCCCACATTGTATGCGGCTGGGCTGCACCACTGGACAGTCCCCAGTGCTCCTGGATGATCCATGCTCTTCACTCATGGCAAGTCTGTGGGAGTCAGCTGGATTCTTCTCGTCTTCTGTTTCTGTATCAGTCACAGAGTCACAGCCTGAGTCTAAAATAAAGTATAGAGAGTCCTGTTGCCTCACTCCCCTTTGCTGAAAATGCTTATCACACCCATCCATCCTGAAAAACAGCTGTGAAGGTGGTGGGATGGAAATTGCTATTCCTCCCAAAGTAATGCTCAGAAAAGGGGATCTAGTTGAAGAAAGGGAAACTAGAGAGTTTCCTCTTTTTTTTTCCCCTTAAGAGGATTTGAGGAGGAAATTAACAAAGACATGAAATCAGTAGAGTAGCAGTGAATATGCTTACGGAGCAAACAGTGGCACTCTTTGCTGAGCTGGATAGTCCCCTCGTGTTAAACAGGAAAATCAGCATGTGAATGTCTAATATAAGAATTATCGGCATCTGAACTCATGTGACTCAAGCAGCACTCTGATATACTGTAAGAATGGTGGCAGCCTTTAGTCTTACTTTCCCAAAAAACCCCATGAAAACCAATGTATGTCATTTCAGTAGCATCTTTAGTTTTCTCAGTGCTGCTTACCCCAACTCCCCAACTTTGATTATTGCATCAAAAAATAAAAAATGAAGCAGTAGTCTGAAGTGGTTCTGTTCCTTGAGCAAGAACCATAAGCTCTGGTATCTATACAAGAGTGAAATTGAAACCTTTGCATTGAAAAGTAACAACACTTTACCTAAAAAGAATCAAGAGCAGAATTAACACATGTAAGCCTACAATACGTGTGTAGAAAACAAATGTTCTCACTCTCATTTCCCAAAACCAGCATGGATATTGATAGAAGTGCAAACAAACTGAATTGATACCACTGGCTGAAAAAAATTATCTATCCCTGCCAGGAAATACTTTTCTCAGCTAGACAAAGGAAACCAAAGACAATTACATAGCTACTTAGTACAGAACACTTTTTAAGCTAGTTTCTACTTCTTGATTCACATGGTTCACACAGTTCCCCTCTCCCCATCTCCCAGAACACAAGGTGAAAGTCACTGACTCCACTTTGTCAGAAGACTATAATGACTTCTTAAAACTATCCCCTGTGGTCCGAATTTCCCAAACTTCATAAGCCTGTGAAGCAGTCAAGTATTTAAGACAACATTTTGGAATTTACATCTTATTTACCTCTTAGTAAAAAAACCCAAATCTGTAAAGAGTAGTACAAATTATTTACCAGATAAAATCTCAGACTTGGACTGTCATTGTTCTTATATTAGTAAGAAATATTCTATTTTAAATGCTCAGTCCTGATGGGAAAGACCTAAGTGATGAACTGGGTTGTCAAACCTGTGGCATCCATACAGTGAACCTGCCAAGAATACAGATTTCACTCAGAATCCTCCAATATTCAAGTACATCAATTTTCCACAAACCAAGAGAGCCAAAATAATTATAGAGTGGGCCACCATTAGAAGTTCAGATCTTCCTAGTTTCAAACTGAAGCTAGAAGCCAGTCAAACTTTAATGTAGACATCTTCATAATTATTATTAAAACCAAAGACTTAAACTTAGGATATTAGAAGTGTTGTGTCACACAATTCTTTAAAAGGTATTTTCAATTCATTGAAATGGGATTTTAAGAATTATAAGAAATCAACCTTGCTTTCAGGAGACAAGTTTTAAGCCACAAAAGTTTAGCAAACCATTCAGGTGAATTTTTTTTCACAAATTTTGGTGCACACACACTTAACTAAGTATGTGAATCTCTCCACATAGCATATATACCTACTCACATGAGTACAAGTAGATTGCTGTGTTCATGTTTGGTGTAGAAAGAAGAGAGCCAAAAAATTGCAGCTTTGAATTTTAAATAAGGCATGACCACTAACATCAACATTTCTTAAACAAACCTAGAACAGTACATGCAATTTAGCAAACAGGGTCTTTGGGATTTTCTGACTAGTACCAAGTATTAAAAAATTAACTGAAGCATTATATTCCTTAACTCAGTATTTCAATTGGTACTGTTCAAAGTCATCAGCTGCAAGAACCAGACACATTTTGGGAATCCTTCTCTTAGAGAAACATGGACTACTCCCACCTGGGAGTCCCAGGCTGCCCTGCTACATAGAGGAGAAAAAGCACTGGTCCCACATCCTTCCCTTATATGATAGCTATCAATTCAGGTGTTTGGCATATGCAGAGCAAGATGCCATGGCTTTTGGGGAGAAAAGGCAACTGTTACTAGATTAGTCTCTGTAATCTCTGTTGGTTACTTCCAATATGACTAAGTCAGAAAGAGTTCACTAAGTACACAGCAGATGATGGCCCTCTTGCTCTACAGTAAGACATTGATCTTCCTGTAACATATGCACAAATAGACACTTGCCAGCATCCTCATCCTCAGGGCTTCCTCCCCAACCCAATACAGAACCACTAGGTGTGTTATTTTTTACCTCACTTGGCCAACGTGATTTTTCAGAGAAAAATCAAACCAAAGCTATGGATCTCAGCTACAATATCCACAGCAATAAGAGAGGTGGCAAGGAGGGAACAAGCCCCTGGTCTCTCTGCCTTATCAGTGTTATTTGATACTAGAAACCATTTAGCAAATAAAGAATAACTAGAGCTTTTAAGAAGTTCAGGCATTAGCTCTCACTTCTGCATTCTTGTAACAGAGTTGACTGCCTGGAGGTCATGTGAACACAGAGCTGTTAGGTAATACAGGAAGAAGCACACATTGTTAATCAGTAATTGGATTAAAAGCTGAAGGAACAGGCATTCAGTTTCAGGTATGAATTATTCATCTGTTTTTTCATTCAGAAAATACCAAAATTGCGAAGTACTAAATTCCCACATCAGCAGTGAGGTGATCCTGTGATTCATCTTGAAGTTCCAGTCATGTGCTAGTGACTGACTCATGAACATACAAGGTCTGGAAGAGGAAACCATCCCATAACACTTGTTAATATCCACGCTCTAAAGCATTGTTAGAGCAGGTTTCCCACCCACTAAGATACTTGAGTAATGACAACCCATTTGCATACACAGACTCAGCAGTTATAACATTGCAATTACATCCAGCCTAGAAAGGCCATCACTGAGGAGAGCAACAGACTTATTAAAGTTAAGTGAATACCTGAATTAAGCTTCTCCATGAGCATGTGCTGTAGATCAACACTCATGGTTATAAGAGGCTCTCCTTTTCTGCTCCCTTTGAAACAAAGGCTCCCTCAGGCCTCACTTGACAGTCTGTAAAACACTTGTGAGAATAGCAGCAAGGGGAGGAGATGTGGTCCAAGAAACCCAACCACATTTCCCCTTGAAGAACGTGCACCCCTCCAGGATGCATCAGCAGCTGAGCTGCAGAGAGCAGCCTCATGCTCTTCTTGCCTGCCCTGCTGGGCCCCCTGCGCAGCTGTCCTGCAGACACTCACCCCAGGGAAAAGCCCAGGGAAAACACAGGCATGGACATGTGCTTCAAGAGACATTTAGCAGTTTCAGAAACTCCTATGAAGCAGCCAGTTATTTTGACCTGCTGCTGCAGAGCACACAGCTCTCCCTATCATCCATTTCCTCCTGGGGAAGCTGGCGGGCTATCGGCATGGAGCCGACAGCTGTGGTTTCTCACAAGTCAGCCCTCACACCAGAGGACATGGTGAATGCTTGGAAGAAGTCAGCAGTCTGTCCAGAGCACTCTGTCACCCAGATATTAATGCTAATGGCACAACTGGGCAACAGCTTGTTTCTTAAGTTCTGTGTGGGCAGACCAGCCCCACTGACATCTGCAAACACCTCCCATTCTGTCCATCAACCAGTTGAGACAATTAGCTCTCACAAGGCCTTAGACTTTAAGCACAGACCTCACTATGCTTAGAGCAAGAGGGAAGACCCTCAAAGAGAGCTCCTGCTTTTACCTGAAGCCTGCAATTGGCCAGTACGTCCTTTCCCAAGTGCTAATAAGGACATTAAGTCTCCCAGAGCAACTACAGTTACATTTGCAAGAAGCAGAAAAAGTACTGACAAGTAGTCGGAGAAAGCAAGGAAAGTTATCTATCTTTCATCATGCTAACATCAGAGCCCCTGCTTCACCAAGGAGATAAACACGCATTAGAGCAACGTCTTGTGATAAACCCTCAGAACTGGGCGATACTGTAGCAACACTTCCCGTTTCAACGGTGGTGGAGAGAAGCGGGCAGAAAAAACAGCAGTGTGAAAAACAAAGTACAGGAAAATTTAGGACTTTGTAAACTGTCCATGCAGAACAAAAAAATGTATGGGCCATCTCTCCCTTCTCTCCAAACCCCTCATCCCAAGCAGCTCATCTACAAGCACAGCACCTACAAATAGATTTTCAATTCAACAAAAAGCACAGTCGTGTTTTGTATGTCGTCCAAAGTCTGAAACTGCAACAAACTATTTCTCATCCTCCATCAAGGAAACAAGGTGTTTCTGACTGTCAAATTTTACTAATGTTCTTGCAGATCTAGCGGTCAATTTGCGACTGGATCAAGTATATAAACCAATAGAACTAGCTGGGGTGCACAGGAACGGGACAGAGATAGGGAAGACATTGAGGAAGAAGCAGGGCTCTGGCTACCCAGACAACAGACATTGTGTACGTGACCAAAATCTCAAGCAAGAGAGGCTGGAATAGTTCAATTCCACTACTTCTGGCAGAAAGAGACAACACATACTGACAAGGCATATGCACACCTCTTATGACTTCCAAGGGTGCCAAGAATCACATGATATCCATCACCGATTCAAGCCTTCCTGAGAAGCCACTGGTAAGAAACATGAACATCCAGACTGCTAAATCATTATCTCCTCTTGCAGTACCTCCTTGCTTCAATTTAAGGGCAACGTGTAACGCTTGCATGACAGAAAAGACAATCCCCAAAAAAACCAACAAACCTGGAACTCCATCTCAGAGAGCTGGGCAGCTGTTTGGAAACATTCCACCAGTCACTGTTTGACTGAACGTGTGGTTCTACAAGTTGCTCCAGTAGATCTAAGACCACATTACTACTGCAGGGGCAGTCATGCCTTCCCTCTCCAAATAATTTCTCTTTGAATACCACCCTTGTAGTCCAACACCACACCCAATCAGACAGATGAAAGGTGGAGAATGAGGCAGATGCTCTTTTGCAGCGCTTCATGCTAGGGTCAGCCTATGCCACTGGTCAAACTTCCCCATGGGAAACTCAAGATACACTGTTGTTCTCAAGTCACTTTTGAAAAACGTGTCAGAAGTTTTCTGAGGTAATTACAAACAGCCATAAAAATCTTACAAAATGCAATCCTGGAAGTAAAACAACTGTCCAAGAACATACAAAAGGTCTGTGAAATAACCTAAACTCTGTTCCATACATCTCTCCAGACCTGCTCTCCAAAGCATCTTTTTCTTGACCACATACTTCTACTGAGATTTTCAGAAATTACTTCAGCTGCTCCAGACTTGAATGTCATCAAGGATGGCCACTGGGCTCTTCCTTTAAGCAACTATCTTAAAGCCTTGCAGTTCTCATTAGCAGATACCTAGAATTAGTCTGAGACCATAAAGCAACCTGTGAGGAGATTGTCAGAACCACAAGCCACAGAGAAATACGATTAGTATTTACAAGATGCATAAAGACTATAATAGTCTGAAATTCTTATCCACAACAGTTTGCCCTTTACTATTTCTGGGCTATCACTGTCTCTATTTAGAAAGCCAGTATGCACCTATGCTAGCACTGCTTGAATTTTATAATGCCATGAAAGAAAACCCAGGAAGTATTTTTATGTAAATAAACTGGGACTTGATGAAACGCCTTGATGACAAACAATTAATCAATTCTGCAGCTGGGAAGATTATTTTAACTGCTTGACCCTATATGCTACAGATGGATAAGAACATCCATGCATTTCTCTCAGAGAACTCTCAGTATCACTTGGGAGCTTAGTTAAGGTTCCTCCAATTGCTTTAACCAGCTCTCTAAAGTCTCTGATTTTCCAGCATCAGTCACAGAGAGGCATGCAACCAGCGTGTTCTCTCAACCTGAACTCCTGCACAGAGCGTCACAGTTTCCTCTTCTTGACCGGCAGTGAGAACCAGCCGGGCTCTGAGCTCCCACATAACAAAGCAGGCTCTCATTTGCACCCAGAGGCTGACTAATAGCTCACCCGCTCCTCTTCAGTGAGCAGGGTCAAAGAACCACCTCTTATATTTGAACAAGATAGAACTGAGAAAAATATCATTTTAAGAATTCATTTAATTTTACCCCTTCAAAGAGGAGGGAGAGAGAACTGCATGCTACCACCTCACGTCTTTGAGACCAATAAGCTGGCAGAAGTCAATGTTGGATGTAATTAGCTGAGATAGAACTACTCAGAACATATTCCACGACAGTTCACGTCAAACTTAAAAATACATTGTGAATTTGGGTCTCTAGCCCTAAATGGCAACTATAAGCAAAAGTAAACAAATAATCAAATCAAATAATTACAGAAACAAAAAGATATAGGGAATCTCACATGTACTACAACTTCACCTATCTGGGTTGAGAAACAGTTGAGAACATCTGTCCAACATGACCTTAAATTTTGAGTAGCTTATTCCAAGGTTTATCTTGACAGCTTGAGTCCAGCACAGGACCATAAAGATTATTAAGGAACCACAGCATGTTCCATAAGAGCAGATGCTGCAAGAGCTGGAACTCTTCAGCCTGGAGAAAAGAAGACTCAGGGGAATCTTATATGACAAGATAGGGGAAAATGAAAAAGAGGGAGCCAGACTTTTCCATAGTGCTCACCAACAGGAAAAGGGGCAATGGGCACAAACTAAAATGCATGAAATTCCATATGAACCCAAGAAAACATTTTGTTACTCTTGAGGGTGGTCAAACATTGGAACAGGTTGCTCAGAGAGGCTGTGAAGTCCTGCAGAGTCTCCACCTGCAGAGACATTCAAAACCCAACTGGAAATGGTTTTGGGCGACCTGCTTTATTTAACCGTGCTTGAGCAGAAAGTTTAGATGAGCTCAAGAGGTCCCTTCCAACCTGAATGATATGATCTCAAGTTTCATCTGTGGTTTCATCAATGCAACAGTAGAAAGCCAGGAATTTAATTCAATTCCTTGACACGATCAGGAGGAAGAATTATACAGCTTATGTGGTTCTTCTTATGCCATTTCCCTCTCAAAAAAGCTTACTGCCTTGGTCTCTGGCACCTCTTAATGAGCCCCTCTGTAGGTGTAGTAACATTTCAGCTCTTCCTGACCTACAAAGTCCAAAAAAAGTTCTCATCTTCCTTCTAACTTCTAAAGGCCCTCCATCTTCACCATATGTTTCCTTACACCAACTTCTGACCCTCTTATTTCAAAAATGTTTGTTGGTACTCATCTTTCATTCTTGTCTCTTCCAGTGCACAAGAGCTTAGCAGCACAGTTCACTGCTGCTGTCATACTCAGTTATCACCTCAGCCATCTCAGGCAGATGTGGACTTCCCTGTGTTCTTACCCACAAGAGATGGCTTTGGATACAGAAAGCTCAAAGCCACTGATGATTTAGCGGAAACAGCAGCTTCTAAAGTGGGGAATTTGAAATGTTTCAAAACAATGTAGGTAGGGACAAATACACTGGAGCAATTGAAAGGAGCTATCTTTCAGAACACATGAGGAAGAGAAAGATCACTGCCTCTGACTGTGGCTCAGACTCCCAGCTGCTCAATGCACACAGCACAGCTATCACAGGCCAGGCAAGAGGGGTTAAGCAGCAGCTGGTCACTGCACCCTGCTGGACCTGAGCTGCTATGTACAGAGACATCCTGAGCAAGATTTTTTAATCTAGAGAAAAGGAGACTCAGGGGGACCTTACTGCTTCCTACAACTACCAGAGAGGAGGCTGTAGACTCTCTTCTCTCAGGCAACATGCAAGGGACAAGATGAAAGAGATTCAAGTTGCTTCAGGGGAAGCTTAGATTGGATACTATGAAAAATTTATTCACTGAAAGGGTGGTTGAACATCAGAACAGGCTGCCCAGGCAAGTGGTGGAATCACCATCCCTGGAACTGTTAAAAAAACCCATGTAGGTGTGGTATTGAAGAACATGGTTTAGTAGTACACATAGCAGTGTTAGGTTAGTAGTTGGGACTCCATCTTGAAGATCTTTTCCAGCCATACTAATTCTATGATTTCCATCCCCTTAGCACAGTTTTTGCAGAGTCTGAAAAACTTCACTACAGATGAGTACCTGCAAATGCAAACCTTCATGTGCTCTGTAGTTTGCCAGAATTGAGAAACTTTAGAAGTAAAAATACCACATCTACAAGAGAGCAAGAGGCAGCTTCAGCACACAGCTGTCAACAAGGCTAGATGAATGTTTCCTCATTATGGAATTCAGACTAAACTAATAAAAATTAACATAAGTTTCAGCATGTGGTGTCTGGGTGTCATAGTTCCATGATGCCCTAAACACCAACAGCTGTGCTAGAGGCAACAGCACAGCCTGCACAGGGCCAGTATGCAGCCTCTGGAGAAGAATTTGCCCTGGCTCCATCCTGTAACCCTGTACCAGGCCTCACTAGCTCAGGATTCAGCAATTTGGAAGTTGAAGCTGAGTCACTTTAGCATCAGGCCTAGTTTTGACACTGCTGTTAGAAGTACAGGTGAGTGCATGTGAAGAACTTCCCAGAGGAAGACACCCAGACCCAAACAATTTCAAATATGGTCATGAACTTTCTCTGCTAAGTGCTGTAAGAATTAAGTAAGGCTGCCTTAATCAGGAAAAATTCAAATTTAACTAAGACCAGAGCAGAGGCTGTGTTTCTCTGTGGGAGAGGTCTGCTGTCACAAATATTTTAAGCTACCCATGCTGCAACCAAATCATGCAGGTTTTTTTTTAACTAGTCAAGAAGAAAGTTTTCACAGTTTCACCCAAAAAAGGAACTATGTACACCTGGGGCTGTCTTCAGAGGAAACATCAGAACATTTGCATTTGAGGCCATTCACAGAACTTGTATAGAATCATACAATAGAAGAGGTCAGAGTCATTTTTTCCCCACACAGAAGTAGGATCTGATACATTAATCCAAATACTTTGGCCATGAAAGCAGCCCATCTTTAAATAGGTTCTTCCTTCACAAGAACCACAGTGACAGCAGATGGCTCACCTTTGCAACTGCTCTGATGTGCACAAACCAAAAACTTGACATGGCATGCAGGTGACAGCCACATCAGCTGTGACTGCCATAACAGCAACCAAAGTCCAGAAATTCTGAATCTTTGTGTACCAAACTATCTGGAACACATTACAGCAGACTCCACAGCAAATGAGTTTAGTTTTATCTCCATTTTTTTCTCCCAGTCAAGTGCTTTCTAGATACACTGAAGTCAGTTTGAGATCAATGTATGCTTATTAAAGTGAGAAAACAGAAAACAAGCTGGTTTTTTTTGTTGTGTAGAAACAGCAATAAAAATCTAAAGCACAAACTCCCTTTCAAAACACCTACATAAAGCCAAAACACAGCTTGTTTCAGCCCATGCTAACTTGCAGCACAGGTGGAGAAGGACTTTAGATCCAACTGTAAGAAGTCAGACACTGCCTCACTTATGTCATGGAATAGAGATAAATCTTAAGCCAAGATGCCACCACAGGATTGCAGTCTTGCTGAGGCTGACAAAGAACACTGTAACTCTACCTATGGCAATGTCATAAAAATACCCAGATCAGCACGACTGCCCAGAGCCCTCCACCTTCATTTCAACAGAAACTATGAGAAAGGAATTGTACATGCTCTTCTAGAGTTTAGGAAAATTTAGAATCAATTAAAACTTGGTACATTGGGCTTGTGTGGTCTCCAGCTCTTAATACTTCTGTGCTAATAAGTCCTCTGCATTAGTTGCAAGGAGATCACCTTCAGACTGGCTGGATTATTTTTAAGGCCATCAGTGCAATTCTTTAACTAATCTCTGCCTTTTCATCATAGGTAACAAAGTAATCTGCTGCCAGTATGGTTACATCTTTGATTTTCGGCCCAATGCTAAAGAATACATATTAGACTTTATTTTGGTTCTGGTATGACAGAAACAAGCCTGAAGAAAAAGATAATTCTTTTCCCTAAAATAAATAAAAAAAGACAATTTTCCATTTATTTTGGTCAATAAACTGCAGAATACAATATTTACAGGCAGTATTGTAAATATAGAAAGTTTTCATTTTCAATTTGCGTTAAAAGCAGCCACCCAAGACAACCTCAAATTCAGAAAGGTCTCTGTGAGTTGCTGGTAATTTCTCCTGAATTAGGGACCAACCAACAGGCATAGAAAAATTTGCTTGCACAACTTTCTTGTTTACAAGGGTTGGACAATTTGCTTTAGTTTGCTTTTTAAGCAAAGCACTTTACCAGTGTAAAAATAAGAATAAACAGCACCACGTATCTCCCTCCTCCAAGAAAAAAAAGCACAGCTCCTAGCTATGGTCTTACCTTCTGAAATAGCCTTCTCAACAGCTGCAAGGTAAGCATCAGGCTCATCATCATTTGTGAGTTCTTGCCACTGAGCCCAGTCCTTGAAAAAGGTCAAATAGTCATCACAGTCCGTAACACCACAGAACAGCTTGACCACTTTGCACGGGGGCCATAAAGCTTCCTGAAGGCTCTGCTGGATGTGAGGAATGTAAAAACTCTGCACCAGCTCAGCAGAAAGCAAAAGGATGATACTCCGACTTCTGCTGAACAGGTCCAGCTCCTGCTGGGAGATGGCAGAGTCGTCTTGCAGCTGGTAGCTCAGAATGCGATGCTTTCGGACTTGCCGAGTAAAGAGGAAGAGGTTCTGCAGGTACTGACACCATTCTGTGGCGTCACTTGCATATACAATCAGCACATCATATTCTCCAGGGGCTCCTGTACAGGTGCAAGATGATCACAAGAAAAAGGATTAAATTCAAACCATGAACTCACCCACAGCTTTGGAACAAAAAACCCCACAGCACTATCTCTAATTCCTGTCAGAAGCTACAAAGCATTTCAAAACAACAGTAGTTCTAGCTAAAGTGAGATGTTCACAGCCACAAAGCAATTCTAAGGGTGAATGAACTCCTCCTTGCATCTACTCCACTAAATTTAAGTAGTTTTTTCATTCTTAAAAATGAAAAAATTAAAATGCTCTTCCCATAAAGGAGAGCATTCCCTATGTAGTTTCAAGTGAAACAATCTACGCAGAGATTTACAGATTTAAAGCATTCTGATAAAGAAAAAAAAAGCCACAAAAACCAGACCTTCAGAACAAACTAGCTTGAAAAGGGGAGTTCACTCTCACCTGAAAAGTTAAAATCATTTTAGGCAATTATATGGTCTCTGCAATGCAACTGCAGATCATTACATGCCCAAGCAGACACCAAAAATAACAGCACACCTAAAATAACAAATGAGGTCACACAACGCCTACAGGAAGCCACTATGGCCCCCGTGGTGTTAGATATTTGCTCTTTTTGCAGCAGAAAGCAAACTGCCTGAAAAGCATGCATGCAACTGAGGGAACATCAGCCCCAGATCTTGCACCACAGCCACTCTGTCCTTCAGGCCTCAGACATTCCACAAGGCTGTGTTAGAGTCCTTCCTCAAAACTGCCATCAAAAGCTTTCCCAACAATTTTGGAGTGACAAATACTCTCTTCAGAGGGAAAGAACTAATACAATAATGGTGGCCATAAGACAGACCAAAATATGCCCACCAAAGTTGACTTCTTCCATAATTCTCTAGAGACAGCTTCTACCTACAGACTCATGCATTTCAGTGCTCCTGCACAAAAGCACTTAAAAATGTTAACAGCTTGCTAAGAGTAGATGCAAATTCAACCAGTGTGACATGATGCAGTGCTCTCCCACCAAGCTCAAGGAAGCTTTTAAGTCTAAATTAAATTTTTCTATTTACCAATGAAAACCTTTACTCAAAATTGAAGTTTACAGCTCAGGTCCACGGTAAATTTCAGAGCTGAGCATTTAAAGTCTTATTAACAAGTTGTCTGCTAATTCCAGTTTGACTCTTTAAATGTCAACATTTTCATCTCCATCATGATGCAAGCAAAGGCAAATTTTTCCAATTAAAGCAGAGAGCAATGCCTAAAATTTGGCAGCCAAAAAGAGGATCTGCAGAGTGAATTTACCTGAAGATAACAGTTTTTCAGTCACCTTAGAAAAATACAACCAAAATTCCACAGCCTCCAAAGACTTGACTCTATCACCTTCCCCAGAACCTTCATTATGAAATTAAGGCAGAAAAGGTCTAGGCTGAGGGACCCCAGCCCTAAACTATACAATTAACAGCTTTAAGCTGTATCTCAACAGAAGTTATACAATTGAGAAGACTGGAGATGTGCTCAGTGCTTGAGCAGTGTTAAGCGTGTTCACACCAGTGAATAGTGTTCCAGTTACCTGTATAAATAAGGAAGTCTCTAGCAGTGAAAGGATGATACCCTAGCTATGGAGAACATGGCCCGTGCAGTGCTGACATAGTCACTGGGACAGCTGCATGTTTGGGAGTGAATACAGCTCCTGAACCACAGATGGAGGCTTGTAGGAGACAACATTCCCAAAGGAGAGGATCCAGCAAACTCAAAGTGGAGTCCTTGGGACTCAAAACCTTGGGGCCTTTAACCTAAGAGTGCAGAACTGCTGTGAGAAAAGATGGCTTTCACACCAGTGAGCACACCCCCGTTGCCAAAATATCACTGATGGTGGCTGAACACCACCAGGCAAAACCAGCAGAATTACATGAGCAAAAACATGAAAATCAAGCAGAATTCAAGTTTTACTCTAGAAAGGGACATGTATCACAGACTTCTGCTTCCACTGCCCTGGGCTGTTTACATGCAGTACAGTGGGAAAGGACAGCACAACTGTCTGCTGAGAATGGAGCCCACACATTGCACCACAGCCAGGTAAGCCCAATCTCAGCAGATGAGGAGACCACACAATGACTCTCTGAGGTGTGCCCAAAGCTCTTAAAGTCCTGCCCTGGTGCTCTCTGGCAGCAGCCCCACCTCCAGTCTCTGGAAGAGTTAGTAGTGGTCTCCTGGGCACTTTAACATTCTATAAAATGGAACAACTAATCCTGCCATTCACTTCAGGAAGCACACAGCTTCCACAACTCCACTTGTGAGCCAACATGCCCTTCTCCAGGCTTTCAATGAAACTAAGCAGCTGTGCTTGGAGACAGGGTGGAAGAGTCACTGACTTTAAACATGCCTTGCACTGCAGGGGCACTAAGCATCGAAGAATCCCTCCCTTCTCTGCTGTGTAGATAAAGGATGCAAACTGGACAGACTCACTCCAAATTCCCTGCCAGAGCAGTGCAACCTTTGCATCCAGGAGGAAGGAACTTCCTCTGGTGTTGAGGAAAAGTATTGATTTCCTAGCTAGCACTGGTCTACAAGAACACCATTCCCCTCAACAGAGAGGACCAGCTCTCCTCAGGCCTTCTTCCCTGAGCTCCTACAGCCTTTTACACACATGCAATCAACTGAGGAACAATGCTCCTAAAACGAGAACTGAGAAATAAAATTACTGACTCCACATGTAGAGCCCAAGTAATGCTCTATGTTCATAAGCAAAAATACTGGAAGTGGGTCTTCCAGAGTGAAATTAGCTTAAGTCAGCACTGGGACTGTTTAAAAAAATCCCCAAAAATCTAGAAATAACTTCAATTGCAACATTCTCCTTTAAAAGAAGAATGACACACTACTCTCCTTCCTGGATCATGCTATTATTTGTCTAACCAAATAGCTGCCTTTGCAGCACTAACTACTGTTCAGTCCTCAGGGAACCATGTAAGAAGAACACAGAACATTTCAGGAAGGTTTTTCACAATTCCTCAAACATCAGAAAAACTCAGAGAAAATAGTTCAAAACATAATGTATACTCTGCCTATTGTAAGCATATAGGGAAATCCTTTGGTGAACACCCAACATTTTATTTCCTTAAACCCTGCCCTTAGATAGATGGTTTGACAATGCTTTTGACAGGCTGGTTTGGGGAAAGTCTTCAATTAAAGGAAGAAATATATGAACACTATATACAACAGCAAGATGAAGAAAAATGGTTGGCTGGTGCAAGTCTATCTTTCACACTCTCAAGTGTGATCTAGTTCAAATTTTAATAATACCTTGTTACTGGATTCCTAAGCTTAGAGTATTAAAAATACTTCTGCCTCTGTTTACAAAATGTTAGCACTATTAACAATACTTCAGGGCATGTTCATTTACTTCATAGAAAATTATAAAGGCACAGTTCTGTTGCAGTTTGCTGTGATAAAACATAACCTTTGGAATGCTTTCCAGCTGTAACTGCCTCTCCAGTGCTTAGCTGCACACTTCACTACACAGCAACGATAACAGACTGATGAGATTACAAACCAGTACCATAGAAATGCCTAAGACCTATAATTGAAGTGTAAGCCCCACAAATTAAACAGCACAAATGACATGATACAAAGCTTTCCCTAGCTCACAAACCACACATAGAATGGAAGAGGATGAAACAATTCAGTAAAAATCACATATGCTCATGGCAAGCATATAGAATTATGCATGACCATGTCGTGTCTTCACAGTCTCTCTCTGAGAAGCAAACAAATCAGGCTCATCTCCAGACTATGTCTGCAAGTAGTGAGGTGATAATCTTTAGGCTCAGCCCAAACACGTGATAGCGGTTTATGGCCATATCATAAGGTTCTGATTACCACTGAAATAGCTAAACAATACTGTGGGAAGCTGGCATATCAGCTCTGGGTAAGACTACATCTTATATTATCCACTGTTATTATCTATTATTTCATTCCATAAGCCAAAAGGTTTGACATTTTTTCAATTTACAGATCATAAACTTTTCCACTGTACTTGTGGGCCCCATAAAGAATATCCAGGGCTTGCAGTAATACACAACTTTTCTGTGTCATCTTTCACATACCTCTCCTAAGTAGATCATGACTTCTCATTGTCCACAGACCAGGTAAAAAAAAAAAACTGAGACTAAATCCTTCATTCCAACTCAGAGGACCATATGCAGTGGCAAACAATTTATCTTCATCTGCTAGAAAAAAAATCCATCTCCAATTCTGACTACATAAGAAATTCATTATGTAACCTGTTCCAGTGTGATTTGTGATTCATGTGTATGGAGCATACAGAAATAATGCTGTCCAAAATAACAATCCTTGATAGATGGGAATTCACTCTTCTTTAAAGAATTTTCTATGGTATAAAGGAAACGCAACTCAAAAAGTCTTAATAACCAACTTCTTAAAAGAGAGAGCACTTCCAGGAAGTCATAGAAACTGCTGGTGGGCTCAGCAGTTAAGAGAAGTCCTCAGCACCTTCCACATTTCAGTATGTGAAGTGTGTGTATTTAAGTGATGTATGATGAAATAAATGCATTCTCTGCATGCATGGAACTCACAATAATAGTGATCACATGAGACTTCTTACCTCGACTGGAATAGAAAATCTTCACTTTAAATAAAATGCTGCAAACAAGCAAGAGGAAATAGCAGAATCAAAGCAGATAAAATTTCTGCAAACCAAACTCTACAGAGAGGAACAAGAGATTTGCATTACGATACGTTAATCTAAAGCTGTTCTCTTTTTAAGGGTCTCTGTGAAATCACCTTCTGTTTATAAAGAGAAAAGTAGCAGAGCCCACAAGTCTCCTGAGGCCTCCGTTTAACTTATTTTTGCCTCACAAGGAGATATGGGTCAATGAAACACAAATGTTACTTCACACCCTGAGAATGGCACGTTTTTTCCTTTTTTAGATAAAACCCATACACTTCCCTGCAAAGAGAGGAACTTGCAAATTGGGCATTAGCAAAACTTACACAACACAGGCTAAACCCCTCTCCCCTTCAGTTTGCAGCTCTTATTCTAGGTAGTTTTACCTGCACATATGTCAGCTAAAACACTTTCAATTACGGCAAACCAGCTCAGCTTGGGATCCTGTGCCAATGTGGCAAGGAGCACCAAGTCGTACCTCCAAAGGAAGTGGTGCTGAAGAATAAAGCAGTATTTAGGAAAAACCGACTTCTCCATAAAACATCACAGAAAAACATGCAAGTAGTAAAGGCGGACAGGGGAAATTACCCTACAGAACACCCTCCCTCAGAGCTCGCTGATCTGCCAAGCCGAAGTGCACTTCAGACGCAGGAAAGCTCTGCCAGCAGCTGCCCTGAACTCCAGACAAGCGAAGCAAGGCGATCTAGAAAGCGCTGCAACCCGGCTACGAGCGCAGGAGGCTCCGCCGCTCTGAAGAGCGCCTGGGTTCCCGGAACGCGGAGAGCGGAGCCCCCTTGCCCGCTGCCCGCAGCGGAGCGCAGGGGCGCGCAGCGCCGGGCAGCGGCACCGCCCCGCGGGGGGAGCGGGCAGGGCTCCGCTACGCTCCGCTTGCCGCGGGGCAGCTGCGGAGAGCCGCGGCCCCCGGAGCACAGCGCGGAGAATGCCCGGGACGACAGCCGCGGCACCTACCGGGGGCCGCCATGGCCCGGGGCTGGCGGGGAAGGGGCCGCTGCCCGTCCCTCACGTCGGCGGCGCAGCGAGGCGGTGCTGCATCCCCGCCGGCCGCTCGCTCGCCCCGGCACGGACACGGGACCCGGGACACGGCCCCGGACTCCTCCCGGCCCCGCCTCCCGCCCGCGGCGCCCCCAGCAGAGCCGGGCACCGGGCTGCCCCTGCCCGGCCGCGCGTCGCCTTTCCGGGACTCGGCGGGACTCTGCCCCCAGCAGGGAAACTGCCTTTTCCAGCGGCTCCAATCACACATTCCCTAGGTGGCCGAGGAAACAGCGCTACAACGAGGAAAGGCTGTAGCGATACCTGCTTTATACTCCTCCCAAATTTAGGTTTTGTCATGGAGCAAGGAAAACTCCTAGGGAGAAGCCAAGTTGCTCGCTACAGAATGAAGTAGCTCGATGTTCTGTGTTTTCATCGAGAAGATGCTGCTTTCAAATGAAATTTACCAGTTTCTGTAAGACTATGCTCGTGTTTGAGTACAGAGACACTAAGCAGCAGAAAAACACCGTTATTGTTAAGAGAGTAGGACTCAATTTACTAATTTTGTCACTGAAGGCAAAGCAACAGATTCTGCCTAAAATTATTCAGCCTATTCTTTGCAAACTTCGACAAAACACTTGTAACCAGTGAGATCTTTCATTGATGCACTTCAGCATGGCAAAAGCAGACCCCTTACAATTTGGCTTCCCACTCAAGGCAGTCAGTGAACATTCTGTATGCAGCTTATCGTCACCACTAATGTGAGAACAGAGGTGCTTACAAGCAGAAAGCAACCAACTATTTTCCACTAATCAACTCTATCTTAGAAGTTAGTCAAACTCTGTTGTTACCTCCAAATCTTTCTTTACTCAAAACCTACTTGAAGCTTACAAACTGTGTCCCACTGCCTGTCTTCCAAAACCAAGGTGTTTGTTATCTCAACAGGGAAGTACTAGGACAAAAAGCGCTTCCTGATGATAAAGCCTTATGAGTAACTCCAGGTATGCAAAGAAGAAACTTTCCCCTCTGAATCATCCCAAAAATATACACTAGAATAAAGAACACATGGACACTGGATGGAGAAGTGTGCAAATACAGAACCAACTTGGGATTTATGTGAAAGACAAAAGTTAACTAGTTGGAAACTAGTTTATAAGCAAATTATTTTACTATTATGGAACAGCAAGTATATTTTAAGACCTATTTAAACAGATGGATAACCACCTGTATGACTTTATGACTGTTTATAATAATATTATTATATAATAATATATTATTATATAATAAATCCACAGTAATTCTCTTGTTAAGCTGTGTATTTTCTAGCTTCCAGTATAAAAAGTTAAAAATAAAATCATCGTTTTGATGTTAGATGAGAATTTCAACATGCTCTTATGAAATGAGCTTTTAAATTCTCTCTCTTTAAAGCCTTGCAGTAACACAGAGAGGGTTAGCAAAGTCAGCTTCCAGGGAACCCACAGGGCTTTTCCATGTCTGTTAGGATACTCTGCATTTTATTTAATCAATGCAAAGCCTCTTCAGCATTTAAACTTCCCAAGTCTTTAAAGTGAAATTAACGTGCCTCCGCAGCAACCCTTTCAGCAACCTCCAACTAAAAACTCAGATAGCAAATCAAGGCAAAAGCCCCTTCACACCCTACCACAGTAGACAGAGCTAACAAACACAAATGTCCTAAAGAAATAATTAAAAAAAAAAAAAGAGAGAGGAAATAGAGGAAGCATTTCATCCTACTTTGCCCAAAATTTACTGTACAAGTCTTTCCTCACTTCAGTTCATTGCAGCATATGAACAGAGCTGCATTTGCAGCATTATTCTCAAGGGTCTGTCTTATCCCTGTCCAAAGAAAAGGACTAGATTGCTCTTTCTGGAGCCAATGCTTTTTTTGCTAGGCACTTACAAGCACTAACAAGGAAAGGATTGAGTACATGTTTGAATACTAATGCTACCTCTCTTCACTTTTTCTTGGTCACAGAAAGAGTGGAATGGCCAGAGACCCCTAATGGAAATGTTCTCTTCTGAGATGAGAGGTGAGAGGCTGGAGAGCAGTGCTGCAGAAACAGACCTGGGGGTCCTGGGCGACGGCAAACTGAACATGAGCCAGGAGAGCCAAGCCTGTGCTGGGGGGTATCAGGGACAGAATGGCCAGCTGGGCAAGGGAGGGGATTGTCCTGCTCTGCCCTGGGGCCTCCTCACCTCCAGTGCTGGGGGCAGTTTAGTCACTGTAATATTAAAAAGATCCCATGCCTAGCTCTCCCTGCAGCCTTAACAAAAAAGAGACATGGCAGCCAAGGGGAGGACTGAAAAGACCAATGAGAAGTTGGTGAGGGGAGCAAAGAAACTCACAAGCAGTAACATAAATCTCTTGAATTTGCTTGCCTTTTAGATCCCAGGATCTCCCAATACTGTCTTGGGAAATACAAGGACAAAACAGCTTTCCCTGCCAGGTCGTCTGGACAGCTGCAGGCACAACCCAGGGGAACACACCCGGAGAGCCACACACCTTTGAAGAGAAGCTGCCACACAGCACAGGGAACAGACCTAACTGGCAAAGGCCAGGCAGGAGAGGGAGATACTTATTAACCAGAGGAGAAGCAAAGTGAGCCAGTGAAGCAAACACAGTAATTCCCCTGGCTCCTCACGGCAGTTACTTCACACAGCGGGCTTAAAGTAACCCCAGTTCACCAGCAAACGCTGCATCTTTTCCTTTCCAATGTAGGCAAAAGCACAAACGTTTGCTGAGCTTTGCAGATGAAGCTTGCAGCTGTAGGTTACTGTAGAAGGAAACTACAAAACCTCGGAAATATTAGTTCCTGCAAACAGTTTATTTTCTGCTACACAGTCCCATGTTATTCCATACACAAAAGGATTTAGTAGGGGTATTCAGTACGTTCCTGTACGGCTTCAGCTGCTTCACAGCCCATTTTCCCGAGTACCGGCGAACGCCGCTACCAGCGCCGAGCTGTGCCCGCCGCGCTGCAGCCGAGCGGGGCCGGGCCGGGCCGGGCCGTGCTGCTAAGGGCTCTGTCAGCACCGAGCTGTGCCCGCCGCGCTGCAGCCGAGCGGGGCCGGGCCGGGCTGGGCCGTGCTGCTAAGGGCTCTGCCAGCGCCGAGCTGTGCCCGCCGCGCTGCAGCCGAGCGGGGCCGGGCCGGGCCGTGCCATGCTGCCAAGGGCTCTGTCAGCACCGAGACTGCCCGCAGCTCCCGGCTGCTTCTCCTCCCTAGAGCAACCCAAATCCTGCTCTCCAGCCTTCCCCCAGCATTCTCCTTTGGGTGATTTAAAACGCATTACAAGTAGAAGAAAGCTGGTGAGG
The DNA here is from genome assembly GCA_024865655.1 of Emberiza elegans. Lineage (NCBI taxonomy): Eukaryota > Metazoa > Chordata > Aves > Passeriformes > Fringillidae > Emberiza > Emberiza elegans. The sequence continues at coordinate 19,862,956 of JALJVW010000241.1, read as the reverse complement.
CTTAAGCGGACTTAAATTTAAGTTTTCACGCTTCCAGAGCCGAGTGTGCACTGCTGGGTTTCCAGTCCCTCTCCTGCCTTTGCACCACAGGCAGCCATTCGGCACTGCGCGTTGCCTTGGCGCAGGCACCAACACAGAGCGGCTCCCTGGCCATCCCCTCACGCCTGGGAGCGCAGCCGCCCGCTCCCAGCCCGCGCCACCATGGCGCCCCGGAGCGGCACCGCGCGGGCGATTTGACAGCGGCAGGGGCGGGGCCGCGGCGGCGCGCGCGCACGCACGCACGCACGCATGCACGCAGGCACGCACGCAAGCGTTAGCGCGTGCGCGCGCAGCACGTGTCGGCGTGGGCATCATGGCGGAGCGGCGCGCGGTGCCCAGCGACCTGTTCCCCCTCGTGCTCGCGTTCCTGCGCGAGAGCGGCTGCCAGGGCGCGGCCCGCGCCTTCGCCAGGGAGGCGGCGGCGGTGAGCGGGAACGGGGAACGGGGCGGGACGGGACGGGCGGGGCATCAGCGACCGACTGACTCTGACTGACGCGGCCTCTCTCGCTTTAGAAGGAGCAGGACCCCAACGCGGCCTCGCTGCTGGACATCTTCACCTACTGGCTGCGGTAAGTGCCCTCGCGGTGCGGGCACCCCTCCGCCCGGCCCGCGCCCCGCCGGCCCCGCTCAGCCCTTCTCTCGCAGGTCTCCAGCGGCCAAGAAGAGAAAGCTGGTCCCGAACGGCGCCCAGGCCAAGAGGAAGCCGTCGGCCAGCAGCAGTGACAGCTCCAGCGAGGAGGATGGGAAACCCCCGGCCAAGAAGCCTGGTAGGTTTGTGCGCGGCCCTGGTGCAGACCGGAGCTGTGTTTGGCACTGGCTTCTCACGTGCGTTTAGAGCTCAGCTTCAGCAGCTCTTTGAAGGTCTTTCAGCAGCTATCAGGAATTCGGTTTGTATTGACTGATCTCGGTTTTGGCAGGTCTTTTGTCCATGAGGTGGAAGATAGTTTCATTTTAGTTAAGGGTGATCTCTGTATCTTGTTAAAATTTCGGCACAGCAGTTTGTGTCTCATGGAAGGTTTTAGTCATTGCAGAGAAGAGCCAAGCATCTCAACTCACCTGCTGCTTGTGTGAGGTTGCTATCCTTTTTTCTTTAGAGCTCGTGTACTAGTGCTACCAAAAAATACATCACTTTGCTGTGTGGTGAGCTGTATTTTTCCATTTTATCTGCAACTATTCTCGTATCATTCATTAATCACTGTACACAAGGTTGTGTGTCTAGCAGTAGATTTACAGGAAGGAAAGAATAAATGAAGAGAAGGAGAGACACAGAAAGAAAATATATCTTCAACTTGACCCATCTTAAAGCTGAATGTGAACTTATATCTGATTTTTATTTGATAAGGACATTTATCAATCCAAAGTAAGACAAAACTGGTTTTTTTTTTTTTTTTGCTCCACATTACTGAAAAGCAACCAGTAACCAGGAAATGGATTTGGACAAAACACATTTGGGTGTCTGGAACCTTAATACAACATTGCAGTGGTTTTCTTTGCAAGCACCTGTACTTGTTCAGCAGGCTTCTTTAAGCTGGAAGTTGTGCAGACCCAGCTAATATTATCTCAGTTTGAGGGGGGCTCTTTGTGGGCTGTCATTTTTGGTGATAGAAATCTGCACTTAAATTTGTATGTGACAAAGATAAAGTCTAGAATGGTTTTATCTTTTTGCTTACCTGTTTTGGAGCAGTCTTCCACACACTGCTTGAGAAACAAAGTCAGTGTTATGAACTTCAGTCATGGTTTAATGACCTTAATATATCCTTTAGCCATAATACCCACTAGTGCAGGATATAGGTACATGAAAATTGTCAATTAACTTGTCATCAATATATGCTGTCCCTTATTTGCAGCTAAAGCACCAGCTGTGCCCAAAGCAAAAGCAGCTCCTGCAGCCAAGACAGCAGAGAGCAGCAGTGAGGACTCCAGTGATGATTCAGACTCAGAGGAGGAGAAGAAGCCAGCAAAGGTTGGTTTTTCTTCCCAGCAGCTTTAATGCATGTCTGACAGTGATGAATAATAGCAAATTTAACCAACAGAATTGCATGGGATATTGGGCTCGCCAGTTCTGAGCTATGAAGTGCCCATGCTGCTACAGATACAATGCAAAAAGACATTTCTGTAGTGCAATTTGGACTGGTCCCAGGAAAAATTAATTTTTGTCCTGCACCCACTTTGTTTCATATCCAAGTCTGGTCCTTGCTTTTATCCTAAGACTGCCAGGGCTTACTTCCTTTGCAAAGAAAGATTCGGGTCTGTAAGTTTGGTCTTTATGTATATATATGTGTGTGTGTTTATATAAAAAGAGAATCCTCTCTTTGCTTTTTCTTGCTGCAGTCATGGTCTTGAAGTGGAGGCAAGGAAGAATGATGTCAGGGGAGGAAGAGTGATAACATTGTACACTAGAGGAGACCAGCTAGAGTTGCCCAGTCAGTATTTTCAGTCTTCAAGCTAGTGTGATCTGTAGAGGGAAAAGAACAGTGCCAGCCTCAGAGCTGCCCCATTTTGAGGAGGCAAAACTGAAGACTGATGTGCAAAGGAGGCTTCCAATGCATTTCTGGGAGGTTTTCTAGAGCAAAACTGTTATCCCAGGATTTTCAGACCCTGACCACTAAGCAGAGTGGTATTTTCAAATATAAATGGTAACTTCTGTGTATGTGTCCAATTTATTAGCCTGGTTTTCCTTTCATGACTTTGTGGGTTAATCAGTCTTTCCTGCTGTTGTTTAGAAAGGTGCAAAACCTGTTGTGAAGCCAGCTGGAATCAAAATCCAGCCTCAGAAGAAAGCAGAGAGTTCCAGTTCTGACTCAAGCAGCTCAGATGAAGGAGCACCAAAGAAGCAACCACCAAAACCAGCAACACCTAAATCAGGTACCTGTTACTGTGTATCATGAGTAAAGTACAAAATCACAAAGCAGGGGAGGAATGCTGGGGGCTGTACCTACATGCAAAGACATAGTTATTAACATAGCAGTCTGAAAATCTGCTTCCACTGCTGTTCCACTCCAGTCTAATTTCTTCTGACATAGAGGTGTAGAACTGAATGCAAATAAAACATCTGGTCCTGAGCACCACACTGTTTGAAGAACTGTTTATGTTTTGCATTTGCCATTGTCTTCCCCTCCAAAAGCAGGGAAGATCTTTACTAAGCCTTTAGTTTTGGAACTTCCCAAGAGCTAGAAGACACTGTTTCCAGAAAATTTTCTCTAAGGTTGCAGTAGGATAACCAAAAGTCTTGCAGTAGTACTGCAAAAGCAGTACTACTTAATATGCTCTGTAGGCTTCTGTGGTTCATTTTTCTCCGAGATCCTCACTGCTCAATGTAATTATCCCTCATCTACATAGCATGTTTTGCAGTGTGCCTTTTTACTTCTCTCAAAAGGAAGTAAAGCTGCCCAGGCAGCCACCAAAGTTGTCAATGGAAAAGCAGAAAGCAGTAGCAGCAGCAGCAGTGAAGATTCTGATGAGGAAAAGGCTGCACCAAAAAAGGTAAATTCGACTATGCAAAACTTCATGAACAGTGTAGAAGTCTGGTAACACTGGTCTGCTAAGGGCTCTGCCAGCGCCGAGCCCTGCCCGCCGCGCTACAGCCGAGCGGGGCCGGGCCAGGCACAGACTACACAGATGCTATGCTCAATAGAAGTCTTATACCTGCTTCTCCTTCATATGCTGGGATTGTATGTTCTAGCATCTCTCCATGTACTGCTTTCTTCCCTAATACCTCCTTACTACTTTCTCTGCTCCTTCCTTTAGAGGAGAACATCTTGTTGTGTCATAACTGTGTTGTGTATCATTATATAAAGTTGCTTTGGATTATATAAAGTTGCTTTAGCCTGACTCTTTCATGTTTAGCTGTTACTTTGAGTTTTTCACTAGCAAGTGTTTAAAAATGTTTCTGCAACACAAAAATAATCGTAGTTGGTTTTAATCATGTGGCAGTTGCTAAATTTCAGTCAGTCCTCTGCCCTTTTGTCCAGAGGAGCTCATCATTAGGGGTTCATGGAGCAGAAAACAACGGCAGAGGAGCTAGAAAGATAATGATACTCGTGTGTTTCTTAAAATTTGCATTTGAGAATCTCTGTTAATCTTCTTCCCTTTGTCTTGAGAGTTTGCTCTTAAGTGAGGCATGGAATTAAACAAGATCCAGTTGTGCCCACAAGATTTCTGAATTTCCTTTTTTAATGTATATTTCTTTTGATAAGGCTGTTCCCAAGAAATCACCGCTGCCAAAACCTGCAGCCACTCAGGCATGTCCGGGGAAAACCAAACGTGCCAAGGAAAGTTCCAGCAGTGAGGACTCATCTGACAGCTCAGATGATGAAAAGCCACCTGCAAAACAAAAGCCAAAATCTGGTACGTAAAAAATAGTAAATAGGGTTTTTTTGTGAAGTATCCAGGCCATACAGTTGCAGTCCAGCTGAGGGGCTAAATGGGCCTCTGATCAGTGTAGTATAGTGCCTTTAGGCTTCCAGTCGAGAGCTGGTCTGAGTAGAGGGTCAGTCATCCAAGGTCAGTCTGACTGTCTAACCAGAGGATTTGAGAAGGCAGTAAATAACAACAATGAAAAATTGACATGTCTGATTTTTCTGTAAAAGTTTGCTGACAAGCTCCTGTTCTAAAAGTGCAGAGAAAACTTCTGCAGAGATGGTTGGGTGAGCTGAACCCCAAGAGGAGAATTAAACTCAGTAGAAGCAAGGAGGTAGCAGTGGAGGGGGTATGATCTTTCAAATTATAAGCTAGTGTCGGATTGTAGCTACAGTTGGGGAATAAATGGAAGTGAATAGAAGAAGTGCTTTTTTTCTAACTACAACAAACACCTTGTGCTGCTCACATTATCATGCAGGCATCTGAATACTGTGTTTCTCTTCATAGGTCCATACAGTGCTGTACCACCTCCTCAAGGAACACAGGCAAAGAAGGGCCTTGCTAAAGCTCCTGCAAAAAAGGCTGAGAGCAGTGACTCTTCAGACAGTAGTGATGAGGCAGAGCAGGTGCCCTCAAAGGCAGAAGCAGGTATGTTGTGAGAAGGAGAGGGTGCAGGGGAAGTACTACATTGTGCCAACAAGGTTTTTGCAAGGTCTTGGCTTCTTTGAAAAAGCCATTTGTCTTTGGTCTGTGTTGCTATTTGCTCTTCTGGAAGCTTCTGACTAATTTGAAGGCATTCCAGATAACACTGTGTACAACTTGTGCATCTGAACTGTGATCAGGTTGCATTTGCACATGCTGATTTGGAAAGTCATTGGGATCTAGTTTAGTGGGAATAAGCCAAGTTCTTACATGCCTTTCAGTAGGCTGGCTGAGTGACTGGTGTACTGAGAATGGAGCTTTCTCACTCCTGCTGAGGTTTGATCTTGGGACAAAGGTTTGGTGTGGATGTGGCCTATTAATTTTAAACTTGCTTTTGCAGGCAAAGCAGTAGTAGCTAAAACAACCTCTGCCCCCCAGAAGAAAGCTGTGACTGCCAAGAAGGCTGAATCCAGTTCTGACAGTGACTCAGGTAATTCAAGAAACCAAGTTCTGATTATTTTGTGTTAATGTTTTTACTGGCCAAGTTGCTCCCTAGTGGTGTAACTTAAGAGCCTTAGTGTATGAGCTTAAAAGCTTCAGAGTCTCCATGAATAGCAAGATATGAAATTGAAAACCAGCATCCTGCTATTCAAGGGCGAGTGTGACCATGAGACAAGACCATTGGCAAGTGTAGAAAAGTCCATATTGCTGGATGGAAAGGGCAGGGAATTATGGATCAGGTTTCTTACAGACGTTTAATGGTTAAACTGTTCCTGAACATCTGTCTTGAGATTTTTTGGGATTTGTTATTCCATTGTGTTTGGAGAAGTATCTGAAATAAAAAGGTAATCACCATATGAAGTTCAAACTAGACTTAGAACATGCCTCCCTTCTTCTGATGTGACCCTAGAAATGGGAGCAGTTCTTTGTCTCTCGCGTCAACCAGGTTTAAGGTTTGGTATTTCCCATGTAAGTTCCTTATGTGCTACAATTTCCCTTTGAGCTCAAGATGCTCCAGGCATCTCTGGTGCATGGCAGAGACTGGGTAGTAGCTGCCAAGTCTGTCAGCGGACAGCTAGCCCTAGCACTAGGTTGTGTGACACTCCAGTGAGTGTCAGCTGTTCTGTTTTCTGGTTTTGTTACCTAGTTGTCAAGTTTTTGATTGCTGTTGATAAAGTGCTCAGAAATACTGGAATAGATCCAGTTTGGTATTCCAGATCCATGTAGCACAAACAAAGGTGTCTTTGTACTCAAGAGTCTCCATTTTCAAACTGCTGCTATCTCATCTGATAGAAGAATTAGCTAAAATGAGATACTGTGCTGTTGCTGCCTCACTTTGCGTGCTTTGTCAGCTTTATCTCTTAATTTTTATATGGTTTTTCTGACCCTTACTTACCACGTAGATTCTTTTTTCAATGTTTCTTCTCCCCAAGTTTAATGATACTGGTATTTTCTCTAAAGTTCCTTATTCAGTACCTCTTCTCCTACATTATTCTCCAAATATTTACTTCCTTGTGCATGCATTAGTGAACAACTTAAACTGTTTCCACTTTCTCCCAACAAAGAAGATGCCTGAAAAATGAATGCTGTCCCTTGACTGTTGGAAGTGTTGATCAGATGCTTGCCGGTTACCTAGTGGCTCAGCCTTGAGCCATTTTGCTTTTCACTTACCCATAAATTACATACATGTTACCACTAAAGTAACTTGCACATGAAGCCTATTAACTTGAAGAACTTTTTGTTTTGTTTTGTTTTTTTTTTAGATTCTAGCTCTGAAGATGATAAAAAGAAGGTAGGGAATAAGCTCCCTGCTAAACAACCTGTGGTGAAGAATATTTCCAAACCAGCAAAAGTAGTTGTGAAGCCTGGACAAGCAAAGAAAGACTCCAGTTCTTCCTCAGACAGTTCAGGTATTGGGGTGGGAGAGGAGAATTTCTATCTGCATGTTGTTCTTAAGAAGTTCAGACCTTTCTGTTTCTGGGCAGGGTCTGAGGGTGCAGTTGCACTGGAATACCCATTGCAATGTTGTTTCAAGTGGAGGATGAAGTGTACTGTGTATCAACACTGAATCTGAATGCTAGCCTTGTGTTAAAGGAATGAGACTTAGTCTTGATTGCTCTTTTTCTTCCCATTCTAGATTCTGATAGTTCTGCAGCATCCTGCTATTCAAGGGCGAGTGTGACCATGAGACAAGACCATTGGCAAGTGTAGAAAAGTCCATATTGCTGGATGGAAAGGGCAGGGAATTATGGATCAGGTTTCTTACAGACGTTTAATGGTTAAACTGTTCCTGAACATCTGTCTTGAGATTTTTTGGGATTTGTTATTCCATTGTGTTTGGAGAAGTATCTGAAATAAAAAGGTAATCACCATATGAAGTTCAAACTAGACTTAGAACATGCCTCCCTTCTTCTGATGTGACCCTAGAAATGGGAGCAGTTCTTTGTCTCTCGCGTCAACCAGGTTTAAGGTTTGGTATTTCCCATGTAAGTTCCTTATGTGCTACAATTTCCCTTTGAGCTCAAGATGCTCCAGGCATCTCTGGTGCATGGCAGAGACTGGGTAGTAGCTGCCAAGTCTGTCAGCGGACAGCTAGCCCTAGCACTAGGTTGTGTGACACTCCAGTGAGTGTCAGCTGTTCTGTTTTCTGGTTTTGTTACCTAGTTGTCAAGTTTTTGATTGCTGTTGATAAAGTGCTCAGAAATACTGGAATAGATCCAGTTTGGTATTCCAGATCCATGTAGCACAAACAAAGGTGTCTTTGTACTCAAGAGTCTCCATTTTCAAACTGCTGCTATCTCATCTGATAGAAGAATTAGCTAAAATGAGATACTGTGCTGTTGCTGCCTCACTTTGCGTGCTTTGTCAGCTTTATCTCTTAATTTTTATATGGTTTTTCTGACCCTTACTTACCACGTAGATTCTTTTTTCAATGTTTCTTCTCCCCAAGTTTAATGATACTGGTATTTTCTCTAAAGTTCCTTATTCAGTACCTCTTCTCCTACATTATTCTCCAAATATTTACTTCCTTGTGCATGCATTAGTGAACAACTTAAACTGTTTCCACTTTCTCCCAACAAAGAAGATGCCTGAAAAATGAATGCTGTCCCTTGACTGTTGGAAGTGTTGATCAGATGCTTGCCGGTTACCTAGTGGCTCAGCCTTGAGCCATTTTGCTTTTCACTTACCCATAAATTACATACATGTTACCACTAAAGTAACTTGCACATGAAGCCTATTAACTTGAAGAACTTTTTTTTGTTTTGTTTTGTTTTTTAGATTCTAGCTCTGAAGATGATAAAAGAAGGTAGGGAATAAGCTCCCTGCTAAACAACCTGTGGTGAAGAATATTTCCAAACCAGCAAAAGTAGTTGTGAAGCCTGGACAAGCAAAGAAAGACTCCAGTTCTTCCTCAGACAGTTCAGGTATTGGGGTGGGAGAGGAGAATTTCTATCTGCATGTTGTTCTTAAGAAGTTCAGACCTTTCTGTTTCTGGGCAGGGTCTGAGGGTGCAGTTGCACTGGAATACCCATTGCAATGTTGTTTCAAGCGGAGGATGAAGTGTACTGTGTATCAACACTGAATCTGAATGCTAGCCTTGTGTTAAAGGAATGAGACTTAGTCTTGATTGCTCTTTTTCTTCCCATTCTAGATTCTGATAGTTCTGACAAGAAGGCAGCTCCTGTGAAGCCCACAACTAAAGCAGCAACCCCTGCAGCAAAGAAGTCACCAGCTGCCACAAAGAAAGCACAAAGTAGCTCTGATTCAGATAGCAGCTCCAGCAGTTCTGAGGATGAGAAGAAGAAGAAAGGCCCTCCAGCTAAACCAGCTGGCAAAGTGACTAAGCCACTGTCCAAACCTTCTACTCCAGCTCCCAAAGCAGACACATCTGACTCTGATAGCTCAAGCAGTGAAGAAGAAAAGCCAGCAGGGAAGCCAGCCACTAAATCTACAGGGGCAGCAAAAGCAGCTGTGGGGAAGAAGGCAGCTGCTTCTAGTAGTAGCAGCAGCTCATCAGGCAGTTCCAGTGAAGAGGATGGGAAGCTCAAAAAGGCAGTGAAGGGGGTGCAGAATGGTTCTAAAGCCCCTGCCTCCACAGAGAAAGCAAAAGCATCTGCAGTAGCTGCAAAAAACGTGAAGTCTAAGCCAGCTGGTGGCAGCAGTAGTAGCAGTGAAAGCAGCTCTGAAGAAGAGACTGGAAAAGTCAATGGAGGTATTAACAGAAGTGTGGGAAGTGGGTCTGTCAGGCCCCATTTACTGAGCTAAGCATGAATGGAAGACTTTCTGAAACAATACTCATTCTAATCTCTGTGTGTTTGTGCCATTTGGTGCAATAGTAAGAGGGAAGGGCTAGTTTTGAATTTGGTGGGATCTTTTTTGTCTGCATTGGATAGCTGCTGAGAGTGAAATTTGTGAAGTACATGTCTGTGTAGTTGTTGCCAGTTGCCATCTGTGCATGCACATGATTTAATGACAGCAAAGCAGACTGCTGGAGGACCTTGTCTGTGTGCAGTGGGACACCACAGTTGATGCCCCGGTGCAGAGTCTCAATCTTTAACCCTCTAGAAGGAAAACAGCTAGTGATGCACTAGTGTGCAGGTGCATATAGTATGAATCAAAAATCTTGCGAATTTTGGCTAACAGAACTCTCTCAAGTATGTAAAATCAATTTATATAGGGCTATCCTATTGCATAAAATTTTATCCATTAGGATAGGATGGGGAGGTCCTTGCTGACTCAGAATTTTTTAGTGTCTGGTACAGCAGTCTGTTTTCTGAGTGAAGTAATGCAGGCACCAGTTCTCACACCTGTGTCAACATTGGGTTTGCTTTCTGGGGAGCAGAAGCCATTACTTTTCCCAACGCTGCCTTTAAAGTTCTGCTGCTGTACATCTAACAGGCACAGTCGGGAAGAAACAGAAGAGGGAAGATGTTCAGGAGCCAGAAACACCACACAGTAAAAAAGCAAAGATCAAAGCCAAAACACCACACACAGTTCCCAAAGTGAAACGGGTGAGTGAGGGTGGACTGTGGCAACTGGCTGAAGAGGCATCTCTGCCTTCTCAACAAGTAGGGGTTTTTCTGGGTGGTCGGGCCCACAGGATTATTTGTATTTTTGCTGTCTCCTTAAGTACTCTAACCTTGTCTGGAGAGCCCTAGGGAGTGCACATAACATATTATTCTGGCAAAAGCTGATTTGATATACTTGCACAGGAGTACTCCTGAGCTGTCTGATCTGAAGTGGGGAAAGAATGAGGAATCTGAGAAACACTTAAAGATTGAGGTGATGTGAATATGGTTCTGTATTTGCAGGGCAAGGAAGGAGGTTGTTACTAAAGGAACTTTGTGTGTTTGTTTGTGATTACTGTTTTTCATTTTCTTTTTCAACAGCCGTCCTCTCCATTCCGTCGCGTAAGGGAAGAAGAGATTGAGGTGGATGCTCGTGTGGCTGATAACTCATTTGAAGCAAAGGTAGGACTAGGTGGTGCCAGTGGTAACAATTGGTCTCTGGAAGTACCTGACTGCAGAGCAGCCTCGGTGTGCTTCTGGGCAGTGGTTGTGGTGAGACCTTCTTCCACCAGGAGGCGCATGGGAGAGCGGTATCAGCTCCTGTGCCAATGTGCTGGGCTTTGCTGGGTACGGGAAGTGCAGAGCATTGCCCTCGCTCTCTAGGGTACTGACTTGAATTTCTTTTTCTCCCCTCCATCCCTCACAGAAAGGAGCAGCTGGCGACTGGGGTGAGAAAGCTAACAACATCCTGAAATACACTAAAGGCAAATCTTTCCGTCATGAGAAAACAAAGAAAAAGCGAGGCAGCTACCGTGGGGGCACTATATCAACCCAAGTCAATTCCGTCAAGTTTGAAAGTGACTGAGAATGTTGGAGTTCATAAACCATCTGCTCCCCAGAACACCTGGGATGGGCATATGGACATTATGGGTGTCAAGCCTGCCTGGAATGCTACCTCCCCATGGCCCTTGTGGGGCAGGCATCTCCAGTGTAGGGATATGGGAGAATGGTTGGATGTTTCCCTGTTTTATTTCTAATTTTTAGTCTCCTCATTTGAAACCATCCTTAAGCTGGTGTTACTGGCACCACTAGGGTGGCTGCCAAGACTTATATTTTCTACAGTCTTATTTTGAAAGGCTGGCAGTGATTTTTACTTCTGGTTTCCTGCCCATCTAGTAGAAGAAAGAGAAATCATTGTCCTGTATTTTAATGTCCCATTTCTTTTCCAGCCAGTTTAACTCTCATACCTTTGAAAAGGCAAGTATTGTCACTTGCCTCTGACTAGTTACTGTAAAAATAACAACTGATTTGAGCGCTCTGGCTGTAATCCCCAACCCACTTGACATTTCAAGTTTACCCGTGTAGTGTGACAGGGTTCTTTTTCTCTTTTGTGGTTTCACCTTGCAATAAATACCTACTTTCCTCTTCCTTGCACTCCTGTGGAGGCCACAAACTTGGAGAAGCAGTCTCTAAACATGGTTTAGTAGTTGAGTAACAGTATCGATTGCAGTTGCAAGGTGGGGACTATTGTCAGAAAGACCAAGGTCTACAGTACTGCTGTGGCACTCCTAATAACTTCCATTAGTGTAGCTGAGGAGTGAAGTTGTACAGAAATTTGGCTGCATGGGGGTTGTGAAGTTTCACTTGATGGGAAGGGATAAGGAGACTGAGGAGATGAAGGCCTCTTAGCAAAAGGCAGAGGTTGATAAGCAGTGTAACTGTTTCAGAGGCTCTGGCTGCAGTGTAGCATTACTCCTTGTTCTGTCTGGACATAAAATGTGCCAGCTTGCTTTTACTGCCAGCAGTGTGAGCTGGAGCTCGTTAGTTAGTAGTCAAGGTGAATGTATCATTAATGCCTTAAATTTCTGAGTTAGATCACTTGGTCTTTGATCTGTTTTCCATCTGTTAAAGCCTTCATGAGAAGTAAAATGCCAGTTTCCCCCTAGCACTAGGGCAAACCCTGATGCTATAAGGTTTGAAGTACGAGCTACAAGAGTACGTTCAGTATGGGCAGCCACAGAGAAGTTGAGAAACTTGCAGCCTAAACTGAGATTTCATGAGCAATTGACAGTATAATGGTGTACTGAGGGGTGGGCTTGCGTTCACTCAGTTGTGTGACTGCTTCCTTACTTTGGTGCAGCTTGCATCTGGTAGAAAATATTCCCCCTCTGTTAGGTGGGTTAAGTTAACTAGTTTGAGGAGCAGTGGGTTGAGCCCACAGCCAGTGAATAGTGGTAGTGCATGTTTGGGAAACGGAGTAGTGGGCTGTGAAATATGCTTATGCCACGTGATGAAGCTGCCAGCCGCTGAGAGGTAGTGCAGGGCCTGATTTCCATGTTTCCATTCCCTCCCCAAAGGGTGCCAATGAGAAGAGCCTTGTTACAGGAAGCTGTGTTTGTGTGCAAAGCAATGTCACCTAATTGAGGGTTGGGATGAGACTTGATGAGCCACCCCCGTGTACATGAGTGGCAACTTTTCCAGTGAGTATTTTTCAGGACTTCCCCCCCAGCTTGCACAATCACTGGGGCCTGGATTCAAGGCTGCAGTGCAGAGGGGCCCAGGAGACCATGGTTATTACAAGAAAGTAAAGGTTAGAGGCCAAAGGAAGGTGGGAAAGAGTATTTTCTGCATGGGGATTTGAACATCATCTTTCTTGTCATTTGCCCTCTTTTTTCTGTTTATCTGGAACTTACATTTGAAACTGTTTAAAATACTTTTATGCTTTGAGGTTTTTAAAAAAGTATAAAATGTGAGAATTTAATGTGTCAGAAAATAAAGATTGCTGCCTTTGTAATCTGAGTGGATCTGGTAGTTAAAGATATGGGATGGTGGGTGGGAAAAGGGAGGGTACCAGTGCTTGAGGGTAACAGCACTGTCTCTACATCTGTCTACAACTACTTCTTGTCATCTTGCTTAAATGATTGTGGACATGTAGCAGACCTTCAGAAGTAAAAGGTGGCCTGTGCAGCTGGCTGGCGAGTGAGCAATTTATGTAAGATGCTAGAAGCTTATATCAAAAACTGAGGCTGCACAAGTCCCTTCCTATCAGAATATCTCATCAGGTCTTCTCAAATATTGCTGCCAAATCAGCTGTATGGTAGTTGGCCATATAAGCAACAGCATATAAAAAAAAAGAAAGAATAGGCATAACTGAAAAACCCTGTATAGATCTAGTTAAAATAACTGATTTGTGTCCTCTGTGTGCAAGGAAAAGTAACTTGCTGATAGGTAGGGCCTTGTGGAGATCTTGAGTGCTGTAATGCTCAATTTTACCCCTTGCACTGTGGCTCTCTGGAAAGAGTGGGATAATGCACCACGTGCATTGGGCTCTGTGTTGCTCTGTAACCAACACTCTTTGCCACAGCCTTCCACCTTGAACGTGATGCTGTAGGAGATGTCATGCTGTCTGAAGTTCTAGCACAGGATGCAAAGAATGTCATTAGCCTTGCTGGAGATCAGCACCTGACTGGGCAAGTGCAACAAGCGTTGGGGTGGGAAATGATTTGTGAGACTCAAATCTCACAAATTGAGAAAATTGACACTCCTGGGAAAAACTGGTCCTTTCACAAGATTTTGCAGCTGCTAGTCATACTTAGCCTACATCTCTGCTCTACTGCTGTCCTGGTGTAGAGGTCTGGTTTCCCTGTGCAACAGTGGTACAGCTACAGCTGTTATTAGTGCTGGAACTGGACCAACAGGACATCCCCGTCTGGTGTGTGCTGGAACAGTGTCCCTCACATCCCGATTCCCTTGTGCACCGCCCTTTCCCTTTTGCAGTCCTGACTATCGTGTTCCCATTGCCCTCCTGTCAGCGCGTCCAGGCAGCGGTCACTGGAGCGATGCTCTGCGGGCGATCAGAGGCACTGGCCGGGCCGGGGGCACAAACCGCAGCGCTGTCCCGTTGCCCGTCGAGCTGCCGGGGCAGGGGGTGCGGCTCTCTGTGCCTACCGCGTCCCTCTCCCGCCCCGCCTTCGTGCCACCGCCCCGGGCTCGGCTCGGCTCGGCCCGGGGCGCGGCCCGTGGGCCGGGGCTGCGCCTCCCGGCCCCACCTGCACCCGCCGGCTTGAAAGGGGAAGGCGGGCAGGTGGCGGCTGCATCCCTCCCTTCCTCCCTCTCTTCCCTCCCACTTGCCGCACCGCCGCGCCTCTCGCTCGGGCCGCGCTCCGCCGGGACTCGCTGCAGGTGGGTGCCGGCACCGCGGCGGAAGAGGGGGCCGCCCGGCCCGTAGGAGCTGCGGCCGGCGTGTCCCCCGGCGGGGCTGCTCGGCTCCGCGGCGGCGGCGCTGCCCCGCTGCCGTGTCCTGCCCGGCTGCCGTGCAAGGAGGGTCCTTCGCCCTGCGGCGTGCCTGCGGGGCCGGTGGGATGCGCGATCGGGGGCTCGGGGTGGCCGCGGGCGGGGGCTGCCAGCTGCGCTCCGGGTGAGCGCTGTCGGGCTGGGCTGATGGCACCTGAGCTCTGCCCGGCCGGGGAGACGGGGACAGGGACTCGGTCTGAAGTCTCGGCTGTCAGCCTGGTCCCGGCTCTGCCCGGACGCGCGTGTGCAGCCCGGCTTGCTCCAGCGAGGCGCGAGTTCAGCATCTGCTTCAACGCGCAGGACTAGAGCCTTGGAACACGGACACGCGTTCAGAGCGCTTTTGTGTAACTTGCTTCATCTTCCTTTTAGAAGATTACATCTCAGGAGTATCTTCCATCTCCTGTTCTGCCTCCTCTTCCTATGCAACCCTCTTCAACCTCTGTTTACGGCAGCTGAGCCAGGTCTTATTCCTCTGGCGGGCTCAGAGCCAAGAAGCTCTTTAGTTTGGTTGTGGGTTTCTTTTACGAGAGGGCGTCAATTGTTTCATTGAAGATAAGACTCACTCCTAGCTTCTCTACTCCTGTAACTCTGTCAAATGTGATCAGACTTGTCTGTCAGGACTTTATCAGTCCCCATAGCTTTCTACACAAGATTTCACAACCTTCTGGGGTGTTTAATAACTTTTCTTTAAATGTGCTGCTTCTCTGCAGAAAGAAGCTGAAATGACAAGGCAGTTAATGGGAAGATTCTTTTCCTCCCCATTCCCCTTGACTGCCTCCCTAAGGTTTGGTGCACCTGTATCTTCCCAGTTTTCTCTGCAGTCTGAAGAATTTATTTAACTTGAGTGTCATACAAATATAAATTCTTCTTAAGACCAAATAATGCTCTGTCCTGTCATGTGCTCTCACTTTGAGGTCTATGGCTCACACGACTATTTGGAAATGGCCCCAAGCTGTTCTTTCTTCTTCATCCAGGGATTACAAATAATGTTCTGACTTGCTTCCACATGGCAGACCTCAGACCACTCACAAGGGCCACAGTCTCACATCAGCTGCTGTCTTGCAACCGTGTTGTAAGTGAGAGAAAAAGGCTGGCCGGAAGAACTTGTTATTGCAGAGCACCCTGTGTCACAAACCATCTCTGTTCCTTTCAGAAGACAAACAGGAAGCCTGTGGATATTGAATGGGGGAAATATCACTTACTTCCTAGATAGATTTAATGTATGATGAGGGGCCAGGTGGGAAAGCAGTTGTGTGGTGTCTGACACCATCCCCCACCTCAAGGTGTGTGTAGTCTCAAATACTTGAAGATGTGTGTAGTTTCAATTACTGTGACAAGCTGAGATACAGATCTTTATTTCTTTTCTCCGTTGTTATGGACCAGTATTTCCTTTAGTATCATGGTTCCCTGGCAGTGATCTATCGTCTGGCAACCTCCTGCTAGCCCACAGATTCCCACCTTGCTTGTAGAACTTCCTCCATATAACTCTAATGAGACAGGAAGGATGTTGAAGGTGGTCCAAAGTACCAAAAGTTAGGAACTGTTTGGCGACTACATCAATCTTTGTCCAAAAGAGATCAGCTGGAGCACTTCTGGTGTTTTGTGGCAGCAGTAGCACCAATGTGGTGAAAGGTATAAATCATTCTGATGCTGACCTGATCACTGCTGTGATTGTTCCCTTTGGTCCTTTGGGGATCTTGGCTTCCTTCATTCTCTGTGCTTGTAGTGGGGTGCTATGAATATGTAAAAGCAAAAATGCTAGAAAGGTATGTTGTTTTGAGCATACCTTCTGTACCCTATTCAGTCTGTGGGGAAACAACATTTTAAGAGACCCTCAGGGATACAGACTGCCAGGGGATGCTTATATCTGAAGAGGTTTTTTTTCTTTATCTTTGTTTTCTATACTAAAATACTAATGCTAGTATTGGTGTACTCTGATACTAGTATGCTATAGTGCTAATATAAATATTTTAGTGTTACTGTAATTTGCCCAGGTGACTCTGGTTAAGTCAGAGTCTGTGACAAACCAAACCCAGAGCACAGAAGCCCACCAAGCACTGGGCTGGATATGATTGATGGTTAAACTTCCCTATTTCCACCTGTGCTTTGTTTGCTCTGTACAGTATTGTATCCTCTAGGTTTTACTAGGGATTCCCTGGGCAGCCCCTGCTTACAGTGTAACATCCTCCTGCAGTGACAAAGTTGCTCTTGGAGCTGCATTCCTGCCTGCTTTCACAGTCTTAAATTAGCTGTAGCTAGTCTGGCTGTCATCAGTGTGACGGTAGCAGAAGATCCTGGTTTTTTTTGGATCATACCCAACAGAAAAGGCAAATCTCAGTATCTTATTCCAGGAAGAGTTTAGAGCATCCAGGTGAAGATATCTTTTGCTTTTCAATTAATTCTGCTGCTTTGTTAACTCCTGGGAAGTTTGCAGTGAAAGCATTTCTTACTGTGGGCAAAAGCTGCATAGAGACTAGGATGCAGGAGGGGAAATAATTCAGTCCCATGTATACAGGCTTCCAGGTCCTAGGCAGGAACTAGGTAATATTTAAAAAGTGAGGGAGAGATACAAAGATACAAATGGCAGTCCTTGCATTTGAGCCTGTTCATAGCCCTTTCTTTGTGGTGTTCTTTGCCTAGACTGCTTGCTGTGACAGGTTTTAGTATTTCAGCCTAATAAAAGGCACCTGAATTAAATTGGAGCTGTGGCTGTTTGGTTATTTCACTTAAGTTGATTGGTGTAATTTTCCATCAATACCAAAGCCATACCCTGTCAAACATGTTAAACAGGGCAAAATCATGAGACAAATTTCAGCCCAGTAAGAGGTTTCTCAGGGGCGTTTCAGAGGACTGTGCCCTCTACTCCCTTTCTGCTGCCTCACTTTTCAGCACCAATGCCTTGCTGTGGCTTTGAAAACAATCTCCCAGCAGCTGGAGGTGGACAGTTGTGCAGGGTAGGGGCAATGCTGCTGCTTGCTGTGACAGTCTCACTTTCCCAGGTCCTGCTCCCACTGAGGTGCCTGCTCTGCCCTGAATGCTGCAGTGGCGAAACTTAAAACATTTGTGGTGTGGGCTTTTCCAACAGTTCCCTTGAACCCTTACTCTGGCTGCCAGTGTTAACTGTGATGTTAGGTCCATTGCTCTATGTAGATCAGCCAGCTGGCATGGCTCTGCCAAGCACTTGTCATGAAAACAGGGAAGGGTCTATTCTCTCTTTACAAGCCTCCCCTTGCAGTGGCAGGATTATTTTTGCAGTATTTATGTGATGTAGCCACTAGGACTTCCAGACCACAAACAAGGAGATGGTTCTGTATACTCTGCTCTCATGCCTAGTGTGGGATCTGTCCTTTACCTTTTGTCATTTACTGGATTTTGCACCTCTGACAAGGCACAAACCATGAATTCACCTTCCCAGAGAATCACATTTGCATCTGATTGAAGGTGTCTAAAGATTTCTGAAGACCACCTGCCTGCAGTACCTGAGCTCCCATAGCCAGAGAGCTGGGCTGAGCCTCTGCTGCCCAGGCTGGAGGATCCTGCTGCAGAGCTCATTGAGCAGCTTTTTTATTCAGTGTTAGTAAGAGGTAAACCAGGAGGGTGAGCAGGTGGATTTTGAGCCTTCCCTAAACTGGGCCATTTAGTCCTTGTCTAGGTCTGGGACTTCCTTCCCCTTTGCCATCAGCCTGAGACTTCAACAATGACTAGCTGCTGAACAAGCTCTTGTGCCCTTTTTGCTGGTAGTTAGCCTTTGTTTTATCCCAATAGCACTAAAAATCAGGGGTATGTCTGGTTGCCTTTTTATCTAGCAAACAGGGCTCTCGGGCCTTTGGGCTAAACACCAACATGACCAGGGTACCTTTCTTGTTGGGCATGGACAGAGGGGCTTAAGAATCTATGGTTATCTCTGGTGGTATTGAGCTGAAGCAGGAAAAAAGGCCTCTTCCTGCAGCCTGGCATCTTCTCATGTTAGCAAGATTTACAGCCTCCCTTATTGGGCAGGGAGAAGAGGTTCCTGAGCCAGCACCTTTAGGGATTGCTCCTGATTTTGGAAGAGATGAAACCACCTAGAGCAGTTTGCAAGTCTCACTGAGTCAGCATGTGCCCCTGACCTGAGGGCTGAGATTGACAGCTTACTTGTCATTTGGATTTTGGTAATCTCCAGAGGATCTTGGCTGAGCTGAGGGTCTCAGAGATGTCTGGCATGTAGGTCCATGGCAGAACACAGTTCTTGGCTGAAGATGGGTGACAATTTTTTTCTTTAAATAACTATACCTTTTACCTGGACTATTTCTTCATCTTTTTTCTTGTTGCCCAATGAGAAAACACCCTACCCCACATATAAAACCTCTTCTACTCTTCTTGGCATACTTATGTGCATGTATGACCCACAAGGTGCCCCAGGACAAGCCCGTATCTGCTTCTGTCCTTAACTCCCTGCCATCCCAGTGGAGATCAGGAGTACATGGCTGCCATCCTTCCCCTGCTTCCTAGAAGCAGCATGTGCTCCTGCATCTGCTGTGAATGTCACAGCCAAATGCTTTACCTTCCCTGGTGGTGGGCAGGATAAGTTCCCTTGGGGCCTCTCAAGTAATCTGAGTACCAGACCAGCTTTGTGGGCTGTAGCTCTGTTGTGACCAATGCTTTGTCACAGGCCAGCCCGTTTCCTGCTGTTAGGGAGGCAGGATGCTGGGCAGATACTTACTTTCCTTGCAGAGCTTATGCTTTCTTCTTTCCAGCTCATCACCTTTGTCTACATTCTCCTGGAGCTCTTGTTCTCTGGGTCCAACTACCCTCTTGGTATCTGTGAGCTTTTCTCATGTTTCTTATCACTCGTGCAGGCACAGCCACACAGTTGACCCTGGGTGGGAAGGATGGGAGTCCAAGCAGGAATTGCCTTTGAAACAGGGGAGGGTCCCAACCAGCAGCTGCTCTGTTTGTTTCCCATGTCCTGTCCCCACACGGGACAAGAAAGCACTGGAGGAAGAGCAGGGCAGTTTTATTCTCCCATGTCTTCACCCTCACGTGCTTAGTTTAGCCAGAGAGAGGCTGCCAAGGGCAGTCTGAACACTGTATTTAGCAGAATCTTGTCCATTACTTTCTTCCCCACCTCTTAATTGATCAAGCACTATTGGAGGGGCTGTCAGAAAATCTTGTACCAAATTCCACTCTACCACATCCCTGCAGCCCCACTGGGGCTTAGTGTGTGGGGGCCATCCAAAATCCACTTCTAGTTGCTCCCATTGTAACTTCTTCCTCTTCCCCTGCTGCTTCCTAGCATGTCTGAACTGGGTTCTCAGAAAACTACTCTGCTTCTGACTATTCCCAAATAATTATCACATAGTTCTTCTCCCAAAATAATGCTAGGTGTGGGTGAGGCGCGTTCGCTTCCAGTGATGTAGCAACATCCCTTACACAACAGAAATCTTGGGTGTTTCACCAAACTGCAGAGGGGATGACGGCTTTAGCAGTGTGACTAAGGGGCGTCAGTGTGCCACAGGTGTTGCATGTCATGTCTGGGATTGCTTTCTGGCTTTGCCTTCTTCTAGTGGATGAGTATCCTGGCACCCACTTTCCTTTCCCAGCCCTTTCCCCAGAGCCTCCCATGACTGATCCATACTGGAGCAGCTCCCTATCCATACTGTTGCTGTGCTCTCTGGGATTGTGGCTCCTCTCAGTGGGTCCTGCTGTGACCTGGACTTGCTCCTGCCTTGTTTGTGCTGAGCAAGGCGCCTTGCCAGCCATGTGAGGGCCAAAGCCAGAACACACCTCATGGCATTTCCACCAAGCTCTGCAGGCCTCCTTGTGAGCTTGCACAGACATCAAGGCCTCAGAGAGAACCAGATGTTCTGGCTGGACAGAAATAAAAATAAAATCCAGCTGAGCTGGTTCTATAGCGGTAAACAGGGACTGAGCACCAAGGGTCCCTGCTGGTGCTGTGACCCAGCATAGCTCCTCCAGCCACTCACCCTCAGTAACTCTCTGTGAGTCAGTCTGCTAGTTTTTGAGCCTTAGGAGCACAGAGAAGAGATTTTCTGGAAAACTCCCCTGATACCTGACTTTGGTTGTTGGGGTATTTTTGTGGGTTTGTTTCTGGTTTGGTTGTTTGTTTTTTTTTTTTTTAGGGCAAGGCAGAGTGGATGGGGATGGATGTTCCCCAGTGAAGGACTCCAGACTGCTCTCCTTTCCCAGCTCACAAGTCCTGGCTTGCAATCCCAACTGTTATTGCTGAGTGCATGACAGAGATAGTGCATTAATGGCATATTTGTCTCCTTGCAGTGATGAAGATGATGAAGATGCTACCATGCCCTGCTGCTCTTCTTTTCCTAGTGACTGCATTCACTGTGGAGCCATCTCACTGTGCCAAGGTGCTGATCATGCCCACCATAGTCTTTGACAGCCACTTGCGAGTCTTCATGCGGGTGGCAGAGGCACTGACTGACCGGGGCCATGACCCTGTGCTGCTACTCCATGAAGGTCGGGATGTGGAGACCTCCCTGCCTGGCTTCCGCGTGCAGAGGTACTGGGGAACCTTCAGCACAGAGAGCGCAGATGCCTGGGTGCAGGAGAAGATAAAGCGTATCTTTCAAGGGAAGATGACCTCCCTGGAGGTGTTTTCATTTTTGGAGAAGTACCTGGAAAACTGTGACCTAGTACTGGGAAATTCTACCCTTCTGCAGAAACTGCAGCTGGAGCACTTTGACCTGCTTTTGGTGGACCCCAATGAGATGTGTGGATTTATCCTGGCCCACATCCTACACATCAAATATGCTGTGATTTCCACTGGCTTCTGGTTCCCAGCAGAGATTGGTGCCACCTCCCCCATTGCCTATGTCCCTGAATTCAACTCCCTGATGACAGACAGGATGGGCTTTTTTGGTAGGACTTGGAATCTCCTAGTCTACATAATCACTCGTGTGGCTACAAAACTGGTCATCCTGCCCAAGTTTGAACGTCTCATGGAGAAGCATAGTGTAGAGCCCAAGACATCCATGTTGGACCTTGTTCATGGAACCAGTCTGTTCTTCCTCTGTAATGACGTGGTGTTGGACTTTCCCCGTCCAACGCTCCCCCATGTCATTTTCACAGGGGGGATTCTCGCTGAGCCTGCAAAGCCCCTTCCAGTGGTAAGTGCAAGAAAGCTTTGATCTATGATTGCACATCAGCTGGGGAGGCTACTTAGTACAGATCTTCTCTGGTAGTACCTCGTAAAAGTTCTGAAGCCCTATGTGTCTGGAAAGCTGCTGTGTTTTGGTGCTTGTGGGTGCATCGGCGAGACAGGGAACACTGAAGGTTGTCAGGCTGCAGGGAGAATGTAGAATTAAGTGGGCCACTCTGAAGTGGGATTTGGCCTCACTGTCCATGTAAAATGGTGTGTTGAGTTTGTAAGATAGAAGTGCTGCCCCTGGGACTTGAGAATGAATAGTTTGTTTGCTCCTGTGCTAAAGTGGGAATGGGAAGAACAATTAATCTTCCTTGTTTCATCACTGATGTGTTAATCCAGAATTTTCTCCTTCATCCTATTTCTCACAAAGCATTTCTGCCCTTGAGCTTGTAGTCTTAAGAAATCACAGGGGAGAGCTATTATTGTTCCTTCATTAAATTGAGTGCAGAATCCCAAAATGTAGAAAACTGCAGGGAATCAACCCCTTTTTCTCAAGATTCAGTCCTGAAAACTCCTCTCAAGGCTTTCTCCAGCCTATGCCTTACTAATCCCAGGAATAAATTCAGAGGAACAAGCTCCTAAAGCCTCTGGCTGAAGACAGTATTGGAAGAGAGTAGGACTTGTCTTACCACTTTTACAAACATTGAGGGGAAATAAACCCGGATAATAAAACTTGGGCAGTCAAGATGTCCTGGTGTCCTGACTAAGGGTCTGAAATAGAGATAAGATTTCAACTTTCAAATTATTAGATGCTTGTCAAGATCTCTGATGGTGACTTCACTGATGCTGTGGATACCAATATTTTTCAGTTAAAAAAGAAGTGAGATCAAGTGCCTTAAAAAGCTCTCCAGATGTGTCTGACTGCACATGAGCCTTGCCCAAGTGGTATGGCCTGCAGGTAATGAAACGCACGTAGGGTGCTCCGAAAGCTGTGTCAGAGGGTGGCTGCCTCACAGCTCTTGCAAAACTCTGGCTTGGTCCAACCTGGCCACGTACACACCTGCCTTATAAAGAAGGGAGTTGTTTGTTAGGGCATTACTCATGTGCTTCACAGCTTCCAGAACAGATCCCAGGGCACCTAAGGAAAGAATGATGGAGATAAGTCTGGAGGCCTGCAGTAGGTGGTGGCTGTCATGCTAGCAGGTAGGCATGTCTGTGTCCACATCATGGGATGCCAGCAGAAGAGAGAGCCTCTGTAGGTCTAGGCGTGCCTTAAGGAATGTCCCATTTGAAATGTAATTAAATGCTTATTTTCTCCTATTTGAAACACTATGATTTTGACGGCTTCTATTTAGGACTTGGTTAAATATAGATTTGTATTTGAGAGAAAGTGAGAACATTTGGTGGTCAACCATGCTTCCCTGGCAGCTTCAGTGCTGTTTCTGAAAGATGAATGTTATGGCCCAATTATAATGGATAACATAGTCATTTGGTTTAGGAGTCATTATACTTTTATTTAGATAAGGAAAACCAGCACTTTCTCTTCTGTAGCAGTTTCAGTGGTTGTACTCCTCAAAGGATGTGAAACTCAAAATAATGGAGAAGCTAAAATATGTCTACTGTAAACTTCTTGATTCTTGGATTGTTTTAGCGCACTCTAAGCATTTCTGAAAAGATAGGCATGAGCCTCTGAAGCATACAACAAAGAAGTATCCCCAGAGAATAACACTAAGATGTGCTCTGTAACTCTTTTGTACTCTGATCCCCTAACTTTCAGACTACAATTAATATTCCGAATTAATCACTTTAGTTTTCTCTTCTAATAACAATTTTTAAAATTCATTTTCTCCTACATATTTATTTTAGGAAGTACATATATCCAAAGATAGATTTTTATTAAACTTCCCTAAAATGCTCCTGACTGAGATACATGGGAAACTTGAAGCAGGACGTAATGAGAAATAGACTCAGGCCAGCCTGACGTAAGAGGGAATAGTCCATGTTTGCTTCACAGTAGCTGTGGTTGCTGATTTCTTCTCCCTACTACCTTCTGGCTTTGGTTAAAAAAATACAGACTCTGTTCTAGATACAGACCTGTTTATATAGCATTACAGGTAGCCTCTAAATGAAGGACAAATGACCATGAGTTTTACTGGATCTATAGCTACCTTTCTGTCCAGTGATCAAAAACTAAATCTGCTGTCTGCAAGCAGCTATCAAGGATGGTTAGAAGTCTCCTGTCAAGATGGCAAGACTTTCTGCCACCTCCAGAAGCCTTTGACATTGGAGAGTTGTAGGAACTTTACAGGAAGTTGTTCCTGACTGTGTGAAGTTTTGTCTCTTGTATCAGCTTACATCTAGAGATCCTGACAGGCCTCCTGTCTTAGTGATAATGGGAAAATAGCCTCCCCTTTTTTGCTCCAATTTCCCTCTCTCTTCTAGCTATTCCTTTGTGGTGCCTCTGTTTCCAGAACCTTTCTTGTCAAAGACTAATTGTGCTACCTCCAGTGCAGGAGATAATGCCATGAAATGCAGCTTTTGGTCACCTCCCTGCAACTCCCAAGACCAGGTGGTGCTAAAGTAATTTCTGCCTGTCTGGGTGCAAAAACCACAGTGGTTTTAGAGTTTGTTGCTTGGTGAAAACTGTGTAGCTTTGTGCTCTGGGTGGATTTGGCTTCATCTTCTCTGTGGACAGCTTTCTACTGCCTCTGTCAGAGGCAAGAGTGGGAAGGGCCTTTCTGGAAAAATACTTCAAGGCAGCTGTGTGTGTTTTGCCCACAGGGTCTGCGTCTCTGGGTGGAAGCAGCAGAGGCGGGTGTCGTTGTTGTCTCCTTTGGAATTGGGATCCGAGCTCTTCCAAGCGATTTGGTGGAGAAGATGGCTGGTGCATTTGCTCGCCTCCCGCAAAGGGTGGTGTGGAGGTGAAAAGGGAATGGGGTTCATTTTCACTTGAGTTGGATGAAAAACAATGTTGAGGGGTGATACATGTCAAATCACAGAGTCTGCTTTCTGTTTCTTGATGTGATTGAATTTACTATTGTTCTCTGTGTTTCTCCTTTTTTCCCTTCCTCTGTCTCCTCCCACAGATATTTTGGTCAGAAGCCAAGAAACCTGGGTGAGAATACGCTGATGATGGGGTGGCTGCCCCAGAATGACCTGCTAGGTAAGGCTGGGTTCTGTGTATGTGTGTGCCACTAGCAACACCCCTGGAGTTTAGCCCAAACCACAGCAAAGGCACATAAGGATAGCAGCACCTGTGTGGATCTGTCTGTTGCTTCTTGAGTGTCTGATCTGTACAAAACATGACCCTCACCTAACACCTGCTTGAAGCTGCTTGGCTCCTATTTTGCTTCTCCTCCACGCTCTACTCAGCAATTCTAGGCTGCAAAAAGCCAGATGTATTCCCAAAGAAATCCTCTCTGCTTAGCATGCCTGTTTTTCCCTAAACATACATCAACATTGTGTGTTGAGGAACCCCTGGTAGTCCTGTTGCAACATGGGAGGCATTGACTTGCTACTCTTCCTTTACTTGCAGGCCATCCCAATGTGAAAGCTTTTGTCAGCCACTGTGGGATGAATGGTATATTTGAGGCAATTTATCATGGTGTGCCAGTGGTGGGATTTCCTTTCTATGGGGACCAGTTTGACATCATGACCAGAGTGCAGGCGAAGGGCATGGGTATCCTCATGGACTGGAGCAGAGTAAAAGAAGAGGCGCTTTACCAGGCTGTCATTACCGTCATCTCTGACCCCAGGTGAGGCATCTGGAAGCATCAAGCTCTTCCTTAGTGCAGACAGTGTGGTGGGACCAGTGTGTCTTTGTGTTGACCCCTA
This sequence comes from Emberiza elegans, assembly GCA_024865655.1. Classification (NCBI taxonomy): domain Eukaryota; kingdom Metazoa; phylum Chordata; class Aves; order Passeriformes; family Fringillidae; genus Emberiza; species Emberiza elegans. The sequence continues at coordinate 19,837,678 of JALJVW010000241.1, read as the reverse complement.
CACCACCTGTGGTGGCTTCTGTACCAAGCACAGTTGCAAGCATTGCTCAGATGACCAGATGTATCAGTGCCTCAAAATCCTTAGATGCAGTACAGGAGATACTCCAGCATTTGCTGCTAACGAGTGTGATCTAGTCCTGTCTGACTGTAATGCTCTTAGAAAGTTTTCTGAGCTACTTGGGAACAGACCTCTTAATGCCACCCTGTCATCAGAGAGAGTGAGATCACAGTCTCCCATTGGGACCTCCCTGAACTTGTCCAAAAAAACTTTCTGTAGAAACAGAGAGGGAACTGCAGGTCATGCTCCATCTGCTCCTTCTGTCAGTCATATACTCTGCTTTTTCCTAGAACTGAAGCAGGAACAGAAAAGTGACACAGGGCTCTTGTTTTCTAATGGGACATGTACAACTGCTGATTTTTGAAATGCTCTCTGAGAGCTTGATTTTGAAAATATTTTGTATTTCTTACCTATTAAGAGGTGTTGCAATTTGGTACCTAGAAGGGTTTGGCCACTCATCAAGTATATAACTTTTGCTTGATGCTGGGTGAGGTCTTAGGTCTTTCGCCTTCAGAAAGTACCATTCACATGAACTCACTGAACAGGTACTTGCAAGCCAAACAGTCAGTGCTATTAACAAAACACAAAGAAAAATCCACTCTGGCTTGTGCCTTTCATAGTGGCTTTCAGAAGAAGAATGGAAGAAATATGCCCCTCTCCCAAGATATTATTTAGGACTTGAAAGCATCACTGGATATCTCAGGCCGCTTCTCAGTATGAAGTTTCAGTTGAAAGGTAAATGTCTTGTCATCTTCCCTTGCAGCTACAGAAAAGCAGCCCAGCACATCTCAGCCCTGCACCTGGACAGACCAATGCACGCTCTCAACAGGACAGTGTATTGGCTGGAGTACATCCGTTCGGCACAACGGGGCACCCTTCCTTCGCCCGGCTGTCTACGACCTTTCCTTCTATGAGTACTTCTGCCTGGACATACTGGCTCTTCTCTTGCTGTGTCTGGCTGCTATTGGATTTGTTCTCTACAAATCTGTGCTGTGGTGCAGAAGCAAAGGGGCCAGCCCTGTGTATCAGAATGGCAATTGCATGAAAGGCCACTTCACAGATGAGAAAAAACTGCAGTAGTGGCCGATGTGTTCCAGGGCATATCCCATCACTGTGAAATGAACTGCTGCTGTGCCAAGAAATGTATGGCATGCAGGCATGGAGAGAGGTGAAAGATCTGCAGGTCTGGATGAGAAGAGAGTGGGGAGGGAGGAGTATTGCAAAGGCCTGTGTCTACACCTCTGTGTACAGCACCTGTGGGCGGGGGGGTGAATTCAGGTGTGGGTGGGAGCACTTGGCCAGGATGCTGGGAATGGGGCATGGGTAGGTAGACTTCCAGGGAGGAGTGCAGGTTGTTCCCTTTGTATTGCACATTGGTTTAGATACTGGTGTTGCTCTTCTGGCTTTTTGGATCATGGAGGCTCTGGAGATAGGAACAGCATTTCATATGCTGCAGACACCATTTCTCCTCTGCCTTGTTACTGAGAGCCCCAGTAGTCAGAATACCTTTATGTGCAGATGAGAACTGAAGCAGAGCTGTGGACAAGAAAGGGCACTGAAAGTATCATTTATAAGAGAGAAAAATTGGTCTGTTTTAAGTTCTGTGGCTAAATATTGTTCTTCCTACTTCAGTCAACACTCTGCAATCCCGTTTGTGTTTGAGCTAAATTATTATTTTTTAAAATAAAGTTATATTCCTTCTCCTGTGTGGCAGTTCTCTGGTCTTGGTTTAATGCGAATCTGTGGTTCTTATAACAGGAAGTTGTTCAAGAAAGATGAAAGTGATTTTTCCTTCTCATTACTGCTGCTATGGTCTCCACATACCTCCATGAGCAATTTTTTAGTCTTTCTGCAGGCTTTCATGCAGTGCCTTCTCTCCTCTGTCTTCATGTGGCACACACCCATTCCCATAGCACCTCCAAGCCTGTGATGAAAGAAATCTGGAACAGATGGCTGCTGGTCCTGGCACTTGCAATAGCTCAGAGAGTTGGTCATAGCAATAGCCCCTACACCACATTTATAGAAGCAGCAGGCTCTCCTCATTTCAATGTGAACAGACAGTATTGTTACCCTACAGGCCATGGTATGGAGTGATACCTAATGTGTTTTTACTCACCCTGGACTCTAAGGGAAACCTAACTGGGGTGCAGTTGCACAACCTGCCCACAGTGTTGTCCAATGTGCCCACTGCCAGTGGCCCACACTGAGGATCAAGAGCTCTGCTCCCTGCTCCCACTGGGGCCACTGCAGTGCTCCCAGGAGCTGGAGAGTAACCTCACTGCCACAGCTGCCCTCACTGGTGGTTCTAGCCTCTGCTCTTGCTTGCTGTTCCATGTGGGGTTTTTCCCAGAAAAGAGATGTGGTTTTACTGCAGCCTGTGAAACAATAGTTTGGCTGGGCTCCTGGGCTGCTCTAGGTTGGAATAGTGCCTGGCTCTGACTTGGGAGGTCTTCTGAGGCCAGGGGGTGCTGTCTTCCCTCCCTAACCCTCAGCTTGCAGAGGGGCTAAGATGAAGGCAACTTTGGATGACCTATCAACCATGCTCTGTAGCAGCCCTTTGTGGCTTCATTCCCTCTGAGCTGAGGATGTGGAGCCTTAGCCCGTAATGGCAGGAAGAGAGAGGTCAGAGCAAAGTGCTGATAGATATTAGGGGGAAAGTGTGCACTGTAGATTAGTAATAAGAACACTGTCTGCCTGGCACCTTTCTGTCAGCAAGATGAAATTAGGAGGTTGATGGGATTTGGGATTTATTTTTAGATAAAAAAGAGATATTGCCACAAATTTTCAGCATTCCTGCCTGTTTCCAGTTGAACTATGGTGACCTTGTTGTCATCTCCTAGCAGATGAGTTTGGACAAGGGGGTGGAGGTGGGGCATTTTTTCATCTCTGAGGTGGAAGGAGATCATTACTGCTGCCTACGTGAGAGTTTGGATGTTTAGATCAGGCTGAACACAGCAAGAGAGCTGGCAAGCTTGTGGCTTGGTGACAATGTTGGATTGTTTTGAACTTGAAGAAGAGGGAGAAGACAAACACACCATGTTTGCAAACTGGAGGCACCATGGCCTGATGAGGACAGAGACCTGCAAGTTGCTTTGTTTGCAAGCAGAAGAGCAGACAGAAGTATTTGAGACCCAAGAGTCTGTGTGGACTTACAAAAATGTGAATCCATTTTCCTATGCTTCCTCCTTGCTATTCACAATTTCAGAAAGAAGCTCAAGCAAGCACCACATGCATCACTAGCATATTGTCCCCTATCAGATATGCTCTTAACTTCTTGAACTTCTTATGGCTGCTTTCATTCCCAAAGGTATTGCAGAGTTAGGAGGCATTTCTATCCAGGGAGTCAAGGTATATATAGTCTGTTTAAAAATGATTCCACAACTTGGTGGCAACTATTTCTAATGGAGTAAAGCATTAAGCTGCCCAGGGACCTTGTAAGAAGTGGACATTCAAAAAGGACCCCTGAAGTAAAGAGTCTTCCCAAGAAAAAGCTGTGTACTGGCTTAGAAACTGTCAGGAGCCATTTTGTAAGTTATAAGGTAATTTTATATAAGTATTTAAATAGACTCATTAAAGATGAAGGCTACACTAGCTTTTCCAGCTTTATTTGTGTCCTCTGTAAATCTTTTCGTAATAGACACATAGCTTTCTCTCTTTACTCTTCTCCTTTCTCTCTTTTCTCCTTGTTATTCTTTCAGTATTGAATACAGAAGAAAAGTATGACAAGGGCTCAAGCTAGTTATTAAGTTAAATGAGGAATAATGACTAGCCGGTCACACAAATTAAAAGCCATGGTGGGGGAAGGGATGTAGGTGAGCTTTATCCTTCATGCAGCTCTGCCTGCAGCTTGGTGCCTGATCCCTGGGCACGGTGCCTGCAGTTACTAAATGCCCTCCCTGTCATAGGTACTGAGACAGGCATGCAGGGCTGTGGTGTAACTTGGGAAATGAAAAAAATTGAAACGGTGGTTTATGAAGCAGCAAGCAGGGAGCAAGCTCTTTTTTCGCCTTTTTTTTCTCTCTCTCTTTCCCCTCGAGGAAAAGTAGGACATGAGTCAATACCTTCCCGAAGACTGAAGAAGCCTCACCCAAGAGCTGCAACCCCAGCTGAGCTGCGCACAGGGCAAAGCTGCCTCCTGCCCCTGTGCCTTGCTGCCGGCAGGGCAGGGGCACCCTGAGCAGGATCCCGCAGCTGCCGCAGGGTGCAGCAGCACCCCCAGTCTCGCTGCTGAGTGCGATCTCCATGCAAGGGCCCCGAGTGCGGCGGGAGGTGTTCGGGGCACGCTTGAGCCAGCTTTTCAGGTTCACCCGGCCCCACAGCTCCTCACCAAACTTCTCTGCGTGAGGCCCTGTGATTGGGAGCCGTCCTGGCTTGGAAACACCCTTGGTTTGCAAATGAATGTGTGTTCCAGGTGATGTCTGTGCAGCTGTGCCCAAACCCTGGGCTGGGGGCAGCTCCCCTGCCGAGAGCAGCTCCTTGTGGGGGATAGGGAGGGGGTGAAGCCACTCGCTGGCATGGCTCCTGTTACGGCCCTCCTCCCCAGCCCAGTGCCCGCAGCTGCAGCACTGCTGGAGCACACACTGCCTCGGGGGCTGCTCCCCTGAAGGACTTTGCAACCAGCTCATAAACTACTGCTGCTCCAGCCCAGTGCTGGCTTCGGAAGGGTCCCCGCACATCCTGGCAGCATCTCCATGGGAGAATCTGACCGTGGGCTGTCACAGCCACATCAATTCCTTATCTGGTTTTTCCTGCCTAGTAAGGTGGAGGCACCAAACTGTGCCAACAGAATTGGGCTAATAAAGAGGAGCTGTCTCCCTCTGCAGGTGAGTGTGAAATCGCTCCATTTGGCAGTGGAAAGACTAGAGAAGACGATGATTTTTACTTACCCACCGTTTAATGGCACTAATCAAAGAGCACTTCTGTGGCAGGAACCCCTTCCCTTGGCCTGTGCATGGCTCAGTCCCAGCCTCTCATCTCTGCCCGTGGGTATCTCCCTCATGGCCCCTATGCACCTCTCTGATGCTCTTGAAAGTGCAGGCAATGCTTTTCTCTGATGCTTCCAGGTTACAAATATTTCCCACAGAGGAAGGCAAGGAGCCAAGTTCTGTGAGTCCCCAGAGCCCAGCCATGGCCATTTGCCATTCAGAGCACTGTTGGAGCAAGCTAGTCCCTCTGTCCCCATCAGGGCATCCTTAGGGCTGTGTCATGGCAAATGGAACTGCACAGCAAGTCCTGAAGGCAGTGCAATGGAAAGCAGCTTTCTCCCAGGCACTCAGGTGAGGCATGATCTCAAAAACCAGAAACGCCCATGGTCACTCCCAAGCTGTGCTTTTAGAAGGGCTTCCCAAATCCTTGCAAACACCAAGGAGAGATTACACACCAGCCAGGAGCTGGGCACTATGCCTTCCAGGACAGCTGAGGGCAGCCAATTGCACCAAACAGCTTTTCTGTATTTCAGGATACAGAAAGCTCCTCTGTTCTCTCTCAGCCTCTTCCCTCTTTCTCAGGAACTGCTGCTAAGGTGCTTCTCCCTCTCCAGCTGAGCTTATTTACCTCCATCAGGACCACTCTACCTGCTGCAATAAAAGACTCAGGGTGGGACACAGCTGAGACCAGTTATTTTTCAGGGTCTTACATCTTCTCTCTGTGATGTCCACAGTAGGAACGGCTGTGTAGTAATGTTTTTAAGGAAAACTTTTCAATTATTATTTGGTAAAATATCTGTGCTAGTGCTATAGTAGTGATGCTGTTGACCAACCTAATCCTGTCTCCTTTGAATTCAGTTATAAGAGTTTCTATAAGGGGAGTTCTTCCAAGATCAAACCATGTCCTGATGTAAAACTCAGCTATTTTAGTAAAAAGCTCTTTCATTAAAGAGCTTTGCAGAGTTGAGTTTTCTTCTGTTATTAGCAATCCTGGAAAACCAGCGGGATCCTGCTTGATTGTGAAGAGGTAAGTGTGGTTATAGTGATATGCAGAACCTGTAGTTCAAGGGACGTTGGTTTTGAGAAATACAAGATAACAAAGAAGGTTGGAGGAGTTATTGAAAACATAATGGTATGGTTCACAAGGGCAATGGCAGCTGCACTTAGCTAATGTCTGCTTTTAGAAAAGTACATCAATAAACAGAAAAATAATATCCAAAGCATTCTTGAAAACAACACAGATTAGCCTCTGTATCTTGCTGGGGAAAAAAGAAAAAACCCCACAACATTACATATTCTGCAAATGTTAAACCCCATATTATAATGCAAACAGAGTTCAGCAGATGCTTTGGATGGAGCTGAACCTCAGTGGCCTTCCTGCAAGCTTTGGGAAAGGTCATCTGTCAGTTCAGGCAGTAGTAATGCTGGATTTTGGGCCCTAGGCAGGGAAGTGTTAAAGGCTATGCCCTGAATCACCAATTATCTATACGGACTGCCATTAAGAATAGTCTTTTTAAAAGCTAAACTAATTGAGAAGGAAAGTTGAATGGCTAATTTTCATTAAAACTAAACAGGTAAGAAGCTGAGGTTCTTGGCAAGGACAAAAAGACAAAACTGGTAAAAGTTGATGTTAAAAGCCTTGCCTGTAGTTTGGGTTACAAAGTGGGGAGGAGCTGAAGAAACAGCTGCAGGCCTTTCAGGCAGTATGGAGACACCTTTGGCATTTGGGGGTTTGGATTTCATCCCATCCACCTTCTGTCAGGACTGCCCAGCAGCAAAAGAAGTGAGCACATGTACTGCAAGAAGAGGCTGGGTCTGATCAGGGAAGTTGCATTACAGTAAGTTTTGTAATAAATCGGTTGGAAAAAACTCAAATGCCGAAAAGAGGCTTGAAGACTCTTCTCCTTGCAGGTCATACCTTGCTAACCAAGGAGCCCTCTAACTGTATCAGTTCAGAGCTGGGTAGAGGAGTGTGGGTTCTCATTATCAGGACTTTCCAAAGGTGTTTCAAAAGGGGCTCTTCAAAAAGAGGCAAGTAACTGGTGGTGGCAATCCAAACTTTGCTGGGGATCAAATTAGTCTTGAAGCAGAACCAAGTAGAATGAATGCTGATTAGTTTAGTGTTGTTAAAAGGCAGAAATAAGCACTTTCTGCAGGAACAGCGTTTTAGTCCCACTTCTGTAGGCAGGGCATTCTACAAAGCAAAGTGCTGAGCTTTGGTTTTGTGGTCTCAGTGTCATCTGGGATTGGCAAGTTTACCTGGACTCTGCAGTCTTGATAGACTTCAACCAGAGGAAAGACATGATGTTTTGTGCATGTCTGGTGTTGGTGTAACTTCTGCTAACTATGACAGCAGATGATTCAACTGGGGACCAGAGCACAAGAATGATTAAGTGGAGAGGGGCCAATGTAAAGCCATTGGCAAAGTCTGGCTGTGAATGACCCTAGGGCAATTTTGCTTATTTTAGCAAAGCAGAAGGTGCTTTGTGTTTTTGAGAATGCAATGTGGAGAGCTCTTACACACTGTGATCAGTGTAGGTAACAGCTCAATTCAATAATGCTGTTATTGTACTGTGGTTTATTTTACTCTGATTTAAGGCACAGGACCAGTTCTGGTTGAGAAATACCGAAAGTTTGTACAAAGTCTTTCTTCAATGAACACTTCAGAAAACACACATAGGTATGTGCATGAATGCTTATATGTGTTTTTAAACTCTGCCTGAGCTTTGAGACTTCTGTGGTAAAGGCATAGCTGATTCAGTTGTTCAAGGGACACCTTTGATATAATCAGAAGTCACCCAATGGGATTTTTGTACATGCATTGGTTCAAGAACTTGTTAGTTAAACTAGTCTCTGCCTCTAAATTTTCAATTGTGAAAACAGACACTGATGAATGAAATTAGCATATTATCTGCTAATCTCAGGTTCTCTGGATTCTGTGTATGTATCCAACTATTGTTTTCCAAACAAAGCTTAAAGACATAACTCCAGGCAAAAGCCCAGCTGCCCACTCAAAGTACCTGTTTTAATCCATGTTTCCAAACACCAGTGGGCCTACTTACAGGCTTTAGAGAGCAAAAGGGTTTGTAAATGATAGGGTTTTGACAAAAGAGCTGCTTAGAGGTGATTTGCATCATGGATGGATTGGGATGTTTTACATGGGATTTGTAACCCTTAGTTTAGAGTTGATAGCATTCTCATGAAGGGTCACTGCAGATTATGACATCTTTGGGTTAATAGCTCCTGATGTCACTACCATTTTGTTTACCCCTTAGGATGTTTAACCCTTAGGCTCTTTGTTATTTATTTGAAGATCTTTCAAAGTGGTTAGAGCAACTAGATCAGAGAGCAAGAAATAACTTGGCTGCTAGTAAGGACTCCAAGTGGTCCCTTCTGAGAGGTCTCATATTCCCATTCAGTGCATCTGCTTTGGGGTTTTTTCATGCTTGGAAAACACTGTCTTACATGGCAGAGCGAAGGCAGACACATCTAGTGTGCTCCCCAGGAGGCAGCTTTAAAAGTATGTATGTATGCATGCATGCATGAAGGGACACTACTTTGTCTTGCTCTATGCAAAATTGTTCTCAAATGCCCAAATTTCTTGATCATCACACATCCTAGAGAAGAACCATGCCCAAACACTGTACAGTGAAGGTTTGATACAGATATAAGGGCTGCTGATTATGGATGTATCTTGCCAGGGCAGAAAGAAGAGATGCTATTGCTGAGCTGTGTATGGCCTCTAGTCAAACATCATGCAGGAAGCTGCAAGGTAGGATTGTTTCCTCTGATACTGTTCAGTTGTTAAACCCCAAATTATTTGTACCAGCCTGCTTGGGTGACTCTTGCAAGGCAATGAAGCTCATCTGAGGCTGGGGAAGTGGAAGGAGGACACATGGACTGCTTGCAAAGAGCAGGGGATCCTCTCTTCACCCTGGGCCTGAGGGCATGTTTCTCCAGGAGAGGACAGCTAACACCTCCAGAGAGTGAGGGAGAAGCACAGCAAACCTCCTGCCTGCTCTTGCTTTTGGGTCTCTGTTCAGGAGGTGGTGCCTCCCTGCACTTTTGCAGTGTTTGCTCCTCTCTAATGGCCAAAGATCCGAGAACCCCTTGGTGGAGACCTTGGTGTCACAGGCCTTGGTGGCTGGTGCCAGAGGGTGCCCTGTGCTGGCAGACCAGTGAGGCATTGAGCCTCAGGTCCAGGCATGCTCACCATTACCCGGCACTGGGATGGGGTCTCCCACAGCTTCTCCCGCAGCTCTGATTGCTGGTGTTTATCCCTGTATTCCCTTACATCTCCAAAGGAATGCACCTGTGCCATGGTGGCTGAGAGAAAGGATTATAGCTAAACTTAACAAAGCAAGGCAGTGAAGGCAAATTGGTAAATCTGCACAGGTCTTAGTCCTCCCTAAGTCAGTGTCTCCTGCCTACCTCCTGACAGAAGCTCTTTGACACTTGCACTGCAACTCTTCCCTCTCCTTGGAATAAGTGATGCTGACTGCCTGGGTTTTACCCAAGCCAGCTATTAATAATCTTCTGCAGATTGGTTGTTATGAAGTCTCAATCTATGCAAAAATATGTGTATTCGTGTGCTTGCAGCTTTGGTTTTCAAATAGCAATGCTATTTATTGTGCTGCATTACTTGCTGTTGCCCTTTCTAAACAAAAGCTTTTCAGAGCTACCCACATATGAAGTGTGAGAAAATGTAAATAATCTCATTTTGTATCAGCTTTTGTACTAGGGGTTATCATAGAATGGTTTGGTTTGGAAGGGACCCAAACATCGTCCAGTCCTAACCCCCCTGAAATGAGTAGGTACATCTTTAACTAAATCAGCTTGCAGAGAGCTCCATTTAGCCTTCAATGTTTTGAGAGACAGGACATCTACCATCTCTCTGGACAATTTGTTCCACTGTTTTACCACTTGTGTGGGCATAAGTTTTGTGTTAGCTGAGTATAAGCCTAACAGCTCAGGGTAACTCCCCCAGCACTTTATGTCAAGCTCTTTGTTGCAATATGTGTTAAAACTAGGCTGCTTTCCAAAGTTAGGGAATCAATCAGGAGAGAATGCTTGTTTCCTTATCCTTACCATTTCTTCTTACCTATAAAACCTAATTAAAACAAACTTTGATACATGTAAAATCATGCTTTACCTGCCATGCCACTTCCGTTGGTGTTAAAGGAGTTAAAAATACTTTGATCAAGAACACAAAGATTGTTCTCTGTTTTCATAGTGTGGTCAGTCTGGTGAAAAAGCTGCCCTGGGAGGGCCCATATATGAAGTCATATTCTCTGCACTCAAGAGGGTTGTATGGAATCAGGTCATTATCCTAAGCTTTGATGAAAGTTTGCAGTGCTTGTGCAAGGAGATTCCTCCATGGCTTTCACTGCTCTGATGTGTAAATCACAAGTAACAATCACAGACAGTACAACAAACTGATTTGGAGGTGGTTATGTGCAATAGCCTTGTCTTCTGGGCAAAAAAAAACCCTCTTTGTCCTCTGCACTGGTGAGGCAGTGCAAGTCAGACCAGTAAGGCTCAGCCTGGGTGAGGCTGACTCTGTGTGTACTCTTGTCCTGCAGAACGTCAGGGGTCTCATACTTAAGGGCAATCTGAACTGGCCTATTATGCCTGGAACTAATGTTGTTTTTTTTTCATCAACAACTCTGCCTCCCTGTTTCCCTGTCCCCACCTGTGTGGATCAAGCAGGTAGTTGGTGGCAGTACAGTGTCAGACAGCTAGCCAACAGGCACTGGAAGACTGGTGGCCACGTTGCCTCTGGCCCATGCAGTTATAATGTTTTGCCCCATTCTAGTTATTGCAGCTGCTCTCTTGACTCCTGCCACTGTGTTTAAGTCCTACAGACTTCTCTGTGTCATCTTTTTTTGTGTCACTTGCTATGGAAGTGGTTAATCTGTGAGGCTAGGGAGCTGTAAATTCTTGCTGTCCTTTATCCTTCCTAAAGTTTTGGGTTCATTAATTTATAGTATTCTTAGAAAAGAGATTATGCACTCTTTCTTTCTAGAAACCACTTCCTGCACCTTGGATTGTACCAGGATTTGGCATTTGTTACTCATTCTGAATGGTGCCTGCAGTCTTTCACAAATATCTTCATTTTCTCAAGTCTTGACAGGAGGCAAATGTGCTATCTACCACTAAAGGAGTCTATTTGTTGTTTACTGTTCTGTTACAGGAAATTCATTTTAATATTTGGGATACAAAATGAGATATTTTTGCAAAAATCCATTTTCTTATACTCTCGACCACAGGGCAAATAAGATGTAGGTGATGCTCAGTCACCACATCAGGAACTAGTTCTCTCTCTACATGTATTTTGGTGAAAAAGTGAATCTTTACCAGAAAACAAAAACTCTTTTTGAAAATAGCAATTTAATCTTTAAGCAAGAATTTAATCTATTTGGGTCTACCTCAAAGAAGAATTATTTCTGGAATGCTGTAGAAACAGTCTAATGGGACCCACCTCTCCATAAGGATCCACAATGTTATTTCATGGTCCTCATAAAATTGTTATTTCTCTTTGAGGTCCTACCTAGCCATTTTGGGGTCAGAATAAAGGCATGGAGGCTTCTGTTCCATAGGGTCTCTGTCTCCTTCCCGCTCAGACAGAGGACAGAAGAATGAAGTGCTCCCCTCCCATTGAATCAGGACTGCAGCCCTGATGTTCCTGCTCTGTGTGAAGTGTTGCTGGGGCTCCACTTCCTCACCTGCAGTGGCTGAGCTCTGTGCATTTCACTGTGATGTGTGAAAATAAGCTCATCTGTTTATCTACATGCTGCTATGATGTCTATATTGCATGTCAGCTGCTAAAGCCTTCTGAGTCCAGCAGTGTTTCTGAGCAGTGCCAGTGACCAGGCACTGGGCTTGGCAGCTCTCTGTGTGCTAATCCACCCAGATCCAGCAAGGCAGACAGATGTATTGACAGCAGGGAGAAAAGAGGATAACAAGGATGTCACAACTGCATCTGGATTGTGCAGGTGAGCTTTCAGTCTGTGACAAAGCTTGCTTTATTAAGCAAGAAATGTGTGCCAGAGGATGCTGAGAGCCTCATCCCTGCTATCTGCTTCTGTTCTTTACATGTGTTGCTCTTGTTCCCATCTGCCAAGGTGACACTTGGGGAGGGCTGCCAGCTGCCTGCTCAGATGGTACCAAAGAGCTGTAGTGTCATGAGCTCCCCCTGTAACTGTACATGCCACCACCTAAGGGATGGATGGACAGACCTGCCCTAGGAGAGGCATTGTTCTTGTTCATGTGGCATGAAACAGTTTCAAAATTAAAACTTAACTGAACCTAAAACTAGATTAGGAATAGGAAATTATGTCAATATCAAGATGTTTTCTACTCAGCTAATCCAACTCATCCTTCAGGTATTTAAAGGTATTTTCTCTTCTCATATGGTGTCTTACATAAAGGAGGCCTTGTTTAATGGTTTCTAAAGCATAAGTCAAAAAAGCAGGTGTTTTGTACTTGTAGTGCCTCAAACAGCTAACAACTGTACTCCATCTAAGAACAGTGAATCCACAGACAATATGCAGGCAAAGAAGTCAGCAACACTGAAACCATTGTCAAGAGCATGGAGGGGGATAAATGTATAAGGTTCCCAACATGGCTTTGCTGCTGAATAATGAGACTGAATGTTGACTGGTATGCATTAGAAGTGCAAAAAGTTTGTCTTACTGTGCTGTCTCTTCTCTGCTCTTACCCTTGGCTTTATTGGTGGTTGTACTGGTTCTTGTGGTGTGGAGAAGCCCTTGCAACAGATGAAAGTTTCCTCCAGCATGTACCCAAATATTCTGCCTGGTGATGCTACTGCCCAAAGTAGGTGATGAAAGATGAAAGACAAGTGACCCAGGAATGGAGACTGCACAATCCCTGACCTGCAGTCCTCTAGAAGGGGAAGGACATCCTTGGTGCTGGAAACACTAAGGTGAGAGCTGTACAAGGCACAGTGGAAGCTTACGCTATGTACAGAGTGTTTTAGAGGAAACACTCTGTGGGGTATGGTACTCTGTGGGGTATGGTAAAACCACTTCTGCTGACACGTGCCAGCTGAACTTTCCACAGATACATGCAAGTGCTCTGCAAAATGGAGAGTGTAAGTCAGGGGTGGTGCAAAAATTGCCAAGGGATTTTAATTCCTACACGTCAAATTCTTTCCCAATTTTCTCACACTACTGCATTGTCAAATACAGAGAAAATTGTGGATGCCCAATCGCTAGAAGAGTTCAAGGCCTGGCTGGATAAGGCTTTGTGCAGCTTGGTGTGGTGAAAGATGTCCCTCCCTGTGACAAAGGGGCTGGAATTTGATATCTTTAAGGTCCCTTTGAAACCAAAGCATTCTACAATCCTATGAAATGTTTCACCTAAGCAAATGTTCCCCTGTTTGAAAAGGCAGCAGTTAAGCAGATGACTTGTGCACAGGCACAGTGATGCCTGCATGAAGCAAACCCCTTCCAAGTCTGTGAGCTTTGCAGGGTGTGGATGTTGCACCTGTGTAAAGACATGACACTTGGGAGAGACACCAAGATGAGTGACCAGAGGGTGCAATGAGACATGCTGCATTCAGGGGATTTTGACTGTGCTAGAGCCATTTTCAGCTGCAGGAACTTCAGTAGGAGATTACCCAGAACCCATCTAGTTTCCAGCAGCAGCCAGATACTTCAGTCAATGGTGAAGAAGGCACAACAGCTAACCGCAGTCAGGGTAATGGAACTTCTGCCGGCTGCTGGTGACAGTGTTGGAATCACCTTGCCCATTTGCTGAAGAATGAGTCGGGCTGGATGGGGAACTGGAGGACCTCCCGCTCAGCCTGACTGGGCGACCAGAGCCTCCTCCTTCCTACTCAGCCCAAGGAGTGGGAGGCTCCGGTTCTCCGTCGGACCGGGCGGCTCCCAGTCCCGCCTCCCGCCGCGGTGTGATGTTGGGGCGGAGCGCATTCCCGGGACTATATCCACCGTGAGGCGTGCGGGAGTGACTCGTTTCGGGTCGCTCCCGGAGATGCTGAATATGGAAGCGAACATTGACCCGTCGGAGTTGCAGCCACTGGGGGAGTATGACTTCGAGAAGAACTTTAATCACCGGGCAGCCAGGAAATGGATGGAGGAGAATTGGTGAGAGGACAGGAGGTTGCTGACCTGGTGCATTCCAGACCCTGGGTAGCCTTATCGGGTCCTGCTGCTTTTAACAGAACAAGTGTGAGGCTCTTCAGTTCCGAGGAGGAGAAGACTGGGGGTCTCTGGTTGCATACCTGAGGCTGTGGAGGATGGGGTGCAGCAGTCGATGTAGCAGAGCAAACAGTGGTGCAGGTGGGGCTGCAGCTTGTAGGGAGATGGTGGTGTGGCAAGAGGGCAAAAAGCACCCACGGATGGCCACTGCAGCCCTTGCACTGGTTAATAGCGTACTCAGCCCTGCTATGCTGCGCTAAAGCCTTGGAATGTGTGGGATATAACACAAGGCACTTGAGGCTCCAACTTACATGAAATTGGCCTTTTTAGACATCCCGTGCAGACATCCTCTGCCTGTAGAGTCTCACGTGTAAAGGGATAAGATGCATTGATGTGTTTGCTTTGGATCCTGCTCACAGGCTATCAGAACCTGCCTCATCCCACCAAGGTCTTGTGGAAATCTCCATTATGTAACAGTTCATTTTCTTTTGAGCAGTCCCCAGGGTTCTTGCTTGCTCGCTGTCAGGGCAGGCTTTCTTGTGACCAAACCCAACTTTAACATGAGAATGGGAGAACTTTTGTTTCTTGATGAGAGTACTTTGCTGGGGCTACAGAAATCTGGCAAAAAATGGATAAGTTTGGGTCTTTTTCTGACTGTTCCCTCTTCTCTACTTGCAGGCAAAAGTCTTTAATTTTTTCTGTTATTTATTTGATCCTGATCTTTGGAATCCAACATTTCATGAAGGAACGGAGGCCCTTCAAACTGCGTGGACCACTGATCCTGTGGTCCTTAAGCCTGTCTTTGTTCAGGTAAGAGCCTTTGTTAAATCTGGAGACAGCTGTAGACCCTTCCCCAGAACTGGATTAATGGAAAGTTCTGGTTTTCCACTACATCTCTAGGGAAATACATAAAATTTTTCCTCTTGAAGGCATTTTCCAACTAGGGGAGTGACCTGCTTATACAAGTCATTTATTTCTCACCAAAAATACTTCAGCAAGAATGAGTTGCAAAAGGATCTCTGGGGAGAGTGCTTGAAAATCATTAGAGGGTAGATTTGAACATGAAGCCTGCAAGAGCAGACATCTTCCCTCACTCAAAGGGTGTCTGCCAGCTGACAGTTTGATTTGAGGTCTAATTCTCTTTAAAATTTAGGTTTCTTTCTCTTCCCCTGTCTACCCCCCCTGCTCCCCCATTTCTTTAATCCTGTTGTATAGGAGGTGGGAAAAATTCTGCTGCACTCACAGAAGCACAAAAGATTAAACTAAAATGTGCTTTCAAACTGTCCAGTCTTATTGAATAGGTTTCCTGCAGTGGCCATGAAAATGTTTCGGCCCATGCTCTGTATTTAAACTAGCATATGTCAATTTTAGAAAATTCCCCTCATTTCCACAACTTTCTCTGTCTGTTTGGTGGGACAGAGAATAACTCAACTACTGCCTCTGTAACTCCAATTGGCTTTGACAAGGTCAAAGGGACACTGGTTGTCCTCTGTCAGGGGATAGTATAGCAGCGGTCTGTAAAATCACAAGCTGTGGGAGAGGGGAGGTCAGGGGATAGCTGTTCATGGTGTCTGTTCAGAGACAAACTTGTGCTAATGAAATAGGTGGATAACAAGGAAAAAGTGGTATTTGTTCTCATAAGCTGTAGGAGTTGCCTGCCATAGGAGGTTATAAATGCTCCCTGTCCTCTGGGCCCATGTTGAAAGGCAGAACATCAGGAAAATTGTCCTCCATTTCTCATCAGGTGGGGCAGCTTTTGCTCAAGTGCCTCTGCAAGCAGTGGAAGCAGGGGGTGCTTCCCTGAGGGGAGCACTCTGTCATGCTGCTTTGTCTTGCAGGAATAGGTTTTAAATCCTGGCTAAAACTTGTTAGGAAGTCTAAGAAGGCAAAGGTTTGTTTAAATGTCTCTGAGATTGCCCTGAGCATTAAGATGGAGTCAACTAAATATCCATGGGTGCAGAGCTGTCAGAGGCTATGTTGAGGCCCTGGGCACAGTGTTCAGCTCTCCTCTGCTTTTCTTGCAGTCTCATTGCAGCCTGTCGGATCTGGAAGCAGATGGCCTTCCTCCTCCTTACCAAGGGATTTAAGCAATCAGTGTGTAGTCAATCTTTTTATGTCCACCCTGTTTCC
Source organism: Emberiza elegans (assembly GCA_024865655.1). NCBI lineage: Eukaryota > Metazoa > Chordata > Aves > Passeriformes > Fringillidae > Emberiza > Emberiza elegans. The sequence continues at coordinate 19,821,384 of JALJVW010000241.1, read as the reverse complement.
AAGCTTTGGATATATCTATTTGGTCTGAGCAAACTTATTGAAATGGGTGAGTTTGAAACTTCTCCTTATCCTGTGTGTTTATAATTGCTTTGCTTTTACAAGCAGATTTTCTTTTACAAGTCTCTGTCCAAATGTTACTTGGAGAAAAGGGTTGCTTGTTGCTTAGCCTTGCATGTGTCACTTGTTTTCTTGCTCCCTATTGCTCAACTCAGATGATATGCTTGCTCTCCATGGGGTTGCAGCTTGATGTTACTGTTTGAGTTTGATCCCCAGGCCAGTGCCTGGACTAGGCAATTCTGCACTGGAACAACCATGGCGAGGGGGCAGCAGACAGGCAGGGAGGGCTGGGCTTTCCACACAGCTTTCATAAAAAGAAGTAAAGAAGAGCCAGTTGGAAATGCAGTGCAGGTAGATCTGGGAAAGCAAGCCTGGAGCAAGGGCTCTTATACTCCAAATATGCCAGAAGATAGAGTGCCTAAATGGTCCTCTTCAATACAGATTATTTCAATGGGAACCTAGGCTTTGGTGGGATCAAACCACATAATGGCTTCAGCATTGAAGTTTGCTTGGTCTGTTTCATGTGAAAACTTGTGCGACTGCTGTGCTTTCACCTGACTAATGATATACCTGTTCCCCAACCCCAGGTGACACTCTGTTCATTGTTCTCCGGAAAAAGAAGCTCATCTTCCTGCACTGGTACCACCATGTTGGCACGATGATTTTAACCTGGTATGGCTATAAGACGATGACAGCTGGGGCAGGGTGGAATGCAGCCTTAAACCTCAGTATCCATTTTGTGATGTACTTGTACTACAGTGTGGCAGCCATGGGCATCCGGGTACCCCACTCCATCACCATGCTAATCACCACTTCACAGATTGTGCAGATTATAGGATATGTAATAATGAACATCTTTATCTTCTTCTGGAAGGATAATAAGCTCTGTCAATTTACCTGGCCACTGCTTCTCCTTTCATCGGGCTTGTATACCAGTTTATTGGCCCTCTTCTGCAACTTCTTCGTGAAAACTTACCTGAGTAACACCCAGAAATCAAAGCGGAATTAAAACCAAGGGATGGAAGAAGAGATCAGGATGGAAGTGGAGAGAGAGGGAGAGGAAAAGGGGAAACGTTTTGCTTCTGTCTGGAGCCTAAGTGCCTGATGGGATGGGTGTGATGGGGTTTAGGAAGAGATCACTGTGGGTAACAGCCTTCAGAGTAACTTGCATATTGGCCTTTGGTGTATCTGCCTTGCAGTGGGTGGCATGCCAGAGTGAGGTGCAGGTCATGGCAGGCTGGTAACAGGGGAAAGGGGAAGAGGCTGGGGTCTGGAAACCTCGGGGTTGTGGTTCTGCTTTTCCTTCTTTGCATCACTTGGGTTTGCCTTGTGCCTCACTTCCTTCCTGATAGAATCCTGCATGCACCAAGACACTCCTTGGAAAAAGGTAGGGAAATTCCTCTCAAAGCAGCACTGCCCTGTCCATGGTCTCCAGTTTTGGGGAAGAACAGAGCCCAAACCTGCTGCTACTCTGCAGGGAAGCCTTACTACACTGCTGGTGAAATGGAAAACTCCTGCTGGTTTTATAAGGTTATGTAGGGAAAGGATCTACCTGGGCTCTCTCTTCTCCTCTGTGATGCAAGGAACTGAATCCCATGAACTTTAATGGCTGTTACCTGTGATGTGCCTCTTGTACAATATTAACCCATCAATTTGACTTGACTAGCTGCTGCCTCAAACCCTAAAAGATGAGCAAGGTCCAGCTCTGTCCTGCAGTGGTCAGGCATTGCCAATGGTCCCAGCCCATGGCCAGTCTCATGGGCTGGGAACAGAAGGGTCCCAGAGTCAATTAATCTCTGGGTGCATCTGCCACTGGGTGATGTGTTAAAACAACGAATAAATACTGTCATGTATGGATTGATTGATTTCTTTGATGCCTTTTTCATACCTGACCTTTGTACGGAACTGTGAGAGGAATGCTGGCCTCCTCTATCTTGATACTGTGTCTTCCTGAGGGTTAGTGACGTGTCCAGCAGGCTGTCCCTCTGTGCTTACCCCTTCTGAAGTCATCAGCTGGTCATGCTGCCTGAGCACCTTTACCACCAGGGAGCTAGAAGTGAGAGAGAGATGATAAAAAATTCAGGCTATTGTTTTACCATCTGAAATGAGCATGTCACTGTGCTTCAAAAAGCCAAGGTGTGCCTCAGAGCCTGAGTCCAAGGGTCTGACCCTCTGGGTGGGTGTTGGCTCCTGCCTGGTGAATGAATTTTGGCCTCTCAAGCCAGTGGACTGGAAAGTTGCCCCATGGCAGTGGGCTGCACTTTCAATGCTGGGAGATGGCAACAGCCCTGCCCAGCCTTCCCTGACAAGGGCTCCTGCGCTGGACTTGGCAGCATGTTGGGTAGTGGTGTAACAGCACCTTCCCCAGCTGTGGGAAAGGCAGGAGCAGTCAGCTGAAGGGTTGGGGAATAGGAATAAACTGGCTTCCACATTTAGGTCTCTTTAGAGAGGGGATGGTGAACATATGGGAGTAATGGGGTGGCCTCTCTCCTGCAGAGAGCTGTTTGGGGCACTTTATCTAACAGCTGTGGTCCTGGTGAAGCAACTGCCAGCTCTCCTAACTTCTACGACTGCCCCAGGGATGCTCCCTCGGCTGTGTCTGGCATCTGTGCTAACACAAAGAATCACAGAATCATCAAGGTTGGAAGAGACCTTTAAGAACATAAATTCCAACCATCCATCCAGTACTACCCTGTAACCCCTAAACCACATCACCCAGCACCAGATCCTGATGCCTCTTAAACAGCTGTGAGGTGGTGACTCCACCACATTCTGGGCAACCTATTCCAGTGCTTAACAGTGAAAACCTTCTAATATCTAATCTGAGTCTCCCCTGTCCCAGCTCTAGGCCATTTTCTCTTGTCCTCTCTGTAGGCAGAGCAGAAGAGACCAGTCCCTAGTCTTCCCTGTACCCTCCCTTCAGGCAGTTGTAGAGAGTGATGAGGTTCCCCCTGGAGCCGGGAGTAGATGGAGCTCCAGGGGAGAGCCGGTGAAGCTGGGCTGGGAGCGAGGGGGGCGGTTTTACCCCGGGGGCTCTCTCGGTGTCACGGTGGTGGGGAGCTTTCCCCGGAGGCTGTGTCGGTGTCACGGCGCTGAGGCGGTTCCCTGGGGGCTGTGTCGGTGTCACGGCGCTGAGGAGGTTCCCCGGGGGCTGTGTCGGTGTCACGGCGCTGAGGAGGTTCCCCGGGGGCTGTGTCGGTGTCACGGCGCTGAGGAGGTTCCCCGGGGGCTGTGTCGGTGTCACGGCGCTGAGGAGGTTTCCCCGGGGCCTCTCTCGATCCCGGGGGCGGGAGCGCGGCTCGCCCTGCAGTCCGCCGCTAGGCGCCGCCGCCGCCCGCGCTGAGGGTGCCACCGGCCGGGTCGGGCCGGGCCCGCGCCGCAACGGCAGCGGGCCCTGGACGGGGCTGGGAGCGCGATTAGAGCCGCCCCTCACGGCTGTGGGCCGATCTGAGCCCAGCCCTCACACGTACGGCAGCGGGCCCTGGACGAGGCTGGGAGCGCGATTAGAGCCTCCCCTCACGGCTGTGGGCCGATCTGAGCCCAGCCCTCACACGTACGGCAGCGGGCCCTGGACGAGGCTGGGACCGCGATTAGAGCCGCCCCTCACGGCTGTGGGCCGATCTGAGCCCAGCCCTCGCACGCACAGCCGCGGCCGGAGGTGCGCGCCCGCCCCGCGCTCCGGGGCTCTATTGGCAGCACGCACCAAGCGGGAGGAGCGGGAACATCCTCCCCTGTGCGAGCGGGACACGAACCGCGGACGGTGCCGCGCTGCTCCTGGGCTGAGAGGAAGGACCGGCGGCAGCTGCTGAGGACACCCGGCGTCGGTGCGCGCTGTGTGAGCCTTCAGACACAGCTGCGGGGGAGCGGGGAGCACAGGCCGTGCTGGTGACGGGCGCTAAAGTCTGGCCTTGAGTAAGAAAAGTGCAAGCAAGACAGTATTTAGACAAACGGGATATTTTCAGACCATCTCGGTGTGGTGAACCTCGCACAAAGCTATCCCGGAATTAGTCATTGGTGTCTATGAGAATTCCCGCAGAATTTCCCCTCTTCAAAATGGGGGCTGGGACCAAAAGCCAGGAACTGCTCTCAGTTAAATCCCCCCTCAAAAAAACAAACAAAAAAACCCCCACCAAACAAACAGAAAACCCCACCACAAAACCACAAAACCCACAAAAAACCAAACAAACAAAACAAACAAACCCCCACAACAACAACAAAACCACAAAACCAAAGCAAATGAAAAAACCCCAAACAAACAAACAACCAAAACAAAAACAAAGCCCCAAACAAACAACCAAAAAGCTGGATCAAGTAATCTCACTATGTGTAAACAGTGGCTACATCAAGAACAGAATCTGGCCAAAATAATTCAGTTTTCCTCTCTGACAGGGTAAGGGCATAGTGATGGAGAGCTTTAGCTGCCAGTCAAGTGGCTTTTAAGGATGATCTAGATGAGATTTGGGTAGGTACAAAACCCACTGGGTAAATATACCCAGAGAGTTACCCACAGTTTGCTGTTGAAAAGGAAGGGGTCTGTTGAGTGAAATTCAGGGACATCTGTTGTGGGTCTTTTTTTGCTCAGCACTTCCTTTAATGATCTGGATGATGGAGGAGAATGTTCACTTACTAAATTTGCAGATTGGGAAGTATCCAATGACAGAGTTATTTGCCTAATAGGTCTCCAGAATAAGTGGGATCCTGCTAAAAATCATGTGTTTGGGATTGCAGTATCAACAAGATCCATCTGGGGAGGTACTGGGGGTTTGTGAGAGAGAAGTGCTGGGTAAGATCTGTAGAACACCTGCTGTGTTTGTGCTGGACCAGAGTGCACTATGTCTGAGTTCTGGCCCCACAGGGAAGAAGCTGAATGTGAGAGGCTGAACTGGCTTAGCTGAACCAGGAAGGCAGGTGGCATTTGGCAGACAGGAGACATCTCCCGGAGCACTCTGCTGCCAACTTGCTCACTTCTTTGCTGTTTTCTGTAATTTTTAAGGTTTTCCCCATGGTTGTGTCAGTTGTTAGGTACCGTTGTACAAAGTACTCTCAGCTCAGAGCTGGTGTGTGGTTTGCCATCTAGTCTGGATCCTACATGGTGCAATACCTCTGACTGCAGAAACAGACCCCACCATCTTCTCCATACAGCAAATTGTCATGGGAAGGAAAAACTTGAGCCAACTAGCCAGGCTGCAGAGCCACTGGCCACATGTACTGTGTTTATGTTTTATATATTTACACTTGATCTTTGAACCCTTTCCACTGGTAGCTGTTTCAGTGCAGGATATCTTGGCTCCCATATTTTGGATTAGCTCAGAGCAAAGAATAATCTGTTACAGTGAGGATGAGCTGACACTTGTGGCCGCTTTCAGCATCTGCTCACAAATACCTTCAGAAGCACTGAACTGTGGAAGAGGCTTTGGCAAAAACTGAGCCGTTTATGAGTTTGGTTTGTGAGAGACCTCTTACAGTGTCCTAGTGAGGATCCATTCTTAGCAAAGAAACTTGCTTTCTCTCTGCATGCTGACAACATTGCAGAACATGGGTTATGTCAGATTTGCTTGTCCTATTCTTCCTGGTAGGACAGTTTGTTGTGAAGATATTTTAGGGCTGTTTTTTTCTATCTAAAGAGGAAAGTAAAGTCTTGGAGTTGTTTTCCCTTGGAGCTTGTGCTTGACAAAGGGAAAGGTGATTGCACTGGGTAGAGATGTCCTGCTCCCCTGCTGTATGTGGAGCTTCCTTGGGCCCTCGGAGGGATCTGCTGCCTCCCTCTGCATTGGCTGAAGCAGCAGCTTTTCCAGGTGCCTGTAGAGCTTAGGAGGGCCACCTCTGTTTTACAGCCTTCCCAACAGAAGCTGAGCAGGGCAAGTTGCTGCACCTGGCACCTGCCCTGGGGACCACTGTTCGGAGCCAGAGTGCCTGGGGGGTTTTCCCTGCCCTGGGCTGTGGGAGCCCAAAGGCACTGGCCCCATCCAGCACAGTGGGGAAGCCTGGGCCAGAAGAGGCTCAACCTTCCTGCTGCACTAGGTGCATGCAGACAGGAACACAGAGGGAGCTTGTTTTCCTCTTCCTACTGTGCATGTGGCCTTTTGTTGTTCTCGGGAGGCAGGTGTTTGATACATAAGTGAGGAACATGAACTACTCTTCCAAACTTCAGCCCCTGTTCCAACTCAGACTGCCTTGTGCTGGTGCTTCTAAGGATGCCTACCTTTACCTGGGCTGCTGGCACTTGATTTCAGAGTCTTCAGATGCAGGTTTGTGCTTTCAATAACCACACAAGCAGAAGCTTAAAGGGTTTGTGCCAACTTTTATTATCTTTTTTGGAAATGGGATTTGGGGAAGGGAAAGAGATGTGCAAGGAGGAGCTGATTGTTGCAGATGGGAATGTTTGGGATGTATGCTGGCAGCAGTGTGTCTGACCAAAATGACTGAAGCAGTAAAGCATGACAGCCAGGACACTGCCTCGGTGGATGTGCTTCCTTTACAGGGTTTTTGGTTTTAAGGTCTACTTTGTAGATTATTTCACATCCAAAACAAGAAAGCATATTTTAATGTCTCTATATGTATTTTGTGTATATATATATATATAAGATAGATATATATGCACACACATATTTTATATTCTTACAACCCCCAGCTCCTGAAGGTTTCAAGTCTGAAGGGCCATGTGTATATATGCATTATAAAGAGATGATAATTGACTGAGACAAGGCTTCCTTACTGGCTGTATGATAAATAAATGGGCAAGATATCTTTCATTGAAATCTTGCACATGTGCAGAGAATATGGTTTAGCCAAGCACCAACTGGCAACCCCCCTCAAGCTGTCCTGTCTCTGGCTATTTCCTGCAGGGGTGGTATGAGGCTGCCTGTGCTGTCCCAGGAATTTGGGGGGCTCACCCCTGTGGGGCTTGGAGGGGCAGATTGAAACATACTTGGTTGTGCTTCCCATGGATCAGGCACCCTGCATGTTGTGGCTCCTATTTCCCCATGGGACTTCCAGTAGACTCTTTTGGTTTATTTTACCATGGAGGAGAAGGTTTGGTGGGCAAGAAGGAAGGGGTTTTGAAGGGGAAAGACAGTCAAAATTCACCATACAATAGACAAATCTTCATAAAGGTTCGTCTGCCTGCTCGTTCTTCTCTCTTTCTCTCCCTGTCTCCCTCTTATGCTGTCATGTTCACTCTCACTCTCTGCAGGACGTACGCTGTTGTAGGGCTAAAGGTCTCCTTTTGTCAGGCTAAGGTCAAGTCCCTGGTTGGCAGAGGGCAGTCCTTCATACGGGCCTGTCCACGGCGTACTGGCAAGGGCTCAGGTTGGAGGCTGCAGTCTGCACCGCCGGGTAGGTGAAGTTGGCGTGCTGCTTGGCCTTCAGCCGCAGGCTGGCCAGGCTGGAGTTGCACGTGTCCCTGTACATGTAGGGGCTGGCTGTTGAGGCGTAAGGACAGGCACTGGAGGAGACAGCAGAGTTGAGGCTCGGGCTGTTCAGATTATTGATGTTTCCCAGGTTATTGAGGCTTGGGGCCGGTACCCCGGTGACAGCAGTAGGGACCATGGATGAAGGCATGGTCATTGAGGTGATGGAGCTAGGTGGGGAGAACATGGGTTGGGAGGAGAGGGGACTGACATTCATGGAGTTGAAGAATGGAAAGCTCTTGGCCGAGAGCGGACTGCTGGCAAGCCCCTTGGTGGCCCAGTTGTTGTAGGAATAGCTGGAATACATATCATCGTAAGGCTGCATCAGTCCATTGAACTGGGCTCCAAAGCTGTTCTTGCACAATTCGGCCTGTTGGTTCCTCTCTCGTTTCCTCCACTTAGCTCTGCGGTTTTTGAACCAGACCTGCAAGAGAGAGAGAAGGAGGGCATGGGAATTGCTCCGGCTGGCCTTGAAAGGGGCCTTGCCCTGGTTTCTTTGCCCAGCAAGACAAGAGCTGTTGAAGCGCTGGCAATGCTCCCAGGGAGATGGGAGGCTGAGCATCAGGAAGGAGCTGCAGCAAGATGTCTGGGCTTCAGGGTCACCTCCCAGCAGGAATCACCAGGTAGTCCTCAGTCAACCAACAGATACCCAAACCACTGCCATTTCACAGCACACAGAATACCCCACCTCAATCAACAAACAGATGCCCTTTATACAGAAAAAAGAGAGGAAAATACTTGCTGCATTTCCAAGAGACCACAGCTAGGAGGAGGGATTGGGTTGTGTGACTTGGGAGCAAAGTATTTGAGGGATGTGGCTTGAAAACTGCTGAACAAAGGAAATAACTTATCTTCTTTTGACTTTGCCTCAGGACTGGCTTGGAATGGGATGTTATAGGTCTGTCTTCTAAAAGGAAAATCTGTTAGTGTTAGAGGGGTTCAAACAATATAACTTCCTAGTGCATGGAAGCTGCTGGAAGGCTATTCATGATGCTGCTAACTCATATTTCTAGTAGCAGAGAGAAGCTCTCACTCCAGCTGGAGCCCTGCCACACCATGCCTGTGACTGCACATTGATTTGGGAACCCAAAAGAGTGCCCTCCAGCAAGGGTAAGGCTGGGGAGTGATGGTACTGCAAGGAAAGGGTCTGCTGGGTCGAGAGAGCCAGCTGGTGGGGCTCTGTGGGGCAGAGCCTGGGCTTTGAATCTATCTATATAATTGCAAGGTGGCCCTGGATGGGGAAGGCACCACCAGTATAGGGTTTGTGTGTGGCAGGATGTGTCAAATCTCAAGGGCAGATTCTAGTGAGGTGTTTCCAAGACAGGGACATTTTCCAGTGCTCCTAAATCCTTCCTTGGTTTGGGGACAGCTTGGTCATGTATCACAGCAGGCTTCTTCCCCACCAGCTCAGGCCCAGGAAGGTGGAAGGGCTGCAGTCCTACCCGGACTCGTGCCTCTGTCAAGTTGGTCCAGACTGCAATCTCCTCCCTGGTGCTCATGTCTGGATAACGGTTTCTCTGGAAAGTGGCTTCCAGCTCTTGCAGCTGCTGGCTGGTGAAGTGTGTCCTCTGTCTCCGCTGCTTCTTTTTGAGCGAGCCGTCTTCAGGGTTGGAGTCATCCGTCTGGTTCTGCTGGGACTTCTCAGTGTCTGTGCGAGAAACAGAAAGATGGGGAGATCCCCTGAGTTAACTTGAGGGCTTGGATGCACTGGAGGAGCCTATCCTTGGGGCAACCAGTGCATGCTCAGTGAGGTCCCCTTCCACTGCAGCCACCAGGAGTGGTCCCATCTCCCTCCCTTGTCCTTGCAAGCAGGCATCCAGCCAGCACCAAAACCAATGCCCCCTTCATGCAGCACAGCTTGCCTTTGTTTAACTGTCATAACAGATGTTAGCTTCCTAGTGACCAGATTTAGATTTTCCAAACTTCCAATACTGGGTTTCATTTACAGTTCACATGGGATACAGTGGCAGAACTTATCCAGATCAGAAGGCTCTTACTCTGCTTAAAACTCTCTGCCTAAGGTGTCCTTTAGAAAAACAGTACAGAAATTGACACAGGACACAGAAAAAGATCCAGTCGTATCCCTTGTGGACAAGGGATGGGAAAAGGCAAATTGCAAATTGATAGCAAACTGAGGCTCTTCAATTAAATAAACGTGAGGAGCACAAATTTTCATTCCCCTTCTTGCCCCTTTACATTCTTACTTAGCTGCATATGTTTAGATTTTTAAAAACAGGGAAAGGCCTTTCTTAGACCTTACCATGAAGTACTCCAGCATCTCCCTGTCTTTCTGCCCCTGCCCTCCTTCTGATCCACAGATCCCTCTCCTGGAGGCAGTGTCTTTTGTTTCACTGCCCATTAAAGTCTCAAAATTCTCCAGTGTTCACACTGATATCTCACCGAAATGTACAGCTCATCCATGTTGCATGCTGAGCTTTTGGCTGCTGTGGGTGGAGGTGGGCAGCCAGCTGCTCCCCTGTGCCACAGCCCTTTTTGGGGGCTGTGCAAATACGAGCAGGCAAAATGCAAATAGGGGCAGAATGCAAATACAAATATCTTCCCTTTAGTTGTCCTCCACAGAGTGCCCAGCTGCTCAAGTGTGGCACTTTCTTTTATGATGGAAGAAAGCTATAGCTTGTGATTAATTCTGCTGGGAATCAAGACAAGTCACCGTAGAAGAAAATTATTCAAATGAAAATAAATAATTTCTGATGTTCAACTCCTTCCTCTGATCAAGGAGCCGGGTGAAGCATTTCCAAATGAAAATCAGGTCTTCAGCAAGGAGAGGAAGTGTTCTTTTACAATGGGAAATAGTCAGCTAAACTAAATAGAAATTTTTGCTATTAGCTCCCAAACTGTTCCACTTAGAAGAAGAACCTTTAAAAAATCCTGGCATCACTCTGCTAAAATTGAAATTTTTGTTTGGTTGCAGTTCTCTGAGTAGAAGCTAGTTCAAAAGGCTTCAAAGTCCAGAAAAATCTCAGCATGAAGGTGTCTGGTACAGCCCCTTAATGAGTAGGGAGGGAAGGAGCCTGGAATACAGTTGAGTCCATGAAAAAAGGGATTCCACAAGTCAAATGGATGTGCTCAGGAATAATAGGCTCTGTCTTTTCCATTTAGTTTTTATAGGGCATGTGAGAGGCCTAAAAGAATCTGAACCCCCACAGAGACTGCTGCAGGGCAGAGCTGTGCCAACAGTAGGTGCTTTAGCAGGCTCCAGATCTGGAAGATGCTCCTGCCTCAGGAACCTGGTGCCACTACCCTCTTCCTATGACAGTCTGTTAATTCAGAAATATTTTCCTGCTGTTCTGGAAAGCTCTCCTTGTACTTGCCTTTCTTCAAAGGGAGCAATGCTGGAATTGCAGACAACATTTCCAGGAGAAGTGTTCGCTCTCCAGGGAGGAAACCCTGGGTATGGTCAATGGCTTGCTCCCCATCAGCCACCTCTGCTTCTGTAGCACGCTAATGCTTTTCATCAGCAGGAGTGTGAGTGCAAGGACAGTGAGATGGCCCTTGCTCACAGCAGCAGGTTATAAGTTGGTTCTTCTGAGCAGGAAGGTGCTATGTCTGGTTCTCAGCATCAGGACCAGTTTGTGTTTCCATCCAGGGTGTACCTGTACAAGAACTTTCCCAGCTCACTCTTGAAACAAAGCCATAGGAATTGAAAAGTGGAATGAAAGAGCTTGGTTGTGGTCTTGTGGCACTCTTCTCATTTTCATGAGCATCATTGTTTTGGATCCTATATTCAGCTGAACTCTTAGAAGCATGCTCTTAATGTGGATTTTTATAGTGGTTCTTGCCAAGAAGATTAATCTGATTTCTCTAGCTCAATGCTCTAAACCAGTATTGGATGCAGGAGATTCCTGCACTATTTATCTCCAAAAGAGATTGAACGGGGAGTGATGCCACCCATCTGAGCTAGTTATTAGGAATGGCTCAATACAGATGAACAGGCAACATTTGGTTTGTTTGTTCATCTGCTGAGCCTGGGTTAATTGGAGCCTGATGCATACAGGGGAACTGTTCTCACCAAAGTCCCTGAAGTTCTGAAGGGGTTGCTGGGAAGGAGGACCCTATGCCCTTATTGGGAACTCCTGCCCAGGACTGCCCTTCTTCACTCAGGAAGAAATTTTACCAAGAGGGGAAGAAAATGGAATGAAGGTACCACTGGTTTATGGGCTACCTCTAGATGAAAGAGATCACAATGTATCTTGTTTGGTATTTGTCTTCTCTGCGCCCTCTGATGTACCTACTTTCCATAAATCTTAAGTCTAAGGAGAAGTAGAAATCCCAGCTTTGAGCCTTGAAAAATCTCTGCAGTTCAACTTGGTGTTCTCTTTGTTTCCATACTTGCTAGCTGTGTTTCTTTCTGTCTGTCATCTCTTTTCTGCTTCTTCTATAAGCAGGGAATAAGTGTCCTCTTTAAAAGGCGCAGAGTTTTGACTGATTGCAGTGGGGACCCAAACCGTGGCAATACAGGGAAAGAAATGAGCCCAGAGAAAGGATGTGGGTGCCTTGAATCCATGCTGAGAAGCACAATATGGGGAGATGTGGGGCAGTTCTCTACCTCCCTCACTCCTCATCCTTGCTCTCCCCTGACCTCTGCTGCCTGATAAAACCTAACAGAAGGGGGTGTCACTAACCATGCCATAAAACTGGAGGACACTTGAAATCCCTAGACATGCAAGATTTCTGTTCACTTCCTCAGGATCTCTTACTTGTGTGGATGAATGAAGCAGGGCCCAGGAGAAGTAGGGAGGCAGCTCTCTTGAGGGGACAAGAAGTGTCAGAAGTGCAGCTCTGCCCCTGTTCCAGGCAGGCCTTGGTAGCCAGCTCTATTCTGCCTGACACTGCTGATGCACGGCTGCCATCAGCCTCTGCTGCAAAGGCACAAGCTGCCAGTATCTGCACACAGGTAAAGCTGGCAAGTCACCTCCCAGAATCATTTTATTTCTAGACTGCTTAAGACAGTGGGGAGTGATGTAGCCAGGCATCTAATGCTTATTGTCACCCCAAAATAGGTCGTGGAATATATCCTGTTCATGTTCGCCCACTCGGTGAAACGACTGTGGCCATAGCTGGAATTAGCTGCTCATGCCTAATGGAAAGAAAAGTCAGTGCCTAAATTGGCACTTCTACAGCATGCCAGGGTGGGCTCAATAGGGAAGGCCACTTGAATGGAGACACTGCCATGCATCCAAAGCAGCTGACAAGGAGCCACTGAGCTTGGGGATGTGCCCAACTAAGGTACGTGTGCAGTGGGGAATTTGTCAGGCAGATTCTCTGACTCTAGTTATCCCAGTGTAACTCCCTTCATGATACTTTCTCTGGGGAATTTTAATCTGCATCATTATCCTTATTAGCTTTTGCATGCGGGTGAGCCTGGAGGCTTTACACGGAGAGCAGTGGGCTGTCCCCGGCCCTCACTCCCTCCTGCTGGCACTGGCAGAAACAGCTTTGCATCCTGACACATCCACAATAACAAGGCATGAAGTGGTAATTGGACAGATGTAAAATCCGGAGGAAACCATAGCATTCCTCTGAACAGGTGGGAATGGTGATGTTCCTTATTCAGAGCCTGATAAGGAATTCAGCAGGCTTGGGGTTGGTTCAGCCTTTGGGAATTGTCAGAGGCACCTCTGTGGGAGAGCAGCAAGGCACAGGTGAGGAGACTTTTGGAGTTAAAGCAGGAGCAAGACAGTGCTTCCTTTTCATCTTAATGCATGAAACTGGAAAGTCCAGCCTAAGGTTTACCTTTACCATGGAAAGTTTAAACCCAAACAATTTAAACAGAGGTAAAAAAAAATAAATAAGAAAGCAGTTTAAAATTAGGTAATTAGGTGTAGCCTTCTGCACCTTGGATCCTGTTTAGGCAAATCTTGACTGGGCTGTGACCTGACTTGCCTGGCTCTGGCCTGCCATGGGCTGTGCCCTTGTGAGCAGCGGCTTCCTACAGCCAGGGCCAGATGGCCCCACCTCTGGGATGATGTTCTCACCCTCCCAACAGCTGTCATTGCAATATGGACCCTTATGCCTTTCCCCTGCTTGTTGGCACAGCCATGCTGCTATGGCATTTTTCTGGCTCTCAGTACAAAGGGAAACTGTCCCTCTGGGAGCACTGCAAGCCACTGGCTACCCAGATCCATGACCAAGGATGGATCAGGGTTTTTCTTGTATCTTGGGCCTTGCACTTACCGCTGTGGTCCTGCCCTTTGCAGCTGTGCTCATGTTGAGGAGTTCCAGAGTCTGAGAGAGACAAGGCTGGGCTGCGAGCCTCCGCGTCTGCCAGCAGGTTGAAATCCATGGGGCAGGGATGGATGGTGGAGAAGGAGGAATCTGAAAAACAGTAGTCACAGGGCAATCAGAGAGATCAATGTGTGTGACCTCTCCTCACCACCTCCAGCAGGGACTTGCCTTGAGGAAAGGTCTAGGAAAAGGAAAGAATCCCTGTGTGATCCTTGGACACCTCTGAGTTTCTTGGCTGGAAAATGGACATACTGGGCTTTCAGCTGAGCTTCCCTATCAATCAAAGATCATCTAGTGACACTTCTATTTGCAGCCTTCAGAGAAAGAGCCTCCAATTTATAGGTGACATTCAGACTGAAATAGCAACGCCGGGAGCATGCTGTGTAATGGAGATCTGAGGAAGTGGTTCTGGGCCAGCCAAGGGCTGTTAGCACCTTCCCCAGTCATCCCACCTCTCCCATCCTGCCTGCCCAGCTTCCCTGCTCTTTCTCCCTTGTTTCTCCACAAGTTGGCCAAGCCTAAGTAAAGCTGTTCAGAGGGCACTTCATGCACACATCCCAAAAGAAAAGCATTGCTGTGCCTGGCACTGACAGGAAGGCACATCTGCCTGCAAAGCCATTTCTACAAGCAGAGATCCAGGCAGTGCAAGTGGACTCCTTTGGGGTACATAAGGATCTCTGGAACATGAATTAACATGGGAATCACATTTCACATGCATAGGTGCCTGGGAATGAGTGGTCCTGGCTGTAGCAGGAGCTTGCTTCCAGCCCGAGATCATCCTGACTGGAGGTTTCCCATGTCCCCTCAAGAGACTGGCCTGTGCTGGTGAGCCATCTTCCCTGGCTGAAAGCATCCCAACTGGGAAGCTGTCAGTGCTGCTCTCTACAACTGCAGGAACCACTGTGACTCTTCTGCCACCTCTTCCCACACCTCTCTGTCCCAAGATCAATTTTTTTCATTATTCACTTCCTTATGGACTCTGCACCCTCCACCTGTATTTCCTAAAGGAGCTCAGCTGAGAGCACCACTTAGTTCTGGACCACACTGGGTGCTCATGAAGAGGCAGGCATGAGGCACTAAGTGTTCCAAGCCCGGCTACATTTCCTTGGAAAGGTGAGCTGACCCTCTGTTAGCCCCTAGCTGAATTTTGGATCATAACCCAGCAAAACGCAGGATGTTTCACTGCCACCAGTGCACAGTTTATAAAGGCTGGAAGGCTGGATCAATTTGAGGGGACCACAGCAGCTTCTGAAACTTTAGCCACTCCCAGCTGATACCTTCCCTGCTAAGGATCCTTTTTCCTCTAGGACACAACAACTGATACATTGTGCCAGAATCTGGGACCCCTGGGTTTAGGGAAGTTTGGACCAGGGGTTTGGAACTTTCAAACTTTAGGTGGAGATCAGTTGTGAAGGGTTCCTGGGTGGTGAAGGATTGCCCAGCCCCTCAAATCCATGTGTGTCAGGGAGGGAACGTGCTGAAGACAGTCTGGACTGTGTTAGTTTTTAGACATGTAAACAAGAGATTAATCACATAGCTGTTGCACCTCATTTGGACGTAGATGACAGTGACTAAGAATGTATTTTCAGAGCTGTCTAAAGCCTCCTTTAGTCAATTTGCACAAGGCTGCTGCCAGGGCCCAGGGCTGATCCCCATATCTGCAGTGTGCTTTCCAGGCTGTGATGAGAGAGAAAGGAGCCATTTCTAATGGTTATCTGCCTGGCTTCTGCAGCAGATCTCGCTCACAAAACCCCTGCAGTTTCCCTTGCTCTTCACTTGGCTTGACCTCCATTCACTGCCTGAGAGGTCCACCGCCTCTCCCAGGTACTTGTGGGACAGTCTCAACACCAACCTCAGTCAGTGCTCTCTGGAAGCAGCAAATAACAAACCAGGACCTGGTTCTGGTTTCCCAGACCTTTGCCTTGCTCTGGGCTTCTCCTCTCCTGTGGGAAAGAAGTGGCAGGACTCTGGCTTTGCCATGAGGCTGGTTTCCATTTCCACTTCGTGGCAAGCCTGACCTTTGATGTCTGCTGGCTGTGTTAAGCTCCTGCCAGCAGCCAGGCACAGCCCTGTTGCATTCTGCAGTGTGTACATACATGAAGTGATGTGACAGGGGCTGTGTTTTCTTTAATACCTTTGCATGGAGTAGGGGAGTCCATCTGCTGCTGATATTGCCATGGCTTTTAGCATTACTCTCAGAATTATGCAGAAACGCGCAGTGAATTAATTCCATGGATTAAGTCTTGATTAAGATGTGTGTCACTTTGCTGTCTCAGAATTTATTAAGAGCCCTTCTTGAGTCTGCAGCAGATGGAATTTCTGCCCAATGTTTGTAGATGATAATTTCCCCTCTTCTACAGCCATTTGCATATGATTGCATCTGTCAAGCACAATTTCCTCTCTTCTAGAGCTTGACACTGTACTGGACGTTTTAAGGAGGAATTCAGATCCTTGCCTTGCTGTAACTCAAGGACACTGTCCTTCTGTGCAGGGTCCTGTTTGCTCTTTTTTCCACATCTTGCATTGCTTTCATCTGTACAAACTAGAATGAAGACAGGAAAACCAGGGAGGAGTATCTTACATGGGCAAGATTCCACAGGCTTAAATGACAAGACAAGGTACAAGGCTCAGGAGAACCTAGTCCTGGTATTGAAAATTTATGCCCCATCCTGGGCTGCACCAATGCAGTGGTTGCAAAGTTCATCCAAGCTGCTGGACACAACATAGCATGCTTAGCCTGCCTCCGAGATACAGTGGCCACTTAGATTAAAACTGGTTATGAAGGGTGGCCAGTACTGGGACTTGTGGCTGAGCACAAGTTTGCTTTGTAAACTGAATTTAAAAGCAGGATGATTTCAGAGAGAAGATGATATATGTATATATGTAATTGCATAAACTACTGCATGTGCCATATGTGGTGACATCAAGGAATGCCTTCTCAATTTGCTCTGAGCAGGTCATGGAGAAGCAAAAGCAAGGGGAGAGAGGGATCAACTCAGCATGATTATAAAAGCAGGAAAAGTCTGCAATGGTGACAGCATGTGAGCTCTGTACCAATGTATTTACCCAAAGGCAACCCCATGCTACTGACACAAAAGGCTGTAAGGTATTCTTCTAGATTATACAGCCCTTTTGGATTTAAAAAAAGGTGCTTTCGTCCACATTGGCTAGATCTTGCTGTAGGCAGAGACATTAAAAAGTCAACACTAAACCTTCATGGCATTTCTACTGAGTTGTTTGCCCAGTCTCAAGGAATCAGTGAAATTGGCAACTCAAAAGTATTTTTAGATAAAATCAAATGTACCATCCTCATCTGACTCTTCATCTCACTTTCTTTTGACATAAAAGAACAGTTTTTTTAGGGACAGCTCCTGTACTAGCAACATGTAGCCAGGCTTCTCAGAGGCTTCAGTTTTGTAAAACTAGTCATGGCTCCCAGTCTGCTCCAGCACCCGTAACTCCTTCCATTGATGTGTTATTGCCCCTGAGATAAAGGTTTCCCAGCCTGTAACCAACACATCTCTTCTTCCAGTCACTGGCCGTGTGAACATGCTGTGGCCACCTGCACAAGACCCTCCAGCCAGACAGGGAATTGCCATCCCTTCTCCATGGGCATGGTGGAGGGCAGGGGAAGAGCAATCATGGCTCTAGGCCTTATCTCTTTTCAAATGTACCCCCTTTCTATTTGTGTCAGCTCCCAACTGCTCAAGCCAGAGACATTTAGGCAGTAGAAGGAGGACACTCCTTCGTGAGGAGGGCGACCTTGTTTACCTGAAAACAGAAACAAGGGTCCCTGTGAGCCGTCTCCTGGTTCTCTGTAACACACTGCTCCATTACTTGGGGACAAAGAGGATTTTTTGCTTGGGTGTTTTTTTCTTTGAAGGGCTGTGAAGGAAACATAGAGGCTGACTTCAAGCAAAGTAAGGCTAATTATAGGGGATTATAGGGGTGGCTTTTGTGATGTGGGTCTTGCCCATTGAGAGCTGCCTAGAGACTGACTAGTGTGTGCTGCTCAACTCTCTGCACTGCCTGCAGGCTTCCTGCTGGACCTGCTTTTGGCAAATTGATCTGGAGGTGAAAAGCTGTCTCTTGCATTGTTTTGATGTTATTTGACTTCCCATGGGCATTTAGGGGTGCTTCAGCAAGGACCTGATGCTTCAGGTTCCAAGATAGCAGCACAATGACCACTGATGACCCAAGGATAGGAGGGAAGCCCTAAGCTGGCCTCTCTCAAGCAGATCAGCACAGCCCTGTGGATCTGTGAGTTTCCTGCCTCTAGCCAGGGCCAAAGTAGCTGAATCTTCTGCTTGGAATTGCTGATCTCCACAAAGAGTTCAGGGTTACCCCTCAGGCTGAAAGGTGCTCTGCAATCATTTGGGGGGAAGTGTCCTTTCATTCTTGCATCCCCTGAGGTGAAGATATGATGTTACACTAGATTCTTAGGGTCAGAGCTGTCTCTTCCTGCTCCATCAATCGCAGAAGTCAAACTACTGCTGATTGCTTCATTCCTCCCATGCTCATGTTCCCTGTGTGCTGGCTTACTTTAAGGAGAGGCAAACATTTGGGCTTCTATTTAAATGTACATTTTCAGGAAGATGATCTGCCTCTGTACTTTGGTCCCCAGGAGGGGCTGAGACAAGGTGGAACAGGCCCTTCCTCTCCCTCTACTCCTTGTCAAAGAGGAAGTGATTGAGAGTGTGCCTGTTCTCTCGAGGAAGAGCATTTTGTTCTCTGCATACATGTGTTTGTTCAGGCAATGGTGCTATCAGAGTGCCTGTAGGCTGGAATTAAAACTACCACATGAGCACAGCACATGAATTGTGCAGCAACCAAGAATCAGATTCTCTTTGCTGACCAACACAAGTGCTGACTGTGAGGGGCTCTTTCCCCACTGCTAGAAAGCAAGAAGGATGGGGTGCAAAATGAGTTAATATTTGTTTCCTTGAGACTATGGAAATATAACTATGGGGAGACCAAGGTCACCCACTGCTAAACATCTCAGTGTAGCTTTAAATCTCTAATCTTAATGGAATTGCAGCAGGAACCAAGAGCAACCATTAATCACTGGAAGATAAACAGCAGCAGCCAACTGGTGACCCGGAGCACAGGGCCATTATGGGACAGGAGAGCAAGCTGCCTGCCTTCAAAAACATCAGGCTGTGCACAGCCTCAGGCTGCCTGAGCAGTGGTTTCGGGTGCACACTCACAAGTGGATCATTGACCTCCAGCAAGGGCTGAGTCACAGGTTATAATAAACTTTATTTCTCGTTTTAGTCCCTACAGCTGGGCACTAACCCCTGAGCTCCTGAGGGTGGCTTGGTAGTGGCGTGCTGCTTTGAAGAACATGGTGTAGGGTTTTATTCCTCTCATCAGTAGGAATTGCCAAAGCTCCCTGAGGCACTTAGTGGCTTTGTTGTCAGAGCAAGCTGTCTGGCACTGCCCCACACATGGACTGGGCCACAGAGCACTGAGAGGTGTGCATGGTGCCATGGAACTGCAGTAGCCCAGGCTTTTTGCTGCCAGGCTTCCTGGCCACAGCTGGCAGCAAGGACCTGAGAGCTGGCAGCTCTCTGACAAGGGGGTCCAGGTTATTTCTCTTTTTGTGCGTGGCTCTAAGGAAAAGATCCCAATAATGTGAGGTGGGAAGAGGGTGAAGAGGTAAGGTGCTGCCACTGACTTGTCTTATGATGTAGGTAAAACTATTTGACTGTTCTGGGGTTGTATCCTTCATCTCAGAAATCACATAAATGAGCATATCTGAACTGGTGGAGGTAATGAAGCAAAATTCTTTTAAGTGCTTTCAGATCCTCAGATAAGAGGTGCTAGGAAAATGCCCAACCATGCTGGACACTGCTTATGCATTTCCTGGGGGCTGGGGGCAGCCTGCAAGATGGGATCAGGCCACTTGCTTCCCTCACATTGACATGAACCTCCAGCTGCAGAGGAGGATGATGGCTGAAACCTCTGCTCTGGGTGGCAGAGGGTTAATAAACTGCCTGTATTCCAGAGGATTATCACAATGGAAATGTCCCAAGGATTGACAGCTCCATACCCATGTCCGCAGCAAAAAAAGCCCACAATGGAATGTGTCCTGTTCGCTTATTTGATGGGCTGCACTGTGCCCCTGTGCTGTGGAAGCGCCCTGATGTCACCATGCCCCACACACAGTGCATCCTTCCCCACAACAGGTGTGTCTGCAATCCCCCAGACTGCTGCAGACCCTGCCAAGCTGAAGCATTGGCTTCTGCAGAGGCAGGGTAATGTGCTTGGGCTGGGCTCAAAGCAAGTTGTTTACAATAGTAAAGAAAGGTAAAGTAAAGGTCTAAAATCTTTAGACCTTAGTGCTACCCTTAGCATACCTGGATGGTTTCTGAAATGGCACACAAAATTTGGAAACAAATTGCTAATCTTAGCACAAAGGAAAAGCCCTGCCTGACTTTCTGCAAAGTTTTTTTTTTCCCCTCTAAACTAAACATTCACAGTTCTTGCATTCTTGTGAGCATTGTGCTTCATGTCTCACTGTGTCCAGCCCTGTTTCCAGTGTCCCTTGGACACTATGCTTCAGTGGGGTGTTTGGCACCTTGGATCTATCAACCATGGCTGGGATTTTCATTCTGACAGACTGTGCAGTTATATTAATAAGGCTACGCTTTGTTATGGCTTACTTTGTTTGTTAGGCATCTGGAACAAAATAAATCAGCAAAAACTCAGTTTTGCCCAAACAACTTTCAATTGCAAAAAATTGCTGGCATGGTGTGGATCCACCATGCAGGAGTGCTAGGAGTGAGAGCACTGTCTGCAGTTATAGGAGAAGAAAAGTCCTTTAGGGAAATTAATCCCTTTGTTTTTAGGAAGGGAGAAAAAAGGCTGATTTCAGTAAGAAATTCTGCCTGGGAAAATCTTGCAACTGAAATAAAGGATCTGCTAAAGTGGAGTGCCAGCACTAGCCTGGCTGGAACATACTGACTCTGTTCATCCCCACCTGCCCTTGCCCACTCCTGCAGCCCCGTCAGGCTGGCTGCAAAGCAACTCGTGCCACTACTGAGGGATCTGCCTGCACCTGCATGAGAGAAATAGCTGCACAGCCACAGCGTACAAGGGATCAGGATCTGCTCTTGTGGAGCCAGGAGCAAGAGGAGACAGTTGCAAGCCAGGATCCTGGGCAGGAATGAGAGGTGCAGGCAGCCTGTCTGCAGCTCAGCCGAACACACGCTGCTCATGCAGCAGCAAAGGCCACCAGGGCCTGGCATCAGCAGATTGGTATGTGTTGCTGTATTTAGTTGGGCAATTGTATAAATTTGACTAATTATTCTGGCAGTCAAAGGAAACTGGCCTGATTCCTACGGGGGTTGTGCTTGCAGAAGTGGGGCTGGGTCATTTCTGTATCTCTGTGGCTGTAAAGTTGGCTCATTTTAGGGAGGCCCAGATAGCTCTGTGGCTCCAGCTGCTGTTAGGAGATTTGTATGCGGATGAAGGGCAGTGGCTAAATCAGATGTTATTGAAGATGTAAATGATTCTCACGATTAGTAAACACACTCAAGAAAGTTCATCAAGTGGGTAATGCAGGGGGTTGAAGGTTGGCATGGCTGCCCTGCCACCAACGTGTCACACCACTATGGCTGTCTGACCTCCGTGCACTGTAGGGCTGCCAGTGTCTGCCATCCATCTCCACTTCTGGAAATCCTTTCTGGAGAACTTCAACTTGATCATAAACACTTGTTCTATGACAGAACTCAGCAAAACCAGCAGCTAGAAAGAAGCTTTTTTGGGGGGAGGGGTGGTACTAGATCGTTGTTTTAAAACGACCTGTCAGAGCGCAGGGGGTTGCAGAGCTGCAAAGGGAAAAGGAGTAACTGCAAGAAATTCTGTGATGGTCCCGCCAACCACCATGGCCAAAGAGCAGCTCTGTTCGTTAAGGAAACAAGAGCCCAGAAACTGCAGGCTTGCTCTGAGGGATGTGTTGTCTCAGTGCAAACCAGCAGTGCTGGAGGGAGTCAGTGTCTGCTGTGCTTGGCTGTAAAGTTTCCTGATGATTTTTCTTTTTTTACCCCCAAGTAATTTGTATTTAAATTTTGTTTAAAGCTCTCTGGCAAGAAGACCCTTGCAGAATGAAGACTGCGTGAATAAAACAAGTGAATGATCTCAGCTCACAGTACCCCTCCCCTCTTCTTTGCGATACTGCAGCTGGTAGGACTGGGGCAGGAGAAGAGTGGCTCCGGGAGGGATGCTGGAGCTTGCTCCCTCTCCATACTCCATCTTTATGGACCTTGCAACATGCCCCTGAAGGTCAGCCTGTTTACCCAGACACTGTTTGAAGGGGCCGAGGGAGGCAATTAGCAAACACTGCCGGGGCCGATCCCGCAGTGCCTCTCACTGTGCCGGCGGGATCGGGCCCGCGGACCGCCCGGCTTCCCTGCCGCACACCGGCCGCGAACGCTGCGCGTCTCGGGGCCGAGGAGGACGAAGGGCGGGCGCGTAAGCAGAGAGGGCTAGCAGCCCTTCTGCCGGAGCCTCTCGCCCAGAGGCCCCACTCGAGGCCGTGGCAAAATGTCTCACGTCCCTAAATCCAGGGCACAACAGTAGCTGCTAAAGCAAAACCAAGAGGTTTCACTTTGGGAATCCTGAAATGTGGGAGTGTGCTGCCGAAGGACTGTATAGGAAGTCTGCTTCTTTTTTTTTTTTTTTTTTTTCCCTCCACCCCTACTCCTCCTTCCACCCCCCCAACCCCCCCACCCCCCCTTTCCCCCGCTAAATCCTCGGTTTTTCCATCTGCTCGAGGCCGCATCCCACGCGGAGCCCTGGGAGGTAGGCAGTTTGGGTGGGTAGGAGAGGAAGCTGCAGAGCCCTAATTACTCAGCCAGTCTGGCCCTGGGGCGATCCCATCAAAGCGGCTCGGAGAGAAAAGGGATGGGGCAGAAGGATGTGAGCCATCTCACAGCGCTGCTGCCTGGGTCACACCACGTCCCGTCCACGGACGAGCCTGCTCCGGGAACGGGGCTGTACAGCCGAAAATGCCTCTGCCTGCCCAGACCCTGTCACCCTGACAGCAACCTCTGCTGCAGCTCCAGGGCCAGGGAACGGCTTTCCAGCCTCCCACCCTGGTCTGCGACTCGGGCATATTTGAGATCAGGTCATTAAAACCCACCCAACGCAAAGTAAGCTGTGAAACCCTTTTAAATGGGATAAGAAAGTCCATATTTTTCATCGCTTTGGTATTTTTTTCTGCTTAGGTATGGATTCATACAGAGGCTGACCTTTATAGCTCAATTAATTTACCTGAATGATCTAATTTTTTTTAACATTATCCTAGTACATCCAGTCCTCTAAGAAGTCCTATTTATTTTATTTTGGAAGAAAACCTCCATGCATTTATTAAAAAAAAAACCAAAAAAACAGCCTTGAAATAAATGCAAACAAAAAAAGCCCCAAACCCAACTCACAGAACTGGAAATTGGGATATTGTGGCACCAAAAATAAAACTGATGGAACAAATAGGGAATTTCATGTGGTTTTCATTGTCAAGTCTAAGCTCAGAAACAAACAGGAAATAAAAATGGCTAAAACAAAAGAGATTTCTTTTAAACTGTGTTCAAATCTAAGTGGGGAGCTGCTTTATGTGGGAGGGATTCTATGTTTATTTGCTTTTCAAAAAAAGGAGTAAATAAAAATGTCCACACACAGGTCAACTTGATTTACCGTTAAATCCTCATGTTTCACAATGGTCATTTATAATCAGCTTTTTTAAAAGAAAATTAGACTCATATAAATGGCAGCATTGCAAAGGAGAGAAAAGGCAATGGGGGTGGGAAGGCTGCTTCTGTTTTAAATAAGGTTGAGGGGAAGATGGAATGGAAAGAGAGAGGTGGAAGTAACTGTGAACTTCCAGTCATTTGTTTCATTCCATCTTTGTACTTTTTCAGTTTTTGCAGAGAGCTCGGCAGGTGCTGAGCATTCCAGCCTGTACCACACCATTTGAGCTCCTCAAGTAGCAATTTAATGTAGGTATTTGAAAACAATAGCCTATAGGATCACTGCTATGTGATTCAGAGTGGCATATGTGCTATATCCTCCCAACAGAAGTATTTCTTAGGCTTTCAGATTTAGGGTAGTGAACTTGTTAGATAGGGGTTTACAAACAGGTGTCTCGAACACAGTGATCTGTGATCTCTGATGGTGATTTTTAGGCATTAATTTAGTGTGTGCAGGACCCAGCTCCCCCAAGCTGGGGATCTGCTAAGATGCCCGGTAACTGCAGCCCCACAAATGCATTGCAGAACATTTTGAATAGTTGAAAAATCAGAGGGACAAAATTAATATCAGTTTCTGCAAATCCAGCTCGGGTTTCCCTCCTCTTTTGCACTATTCAAAAGGCTGTAAATGTTTATTTTCTGGTGGAGCTGTGGTTTAGAAGATAGCAAAGAGCATCAGATTGAGGGTCAAGGGACAGAGGCTGTATTTCTGACTCACATCAGGAAATTCTGCCAGAGCTCTCCACTGCTCAACAGGGATATTTCCCTTCATGCTAAAGCATCCAGAGACCTACATATAGAAAAGCTAGGAGTCTCCTGAGGAGAGACATCATAAGATTCAGCTCTTCAGAAATGAGTGTTCCAAAGACGAACCTACACCCTGCAAATCAGTGGTAAATTTCCTGTTTAGGGGTAGAGGATTGGCTGTCTTCCTGAATCTGCCCGGTAATACTCTGATACGGACGGGAAGAAAAGAAAGGGACCTCCCTTGCTCACTCCCTACCTCTTTTTAAAGCCTAGTAACAAAAATGTTTCTTAGCTTCTGCCCAGCTAGATCTCCTAGGTCTTTCCTGAAAAAAAATTCTAAAATTTAATTTTTTTTGCCAAAACTCAACAGATCTATTGTTAACCATCCGACAGGAATTGCTCTGGCTAGGCTGCCATACCTGTCCTCTTCTGTGGTCAGAGGGAGATGAAGATTCAAGCAAATCCTTTCCCACAGAAGTGACCCCCGCTCTTTAGTGAGTCTGGCCCGGTCCCTTATGCTGCCAAGCTTCCAGGATCAGCCTGTGGACTCCCTTAAATGCCCCAAGGAAGCCCAGAGCTAATAACCAGCTTCATTCAATTCCCAGTCACATTATTATCCAATCTGCCAGAGGCATTAATATTCAGAGGTGAGGCGGGAGGAGGGCAGGGGTGCTGGTGAGGGGGAGCAGCACACAAAGAAGAGGAAGGGAAGTGTGGCGGACTGGCCTCAGAAATATTCCTTCTCCAGCCGTCCGAAACCCCAGCCTATTTCAGCCGGGTGTTGACAATAGAGGTCTTTTCCAACAGCCTCAGCACGAACTTTAATACCAGCTGGTAGAGACTGTTCCCCAGCCAACAGCAAATGCCCAGCCTTGGCACAGCCTAAAACCTAGTAGCCCCAGTGGCCCACAGCAAGAGGGGGAGCTTTGCCCCCTCTGCCATCAGGCCCTAAGTAAATAGCAATCTC
This sequence comes from Emberiza elegans, assembly GCA_024865655.1. NCBI lineage: Eukaryota > Metazoa > Chordata > Aves > Passeriformes > Fringillidae > Emberiza > Emberiza elegans. The sequence goes on along the minus strand of JALJVW010000241.1, from coordinate 19,796,209 downwards.
CCATTTTTAAACAGCCAGATAAATAGCTGAGCCTGCTCAGAGACACCACAGCCTCCTGTTTCTGACCCTCCTCCCTCCATGGCACCACAGTCTCATCCCGTTGCCTTCCTGATGCAGAGTGCACAGCTTGAAACCAGCAGTTCTCCCCATCTGGGACTTTGTTCCCAGACCCAGGTACCTCCCCTGTCCCCAAGGCCAGGGCACATGTGCCAGGTCACGAGACAGACCTCATGTCCCCTGCTCATCTCATCTTCCTTTTGGAGCGGTCTCCTAGATCAGGTTTCTGGCTTTTTCTTTTTGGCAGTCTCCAAAGTCAGCCTCACCTCTCAATCTCAAGGTTTTGGGTAGCATCTGACAGAGAGAAGATACAAGGGGTTTTTTTGCCAGCTCTCCATAGGGAACATTAACCGATACTTTTGCAATCCAGTCACAATTTGCCGATCTAATACTTGCCTGAATTAAGCCCTTATAGAAACATAATAGATATTAATTGAGGCTTGCAACAGTTTCTCTGACAAAGATTAATATTGGTTTTTAAACCAGTGCCTTGGACAGGAATATAGGTGGGCTTACATGAGCAGAATCTGGGCTGCACGTCAGGCAAATCCAGGAACTACAATAACAGCAGGAAAACCACCGCCCTTGCCCAGACCCCTCTCCAGGCTGGCACGGAAAGACGTCTCTCTGTGAGGTTCCTTATGAGGAGTACTGGGCATGGTGTGACAATTTGCTAATGAAAAATAATAATAATAAAAATTAAAATCAAACTCTGCTCTTCTTCAGCAGACATTTGTGAAAACTGAAAGCAGCTACCATGACTGGACATTCCCTCCAGAACCAGAAGGCAGCCTTTTGTCCCTCACAGCGAGGCACCATCAAAGCCTGCACAAACACCTATCCACTTCAGCTCATCGGCAGGCTGAGGGGCTTGGACATGGTGCTGGGAGCCAGGGAGACACCGATCCCCTCACTGAAAAGGTGGTGCTGTCCCTGTCTTTGAAAGATGGGACAGGAACAGAGGTGAGACTGAAAGACACCTTCCTGAGCAGTTCTAGCATCTCCCGAAATTGCAGATGGGACAGAGCCATTTCATCCCTAGCATCCTGTCTTCCAGGCCACGGGACATGTGTGGAAGACCCACAAGTTTGTCTGGGGGACACCAAATTTCTCTCTTTGCTTTCAGCACTGGAATCCACTTAGAAAGTGGACGGCTCGTGCTCCCATCAGTCGGAAGTCTGCTTCCCTCCCAGGTGAAAGAACGCGAAGGACATGAGGGATAAGTTTTGATTTCTGCACTGCCAGCTCAAAGCATCAGAGGGGTGCGGCGGCCGAAGGCTCACCTCCAGGCTCTGCAGGGCACCGGCGTCCTGAAGCAGCGTTCCTCTGCAGCTCCCGTGCGGAGCCGAGCTCTGCACTCGGGAACCCGGCGGGCCGGGCGGGGAAGGGGTGCGGAGCCCCGGGAGCTCCGGCCAAGGGACTGCTGCCCCGAGCTGCCTAACCCCAGCGGGGCGGGGAGGGGAGGGGTGGGGGCTGCGGCAGCCCCCGTCAGCGCCTCTGCAGGGCCCTGGCTCTGCCGGGGGTGGAATCCAGTCCCCTCCCCGCTCGTCCCCTCAGCTGTCCAGCCGCGGGGGCGCCGGCTGAACGGCCGACAGGTGTGCCCTGCTCGGCGGCACCGGGCCCGCCGCCCCCCTCCCTGAGCCCGCTCCAGCAGCTGCGGCGAAGCGCCGGCATCGGCCCCCGCCTCGGTCGCCCTCCCCCGCCGGAGCCGCGGCCAGCCGGGACGCACCCGTTCCTTGCTCCCGCTCCGAGGAGGAGGTCGGGGGAAAGGACAAGGGGGTGCCGCGCTGGCGGGCTGGCTCTTTCCCCGGAGCCGCACTCGTTGAGCGCGGAATAGACGGGGCAGCGGACGGTACCGGGCTCCGCCGGGAGCCCGCTACAGTTGGCCGGCCTTCCCGGGCACTCAGCGGGACGGAGGGACGCCGCTCTGCACCGTGCCCCCGGCGCCGGGGAGGCGGGAGAGCCCGAGCAAGCGCCCGGAGGTCCGACAGCCGGTTCTGCCCGCAGCGTCCCAGCGCCGGCAGGGAGGCTCGATGCTCCCGGCAGAGTTGCTGCGGGGTCGGCGCTCCCTCTCCGCAGCCCGACCAGGTCTATTATTCCCGGTCGGGTCCCTGGAATCCCGTCCGCCGGCGCGCCGCAGCCAGCGGCGTCCCGGGGCGGATTCGCTCCGTCCGCCGGGGCCGGCTCGCTTCTCCTCGGCGCTGCAGGGAGGTCGGCTCTGCTGTAAACAGGAGCCAGCCCTTACATAAATATCATTTATCCAACTGTCCAAAAGCCGTCGGGCTGCCTTCCTTTTCCCCGGCGACATCTCCCCGCCTCTGCTCCCTGCGCCTTTCTGCCCCGGACCCTGCAGACAGCTGAGTCGCAGCCCGCAACGCCGTTATTTACAGCGAATCCCGGCTAATTTAAACAGCCCCCTGCCCCACTCGTCCGAGTGGAAAATGACTAAGTTTAGCAACGGCGAGAGACTACAGCAGCGCTTGTCGGAGAGGGGCCCGCGTGGGCCCCGAGGGGACGGTCGGGGTTGCGGCACCCCGACGGCGGAGAGTAGAGGGTCGCCGGGCCCTACAAGGGCACAGCAGCGGAAGCGCCGCGCCCCGCTGCCAGGCCGGCAGCGCTCCCGGCAGCGATAGGGGACAGTTCGGCCGCGCACAGCCCCGGGACCCCTTCTGGATGGCAGGGCAGGGCTCTATCAGCCCGCTCTCACCTGGTTGCCGCCCCTTGACCCACGGGAGGCGACGGAAAGCCCGTCTCGCGCTGAGCTGGGGCTGACCCCGTGCTGCCGAGCACAGCACACCTAGCCACCCCGCCGGGGATGCTCTTACCCTGTGCCAGCATCGGAAAGGTTACGGCTGGCCGGGCTAGTATGAAGGGGCTCAGAGTGAAAGGAGGGGAGAAGGTCGCCCGGAAGGCCGGGGACGGAGAGGCACTCACAGTGGCTCCAGATGCGGGTTCGGCTGAGCGGACTTAATCCTGCGAGAGGAGCGAAGCTGACCGCCGCCCCGCGCCCCGGGCTGCTCTGCCGCTGTCAGAAAGTAAATCCCGCCGGCTCTCCTGCCACTTTGCGCGTCGCTGCCGGCCCGCGGCTCACGGGGAGGGCGGAGGCGGAGGGCGCCGGCCGACTGCCTCCCATTCACCCTGGCCATTCACTTTATGGCGGGCGGCCGGCGCCCCCCGCCAGCTGCACCGGGCGCCCCGCTCCCGCCCGCCCCATTCCAGCTGCGCGCCCGCCGCCGCCCGCCCCGTCCAGCGCCGTCCGCCCCAGTACCGCCCCCCGTCCGTGCCGCCCAATCGTCTCGCGGCTCATCTACATACGGCGACAGCCCTGCTCTCCGATTGGCCGAGGAGGGCGGCAGGCCGCGCCGTGCCGCGCTGGCCCCGCCCCGTCCCGCGTGCCGCTCAGGGTGCGGGGGCACGTCCCGGGCGCGGAGCTCCGCGCTCCGGCAGCCGCGGTGCGTGGGCACGGTGCTCCTGAGCGTGCACACCGATACACCGCTCTTGTCACCGCGCAAAGCCAGCCCCGGTGCGTGCACACCGATACACTGCCCTTGTCACCGCGCAAACTGCCTGCCTTGTTCAGTGCTTGGCCATCCCGTACCCTGGAGCCCGTGCTGAGCATCCGCTCCTCTCAGTACTGGCGCGGCGAGCGAGTTCGGGATTTGCAGTTCGAGCTATCAGCCAGCCAGAGGTTTTCTGGGGGAACCAAGTCCGTAGTCAGTTGAAGCAGTTGGAAGCGCTCCGCTGCACGATGGAGCAGCAGTCGCAGGGCATGCTTAATCCCAGGCTAGTTACCGCACGCACTGTTGCGGCTCTAGGCGGTACCAGGAAGCGCTTCTCTGTCTATACTGTGCCGCTCCTACCGGGACACGGAGGCTACCGGCTGCGCGAAAAACACCGCGCTCCAGCCACTGATGGGTCTTTTGGAGCCTAAATGCTGCTCGTAGTTTAGATTCCAGCCTGGCTTCTACTGAAGTTCAGGGCAAAACCCCACTGCAGGAGTGTAGGGTGCGATCACTCCCTGCAATGTCCCCAAATGCTTGTACCTGCTACAGCAAGCCTTGAATGTGTTGGCACATACATTTTACTCCAACTAAACGGGTCCCCTCTCTCCTAATGCTTACAGGGAGAAGTTTGTAGAAGCCAGGCTTAGCCTCCCTGTCCTGCTCCGGGAGCCCAGGGGAGAAGTTTGTCCCTGTCAGGCTCTTCTGGAGTGCAATGTGTGATTCTACGGTCTGATTTTCTTGAAGTCATTCTCATGTCAACCTGCTCTCCAATTTATGATGTCAAAGGTCACCTTCAAGCTCTTCCACTGACATATTTTAAAGATTAGGAAATAATGTTGTGAGAATAGTAGTGAATTTTAACCCTGAATGATTTACCAGCCAAATTTAAGGAGCCTAATAAATGCATAACAAGACATAAAGATATGCATGGAAAGACAAATGCACATGGAGCACCACAGGATGCAAAAAGGGGTTAAGCAGACCCAGGCACTATGGATTATTGCTCAAAAACATTCACTGACACGTTAATTCAGTAGAAATACAGAGAGTTTAAAAGGAATCACAACATTGACATACTTGTGAGAAATTACCATGGTTTTTTAATGGTAGTAATCTGGGGCGTGTGCTTGCCTTACTACTCTTTTACCTGCCAAAAATGACAGAAAGCTGGACCACATCTGTTTCTAGCTCAGATTTTAATCCACCTCAGCATAGGTTTGTTTCCATTAGGAGAAGCAGACACAGTGTAACAGCACTAGCGCTTTCCACAGGGCAGTCTGTCTCTATCCCCACATGCCACAGGGAAGTAGAAAACTGAGCATAAAGTCTGCAAGGACCTTATTTTCAGCTGCCTCCCTCTCTCTCCAAACCTTTCACCTATTGTAGCTGGCAGCAAACACAGTTTGTGCTTACACTTAAAAGTAATAATGAAACAAATGTATTTTTAATTATTTCTCTTGGGCACCATGTCCCAAGTTGGTTCCCTGTGGATCACAGTGCAAAGACTGTTGGATTAGACCATCCAGGGACCTGCAGAAGGAGTTTGTCATCAGGGCATCCTCAATTCAACTGCTGGACTGACCCCTGAAGGGTGTCTTTGGGAGGGAGGCTCTAGTGCTTGTTGTTGAAATGTAGATCTTGTTGGTTAGTGCCAAGACCTCTTAGCTGTAGTGCATCTTGTCTTGCCAGCAGGAGACTTCATTGCTGGGGAAGAGAACAAGAGCTTCACATGGGTTCAGGAGACTGATGTTACTATTTTAAATAAAATAAAATAGGAAAAAAAATGTAAAAGCAAACTAAACCAAGAGTGACCCTGATTCATGTCTTGGCAGAGAGATGGGATATGAAAAATAAGGGAATTACTCAGCATCTTAGACACCCTTCCTCTTTCATGAGCTGGGAAGAGTTTGTTCTCAGACAAGATCTGTCTCTGCCACAGACAAACATGGTCCTCATGCTGGATGGGCTCACTGCTCTTGGAGAGTGGTGGAGTTGTTGATGATTATGGTTTCCATCTCTGTGTCTTAACTGATCTTTTAGCCATGCTGGGTCCGTGCCATCAAATGCCTCAAAGATCAGGACTCAAGCTTGAATTTGGCTTGGCTTTCATGCCAGAAGATGGCCTAGAGAGCAGAGGTAGGTTTGATGCACTCGTGGCAGCCAGGGCTGCCACTGCAGCATGCTCTTCTAGTTGGCATTTGACAATCACTGTGGGCTTCATGCCCAGGTGTATCACATAGCTGTAGTCTAGCCAAGAAGTGACAAAGATATGACTAACTGAGCCCAGCTTGCTCCTGCCAAAAAGGCATGGCTTGCCTTGGCCAAGAAGAGACAACGAAAACATTACACTGGAAGTTCACTGGGGGAGCTTGATGTCACTGGGAAGTGCAGAAGTGTTCTGGAGACACAGGCTAAGTTGAACAGCTGGCAGCATATTTTAGATTTAGAAGTCTGCTCTGCAGGTTTAATACTGTACTTGGTATAGTTTGTACAGTTTTTAATAGTTTGTGTAGTTTCCAGAGAAGTGTTTTTATCCTTCTAATTGTTTCTGCAACAGCAGCTCTGCTGTTTCAGTTGTAGGTACTGACTTGGATTCCAGATTGTGTCAGATGCCACACATCAGTTTTCCTTTGGAGTTCCTTCCACTGACTTTGGGCTAATCTCTACCTGAGCTTGCTCTGGGAAGGAGCAGCTGCTTAGAAACACTGTGTTCTGCACACGATCAGAAGTGGTTTGGGGATGCTTAGCTCTGGGAAGAGTGGCTGCACATAGTTTCTAGCCATGGCAACTGCTTGTACCTTTTGAGAAACTCCCATTTTTTTGGTCTCTTTTCTAGAGACCTTACTAAGCCTCTGAGAAACAGCAAAAGCCTCCAAGAGGAGGGGAAGATCTCAGACTACCTAACCTGCTGGAAAATTTCTGTGTTACAAGTGCCCACGGGTCTGATATCTGGGCTCTGAAGATAGCCATGAACTGGCGGTGCCTGAGCAGGAGTTATGGGCTGTACAAGGCTGGTGCAGATTGCAGAGGTGCAGGTGGTTGGCAGAGTGGATTTCTGACAGTCTCACCAAAGGCAAGCAGTTGGTGTGATATGGAGACTGTGCTCTTTGCAAGGGGCTGGCTGCTCAGGTGTCTCATGAAAGCATGTGAGCTGACCAGGTAGCTGGGAAAGGCCTGGGGGATGATTGTCAGTGAGTCTGGTGAGTTTGCATCCCTTCCATATGCTCCTTGTGGGCTAAAGAGGAATACTCAAGACAGAAGCAGCTGAAAAGCTGCATCTTTGCAGTGAAGATAAAGCTAAGCTTTCCTGACCAGATAGCAGGGGGATGTGCACAGACTGCTTGTCTGATCTTTGGTTTCATTGTACCATGATGTTGTGTGTAAGAACTAGTGCATTATCTTGGAAATAAAGGGACAAAGGATTATCCTGTGTCCTGGTCCTACACCTGGATCTTTTGGTGCAGAGTGCTCCCATTTGCCCACAAGTGCCCATAGCTGTGCACCACTCACTTCAAACATGGCTGGATCATGCAGTCCAGGCAAGCCAGGTTACCCCACTGCTGCCAGGTTGGAGATGTTGGTGCCACACTGTCCCATCAGCAGGATTTGCTGTGCAGCCAGGGTGGTGCTGAGCTGGCTGAGGGCTGACTAACGCAGTGCTGTAGTGTGTGAGAGGGAACTCTCCTCCCCAGGCACTGTGGGGCCATACCACATTGTTTTTCTCTCCAGACAATGCAGTGCTGGATTGTAAGTAAAAATGCAAAGCACATTGCAATGTTTGCTCTTTATTAATGCACTAAGATGCACTTGGGTGAAGCAGAAGGCTCCTGCCTGGCTTGGCTTCAGGCTCCGTGACAGGCTTCCATAAATAACACCTTAGCAGGGTCCAATTCACCAGATGTGACTGGGTGGGAGCCTGAGATACACAGCGGACACTGGAAGGGGCAAGAAGGCATGGAACGGGGTCCAGACCCTTTCTTGGCAGGAATGACAAACCTGGACTGAGCTGCAAGGTGTACAGTGGCTAAGCCAGCACCTGAAATCTCCTTTCCAGAGCAGCGAGCAGATGGATGGAGGGGCAGATGAACTCCTCTGGATTTCAAAATGTCTGGCAAATATCACCAGGCTGTTAGTTAGCATCTGCTGGAGCGGGCTAAAAGGGAAGGGGAAAGCACTAGCAACTAATTTGCTTGTTCTGCAAACCTTCACTCATTGCCTAGGTGGCATATGAAATCTGGGCTCGGTGAGTATTTGACTGTCTCATGCTGAGGAACTCAAGATAAACTGCATGTACCATGGCTGCAGCAGAAGCTGGAGGAATACATCTTAGCTTCTGTGCCTCTGTCTCGACCACTGGGGCATGCTCTTTCTTGCTTCACCTCTAGGGAATGTGACTGCTTAATGCAATTACAGCTTAAACTTCCAAACCCAAACACTTCCTACATGCTGCCAGGTAAAGCTGGGCTGACCCTGGCGGTGTCAGAGCTGGGAGGTAACAGCAGTTTCAATGTGAGGCACGTTGAATGTCGATCAGGCAATAGTCTGACAGCCACTGGTATGTGATGATACCTGCCCATTTTTTACGGCAGCATTGAAGTCAGCCTCAGGTTTATATTTGGCTGGCCACGGAACAGTGCTGTTGGATATTCCCTTGAGCCTTTGTCTGACAACATTCCTCAGTCACACTGTGGTAGATGAAGTTGTGATTAAAAGTGAATGAATACTTTTTGACCCTTTCACCTTTCTCTTGGCTGCAGTGATTTGCATTTTCCCTAAAGAGTGTAGGATTTTGGGGTAGCTGTTGCTTTGACAGTTCCAACATCTGCCACAACTGATCCCCAGGCCGATCTGACTGAAGATCCTAGAGCTGTAAAACTGTAACACAGCTGCGAGAACCTTCTGTCCTCTGTCCCGAGTTCGATGGGCAGAGGCTTAAACAAGTAGTGACCCCTGCAAATTACTGCCTTTAAGGCACACAGCATTGCTACTGGAGCATAGACATAGAAAGCGCCTGAGAAGGAGGGAGCAGCACCAAGAACTCCTTTTGCCAAGTGCCGTATAGTTACAAAGCTGTGAGTGTTTTTGCTTCACAGGGCAGGCCAATAAAGCAGCTTCACAGAGCGGTTAAACTCCATGGTGGTCTCTGTCTGCCAAGATGGCTGGGCTGGATGAACTAAGGCTGCAGCCCGTGGCTTGTAGCCTAAGTGGAGCAAGGTCGGAGGGGAGTTACCGGGGAGGAGGACTACGGAGAAGGGACAGGCGACGTGCGCTCCTCTGGGCGCTGCTGTGCGTGGTACCAGCTGCAAGAGGCCGCGGAACAAGTTGGGAAATACTGGCGAAGCACGGCGGAAGAGCGCTGCTGCCCTCGGCGGGCTGTGCAGCCCCGGCGCTGTCACCCACACCCCACCCTCACGCCCTCACGCCCTCACGCCCTCCGCTCGGGGCGGCCCCGGCTCCCACCCGCCGCGGGCGGCTCGGCCCACAATGCCTTACGAGGGCAGCGCTCCCGCCAGCTTCCGCCCGGCCGCCCGGGCTGCGCCCACTCAGGCGCGGCTGCGGCGCCGCACCGCGCCGCGATTGGCCAGCGGGTCTGCTGGTTCTACCCTCTCGCGTCTCATTGGCTCCCCGCTGCTGTCACCGCAGGGCCCGCCTCGTCCGGTGGCAAGCAGTGTTCCCATTGGGCGTCGCGGGGAGCTGCGCGGCGCATCGTGCGCGGGTTGGCTGTCTGGGCTGTCCGTCTGCGCAGTAACCAGGCAGCGGGTCACGGTGCGCCGGTTTCCACGTCAGTGCGAGGGAGCGGGGCCGGTGTCCCTGCCCGTGCCCCGCGGACCCCGCGCTCCGCGGCCTCGCCTCCGCCGCCGCCGGCAGGGAGGGGCGGACAGAGGGCGGGCCGAGCCCTCCCGCCCGCGGTGCCGCCCGCCCGCCCGGTTATGTGAAGCGGCCGTCGCCGCGGGGAGCAGGCGCCGCCATTTTGGATGCGGGGGTCAGTGCCGGGCAGCGACCGCCTGTCGCGATACTGTCGCGACGTGGGGGCGGGCGGGAGGGAAGCGGCGGCGGGGGAACCTTGCGGGACCGGCGGGGGTTGGGGACGGGACCGCGGCAGCCCCGGGGGCCGGGCGCGGGTGGGCGCGGCGGCCGCCCCTCCGGCCGGCCAGGGCTGACACGGGGACGGTGCCCACGGGGCGGGGGGCGCACGGGCCCGCCTGGCAACGACCGCCGCGGGCTGCCGGGAACAGCGGGGCCGGGGCCGGAGCCGGAGCGAGCTGCAGGATGGGCGCTGCACCTGCACACGCATCCGCTCCCCGTGCCCACGGTGAAATCGGTGTCGGCAGGCTGTTCTTGGCGTATGGTCAGCTCATGGCTGTGACAGGGGAAAGCTCAGAGCCCGCTTAGCGTCTGTGTTATGAGTTCATCCGGTGGCATGTGTCATAGTTTCAACAGTATGATATAATTGGAAAAAGAAAATCTCCCTCAGCATAATAACCTTAGATTTCATTTTTACTCTGCAGTTTTGACAGGTAAATGCGACTTGCCTTTCTCTACTTGATTCCCAGGCCCAGTCTCACTGTTGCAGCTGAATGTGGAGGCTTTCAGAGAAGCTTGTCCCTGTCTTCCTTTCTGATGTGCCACTGCTACCATGCTGCTGCTGCTTATCTTTTAAAGGGCATTCTTAAATGCCCAGGACTGCACAGTTCCTTTCCATACTTACAAATTATTGTTTTATCTCACTTTTGTCCAGGCATTAGGAGCTGCCCTTTGGAGAAACATCCTGACTTCTTTGAACTTTTGCTGCCTGTGATGCTTTTTTGCAGAACAGTTACTACTTGAAAAACCCAAGCAAGTTAAATTTCTGTGTAGACGTTGATGTACCTTTCATGTGAGGTTTAGGAGGAAGAAAATGAGCTTTCTGATTGCCACTTGGGCTTCTGGGAAGCCTAGCTGGCTGTGAGATTGCCAGGAGTTGTTTGTGATTCAAGGTTGCGTGTTCTGTTTTAGTAGCAGTGTATTGTATCAGGACTCTGGCGGGCAAATCTAGGTCAGAAGCTATCTAGATTATTCCTGCATTGTCATAAACAGTGAAAATTTGGGTCAACAGAAGCTTACTTTGAAATAATACCTTTCTATGTTGTGGTTATATTGTTTTTCACTACTGCTGTTTATTGGAGTAGTGCCATTGGGTTTAAATCAGGTGCCATGGCTGAAGGCTAAAGTTAATGATAGGAAGAAGTGACTTGATGAAAGTCTGCCAGACCTTGTTGCTTCTGATGCTAACTCTTGCTTGTTTGCAGAAGAATTGCAGTCTCTTTGCTGCAGAAGAGGGAGTGATAATACTAGGAATAATTTGGCTTCCTGTCTATTGGGATGTGTAGGGATAAGACATTCCGAGGTTGAGAAATGGAATGTTCAGTGCATGTGTGAAATAACATTAGCAGGTGTAAATCTTGTCAGTGTTTTTATATGAAGATTCTACATGTGATGCTCTTTCAGAAGTCTCAGAATAGTGATAATTATTATCCATAGAACACTGTTGAAGGTTTTGACAATGTTATGAATATGAGCTTTTGTTCTTTTATGACATGATTAGGCATCGACCTTTTCCCACTTAGTGTTCCCAATGCTGTTGTCAGCGAGGCTGAGAAAGGCCTTCTTGTGGTGGCCTGGGCACCTTGTTGCCTTGGTTTGGAGCTGTCATTTTCACTGTGCTGTCTGTTGAATTTCTGTGCAGGAGCATATCTGAGGACTAATCTGCAGTTTTAAGCAGATGTATGAATCTGTCTTGACTAAGAAACAGGGGTTTATATAACCCTTCAGTTTAACTAACTGAAGGATTAAGGAGCTAAAACGCATTTGAAATGGAGTAGGTACTTTTCTTTGTTTTTTTCTTTTCCCTAACTTAAGACCACAGAACTGAACCCATTTGTTTCTGTATTGAATCCACTATATTTTTGTGCTTGATTGCTTGCAAGAAAGGCATTTATTCTTGGTTTGAGGTCAAGAGGTACTGAAACAAAGCCCTTGCTAGGGAGGCTGTTTCAAATTTGCTGATGATCTTTAGTATTAGTATCAGTTAACCTGTTCAACGCTTTTACAATACTCCTTTCTTCAGACCGTAGCTTTGTAACATTAAGACTGAATTTGTTGGAATTTAACATTTTTTCTTCTCTAAGTTGAACAAATGTTGGTGGTTTTGCTTGACTCCCACCATGCTTCTGTAAACCCAGCTGATCATTCAGTGCTGGTCTGGTAAATTGTGTAACTTTTCATTTCAATCTTAAAACTTCTTTCGATTCAGGACATCTATACTGAGCTCTAAAGTGTGATCAGTTGTTCCTTGTGGTGATGCTGCAGTTGAAGGAACACATACAGGAATTATCTAATAATTTAAAAGGTGTAGCCTTTGGGAAGTTTGGTATTTAGTGAAGCTGTATCCATCACTTGAAATAAAATTTCAAATTTAAATTTTTACATGGATGGATGATTCTTTTGGTGGGCTTATTTTATAAGGTGCATCTCACTGAAAATAGTTGTCTGTCTTTCATGCTCACTCTGTAGTTCTTTTCTGTTTCCTTCTCTACCATGAAGTTGCAAAGCTCTGTTGGCTTTATGGTTTGCTTTGGAATGCTATTGCTTGGTTAGCTACAAGCTTAAATATAAAGCAGTATTTCCCTCCGTCTCCACCCAGTGTTGGTGGGGAAGTGAACTCTATGTCCGATGTTCAGAGCCTGAGTGGGAATTTGCGTGTGCAGCATGATAGGTTGTTTCAGTTGCACTGGTGAAATGAGTTTGTTGGTGTGCATAAAGTGAATTTTTGTACTTTTGAATAAAGTTATATTTAACAGAATCTGCAATGAGGAAAGGAGTGCATTTTCATTGAGTCTTCTCAGACAGTTAGCAATGAAATACTGCCTGAAGTTTTGCAGGATTTTCATATGTCAGGAGAGCCCTGCCAAATAACATGGAGTTTTTGCAAGGATCAGGTGAAAAGGAAAAGGTGTGTATTGGAGGTTTTTGTCTATTTTCTTCATATTTTGCCACATGCAGTTAGCTGGGAATTTTAAGTCCTCTACATTCAGGAGAGACGGAGTTTTAACCAACTTTTTATTTAATTATTTTATGTTAAAAACAGAGGAGAAGAAATAGAAGTCCTATAAGCAGATACAGTAGTATGCAGGACAGCATTTACGCTTTGGCTTCACTTTAAATACTGTCAGAACTATTGAGTATCATTACATGTGCAAGATTTGTAATATATCTGTCTGGTATTTACATGCTTTCTGAAATAATATTTCCATGTCAGTTTGCTAAATGCCTGGAATGGTGCTACACAGTTTACATGTTCAATACTGTTTTGAAACAGTGAAGACAGGAAAAACTTAGGTTTGCCAAATAAGAGTGTATAAAATATTTCCTCAAAAGTACTTCTGTGGACTAGAATTTTGGGCCCTGAAACTGCTGATGTAGATATATAGAAAATAATGGAATTACTGAAAGAAAAAATAAATAAGCAAGGAATTTTACCTGAAGGAGAAATCTCCCATTCATGCCTTGTACTAAAACAAGGACAACAAAGTGAAATAGAAAAATTGTGATCAATGGTATTTCAATGCAATCATCTGAATAATGTATGAAATAATTTACTGTTGAGGATGGGAACATCTCTCAAGCATTAGCCACATGAGTAGGAAGTGTATTGGTGGTTGTGTTATATATTGTGGAGGAAGGATATAAACCTTTGTTCTTCAAGGCACAAGCAAATTACTTGGAAACCCTATTTGTCTGTCATGACTGTTCTTACAAAATACTTTTGTCTTTGCCCTTAAATTATTGTCTTACACCTGGGAATACCATTATGTATAATTCATTTAATGAAATAAATGGTTTTGCCATAAGAGTATTAATTCTATTGCAAACACCTGAAAAAATGAAGCAACAAATCTGATGCTGTCCTTTGATGATATATCTTTTTATAAAACTTTCTTTCCATTATGGAGTCTTGAAGCAAATTAGTCTCTTTCATTCAGAGGATATTTGTGTATTTGAAGCATTGTTGATAATTCAGACATGCTAATTAACATGAAGCCTGACAGATCCAGGATGAATATTCTGAAATTTTTGTGGTGATCTTTCTGAGGTCCCGTGTAATCCACCAAAACCATTTCTTTCCAGCTTTGCTTTTGTTACATGGGCAAAAGTCATTCTCATATTCTCTGTGCTTTATTAACCCCCCACTTCCCAGCTGAGTCCTTTAAATGAGCCTGTCGGGTTTGAAGTGTTACACTCAGTCTTTCACCTGCTTCCAATCTTTTGCTTTCCTGTGGATGACCTGTTGTGATTTCAAGCTGGAGTCCTCATTTTCCTTTCATTCTTTTTCCTGAAAAAGTCTCAATATTTGGCTACCATATCACTAAATCCTTCTCATTTACAGACATGGTATCATCTGTATCTTTGGCCTCTTTATAAGTCCTGTTTTTATTTATAAACATTTGTGTCTGTTCATTCCTCTTCATTCTTACTTCTTGATGCTTGACTGTATCTGAGCTACAGCTAGTATAAAGAGAGCAGTCCCATAGAAGTTCACTCTTCTTTTTCTCAGACCATTACAAATCTTTCTTGCTTTTAATTTCCCCCCCCTTCTGCCTCTTTCTGGATGCATCAGTTTAATTTTTTTCCCTCAAAGACCTCAGACTACAGGAGAGTAAGTGTCTGCCTTTAGTTTTCTCATTTTTCCTCCATGTTCCATCCAGTTTTGTCTCCAGTTTTGCTCATTTCTTTGTGGGGTTTTACTTACTTCTTTGTGGGGTTTTACTCACATCGTTTTTACTTTCCTGCTTTCTTGAAAGCTTTGTTTTCTGGAGCAAGTGTGAAATCAACATCTGTTACAAATTACTTTATTTTGTCAAGTTTTAAGTCCCAAAGAGGTTTGCTCTGGCCAGCTCATTTATCCCACTGATGCTTATTTAAGAGAGTACAAGGTTAGCTTTGTGTTCCTTGTAGAGCTGCAGGGAATTTGCATAAGTGCTGGGGATACATGTGTTATGGCATTGCCATGGATGTCTGTCCTGGTACCCTAACACTTCATCTTTCTGTCAGCTTACATAGACTGGAAAAAAAATGAGGAATGTGCCTTGGCAAAATGATCTCTTGCATTACAAAGATGCTGTTAGAACTAACTGTCTGCTCTCATGGTTTTGAAAACACACTATGGAAAAGTGTTTTCTTTTGATGAAGTACTTGTATTTTGTTACATGTACTAACTTGTATTTTGTGCATGCACAAAACAAATTTGAAAGAGTTTCTTGCGTCACTGCAGGCCTTCTCTTGGTTGGAGTCAACTTTGTTTAATCTGAGGAAGACAATTACTCTAAGAGGCTAGAGATTAATTTGAATTACCTTTATTTTCAGAATTGTCAGGATGGTGGATAAGAACATTTACATTGTACAAGGTGAAATCAACGCAGTGGTGGGAGCCATAAAGCGTAATGCCCGATGGAGCACTCACACACATCTGGTAAGTTACCTTGAATTGTTGCCATCTGTAGCAGCAGGTGGAAACACCTATGGCAGAAGCCAGCTGGCTTTGGAAAAGTACCTCAGTTTTTTGTAGCACTTGTTACAGAACTCTTGTAAGTAAAGTTGGAATAACTTTCTGCAATTTTTATAATGTTTTGGGCATCTCGTGTGCCAGTGGCTGCAAAAGCTGCAAAGCTGGAAGTCTTCTACCTTCTTATCCTGTAAATACAAAACCTCCACATTGTATTTCATGTGGGAATCATTTCATTTAGGCTTTTATCACTGGGAATGTTGGGTAATTTCCATATATGGTGTTACTTTATTTAGCACAGTGTTTTTATGTATCTTTTGTACCTTCTTGGGGAAGACAGTCTTCATCACAAAAGCCATGAAATAAAAATTGGAAAGTAATTATATATGGAGTATTTTTAAATGTTTCATATGGCATAGTATCTGATTTCAGCTCTGTTTTGTGGCTGCTGTTTATATTCCTGACTAAAACCTATCAATAGTTTCAAACCTGCTTTGGTAAAAATCCTAAACACAGCATTTCCAGGTGTAACCCTGCTTTGGTGGATTTTTGGCTGCCACAATGTAAATGTGTGGATGTGGCACACTGTATCAGTGGTGCACTTCCGAATGTCACATGAGTAACAGATGGCTGTCATCCAGCACAAGTGGTTTCAGTTTGCCAAAGGGCAGGGCCCTTTTTCCTTCTAACAAGCATTTCTTCATCAGAGCTCACGGCCTCTCTGCTCGAGGTGTGGGTGCGGCTGCACTCAGCTTGGAGAAACTGCTGCTCCTCCTTAGTTTAATGTCATAAAGATAGACTAAGGCTAAAGGATGCAGCTAATTCATATAAATATTGCACTGTGATTCTTTCTTCAAGTTATTTTAATAGCATAAAATGTCATTGTATTTCTGCTCCCATTACAATCTGCATAGATTAACATTATAGCAAATCCAGATGAGCCATTTCAATATGATATGAGTTAGATTTGCAGTGAAATTTATTGAATAGCAGAAGGCTAATCAGAAATACTTCTAAGGACATTAAACCAAACCAGAATGCTCAGTGTTGGACCTATGCTTTGACATTTCAGCTGTGTGATATTGGGGAGCACTGGCAGGAAAATAAAAATGCTTCTCTTGGATTTGATGGTGTAAACATGCTGACAGCAATAAACTCAAACCACAGCACTTCTGTGAATGTGATGGTGAGGTCTTTAGCAGACCCTTATTAAGATTTGTCTTCAGAAATATGTTTGCCTCATTAATTACTTGCTCCTTGTACATAGGATGAAGAAAGGGATCCCCTGCTGCATAGCTTTAGCCACCTAAAAGAAGTGCTGAATAATATAACAGGTAAGCTTCTACAGAAGTCAGCAGGTATGTGCACCTGCTAGGGTATATGCAAGTAAGTGTACAGGTGTATTTATTTGTCTTATTTACTATCCAGTAGTCATTTATTGAAGAAAAGAAAAGAGAAAACATGCACATACTTTTGGGCAAATAATACCAATGTAAACTAGCACAGAAATACCACTGCTGCCACTATCTATAAGGAGATATATATATATAGATATATATTTGTGTGTGTATGCACACGCATATTTTTATGAAGATGCATGTTTCTTTGATATACTGAAGCTTGTAGTAGTATATGAAATGTGGTGTATTATCATGCATAGCTTTTTTGTGGTTTGTTTGTGCCTTCTGATCTGTGAGTGATGGAAAAGATCTGCTTAGAAAGTGGTTTCTGTCTGTTTTTTCCTCACATTCTTTGGTTTGTTAGCTTTCATCATGTAATAAGTGAAGCACATACCTCTGTTTCTATTTGAGTCTCTTGGATTTCAAGTGAAAGACTTTGTGATCACCTGCACTGAAAGAAATGGCGATCACCTACACTAAAAATCTGTATTGATTAGAGAAGTACACAAGGCTGTAGTTTGTATTCTGAGCATTGTTTTTCTCACAACCCATCTTTCTCCCCCCAACATTTTCTGGTTTTGTAGTTTCAGGAGTGATTGTTTAAGAGTAACCCAAGTATATGTTGAGAGTCTGGAGGTGAAGCTGATCCTAAACTCCATATGACATTCTGCATGTTCTTCCCAGGATTTTTATTACTGATTGTAGTATTTGAAAGTAAGCTTCATTTCTGGTCCCTTTATTACAGTGACTGCTCAGAACTGCACTGAACCTTAGTTTGAGATGGACCTTTTGCATTTCTAGCTGTGAAGCATGCTTATTCTTGCATCAGTGCTGAGCCTGGAATCCCATAAAAAAGTGTGTTCTCTAGAAGCATTGTAGTGCTGCTTCCAGGTGATGGTGACAAGAGGTGCTGAGGACACGTGCCAGTTCTAAGCCTTTATTCCTTCCTCTTACGTGTCTGCCTGTAAGTGTAATGCTTTGCTTTTCTCTGCCAGGTTAACTTTCTCTGGTTGTGAGCAGGATTTTTCTGTTAGATTGTGACATCTTAGGGAATTCCTGAACAGCTTGCATTTCTGGATAATGTCTTTGTTCTGGATGTTATGCTTGTACCTGAACTACATGAAGTCTGGATTTGTGGGTTTTTTTGTAAGCTCACTCACCTTCTGTAGGATATATGTGCAGTCACCAAAAGTGTATTGGGAGGAAATTTTACATTTCTTCCTTCTGTGAGATGAATTTTTTTTTTTTAATAAGCTTCGTGAAGTTCTTTGCCATTATTGCAAATACCTTTTCTCATCAACAAGAGCAGGGACTGTCAGAATGCTCAAATAAATGCAGTGTAAGTAAATGTCAGGGACTGGCCATTTATCTAGAGCAGCTAGGTACAATGTGCTGTTGACTTGTTGGGGAAAAAATGCAAGTTCACTATCTGCTTATGTTAGAGCAAGCAAAGTTTAATGTACTGAGAGATTCAGAGACTCCCTTTGTATTAGTCATCAGGTAAGTGTTGTTCCTGCTGAGATAATAATTGCTTGTATACGGGGATGACAGCATGTTGGTTTGACTACATGGGATTCTTTTATACAGGTGATTTCAGCTGCAGTGACTGCTATTTACTGACTAGTGTCTTGAGATAGGGCATCATTGCTGTGCTCCATCTTTTTTCCATTTTAGACATGGACTTGTTCCCAAGCAATACTTTGAATGATGCAGAGTATCCTGCATCATCTTCCAGGCAATCAAAAGTCCAGTCCCCAGCATAGGGGGTTTTTGGTGATATTTTTTTTTCCCCTAGACCTTCCTTTCATGTCTCTTTCATTAGCTCATGGAAATGCATTGCTTTTATATTTAAATTTATTCAAGCTGTAATCTTTGACATTTGAGTTAGCTTTTAGTACAATTTTGCATTTATAGTAATATATATTATGTATTTTCTCAATCCCTCAAGAACCCATTTTAATCTGTTCTGGATGCAAATTTCAGGCTGCCTTGTCCCATCTCCCCTCTTGCTCCCTCCCTCCCTTCCCCTCCCCCATGGAGCATGTTTGATCAGGTGTGGCAGGAATATCCACTGTCAAGCTGCGCCCTTTATATTAGTCAATATTATCCTTCCTTCCCTCCCACTCCCTTCATTCTCCTCTGGGCTTTACCAGTTGATTTATAATTTTGGAATTCTCATCGGAGTCTGTAATACAGTTTGTTCATTATTTAACCAAAACCTGTTTAATGAGCAAAGAGAGGCAATGTAAATGTTAGGCATGTTGCAGTGGAGTACCTTTTGTTCTCCTCTGAGCTAGTGGGTATTAACTCTGTCATGACTGTGATGCTGAAATACCCTGGTCAAGGGTATAAAGATGCACTGTATGCCCCCAGCAGCTAAAGATTCCTGTTTCAAAGTATTGCTCCTCAAGAGTAACTAAATTACATGCTGGAAAGCTTGCCTGCAGCTAAGTGTGGTATCCCATCCTGTTGTAACCTCTACCTGTGCTCTTGGAGGAAGCACATAGAGAAGCTGTGTTGCTCAGCACAAACAGTCCCATGATTATGGTAAGAGAAACTTCACTTCTGCAGTTCAGCAGACTTAGCTAAGGGCCTTGAACCTGAATATTTTCAAGTTTCTCTTTAAAATTCTGATAAACTTAATTTCTGTGGGAATTTTTTGTAGATTTATAAAAAGAGTTTAATAATTTGAAAAATAACAGCATGTCCACCTCTGATCCACTGGCAGTTGATTTATTGGATGCCATTTTTACATTTTTATGGACTACATTTTCATGTTCTTTACTATTGATAGTAGTTGCCTGAAAAACAGAAAGGAAACAGAGGTTCTGTTGTCTTGGGTGATGCATAAGTTAATCCTAGATAAATTTAATAGTTGAATGCTTGCAATGCTAAGATGACCACAATAGGCTTAAATTTGATGGTGTGTGTCATATTTCTAGTGCTTAGAAAAAGCAAGTCAGTGTCCTGAATTATGACTATATGGAAGCAATGACTGTCAAGCTTTGGCCTTGCATGCAAAATTGAAATATAGCTACATTTTCAAATGTTATTTTAAAACTGATGAAAACCTTTATTGATAGAAGTTTGGATAAAGGGCCACTGTCACCACAGCTTCCACTTGACTACTCTTTAAAGTGGGCTGAGTACCTTGAAAAATGTGTCTGGATGTTGAAACATTTGTTCATTTTGTCAGTTTTGTTATGGATTTAGGTCACCAAAAGGAAGCTTCTTTTTAACATCCAGTGATAACTGAGACTGTTTCTTTCATGAATGGTGCCAACTCAGGATGCTCTCTAGGTCAGCAAAGAAAGGTTTTATAATCACAAATAGTTGGAAATATGTATTAATTATAAGCCTGATTTTCCATGGTTTCATGAGGATTGGGTTTCTTTAAATGCTTCTCTGGCTGTTGAAGTCTTCAGACCATTCTGGTGTGATGTAGAGGTAAGAGCAGACACTTCTGTAGTCATCCTTCTCATTACAGAGTTTGTGCTTTGCTCTAACCAGGGAGCTGAGTCAGTGCCCAGGAGTTTCGTGCCTGAGGTGCTGCCTGCTGGTGTGTGGGATGGCTTTAGGACAGGAATGACTGACTGCAGCTGCCTTGTGCAAGTCATGACTGCATGGGAGAAGCAGGTGTTTGTGGAAAGTGTGTGCATCAAGAGTCTATTTAAATAGGGTTTAAACTAGGTAAACACACCTGTGAAGAGGTGCTTGTGTAGATTCTAGGTCCATGAGTGCCAGACTGCAAGGTTTGAGTCCTTTTATCCTCTGGTGGTTCAGAGTTAGTGCATTTAAACAGAAGCTGCAAAGTAAGCTGTTAGAAGCACTCTGATTTCATGCACATTCATGACATTTTAAATGAATGCTTGTACAGTGGGTTCAGAAGAATCTTTTCATGGCTTATTTCAGACAAGAAGCTGCTGCAAATCTCCATCTTTAGAGGGTTGGCTGGGGCATTAAGAACTGGCTAAAGGTCAAATGACTGTAACTGTAGGAGAACCTTTGCCCAGAGTCTGACTTAATATAGTTGTTACTGTAGCCATCAGTTTTCTGGTATGTAGACTTGATTGCACACTCATTTTCTCATGTCTGAGCTCTGGAAACTCAGTTTTTATGGAAAACCTGACAGTTGTATAAAACAATACAGGAATTTTATCCTGATTTTGGATTAATGTCTGACTTTTTCTGAAAGATCTAGTTTTAAAAAGTGGTAAATTGGTAGTAAATATAAATATGTGGCCTCTTCTCAATGTTACTGAAGTGCTGAAGGTTAGAATATGAGATGTTCATTCAAGTTAAGAAATTAGAAAAAAGTAGTGTTTGTGGTTTTTTTATCAAGAAGTGTAGGAATTAGACTAAATGAATGTGTGATATGTAAAGTGCTGTGATGCTTATTGCTTTGCAGGTGACAGCAATACCATATTTTATTTATTATTTAGATCCTGAGTTTTTGCTGGAAGTGCCTGAATTTAATGGCAAATAACAAATAAGATGAACTACATACTGTGGTATTTCTCCCATTGCTTGCATTGAAGGATGGAAATGTTATCTTGATCAGCCATTTGAAAAAAAGCTTTTTTTTCCTGTTGCATGTCAGCTTCCTATCAAAGATCTAGAACATTCATTGATCTTAGAGATCGTGTCTGTTCTGTGATAACGCAAAAAAATAAAAGGATTTTTTTTTTTTTTAGTAACAGGTATTTATATGTGTGAACTTGGTATTTTTGAATACCAAGAAATTCAGGCTAGCATTTAGCTTTGTTGCCTTCTCTATGAATTTTTAAAGAAGAATGGAGAGGGTATAAGGAAGGTTAGGAAGCTCATGGAATAAGGCTACTTCCATAGCTTTAACTTGGCCTCGCTCTAATTTATTGCATGACCTGACACTGTGTACAAAAGTGGTAATTTATTTCTCTTCATATTTTCTTACTATAAGAAATAAGAATATTAAGGTGTCAACTTAAATTTGATGCTTTGCTTGCAGGTTGAATCCAGACTTGATTTTTGCTAACTGTGTTGAGATAATACAGTAAAAGTTGTCACTTCAAAAGCAAGTTTCTAGTCTAAATGAATGCAGACATCTTCGCAACTGCACAGAGAATGTATTTCAGTGCAGTATTTTTGCTTTGAAGCTGCAGGTGGTTCGAAATACTCTGAGTGAGATTAATCTTTTTAATCTCATTTTAGCCCCAAATTAATCAAATCACTGTCTTATGGCTGAGGTCTTTGAATCTTCCTCAAGGATATTTTTAGCATAGATATTGGTATTTTGGCATAGATTTTCTTTGTGTTTTCTTGAAGAAATAATAAATCAGACTTTTCCCAGGTGCTTGCTAACCTGATGCTTTACTTTCTAAATGATTTTCCCAGAGTGATGTGCTCTAAGAATGGTAGCTGCACTACAACTGGGATGGGAGCTTCTCCAGCCCAAAATGAACACAAAAATTGTCATAATTTCACTTAAGATTTTGTTTGCTTTCTGTATGAAAGAAGGAGGAAGAATGTCCTTGATGAAGAATGATTTACAGATGCACCAAGACAAGTACCATAACCTTTTTCATGGCTTTTCTGTTGTGTGCAGGACAGCATTTATGCAGAATGTGTGAGGAGTCAGGTATGGATGGTATCACTCTGAGCTCTAGTTGATTCTGTTGAATTGCACATTGAGCCCTTCAACACAAGTTACTGGATGAAATAGAACTCCTGAGAAGAAGCTTGTAATTGAGATATTTGTAACTAATACTGACATACAGAAAGGGAGAAACTCTGTGTAGAATCCTTAATTTGATAACGTTTTAGCTGTTGTGATAATCTTCTGTTTTGTGTTTCTGAATAGTAAGAAATTTAATGAATGAAATTGAAAGAAGTGAAATGAATCTCAGAGTATTTCGAGCAAACAAACCTAACCAACCCAGTAAAGTGGTCTTCACCCTGGGTATTTCTGCATGTCTCCTGAAGTCCCTTATGCAGTTCAGCCCCACAACCTTTGTGGTACCACTTAAGCATCCTTTTGATACAGTTCTCTGAGTGCAGTTTAACACTGGAGCTTGGAGCTGAAGTCTTCCTTTTATGCATGGCTAATGACTGGCAGGTACAGGCAGGAGGTGGTGCTGTTGGAGGGAATTGTTTCCTGACCCCTAATCCTTAAGGACCCAAGGATTTAGATGGACAAGCACTCCTGGCTGTTGCTTGGAAGATTTCCCACAGAGGGTTTGTTCTGTAACACCAGCCTTCTGTTACCACTGCAGGGCTGGGCTCTGAAGAGCTGCCACATGTGCATGGTGTGCAACTGACTCTCTCTTGTTCCACGCTTGTTGAGCAATTACTTCCCCACTTGTTGGGCACTCCATTATTTCCTTCAGTTACTGCTTCTGTGTGAAGTGGAGCCATGAAGGAAATGGCTTAATGGATGTACATTAGGGGGCAATAAATTGCAGTTTGATTTGGTGGACAGGCAGTACCAGATGCTGCATAGAATCTAAGGTTCCTCTTAAGTCAGCCATTGAGGTTTTATATAGAATTTTTTGGATGGTGTTGTTTTTGTTTGATGGTCAAGAGTAGTGAAAAGGAATTGTGCCCATTTGCATTATAGCAAAAACCCTCTGGAAGTAGGAGTATACATGAAATTGCTTAATTCTGCTAGTAGTTTGCTAAGTATATAGCTCTTCTTCCTTCCTTTACCTGTCTTCTTTCCTCACTCAATAGTTGCCATCTAACCTGTTAAAAATATTGTCCCAAAAGTGATTAACTTCCAAGAAGCAATAACTTGTGTCAGAAAGTGCAGGTGCATATTTATATAGTTGCATAGTATGTAATAGGACTGCCAAGAAGTGTTGATTATGCATACCCAAGAAGCATACTGAAGTATGCCTCATTTCAAAGAGTCTGTAGCTTAAGAAGGTAGCAACAGAGAGGAATCATTAAGTATACAAAGTTGTTAAACACTTGAGGGTTTTTCTTAATGATTACTTCAATTTGTCCTTCAAACAGGCTGGTCCCTAATATGGTTTATACCAAGATGTGAGTTGGAAGGAGAAGTTTGAAAGAATTGGGCAAAGTATCCTTTTCTTCAGGAGCAGTGCAGGGATCTGTGAAAAAGTGCTGCTTCTCTCAATGATTAGTGTGGAATAAAAAAGTCAGGATGAAAAGAAGTAGAATGGCAGGGATTAAAAGGTAAGTGTAAAAGTAGCAGACTAATGGAGAACATTGTTATTAAAATAGCAGATTGATTGGTTAAGGAATGTTGATAGTGAGGGATGTGTACTTGGTGGCTTGCCCATTTGAAGTAAACTTGCAGGAGCTTTTTCTGTTTAAGATAGCTGTCTAGCTTTTTAGCTGTGTGAGTGTTGCAGAATAGACTATTGCTGAAGGGGTATTTTTGT
The DNA here is from genome assembly GCA_024865655.1 of Emberiza elegans. Classification (NCBI taxonomy): domain Eukaryota; kingdom Metazoa; phylum Chordata; class Aves; order Passeriformes; family Fringillidae; genus Emberiza; species Emberiza elegans. Next base: position 19,772,322 of record JALJVW010000241.1, on the reverse strand, counting down.
TTGTGCTTGGTTTGGGAGGTTTTCTTTGCAATCAGAAAAAATTTTAATCTTCTAATATGTTATGGACCTTGTCACGGTAGTTCTTAAAAATGTTGGACGGACAGTCAAGATGATACTAGCTCAGTTGGTCAGAGCACGGTGCTGATAACACCGAGGTTGTGGGTCCACACGGGCCATTCACTCAAGAGCTGGACTTGATGCTTCTTGTGGGTCCCGTTCAACTCAGAATATTCTGTGATCTGTCATCTTTCTTTTGTAATTTGTCTTTAGAAAATGATACAAGACAGCAGATATCGTCCAGGAAAGACACAAAACTGATGCATACAGTCCTAGGGAAATTCTGATGATCTTTTAGATGGTGGGATTTTAACTTGCTTTTCATCACTTTTCAAAGCTACAAAAAAAGACAAAATTATATGTACAAAGTCTGCAATACAGTGGCTTGAAGATAGAGTCTGAGGTTTTGTGATGTGATGGATTCTGAGGTGAGGGATGGAAGTGTCATGGGTGAGCTTTTGGTATCAACAGATACTTTCTGGAGGAGAACTTTGTGAGTGAATGAAAATCTGTTGTTTTATTAAAAGAATGAGCAATTAAATAAATGTAAATGTTTTAGGGATGGTGAATCAGTACATATAATTTTGTCTTCACAAAATTATAGGAGTTGAAAAAACCTGTCTTGAGAAGGAACATTTACATTTATCCATTTTCTACAATCACTACATCAAGTGGTGATTGTAGAAAATGGATAGATCTACACTGGTATTGTGTGATGTACTGTATCTGTGTGACTTGGAAATGTTACTGCAAGTGTTAAAGTGACTTACTCTTGCTTTGAACTCCTAATTGGTAGATATTTCTTCTTTAGTTGAAGGACAGAGATAGTCATAGAATCCTCATCTGTTGGACTTTCTGAAGTTAATATGTCTGTGCTTTTTGCATGGTGCAGTTGTGAAGTTAAAACTTGTCAGTTCAAACCACTGTTGTATTCAGCATATTGTGAAAGAAAATGCAGGTTGGAAACAGGAGAAGGAGAAATAAAAATATTCAGACATTGTAAAAAGCAATAGGACTCTTAACTAACTGCAGCTGAATAGTAGTACAAGAGTTGGAAAAAATAAAGAAATTTCAGAGAAAATTAATTGCTGAAGAAATGTATCATTCATTAATGAGGAGGAGGAAGACCACCATAGGCATCCTGAAATGCTTACCTAAATGGTTGTTGGTAACTGACTATTGACTATTTAAGCATGTGTCACAGCCAACATCAGGTTAAATTTTGCACACAGTTTCTCCCTTGACTTTTATTAACAATATATTAAAAATCTAAAAGGGCAGTTCATTCTTGTTCAGCTGCCTTTAAATTGTAGTTTTTTCCTTCTTGTAGTTTCTTAATGCTCTAGAGTTTCGCAGCCTGTACCGGTCCTTGTTCACATGCACGAGGCCCATGTGCTGCAGCGGAAGGTCACACACTCCCTTTCACTCCGCAGCAACAGCAGCTGATGGTACCAGCTGCTCACATCCTTGTATTAGATGCCTGAATTTGAGCAGCTGTATGAGGCTGCTAATAAACTCTTACATGTAGTACAGTTCATATCTTACCCGCATTTCACTTGATTGTACTCAGCCCTGGCCAGTATCTTCTTTAACATCTTTCAATTCCACCTATAAGGTGCTCCTTTTCTTCCTTGTGCTTGTCTCCACTCCTCTTGTATGATGTGTTAGTCAGATTTTGAAAAGTGTTCCAGTGCTGCAGATTTGAAAAGGAAAGAGTACCTGAAAGCATGCAAACTGTATGCGATTTAAGGAAGCAGGAACAATCTCTAGCAAAAGCATTTTAAAACTTTAAAGACTTAATGCTGTAATGAAAATAATCTAGACTGTTCTAAAGGATGTTCTTGTCCTTAAACAGTATACTTTTGGGTACAAACTTAGGTGGGTTTGTTTGTTTGTTTGAGAAGAATGGATCAAAAGTGCTTTTGTTCTGAAGAACCTGCCTGCATGCAGCTAGTTGAAGAGGTCTTGTATGTAAATCTGCTATTACAAGAGGGCTACAGGGGTTTTTAATTCCACCTTGGGTAATAAAATTGGCCTGGCAGTGAGTTTTGATATAGCCACAATTAATTTCAACTTGTGCTTTTTATTAAAAAAGCTTGTTTGTTAGGACCCTCTGTTAAGCCTATTAAATAAAGGGTGAAAAAGTTGAAACTGCCTGTCTGTGCTTTCCAGATCAGGGGTGGAGGGAGTCAAAGGAAGGATATTTACCATTTTAAACCCTTTCAGCTCTTTTGTTCACTTATTTCTCTTGCATCAGTGTTTTAGCCTCCCATTGTCCTCTCTGGAGGAGTCATGGTACCTAGAACTGAGAAATACCTTGGTTCCACTGAGTGGCCACCAATGTGATGACAATATCTTCTTGCTAATGAGATTCTGAGAGGTGACTTTGTTGTTTTGTGGTGATTTTTAAGTGAATTTTTTAGTGGATTTCTTTCTTCCTTAGTTTTGTTGTGGAGTTGGGTTTATGGATTTGGTGTGGGTTTTTGTTTTAGTTTTTTTGAGGTGTTTTTTTGGTTGGTTAGATTTTTGGGATGAGATGGGATGGGTTGGTTTGTTTTTCTCCCATGTAACCTCAAAAAATGCACTTTGGAATGAAAGTAGTATTGATGTAGAAGCTGTGAAGATCATATTTTAGCAGTATGGAGGTGGGAAGAGAGTATATTTGGTCCTTTTTGCTCAGAGGATCTCAGAGAGAAATTCAGCAAGAGTAAAGATAAGGATCAGAATTTGGGTGTTAGGTGTTTTATAAAATTATGCAAAGAAGAGAACCTAGCTGTGTAGCTAGGGTTGGAAGAAGATAGCATGGGATCAGAAGTGTATGGTAGAATATAGGAAGAATATAAGTACTAATATAGTGAAGTGGCTTAGCTCAGATCATTCATTAGACCTTGTTCTTATTGCTCCAAAACTCAACTAATTTTAACTGGTCAGCATTTTTAAATTGAACTATCCACAATCTATAACTGATCTGTATTGCTTTTCTCCAGCAAAGGTGGCACAGGATGAGGAATTTGCTCTCCCATGGCAGATTAGGACAGTAAAATCCTTGTTAAACATCAAGAATTTTTAAGAGAGTCTTACAGTTTCTTGCTGTACACCCAGTATTAATTGGTTGAAACAGCCAGTTATTTTTAATTCATGTTTCATATATGAAATTTTTTTAACTGTTCAGGTGTCTCTGCAAGCTATAAAGACAGCAGTTGAAGTAAATAGCAGTATCAAATAAAGTACCTCTTGTCCCTGCTTCCAAAATAAACTGGGAATAATGCTTTACACATTTTGTTTCCTTTAACTCTACAGGCAAGCGGGAGAGGAAGCATGGATTAACATCTAGTGATTTCTAGGAGCTCACATTCCTCTGTGCTTGGTCTGACTGACAGGCACATGTGGCTCAAGTGCATCTGGAAATATATCACTGCTGAAATTTGGTTGGGTAAATATAGCAGGAATGGATTGTCAGGGCAGGAGACAGATTGTTCTGGGAAAGGAAGTGCTGTCTGTCTGTTGTCTAGTAACAATTTCCTTTATTTCTGAGACATACCTATTTCTTTCAGTGTAGTTAAGGTAACAGCAGGCAGAGACGTACTTGCTGTGTTCTGATGTCGTACGTTGTTATGGTGGAAGTGCTGTCAGAAATGGTAAAATTGGTAGGAACATGTGTAGAGAACTGATACCAATATTTTCTATGGTGTTTAAATAGTAGCACCACACACTTTCTTCTAGTTTAAACTCCCTTTGAAAAGAGGCAAGGACATAAAATGTGAAAAGTAACGCCCAGAGTTTCAGGAATTGATTATATCAAAGAAACCTGACTTCTGCTTAGGTGCAAAATTGTTTCTAGGCCACATGGTAAGCAAGCAACCAACGAAAAGAAAACCCCACCAACCTCTTCCTTGAAAATAGGCTGAGAGCCAGTATTCTAAAATTCCTGTCTTTATTGGCAGTTGACACATAGGTAATGAGCAGGGATAGAAAAAGCCAATCACAAGGCTTTTCTCCAGCAAAAGCTGATTGGCAAAGCCATGAAGCTTCCTGAAGTATTGGGATATTAGTTAAAGTCTCAACACAAATCATACTGTTTGGGGATAAAATGGAACCCACTGTGTTAGAGGGTGGCCTACAGAAGTCTATGCAGGCATATCAGTATAGACTGTATTTTGCACAGAAAGGCATAAAAGTGGGCAATAACAATTCAAATTGTAACAGGTGCAGGCAGTACGAAATGTAACAGTAAATTACAGATTTTTTGCAATTTATCAAGGGAAGTTGGAGATGACTACAGATTAGAGCTGGTACCATTTGCAGCATCTTCCTAGCACAGTGGGCTGTTTTTTTCATCAGCTTGCTCAAGAACATATCGAAGATAGGAACCCTGACAATTTTGTGTGCAGTAGTTGTCTGTAGTTAGTTGCTGATTCTGTTGCCTTTTCTGAGAGGTTACATGCTGCTTCCCACTAAAGTGAGCTCAGTCTGGTGCCCTGTGATGTGGCTGTGTCTGGGTGGGGTGAGCAGCCAACAGGTGCACAGCATACCACGCAAATGTGGAGGCAGGGAATTTGTGTCCAAGGGCATTGGGGGTAAATAACTGTAGTTGTAAAAAGTATTACACGAATGCTAACATTTTCACTGAACAGTAAGTCTGTTCCGAAAATTGGCTCACAAACTTCCATATAATAAGCTTCAGTTTCTATGCTCAGAAGTCCGAAGACCTTAACTGGTGTTGAATTTTCTTTGGCTTTTAGGAAGAAATGATTATTTTGGTGGATGATGCAACTGATTCAGACTAGAGGTTGTCCAAAAGCTTTCTGTAGTTACAAGCAGTAGGATTACAGATGGGATTCTATATTTTTTGAATAAAACCTGCTTAAGTTAACTATTTTGTCAGTGTACAGTGTTCTTCAAAAATATTTGTAAGCCCCCAGGATTAATTTGTTATTTCTTCTTATTGCACCCAATCCAAATACTGCATGTCATGATATAGGCAGGGATAAAGCCTTGCCATTTCTCATTCATAGTGCCACTCAAGACTTGTTACAATTTACTAGCTGTGTTACATAGCATGCCTGGCTTGCCTAGGCCTTTTGCACAGCAGCAGGAACAGTTCATTATGAAAAAACAAATCATCGGTATTTAACTTATTGTTACACTATTATCTGCCTGCATGTCTCTTATTCCAGGTGTTTCAGCTTCCAGGAATTGAGATCTGAAGTCTACTCTGTAGAACTGTTTCTCTGTTTCTCTTCAGTGCTGTTCTTCAATGCCCTTTAAATCTAGTTCTTTATTCCATTTTATTTTTTTCCTTTGCCAGTCTCACCCTGGAATAAAAGTGAAAGGGCTAAACTTAATATTTCAGGTGAAATTTCACAGCAAAAGGCACCTGTGTTCTGTGATCATTGGGTACCAATACACTGTTGTTTGTTTTACTGCCTCAGCTGTCAGTATGTATGACAACAAAAGACCTTTTAATCAGGTATTAGCAGCAGAAATTAAATCAAGCATAACTTATGTTCAGAATATATTATCTGTTGTTCCTCCCCCCAACATTTGCATCTTGTTTTAAAATAGCAGAATTCTCTCCTGAACTGAAGGCGAGAAGCTGAAATAGTCTACAGTACATTGAAAGTGTTTTAAAAGAATCAGACTGTGTTATTAAAAAGAAATGCAGTTACTTAAATTTGAAAGAAATCTAGAAGAACCAAAGCACAAGGTAATTATTTGTAAAGGGCTTTGAAATTGTAAAGTCTTTTGTGCAAGAACTATGGAGTAGTGTTGGGAGGTATGTGAGAGAAAGTTTTGGACCTGCTATTTTGAGGAAAGTGAGTAGAATACTTAAAACTCTTCCATTAGAGCTTTTTCTGCAGGGGTTTCTTCTGGGACCATTGTCCCATGATAAGAATGGCTCTGCTCTGTGGATATGTCCTGCATGTCTGCAGGATGGCTGTAGAATTACTTTTAACTGTGATCTATCTGTGTTGCTAGGTGTTGTCATGTAAACAGGAAGCATTTAATCCCTGTAAGGGTAACTGTTTTGCATTCTACAGTTCATTTGCAACTGTCTAGGTAATACTAAAGCATACGGTATTTAAGACTTTTTTTGTGATAGTAAATGCTGAATTGCTAACCTGTTCTCATAATCTAGCTATTTAATTGTATGAAGAAGATACATTTTAATTTGAAGCCTTTAAACTGCTTTACTCTTGCATCTACTACTTCTGGGACAAGAATGCACATCATTACATGGAGAAAGGAGTAAACAGGAAAATGAATGTATATAGAAGCTAAATAGGAGCGTAGTTACTTTGTTCTTGATGTCCTCAAGAACACCTTTTAGGTGGCAAGTTTGTGGGAAGCTGATAATTTCTTTCATGTGATACCTTAGTGTCTGGTGTGTTCTGAGCTGAAATTTCACTTGATGAAAATCACCTGAACTATTAGCTTAACTTAGTCTTCCAGTCAGAGCCCACGACCTTTAGCTGCATGGAACCTTATTAGCTACAACAGGTTGTTGTGATATACTTATGCTGCAACCTTATTTTTGGTTCAAAAGAATCATTTAATGCTTAGAAATAGAAAAAGCAGTGAAAACAAGGCAGAACTTGGGACCAGCATACAGACCTTTGATGTGTACCTTATGTATGCATAGTTGAAGTTTGATATGTGAAGAAATTGCCAGAGATTCTTGTAGGGCACAAACAGCATTTAAGGCCCATGTAAATGTCACAGAAGCTGCTTTGCAAAAACAAAATTTTCCAAAATTTTTTTAGCTTTGTCTTCCATGACTCCTGTTCCCTTTTTCTCTTGTACTTTTACTTTCTGTTCAGGCTTTTTTTTTTGCTGTCTGTTCCTTTGTAAGAGTTTTCTGTTTCAAACTTATAACTAATGTAACTTTACAATAAGAAGCCCTCTGCATTTGTCTGACACAGTTCTTCTCACTTCCCATTCTTTATGTTCCTTTGGGCAGTCAGCATTGAGTTTTTGTTGGGCTTAATATAAAGGGACTTAGAAAGGCAGGTGCTTCTGGATTTGAATTTATGAGACTTCCAGACATGAGTGTCATATGTGCTTTTTTTCTCCCCTGTCTTCTGTAATGCTCTGTAGTCTGTAATAGGTTGAGTTGTAACATTCATTAAACCATTCCTCACATTCCCTGCTTTGAAAGCTTATCAGGACTGCTTTGATTTAGTTATCTGGAACAAAAAAAGCCATTTGTGAAGGTTGGAATGGAGCTCTGGAGCAATAATATATCCGAGATCAGATTCAGGTCCCAGTTGTATTATTCCTAGGGATTTATTTGCCTGTGTACACACAGGCAAAGAGTGGTGTGTATGGAAGACTTGCAGGAATGCAAATTGGACACATTTTGTTGGGACCTGTAGGGGATTTTCACTGGTTCATAATTTTTCAAAGGTTTGTTATACATCAGGCAGCCACTGCCTCCTCTTTAAACCTTTAAATCCCCCCTCTTTTTCCTGTTCTAAAGGTCAGATTTTTTTGACAACTGTGTGCAGGAACAAGATTTGTTAAATCCCTTCATTTTTATTCATACAAATACTAGTGTTTGGTGAGCAAGAGTTACCCCAGAATTCAGAAGCACATAAAGCTCAGTACAAGCCTTCTGAACCTAAATTCAGTTCAGAGATGCATCTCTCGAAACTGAATCTGCCATCTGAATATTAACCCTCGGCACTGCACAGGGAGTGCATGGTGGAAATTTCATCTCTTTGTGTCACTTAGTGGACAGGCTTCACAGGTGTCCTCTGAGCTGCAGGGCAGTGTCCTGCATCTTGTCCTGGGTGCTCCTAGGCATGGGGCTCAGGGCTGAGGAGCTGTATCTCTGGTCATGCTCATCTAGCACTAGTCCTTTCTGGTGAAACAGCAAAATTTTTGAGCCTTTGTTCTGATCCAGTCAATGAAGTAACTGAGTCCCCAGTGTGAAATCCTCTTGAAGCTATTTATTAATTTTACATGCAACTCCGCTTTGAAAAAACTATGTGATGGGCTGTTATCTTTGGGATGTGAATGAAGACTAGGTATTGTATCCCCTTTGTATAAGGATGACTGACAGTGGTTTGCTTCTTGGAGAGCTAGTCACAGAGTGTCATCAGTAACTCTGAAGTCCCCACCCTTACCTTTCTTCAGTGTGGGTGAAGAGAAGAGGTTTAGGAGTGGGAAGTTCCTTTTCTTACCCAGGTTCTGTAGACTAAAGCAGTTGACAGATGAGGTCTGTCAGGTCATAGTCTGGTGTTTCATACAATATCGGAAATCATTCCAATAAGCAAACTGTTCAGCTGGCAGGGTGGAGTTCTTGTGTTTAAATTACCCATTAAAAAAAATCTCTAAACACTGGGAGAATGGTCAGGAGTTGTACCTTTTTATCATCTGTCGAATTTCAGACTGACATGGCTGGGGAGTGGCCATATGTTTGCTTTGTTTAAGTGTCTAGTAGCAGTTGATGATTTTGGAGGAAGATGGAACAGACAGCTGCAAAGTCTAGACTGGGCAGAATTTTAGTGCTCGTTTCATCACAGCAGGATTCTCCAGAGTGAATCTATCTGCTCCTCAGTTTTACCTGTGCATTTTACATCTGTCAGCACGTCTGTGCTAGTGGGGAATAAGAACTGTGGCCCTAACCACTGTCAGTGGATTTATGTACATGTATGTATCTGTTGCTGGATGCCCAGCAGTCATTCAGCTCCCATAGCACATTTTCTGTAGAGTTATGCACAAAGTGGTTTTGTTGGCTTCGCTCAGGCTGAAATTTGCCAATACAATATCCACCCACACACGGTGCAGATATGCACTGTCTCCACAATTTGTATCTCACAGTTCCTCTCCATCACAGCTAGTGACACAGTCCAGATATCTTCAAGGATGATTTTCCTTTGTGCTTCTTGTGTATAGATGCAAAAGTCTAGGACAGGGAGAAGAGTTAACAGAGATGTTTTCATGACTTCGCGTGTTTACTGGATTTAACATGCCTGAAACAGCAGAAATAGTTAGGCTGGGATCTGCTTCTGAGGAGGAATAAAGGAAAATATCAAATATTTTAGCACAGACCACTGTCAGCTTGCTTTAATATGAATGTTTTTATTTTTTAAGCTACAGTAAAAATTTTTCTCTGAATATCTTCTGCAGCTGGCCTACAGTTTCTGCACTGGGTTAAATTTAAATTGGCTAGTAGATGCAAACTTACCTTGTTGCTTCTTGCAAAGTTCTCAGTGTCATGATGAGAGTGGCAAGCAATTGTTTTGGAGCCCTAGGGATTGACCTCTGAGGCTGTGCCTGTTGCTACTGTTTAGAAAAAAGGTCTTGATGCTGACTGACCTCAACGCTGGAATACTATTTCATCCTTGAGCTTGATGTTCTGAAGTAGAAGGGTGATGGTCAGAAGTATTTTATTATGCTGTCTGCTAGCCAAGTGAGAATGCTGAAAGGCTGGCTAAGGAAGAAGCATTTTGGCAACTACTTAAATAATGTGTTATCACCTCTCCTGTGTAGATGGCTTTTGGCTGCTAAGTGAAAAGATGCGGGAGGCAAGGATGACTGAAGATGGACACCAGGCCAAGCAAGCCTGCTTGTCCCTGTGCTTAGTGACTGTAGGGCTGTGTTTGTACCCTCATTCTTAGAGTGGGCAAGGCCTGCATCGTGTTCCACGCTGTCCAGGATGAGAAGGGTTGTGTATGGGGGCTGAAGAAAAGGACACAGTCTGCTTTCTCAAAATAACAAGACAGCTAACACCACCTTGGAAAAAGACCTGGTCTGTGGAGGAAGCATGTTCAAACAACATTGCTAGAATAGCTGAAGGGTCTGTAATGGAATCTGTTGAAGATTAACCTTGGTGCTTTATAGGCGAGCCAGGCCCTTTGGAAGGGTTTGACCCGGGTAGCAATTTTAAACATAAGGTCACGGTTAATCGGTCAGAATGAGAGGGAAGGGAAGTAAAGTGCATAAAGTTTGTCGTCCTTGGTGATTGCATTACGATACTTTGGTATCTCAGAGACTTTTCCTTTTTTCTTTTCAATGATCAATGTAAGTGCAGTACACCCAACTTTCTGGAGCCTCAGAAAAATGGTGGGGAAGTCCATTTGGCAGGCATTAAGGTAACGGCTAACTAGAAAGGCGTGAATAAAATTAAAATAAAACAAGAGGTAGTTGCCTTTTGTATAGATAACCTGGCCTGCAGAGTCTCAATTATGCTGATAATGTAGGCCAGATGTGACTTGAAACAAGCCATGGGAGAGATGATTTCTACATGGATAATGAGCGGTCTGGAAGCATAAAGGATTAATCTGTTAATGTGTTAGAAAGGAGGATGCAATTTATTTCAATGAGATACAAAATTTACCTCTTTTGAGCAACTTTTTCCTGTTGCCTTCTTTGAAAGATGTTTGGGATGACACCCCCCACCCACTGCTCTCTGAAAGGGATGGGAAGGTTTCCTTGGTGTTAAGTAAAATTCAGAGGCTGCCTGATGTGACTTACCACCTTTCTCATGATAGCATCTCTTACCTGTTTGGCAATGTCTTCCATCTATTGAAGGTGTTTAAAGAACATCTTGAAATTTTCTCTTCTTTTTGAATGTTGAATCACATAAATGAATCCCTTCAATTGTTAGTAATAGATGTCTGTAAAGAAAAATGTGGTGTGAATTGTTTTTTAAAGGATGTTGTTTCAGGATTCATGGACTCATAAATAACCAGCTGTAGAAAGGATAGTAGTAAATTTTCTTTTAGCCAATCAGATAACAGTGAAGGTTTAAATTTTAAAGGTTTGGGATTTATTGTGGTGGGTTTTTTTGGTTTGTTTTGGGGGGGCTGTTGGTGGGTTTGTTTGTTTTGTTGTTCTGTTTGTTTTTTTTAGTTTAGGCTTTTTGATAAATGAGCATTTGATTTCTGTACATAAATCAAACTATTGAAATGATAGCATAATTTGGCTGTAGCTCACATTACCTGGATCAGAGACAAGTGTACAATTCTGATATGTCTGTGGGCTTTGAAGTACTTGTGTCTGGAAGTAAAGAGGTAGTCTTTTGGGATGAAATGTTTTTATCTGTGTAACCCAGACTGGAAGGAGCAAACGATTCCCAAGTTTCCAGGAGACTTGAGGCAAATAGTAATGATTAGTAGAAGTCATTACAATGCTGTGCTTCTGAACTGCTGGTTAGGAGCTGTAAATCTGGCCAGTTAATGGCACTTTAAACAGGGAATGACAAGTTTGGCTTATGCCTGGTGTGAAGAAGGTTGCAACTGTTGCTCTGCTTCAACAGCTTTCATCAATATGCTGGGTAGATGGAGGGTCCCAGGCAAATGTAATTAATCAGGTTTGGGGTCTCTGGAGTGTTGACAGAAGCATTGTGTAGGATATAAAACCAGCTTCTGAACTGCAGCCACTGGAGAGCTGGATTAACTCCGACCTGTAGGGTTTGCAGGAGGCTGAATGCAATTGCTTGGCAGTTGGACTGCAGTGTGGGGCTTTGAAATGATAGGTACTACCTTTGGTGGTAGTATAAATCAGAGTGCTAGTAATTCTGATTGCAGTGGTTCCTGAAACAGGAACTTGGCTCTTCTGTAACACGTACTAACCTTAGCTGGCTACTTCCCTGCATCCTCAGAAAGGAGATGTGACTCTGCTGTACTGTGTATCTCCTGGTTCTGGATGGCACTTGTATTTCATGTGCTCTTAGTTATAGAAAACAAATTCTAGCATTCGTGGAGCCTAATAATTTCTACAATAACCAGATCTGGCTTCACCATTCTTTGTTCATGCTGAGGGTCTTTTCTCACAATTTTTGGTTTCATTCCTTGTGTTTAGAGTGGTTGGTGATATCCGAGCAGTCAGCATTTGAAATAGCAGGCATGGAATTTTTCAGGGAGATTACTTGGTGATAGATTTTAATTTTTATAATGATATGACGGAGTTGGACTTGGTGGTAAGCAGAAGTACTCTACTGGCTGCCTGTTCTTTTACAGAACAGGGACAATTTCCTGTTTGCAATTTGGCATTTAAATTTTTGAAGCTTGTATAAGAACTACCTTGAGGAGGGAGAAGTGATGTGAGGGACTTTTTCTTCACAGGAAAAACCAGTCTTAAGACTGAAATATGGGACCAGTTTGTGTCAGAAGAGTACTTACTTTACTACCTTCCCATTACAAGTAAAAGAAAAGTCTGATCTAGTAGTGCGTCCTTCCTCTTCAACCCCAAAAAACCATAGCATGCCAGCTTTGTCAGGACAAATACTAGCTGCCCTTTCTTCCTTAAGGCTAAATTTTTAAAATGAAGGCTAGGATTTAATTGCTTTCCTTAGTGACAAGCAATTCACTATGTTCTCTGTGAATGTGTGGGGTCACAAGTATAGAATGGATTTCTAAGAATTTATCAGTAAGCTTCTTTACACTGGAGTTGATTAAAAATGGAGATGTTGGGGTTTTGTCTTGAGCTGAGTTGGGTTTTAATGGAAGATTACTTTTTCAAACTAGGTAATAGGAAATCTAACTAACATAGACATAAAGGCTTTAAAAAAGAAGTTGTCTTTAGTGACATGAAACTTCTGCAGAGTGAGCTGTGGGTGGATACCTGGAGGTAACCTGTTACAGAATGTAACAGCTGTTCTGCCTGAGCAGCCAACTTCTATGCAGAAATTTCATGTTGTTTTAAAGAACTTGGATATACCGACAGGATATTTAGGTAAATTCATATTTAAAGAAATAGAAGCTGGAAAAATCACCTTGTCAGTGTGTGTCTTAAATTTCACATTTGAGAATATAAAGCTAAGGACACCAGCGTGTAACACATTGAGAGATACAAGGTTGAAAAATACAGTAATACTGTGTAAGTGGTTGTAATTCGTACATAGCTCAGATTTTTGTGAACAGTAAAAATTTCACCATGTTAAAATACAGAAAATTGTTCTGCTCTTAGCTCTGCCTCTCATTAACCTTTTCTAACCCAGGAAATTATCATAGTATACAAAAGTTGATTAAACTAACCTTCGGGAGCTGCCAATAATGCCATCATGTGATGTGGTGAATGGAATGTGGCAAATAGCTGATGGGTTGCTGTGAGGGGCATTGGATATGGGCCCTGTGCCTCTAAAAATTAGACAGCTCTATTAAAACAGTCATGCGTTAAATAACACATCACCAGGTCCCTTTTGTTGCTTTATTCTCATCAGGTGTCGGAAACCATTAGGATCAAAGTTTTCCTTTTCAGTTAGATAATAGGCATTATGAAGTGGAGGAGAGAGAAGAGAGACTGAGGCCAGCAGTCCTGGTACTGATTAAGGGTACCTTCCTAATTTTAATTTTTTTTTTTCTAGACAGAATCAGTGGCTGTGTATGGCCTGCAGGCAATAGAAATAAGCTTTCGTTCTAGTCTTGAGTGTCAATAAGGTGTTTTGTAGCACTGGACATGTATTGGTAGGCAGACTAAGTAATGAAAGGAAAAGTGTGAGATGAAGGACAGTGTGTAAAAGTAAAGATGAGTATGTACTTTTGCCCTCAAATTAGAATTCTACAGGTGTTGTTTTTTCCACTCTTCCTAGAGTTTCTAAAGATTATTGTTAAATTAGATGTTCACATGCAAGTCATGCAGAGGGTTCTACAATAATATGTTTATTTATGCATGAAAATACCTAGTTTTTTGTTATCTTTGCCCTATTGTTGTATTGTGTGCAAGTAATTCCCCCCACCCTGAGCCCCTTCTGTAAGCAATCACTTTACTCCCCACTAAAAATTTATCCATACTTTAAATGTTAATTTGTTTTAAGGGAGAAGGTGATTTTAAAGCACAGCAGCTTTTCTGCATAATACCATGTATAGATTATCTTTCTTCTGTTTATCATAGTTCATTTTGAAAGTTAGTATTGAATAGTAATGTGTAAACAAAACCCTAATGAATGTCTCATTCTTATTCATTAGGTGATATCCCTTCCTCTGGCTTAGAAAAGAGGTGATTGAGTAGGTACTGGTGGGTCATGAAATTGTACATTAATGCTTTCCTCTCATGTCCTTTGTGTTTACAAAGAGGACTGAATGCCTCCTCTTCTTGAATACTAGAGGGATTTGACTGCAACTGGAAAACAGATATTCTACTTCTTCAGCATACATCCAAGCAGTTCTGCTTCTGAATCATGAAGTAGTATTGCTTTGATTTTCAGGAGTAATTATCACTCGTACCATGGTTCAGCTGCAGATTTTTATATGCTAATGGGAGCAGAATAATTAGAAAGAATTTTGACAGTTCCTATTTCCTGTTATTGTGAAGTATACTTGGATAAAAATAATGCACATGGAGTGGGCAGGGGATTTTTTTTCCCTAGCTTTTAAAAGTAATTACTTAAACTGTGAGACAGCTGTTTTCCTTATCAAAATAGTTATTCCTCCATTTATGCATTTGAAGAAAGGAACTGTACAGAAAAGGAGTTCATGTATTGGGCAAAAGCCCTCCCTTAGGCTGTTCAAGTTATGGAGTTACAATCAGCTCCAATATAGTGGAGTCCATTTGTTCTCAAATTTTTGGTTATAGTACATTGGGAATTTGAAAAGCAACAGTTTCAGCTTTGTAATAAATGCAGAACTGTATTCAATAGTGATTTCAATGAAAATAGTTCATAGGAATCTGGTGAGTAGTTGTACTCTACTTATTAAATCAAAGTGTGAGCTATTGCTTTAGCATATTCATGTTAATAATATTATCCATACTTTGATGGCTCTCAGAAGCTCCACATATGGTTATGCCAGTGATTTTGAAACACTGAGCATGCATAAGTGTTTCAGTTTAAAGTGACACAGAGCAGAGAGAGGAAACATTGCTGCTACTTTACAGTTATGGGTATTGAAGCACAGAATTAATTTTCCAGGGTTTCTTAGGAACTCTGTTATACACACCTTGAAGATTAATATCTGTGTTTCTTTTAGAGCTAATGTGGTGTCAAACTGCAAAGCTGGCTTTTTCTATGTGGCTCGTTGAAGTACATTGAAATGAGAGATTTCCTTACTGACAGTTTTTACTTTTCAGTGCTTTAACTCAGCCAAATCGAGAACTAAAAATAGGAGATGAAAATGAAATTCAGACACCTGTGCTTCTCCACTCCCCTCTTTCTCTGAGACTGTAATTTTCTTTGTATTTAAGAAGAAACTGGAAAAGAGTTCTGGGCAGAGGAATTTAGTAACTTTTTTTTGTTTTGAAATATTGTCTAGACAGCCTTTAACAATATTATTATTATTAAAGGTGTCAAGTCTTTGTGGCAGTGTAGATTTGCAGTCAGTCATGTCTATTGTGAAGTATTTCTGTTATAAGGGACAGTTATTATTCTGTATGATATTCTGTTGGACTGTACTGAGTTTTGCTGAGCCTTTTGAACATGGCTTGTTGGTGTAGTGCTGTGAACGCACAGTGCTAGAGAAGCAAGTCTCTAAGTATTTGAGCTCCTAAGCAGATGGTGGAGAAATAAGAGTTCTTTCACAGGCCTTAGCCTTTGAGCAAAGTGGAGATGTGGATTGTGGAAATTTCTTTACTAGTAGCAGGTTTGGGGCACCGTTTGTTTTTAGTCATTGGGCATGTTGATCAAAGAAGGAAATAGAGCAGTTCTCCTGGCTGGAAGATGAAGACTGGACTCTGCAACAGCTGTGGCTTCTGCAGTAATTTCCTGCTGTCTGGCTCATGCTCTGTATTAGAAGATGACAGCACTGGGCAAACTTGACTCATGAGCTAAAAACAATCTAAGGTCATCCTGGCATAGGCTTTTTGCACTTGTGATGGGAAGAAAAGTTTTGTGGCACTTTGACATTATTACTGGTAAATTTAATAGCAGAACGGCTGGACCTGTTTTACTGGGGCTGAGTTGCTTGTGCTGAAGTGATTGGTGTGAGCTAGAAATAGCACAGTGTCACACCTCACCAGCATTTGCTCTCTGCTGCCTTGGGGCTGTGCATTCACTGAGGGAATAGTGTCTTGGTGAAATGACTGTGCCTTCTTCCTGGTAGATGAACGTGCCAGATGACTTGTATGGAGTCCTATCTCGCAAAGACAGAGAGCTGAAAGCATTTAAAATTCTAAATATAAATTTTAGAACACTTTTCATTCATTGATTCATATGCAGCCATGGTCAGGGAAAGAAGTGGCTGAAAAAAGGATGCGCGTGCAGGATTTAAATTTCAGGCCTACCTTCTGAACATCCAGAAGCACAGGTATAAACTAAAATTCTTTCTCAGCTACTCAGTGGCCTTTGTAAGATTAATTATACCATTTTGTTTCTGCTATCACTTTTCAGCTGATATATTGCACAATTAAAAAATCAAAGTGTGTTTGGAGAGAGACCAGTCTTATTTCAAGAATGCCTCCTTTCTTCACTGCTGGGTTTAGACTTGGTAGTGGGAATTCAGGCTCAAGGTGGTCAATCTTTCTTGGGGTTTTTTTGCTGCTTCTGTAAGTCTATGGAGGACTTTTGCTCCTTGGACTGGTTGTTTGGCTTTTTTAAGCTTAATCACTTACACACAGAAAAGGAGGAGGGGGTTGTTGTTCTGCACCTATTGCTGTTCTCCCTGGTCTGTTCTCACCAAGGATTTGCAGAGATGATGGCAGCTCTGTCGTGAACAGTAAAGCTGCCTCCTGCTGACCCAGGCTCACGTTGGTTAGGCTCGGGAGGCTGATGTGGAACTCGGGCTCTGATCGTATCTGCTTGTCAAGGGAAAGCTCTATCTGATTTCTGCGCCTGATCAGTCACTGACTGATATGACAGCCCATGTGTCTGAAGTGTTGAGCAGCAGGTAAGTGCTGACACTTTGATTGGTCAGGCCACAGTTTGGGGATTGACAGCAATGTCTGCAATGACGTTGGAAGAGCAGCCAAGAATTTACTTTCAGTGGACAAATGGGATTAGTTACTATGTTTAGCTGACATTAGGCTATAAATTATCTGAAAGGTGGAAAGAAATTCCACTCAGAGTTCATGTAGAATTTCCATTTACTAATCTGGCTGCACTGAGTCTGAATATTTATAAGGATCTTCCTTTACCATGTTGTATATGCTTTTCATGGATGTTCCCAGTACTTAATTTGTTACAAAATTCAAAGAACCCAGTTAGAAATCAGGCCTGGCATATCAGGTGCTGTGTAAAGTCATAAATTTAAGTTCTGAGAAGCTTACATTGTATTACCCTTGTTCTGAGAGCAGCCAAGTATTTGCTTAAAATTAGGTTGTTGGGTGTTCTTGTCTAGGGTTGTGGAGTTTCTTTTAATTAATACTTTAGTGTTTAATGGCTGTTTTATCTAATTTTTCTGTCTTTAAAGTATTTGCAGCCACACAATTACTGCAGTCATTCTTACGTAGTTTTTCAGAGGTGGAAAAAGGTCTGCCATGCTCAGCTCTCTGAAGAGAAGATAGATGGCCATTGGTGCTGTGTAAACCTCTCCAGTGACTGATACCTGTTCATAAAAAATTCTTTTAAGCACTGAGCCATTCTTTATCTGTTAATAAAATCACCAGGCTCAGAGACCTCAGTTTGAGTCTTGGGGAGTTTTATTCCTAATACTCAGCCTCCTTTCTCAGCAGAAGTCAGTTGCTACTTATTTTTCTTAGATGAAGTATGTAAAGCAAGTATAGCAGAGCTAACATCTAGGTGTCACAAGAACTTGCTTTCAGGGAGATGTTTGTCACAATCCCTAGAGGATTATAATTTTCTTTGTCCAGTTATAAGTAGACTTTTACCTTTTAGTCCACCATTATGCAATTCACAAGTTTAGGGTTTTTTTTTTTCTTGTCTAATAATTTTTTTTAATGACCTCAATAAACAATAACATTTTTAATTCTGTTGATTTGTCTGTGATTAGATCTGATAGAAAATAATGGGGAAATACTCTAATCTCTGAAGAACAGGGAGTAAATATAAGATAACTTTTTATTAGCTTTAATAAAAATGTGTTTTGTTGGTTGATGTCTACCTATTGCTGTTTGTGGCAGGAAGCTTAGTATGTTGTATTAAAATGTTACGCAAATTTTGCTTTAAGCTGTTGTATATGGCTGCTTTGTCAATTGTTTAGTAATTGTGCAGCTACAATTCCTGTTTAAAGTTGTTCTTAGGAGAAGGCATTTAGTGTACTGCTCTGCAAACTTTGGCTGGCCTTTTATCTTACAAAGGTTTTGTGGCTGAAAAAAGACAGATTTTGATGGTCACTGTCTTATAGCTAGCAACTGGTGGATTTGGGATGGCTGGAAAGCTGTTTTTCTTTTACATTTCTCTTTTGTTGCAACTCTTTTTTGCCCTTTTTCATACCATATTTCATGTAGTTTTAATTTCATGTGTGCATTTTGAAGGATGCCCATTAGTTTGAGTGAGGATGCTTGAGAAGTCTCATGGAGCAACGGAATAGGAGAGAAAGGAAAAAAGGCTGCCTGTGCTTACGGTGGACAGGTGGTATGTATTGCTCTATGTATTTGATTTATCTGTGCTGATAGTACTGGTGAATAGTCTTTTAATAAACCAGTTTAAAAATTGGCATGTTTTAGCATGCAACAATTGTAATTCTGGTGTTGATGTACCAAATTTTAGAGAAATTTTTGATACATTGCTGACTAGCATGATATTCAAAATACTCCAAATTTTTGAAAAGTATTGAAATTTTTCATTTGGTGCTTTTCAGTTATTTGTTATCTAAACATTTAGTTGTTCAGACAGAGCAGAAGTTAGAAGTGACCAGCATATGTGTGCCCTATATATGTTTCCAGTGCAGAACCTGATGGTTAGATCTACAGACAGGTAAAATCTCAGAGCTTGGCATTATGCATCTCTACAGGCTTAAAGCAGTATTTGCTTTCAAGTCTCATGCAGAAATTGCCATAAATAGAAGAATGGAAGGCTCAGATAATGATTCACACTTTAGAGGTGGTTGTACGCAGATGTTAGTTGTATCAAGGGTTTCCAATACTTTATCTGGGAGATTTTGAGTTCTTGAAGAATACTTCTTTTCCATATGAAGTTCTTAGAATTGCTGTTATTTTTCTTATTTACTCATGTAAATTACCACCTATCATAAAGGATGCTAAAGGTGTACTCTAGCCCATTAGCTGCCTGATGTCTATGTTTTATCTATGTTTCTTTCTTAGTTGCTGATGTCTTCTTTTTTTTTTTTGAGAGAAGTTGATGTTGTTAAATTTATTTTGCAAAACAGGAGTGAGAGCCCTTCTCTTTAAGGGTGTGTCTCAACAGTGAGACGAACCAGACTTAACCATCTTCCTTAGATGGTCTCGAACCTCCATTTTAAAAAAATTAAAAAAGAAGACCCAGAGAGCTACAAGCCTAGCTGTGCCCAGCAAGATCATGGAGCAGATCTTCCTGGAACCTAAACTAAGGCTTATGGAAAAAAAGGATGTGATTGGTTACAGTATGGCTGTACTAAGGGCAAATCACACTTGACAAATTTAGTGTGCTTCTACAAGGGGTTTACAGTGTTAAGGATAAGGAAAGAGCAGCTGATGTCATCTGCCTGTATTTGTGCAAAGTGTTTGACACTGTCCCACGTGTCATCCTTATCTTTCATCTGGAAAAAAATGGATTTGATGGATGGACCACTCAGTGGATAATGGATAGGATGGCTGCACTCAAAGAGTTGTGGTCAACAGCTCGCTGTCCAGGTGGAGACTGGTGACAGGTGACTCAGTGGTCAGTGACAAAGCCCTCAGGGATTGGTACTGGGACTAGTGCTGTTTAACATTTTTGTTGGCAGTGT
Source organism: Emberiza elegans (assembly GCA_024865655.1). Classification (NCBI taxonomy): domain Eukaryota; kingdom Metazoa; phylum Chordata; class Aves; order Passeriformes; family Fringillidae; genus Emberiza; species Emberiza elegans. The sequence continues at coordinate 19,752,541 of JALJVW010000241.1, read as the reverse complement.
GGACGGTGGGATCGAGTGCACCCTCAGCAAGTTTGTCGATGACACCAAATTCTGATGTGGTCAACACACTGGAGGGGATGCCATCCCAAGAGATGTGGGGTGGTGTGAGGCTCATGAAGTTCAACAAAGCCAAGTTCAAGGTCCTGCACCTGGACTGGGGCAATCCAAACACAAATACAGGCTGGGAGGAGAGTGCATAGAGAGCAGCCCTGAGGAGAAGGGCTTGGGGTATTGGCTGATGGGAAGCTTGAGGTGACCTGGAGAATGTGCATGTGCAGCCCAGTACCAAAAGCAGTGTGGCCATCAGGTTGAGTTAGGGGATTCTGCCCCACTACTCTGTGAGACCCCACCTGGAGTGCTGCATGCAGCTCTGCATTCCCCAGCATAAGAAGCACATGGACCTGTTGGAGCAATTTAAAGGGGAGGCCATGGAGATGGTCAGAGGGCTGGAGCACCTCTCCTGTGAAGACAGGCTGGGAGAGTTGGAGTTGTTCAGCCTGGACAAGAGAAGACTCTGGGGAGACCTTACAGCTCCTTCCACAACCTAAAGAGGCTGCAAGAGAGCTGCAGAGGGACTTTTGACAAAGGTGTGTACCTGTAGTACAAGGGGGAATGGCATCTAACCGGAAGAGGAAAGGTTTAGATTAGATAAAAAGAAGAAATTCTTTACTCTTAGGATGGTGAGGCACTGATACAAGTGTCCCAGAGAACTTGCAGATGCCCAGTCCCTGGAAGTGTTCAAGGTCAGGTTGGATGGGGCTTTGAGCAGCCTGGTCCAGTTGAAGGAGTTCCTACCATGGCAGAGGGATTGGAACTAGACGATCTTTCAGGTCTCTTCCAACCTGACTGATTCTATGATTTTATTTTTTTCAAGCTCTAGCACTTGAGCCATACTGCATAAAAATAATCATTTATGCAAATGCAGTCATTTAGTACATGTCTATTTAAAAGTGCTCTGAAACTTAAACTATTAGAGGTGTTAGAGGTAAATATTTCCACTGAGTAAGGTTTTATCTGCAAACATTTTTCACTTAGACTAAGCTTTGTGAGTACTAGCTTGGGGCAGGAGATGAGACTTGATGTGTAAATGGTAAATAATTGTTCCCTTTTGTCTCTCTACTTAGGGATCCCTTGATGATTTTTTAAAACTTTTTTTATTATTATTAAATGGGTAAAGTCTTCCCCATGCACTTCCAGTTTCACCCACTACCTCATGCTGGTGGTAAATAGTCTGCAAAAAATGTCGTTTGCTGGTGGATTGTTTTTCTGTTTATTGGAGGTGACATGAGCAGTGGGGCAGCGGCAAAGAGGCCGTGTTGCCATTGCTAAATATACATCCCTGACAGTCTGATAATGGGTTCCAGGAAGTTCAGTGGAAAATTAAAACAAAGCAACATTTATAGCTGATTGAACTTGAAAAGCAGTTTTCATGTTGAATGGCAAATATGTGGACTTCAGCATTCCAGGAGACTGATGCAGCTCCACTGGATGGGCCTGACCTTGTGTGCAGAATGGACTGTGGACACAGCAGCAGGCAGAATGGCTTCATCTATAGAGGACTTCATGGGGAGGAAAAATTTGCTATCGTGCACAGAAATAGTTCTCACATACGCTTATATTTATACAGTGTCCACAGGTCTGAATAGCATCTTTCGTGTGAGGGTTTTGCAGCCTGTTAGCACTACAAGAATGTCGGGTGCTGGGACTGTCTTTGTCCCTGCCAAAGCACAAAAAATACCCTTCCATCTATCCCCTCTCTGAAGCTGTAAGCAGAGTTTACTTTTACTGGTTTTGTAAAATACGGCAAAAGTTACAAATCACGTTCTCAGCAGTGAGTGGAGCTTGGATATAGAAAGCTCTATTTTCCATGTCTGCCTTTCTGTGTTTAATAGATACCCTTACCCCCAAACCCAGAAACTCAGAAAAGGTGTTTCATGCTTAATAATATTCAGTTGGTTTTTGTTTATGATGGACCAAACACTCCTGGAAATGAAATTTGTGAGGTAGAAGAGTAGATTTTTTCTCACAACATTGTGTCAGCTAAGTTACCAGTTAGAACTTTCACAGGTCAAACAGCAAGTTGCAGGCTGGATGGCTGACTTCCACTGAAACCTGGCTGCTGAAAGTAAATTTGATGAAGACTACCTTGTTTAAGAGACTCCGAAATAGAATTTGTAAGTGAGCTAGCTACTACAGGTTTTGAGTACCTATTTCAGATTGGACTAGAGTGAATTTTAAGAGATGACTAATGACTTCCACTTGGTCACAAGACTATCAGGTTTGCTACCTTGTTTCTTTTGGCTGGTACTCGAGGTTGCTCATTCAATATTAAGGGTGTGCCTAGATGAAAACATGTCAAGTGCTCTAGCCTCTTGAAGTGTTAGAAGTTTGGCAGATATTACTTTGTTGTTGGACAAGCCGTGATGGTGTTTGTGGATAGCTTAAAATCTTCAGGCTTTTTTCTTTTGAATTGTGAGACTTAGAGCTCAGTTATGTGGAATTTTAAGTATCAAACTTAATATATGTCAGTTTTTAAACCAGCTAAATGTTTAGAGCTGAAAACATCTAAGCATTTATGTGGCTGTATTGTCTGTCTGGTTACTTGTCCAAAAAAATACATTCAGTGGTCTGCCTAAATCTGAATGTGCATTTGGAATGTAAAATGTTTCCTCCATTCCAAAATAGCTGGCCCACCACACAAAACCCTTCCTTGAGCATCTGAAATGGTTTTAGCTGCATGGCCTGTAGCATTCCTTTACCTTTTAAAAGCTGCTTTGGGACTTCACCTCCTTGACTGCTGAGGGCTAATGGAGTATAAAACCTGTGAACATTGCATCTTGTTAAGTCTTGAATTTTCTTTCTTTGTCCTTTTCTTAAAAACAAACAACTCCCCAAACCAAACAAGACAAACAGGTCTAAGAGTTTGAGCTGAGCACTTCCTTGCTGCCATATATTTCTCACATGAAAAAGCAGCAGATTGTTTACAAATACAGAGAATGTTAACTCCATCTCTGATCCATTCTGCCTCTGGAAGGGTTGGACAGTGCACTTAATGGAGCCCTTCTCGTTGCATGTGATGCAACTCCACTTTGTCTGTTTGCTTCTGTTTAGTTTATAAACTTGGATAAAATAGACATCAGTTATGTGTTAGTGTAACACAAATTCAAGGCTTTTTCTCCGTCATGTTTAATGTAGTGATCCTTTTCAGTTCCATGGCTTGTGAGCCACGTGCTTCCGATTGATTGTACTGTATTCAGCTCTGCGCTGTATCTGCGCTGAGTTTGAGGCTGCTGTTGCGCCTGGAGGACCTGCTGAGCTGTTAATAGCTTGTGACAGGCCTGTGCTCCAGTTTAAACTGATCTGTCTTTTTTTTTTTTTGAGGGTCTAGAGTTTTTCAGTGAAGGCAGAAAATACTGCTGACTCAACTCCCCTTTTTCATCTGACATTTTTACCAACTAGTCTCCAGACTGCAGCTGTTTGACTGACTCTTACTTGTTCTGTAGCACTCTGAATTAACTGTGAGCTGTAAAAGGCTGATCCTTTTTCAACACTTAACTTCATCTAAATCTGCAGTAGACTAAAACTGAACTTCTGGAATTTTATGCCAAGGATTGGGGTTTATATTCTTTAATATCAGTGAAGTCGAGGCCAGGACCCTTACATGGGGTTTTTGCTGGGGCTATGGAGTGCAGCACTTTTTCAGAAAATCAGTTTGTATCAGTCCATTTTTATGCTTTAGAAAAGGGCTTTCTCCCCATTTTTAAGAACTCTTTCTGCTTATAATGATTATTCTTGCCAAGAATAAAGCAGTCAAATTTGTTGGAGTCTGACATCCTTTTTAACCTCGGTGCAGTGAGTTATCCTTTCAAATTCCCCTGCTGCTCTCATCCTCTCTGAACACAGCTCATTTTAGCCGTTAGTTCCACAAGCTCTTTTAAAATGAGTAATTTATTATGAGTAATGAGGTGTGTGCTTTTAAGTGAAAGAAAACAAATTGGCTGCTGTGCAAGCCTTTCAAATTCCTGAGTGTGCTTGGAGGTGTGGGGTTACAGGAGAAGCAGATAGCAAGTGAAAACAACTCTATGCTGGGCTCAGCTGCTCCACGTATTTGTGGTGTTGTGTGTTTATTTATGAGCCTGTCTTTGCTGGGGATTCGCTGCCCTGTATCCTGGTAGAGGAGACTCACAGGCAGAATGAGGAAGCCCTCATTAATCTTCATGCTCTTGTTTAGAATTTCTTGTGCTGCCTGCTGTGGCTTCTGTTGGAGCAGGCACTGGCCTCTCGCAGTGAATTGAAATGGCTAAGATTAATATTAATCCCTTTAATACTGCAGCTCATGATATAGTCATTAGGTGACTTGGAACTAATCCTGCCCACCTAACTAGTGTGATTTATTAAATACACATGGAGGATTTAGTGTGAATACAGCGTGGTGGAATAGGCATCAAATAAATACCGCTGTGTATCTGTGTTAATGCTGGCAGATTGGGACACAATTGCAGGACAGCCTAGGAAGAAACAGGAGTGCAAGGGATACTTATCACACGGTTCAGTGGAGTTTACCTTTTTTGGATTAGCAGTAATGATTTTTCTGGCTGGACACAGCATGTGCCAAGAGGTAACCACAGCCGAAATGAGGCTTTAAAAATAGAGTTAATAGAATGGGGGAAGCACAAATACATTTATATGCTGCACTCAGCAGCAGAAATTGCTCAGCTTCCTTGCTGTACTCTGAGGAGACAGCAGATTGTCTTCATTGTCTGCCTCGTCCTCTCAATGCAGGGCTCCAGTTAACATTCCCTCTGCAAACATTCAAGGTGTAGAATAGGAAGACAGTTAATTAGTACTAAGCTAATGAGCATTAACCTGCCATTTCAAAATAAGAGAGGCTTCTCTTGCAACAGTTTGGAAAAAAGCTGGTCTTTTTTCCTTATGGGCATGATGGAGGTCTCTGTGGAATTGTTTTTGATGGGCTATTTACTGGTTTTGATTAAGAAAGGATTGTTTAAAGCAACTGAGCAGAAAACAGTGGGCTGGGTAAGTAGTGTCTGTGTATATAGCTCTGAAGGGATGACTTCCTGACCTCAGCCCTGGTGACATACCCAGTTTGACATGGTAGGGAAGACAGATCAAAGGTAAAGTTGATCCATTTCTAGATGCTGGAGGTAGAAGATTGTGAGAGTTTAGGAAATTATTTAAGTTCAGTCCAAACAGTGACTATTAAAGCTGACAGGCTACAAAACACTGCACAGTGAGCAGCACAAGTTTCTTTGCTTATCGTCTAAGAAACCTTTGTGTGAGCTGAATTAGCCATGTAAGAGCTGGCAAGGAAAGATTAAAATCTGTATGCAAAGATTTTAAGCTCTTTATGCCTATCATTTGCTCTTTGCACTTCAAATCTTTTTAGTTAAAGCCACAAAATAGGGAGCTTTTCTTGAGATTGCTTCTTTTGAGATGCTTTCACTAGCTCACTCATGGAGAAAGGATTAAAACACAGATTTAGTATGACTGAACCAGTAGCTCTGAAGAGGTTGGGGAGTAAACTTGGTTGTGGCCAGATTGTCCTTTCCAGAATGTGGTGCTGAAGGGCAGATTTTTTTAAACCAGAGCTGCAGGCAGGAGAGGTAGAGACAAGTGTGAGGGGCAGAGCTTGCTGCGCTGTACCTGACACAAAATTAGAAATTATTTATTAGTATATTTTATTTTTCGCTTAAATTTTCAGAAAAAACCTGAAGTTTTATGTTTGAAGGCTGCTTGAATTGAAGAGGAATTATCTCTGTGGAAGGAGGACTTGCAGTTTGTCCTACCAACTTCCTCAATATTAGTAAGAACAGAATGTTGCATTTCAAGTTGAAATGCTTACCTAGGCAGAGATTGGAAGATCCTATTTAGGATCACATTGGTGTTGAATAGCTGAGTTGTTCTGTGCAAGAGGATAGATACTGTTGGCCAAGTGTGAGCCAGCCTGTTGTTCCAAGTACAAGTCTGATACATTGCTCATGTTAACTGTAGTTTTTCTAAGATTTTTTTTTGATTCTTCCTCCTCCTGAGCTTTATTAACCAAACTTTTTTAAACCAGCTGTGCTCTGCTTCCACAACTCTACATACTCTTACCTTTTTTTTTTTTTTTAAGTCTGTACTTGTCATTTCTGCTCTATTTGGAAGACTTCTGCTTTTAAATTGAATTTTCATTGAGATGTAACCTGATTGAGACCAGACTGAGATCTGTGTTGCTAGGCTGTTAGCCCTTAAAAACGTACATAGGGCACCTCATGGCTTTTTCTTACCTTTTGTCACTGGGGATCCGAGTATGAGGCTGTCTGATGCTTTAAGTGTGATTCGTTTTGTTTTGAACCATGTGATAGAAAGCCAGAAATGTTTAATTATAATGGTAGCAAATAATTCTTTAGTGAGATGAGTTTAAATGTCTGGCCTGTTTCAAAGAAGGGACGGGACTCTGCTTGCCTGTTCAGTTGTCTTTATCAGTCAATGTGGGAATACAGCTGTGACTTCTCATAAGGGATGCAAGGTCATGCACTAACTCTTCAGAGACCATATACAATTTCTGATGGAATAAATCTGGTTGTAGCTAAGAAAATTCAAAGTATGCTAAATATGAATCTTGCTGAAATGTATGTTTTGATCTTTTACATTTGGGGGTTTTAGTTATACGTTGTCATTGGTTCTGAAATATCATTGTCTGATACAAAATTTTTAAATTGTCAAAATAATTGTTGTCCTGTTAATGATTTATCAAATAAATGTTATTTTATCTAAAATTTGGATTTTACTTAGTGATAGTAATATTGATTTTTTTCCTCTCTGACTATGAGGTACCCTCATCTCAAGCCCCCTCCCCAGCACTGCTACAGTTTTCAGTGGCTCTAAAAGGACAGAGCAGAAAGTTTGTTTTAAAGATGGTGAAATTCCAGGCTGTCAGAGGATGTGTGGATCTTCCTGTAAGTCCCATGTCTTCTGGGTTGCTGAGTTGATTGTTATTCTGAAAACATACTAGAAAGCTAAGAAACTGCTAGGACTTACTGGAAGTTAAAATTTTAATGTAGAGCAGAACAAGATATAATTCTTGCTTCTAAAAAACCTAATAATGGGGAGGCAGGGAGGTTTTTCTGTTAGTTTACCTGCTGGCTGTTCATACACTAGTCAGATTATTTCTGAGTTAGTTGCTTAACTCAGAAATTTTCAAATTTAAATAGGCTGCAGTTGTTATTTCTGTTTGTCTGTGAAAAGTACTTCACTTTATCCTCATTGCTTACTATTGAAATAGTTCACATTTGTATATGCTGTTGCTTATTTGGTGGCTGCAAGGAAGAAGAATTGGGGTTTTTTGTGTGTGAAAAGTAGCATTGACTATGCAAGGAGTAACAGCATGGCTTAGTGACTGTTAGTACAGTTACAGCAGGTGTAACTCAGCTGAATCCTGTTAGAATGTGGTCATACATTAATTTCTATAGTAATGTAAAAATGTAAAGGGTCTGATATTTTGTAAATGCTCCTCACCAATGACTTTCTAAAGCATATAAATGCCTCTAAAGTTAATAAATGATGTGTAGTGTTCTGAATAAAAGTATTTAGAATTAAAAACAAACCTAAAAATACAAATTTTGGTTTGTTTTAATAGTTAGATGGGACATTTTTACAGAGTCATGGTGAGAGCAAGTGATGAATACCTTGCTTTGAAGGTCTTCTAACTTTTTAAGTTAGTTTATGCAGTGAAATGGATAGTGAGTGATTTATTGTAATCTACAGTAAATTTGCTGCATTTGCTAGTTCCTGTCAAGGAGGGATGGCTACAAAACAGTCCTTACATATTTGAAAAGAACTTTGCAGGCATTTAGGAAATAAAGGGAGTAAACCAGATAACGACTACTACAGTTCATCAAAGTCTTTGCTACCTTCCACCTTCTTAAATCTGAATGCATTATAGAAAAGGGCAGAGCAGAAGTTTTCTGTCCCTACCTGGCACAGTGTTGAGCATCTTGGAGTAATAATTTCTGCTTCCCTCTCTAGATATTTTGTCTGCCAGCTTTCTGCTTCTCCTTGTGTAGTTTGGTGAAAAAATATTTTGAGGAGAAGGAATTATTTTTCTATATTTAATCTATTGCTATTTATTATCTAGGGATAATAGGTTTAAGTGCTGACTCTGCCTTTTTTGTATTGGTAACCCCTCTTGAGATCTCTCAACTCAGTGAAGATACATTTTTTTTTCCATTTTCATTTCATTTTTATAAATTTCATTTTTTTTTTCATTTACTGTGGTTCTGTAATAAAATAGTCTTTGATGAGTGGGACCTAATAGTGGTCTTCTTCTACCTAAAGGAGGATAACAAAAAAGGCAGAGCCACTTACATGGGCCAGCGATCCATTGCCATGAGTATGGATTATTCCAGTTGTACTTGGGAGGAAAATGTTGAGATAGTTAAATACTGGGACATGGGAAGAGAGAATGGAAGATCCATCCTTGGAGCTTTTTAAAATTTGACTGAACAAGGCCTTGAAGCAACCCAAGTTCCAGAGCAGTCATTGAATGCTGGTTGAAGTAGGTGACCTCCAGGGAACTCTTCCAATCCAAACCTCTCTGTGGTTCTGCGGTGGTTGTTTTAGTAATTCTTAATCTCCACTTTGTCTGATCATACAAGTGCTGCCTGTTTGTTTAAAACATAATCAGATGATCTTTAAAGTGCACATGCTCTTCCCTGTTAGCTCTGTACAGTTCCTCTTTTTATGGACTTGGGTGGCACAGATGTCTTAAGTGTCAACTCAGGTGATTTCCATGCTGAAACATCTAGTCTTAAACAGCAGAATTATCTCTGCCGGATTATAGGCTTGACTCTCCAGTATGTTACAAAATATGTGGGAGCAGGAAAGGGAAAGACTACTTCCTTCCATTTCCCTCCGTGCCTCTTCTCTGCTTAAAATGTGAAGTGAGTCTGAAGGATTCTGCTGGTCCCTTGAGTATGTCATGATCCATTTGAAGGAACCTAGCAGGTGAAGCTGATATATAAGGAGCATTTCATTTTCTCCTACTCTCTCAAATGCACACAGTTGTGGATGTTTGTACTCAACAGAACCAGTGTGAAATTTAGTCACAGCCACAGCATGTGTTCTAATTTTCCGGGGAAACTTTCTCCCAGCTGTGGGTTAACCCTTTCTCCACTCTTCTTTCTGCTTCTCCAACTTTTGGGAAATTTCAGTGGGCAGTTTCTGTGACCAAGGAAGCCTTGAGAGCTGGAAGAAGAATGAGTTCTCAGTGCTTATACTGGGGAAGGGAATAAGATTAAAACTGGGTGTTGATGGGATGTGTGTAGGAGATTTGATTTCGGGGCTTTTTAGTTTCTTTAAAACAATTGAAACAACTGTATTTTTGCACCCCTCAGTTTTTGTCCTATGCCATGACAAAACAAAACCGAAGTTGCATTGCTGCCATCAGTCTTAAGGTGCTGCTTACCTAATGTGAATGCTGCCATGCTGTTGTAAAGGTTCTGACCCCAGTAAACTGCATTCATTTTTAGGAGTGTTGCTATTCTAACTCATAGGCTTAAAATTGGATTTTTAAAGGAAGTGGTACAGATGCTGTATTGACATTGACCAGGACTAAAGGGAGTGCCTTTTTTTTTTTCCTTTTTCTTTTTTTTGTCAAGCAGACATGCTAAGGGTGAGAGCATTTCCTCTTTGTGGAAGGAAATCTGCTTGCAGGTATATTGTTACCACTTCCTGAAGCCTATTATAGTGAGAAAGAAATGTGTTTGACATTCTTTCTATGCACTAGGAAAGCATATTTGGAATTATATTTTGAGTTATCTGTGTGTTCTTCTGTAAAAGAAGGGAAACTTTCTTTCAGCAGGAATATATATTTTTCTAGATTTTAAATCTAGAATTTTAAAAATGTTACTGTGGTAAACAACCACAGTAAATTTAAATTTACAGTAAATTTGAATTTACAGTAAATTTTAAAATGTTTCTGTGGTAAACAATCATAGTCTGTAGTGTCTAGTAATGAAGTGATTTCAAATCATGCATCAGTGCTGAGTCATATTTTACACCATTGTTTGAAGGAGCGTTGTCTCAAGTGTGGAGATGCTGCGTGCTCAGCAGTGCCCGCAGCGACCCTCAGGAGGCAGCCAGGGGAACACGGTGCTGGGTCGTAGAGGACACGGTATTTGTAGCACGTTGTATTCAGCTGCTCTTTCTCCTTGGCCAGATTAATTTATGTTGTGTCTTCCTTTGCCCGCTGCTGCTCTCTTCACTCATTTCTCTATTTGGATTCTTTTTGTACTGAGATTCAGTTGTTCACAGAGCAGCAAAATGACATCTCCAGACTGCCTGCTGCCAGATCACAGAAGTTTAAATTGGAAACTTAAAAGCTGAAGCAGGTGCTGGAACTATTCTCCCTTTGGTCTGGTTCATTGAGTGCCAGCCTTCAGCTGAGGAATGGGAAAGGGAGGAGAATTGATTTTGTGATTAATATCTCTGACTGATTAATATTTGCATTTCTTCAAATAGTAGTGTGAAAGTGCCATAAATTAAATCGGAGTTTAGTGGAGCTTCGGGTGGTTGCAATGATACTTGTTTTAGATCTGAAATTATGACTCTGGGCCAAGGTGCTGGTTTTTCGTTAACATTAGTATCTGTAGCAGATGTAATACCTTTTTAAGAGACCACAAGAGGAACATGCTCTATTTCTGCTAGTTTTCTTAAAGTTTCCAAATTTGGGAAACTATGGAGGGTTTGGTTTGGTGGTTTTCTGTTTGTGTTTTGTTTTGGTTTGCTTTTTTCAGTTTAGTTACAGGCCTGAGTTTGCAGCTTCTGCTTGAAAAGTGATTTAGAAAATCAAGAATGTTTTCTAGGTATAGTTCTGGCGTGAGCTTCTGCTTGGTATTTATTGATTGCTGCTACTAACCAATAGAAGATCTGGGGAGGGAAACTCTCTTCACTCCGTGGATATTAGGGAGCTTTACATCTACAATTACAGAGGGGACTTTTTGTTCCTGGTAAGCACAAGTCAGAATTTAATTAGTTTAAGTAGGAAGAGACCTCTGGAATTCATCTGCTCTGATACCCATTCTGAATGTAGGACCAACTTGTGAGATTGTGTGCCTGAATTCTCACTGTTTCCAGGGATAGAGCTTCTAGACTTTCTCTGAGCAAACTGTTCTGGTGTTTGACCACCCTTCTTTGGAAAAAATCTTTTCAATACCTAATTGGTGTTTCCCATGTAACTTCTGTCACTGCAGCTCATATTATTCTGCCCTCTTGAATTAATTTATTCCTATTAGAAGAGATTTTTTTTTTCTTAAAAGTATAAGGTTGTCCTTCCATTCTCATGTGATTTGGCATGTTTGGACTAGCTTAGAGACTTTTTCATATGCTGTTTGGGAGAAGGAGGACAAGGAATGCTTCTGCTGCTGGCATTTTGAAGAACTTGTGTTGATTCACATATGGCCCTGCAGGTCTGGGGTTTCTTGACTTGTAGTGTGTAAAAACATTAACAGTTGTGGTATAACAGTATAACACTGAGTCATGATTATCAGTTGAGTTTGGATGTTTGATTCCAAAACTTGATTTAGAAATTGCAGTAGCCTTTTGAGTACAGGGCATTTACTTCTCTGGTTATTGCTGAGCATTGACAGGTGGGAGTGCAGGAGGGGAAAGTCCTGCGTTCCCACAAGGAATGAGTTTGGTAATGCTGAGTGAGCATGAGAGATTAGAGTATTTTAAAAGGTTTATCTTCAAACAGTGCTTACTTATTAGCCTTAGGTTTTTGGAAACCTAGTTGAGATGTTATGCAATCAAATAGTTTTTGTAGAAGCCGAAAAGTCTCATGTCTCAATGGTCTAGAACAGAACTTGTGTAGGTGTTTTCAGGGCAAATACCACCTTGTGCATCATTTCCACATGTTATTGGAGAGCCATGAAAAAGTTAAAGTGAACCATTATCTGGATGTTTTTACTCACCCTTAATAGGAATAACTTTTCCCTCTGCTTATCATTGATCCACTCCTGCTGCTTTCTTTCTTTTTTGTTTCTTTTTTTTTTTTTTTTTTTTTTGTTAAAAACATTCTTTTTAATTCAGTGTGATAAAACATCCGTTATTTGTAAGTTGATTGAGCATAAAGTATTTCATTATAAAATGGTCATCCATCACTGGAAGCTGGGGGCTGCAAAAAACATTAACTGTGCACTTTTGGCTGGAATGCAGCTTCTCCAGAATAATACAGCTTCTGTGTAAAGTATGCAGCATAAAAAAATCGACTGTTCAGGAAAACAGGTGCTCGCCTTGCTCTCCCAGGGCTTTGGGATTTCATCCCAAGTTTTTGGAAGGGCCCTTAAACTCCTACTGTTACCTAGAGTCACTGTTTGGTTTTGAGCAGTGCTCTCAAAGCTGAAAATGCTGGTGTGTGTCAAGTGATTTCATTCTGACAAGGTCGTGAGAATTTACTAGCAGTTTAACTGCTGCTCTTTTGAAAAAGATATGTATTTTCTTCCCCTCATTCCTTAGCTCTTCTGAAAATTAGGTAGCTTTTTAAAAATCAAGTTCTTTAACACTGACACCCAAAAGTGAGTGGCTAAGCCCTGCCAAGTTTTTTCTCCAGTTTGTCACTGTGAATCTCCTTGATATTTCATAAGTCATCTGCTATTCTTCTGTGTGATAAACTGCAAATATAGTTTTGATTTCAACTTGTGTTATACAGTGCATATCATATTTCCCTAACTTAAACATTAACTTGAAAAATAGCTGTTTTAACGAAGAGCCTTAGTTAACTTTTGATTTTGGGAGGATAGGGCTGGAAGCTTTTATTGGATTGGTATTGCTGGTTTTTTTTGATAATATTTCCAGGTAATCCTATGGCACAGCACTTAAGACCAAATATGTTTCCTTTTCATATGAGGAGTTGAAGCAGAGATGAAGTGACTTGCCCAAGGGCATGAAGGGGAGATGAGTGGGAGAGGCTGAGGAGACTGATTTGCCTGTCTGTGATCAAGGGCCTTGCTGCCACTTGATGGTCAGTTTATTTGTATATGTGCTTATATCCTGTCAGAGCAAATTCTGTAGGTCTAGGATTGAAAATCAAAAGGAAATTCTTCTGTCTTTGGCTTTTTACCGGGTCTTGGGAATAAGCGCTGTTGGAGTATAATGGTTCCATCCCAGAGGTCATGGCAGCAGAAATGCCAGGGGTGAGTGGTTAAAGCAGGGTTGTGTCTGCTGACCTGTTCAGTGTGTGTTGTGTATTCCAGTTGGAGAACCAGGCTGTGTTGTGCCCTAGGGGAAGAAGAGAGGGGTGAAGAGCTGGGGGCTGGCTTGAGCCAGCAGCCCTGTTTGTCTGAACGAGTTGAAGTTTGTGCTGTGCAGCTGCTTTTATATCAGTGCTGCTGGGCAGCATGGAGTCAGTGGTGGCCTTTATCAGGATCACTCAGCTGAACTTCTGAGCCGCTCAGAAGTGGTTTCTTCTGTCATGGGCATGTACTAGATCAAAAATATTAGTAATAGACTAAAATAGATCAATTTGACACTTTCTTAGAGACTGTAACCTGTATCCTATTTCTTTACATGAATTTTAGGCCATTTTGATTCTTCCCACACATTTTATTGTTTTACAGCAGATAAATTATTCCAGAGCATGGAAAAAATGTATTTAATGGAGTTGAGGATTACTATAACATTGTTTCCATGATGCCTGTCTTAAGATACATCCTACTTGGTGATCACTGAAGTTGAATACCATTAACAGATCTCTTCACATGCAAAAACTAACAAAAAAAAGTCAAAAGTGTTAAAACTCAGGATTTTGTTTCTTCTCATCAGGACCTTTGTATCAGTGGTTTGCTTTAGCACATTGCAGTATGCAGAAATTAATTTCTTTCCCCAGTCCATTTGCAAGAACATAATGCTTACTTGTTGTCATTATTATAGGAATTGAGCTGCTGTTTAATGCATGTAGTATCAAAATTTTGGCACAAGTGTGTGTGCGTGGATTACTGATTGCTTCAATTATTGCAGGCAAGGGGGGAAGGTTGATTAATGTTTTTACTGTTTGTATGTCTTAAGGTAGTGGTTGTGTTGACTGCCAGCAGGCTGGGCTCTTCTTCCTTTTGCTTCTGTTCCACTCCTCTAGGTTGAAAACTAATATCCTGTGATATTTTGCATTCTGCTCTCCTCAAGTGTCCCATTTTGTTCTGTGTCACCTGGTGTGTGGGCTCTTGAGCTCTGGGCCATCGTATTTTGCCAGCAGCACCTGGGAGTTTTACTTTTTGGTTAATATGGCAAAGCACAATGTCTCCTAGATTAGTTCAGGTTGAATAGAATAATTTGTGTAAATCATAACAGCAAGGTACATTGAACCTTTGAGAGAGAATAGTTGTCATTAAAAGATTGTTTCCTCTTGGGTCATCAGGCTTTTCTTCATTTCATTCTTTGGATTTTGTCTGTCTCACTGATGCATTTTTGATTCTCTGGCAACGTAAGAAATGTCTTGGCTTGTTTGGGATTTGTTGTTCTTCAATTTCCTTTTAATTTTTCCCCTTGGCACTCATTGGCTTCCCTTGAGGAAAGGGTAAACAGAATGGACTAACATCCAGACAGCTAATTGATGATAAAACTGTAATCTTTTTCTCCAGCCTCCTAGAAATAGTGAAGTTTTCCTTTTCACAACACGGTGAATTTGCAATGAGAGCTCTATTCATAGTGTGGTAGACACACAAAGCTGTGGAGAATTACTGTGCTTTAAAATACCAGGGAAAGAGCTTTAATTTCTCCTGGGCTTTTAAATTGCCTACTTAGCTTGGGCCTGGTACTGTGCAAGATGTGTAAAATACCATAGTGAAGCAAGTCCAGTGACTGAATTGGGTTCTGTAGAGTGTCACAATCTAATTGCTCTTTCTTCAACATGTACCAATTTCTTTTAGAGAGGAGAAAGAGTGCTTAAACTTGACATACATCAAACTTGTACTGTCAGTAAGATGAGCAGCTAAGTCCATCCTTTGGACTTGGCAGTGTGCAATTCCCCACAGGTTTCATTTAGCCTGGTCTGTCTTGTTAGACTGGCCACGCTCTCTTCCCCGTATTAGGAGGGAACCTTGGGAAACCTGGCTCTAATTCACAACTGCAGCAAGATCAATAACTATCAGCATTTGGTCAAGGGCAGATGAATTTGTCATGGGATGGCTGCTTTTTGATTTGGTTTATTTTGGTTTAGTAATTTCATTTAGAGTTGAGTGTCATTGGCTTGGAGGAGTGCCTGTGGGTTCTGAGCTTCAGACCTGGTGCAGGTCTGTCACAAAAACTGACTGTTGTCATATGCATGGTGGTTTTCTGCAAGAATCTTTTGAAACAGTTTCGTCTGGTTCTGAACAGACAAAAAGTGAAGCTTGCCTTTATTTTATTTGCCTTTTTCTAATGGGATGGTTTTGTTTTGTTGGAGTTTTTAAGTGGGTGTTAAGCTTCAGTTACCTGTGAAACTTTTAAGCAGTTTAGCTTACTGAGCTTCAGGCTAAGTAACTTCCACCCATGGGAGAAAAATGCTTCAAGAATGGGTAAAATCTCAAGTCAGTTTTTGTAGAGTCATTGGGGAGTTCAGTTTTCTGGAGTAGAATTAAGTGCCATTACAATTATCATTAACAGTTTAGAGCTTTTGTGTGTTTGTAAAAGCCACAAAACCAGTGGTATATTCCAAAACCTATCAGAGGCTTAGATCAGCTGTGTTACCCTATCTCCTTTCCTTCAGAGCAATCAGCCTTCCTGTAAGTGAGATAAAAAAGTATTCAAGCAGTTCTGAATTTGCTTATTTCTAGCATATGTAAATAATCTTACTGTGAAATGTGCTGGCAAAATCAAGTGGTGCTCTAATGCTTATCCTCTAATATGAAGTAGGAGAAAGGGTTTCATGAAAGCAAGGATGGATTACCCTTATTACTCTTCACACTGGCAAAAGATAATACACACATGAGAGAGCAGTTTGGAGACGGGAGGTTTTTGCTATATAGTTACTTGATTTTTTGCCTTTCATCAGAATTAATCATGTCCTCTTAGAGTTGTTCAGGTAATGGGATGGGAGGAAATAGTCTAGGGCTTGAAGCAAGGTCTGCTCCTGATGACCTTCAACCTTATGGGCTAAATTACCCCTCAGCTCACTTTAAGGGCTGTTTGTATTTGAGGCAGTCTTTTGATTGCAACCTCTGACCAGTATGTGTCAACCATAGCTCAGGAAAAAGTTTGTCAAGATGTTTGTCTCTGCTATCTCCTTAGTGCTAAGAAATAATAACAACAAGAATTAAACAACTGCAGCTTTTGAAATAACCTCATATCCAGAAACTCAGCAGTCTTCATGACTGGTGTTAGAAATTCAAGGTGGAACAAGTACTCATGTCTGTACTTTTAAGTCCATCCAAATAGAAACTGTGGAACTTTGCTTCCTGTGTAGTTCCATACTTCTGCTGATGCCATTTGCTTTCCTTGTGATTGAAGTGAGTGTCTTCTGCTTGTAACACCACTCTAGAACAGAATACTACAGCTGGGTGAAAAGCACTTTGGGAACAGTGGAGACACAGCTGGGGTTTACAGCACAGTTTTGGCTGAAAATACTTTTGCAAGTTCCTGCTTATGAAAAAATGCCCAGGAAATTTTAATGGTCAGTCAGAGCAGCTGAATTTGAAGCACAGCATCAGATGAAACTCCTTATAACTAATGGCACACACTGGTGGCATTGTCAGGGCTCCTGCTTCACTGGTAGAGAAATATAGTAAGTAATTCCATAGAAGACAGTATTTTAGTTGAGTTTATGTTGCCCCAACTAAAGGATGTGAAGAGTCAAATGCTCAGTATGCATTGTGTCATGATTCCCCAAAATAAAAATCTCAGTTCTGAGGGGTGCTTGAGATCTTGGCACTGTGGAACCATCATTTGTTAAAGTCATGTTTAATGAAAGGGAGATAAACACACGAAGTTGGAGTGTGACAAATGAAAGCATTTGTGCCATTGTAATGAAATTAGGCAAACAGAACAGGCTTGACATCTCTGGGTTCCCCTTGTCAAACTACATTTGTAATTCCAGCTTTGCATTCATGTGTGGCTGTGAATGGCACTGTTTCTCTCTTGCTTTGGTGGGTTGGGGCCCCTGAATGACCACTTTAATTCACAGGGCATTAGCTTTGAAGAGTATATTTTACAGACATCCGTAGAAAAGGATTGTAGTTAATTCATACTTCTCCTTCATTGGCTGGAATATCCTTGATTTTCAGCCTGTGTTTATGTTTATTGTTTGCAAAGCTTTTGTTACCATTTATTATAATGAAGTATTGATTTCAGAGATGCACAAAGCTTGCTTCCACACATCCCCACGGTATGTATACTGTGTTACACAATCCTCACAGTATTTATGTGTTTTAGAAACTAGGATATAAGCTTCTGGCTCCTCAGCTTCTCCTTAGCTGGCAGAATCCTGTTTTCTTTATCCATTAAGAGCTTAGATTAGGATAAGACAATGATATTGTGGGGAACCTGGAGAGAATATTTAGTGGCTTTTGATCACCTCTTGTTTATGAAGTTTAGTGGACATTGGCATTATTTTCAGGAGGGAGAACTAGAGCTTTCTCTCATAACACTAGCTGCACTATACAGACAGTATGGGTGGCAATCTGTTCTCCTTTCAGATCAGAAAATATCTACAAATGTGCTACCAACTGCATTGTGTTGCAAGGGCTAGTCTAGAAATTGCAAGAAAAATAAAATGAGAGCAACTGAGACCCCCTTGTAGGGGAGAGATGGCAGAAGATTTTCACTTGAAACAATGCCTGTACCAGGGCTGTGTGGAGCAGAGCATACACTCAGGAACAAATCAGTGTGGGTCATTTATAGAGTAGCTTTTTTGCACTTGTCATCCAACATTAATTGGCCGTTATTGTCTGGGGTTAAATGTCAGGGTCGGAGTAAATTTGCTAGCTGAAAGTCAGGGTATGTCTTTTAGCTCAGGTGCAGAGTGGCATGTGTTCCAGTCAGTCTAGAGAATTTCTTTTTGGAGTGGTGAAAAACACGCTCCTCCTCTGTTTATCAGCTGTAGAGCTGCTGTAGTTGCAGTTTTGCCAGGGCATCTAGAACCAGTATGCATATACTGTTCTGTGCCTGTTACCTAGGGACTCTGTGTAATGCAAATTCAAGCTCTCAAGATTTTTAGAGGAACAAGTTACTATAATTGTGTTTGCTAGATTTGTTAACTTCTAAATTAAACAGCTGATAGTCATGGGACCAACTCAAAATAATTTCTCATTTCCCTGCAATCCTGCATTTTGACCTAGCTGAAATTAAGCCAGTACTTATTTCAGCAGTTAAAATGTTTATGAAAATCCAGGTAGTGTGACCCCTCCATACTTTTAGATGGTTTTAAAAGGCAAGTACCATTTTGTCCTTTTTCCTTGGAACATATTCAGTCTGACTTGCTGATCCAGACTGCAGGGGCTTCTCATCCTTTGAATGAAAAGACAAAATGTTTTGGTGTTTGTTGGGTGAACTGAGAATAAATATTGTGCATGTCATATAGGCCAGAATGGCAGAAAGTGGTTTTGAGGATGACCCAGGAAGCACTTGCTGATACTTCAGTTTTCTGTGGCATGAACTGATTGAGCCCCAAGGCAAGAGTCCAGAAAACTGGATTTCTGCTCTGTTACAGTGTTATCTTTGTCTTTCTCTCACCTTAAGAAAAGAGAATCTCTGTTCATTATACAGCTCGGTTTGCAAGCAGGAACGTAATGCTGCATGCTCAAAGCATGCTGTTGTCTGAGCTCGCCTGGCTGGAGAGGTGCGTGGGATACAGCTCAGACAGCCTTTCTGAAGGCTCAGCGTCAAAGGCCAACAGCTGCTGCATAAGAGGAGTCCAGGTCATGTGGTTTGGGTTGCAGTTGCCTGTCCTCGGGACAAATGATGCTGAAATAACTTGTCATAAACAATTTTTTCTTGTTCATTTACTCTGATTCGGAACGCATAGCCGATCCTGATAAGAGTCATTCAGGAGTGAAGAGTTGAACTGCCAGAGAAAGCAGCTTATGTGAGCGTTTTAGATCAGGAATGTGCCAACAGTGTGCTAACAATAAGAAAACTCATCCGAGGGGGACCTGCTCCTGCACTTCAGGAGAAAAGGGACGCCAGAGGTCTGATGCAGTTTGTTTGCTGAAGTGCCAGAATGGCTGGATGGGATTGCTGAAATGGGAGTTAGGTGCTTAAACATGAATTAGTTGATTAAATATCATTATAGACATGTGTGTCTAAGTGCAAATAATCCATGGGAAGAATGAAGGAAAGCACTGTGGTCTCAAAGGAATTGTGTCCTCATTAAAATTGCCAGCCTGAGGAGTTGGCTTTTGATACATTACTTAAGATACTCTTTCCCTTCTTCTCCATTTCCATGCACTGCTTTAAGCTAACTGAGCATTACTGAGTGTTGTGCTGATGCTGGTCTCCACTTGCTTCTCTGAAATTTTGTTGAAAGGACCTGTGTGAAAAGAATGGGAAGTGCTTTCCAGCTGGTCCCCAAAGCAGACCAGGCTCTTCATTTAAGTCTAAGTAATGTTTTAATATAATTTTTTCCTGGCTTTGAGTAGATTCCAAAGGAAGGCTGCTTTAAGGAGTCCCTTGTGAAATTTTGTTCTCTTTGTGAATAGTTATTCAGTGTTTCGTCTTGTAATATCCTTGGCTGAAGTCATGCTTGCAGGTTTGGTGGGTTTTTGGATGGGTTTTTTGTTTGGTTGTTTTTTCCCCCCACACCTGAAACTGGTTACTTAAGTAGAGAACCATCCTGTATTTTCTAGTTAAAACACTGAGAAATGTCTCTTGCTAGAAAATATACTTGGAGAAACGTCTATATACACAGTTCTCAATTCTCTCACTGGTTATAGTTACCTCACTTGTAATGACTGAACCTGAATGTGGCAGAACAAGAACCAGAGTTGAAAATTCAGAGCTACTTTTTTTTGGACTGTTGTTACAAACATCAAGTCTGTACTTCCAAACATTTAGTGTGTACATTATATAGCCTTTGTTTTGTCACAAGGAATTGTTAAAGTAATGAATGATTTTGCTACATTTTCTGAGGTTCCTAGACATTTTCAGGAGAGCACAGGATTGCTTTTACAGTTAGGTCATAGCAAGACTTCTGTTGTGTCTCTTTTGTGAAGTTTTAACTTGTTGGGCAGAACAATTCCCTCTAAAGACTACAGTCCCACCTTACCAAAGTATTGTGAAAAGAATGCTATTCATTTCCTACTGTTCTGTGCTCTGGATCAAACCTGGGCTGTAGTGGAAAAGCCAGCATGGAGTGCACCCTGCAGTTGTAGCTATTGATGCAAAAGGGATGGCGTGTTTGTTATGGACACTGCCACCTTTGGTGTACAAGGCTAAGAAAACCTGTTGAGGAAAGAGCTTCTGAACTAACTAACTTCATTGACCTCAACAGGATTGAGTTAAAAGAAGAGGTTATATGTTTGATTTACTGGCTTGTTTGCAAAATTGTCACTGTCAAAAACCCAGTAGCTTTAGTATGTGGGTGGATTTAAAAATCCAGGTAGCTTTAGTGACACTTTCAGATGCTGAACCTTCTTTAGCCCATGAAAGTAATCTGTTTCAAGACAGGATACAGCAAGAATAGCTTCAGCATCAGTGTTTTTCTTCACTCCCAGACTTCCCATTGAAGCAACGAAGCAGTACCAAGTTCTGCCTTGAAAAGGGAGCTGGTAACCCTTGTAAGTCCTCAGTGCTTGCAAATGCTTCTGGTAGGAAGAGCTCATTGTAGTGATTAACTGAATGCTCCTCAGGTGAGATTGGTGTTTCACTGACACTTAGCTCTTTCAGACAGTAGTCATTTAGTGCACTAAAATGCTCTCTTTTTTGTCTGGCATGGTTTTGATTTTATTTTTTTTTAATACCACAGTACGAACTACCCAGTCTAAACAGTTTTGCAGCATAAACCATCCGTTTCAGAGAGCTTAATGTAAAGTGCTTTCTTACTATAAATTCTGGAATCTCTGAATATTAGGGAAAGTGGCCAGAGTTGCTGTGTAATCCACAGTATGTGCCTAAGTTAAATCCTAATTATGACAAGCTATTTTGTGATTTTCATGTAAGTTGTGAATTTCACTTAGACTGCAAGGGAATCTGATCTTTAACAGCATTAAGATTTACAACTCTAATTGAAAGGAAAAATCTCATACTCCCCCTGCTCTTATAAAGAAAATATCTTTTTGTTGTCCTAAAATATGTATTAATGGAGAATGTGATGCCCTATACATCCTCTGCCACCAAGTGTGTCTTCATTGTCTCATTCTATCGTGCAGTGATGTACCTCTGCTGAAGTCCCATTTTTCTTATTAGTCAAGTGCAGCTTTTCCATCCTGGGACTCACTGGTTTGAATGAGGCTGGAGGAATTGACAGGATTATAGCCTGGTCTGTAGAAAGGATCAGTTTTGGGAAAGAAGAAATTGAATTTTGATCTCTAGCAGTCTTACTATATTTAATGCTGTCCAAGTGCTCATAACCAGTCAAGTGCTCTATAAAGCACACTTAAATAAGCATTAATGTAAGTATGTCTTATGATCATCTAGATTTCTATGTGCTTTTGAGAGGTGACACAATTGTAATGTTACACCAGCATATCGTGTGACAAATTGGGGAATTGTTCTTAAGCCAAAAAGGTTGAATCATCATGTTCCTTTTAACCCTTCACAAGAGAGTGGTGTTGGTCTTATTTGAACTGGTGGCTGAACTGTAAGAGATGGCACAATGACTCCCAAAGTCCCTTTTTAATTGCAGTTTTGCTTTAGTTAACAGCACTTTTATGTACTTCTTTGTGCTCTTAACTTTTCAAACATAAGCCCCTGTACAGTTTTTCCTCCTTTGCTTCCTTGCCATAATTTGACACAGATATGTTAACATGCTTTCTGGCAGACTTTTTTGCTTTGATACTTAAGGCTTCTCAATAGGAGCTGTGATAAAATGGAATTTCAGAACAAGGAGTTTGGGTTTTTTCCCTCAGCAAAATAATTGAATTATGTTGGTAGATAGAAAAGCAGTAGCTTGTCTAAGGATTCAGGAATTGCAGTCTTTTTTTCTCCCTGCCTCAAAGAAGCTCATATGACAGATAAGTTCAATATTTGATTATTTCATTAAGGGTATAAATGACAGTGATCCTGTGACACTGTTAGCCATTAGACTTGTTAACTTTTATTAGGAATAAAAAGTATGTTTCAGCAAGTTGAGCCAAGTGTTGTACTTAAATATTTCTGGTCTCAAAATTATTCAAGTTACTTTTAATGCGTTCATCTGTGCCTATGTACTAGCCGTGGTTGCCTTCACCTGCTTTTTAATGTTTTTTTCCTAAATCCCCCTCAGGGCTCCTCTTATCTTGATTCCTCCTGTTTTATTTGGTTGGGCTTGGTTTTTGTTTTGGTTTGGGTTTTTTGTTTGTTTTTCTTGGTCAATTTCCCTAGTTCTGGTTATTCTCTTCTGTATTTCTTTTCCATTCCCAAAGCATCTCTTGATCATCTTGGAAAGTTCAGGAAGCTTGTTAGTTGTTTTTTCTCCAGCTCAATAGCTCAGTGCCTTCTTGTGCTGCAGCTTTAGAGGGGGTCCTTGCTGGCCAAAGCAGCAAGTAGAGGAGTGCCCTTTTTAATTGTTTGGTTGAGAGTCTTGTACAGTTATTTTGAGATCAAGACAGAAGAGTTTTTAAGTTAGGGTATCTTGTGAGGTTTTCCTGTCTTTGCCAAGCAAACATTTAGTGTTGTAGAAATGCAATTTGTATTCAGGCAAGGAGCTGCAAGAGGTCCAGTGAACCTGCTTGTACATTTGTACTTTGCATGTGATGAGTGTGGAGTTTTATCTGTAGTAGGATGTTACAGGGGTGGCTGAAGGTGGGACAGGGTCTATAGAGTTCATGGGTTCACACAGTTCCAAGAGTAATAGGAAAATGCAGCTACACCTGCTAATGAGTTAAAGCATAAATTCAGGCAGCAGTGGCCTCTGTGGCGTTTACAGAGTGTTCCTACAGTCAGATTTTAGAAGGCTCCAGAAAGCTGTTTTGAAGATTGCAAGAAAGTGAACTTTACAAAGCATTGCATTTAAAATATACACATATACCTATGTGTGTGTTTGTGTGCATGTATATGTAAAAGCAACCCTGACCTTCCCACCAGCCTTCTGAAACTAACCTAGAGCAGGCTTTTTTTCCTCTGAGATGAAAAATGTATATTCTTAAGGAGAAAATTAATCCTAATGAATCAAGTCTAATTATCTTTTTAAAATTATTTTTATTTTACAGAGCTATCTGAAATTGAACCGAATGTCTTTCTTCGGCCTTTTCTGGAAGTAATTCGTTCTGAAGACACTACAGGCCCCATAACTGGATTGGCACTCACCTCTGTGAATAAGTTCCTCTCATATGCACTAATAGGTATGTTATGTGACTTGGTGGGATTTACCAAAATGCCAGCCAAATGCATCTCTGTGAGCTGTGTCTTTGGCCAGGATACATGCTTGCAGTCTTAATATGGAGATTAGGGAAATAAGAAAATTGTCATTAACACTGGGGAAATCAGCATCTGCAGTTTCTTAATATCTTACTGGCTGATCTTTCATGGTCCTACAGCTGTGTCTGGAGACAGAGCCAAAGCCTCTGCTCTGCCCTGACTGCTGTGTGTGCTTAGGGCCTGCTGCAGGACTGTGCTGGTCACCAGCTGCTTTTTAATGCCCTCCAAGCAAAAGGGCCAGGGAGGGAAGAATACCAGCTTGGATTACAATGTTGTAACATGCAGAAACACAGTAGGATTTATTTAGTTTTGTGGACTAATATTTCTGCTCTAGAGTGAGGATGATTTTTTGCCCTGTCCCAGACCTTGTCCAGTGGTGTGCCAGTACTCTTCACTTTCCACAACTGTCATGGCAGAGACTGTATTGCTGCTGATCAAACTTTCAAATTTGCACATTTTTCTTTGTATCTGTGAAAGACTAATAATGTGCATGTGGTCAGTTCCCATGGCTCAGCTGGCTTGTAACTCATTAGCTGGCTTTCTGTCTGCCATCAATGTGTCACCCTGTTGTGAGTGGTACTCAATTTTTCTCTCTAAGTTCTGTTAGTACTTTGTGATCATACCTGTGTGAATTGCAAAATGTGTTATCCGTGTTTGTTTATATATAGTCTCACTTAAGGAAAATAGTTTTATTAGTCTTCCTTCCCTGAGTTCAAATCTCTCAGTTCTTTTTCTCCTTTGCACTGTAAGGGAACACTTAGAATTTTTGGTTGTTTTAAATATTTAGTTCTTTAGAGATAGCCTGAAGGCAGTTAGGGAAAGAAAGGGACTTTACGTCCGTGCAAATCACTTTTGCAGGAAAGACACAAAACTAAAATGAGCAAAAATAGAGACTTGCAGGAAAAAAGATTGAGGTGTTGGATGAAAATCTAGTGTATGAAGATTTCTGTTAGTGGGTAGTGTTTGTTATAATTAAGTACAATAATATAACTAGAATGATGCAATAATGATAGAAGTTTCTAGGACAATAAAGAAATTTTAAAAAATAAGCCTGTAAAACATGTCCCCCTGAGGAATTAAGCAATAATGCAGAATATATGACTTTCAGCATTACAGTGAGGGGTGGACTCTTCTTCTGGGATTTTATGATCTTTATCACATGCCCAGGCAATGTCTGCACAGGCAACTGACTACAAATGCTTGATTTGAGGCAGAAACAGGAAAAAATGAAGTTTAGAATTTAGCCTTTCTCTAGCTACCTGTTGTTTAGAATATTAATTGGGTCACTCCAACAAGAGTGCATCCCTGTAGCAGTTGATTGTGTGTCTGTGTAGTAGGCAGTGGAAGACTCTCTGCCTGGCTTTTTTTCTGGGGCAGAACCTGTAATCTAAGACCTTCGTTGTTGCTTCAGGTGACATTCAGAGCAGCCTTGTCCTTTGTGCTCCTCCAGATACCAGTTAGGCTGGGATTAGTGGTGCTGGCTGAACATCTGGCTAGGTTGTGTTGTTAAATGAAAGCTTTTTGGTATTATAATTTCTTTTTGTAATACGAGACTAAAGGTAGTCTAAAGACTGCTTGCCTAAACATAGGAAATGCTTAAAACTCTTCTTAATGTACAAATCTGTTTCAAACTATAACAGAGCAAGGGAGAAGAATGCTGGCATAACCATGGCAGACAAATTGCAGTGTGGCAGATATTATAGTGTGTTTTGGGGCTGCATAATGACAGGTGAAGCCAGCACTTTTTTAAAAAGTGACATTAGTTTTGTCTGTTCTGTGAATGGTTAGTTTTTGCTGTTCACACTGGGTCGAAAACCAGGGTGCAGTGAAAGGGCCAAACTCCTCTGATAAATATCTTTGTTTAAAATGGCTTTCTTTTCCCATTTCCAAAGTATTTCATTCCTAATCCTTGTTCAGTCTTATTGGTTTTTTATTCTGTCACATTAGGTGGTTATCTGTCTCCTTTTTAGGCCAGTATTTTTGAGGGGTATGTTTTAAAACCAGTTAGAAAAGAATAATTCTTGAGTAGAGTTCAAGACTTCTGATCTCTGGTAGCTTGAATTGCAAATTCACTAATGGTATAGTGTGCAATCACAGCTCAGATGAAATTACTTGATATTCACCATGTGTGTGTTTTAGTAGGAATAGTTAGCATTACAGTGATTATCTTCTGCTCTAAGTACTTCTTCTATAAGAGTTTTAGTTGATAAATTACACAATAACTTTAAAGTACTAGAAAACTGTGTGGTAATACTAAACTCCTATTGATTTTTATCCCTCAGATTAGCTATTTCCTTGCTCAGCAGTTTTGCAGTAGCTAGTGGGCTGTCAGCCTGCTGGATGAGCTTAAACCTTAGCTATAGGAAGACTAATGGCTAAATTTCAGAATTAGGTGTTTCTGTATTTCCCTCAGAAAAAGTATGTGCTCTTTTTATTGTCCACAGCAGCTTTTGACTCCATTTCTAAAGTTAGCTTTCCCTGATGTTCCTGGAAACTACATATCTGTCAGTAAGTAGCTGTTGCTCAGGTTCCATTGAAAGGACTTGCTGTTTAAGGAGTTTAAGGCTTGTTCTCCCCTCCACTTTTTCTCTCTCCTTGGTGATTTATTTTAGCTCCATTAAAGGTGTTATTGAGCAGGCTTCTGGCTTTCCTGAATTCCCTCTGGTTCAGAGCCTGGATTTTCTGATTTCTCTTTGTTCTTTTGCCCACCTGCTGTAAGACTGCGCCCGGTATGAAATGTGTGTATCTAGATGGGGCGTCTAGATCTTTGCATTGTAGGTGGCAATTTTCAAACTGTTATTGTGCTCACTCAAACTTCTTGTTAGTGATTCTGAGCAGGCATCGATACATCTTTCTGTACTGTTTTCTCACAAGGGAACAAAGATTTTTGTCTGTATCTTGTTTCTGCAAAGTAGAAGTATCTGTGCTTTTAATTGAACTCAAGAGGCTTTATAAATTGACCTGAATTTGTAGTGGTGTTCCAGGGAGCCAGAACTGAAGTAGTCAGGCGTGATGTGTGTTGGGAGAGAGGTGTTGAAGGTAGGGGCTAGAACAGCAAAGCAGTACTCACAGATCTGTTAAGGAAGCATGTGCACAACTTGCTTGCATTTCCTTTTCACACAGACTGTTTTTTGTAACTGATTAAATAGATCCCTAAGACTGGAGTAACTCATATCTCCTGGAAAAGGTGACAATGGAGTGAATCTGTGTGTGCTGCCTGTGGGAACCTTTTCTGCAACAAGTTGCTTTTTCATCTTGATTCCCACTGGGCTAATTTCTACTGTGGTTGTTGAAGCTGGTTAACAGTAATGCTCACGTAGGTGCTGGCATTGTCACACCACTGGTCTTTGCCTAATTTAATTAAGACAATTCAGAATGAGCCTACATCACCTTTGGTGATTTATGCTATTACCTCCATGAATAAGAGTGCATGACTCACCAACCTATGACTGATTTTATTGCCTCTGGTAGTCGTAGTCGTAGCTTCTCACTGGATTATAAGCCATTATTGAAGGTATGCAGAGCACTGCTTTTGACAGCCAGGCCTCTTACCTAATGCTTCCAGTTTTGTATCCTGTTGTGTGCTGCTGCTAAACTGAGTGAAAAGTGATCAATTGGTTTTAGAACAGCCTTCTTAAAAGCTCAATGAAGTTTATTTGGCAAACCAAAGAGGAACTCACTCTAAACTGTGCAAGATTTCTGTGTGTATGTATGTGTGTGAATGATGTCAAATGTAAGCCAGCTCTGTTCTTAAAAGGGATGCATAAGAGATGGCAACGGCAAAGTGCTGCTCCTATGCTGATTTATGTAATTCTAAAGTATACTGGTGCCATTTCAGTTTTATGCAACTATGAGAAATTTCTTACCCTGCAGCCACTCAGGATGGGAGTGTGGTAGAGGCTGCTGTCTCTGGACCACAATAAGGGCAGCTTTCTTTAACACCAAGGGCTTATAGCCCTTCCTAGATGTGAACGTTACTGGAGTCAAAGAGGGAATCTGCAAAGCTTCTCTGCAAAGCTTACAAGGTCTTGCTTGGTTCCTCTGTCAGCATCATTATTGCTGGAGTTCAGGAGGCCCCATTGCCAATTAATGAGGTATTAAGCGATGTTTAGATTGTCTCCTTTCTTCCCTAATGACTGTTTAGGTAGAAGGGTATCAAGATTCTTGCCCAGTGCCATATTGCCTAAGTGAGAATGAAATCAAAGCCAGAGGCAGCTTTTGTGAAACCACTGTAATGTAGCATGAGATACAGTTACTGGCAACAATCTCATCCTAAACATTCTCTCAACTGCACCATTGTTTGTAGCTGCAAAAGACTGAAATGGAGAGAGGGAGCCTTGATGAATGATTGGAGTGGGAGGCCTGCAACTCTGATATCTAAACTGTGATTGTGTCTGTCTGCTGTTTTCTCTGGGGAAAGCTGCTGGTCTGTTCCTTCCCAGCTCTCGTTCCTTGAGAGAGATATAGAACGAAAGACAATTTTCCCTTCTCAATTTAGGGGAACCTGTTTGGCATTTTCTTCTCATGAGAGTAAATTTTAGGTCCCCTATATTTAAGAGCTGTTTTTTCTTTATTCCCAAGGAGAACCTGAATGCATTTAATAGCTGATTGTGCTGTATTGTAGGGAACAGGACACAGTCTTAGAAGTTAACTTCTAAAACATAGAGAACTGGTAACAACAGAATTGTAATTATTTTCTTTGTTAAGTTATATATTTTTTGCAAATATAAGTAGATTCCTGATACATCTTTCTGAAAGCTCCCAGTTATAAATCTTTTCTATGAGTGGGAAGGTGAGTTATGTTCTTGTCAGGTCAACTCAGTGCAAGTCACATAAGTTGAGGAAGCTGAAGGCCACAAAATATCTCCATGTAGATGTCTCCCCACAGAGGTGGTAGACTGTAGATGGCTGTTCTGTGACACATCTCTTTTATTCTGTTACTCAGATCCCAGCCATGAGGGCACAGCAGAGGGGATGGAGAACATGGCAGATGCTGTCACTCATGCTCGATTTGTGGGCACAGATCATGCGAGCGATGAGGTTGTCTTGATGAAAATCCTGCAGGTAAGAGGAGAAAAATGATAATTACCATAATGGTTGCTGCCTGTTGTGGAACATATCCTGTTACATAGAGATGAAGAGGAGGAAGCAATGTTTTGACTCTGCAGGAGCTTAGTGACAGACTGTATTTTTAAACAGATGGCTCATATACCTGTGGTAAAAGCTTTTCCAAATGAAGATAGTTAAAAGCTTAAATTAAATTATTTTAAAATTATGGACTTGATAATGTGGTAGTGTTGATAATCCTACCTTGTGCATGGTCTGTGTTGGGGAAGTTAATTAAGAATACGGAGCTCTCAGACTTGGTTTTGAGAAAAGTTTTTTGTAGAGTCAAAACTATGGACTGTATACCTCTTTGGTCTGTGTACTTCTGAGCAGATATATAGTTCCTGAATTTAAATATTGGATAGCATGCAGTGTATTGGACCCCTTTTAGAAGTGGGTCAGACAATCATTCTTGTCTCCTAATTGGCTTCTTGAGCACAGTATTCAGTTTGAAATGGCTCCAGGAGGAGCCTCTTCAGGTTTTCTGCTCATGGCAGTCTTTCTTGAGGAAACCAGTCTCCTCCTGGGAATGCATGCAAGTATCATTGCAGAGTGGTACATGTGGGTGCTGTTCTTCGCAGGTGTTGAGGACGTTGCTGCTCACCCCAGTGGGAGCCCACCTCACCAATGAGTCGGTGTGTGAGATCATGCAGTCCTGTTTCCGCATATGCTTCGAAATGAGGCTCAGTGGTAGGTTTGTTCATCCTTCTGCCATCACGAATCTGATCAGGCTTTCTCAGCATTAACTAGTTCTGTTGTAGAGCATGCATCCATGGAAAGCTGCTGAGCTTTATATTATTGTGTCTTTCTACAACTTCATGGAGCGTTTGTTGGGCGTTTGCTGTACTTTGGACTGCTCTGTTCCCCAGCTGTGTAGCGCCACCGTGTGATGCCATGACCGTTTGCAGTAACGCAGGGTTGGAGCTGGTTTTAATAAATTTGCCGTAATCTCTGTAAACAAGACCCGGAGGGGAGTCTGCTTGAAGAAGCCTCTTGATAATATCACACTGAGTAATGACACCTGTGTTATTTGTTTTTGTCTTCGCAGAGTTATTGAGAAAATCTGCAGAGCACACTCTGGTCGACATGGTGCAGCTGCTCTTCACAAGGTAAACCTGCTTGTGTTTGCCTCAGCATTGCCGAGATGGCCCTCTAAGGACAGAAAGATTCCACACTTCCACTTAAGGGCCCTCAGAAAAATCATCCAAAATGGTCATTATTTAGAGGTGGAAGGGGATGAAGGATTTGGCACTTTTCTCTAGGGCTGACCCTGTCAGACTGCAGAGAGACAGAGGTAGGGAAGGTTGCCTGGTTTAGGGTGTCCTTTGAGGAGAGATGGACAGCCAAGTAATGAAGAGCTTTAGGATAGAGAACCAGTTTCAGGACAGAGAATGCAAACTTCACTGAAAAAAAGGTGCTCTTAAGAAAATATAGCTCTCTTTAGCAGAGAGAACAGAAATGGTGTTGAATAGCCACACACTGATTTCTAGCTGAGAGCTTTGACCTCACACATCAAAGAACATTTAAAACTCTTGAAATCATGTGTCTTGGACAAACATTCTGCCCTTTTCAGCACCCTTCAGGTAATTAAGATTACTTCTTTAAAACTCAAGTAAGTTAATTAAGTTCAAAACTGTTTCCCCAAATAGTGAAGTAATCATAGACTTTCCCTGGGTATTGTAAAAAGGAAATTTTTATAGGTACATAGATACTTTTAGTAAAAAAATATTTTGGTGAAACTGACAGCTTATGAAACACAGTTGCATCATATTTTTTTTTCCCATTCTCACACAGTTCCAATGAGATGTCAGTTTTCTTCTCCTCTGTGTGTCCTGCATCGTGCACTAGATGAATGTTGGGTAAAGGCAGAATCAGGCTCCTCAAAGTGGAGAAACCACATTACTTTTTCTCCAAATGCATATGTGAATTTTACTTGGTGATTTTTCATTACTTAGTCTGTAATCCTCTCCTCTGTCCTTCTTGATAAGGCCCGGAGACACCATCACCATCTGTGCCTGTGGACATTGGGATAGAGGTGCAAGGCAAAGGCAGCAGCTGCAGGGGTGATTTGGCCATCTTGCTTTCCCAAAAATGAAACAGCCAAAGCTGTGCTCTAAGGCTTTTATATCCTCATCAAGTAAAGGCAGAACTGTAGTAAAGAAACAGTAAAGAAGAGAGAGCAGGGTGTGTGGAATTGTAGAGCTGTACGTGCTGTCGTTTGGTAGCACAGGTGACAGTAGCCTACCTCATTCTGAGATGAGAACTGCTTATCTCCAAAGATTCAGCTTAATGTACATCTGCTGCCCTCCACAGTTGTGTTTATATGATGCTGAACACAGGATAACTGCTGGGGTTTCTACAAATTCAAAGAGAAGAATTGCCATGACTGGTAATAAATAACATGTACACTGCAAGAGTCCTGGTGTGGAGTGGATGACACTGATTCAGCAGCTGTTTTTAGCAGCATCAGAGAAACCTGTTTTGAGCAAATGTAAATAGTCCACTGCTGAAAACATACACTGAAGGAAAATAAATGGTCTTTACATGGCAGGAAAATCAATATAGAAAAGCAGCCATTAGCAGTAATAGTGTGCAAAGCACCTCTCATCTATACTTGTGTGGGTTCTTTCCCTTGGCAGATTTTGGCAGGAAAAGAAATTAGTAGAGTCTCTCTTTGTAAAGAAAACCTAATTTGGGTTTCTTCACAAAGAGGCTCATATACCTGTGGTAAACCTGTGGGAGTTAGTATCTGCAGCATAACTGGAAAGACCAGCCTGTTTCTTTCCCCTTCCTGTTAATCCATATAAGCTTATGTATTTTGGCTTGCTCTTTGTATTTCAGGTTGCCTCAGTTTAAAGAAGAGCCTAAAAGCTACATGGGAACGAACATGAAGAAGGTAGGACCCAGCACTGTGTTGACTGTTCTGCTCCTGTCCTTGGCTTGCGCTCATTTCTATTTTGTTTGTTTTCACACTTGTATTTCTTCGTTTCCACAAGTCCCAGTTCACTGAAAGAGCATATTTAACCACATAAATGGACATAGGTTCATTAATTCTGTGGGATTAAGTCCAGATAGTCCAGTGGCAAGTCTTTTTAATGATACTGCTGCCTAAGTGAGACAGTCTGGATTCTGGGAACAGCCATCAGTGCTGTGGGCTAGAAAACCCCAGCAAGTTCTGGGACCTGATGGTGTTATTGTCTGGTTATCTGCTGTCTTCTGCTCTCTCTCCAGCTTCTTTTAATCATTCTTCATTCACTACAGGTTCAATACTGAGCTCTTGGGATATGTTTTTGTTCAGTTCCTCCTGTGTGGAAGGGAAAATTTTTGAGGCTGGTGAAACAGCATGAAAGCATGAAATTGACTTTTGTAGAAAAAACTTTGGTGACTTATAGAAGGGACAGCATTCTGTGGTGAGCACCTTAGTTCACATGATCAGTGCCATCTCTATTAGCAGCCAAATCAAAGTAGACTTTTCTTTATCTCCCTTTTCCTAAATGTACAGTTTTCTGAGGGTAGAAGTTCTGGATTTGTTCAACACCACTATTTTGATAAATACAGTGAGGTTTTTAGTAGCTGGAATCTGTATTTCAAATAACACTGTGACCTTATATGATTATTAATGTAGTAATTTCTTACTGGGGAGAGGGCCCACTGAGGAACTGCATATATACTTCTGTAGTCTTTATATTCCATATGAAGAATGTCAATAAAGGTTGTTTGATTCTGCTGTTGAGAGCAACAGGATGGGAAAAAGTGCTAGAGAAGAAATAACCACCTTTCAACTTAACACTGAATATACAGCTTATACCTTTCACTCTGTTTGTATTTCAATAAGTTGAGAAAAGGGACAGCATAGGGTAAGCATACATTTCAGAGCCATTATAGAAGTGTTTTGAGAGACTGAATGCTTGGTTGTAGGAGTCTGAAACCTAGTAAGGCTTAGGGCTTTACTTCTTGTATGGAAAACCAGTGAGTGCTTGTTTCCCCTGCTGTGGAGAAGTCACAGGATTTGTGATGATGGTAGGCTGGTGTATGGAAAGCTAAAAGAGATCAGGCTCATGTCCTGCAGGAGCCAGGCTTTGTTGGTCTGTGTACAGGTGTGAAGGGAAGGTGACTGAATTGAGGAAGGCTGCCCTTCCCAAGTGATGGCTGCTCTCAGCTCGGTTAAGTGATGCTCTGTCTTGTGATGCTCTGTGCAGTTACCCTGTACTGTCTCTTTGCTGTGCATGCCAGGAGTGTGCCCTGCAGCCTTGCACTCTGCCAGGTTATTCTTCTCTTTGGGTTTATTTTGCTTTGTTTAAACCATGCATTTGCCTATCTTTCACAGATTTCTTCAGGTCTCCTCAACAAACTGGAGCTAAGTAGTGGGGAACAGCCCAAAGCCCTGAACCAGTTAGAGAGGGTATTGATCTTTAAGAACCTGAAGGTTGCTCTCTCCCTTCTCCCTTCTTACTTTACTCCCCTCTTCCTTCTCTTGTAAACACCACCTGAGAGAATAGTTACGTTGTGTGCAGCAAATCTCCCTCCACTCATTTGACACAGCATGGCTTTTGGAGACAGTGCATGCCATGGTTGCTTTGCAGTGTTGTGGCTGCAGATGGGGCAGGCTTGGGAGGCAGAGACCCTTCTGTTTTACTGCAGCATTCACTGTCTTGGTGAGTGCTGCCTCAGACACCATCACAGCATCCTCTGGAGGAACGGAGTGGGAGGGCTTGGGTAAGGCTTGACAGTGAAAACCCGAAAAAAGGGAACTGAAAAAGTGTAGATTTGTCTCTAAAGTGTTGTGTGTTTTGCCTGTTGATCTTAGTTATAGACATAGCTCATCCATATCCCTGAGGAGTCTTTTGACCCAGCATGCCTTAAAATTTTTTTAGTCAAGATGAATCTCTGGGCTTTGTTACTTGGTACAGGGCCACAGAGTTCAATGCTTTCTGAAGTTTTTTTGAAGGAGACTGCTGCATCTTTTGTTCATGTTTCTACTGAAAGTATGTGTCCCAGCACAGTATATGCTAATGGGGGATCAGTGGGGCCAAACCGATTTACAAAATGTGTTAGTCCCTGCTAATTCCCATAGAAAATACTTTTAAAGAAGTACTATAGGCATGCAGATTATTTGTTTTGGGTCAATCATAGTAACCCTGAAAAACTAACTTAGGACAGGTCTCAGTTTTCCATGTTGGTTCATAAACTTAATGTAGCTTTAATTTTTGTCTGCTATTAATGTTACTTAGTCCAGACAGAGCTGAACAGAACATTTAGAAATGCCACTCTTTTGTCCTGTGTCTAAGACAAAATAGTTATATGAAGAGGATAGTTTGAAAGGCAGTGGCTCTAGACTTGCAGATTTATGCAGAGTTACACAGAAAAAAAAGACTTAAGAAATGTTTCCCTTTGTAGTAGAAAGCATTCTAGGTAAACATTGAATTCTGCTATGGGAGTGAGGAGGAGCATAAATCTGAATCTTCACAGACTTTTGGGGTGGATTTTGTTCATAGTTGCCTAAGATGCACAAATGCATTCACCAAATAACCTTCATTAGTTGTTGCAGTACAGGCAGGTACGAAAATGAGGTGACTGGATTGCCTTGGTGTCTCCAGGACTGGGACTGTGGACTGCGTTCTCTCTGCATGCTTCTGTGTCTTGAACGCTACTTGGTGTGCTGACCAGTTCCATGCTGCATTAGAATGAGCTCTTGTTTTAGTGTAATCACTTTAATTACTAATCATTGGCCCCTGCCCTTTTCTCTTGAGGCTTACAGTATCTTATGGAAAAACAAACGAGTACAGGTAAGGTGGCTTGTAGAAAAACGAGATCTCGTGGACCCTTTAAAAAGAATCTTGTAGTGTTACATTTTTCTTCACCTTCCTAAACCTTAGCTAGGGTTTTATTTCTAAAACCTCATCTATCAAAGGAAGCATTTGTAGTCTTGTATTTTTTTCTTCTGTAATTTTGTGGACATTTCTTTATTCAAAGGTAACTCAGAAAAATGTAGTTGAATCTTTACAGAATTCCAAGATGAACAAACAGTACCTCTGAGCTCCCTCTCTCATTTCTGAAGAATATTTTTAAATACCAATACCAAATGGTTTTTTACTGTCAAAAATACAAGTTTAATGTAGTCTCAAGGATGTTGATAATTAGAAAACTAATGTAACTCTAATATAATTGAGCATGGAAGAGGGAATGAGAGTTTTAGATAATATGTAAGATTCAGGATATGTTAATGGTCTATTAAATGCCATTTAACTGCTGCATTTAATCAAAAAGGCAATGTTAGGTTTAAAATATCAGTGTGTTAACATACCATGAAGCTTTCTAGAGAAACTGGGAAATGTCTTGGAATTGAAGGTAAAAACAAAATTTAGAAATAGTTCATTTAGTTAAAGGCAAACTGTACAAGTGTTTTTACATTTTTTTATACTAAACTTAAAAGCAAAGAGATGTGAGATTGTTACCTTTTAATTCAAAGAAAATCCAGAAGGAATGATGTTACTTTGCTGTCCTTTGATACATGTATTGTTTTAGAATTCCCAAAGTCAGTGTTTGTTTGTTAAAGCAGCATTTAGCCTCCTGACACTGGTGAAATGTTTTTATTAAGCTTTTCTGTTCGCTTCTGCAAATTTTAAAGCTGTGCAATAATTTGCTGCATTGAACCAAAAGGAGATAGCAAAATATAAAGGAGGGTGGGCAAAATTATATGGGAAATAGTCTTGTGTAGTCCTACTAGGTAATTCTAATAAAAGGATACCTGTTTTTGTAGAATGTGGAGATTGGATGGTAAGAGATGAAAAAGACCTGCTGGGTAATCTCATCTCACCCCACCCATCCCTCCACTCCCTGCAAAAAAAAAAAAACCAACCAAAACCAAACAAAAGAACTTCCTCCCACCCCCCCCAAAAACATAAAAAAACCAAACCAAAAACCACAAAAAATGAAACCCACAAAAAACAACACCAACCAAAATCCCAGAAAACACCATAACAAAAAAAAACACCTAAAAAGGTCAAATAAACTTAGATGGTGGTCTAAATTATTTATAGTCTGATTAAATGTTTTGGAATCTTTAAAAATCGAGTAAGTCTTCTTGCTTACCTGACTACACTGTTCCCATCCATAAGAAGCTGTTGTGATTCAGTCTCCGAAGGAAGGCACAGGTTCATAGAGATGATTACAGATGGGCCTGTATCTTGTGGCCCTCAAGATGCAACCTTGGAAATTAAAATGAAACACAGGACAATCACAGAGGGTAGATTTAGAGGTGTCTGAGGAAAAATGCTTTTTTGAAAGGGGCAGTGTTGAATTGAGGTGGTATTTGGTGGTGTATGAAAGGGGAGATTAGAAACTGTAATTAAGTTGCGAGGTTGCATTGTCTGATAGAATGTTTCAAATGTTGGGTGTTTCTCAGGAGTGGTACATGGCCTGTATCAGTATCTCAGCTCCGTTTTGCTGATTCAATTTTGCATCCTGCTGCAAGTTTTTTAACCTGGCAAATAATGAGACTGCTGCATCTTTTGTTCATGTTTCTACTGAAAGTATGTGTCCCAGCACAGTATATGCTAATGGGGGATCAGTGGGGCCAAACCGATTTACAAAATGTGTTAGTCCCTGCTAATTCCCATAGAAAATACTTTTAAAGAAGTACTATAGGCATGCAGATTATTTGTTTTGGGTCAATCATAGTAACCCTGAAAAACTAACTTAGGACAGTTCTCAGTTTTCCATGTTGGTTCATAAACTTAATGTAGCTTTAATTTTTGTCTGCTATTAATGTTACTTAGTCCAGACAGAGCTGAACAGAACATTTAGAAATGCCACTCTTTTGTCCTGTGTCTAAGACAAAATAGTTATATGAAGAGGATAGTTTGAAAGGCAGTGGCTCTAGACTTGCAGATTTATGCAGAGTTACACAGAAAAAAAAGACTTAAGAAATGTTTCCCTTTGTAGTAGAAAGCATTCTAGGTAAACATTGAATTCTGCTATGGGAGTGAGGAGGAGCATAAATCTGAATCTTCACAGACTTTTGGGGTGGATTTTGTTCATAGTTGCCTAAGATGCACAAATGCATTCACCAAATAACCTTCATTAGTTGTTGCAGTACAGGCAGGTGCGAAAATGAGGTGACTGGATTGCCTTGGTGTCTCAGGACTGGGACTGTGGACTCGTTCTCTCTGCATGCTTCTGTGTCTTGAACGCTACTTGGTGTGCTGACCAGTTCCATGCTGCATTAGAATGAGCTCTTGTTTTAGTGTAATCACTTTAATTACTAATCATTGGCCCCTGCCCTTTTCTCTTGAGGCTTACAGTATCTTATGGAAAAACAAACGAGTACAGGTAAGGTGGCTTGTAGAAAAACGAGATCTCGTGGACCCTTTAAAAAGAATCTTGTAGTGTTACATTTTTCTTCACCTTCCTAAACCTTAGCTAGGGTTTTATTTCTAAAACCTCATCTATCAAAGGAAGCATTTGTAGTCTTGTATTTTTTTCTTCTGTAATTTTGTGGACATTTCTTTATTCAAAGGTAACTCAGAAAAATGTAGTTGAATCTTTACAGAATTCCAAGATGAACAAACAGTACCTCTGAGCTCCCTCTCTCATTTCTGAAGAATATTTTTAAATACCAATACCAAATGGTTTTTTACTGTCAAAAATACAAGTTTAATGTAGTCTCAAGGATGTTGATAATTAGAAAACTAATGTAACTCTAATATAATTGAGCATGGAAGAGGGAATGAGAGTTTTAGATAATATGTAAGATTCAGGATATGTTAATGGTCTATTAAATGCCATTTAACTGCTGCATTTAATCAAAAAGGCAATGTTAGGTTTAAAATATCAGTGTGTTAACATACCATGAAGCTTTCTAGAGAAACTGGGAAATGTCTTGGAATTGAAGGTAAAAACAAAATTTAGAAATAGTTCATTTAGTTAAAGGCAAACTGTACAAGTGTTTTTACATTTTTTATACTAAACTTAAAAGCAAAGAGATGTGAGATTGTTACCTTTTAATTCAAAAGAAAATCCAGAAGGAATGATGTTACTTTGCTGTCCTTTGATACATGTATTGTTTTAGAATTCCCAAAGTCAGTGTTTGTTTGTTAAAGCAGCATTTAGCCTCCTGACACTGGTGAAATGTTTTTTATTAAGCTTTTCTGTTCCTTCTGCAAATTTTAAAGCTGTGCAATAATTTGCTGCATTGAACCAAAAGGAGATAGCAAAATATAAAGGAGGGTGGGCAAAATTATATGGGAAATAGTCTTGTGTAGTCCTACTAGGTAATTCTAATAAAAAGGATACCTGTTTTTGTAGAATGTGGAGATTGGATGGTAAGAGATGAAAAAGACCTGCTGGGTAATCTCATCTCACCCCACCCATCCCTCCACTCCTGCAAAAAAAAAAAAAACCAACAAAACCAAACAAAAGAACTTCCTCCCACCCCCAAAAACATAAAAAACCAAACCAAAAAACCACAAAAATGAAACCCACAAAAAACAACACCAACCAAAATCCCAGAAAACACCATAACAAAAAAAAAACACCTAAAAGGTCAAATAAACTTAGATGGTGGTCTAAATTATTTATAGTCTGATTAAATGTTTTGGAATCTTTAAAAATCGAGTAAGTCTTCTTGCTTACCTGACTACACTGTTCCCATCCATAAGAAGCTGTTGTGATTCAGTCTCCGAAGGAAGGCACAGGTTCATAGAGATGATTACAGATGGGCCTGTATCTTGTGGCCCTCAAGATGCAACCTTGGAAATTAAAATGAAACACAGCACAATCACAGAGGGTCGATTTAGAGGTGTCTGAGGAAAAATGCTTTTTTGAAAGGGGCAGTGTTGAATTGAGGTGGTATTTGGTGTTGTATGAAAGGGGAGATTAGAAACTGTAATTAAGTTGCGAGGTTGCATTGTCTGATAGAATGTTTCAAATGTTGGGTGTTTCTCAGGAGTGGTACATGCTTAGCCTGTATCAGTATCTCAGCTCCGTTTTGCTGATTCAATTTTGCATCCTGCTGCAAGTAACTTTTAACCTGGCAAATAATGATGACTGGATTTAGTAGCTAGAAGCAATGTCTGTTTTGAAATTGTGTGAAACCGACTTTTTTTGGTTTTACACATAATGCTTCCAGATTTCCTTCCTAATGAAGGTAGTTTGGTACAATGAGCCACTAGTCTTCAGATCTTAGTGTATAAGTTACTGAAAAAGGAGAAAAAATACAGCTATTTCTATAACAGCTGGTAGGTAAAACTATCTGATCTAATTTGTAGCTTAAGCCTTTAGTAAATGCAGCTATTTGTAATATTTAAGGCTCAGATTTTAGGAACTGGCAAGAATAAAAAATAACACATATTTTATATAGCCCTATGAAGCAGTAGATAGGAAAGATGAGAAGGCTGATAATTTTGACATGAAAGGTTAGTGATCCATAAGCTTTGTAAAACATATTGACATCTGCAAAATTTTGGTTTTAACTATGTGCTTGTCATGTAAGTATTTGCCAGAAGCTGTGATTTAGAAGATTCTTGCTGCAATATTTGAAAGAAATAACAAGAAACAAAGTAATTCTGAATCTATTAATCAGCATAGTCAAGGAAACTGTAGCACAGCTAAAACCTGGGGATTAGTCATCAAACAAATACAACTTGTGGTGTGAAGAAAAGTTACACAAATGGTTTACTGCAGTGGGATATAACATATTCACAAGTTTTGTTTAAAGGGGAAGAAGTACAGGCTGAGGCCATATACAGGGAGTTAGAATTCTACATAGAAAATGGGAAAAAAATGATAAACCTAGAAGATTTATTGGTATTGAAGAGTAGTAGTAGCTGGTAGGAGGTAAGTTGCAGAGAAAGGAAGAGACTAAAGAATATAGCTCTCTTCTACTTAAGCTAAATCTAATGCTAGAGATATAAGAAATAAGGAATATTATAGCCCAAAATAAAACTTAACTGTGATAAATTTACAAAGAAGAATACTGACTAGGGCCTGGTACTGAAACTTGCTGAATGGTTTCCACAACATGCAAGATACCGGTTCAGTGCTTAGTTTGCACTCAGACTGAGGAGGTGGCAGCATCAGAAAAGCTGTCTGCAGCTACCAAATGCAAGAGCACATGCAATCCTGCACTTGGAGGGACTTACGTCATTAGGAACTGGTTTTCATGCTGGCCAGGGCCATTAGCCATGTGACTAAATATCATACTGTTTTTCTGGAGTTCTAGAGCATTTCTGCATGCCTGATATAGCAGTGCTGTGCAGCAAGTGCCACACAGTCTGCCCTGCTCCTGGTTTTGTTCTTCTTTTCCCAATCAAAATTCTGTGTACAAACTAGAAGAAGAATCTTGGTCAACAAAGATATCAAGAGTTGAGGTTAGGTTTAGAAGAGAAGTAATGACAGAAGGCAGGTGAAACGAGAATGAGGTTTGTTTCTAAATTGCTAAGGTGGTATTTGCAATGTAACATGAACCAGTTGCAAGGGAAGTGTTAGAAATACTTGTTACTAGTGAGCACGGAGGAATGTGAGCATGACATTGCTACAAAGATGAAGAGTGAAGTGAGACAAGAGGTCAGTGACAGAGTTGCAGCATGCTCATGCTGCATTTCCAGCTTGGTATATAGATGGTGACATTTTAGCTTTATGTCAAACTTAATTAATGCTTACTTAGATACTTTAATTGATGCCCTTTGGAAGTCTAGGAGCTTCTATAAAAGCAGAGAGATTTGAGATGCGTAGGTCTAAGAGAATTCTTTTTCCTGATTTAAAGTTGGGAGGTATTGATGAGGAATAGGGAGTGTTGTGATAATTGCACAGTCACTGAGTTAATTGCCCCTTGATTTGGGTGTGGAGTGTTGGCTACTGTGCGGGGAGTCAAGGGGTAGTTTGCATGATTTTGAGGCGCTGATTAATTTGTGTGATATATTTAAGCGCTACTGCCTGACTTTAAAGTTTTTGAGGTAGCCTTTGTGACTTGGCTGTGTAATCCGTTAAGCCATGTGGTTTTGCAACTGATATTAATGATTATTGGTTTCCAGTTGAAAATGAGAGCTGGAGGAATGAGTGAATCTTCAAAATGGAAAAAGCAGAAGAGATCGCCTAGGCCTCCTCGGCATGTAACTAAGGTCTCTCCTGGGACAGAGCCATCAGCAGGCAATGCTACTAATACTACAGGTAAGTTGAATCTTTTTCAAGAGACCAGACAGCATCCATGCTAGAGCTTTCTTGAATCTATCTCAATTTAATTTCTCATAATATATTATTTTGCATTAATTCTTTTCATATTAGTTCTCAGTGACTGTAGCAGTAAAACATATCATAGCTTTTCAGGTCCAGGAGAAAGAGTTTTCAGGAAATGGAATACATATTGATGAGAAAGGCATGGCCCTGCACATAACTTAACAGCATTTCTGTGCCTTCAGCTTGCCTCGTAGGGGTAGTTGGGACAAAAGAGAATGGACACCTGGAGAAGTGGCTGAGGTTAAGGACAGCCATGTGGTGCAGAGGAGTTGAAGGATTCAGCAGGTAGAAGAGACTGAGAACAGGAACACTGACAAGAGATGAGCTAAGGGCAACTAGTGACAGCACAAAGGGGCATAGTCTTAAGCTGCTCCAGGGGAGGCTTAGCTTGGACATTAGGAAGAATTTCTTCACAGAAGGGGTGATTAAACATTGAAATGGATTGCCCAGGGAGGTGATGGGGGCACAGTCCCTAGAGGTGTGTAAGGAAAGACTGGATGTGGCACTTGGTGCCATGGTTTAGCTGACATGGTGGTGGTGGTGGTGGGTCATAGGTTGGACTCGATGGTCTCAGAGGTCTTTTCTAACCTAACTGATTCTGTGATTCCATAAGGAACACTTAGATTCTTGGAGCACTGTCTCATATATAGAGACAGAATTTGGTAGAAATTCTTCACTGCTCATATTTCAGATCCATTTGAATAGTAATGCAACTTCATTTGTTTAGGAAGAATTAAAGATAACGGTCCTGCTTTAGAATCAAGTCAAAATTCTCACTCTGAAGGAATGATTGATTCTTGATGCAAGTATTTAAAGTGGCTGTGTCATTGTATTAAAGAGTAAAGTACACCTTTTAGACTTTTCAGATTCCTTCTTATGTAAATGCTCTGCACCCTTTATCTAAGTTAGCTAATTTGCTGAGTCAAACTCCAGCTATTGTGTTAAATTTGGAGAACTGCTAGTATCTCCAATGTTCATCTATCTAATTCATTAATACCTAGCAAGAGAGATCTTAGTTTATCTATGTTCTCACATTACTGTGCTGAGATTATTTGTAGTGTGAAGTAGCAATGAGAGAATTTGTTGTTGCTGTGTTTAATGTATGAATTTGTGGTTGAGGGACAGGGTGATTCTAATCATTCTGCTTCTGTTTCTCATCAGCAAGCGGAGTTGCTTTCATAGATGGTCCTTCTCCCAGCTCCTCTGGGAGCTCAGAAAATGTTTCATCAGCAGTCAGCCCTGTTACAGACAGTGGATTAGAGTTGTCCTCACAGACAACATCCAAGGAAGACCTGACAGATTTGGACCAAGTTGCTTCTTTGGGACTTAATGCAGGAACACCTTCAAATGAGGCCAAAGTCACTGAAAATCAAAATCAGCCTGAACTCCAGGTACATGAGTAGAATTTGCAAAGAAAAGTTCCAACTCCCAGCAATGATCACTTCTCTTCACAACAGTAATGCTATTTGAGAGGATCATAAAGCCACAGGGGACCTTTCAGAGCTGCAGATATTCTGAATGGTAAAAATGCTAGGAAGGCTTAAACAGAAGCAGTGTGCTGAAGTTGTGTAGTGTTTTAAAAAATGAGCAAAATTTTTCACCTCAGAGGGAGTAAGAACTGATAGGTTATAGGAGTATTTTTGAAGTAAAGTCCTTAGTCTCATGAGCTAGGGTTATATAACGCAGATAAGAACTTGATGTAAGTGGAAGGGTAAAGAGGGTTGTAGCTTATGTAGAGGCTCTCTTTTCTCTTAAATTTTGTTTTTATGGTACTCTTCCATTAGTGACCTGTGTTGTTTCAATAGTTACAGATTAACTGCAAACAAATGAGACTTCTTCTTCATTTGTCTAGTGCTTAACTCTTCTTTTGTTTCTTTCATTCTCAAATGACATCTCAATGAAGAATGAAAGTCTGAGGGAGGAGAAGGTCCAGTCAGCTTCTGTCGAGTCTATCCCTGAGGTCCTAGAGGAGTGTACATCTGTAGCAGAACATTCTGACTCTGCCTCAGTTCATGACATGGACTATGTAAACCCCCGGGGAGTGCGTTTTACTCAGTCTTCCCAAAAAGAAGGTGAGAGGTGGGCAATGCTGCTGAAGTGCTGCTTCATTTCCACTGTTCTATTTCACTTCCTGCTAAGAGGCTGAGAAGCTCCTGTTTCTTAGTGGGTCTGTAACAATTAAATTTTTAACACTTGCTAGGTACCTACAAAAAGCAAATTCAGATTGCTAATCTCTCTTTTTTCTTCAGGAGCAGCTCTGGTGCCATATGGGTTGCCATGTATCAGAGAACTGTTCCGCTTCCTCATCTCGCTCACCAACCCTCATGACCGCCACAACTCTGAGGTGATGATCCACATGGGGCTGCAGCTGCTGACCGTGGCCCTGGAGTCTGCACCCATTGCAAACTGCCAATCCCTGCTGGGGCTCGTCAAGGAGGAGCTGTGCCGGCACCTGTTTCAAGTGAGTCTGGCTTGTGCTCGCGTGGAACACGGCACTGGGCAGTCAGATACAAATCTCCATCAGAGAGTGTATTAAAATTTAGTATGATGAGCTTTGGCAGATCTGCAAACAAGCTCTCTCCTGTACTGCAATGAGAGTTTTGAGTTGCACCAAATGGCGCAGTTGCAAAGCCACAGAGGTTGTCATGCTATTTTCTTTTTCTGCAGATCAGGGCCAAGAAGGATGGGTGTGATTTGAGTAAACTGTTACTGTGGGATAACACTGTGTTTTGATCAAATTGCTTTTGTGGTAATTATGCATGCAAGTTACCAGCTTAGTAGTAGGCAGAACTTTTGGGGAATACCAAGCTATTAATTGCACTGGGGTCATCTCAGAGGCAGGTCCTCTCCCAAGTTCCTTCACCCCTATGAGTCTTTGTGGACTTGACAAAAGAACCAAGTTGTAGTAGGCAAAATGTTACCACACACAGATGAGAATTAAGTATATTCATCCTCACTAGAAAAAGTGGGACCAGGAGGTTGAAGAAGGGATTGTTTTTTAAAATGTCATTGATATGGGGGGCAGTGTGTAGAGCTTTGGCTGGTTGAAGGTGATGCCTGCAGTGCCCTAGTACTGCTATTTATAGCACATAATGACTTGCCTTTGCAATTCTTAAAGGGTTTTTTGTTTCTTGTTCAGCTACTGAGTGTTGAACGGCTCAATCTGTATGCAGCCTCCCTCAGGGTGTGCTTTCTTCTCTTTGAGAGCATGAGAGAGCATCTGAAATTCCAGCTGGAGGTGAGTTTTTTGATATCACTGGGTGCCTCATAATAGTTTGCTGGCCTTCAGTTAAATGCATACAGCTGAACAGAGAAATAGAGTCTAAGTGTCAAATTATGTTTGTATAAATGACTCAGTGTTATGGGTAGGCTGTGTAGGCCTTTTTCTGTTGGAAAATCAAATGTCTTGGAGACTGCTGCCTGCCTTCAGATTGTTTTTTTAGAACTGTAGATCCCGTAGAACTGTTTGAAACCTTTTTACAGCCTCCTTCAGAATGAGCCATCATTAAAGATGGAATGTTATGGGGGAAGGTGAAGCTTAAATCTCCCTCTGCAGTCCTCAAAGCTATTCACTGTCTCCTGCTTTTTTTTCTTTCCTTAAACTGAGCTGCCCTGTGTTTCTGCCAGATGTATATCAAGAAGCTGATGGAGATAATTGCTGTGGAAAACCCAAAGATGCCCTATGAAATGAAGGAGATGGCTTTGGAAGCCATTGTTCAGCTGTGGAGGATTCCCAGCTTTGTGACTGAGCTGTACATTAACTACGACTGCGACTACTACTGTGCCAACCTGTTCGAGGAGCTCACCAAGCTGCTCTCCAAGGTGCTGAACCCGGGCAGGGGCGGGGAGGGGCAGCCGGTGACTCAGGGCAGAACTGACCAGTGGGAGTGCTCAGAGGGTCTGGGGTGAGTGAGCTGGAGGGATGAGGAAAGGCATTGAACATTGGGAAGCAGAAGAGAAAAAGAATAGTCATGAGGCTTTAATAATATCGGAGCAAATAAACTATTAAATACAAGCTAGAAAGCTTAGGGTGTTGTGTTCTAGTTTTT
Organism: Emberiza elegans; assembly: GCA_024865655.1. NCBI lineage: Eukaryota > Metazoa > Chordata > Aves > Passeriformes > Fringillidae > Emberiza > Emberiza elegans. The sequence continues at coordinate 19,707,632 of JALJVW010000241.1, read as the reverse complement.
TGCCTTCCCCATGCTGTGGGGGAAAACTTACTTGCCCTGTTGTGGTGAGAGAGACATGAAAGTTGACTAATACTTACATTTTATTTCCCAGAATGCCTTTCCAGTTTCTGGACAGCTGTATACTGTCCATCTGCTGTCTCTGGAAGCATTGCTGACAGTGATAGATAGCACTGAGGCACATTGCCAGGCCAAAGTGCTGAGTAACATACATCAACAAGAGAAGGAAGTTGTCAAACCCAGCCCAGAAACCATCAACAGCACCAAAGAAACAAGCAATAGTAAGAACCCTTTCTTTGATATTTTAATATTAAGCTTAGTCTTGTGCTAAACTTGGAGATCTCACTTTGGTTGCTGACATAGTAAACTCCTTAAATACATGTTTTCAGTCTTCCTGTCACATGTTTTATAACTACACACTGATGTTAATAACCTTGCTATTTGTAAAATTTGCAGATATTAAAATTTGTCTCTCATGAAACTTGATATAAAGGCCATGTCAAGGCTGGCAATCACAACAGAACGAGGGTATGCCATGGAAGTCATGTAGACAAAATACTGAGGATACTGCAAAGTCATGGTTACTAGAAGGTTCCTTCCTTTGAATAAGCAGACGTTCAATTTAGAGTAATCAGTTAATTATTTCTCTGTTGATAGCTTTTTTCTTTGGCTTATGGGTTTGTTTCTGTGTGGATGTTTGGTTTGGAATTTTTTTGTGGGTTTTGTTTGTTTGCTTGCTTATTTGTTTGTTTTAACTTCTACAGATATTGAGAGGGTATTCAGTGAGGGAAAATCTTCCAGTGCAGTCTCAGAGGCAGCTGGGGCATGTCCTCCCACCAGTGGGTGCCTTATGGCTGACCAGATGAAGGAGAGCTGCATGGAGCTGGAAGGAGGAAGTGAAGCAGGTAATAACCTGACAGTACCCTGGGTGTCTGTATCCTAGAATAGTCCTGACATTTGCTGACAGGTCCTGCTGTGGTGTGGACAGTTGTAGGTATTGTGCTCAAAATCGGAAGAAGGTATATGGTGAATGTATGTTTATTATATGTGTGCTGTTTATGCCTGTTAGGTGTTGCATGTCTTCTGGGAGGCATTAGATCTGATGGGTCACTTTGGGTTAAAAGGGTGTGAATTCATAGCAGTGCTTTGAGTTTTGAAGGAAGGTAGGGGCTCTTCAGGGAACCAGTAAGGTAGGTAGCCAGAACAGCCAGGAAATTAAATCTTGTGGCTGTGTGAAATTGTCTGGGGCAAGAAGCTACTATGCAATTATGCTGAAGAAAATGTAGGTGGGAGGAATGTAGTAATTAAATTGAAGTGTTGCTGCCATTTGCAGCACAGCATATTGCAGCAAAGGCTCCATGAAAGTTATTGTGGAGCACTCTCATGCCTGGGTGCTACTCTGGGGATAGATTTGACTGTAATGATGCTTTGTCATTCTAGCTGAGAAGAGTATCCCCAGGAAACCTACTCGATTTTCTTGTATCCTTCCAAGTCCTCAGGAGCTTATGCAGATTAAGAACAAAAAGAAGGTATGGTTTGAAATATACTACAGGTGGATCTTTGAGTGTTCTCATTTCCCATCCCATGTGGGCTTTGCATGACTGGTCATACCTCAGAAATTTTGAGTTCTGCTGATCAGAATTAGTCAGCCACTGAAAATCCTGCTACACTGTAGAGACAACAGTGATTATTACCTGTTCTGGTTCAGTTGTGCTGAAGGTTGTAGGAGTTGTTGGGAAATTTTGTGGCACAGTTTGTAAGCTAGGTCCATCTGATTTCTGGGTGGCAAAGTCTCTGGGTTTAGTTTTTATTATATGGAGGTAATCAGGTACTTTGATCAAAAAGGGCAGCTTCACTACTCTTACCGAAGATGTAAATGGAGAGCGTGCCAAGAGGCCTGTAGTAGAAATTAACTGATCTACTATTCTGATTTGGTAATTCCTATGTTTGCTTGGTCATAAGGATGACCGAAAAGATTGTTCTGATTGTGGTAGCACCATTCTTTGTTTTCAGAATCTGTTTCCTTGAACCTCGTTAGTCCAAGTTATAGCCTAAACTTTATACAACTTTTCCATTCCCTGAGTGGATCTGGGCTGGGCCTAGTGTTGATAAAGGTACTCCATGCTAATGGCTTTGTATTTATCTGCTGTCCTGTGTCAAATACCTGGTACTGGCCTGCTCTTTCACCTCCAGAGACAGTGGATGAATATATCTTAAGTCCCTAGGGATTGCATGGGACTGTTCAGGTTTTTTTGTTGTGCATTTCTTGAGTTTTTTTCATTCACATATATTCTTTGGACATATTTTGTTCTCTTTGCACAACATATGCATGAGGTAGGTTCATTTCAGGTGTGAAATTTGAATATGAAAATAATGCATGTTCTGGATGAAACATGAGTGGCCATACTAGTTGTGGGTAAGGAGATGATATAATAGAAAAGAAATTAATGTCTTTGAAGTATTCACTGGTGGTAAAAGAGAAAGGGTTTTTTATTTGTATCTGACTGAAAGGCTTCTGGCTTCTCTGTCTAGCATAGGTGGTTTCATTTTACATTTTTATAAGGGATTGATGGTCATATTTGTTTAAACTTAATCAAAAATAGAAGAAAATACATCTCTTTCTTCTGCTGCCATACTAATCTGGGCTTTGTGATCCACTCTGGCAGTCTCTGGATCTGAGTGTAATTTAAAGCATTGTTTTCTCTCTAGGAAGTTTACTGCAGTACTTGGAAATCTTTTTCTTTACCTGCAGCACAGTGCTGCAGTGGAGTAGTGGTAACTGGTTTGCCCAGCCACAAGGACAGTGGGGGGGGACTGATCATCAGCACAGTATTCAAAGGAAGCACTGTATTTTGCCTTAAATCTTGCTTTCATAGCAGCTTTGCTTGATGGACTCTGTGAAAGTCGCTTGTTGAGAATGGAGCTTCCATAGTGCTTCCTCTGTTCTAACTGAAAACCTTTGGTAATACTCTGGCTTTGCTCTGCTGGAAAACAAGTTTAGAAGAAAACAAGATAGGGGGCAGGAAGATGTTCATAAATCTCTGAGTTTGCCTAGGGAAAAATTGTTCTCTTGAGTCTACATCTCCTAGTGGTTTCATCCTAAGCACATACACAGGGCACACCAAACACTCAGCTTCTGTTATGTTCAAGCTGACCTGGCATCAGCATGTTCTACCTCCTTTAACCTCTGAAGTACTAAACATTACCACAGTTGGAAGAAAAAAGCTAAATAAAAGCAGAAAATAAATTGTGCATCAAACAGAAAGTTTTCTTTGATGTTTCCCAAAGGTGGTGACCAGAAGCTCAGAAGCACAAGACTGACATGATTGTAAATGCACTGCAAATTGCCAGCAGTCCATTCTCCTTTCAAGTGGTTTTAAGAAGTCTGTGGACTCAACCAGTCCATAGAATATCCCTGGTCTTGGAATTTATAGCTGAATAGAAATTCTGCCAGTGTTATACAGTCCCTTCAGGCCTGTAAGACCAGGGCAGTGCATGGTTATTCTTTCATTATGGCCTCAATGGGTCTTTGTGCACTCCATGCTATTTCAGGGTCTGTGTTTCATTGCAGTTTTGAGGATGCTCACACAGGCAGGGAAGCAGAGACCAGAGGGTTGGTGGCTTCTGAGGTACTGAGAAACCCAGGGGAGGTAGTAATCATGATGGTCACGAATTTAGTTCACTAGGTCATTGCTAGCAGTCTGATCATGATAGGAGCTAACAGGGAACTGACATTTATTCTGGTTCCTTAGTAAAGTTCATACCATTGTTTGTGCTTTTGGTTTTTCTGAACACCACCAAGAACATGCAGTTAACCCTTTCTTAGTTGTTTTATTACACTGTGTCTGTGGTACAGTCTGGTTTCCTAGGAGGGCAGATTAGGTGACTTTCTTTCAGAACCAAATATGTATCTGCTCTTCCCAGCCTACAAATAACCTTGTCAGGCTGGAATACCAGATGTTCCTGGGACCATCTCTGACACATGTTGAATGAGTGCTGAGGATTCTTGCTGCCTGTCTCCTAATGGTGAGGTAGTTATGCGAACCTGGAGCCAAAGGGATGGGAGAGGACAATAGAGCAGCACTGCTGTTGTAACTGGGTAGGGCTGATCTCGCCACATGTCTGGGGTTTATCTGCTGTGTTTACAAATGAGAGCAGGTGAGGCATTTGAAGTAGCAGAGCTTATTGCTTGCTTAGATGTTAAACCTTTTCAGAGGTGGCAACTCATGCTTACTCTGTCCAGTACTATTTGATGGTAAAACCTTTTGATGAATGCAGGTTTTCTGTCCTTCATTAGCCTATTTCCTGGATTACACAGTACAGTAAACTTGATCATGCTAAGGCTGATTTTTCTTCTGTTTTGTTTTTGGTTCAAATGCCAAGAACGATCTAAAATAAGAATTACACTTCAAGCTGTAATTATCAGCATGTCTCCTGCAGCTCCTGATAACCGGCACAGAGCAGTTCAACCAAAAACCAAAGAAAGGGATACAGTTTCTTCAGGAGAAAAACCTTCTTGCCACCCCCATTGACAACAATGAAGTGGCCAGGTGGTTACGGGAAAATCCTCGCCTGGACAAAAAGATGATTGGGGAGTTTGTGAGTGACCGTAAGAACATAGACTTGCTGGAAAGCTTTGTGGGGTGAGTGTGCTTCTGAATCTCTTCAGTCAGGAAACAGTAAAAGTTAACAGTTTAGTAATAAAAAAAAGCAGTAGAATAGTAGTTCCTGGAGGCATTGAATTTCTATCACTTGGTTCTCTCTGTACTGCCATGCCTTAATTCTGTGTGTCTTTTGCATATGTTAACACCTTAAATATGTATAAGTATGAGATTCAAGTGCCTTTCAGCTGGGCCAGTCTCCGTGAAGACTGGAGTGACAATTGCATAATCACTTGTAAGATTGTAGACTCTCCTTTATTGTTTTTGCCTGTTCATGGTATATTTCTTTTCTTCTCTCCTCACCCTCCTCTTTACTGTCTAAGCAAACAAGATTGTAGTTATTAAGTTTATCTTACCTTTCCCATCCTGTTTCATCTTCTCATTGCATTTCATTGTTTTTGCAGGACTTTCAGCTTCCAAGGTTTAAGGCTGGATGAAGCTTTACGACTTTATCTAGAGGCCTTTAGATTACCAGGAGAGGCACCTGTAATTCAGAGACTGTTAGAAGCCTTCACAGAGCATTGGAGGGTGTGTACTTGGTGGCAGAAAGAACACAGTTTTGAGCTTTCTTGTCCATCTGCTTGCCATGGTGGACACGTCAGATCAAATGGCCTATATAACTGCTCTGCAAGCAGCAGCTGTTGTTTTGTAGGAGCTGGCAGTGGTAAATAGATTCCTGGGCTACTTTTTAGAAGTTGGAGCCAGAACCTGGGAGTTGTGTTTGTCCCAGAGATGATTCAGTACTGTGGCTAGGAAAATGGCTGTTTTAGTCACTGATATCTCTGTTCCTGTAGGATTAATTTGTGCCTATATTTGCCTTTCAGAAATCAAACGGGTCTCCATTTGCTAATAGTGATGCCTGCTTTGCCCTGGCCTATGCAGTTATTATGCTGAACACTGATCAGCACAACCACAATGTCCGCAAGCAGAATGTCCCAATGACTCTGGAGGTGGGTGTTGCCAGTGCAGGCATCTGTCTTCTCTGGTTTTGAAAAGAGTGTAGTACCTCTTTTTATCTCAGTAGCATTGTCTCTTTTCTTTGGCCTTCTTCACCCATGTACCCAGTAAGCTGGAGTGCAGCACCACAGCTGAGTACAGTATGAGAGAGCAGCTGTAGGCAAGAGAGAGCCTGAAGAAATAGGAGCTTCCCAGAAAACTTAGCAAATTCTTCAAGGAGCTTGTGTTTCTGTGAGCAATCTGTATCCTCATAGAGAAGATTGTTCTACTGCTGTGGGCTTCTACAGATCTCAAGTGATGTGAGTGCCAGTGCAGTGGTACAGGCCTGCCATTCTGATGTCCGGCCTCAGCTAAACACGTGTTGTGTCTCTGCTCTTTCCCTGTGAGCATAGACAGGAGATGCTGCACGCTACTCCCACTAAGAACAGCATTTACCTTTGAATTTTGAGTCTGCATGTTGAGGAATATAGGAAAATCTCCTGGCCCCATGAAAAACAAGTGGAGTACTGATCCTAGCCAAACAGTTAAAGTTGGGGATACCAGGAATTAATACCGGTGTAACTTTTTTCAGGAGTTTCGGAAGAACCTGAAAGGTGTGAATGGAGGCAAAGACTTTGAGCAGGACATCCTGGAAGACATGTATCATGCCATCAAGTAAGACTCAGCCTGCCCATCTCCATGTATTCAGAGAGCAAAGCAGAGTTGTTGGGTCAGTGAGATATGTGGAGAGTATGGAGAGAGACTCACCAGTCATGTGCCTGTTTGCCTCAGACCAAATTTCAGCTCTCTGTGGGGTTGTGGTAAACAAGCCTGTCACAGCAATTACACATGAATTTGTGTCTTGGATTTTTGCCATGGTAGTTTAATCCAGATCTCAAAATAAATTTTAAAAATATGTTACTCTTATGAATATGGGGAATAATGGCTGAGCAAGACCAGCACATGTGAAATGCTGTATATAAGAAAGCTCTGTTCTCTAGACCAGGCCTTTAGAGTTTTTTAGAACTTTTTTATGCAGTTCCAGAGATAATCTCATCCCCAGGGCAGCACTTGTGCCCTGACACAATATGTCCATGTCTCTGTTTAACATATTCTGCTTTTGAGCTCTTCATATGAGGCTGCTGTCTGCACCAGCCTCTTCTACTACCCCTGAAGCTCTTGGCATACAGAGCAGTATTTGAGGAGAGTTCCTGGTGGCTGAGGCCCTTTAGTGCACAAGCTAGCTTTGGGTAGGAAGCTTTAATAATAGCTCAAAAATCAGTAAATCGATAAATCCAGGTCCAGTCAATTTGAAGCTGAGAGGATTACATCTCTGAGGAGACAGGATATGACTGAGTCTCAGCTGATGTTCATCTGCAGGGGCAGGCAGTAGCTGGTGCTGGAAGCAGGGCAGTGTGACTGGGCTGACTCTCCCCTTTGAGCCTTCTCCAGGAAGGTGGGGTGATGCCTCTACTGAATATCTGGAAGTTCTTCAAGATGTAGCTCTACCTTTCAAACAGAGCTCTGATTTTGATTGGCCTTTCTCCCCAAGGATGTTCTTAATGTTTTGAATAGTACACTGAGTATATACATGTTAGTTACCCAGTGCCTCTATCCCAGTCTATTTCCCTTTATCCCCCCTTCACCAGGTATTTCAGCTTTTCCAGTATGTTCTATGATTGGAATAATTGATGTATCATTTCAGTATTGCTCCATCTCAGATTGCCTCAGTGTCATAGTTGAGACTGAGGAATATTTATTTGTATTATTAGGGGAAAAAAATAACACTTCTGTATGAAGTGGTTTGTGATCTCTTCAGGGTCTTAGCATTTCACTTTTGACCACATTTTCATTTCCTGAAATTTTCCAAGTAAATTCATTCACTTGTTTCTGGTAATTTCAATCATATATAAAATTTTAGAAATAATGCACTGTTTACTGCAAACTTACTTCCCTATATTATCCCCGTAATAACAGCTCTTGTCAAAATATGCCAGCACCTGAAGCTGAGAAGAGCTTATTTCTTATGTGTAAATCAGGAGCAGTTCTTATAGTTGTTGTTAGCACTTGAAAATTGCCTCTTTGGCAATTGAAGTATGTTATTTTTTGATTGTTGCAGAAAGAACTCTTCAGATTGGCTGTAATCTGCTATTCTTAGTGGCTTTGAGGCTCTTGTTCACTTAGTTGGTCATTTGCAGAGGATTTTCTCCTGTGCATTGATAACCAAGTCTAGAGAGTATACGTTTAAGCTTTATGTTTTTTAGTCTAGGATTGCAAGCAGTATTTGGCATTAACCATAATTGTTTTATTACTGTATAGCTTCATCCTAGTTAGAGTGAGGAGCTGTGGTATGCTGGTTATAAATCCCCCATCATACTTTTGGTTTCTCGTTTTATTTTTAATTTTATACTACTTTCCTTTCTGATATTTGACTTTGGCATAATATGAATATTTCCATTATTCTTATGCAAAGATGCTCTTGCCTACTGGTGACTGCAGCAATGTAACTATTTCATTTTAACTGGGAGTAATGATACAAAGAGAGCACTCTGACAGAGTGAGAATTGGATGGAGATTGAAGCTTTGCCAGTGTGCTGTCCAGAATTTCCCATCATTAAATGGCAGTATGTGATATGTTTTGCACTTGCAGCAGTAGGTACCTGCTTCTTCAATACTGACCTTGCACAGTTGCTGCTGTGTGATTCTGAGAACCACTAGACTCTATATTCAGGATATCTAAGAAAGGCAGGCGAAGCAGGGAGGCCTAGGAAAACAGTGTTTCAGGAGCTGGCACAATCATTCCAGAATAGGTATTGCTTAGCCCTGGGACCACGTAATGAAAGACACTGTGTAAATGTTAGGTTTGGCTCAGAATGAAAAATTCAATCTTTCTGCTTTCCTCCCTTGTAGAAATGATGAGATAGTGATGCCAGAAGAACAGACGGGTCTGGTGAAGGAAAACTATATCTGGAATGTCCTGCTGCATCGTGGTGCCACTGATGAGGGAATATTTCTCCACGTGCCTCCTGGAAGCTATGACCATGACCTGTTCACCATGACATGGGGGCCCACCATTGCAGCACTTTCTTATGTTTTTGACAAGAGCTTAGAGGAAACAATAATCCAGAAGGCTATCTCTGGTTTCAGGTGACTCTTACCTTCATAAAGACCCAGAAGAGTAAAAGTGGGACCATTGGCTCCTGTTTATCTGCTGGAGAGACATCACAGTGAAAATCAAATGTTCCTTTTCCTAGCAATTGAAAAGCACTTTTTTATGACCTGTGATCCTTTAGAGTTCTGTCATTTGTGTCAGTTCATCCCAACTTGGCCTCTCTGGCTTGCTAATCACTGTTTAGCTTGACTGCTGTGTTGTAATACATTAAAGTGCCTGGGGTACATATTTTTAAACTCCAACCTGGTTACATTTAAAGGACCTACTGACACAGCTAGGCTGTTTAGAAGTGAGGGGGAGAAGTCACTCAGCTGGCACAGTGATGCTGACAAAATCTCCATGTAGGAACAAAACCTTTCATCTGTATGGTCCCATAGATGTGGCTGAATGGGATGTGGGAATTTTTTTTTCCTTCCAAGATGACCAGTACTCAAAAACTTGCCATCTGTGAGCAGCTCTGTTGGAATGATCTTTGGTCATGCTTAGATCAGACCAAAGGATGCTTTAAGCATAGTTTTAATGCTTTGTCAAAACACTGCTGTAGCCATGATATCTTGGAAACTGGACTTCAACACTACCACCACTCTCAGCAACTCTCTTATGTTAGGACAGGATATAATGCTCAAGTGCAAGTGGTCTGTCTGTTTAGACTCACTTTAAATTGATTCTTGTATCAGCATAGACAAGTATCAGTATCTATGGATAAGGATTGAGCTTATTTAAGCAATAATAGTAGAGTTCTGTACATAAGCATTCATTATGAATGGGTGGAGAGGAAGGTCTAAAATGTCAACAGAGAGGGTCTCAGATTTGCTGTCCTGTAGACAGACTTGTCTGTGCTGATTTAGTACATTATTTTCTGTTTTCTTTTTTTCCCAGGAAATGTGCAATGATTTCTGCTCATTATGGCCTTAGTGATGTGTTTGACAATCTCATAATTTCTCTGTGCAAGTTTACAGCTCTCAGCAGTGAGGTAAGTTTGCAAAGTGGGGAAAAAAGCATGACTTCTACTACACTGGAGCTCTCTTCCTCTGTTAGGCAGCAATATTTGCTTATTTTAGTTATCATTGTATCTGTAGCTGTCTATCAGTCCCTGCCCAGAGTTTTCTGGAGGAAGTAATGGGAAATGTGAAGTGGGACTTCCGTAGGCCAGGTTCAAATATGCAAATTTTCTTTTACTCACAAGTATCACTTTGTGCAGAGCAGAATGCCTTGATGTAGAATTGTTTATTCACCTATTTGATCTGAAGAGACTTAGATCTCCCTGTGATCCCAAGCAAGTTCATACATTTCAGATATTGACTATTCAATGACAGGGTTTATGCAGTGCCAGGGGGGACTGTTTTGTGAGATGTACTTCCAAAGTGTAGGAGCTATGTAGATGCACAGCATAAGCATAAAGGTTTTTCTGACCAAATGCTTTGAATTGTCAGTTGGGGTGTGGACTGTGGTAATCAGATCAGCTGTTAGCCCCACATTTCGCAAGCCCTGAAGACTCTTCCTTTGGGGTGTACCATGAGAATAAATTCAAGGTGCTGTTGTTAGTGTAAGCTTTATTGCTCTAATTTATTTGTGTGTTACAGCATCCACCTGTTTTTCCCCAGAGTGTTTAATAGACAGTGTGGGGCAGACCATGCTGTGTACTAAGGAGTAGTTGACAGCAATTCCTGTAAAGGGTCAGAACTCCCAAAGGATCTCACAGTATTGCTCTCAGAACCAGTGCAAGACCCACAGTGAGCAGAACAGAATTGCCACACATATAGGAAAGAGAAACAAGATAATTCAAGACTGAAAGCATTGGAGTAAAAAGGCCAAGAGAGGTGAATTTTTTAGAAGACCACAGAGGGTTTGCTTTAGATTCCCTCTTTCTGCACAGCTCACAACAGTAAAGATGCAGTATTTGATCATCCTCAGGCACACCAGACCTTGAGACTACCAATAGGTAACACAAGCAGAAGAATGTCTGCCATGAAACAGTTTGACACAGATTTACACAGCAGAAGCAACTAGATGAGACTAAGTCCTCAGATGCACCAGCTATTGCCAGCTGCATCCCATCTAGTTGAGAGACTGGAATCTTGAGCAGTCTGAGGTCTGAGTTAATCGAGTAAGCAGGTATTTTGGTGATGACATAGAATCAGGGACTTCTGGATTTGAAGAAGGCTGAGTTCTTATCTTTGGCCAGATTTGAAGTACACTGATTACTTTCTGCTGTCCTAAATTCCTGTAAGGCTTGGAGACAGTAGTGGAATAGGATAACTGAACAAATATTGAAGAGTCTGGAGGAAGGAGAGAAGGAGGAGGCATCTTCAGAGGACTGAAGAGTCAAAGCAGGCATCCTCTCCATGCACTGCATTTGCTATGCATGGCCACTTTGATTGAAAGAAGGGAAATGGAAAGGAACATGGAAGGTCTTTAAGTGATTAGGAAGAATGAGTGCCCCACTTCATGATCCATAATTAAGACTCATACTGACTCAGTATGTAACTAGTAGCAAAACCTGTGTGTGTGGTTTTCAGTGATGTGGCTTCTTGCCACAGAGCAAAATCAGGCATATTGCTGTTTGCACCCTCACACTTCAGAGATAATACATGTAGTTTCCCCATAGCAACAATGGAAAAACCCCAAATTGGTTGTTACATTTCTGCCAGATTTCAGACTGACAATTCTAATGGAGTTTGCTTCTAAATCAAAGACGCATTTTGATAACAGTTTTTCCATCAGTTTGGCTGAAGAAAGAGAGTTTTTCTGAACTTTAGATCTGAGAATAAGATACACTGACTCCTTCAGTCCCTTGTCTTCTCTTCCATTCTTGGTGAGGAGACAAGTATGGATTTTGTCCACATAAACAAGAGAATGGCAAAGCCCATCTCTTCTCAAAAGGAAGATTGCAATGATTTTAAGTACCTGCAGAATCATGGAACATGTTACATTGTTTGGTATTAGCTGACATGGTTGCTAGTTTTTTCCTTGCTTTGGCAGTGTATAGTTGGTTTCAATGACTTAGCAGGCTTTTTGTATTTTGAAAAGCTGTGAGTGCATTGAACAGGTTATGAGGATTTGAGCTGCAGCAATCATTGGCAGAGACTTCCCGTTAGGATTGAATACTTTGAATCTTGCTGTTAGGTAGTAGTAGGAGTAATTTTGCAAGTCAATAATGGTTTTGGCCACAGTTTCCTTCTCCAACAGCACAGCACAGTAATTGCTGCTTCCAGAGGAGATGTGGTACTTTTTGTAGAAGGCTTTGATCCTGAGCTGAGTTCCTGTGGCAGGATAAATTAGTGGGTTTTCAGCAAGTTCTTTCAAAATGTTCTGAGTTGTCATTCTTGGGGAGTTTATAACTAGGTTGTTCAGTGATTTAACTTGTATCTGGTAAGCTACCTTGTCCTTGTTTATGTGCAAAGTGAATGTGAGCTGAGGAGTTATCCAAGCATCATACAGAGAATTGTTATCTTTCCCATAACCAGTACTGAAGCATCTGCCCTAATTTCTGTTGAAAAGAAAACATCTCTTTCTGACTGATTGCCACCGCCTCTTCTTTCCTGCAGTCTATTGAGAACCTGCCCACTGTTTTTGGAAGTAATCCCAAGGCCCATATTGCAGCAAAGACAGTGTTTCACTTGGCCCATCGCCATGGTGACATTCTGCGAGAGGGCTGGAAAAACATCATGGAGGCCATGCTACAGCTTTTCCGAGCAGAGCTGCTGCCCAAGGCCATGGTGGAGGTAATAATTAGCTGGCTGGCTGGATAACTGAAGAGCTAGGAGAGTGGGAAGCTGGCTTGTCATAGAGCCAGTTCCAAAAGTAGGAGAGCTCTCTTGCGAAGGCCTGGCTTTGGTAATGTACAGAACTTGGAAGCCTGTGAAGGGTATAGTGTTCAAGTTGTGTGCAGCTTCTTTTGTAGCTTGTTTCTTTTTTTCTCATTTTATTTCTTGTTAGATGTGAGGAATGCCAGCATTTATTTTACCTGAACAGATTTTGAATGTTGTGCAGAAGAGGGACATGCTTATAGGCATGAAGTGCTAGAGCCCTGCATTGGTGTTACCAGATGAGATTGGCACTTTACTGACAGGATAGTGGGGTGAAGAGCTGGGTTTGACTGCACACATATGGGCTGTTTGGTGTGTTTCATCACTAAGAGAAATATAATGGGGTTGGGGAGGTCATATGCATGTCCTGGTCTATGTTCCAGGTTGAAGACTTTGTGGATCCTAATGGCAAGATCTATCTTCAGCGTGAGGAGACACCATCCAACCGGTGAGTGGCGTAGATATCCCAGGCAGTCTTTGTGGTACCAAGGTTGGAAAATAACATGATTTCTTGTTTTCTTACTGATGCTGGTGTCTTCTGGTTTGCAGTGGTGAATCAACAGTACTGAGTTTTGTTAGTTGGCTCACCCTCAGTGGGACTGAGCAATCTGGTATGAGAGGGCCATCTACGGAAACACAGGAGGCAAAGCGAGCAGCTTTGGAATGCATAAAGGTAACCTATAGGCTGTAGAAGAATCTGGTTTTTTTCTTGGTGACACATACTGTGTGGGTAACAGGCAACAGAAGTATAAATATGCATGCTGTTTGGCAGTATTGCAGGTAACAGGAGATTTAAGAACTGAAAGAATCTACAAAGGAGCGTACCTGGATTGACAGCTAAACAGTCTTGTGTGCTGCTGTGCACAAAGGTGCTAACACATCAAAACAGGAATGATTCCTCAGGCTGGGATCTGCCCTGGCCATCAGAGTCCTATATTTAAAGACAAGTTAATGAATTCTCAAACAACTAATCTTTTCCAAGACAGTGTAAAGGTATATGGTACCAACAAAATCTGAACTTGGGGTTTGACCACTGTTTGGCCAGAGGAGTCATCTGATAAAATCTGTCTAGCACAGGTCAGGTCTGTTAAAAGTAACTGATGTTAAAGAATGAACTAGTTGGGAGGAGTTTTCCTCCAGATAATAACAACTATCTGTGTCTTTCCTGTGAACATGATGTGTTTCTGGAAGATCTGTTTGTATGCCTTCCACAACCCCCAGACGCACAGTTGTCTTTTCTGTATTTTGCAGCAATGTGATCCTGAGAAGCTGATCACAGAAAGCAAATTTCTCCAACTTGAATCCCTTCAGGAGCTCATGAAGGTGAGAGAGATATTGGGCAAGGGACTGGGTGGCAGTGGAACAAATGTGCTATGCGTGATAGTGGATATGTGCTGTGTACTCACTTAACTCCTCTGTCCTCAGAGGTCTTGGAACTATTTGGGATGTGAAACTAGCTTTTAGTTCACCTGTTAAAAGTAACTTCTGTGCTGGCAGACACAAATTGCTTTGGCAGTAGAAGAAAACATTAAAGTGTGGAATGCATTCTAAGAGCCTTGAGAATTCTTGGCAAGTATTTGACGTATTTGTAGTTCTGTGCCAAAGCTTAAAGATTTTCAGGTGTGCTGTGTACCTAATGAGAGAATTCGAAAAGGCCACTCTAGAGGCAAGAGCTCTAGAGAAATATTTGACAGTGTGTCCCTAAGTAGTATGGTACCTGGCTGCTGTGGGAGATGCAATAAGGCTGGACACATTAGCCTTTGGGCTGGAGAAGCTTGTCTCCCTGGGGGAGTGTCATCTCAGTTCTGGGGGAACATTGTGCTCCTACTCCAATTGTCAGGAATTCTCCCTTCATATACAAGCCGATGGCTTGAGAACATAACTCCAGTATTTGTAGTCATTCTTTGATATGCCTGCTTTTTCTGTACTTCACATATTTATTAGCAAGAAGCTGCTGGATATCAGTTCCTTTTCATCTGAGGCACTTTGTCAGAGTTTAACATCTTTTAATTTCATATTTCATTTTGCATAATAAAAAAAATATTTTTCCCATAGATTTAGCTTGACCTTTTTCCATTGCCTTTGACTATGCATGACCTCACTAGCAGTGGAGTACAGTTTTGGCCAGACTCAAAGCATTCTGTTGGTTCCCCATTTTTGGGAGCTTGTGATTCATAAAAATATCATGTTCCAGGCTCTAATCTCTGTGACTCCTGATGAGGAGACATATGATGAAGAAGATGCAGCCTTCTGCTTGGAGATGCTTCTGCGGATTGTTCTAGAGAATAGGTATGACCTTGAAATAAATGCACATTCACTATAATGTCCCTGCTTTATTGCAGCTGCTGCCTGGGTCCAGGGAATGAATACCTTATGTCTGTGATTCATCAGCTGAAGCAGCATGTGGCTGTAATTTCAGGGCTTAACAATTCCACTATAGCATGTGCAAACGGAAAGGCTATTAGCTCATGAATTAGTGCTTGATATCCTGAAATTTGGAGAATATAAACTAAACTCCAGAGGGAGAATTCTCCCACCTGGTTGCTTTGCAAGTAATGAATAAGAAGTTTGATCATTTTGTTGTTTCAATATGTCTGTTCTTGTACCTCCCAACTGGAATTTTTATTGAAGTTAAGAAATGGTGGATTGTCTGGAGTTGTGGGAGAGGTTGCTGGATCCTGCTTGTCTCACGTCCTTTCGTTCTACCCTTTCCCTCCTCTGTGTTGTGGCTAGGGACCGTGTGACCTGTGTCTGGCAAACTGTCCGAGACCACCTTTATCACCTCTGTATCCATGCAATGGAGTTCTGCTTCTTGGTGGAGAGGGCAGTGGTGGGGCTGCTGAGGCTGGCCATTCGACTGCTCCGTCGAGATGAGATCAGTGCACAGGTAAGGGATGTTTGAAAGGCAGTTACTGGCATTTTGTGGCTATACCTGTGACACAGGAAACCGGTTGTTGTTGGATGGACCCATATTTAACCTGTCTGTGGTGCAGGTAACAACAAACAGCAATTGTAACTAGCTCTAATAGATGAAGGAGTACATTGCTAGAAAATGCAGTGTAAGTAATAGGGTCTGTTATTCCTGTCTCCTTCTCTGGCCAGGTTCTCCTCTCATTACGTATCTTACTAATGATGAAGCCTAATGTGCTGTCCAGAGTTAGCCATGAGGTTGCCTATGGCCTCCATGAGCTCCTGAAGACCAATGCTGCCAACATTCACTCTGGGGATGACTGGTACACGCTCTTCACCCTCCTGGAGTGCATCGGGTCTGGGGTGAAGCCGCCCGCAGCCCTGCAGGTTACAGCAAGGGCAGACAACGACACAGGTAAGACAGGCCAGCTTTTGCTAGGAAATCTGATGCCTGCCTGCCAGATAAGCAGCTGCTTCCTCAAGCTTTTCAATTAGCAAAGGGGACTGCAAGAAAACAAAGCTGATATTAAACTACATTAGCAAGATTAAAGACCAGCACCTGCTGTTCACTCCTCATGGTCTGTTCCTGTCCCTATTCTGCCATCTCCTCCTACTCAGTGAGCAGCAATCCAGGTGCTAGTCCCTGGGGGGCGGTGGGAAGAAAACTGATATCAGTTCAGGCAGTTGTAGGAGGTCTTTACTCTACCCAAGGAGCATTTTCTGCTGGTTGTGGTTTGGTGCCTTGGGTACCATAATCTCTTATCTGGGCACGTAATGTAAACCCAGCTGCTGTTCCTGTCACATTTGCTTCTTTTGTGGGACTGACTCTTTTCTGTCCACTTTTTAAGGTTCTCATAAAATGAGTTGTTCTTTAAAATTATATTTCCAGATCCATTTGCATTAATAGTCCCCAGAACCATTCCCACAAGACCAATGCGCTATTTCTCAGTTCTCTTGACTGTGTTAAAAAGGTGGTCTTTTCAGCAAATTGTTCAGTTTTGCTTTAGCCAGCTGTCAGGATATTGGAAGGTGATGTCTTCAGACTTCTAAAGCAAAGAGCAATAAAGGAATTTTCCAGAAGGTTTTTTTTCTCTTTGCTTTTCTAGAACTTCCTTGACAGGTCTGATGCTTTGTGCTAGACAGATGGCAGAAGCATGATTTTTAAAAATATTTACAAACTTTGCCCTCTGGATTAATGCAGAGCTGTCTCCTCTTCTCTCTCTCCTTTCTTTTTTCTTTTTTTTTTTTTTAACACTGCTTATGTCTTTGCTGATGGAGCAAACTGTCACCTTACAAGTCAAAACATTAGTTCTCTACCTCCTGAAAATGTTTGGTGCACTCTGTCTGTCTGCTGATGAGTTTCTAGAACAAGTTTTTACTTCTAAATAACATATCAGTAACTTAAATTTGTCCCTTGCAAGGACTTCTCTCTTGAGACGTGTGAAATTTAACATTATTCTAAATGTCAGGGCAGGTAGATGTGACAGGTGTAGAACATACTAATAACCACTTGTGGTTCCTGGTTGATGCTGATCTGGATTGCATCTCCCTTATGCACAGCTACTCTTGCAAGTTCTTGATTTGGCTTTGATCTAAACCCCATGTGTTTTGTCTTAAAGGTGCTCAATCAGACAGCGAGGTGTCCTCCTCCTATCACCCAAGTGACATGAGCCTGGACCGTGGCTACACCTCTGACTCCGAGGTGTACACAGACCACGGGAAGCCAGGCAAGATGCATCGCTCGGTCACGGATGTGGACGTCATGAACAGTGGCTGGCTAGTGGTGAGTAGCCAATGGGCTTCTGGTGACCAAAGAGGACTACTCCTACCATGGTTGTGAGCAGAGGGTGTGGTAGTGAGAGAAAGAATAAGACAGTAGAAAAGAGAGCTAAGATGAGCCGATAATGTAAAGGCAGGATAGGGAGAGACACAGATGGAAAAGAGAAAGCTTTGAGGCAAATGAGGAAGAAAGGGAAATGGACCATACAGAAACATTACCTGTGGGCTTCTGAAGAAAGGCCCTTTCAGAGTGAGCATGAGATGCTTCTTGTTATGCTACCCTCTCGTGCTTACCTTCTTGCTGTGACCTGCAGGTGGGGAAAGATGACATCGACAACTCCAGATCCACTGCTGGGCTCAGCAGGCTGGGTCCATCACCTCTCGTCAACCAGTACAGCCTGACAGTGGGGCTGGATTTGGGCCCACATGACACAAAGTCTCTCATGAAATGTGTGGAGTCCCTGTCCTTCATCGTGCGAGATGCTGCCCATGTTACACCTGAGAACTTTGAACTCTGTGTCAAAACAATACGGATCTTCGTGGAGGCCAGCTTGAATGGGGGTAAGATGGCCCTTCGCTTGTCAACCAGGATTCAGCCTGGGGTGGCCAGTTGGCAAGCAGTGTGAAGCATACTGTCATGCAATGAGTCCCCAACCCAAAGGAAACGGTCTACCAGGAGAAAAGTGTGCTGTCTCCTGCTAGCGGCAGGGACCTTTTATTATCCCCCTCCCTAGGATGGAGGGGAAGTCTGGAGTTGATGTGGAGACAGCAGTATCAGCTCTTGCAGGAAGTTTTTGCTGTGGGGCACTGAGTCTCCTTCAAGCAGGTAGTGGTCATTTCAGAGGACAGGACCCTTTGCTGGGGATATCAAAAGGTGGCTGCCTTGTGTGTTGAAAAGCAGAACATTTTGTAGTGGACTGTTGCATATGGAATGTTGTTGCCTTTTACGTTCTAGGCTACAAGTCCCAGGAGAAGAGGGGGAAGAGCCACAGGTATGATGGTAAATCCAGTCGGTTAAAAAAAAAGCCCAAAGACAGCTCCACACGGCGATCCCGGGTCTTGAGCCAGCACCAGGCGCACACACACAGTGATGAGGACGAGGACGAGAGCATCCCTGCCAGCTACCACACTGTGTCTTTACAGGTTAGTCAGGACGTAAGTATAGCAAGGATTTCCTCCTCTCCTTTCCCATTCTTAGGGCCTAGCTAGGTAATCACTGGAATTCTTTGTGGGGCAAGGGAGGGCTGCATCCTAGATAAGTGGGCACTGGATGGCAGAGAGTCTCTGTGGGGGCAATATGTGGTTCTGCAGTGAAAGAGGAAGGCTGCAATTTGTACTGGCAAAAGCAGACTAGCAATGGAGAGAGAGGTCCTTGAAAAGCAAGGAGGAGGTCTGAAGCTGTGAGTCACTGTAGTAGGTAAGATGGATTAAGGTCATTTGGAGACATGAGGTTCCTGTAGGATTAGCAAGGAGTCTGACAGGGCATCTGAGCTTGAGGAAAGGGGAAAGCCCTGTTGGCTGAGGCTCTGGAATTTCAAGCAGAGAGGACTGGGCTAAGGGAGTAATTTCTCCCCAGCTGGTACCTCAAAGGTGTGAAGGCACAGGCCTGCTGACTGCCAGGATGTTGGGTCTCAGTTCAGTAGTACACTGACTGAAGTGCTGTCATGTGCCCATACAGGCAAGGGAACTTTGCATGTGCTTCACTTATCTTTTTTTTTTTATGGAAAAAAAGTTGCAGAGTTGTTCTGGACTGCACAGGTGAATCACTGGGTTTGTCCCTCTGCCTGGGAGAGTCAATGCTCTGTGCCAGGAAAGAGCCCATTCTTCCTTTAGACAGGACTGGAATGGTGTTCCTCAAAGATGGGATTGATGTGACTGCTGAACTGACATAAATCTTGTTGAAGATACCTGGCACTTCACCACTTAGGGAGGGCACAGACAGCAGGGCCTGACACCATCTCTATAACTGTGTGTGGTTGTCTATATACAGAAAGCATGCTCAAGTAGCTTGAGCCTTTTAGCCTTGTTTGGAGAACAGCAGAGATCAGAGCTGCTTGAAAATTTAAAGTCCTGTGTGTTTCTTACTGTGCCGTGTACTTGCAGCTCCTGGACCTCATGCACACGTTGCACACGCGAGCAGCTGGCATCTATAGCTCCTGGGCAGAGGAGCAGCGACACCTGGAGACAGCAGCCAGGAAAATCACAGCGGATTCCCGAACACTGTGGTCCAACTGCTGGTGTCCTTTGCTACAGGGTAAAGCCATCCCCTGGTGAAGACAGCAAGCAGACACTCTTCCAAAGTAATGGCAGGAAAATTGAGGAGCCAAGAACTAACTGCGAAAAGCAGGCATAGGTTGTTTTAGGGTCTGTTGTAATTGAAAAATAACTTTGATTAGATTTGGAAAAACATCTTTAGGATGCGTTAGCTGCCAGCATGTTTCTGCATCTGGTAGTAGATTGCCAGTCTGTGGCCTGGAACAAGTATGAGCCTTTTTTTTCCACAGAGCGTTTTTGATCTTCACTGGACTTTTTACTCTAGACTGGGGAAGTAGGGATGTGACACTCTCCCTGTGGGCTTTTTCCTGAATCGCTCTCTTGCAGGTATTGCCTGGCTGTGCTGTGATGCCCGACGCCAGATCCGGATGCAAGCACTCACTTACTTGCAGCGGGCCCTCCTGGTACATGATCTGCAGGCCCTGGATGCTCTGGAATGGGAGTCCTGCTTCAACAAGGTAACTGCCTGCCTGGCATGGGCATGTGAGCAGGGCAGCGTTGTCATGAAGAGCAAAGCTGTGTGCAGAAGACTTGTCCTACTTCAGCACTGTCTTCTTGAGAAGCTTGTTCACTGCAACAGACAAGATGTTCCCTGTTCTGGTCCTGTGAAAATTTCATCTCTGCTTAGGCTTCTGACAGTGCCTTTTGGAGTATTGAAGTGAATCCACTCATGCAGGTCCCGTTGCTTCTGTCATGTCCTCTGCCTAGAAGCCACCAGTCCCTAAAGCCAGTGCCTTTCTGTAAGGCTGTCTGTTAAAATCTCATCAGTCATTTTTCAGCTCTGAAACATACATGTGTTGGATCCAACAGGTGCTGTTTCCTCTGCTAACCAAGCTACTTGAGAACATCAGCCCAGCTGATGTTGGTGGGATGGAAGAAACTAGGATGAGAGCCTCAACACTACTCTCCAAGGTGAGCACACCTCTGCTGCCTAGGGAAGCTTAGGGGAAACCGTGTTCCTCAAGAAAACCAAACTGTTTACTGTGTTTGCTTCTCAGCATCTCTGATCTGGACAGGTGTCAGGGTACTAGTTTGACTATTCAGTGCTGGGCTTCTCCACCAGCTTCAGCTGCTGGGACATGCCTTTTTTCCAGAACTGTCTCCATGATTCTAGTCCTTGGAAAAGTTATCAGGAAGAGGTTTGTGACTTTATGATAGAAAGAAAGATCTCACTCAACATTAGTTTGAAGACAGTCTATTCTTGAGGTGAAGTGATGTACCTCACAAGCTGATAGTTGTCACCTGAGGCAGAGGTCTGGAATGGCTAGAAGACAGGGTGATGCTGACTGCAGTGGCCTTCCACAAAGGAAACAAGATCCACTCCTTCACATACACAGAAGAGTAGAGGCCTGTGGCATCCTCAGGCCAGTCCTGTGCATGTTCCCAGCCTGCCACAAGGAGGAGGAATCCAGATTTGTGAGACTGGCTGAGTGAACAGCAGCTCCTATACTGCTTGTTGACAGTAGTTGTGTTTTTTCCCAGGTATTCCTACAGCATCTCTCCCCACTGCTCTCACTGACGACCTTTGCTGCCCTGTGGCTCACAATCCTGGATTTTATGGACAAATACATGCATGCTGGCTCCAGTGACTTACTGGTAAGGAGCTGGATGCAGTCCTTTGGACAACCATTTAATAGCATTTTAACCTTCTAAACTTGAAAGGTGTTTTGATTTGGTGGGGGTTTGGGGTTTTTTTTTAACTTTTTATTATTTCTTTCCAAACCATTTTGTTCCATGGTTTCTTGCCCTGGCCACAGTTTCCAAGGCAGCCCATTGGCTGTTTTGAGTTTTGGTTCATTGCTACCTGTCCATTCTTTGTCCTGTCTCTGATTATAGCTGGAGGCCATTCCAGAGTCTCTGAAGAATATGCTGCTTGTAATGGATACAGCTGGAATATTCCACAGTGCCGACTCACGGACAGGATACTCAGATCTCTGGGAGATCACCTGGGAGCGCATTGACTGTTTCTTACCTCGGCTGCGGGATGAACTCTTCAAACAGACAGTCATCCAAGGTACCAGAGGCTGGGAAACCTTAGCATGGGTTTTGGAGCAGTACTTGCAACTTGTCCAGTACTCAGCTGCCATAGTGCCTGGATGCTGATGAAATGAGTTGTAGGAGGCTGTGGGAACTTGGCACAAGGGCAAATTGAGGGAGGGCAAAACGAGTGAGTAAACTGGTGTGTGGTCTCACTGCATGTTTTGTTTTCCTAGATCCTGTCCCCAACATACCAGTGGAGCAGCAGCATCAGAAAACCATAGTGTCTGCAGTGCCCCCTTCTCCTGTGGGGGATGTGAGACCATCCACCCATGTGGCTCCTTTGGAGAGGCCATGTGAACCAGGTGTCAGTGGTGAGTCCTGTTTTCTTTTTTCTGGAATCATTTTCCCAGCATGGTGGCATAGATCTGCTTTTCCTTGCTGTAGCATGATCTCTGGTGACCAGACCTATAGTGTTGTGCAATGTTGTGCTTCCATATGGATAAGTTGTTGCTGAGGCTATTGGGGTGGGCAGAATGCCTACAATTGACCCCTGCTCTGCAGGGCCTTGTATGAAGGGGCAAGTCTGAAAAGGCCCCTGAGTTGATTTGTAGCCCTGCTTAGTTGTGAGCTAATAGGTGACTTTGGCAGGACCTGCGTAAGAATCTATTTTGTCTGTTCCTTCTTCCAGAGTCTGAGAGAGCCACTGCACCTGCCTCACCCACCATCAGCACCTCTGCCTCTCCTTCCTTCCCAGCATCAGCTTCCACAAAGTCAAGCCCCGTTACAGACATACCTCCTACGACAGCACAGCCGCCGCTCATCCTGCAGCCTCTTGCCTCTCCCCTGCAGGTTGGGGTGCCACCTATGACTCTTCCAATCATTCTCAACCCAGCCCTAATTGAAGCCACCTCTCCTGTTCCCCTCTTAGCTACTCCACGGCCCACTGACCCTATGACAAGCTCTGAAGTCAATTAGTTGGAGGATGTTGGAGAACTGTCTGCTGAGGAGGCTCTGTGGGTGGAGGATGCTGGCCAAATGTTCTCTGGTAGTGGGCATGTTTGTTTTAAGAGGTGATGCTAACCTGAGCAGAAGGGCTGTTGCCACAGTCCTCTGGAGCATGTCCCATCCTGCTCCCTTCTTGTGGCATCAACTAGAAATCTGCCCAAAAATCCCTGTCTCTGTGGAGGAGTGCCCAGTTCCACTGACCAGTCTCCTTCCTGCCTTTGCAATCTCAGGGGCCAGGCAATGCCTGTGCCCAGCAGCCTGGGACCAAGCTGCCACCAGTTCATCTGGTAAAGAGGGAAAACTTGTTGATGTCACACCAGAGAGGGGCTGTAGTACAGGACTGCCTCTCAAGATTACTCAGTCCAGTCCCTGGGCAATTCCCCAGCCATTCCCTAGCTTTCCTGCTGACTCTTCTGGTTGTACTGCTTTGTTTGGGATCTAAGCACGCCTGGGTTCAGCAGGTAGAGTATTTTATTAGAAATGTGGATTGCTTACAGTGCAGCTCTCAGATTGCTGCGTAGGACTTCTTGCCTGCTGGTACAAGCTTTCCTTCCTGCAACACGGATGACAGCAATCCCCAAGCCAAATAGAGATTAAGTAGCAGGCGAGTCTGATAGGGGTTTTCATCCCTGCTCCTGTAAATGTAATCAGGCTTTCTGGTTGGAGAAGGCAAATCCAGAAGGGTCTGCCTAGCTGAGTAGATGAGAAGGAAATGCAGAGAGCAGAGCACAATGGCTGTGTCTCACACAGCACTTGTGGGGCAATCATGTGTTTTGTGCCACTTGCTACGCATTGGTCCTTGGGTGACCAGCCCCTTCACCTACAGATGTGGAGATCTGTGGCCCCTGCTGACAGATGCTCAGCAGGTCTGCAGTGGTTCTCTTGAAAGCTCTGAAGAGATTGCACCCTTCTGCATCTTCTTGTTGGGATCCCATGTCCTTCTACCCCCAGAAGGCCCCTGCAGCTGAGGCCCTGGCAGTGATTCCTGTGCTTCCATCTTGCCACAAGGACGTCTCGCTCTTTCCCCGCTCATGTCCAGAGCAGAGCTGGCTGCCTGGCAAGTGCTGCATCGCTCATCCTCCTCCTCCTCCCTCGACTAGTTGGCTAAATTCTCAGTAATTTCAATCTTGGAAATCGCCCTGGTGACTGGGAGGGACATGGATGGGACTCCAACCCAGTGTAACCTGTAAGGAGAGGAACCTGCAGTTGGTGTGGGAATACAACCAGTGTACATACAGAGTAAATGGCTAAAATCCAATGAACTTTTTACAGTGTAATAAATACATCCTGTAAATGACTGTTCTGGTGTTGCACTCCTTTTGTGTCATCCAACTTTGGTTCAAAGCCTTGGGAAAAGGGGAGTTTGCTTGTCAAGGTGTTGTGCCCTGGCTTCATATACCAGTGCTCTGTCTGCAGGGAGCACAGGGGGACTTGTCAGCTTGGGGTGGAGGGCTGCAGTGGAGGTTAGCCATCAAGGTACTAAGCAGGAATGGCTCCCATCGTGGACAAAGCAGAGCTGTAATAGTGAGATTGGCTCTTTTAGATGGCAATAGTTTCACATGGGCTGTAAAATTTCTGGTGTTACATTGGTGTATGCTCATGCACCATCAGGACTGGGAGCAGAGAAGAGGAGCAGGTGCTCTACTCATCTGGTCATGGTGACAGACCTTGGTGACAGCTCAGCTGACATTGGCGATTCTCTGATGAAGAAGAAATTGTTGTTTCCATGGACAGGACTCAGAGTTGGAGAGGGTGTGAGAGATGCTGGCCTCTTCCAGGGCTAGTGCTTACCACGGATTTGAACAACTACACTTCCCTCCTGGTATTTTCTACTTTGTTTCATGGCAAGATCCACGCAGTGCCACAGTGTCCTCAGAGCTGTGTGAAGCACCAGTGCCTTCTCTATTCCAAGAGACTCTTACAGATTTGGTAAGTGGGTAAAAACTTAGGAGTTTGTTTAAATTGCATGAGAAAAGGTCTGAATATTGCATAATGGAAGAGTAATGTGCATACTAGAAAAGTCCTGGTAATAAATCCTGGTTCCCTAACCCCATTTGTACCATTCCTGGAATATTTTTGCTGCTGCAGCTTTCTTCCTCACCCTCCACTGCCTCTAGATTATGTCTTTCCAGCCCTCAGATGTTTTCATTAATGTACTTGAGTCCTTGTGCTGCTCATTATGTGCTTCTGTGTCCAGCCCCCCTCTCTGTCTTGTCTTTTTGAGCCTTCACTTCTATTTACTGCTCTGTTTTTCTGCTTGTTGAAAGCTTTAGATTATTAACTCTTTGTAAACCATTGCTCAGTTGTCAGGTGCCTCGATGTCAAGAGTGCTGCCTCTGATCCCCAGGCCCAGGTGGTCCTCCGACTTTTTGGGGTGGTGTCAGCTGATAGCAAAGCTCCATTTTGCCAGCTGCCTTCCAATAGCTGTTTGGAGCACATGCTGTGTTTTAACACATGCTGAGTTTGCAAACCCAGCTTCTACTGAGAGCATTATGTCTCAACTCAGACAATTATGGTGCAAAGCAAATGCCACCTGAGAGAACTGCAGGAAGTGGGACTAGAGTGGAAGGAATGTTGACTGGAAAGACAGAATTGCATTTTAAACAGTTTTCACTAGGCTGTAAATAAGAATGGACTGGAAAACCAGAAAATTTATTTTTTGGATGTTGCTTGGATTTTGCAAGAGTGAAGTTTAATGTTACAGAGAAAAAAATATCAGGGAAAGTATTGAACTGAAAGGAGATCAGAATCAACTGTCAGGTAGCATGTGTTACCTGATATGTTAATCAGTACATCTCTGGAACTCTATTTGTAAGTTAAATTGCATAAAAGCCAGTCAGGGTACTAATGGCTGTTGCTGAGGAGTGGTGTTTACAACAGTACCCCTTAGATTTGTCCTAGCATATACTTTTTCTAGTCTTGGACTTCTTTCTCATTTTTACTCAGGGTCTGACTAAGTATTTTCCAGAGGAGGCTGAACAGCCATCACTGTGTTTTGGAATTACCTGCCTCTTCTGTTCCCATTTACATCAAGGACTTAAGCTGCTAAAACAGAATAGAAATATGTACTGGGATTTAGCATGTGTCTGTAGAATACTTTACTGTGGACCTGGTGTTTTCCTCATTGGTATGACGCTTACTAGTGTGAGAAGTCCTATGGAATGATAAGCCGTGACTATAAAACATACATTTGGCACTGAAACTTGTGAAACAGAAGCACTGCTGCTTTTCATTTCCGTTTAAGAATTGGGTCTTTGAGCATACTCAAAAGGTAAGAAAGATTTCGGGACGTATCAACAGCGAACTTTTTTAGAAGTTACCCTCACTACTATAAATGCCAGCTGTTGAACTCTGGAAAAATGTATGCCTGTTACAGAGGGTGATGTGTTCTGAAGCCACTGTGCCTGGCATTTACGGCCCAGCTGTGCAGAAGGCAGCCCGGCGGGGCTTGTGCTTCTTGCCTGTGGCCCCGGAGTGATCCGAGCGCTGCCAAGGCTGCTGGAGGCGGCAGCCCCGCACAGCGGGCACGGTTTCCACTGTCCGTGAGGTGTGGAGGCTGCCGGGAGAGGGAGGGCCAGGCCTGCTCCCGGCGGGCGGACAGGAATGCGCAGGAATGCAGCTTTGGGAGCACAGCCGGCTCGGGAGCAAAGCTCTGGAGTGCAGCTCTCGCCCCGAACTGATGGGCTGAACAGCGAGGAGAGACCCTGGGCCCGTGAGGAGGCTGCTTGGGGCACGAGTCACTGCAGGGGACGATGAGATCCCCCAAGACTACAAGTCCCAGTGTGCAGTACTGCTCCCGCGGTTGTGTAACCAGCACCCTGGCCCGCCGGAGGTGGTGGGCAGCCAGCGCTCCTCTCCCACACAGCCCGGGGCCAGAGCTGTCCCCGGGCAGCTCCTCTCTGCAGAAGGCAGACAAAGTGCAGGCTTTATGAGCACCAAATGCTCCGTTCTCAGGGGGTGTGCACACCGCTTGGCGATGGAGGATGTGTTGGGACTTGAAAACACATCCCCACAAGCAGCCAGGGGCCAAGAGGGCAAGTTCTTGCTGAGTTCCCAATAGAAAAATGGGACGCCCGTGGCCTTACCACAGCCCTGCTCCTCTGCCAGGGGAAGTTGTGCTTCCTTTCTTCACGTTTTCTGTGTGAGAAAAATGGAAATTTCTCTGGGCAGCAGGGTTGGTGGTTGGCTGCTAAACTTAATCCCTAGTTGTAGAAAGCGTGTGGAAAGAGAGAGGTCAGGGTAACCGGGTCGGGAGTGTGTGCAGGCACTGGCTGGCAGTGCGGCTGCAGCCATTTGGTGAGAGCACAGGGTCAGTCACTCCTGGCGTGCAAACAGAGCCTTGTCCTCAGCACGGAATGCTGAGCCCCATGGAAGAAGAGTGAACTAAAGAAGCTCTTCTCTGCCTGGCATCTCCGTCGCAGTACCTCCTGCCTCGTCCTTTGACAGTGAGTGCCCTTGGGGCCACGCTTACAGGAGCCCACACTTTTGCGGATGTGAGCCCCGGGCTGGAGTTCGGGCAGAGACAGCATCACCTGGAGCTGAGGGGGGTGAGGCCCGAGCCCTGCAGCCGGCTGTCGAGGCCCGAGGTCCCCAGCCCCCGAGAGGAGCGCTCGCCGCTGAGCTGTGCCTGCCCTCCCTGCGCTCTAGGGGAGCCTGTCCCTCGCTGCGGCTCAGCCGAGCGCGCTGTGGGGCCGCCCGCCCCGCGGAGCCCGGCTCCGTGCCGTGCTGCTCCCGGCTGCCCTCCCCAGCACGGACCGGCTCCCCGGGTCGGGAGCGCGGGCGCCACGTGGCGCCGGGGCCGCGCCGGCCCGTCCCGCTCCCCGCCGCCGCCGGACGGGGCGGGCCCGGCCCTGCCGCCGAGCGGGACCCGCGCTGCCCCGGGGCGGGGCCGGCCTGGCTGTCCCGGCGCCGCTCCGCACGGCCGGACCCGCTCCGCCCGCCGGCCCGGCCCCGGCCCCGTCGCCCATGGGGAGCGCGGCCCGGCGGCGGCCCGGCGGCCCCGCTCGCCCATAGCCCGGCGGGGCATGCCAGGCCCCAGGATGCCGGCCTGGGGGATCCTGCCCGTCACGCTGCCTGCCTTCACAATCACCGGCATGTGGATCGTGTGAGTGCCGCGGAGTCGCCGCCAGCCCCCCAGCCACGGGTGTTGGGGCCGGGGCCCGGGCCGGGGGCTGAGGGATGACTGAGGGCCGGGGGCTGGAAGATGCTTTAGAGTGGGATGCTGCGAGGTGGGATGCAGCGGGCTGGAGGTTGCGGGGAGCCGCTCTCCCCGGTTATGTTGGGGCACTTCTGGACACTCAGGGGCCCCCACAGCCGCCCTGCGTGGTCCCCGCGTCCCTGCAGCAGCGCTGGCATGTGCCTCCTTGTCCTTAAATCCCTGACACCCTGCGGAGTCGCGCGTCCCTGTCCCGGCCTGAGTGCGGCTGACGCTCAGGTGGCCCGGGGATGGCGCTGGGAGCCACGCCACCAGCCCAGGTACTGCAGTGCCCGGGCTGCCGTCCGTGTATGGGCATCCATCCCATGTGGCGGGTGGATGGATGGATGGATGGGCCTTGTGCTAGGAGTAGAGGCTGTGTCACTTGCGTGAACAGTACTAGTCCACCCCAGCAGTCCCATTTCTCAGGACTTAACACAGGTAAGCAGTGGATGAAGGACTTTTCTCAAAGGCATCAAGAGGTTCAATATAGTGGTGGGACTTCCTGGGGTGTGGGATGGGGCAAATGCACCCCACATGCACGCAGGTCTTCACGACAAAGCCAATTGTTCCTGGTGCTAGGAACTTATGCTGCAAGTTTTTCTCTCAGATACCTTGCAAAGCATTGGCTGTCTCCCATGAGTGACCCTGGAGGGCAGATGGCTCTCCAGACCAAAGCAGCACAGGTGGGAGTTGCTGCTTATGATCCTCACAGCCTGAGCTACCCTGGGAGTGGCTCTTTTGGAGACCTGTGCTGGGAGATGGCTCCATGAGGGGTCTGCTCCTTGGTGGCTGGGAATGCTGTTCCTTGGTTTCCCCCACCTGTCCTGCTCTTTACCTTTGTTCTGGGATCATCCTTTTGCAGCCCAGCTGTTACACGGCCAGCTCAGGAAGGAGAGGAGTTTTCATACTGGTGTTGGGGCCAATTTTTAACCTGAGCTGTTCACAATCGCGAGTGATTTGAACAACAGGGTGCTGCCCATTGCTGTGGCTGCTGGGAAGCAGGGCTCCTGGACGGCTGGGGTGGGGGCCGTGGGGCTGAGAGCCCTTGGAGTGGCGCAGGATGCATGTCATCGACCCCCCGTTACACAGACTAAGACACAAGGGTGACTCCACAGTGACACGCTTGATGGAGCTGCTCTCCCCATGATGCCCTCCCAGTGCACTGGCTACTTTTCCAGACTTCCTTTAGCTCGTTGCTGGCCAGCCAGGGGCTGGGGGAAGCATGGCAGAGCCAGCACCATTGGGTGTCACCTGGCACAGCTGCAGGCTGGTGGAGAGCCCCGGTGGCAGGGGCATGCCAGGGAGGCTCTGTGACAAAGCAGTCCCCCAGAGCCCGTGGAGCACAGCAGCATGATGGAGAAGAGGCCCCACAGAAGCAGCTGCACTGAACTGGAGCAGGAGGTGGCTCTCAGCAGGGACGGGGGTGCAAGGCAGGGGAACCTGGTCCCAGCAGTGGGAATTCTGTGGAGCATGTGCTCCTGCACTTGTTTTTCTTTTTCCTGCTTCGTAAAGCTGGGGGGTGCCACAGGATGAGTGCTGGCCCTGGCAGGCAGTGAGGGCCTCTATCCTCTGGCAGCTTGTCCCTGGGGCTGCTCTGGGTGCTGGCAGGGAAAGGGGGTGTGGGGAGGTGGGTGGCTGTGGTAACCCTCTTGTTGTCTCTCCTCCAGATATGCCATGGCACTGTCCAACAACCACATCTGCCCTGTCCACAACTGGTAAGGCCTGCAAGGAAGCAGGGGCTTTTTGGCACATCCTGGCTTGATTAAAGACCTCATAATGCCAAGTCCCTCCATACCTGTCCCACTTAAAGTATGCCAGGCTGTGCTAGACCACTAGGTAGCTGAGGCACTCTCTGCACCATGACTGCTGAAGGGGGGTTGGGGATGGCGAGAGCATTAAAGGGGCACAGAGCTGCCTTCTTCCCTAGCAGACATGGTGGTGATGGGGTGCAAATACCACAAGGCACATGCCTCCTGCCCAGCCGAGTGGCTTTTGGGAGCAGAACAGCTTGGGGTCGAGCTGCAGTCAGGGCTGGGCTGCCCTCCCTCCCCTGCTCAGGCTCTCTGTGGTAACAGCTACTCTGCTGAACAGTCCAGCCTCGCTGCAAACCAGGCAGGGGAGAAGGAGGCCTTTCAAAAAACACAGCATGGAGAAAGTATGAAAATAAGTGGTCAGGGAATTACAGAGGGCTGTGTGTCTCCATGGAAAAGGTTGTGACTTGCTTGCTTGAGGCTAAATCTGGCAGTGCCAGGGGGATGGGATGGTCCTGCAGCACCCGGACCCCCCATGGGCAGAACTGCCTGCAACACCCCCAGATGGGGGATGAGGCGTGGAAGAGACAAGGGCTGGGAAAAGAAACACTGTTTGGTCTCTTGGCAACTCCTTCTGCAGGGTTTTTGGCTTGTAGCGATGCCTTAAAAATCTGCCCAGAAAGATCCATGTTAGTTTAATTCTTGCTGGAGTGTTTGAAGAAGTGAAAAAAAAAAAAAACCTGCTGCCATTTCCTGCCTGATGGCTGATTCTGCCCTGGGAAGAATGTGTGTGTCGGGTTGTCTCTGCCGCACAGCCAGCCCTTAATGACGAATAATGCTTCCCGGCCTGGGGCTGCTTGCTTTAAACAAAATAATAATAAAAAAAACCTCCTAAACCAAACACAGCCCCAAGAGCAGCCTTTGAGGAGGCCGTGGGGCTCCACGCCTCGCCTGGGTTTAGTGGTTGGAAAACAAAGCCACCAGTAAACTGAGGAGACTGAAAAAACATCGAATCTCAGCCCAGCCCTTTCCAAAAAGGCTTTTTTAACCATGTGCTTGCTGCATTGCTGGAGGTGGTAGATGGACAGCCTGGGTGAGGGACAGGGCAGCACTGTTCCCCCACAGCTCCCCCCACAGTGCTGTCCCCCCTCAGTCCCCCTGCCACATGGGACTCAGGGTGCCTGAAGAGGCCCTTTGGGGCAGAGAACTTTGCACTCACTGCCTGTGGTGTGAGCAGGGGTTCCACTAGGCCATGCCAGGCAGAGGTGCTGGATGCCTGGGTGATGCTGCAGCAAAGAGACGCACAAAACCCCACTCCAGTGTGTGCCAGCTCCTGGGAGAGCTGTGAGGCTGAGGGCACGTGAACCCCCGTGGTGGGAATTCGGTTAGGGTTGCAGGCAGCAGCTGTGGTACAGGAAGGGCTGATAAGAGCTCAGGGTGCTGGACTCACACGCTCTGTGGGTGCAGGAGGTGCTCCCAGCGCACTGTGGTGGGGGGCAGGCAGCAGAGGCTGCCTGGCTCCAGGACAGCCTGGGGCTGGCTCTGGTCATGCTGTCCCTCAGGCAATGCCTCCCAGCTCCCTCCCTGCCGCCC
Source organism: Emberiza elegans (assembly GCA_024865655.1). Taxonomy (NCBI): domain Eukaryota; kingdom Metazoa; phylum Chordata; class Aves; order Passeriformes; family Fringillidae; genus Emberiza; species Emberiza elegans. The sequence goes on along the minus strand of JALJVW010000241.1, from coordinate 19,676,568 downwards.
TCCCAGGTGCGGTGGTGCTGCCCCAGGGGTGCCTGTGGCTGTGGGGGCCATTCCTCACACAGCTCAGCATGCCAACCCATCCCCTGCAAACATGGAGCTGTCAATGGCTGCGTGCCTGGCTTCGCTGGTGCTTCCATCCCGGGAATATGTGAGGGGGCTGGCGGGTGGGTGCTCCTGCTCCTGTCTGGGTGTGGGGCTGCCAGAACCCCTGCACAGCCTCTGCCTTGCCGTGGCCTCTCCCTCACTGAATGGGGCTCTGGGTGAGCAGCAGAGCCCGCAGGCAGGGAACAGGCTGTGGAGATACAGGCATGATTCTGCCTGTTGGGTGGTGGGTCACTCCCTGGAGGTTGTGGGCACATCCCTGGGTTTGGGCTGAACTCACTGCGGAGCAACTCGGCTGCCCTTGCAGCGCAGGAGACAGGAGGGTCCTGGGCAGTGTCTGGGCTCCCCTAACCCTGTTCCTTTGCTGCTGGCAGGAGTTACAACCAGTCCTGTGACATGGATGGCCCCAGCTCCTGCTGCACGCTGGATCACATTCCCCTCGTCAGGTGAGCAGCCTCAGCGTGGGGGCAGAGCTGCTCTGAGACCCCTCCAGGGCAACCCAGGAGGGAGCCAAGCACACACCCCAGTGCCCCCTGTCTGAGTGCTCTGTGGGTCTTGTTTGTCCCCACAGCAAGTGTGGCACCCTGCCTCCCGAGAGCTGCTTCTTCAGCCTCATCTGCAGCCTGGGCTCCTTCATGGGTAAGTGCCTGCTGCCGGGGAAGCAGGGCTGGGAGAGGCTGCCCTGCACCTCTCTGGCATGGGGCAGCAGTGGATGAGGGGGCTGCAGACAGTGGCGTGTGACAAGGCTGTGTTTCCCTCCCACAGTCATCCTGGTGGGCCTGCTGCGCTATGCCCACCTCCTGGAGCGCCTGGGGCCGTCCCTCCTCAACACTCTGGGGCTGGCCACTGGCTGGGTCTGCGCTGCTGGCCTCACCATGGTGGGCAACTTTCAGGTAAGGCATCTCCTCAGGAGCCCCTGGGGTAGGGGGGCAGGAGAGGGCCTTGGCTGGAGCAGGGCAATGGCTGTGCTCAGCAGGGTGGGATCTGGGGTTGTTGGTTTGGTCCAGCATCCCATCCATGCAATCCTTCCCTTCCCCTGAGTCAGTGCTGTGCTTCCCAGGGTACTGGGTGTCCTCTTTGTGCATTCATAGTTCAAATCCAGATTAAGCTGCTGGGTTTCGTTAAACCCTTACCTGAGCCCCCTCTGCACTGTCTGTCCTCTCCATGGATGTGTGCAGGGGCAGGGACATGCTGTTCAGGCTGCTCCTGATCCTGCCCAGGGGGTGATGCCAGGAAGCTGTCGGGGCAGAGCCTGTGCTCACAGGGAGCAGAGCGGGCCCAGCTTGGCAGCGCCTGGCGGTGCTCAGCCCCTGCCTGCTCTGCCAGGCCCCGGTCTCCCAGCAGCCAGTCCCTCCCCTTGGCAGGAAGCTGCTGCCCACACCAGCCCCGGGAGGAGCTCTGCAGGCCCTGATCCCCCTTGTGGCTCAGCCGTGGTGAGCAGCACTGGGCTGTGACCCTCGGGAGGGGTGCAGGCAGTCCCTGATGTTGCTCAGGGCAGAGGGCAGCCCCTGCCCCTGTGCACAGCAGGGCTGCTGGCCCATGGACAAAAGAAAGAGAGCTCTTTGAGATCCCAGCAGTAGATAGTGGATCCAAGTCTGCTCTTCAGCCAGGAGTCAGGCACAGGGTGAGCTGCCTGGACCTGCTCCCAGCACTGTCTGCACCCCTTCCTGGGCAGGAGTACAACTCCTGGAGCAGAGGCACACTGTGATAGGCAGTGTCCCAGGGAATTGGCACTGATGGTTTCTTCCCCACAGGTGGATCACGCCAAGGTGCTACACTACATTGGGGCGGGGGTGGCCTTTCCCACCAGCATGCTGTTCCTGCTCCTGCAGTCCATCCTCACCTACCGCATGGCTAAAACCCGAGGGCAGTACTGGACCGGCCACTTGCGTAGCATCCTCACCACCGTGGCCTTCTTCACCCTCGTCTTCAGTATCCTGAGGGGTGTGGGAGAACATTGGGAATCGGCTGGTGAAAGATGGTCCTCACCGTGGGGTATATGCCCCAAATTCTCTGTCCTTTGGTCTGGCAATGAGGCATGGTGCCAGGAGAGGAGCTGGGCAGGGCACTGAGGGTGGGCAGCTCACTGCAGGTGTGGGCTAGAGGAGCAGCAGTGCCAGGGCTGGGCAGGGGCTGAGGAGGGGAAGGGATGCTGGTGGGTGTCTCTTGGGGTGCTGGCATGCCCCAAACAAGCCGTGCCCTGGCTGCTGCAGCCCAGCCACCACTGCAGGCTCCAGTCACACACCACTCAGGTCTGGTTAATTGTTGGGCTTTTTTAATAGGACAAAGGTATTTTGAGCCCTTGGCAATGCAAAGTCCATCTGGGTTACCTCTCTGACTGCAGCTGAGTACAAAAGTGCTGTGTGCAGGTGCCAGGTGGGTGCATGGCAGCACCTCTGCCAGCCAGAACGTCTGGGCACTCGCCAGCCAACCTGCCCATGGGACAAGGAAGGGTTTAATGAGCAGGTAACGGGGTCTGCAAACACTTTACCAGGCAGGGAGGTCATGGCATCAGATGGGCTGGAGCTCAAAGAATGGTCCCAAGTGTGTGGCTGGGGAGTGAGGAGCTTATTTGGGGCTGAGGTTGGGGATAAATTGGGAAACAAGGTTGTGGTTATTGGGCAGTAAAGGAAAAAAGCATGCAGTGTCCATGGATCCCAAAGAGGCTGGGTGGGGTCTGGCTGAGATCAGCCACACAAGAGGAGCCTGGGGGTGCTGGCAGGCCTGTCACATATCAGAGGGTCCTGCTCTGTCACCACAGCAGGCAAGCAGGCAGGGAGCTGGGAGAGGCAGGACTGCTGCAGGGCCATGCCAGCTGGGAGGGACAGGAAGGGCATGTAAGGACAAGGAAGACAGGAGTGGTGCCCATCTGCTGTGGCCATTCTGCACTGTAAGCTCTGGGACTGGCAGTGGGCAAGCAGCGAGCTGTGGTGTGGACAGTGTGGGGAGAGGGCTGGGATCTTTTCTGGGATGGCAGGAGTGAGCAGAGAGCTCTGCACTGTACAGATCAGGTCCCTGCTTCTGCAGCTCTCCCAGATCTTGGTCTCACTTGCAGAAGGGGTGGTACTGCTGGAGGCTTCGCCTGGAGGGCTGGGGAATGTAACCTCCTCCCCTCACCTGCAGTAGCGCTTGTAGTAGGTTTCCCTGGAGATTTTTGGTGGGGATGAGAGAAGGATAAAGAAATTCTGGTAGTGGTAGGATCTGGAGAAGTGGGAGCAAGCCCCGTCTCTGGGTGGGCCAGCCTGCAGCACAGAAGGACAGGAGGTGCTGCAGGACTGGGATGCAACAGTCCAAACTATGTTTCAAAGGTGAAGTTTTATCATCTTTGACTGCATCCTGTGAGAGGATGGAGAGCACCTGACTGGCTTGAGGAAGAGGCAAGGAGTGTGGGGAAGTTGAGCATCTGGGCACCTGGCTTGCACTGAGACATGCAGCCTGAGCTCGTCCTGCCCTGGCCTCTTCAGATAATCCCATCCTGGCATCAGTGATTTATCAAGGCTGGTCTGGGCATGTATGCTACCACTTCACCTGTGCCAGGGCCCTTCTGGTGCTGGGAGAAGCATGTGGGGGTTCTCAGTGTTAGGAGTGGTGGTGGTGTACCCATCCTGCAGAGGATGGGTACTCACATCCATCCCAGCATGCAATACCAGTGGGACATGGCTCTCCATGGGGGGGTTGGGGTTCAGCTGTACTATCCTTGACTGGGATACCCTCAGGTGGCGTCTTCTTCATCCAGGAGAGCTTTGTGCTACAGCATGTGGCTGCCTTGTGTGAGTGGATATTCATCATTGATGTCCTGGTTTTCTATGGCACGTTCACCTTTGAGTTTGGGGCCATCTCCACAGACACCTTCCTGGTCCTGCTGAAAGCCAGCCGGGCCCCCAAAAGTTACAAAGGCGAGAGCAGCCTGTCCAGTCCGGCCCACATCCACAGCCACGTGGAGGGCCTGGCTCTGGCCTGACCCCCACAGGAGGCAGCCCAGAGTGGAGACCCCAAACTGGGCTCTGCCAGTGACTCCCCACCTTGAATATCTCTGAAAACCCTGTTGCTGTGTGTTTGTGTGTGTGTGTGTTTATGTGTGTGTGTTTATGTGTTTGTGTGTGTGTGTATGTGGTTTTTTGTGTGTGCATGTGGCCCTGCTGTGCTCTCCACTCTCAGCAGCACTGTGTCCAGTGCTCCTCTGGCAGCTGCTGCCCCTGCAAGAGCTGTCCCCTCCTGCCCACAGGGTTTGGGGTCACTGCTGGGGTGTGTGGATGCCAACCTGGTGCTATCAGCAGAGCCAGGATCTGCCCCTGAGCCTCTGGGGTAGTCTGATGTGAGTCAGGCTGCTGAAGGCAATCATACTGAGGCTTCCTCCTGTAAGGGACGTGGGGGAGCAGGGGGCTCGCCCTCCCTTCACCACGCAAGCCTGGTAGGCTGGAAGTGGACGAGATCTCTGTTCTTCCCTCCTCCACAGGGGTAAGCAAGCCTTCCAGCTGGCTACTGTGACTGTTAGAGGAGCCAAAAACACAGAGTGCCTTTTCCCTTGGGAAGTGACTGCACTGCCAGTCTGTTTGCAACCCCAGTGAGGATGGCAGCAGGGGCTCTCTCCCTCCTGCCTTCCCAGGTGGGGGTGGTGTCTCACTCTGCTACAGGATGGCACCAGCAGCCCCAGCTGGACTGTGCTGACCCCCCCTGCCCCGTGCTAGGGCTCTCACTGCTCAGGGCTTTCTATGCCATCAGTCAATGGCTTTTTCTTCATTTTTCCAGCTTTGAGAATTGCTGAGGCAGGTTTCACCTCCCTGGTCACAGCATTTCCCTGCTTCCAGCTAGTTTGGGAAATGAGTCTTCAAATTTACCATCATACAGGGGATGTCCTGCAGGCACCGTGCCTGCTGGCCGGGGGACTTCTGCTCTGTGCTGCTGCCAGCCCAAGGTGTCCCAGGGAGTGCAGCCATGGAAAGGGAAAGCGCTTCTGTAGGAACAGAGAAAGCGTGTGCCCCATTCTTCTGGGACTCCCAAATCCGTCCTCTGGTGCCTTGGCCAATGCCTGCCTGGCGGGAGCTCATCCCGCTCAGCTGCAGCATCCTTGGGCTGAGGTGCAGCCTGGGCTGTCCTGGGCAGGGGGCTGAGGTGTCGAGGGGTGTGAGTGCTGTGTGTGTGTGCATGTATGTGTATGCATAGATCTACAAATATATATATATATACACATACATATATATATATATATATAAAGTCCCTTTGTCCCTGGAGAGGGGCATTTACTGCTGCTGCTGCTGCTGTGCGCATTGATCGAGTTGGGCTTTCCTATTTGCCCACCTTTTCCAAACCAGCCTGTAAATCCACCAGTATATGTAGTTCAAAGAGGAGCCTTTCTGACTTTTGTATCTAATATATTTTTTAAAAAGTATATATAAAGACAACAGTGAATTTACAATAATAAAAGTGAAAATCATCCATCGGTGAGGCAGACGGTCCTTCCCCGCTGGAGTAGCAGCTGGCCTTGGGAATGGGGTGCAGGGTCCTGTCCCTCCCCTCAGGGGACAGCCATGAGCCCGGGGCTCGGTTCCCTGACCCGAGTGCCACGGAGAGGCCATGTCGCCGGCATGCAGCAGCCGGGAGTTGCCCGTCCCTTCGGGGGTCCCCCGGCCCGCCCTCCCGCTGTCTCCGCCGGGCGGAGCCGGGTCCGGGAAGCCCCGGGAGGCGGGGCCGGGTCGGGACTTTCCCGGTACCGCGGCTGGGGCGCGGCGGCCGGCCTGCGGCGGGCATGAAGGTAAGCGGGGTGCGGGTCCTGGGGGTGCCGCGGGCCGCGCCCGAGCAGCGGCGGGCAGGGTTACCCGCGCCAGCGGGAGAACGCTTCCCAGGGAAAGGGAGCTGAGCGGTCCCGAGGCTTAAAATTCCTGTGCTTGGGCTGCCCGTCCCAGCGGAAGGGTCCAGGGCTCTCTCTCGCTCCAGCCGGTCCCGGCTTGCCTCTGGCAGGCCATGCGGCCAGCTGGGGTGGGGGTGTTGGGAAGATCCAGGTTGGAGAGACAGTTGTTCTCTTGCAGGGGAGAGGGGACAGCCGGTCCCAGCGCTGGCGGTTACACCCTTTTCCCTGCCGGTGGGAAGTTCCCTATTTTCTATGTTGCCATTGGTCCTGCCCCATCCTGCAGCTCTCCCTCTCGCGTCCTGAGCCTTCCTGCCTGGAGCAGGGCTGGCCCTGTCCGCTCCGAGGGGAATCAGACCCGTGCCCGCAGGGTCGGCAAGCCATAGCCCCAATGGAGCCGTGAGCGCCAACACGGCGGCGGTACTGTGGGCAGAGTGGGAACTGGAGAGAGTGACAGCGAACGCCGGGCTGACGCTGGCAGGGCTTCTCTAAGGGCATACAGCTGGGTTAAATCGTTCGTAACAGCAGAGGAGCTGATTTACAGGCCCTTAGAGGAGAAAACCAGAAGATCAGTGGGTGGCTGGGGTTTGCCAAAACCAACTTGATAGCCACAATGGGAGTAAAGGCATTTTATGCAGAGATACACAAATGGCTTCAGTGGTCAAAGGTAGGCTGTCAGGAGGAGAAGGCTTAGAAAGCTTTCGGGGAGAGGGGATTTCTCTCTGCCATGCTTGCTGGTCAAGGACTTGGTTTCCAGGAAGGGTCTCAGAGCAAAGTCACTGTGAACGCAATCTGAGAGAGACTCAGCAGCCTCTTGCCAGTAGCTGCTGGGACTCCAGGCATGGAGCAGAGCACAGGATTTGTGCAGAAAGCAAGGCCAAGTATTTAGGGGCTGTTTGCAGGTGTTATCAGACCCAAGGGAAATCAAAATGCAAAGGGAAGAGTTTGTTAGAGGAGCAGTCACCTGAGTGGCTGGAACATGTCAGCTGTACACCAGCACAGTTCAGAGCAGGGCTGTGCTGCTGCTGCCTCCTGCATTTCTGGAGCACCCTTTCCCATGGCTACTAAACGCTCCTGCCTCAGATAGGCTGACGTGTGTTTCCCTCCTGCCTGCAGGGCATCAGCTCTGCAAGTCAGCCGACTGTCATGGGAGGAAAGAAAATAGCACCTGCATTACTAGGTCACGTTCAAGGAGCTGCAGGCATGGAATATTGGCTTTAACTCGCACTGTTTGCCAAAGGCTAGCCCTTAACTGAAGCGCTCTGGCTGGCACAGGGAGGCTGTGCCATCTGGCAAGGGTGCTGTGGCAGTGCTGCACTCCTGGGCAGGGACCTGATGCTGCTCTGGGCAGTGCCTTGCAGCTGGATTGCTGCTCTTTTCCCCCATTCCCAGCAATGCCCAGAGAATCCTGCCTGAACCCTAGGAATGTGTGAAGATGGGGAAGAATTAGCCAAGTAAATGGGGTCTGCAGTTCAAGCCCATGATCCAGGGCAGATGTGTTGGGAAGACAGAGCAGGGAATGCTACTGATGGAGAAAGGAGAGTTGCATTCCTTTCTGGCATGTGTGGGGGATAAAAGCTGCATATGCTACACTCCTAGGGGAAACCCCAATCCTGGAGGCCAGAAAGGCATGCTGCTTGGCACAGGAGGCAGGACTTCACCTTGAGAGCAGCTCTGAGGTTGCCTGAGGTTGATTTTCCAGGAGCAAGGAAGCAGGTGGTGACACCATCTCTGCTCAGCAAGCAAGGTGGGCTTCCTCCAGCACACACTGCACAAGGATGCAGGGATATGGCTGGCAACCTCCAGAGAGAGCCAGAGCTGTGTGGGATATGGAGACACAGGTAGAAGCTAATGACATTCTTTAGTCATGCTGTTTGCTGCAACAAATGCAAGTGTCCTGGGCAGCAGTGAGTGAGCTGTGAAAACCCCTCAAGAGGAGATGGAGCTGATGCCCCTGGAGAAGGGGAGTTGTGCTATTCAAGGGGCACAGTCTGTTCTTATCCAGCAGCTTCAGGCCTGGGCTCTCCCACCAGGCTCAGTGGGTGGGGTAGGTGGCTGTTCCCAGCCCACTGAGGAAGGTTTTTGTCCCTTTGTTCACCTCTCTGGAAGATCTGTGCCCAGCAGATGGGGTGGGTGACTGGTGGTGGCAGGCTGAAGCTGTCCAGGTGGGATGATCAATGGGATCCCAACAGCAGGTAGTCTGTGCTGCTTCCCACAGACCACCAGTGGGTCGTGTCCATGTTCTTAGGCCTTCAGAAGCCCCTGCAGGATGACAGGAGGAAGGTCCCCACCTCATTTTGCAGTGCTGGATCTCTACCTTCTCCTTGCACCCTCCCCTGCACTTGCAGGTCCCACCGTCCCCCACGTCCCAGGCTGCACAGTTGCCTGGGATGCATCTCTGTGCTTAGGTGGCAGGCCAACTGGGAAAAACCTCAGGCTTGAGGTCACAGGACAGTCCCTTTGGAAGACTTGAGTGGCTGAAAAATCTCCTTGAAAAGGCTCTGTTCAGCTTCTGAAGAATATGAGTCACGCACGGATTGAACAATCTCCTTCCTTCCCCTCTTCTCCCACACACTCAAAATCCCCTGAGTGGGACCTGCAGCAACCACTGATTCAGAAATTCATAGTATTGAGGGCACTGTGGAGTCAGATATGGGATTTTTTTTTCTTTTCATTGGTTAGTGAGAAGAAATGCGAAGCGTGCCTGTGTAGGCTCTCCCCTGATCCTGCCCCTTTGCTAGAAGTCGCCGGTGGTTTTGTGTGGTCAGGCAGACCCCAGCGGAACTCCTGTCTGTGGTACTGGCAGTCCCTGTGGCCATGCTGGGGCTGAACGGGTTGCTGAGACCAACCTCTTCCTCCTCGGTGAGTAGGAGGGTGTGAGCGTTGTGGGCCCCCGCTGCTGGCAGTGCCTTGCTGGGGTCGGCGGGAAGCACCCAGTGCTGAGCGCTGGCGTGGTGGGAGATGCTCCCACAGGGAGCTCTGGGGCTGCCCCTTCCCCTCTGAAGCCAGTGGGAAGGAGGCAATGGGAACACGGATAGCGAATGCCTCTCTCTGGCCACCTCCGGGGGAAGGATGCAGGGGCTGCTGTGTAAGTTGAGACTGGGGAGAGGGAAAGCACCCCTGGAGAGATTCCCTTGTCCAGGGGGAGGCAGTGGGCTTGGGGACAGCACTTCGGGGCGACTCCTGTTTAAGTCCATAGGAGCTTGGAGACGACATCCCAGTGCGGGAGACACATCCTTGTGCAGGATGGGTGATGTGGGGTAGGGATCTTGGGGAACCCAGGGGTTTCTGCGGGTGGTTTCAGCCGTGCTGCACTGCAGGTCGGGCTGGGGAAGGGCTCATGGCAGCGCGGCGGGGACTGGCACCCGTAGCGGGACAGGCGGCCGGGGACGGTGTGGGGCAAATCCCTCCGTACTCCCGAGGGGAAAATGCGGCATATCTGGCGCCCCGGAGCTGCCGGGCAGCGCCCGGGCGAGAACGCCCGGGGGAGGCGGGCGGGAGTGCTCCGGGATTTCCAGCCCGCCCGGGGCTCCGAGTCCGAAATTCCCAGGCGAGGAGGGGACAGCCCGTCCTGCTGCCCCGAGCGGCCGCCCGCGGGCGCAGGAACGGCCGGGCCGAGCAGAGCCGCGCTCCGGGCCGTGCCGGGCCGACCCTCGCGTCCCGCGGTCCCTACACCGTGCCCCGGGCCGGCCCGGGCCGTGTCCCGGCCGCGGCGGGCGGGGCGGGGCGGTGACGCGCGGTCCCGTCATTTCCCGGCTCGGCGGGGTTTCTAGGGACTTTCCGGAGCGGCGGTGCCTTCCTGCAGCCCCGCTCCCCGCTCAACCCCCCTCTCTCCCCGCAGGCCGGCGGCCGGCCCCGCGCCGACATGGACGAGCAGTTCCAGCCCGTGAGTGCGGCACGGATCGGACCGGAGCGGCCCGGGGGGGTGTCCTGCCTGGGCACGGGGCAGCGCCCGACCCCGCGGGTGGGGTGGGAGGTGGGGGTCCGTGCCTGCTTCTGGGGTGGAAGGCGGGAGGGTCTGTGTCAGCCTCCAGGGGTGGTCACTGAGGGGTCTGCACCTGCCCGCCTCTCTTCCCCGGGAGGGACAGGGATCTGTGCCTGCCGGAATGGGGTGCTGTGCCAAACTGCCATCACCCGCCCAGGGTAGTTGGGAGATTCCAGCCCAACACACTCATCACACTCCCCTTCCCTCCCGTCACCTAGTGCCTGGATGGGATTGACTATGATGACTTCAGTTTTGGCTCCCACATGATGGAGCAGAAGGAGCCCCTGATGGAGACAGGTAAGGGCCCCTCTGGTTGTACCTTTCCAGGGGTCCCCAGTTGCAGTGGAGTTTCCCAGCAGGTTGACTCACACCTTTTAGTTGCCAGAAGCACCACAGGCTTTGTCCTTACTGGCCCCACTGTGGGCTGGCTGGAAATCCCTGACTCGTGACACCAGGATGGGGCTTCTTCCATCTCTCCCTACTGCTCAGTTTACCAGAGTCTGCCAGGTTGGGCTGTGACCTCCTGGGAGTCCCTGTTACCCAAGTGGCAGAGCATCCTCTGACCCTCCTGTCCTCTTCCTGCTACTCTGACTGCTGTTCTCAGCTGGGCTGTGACAGCACAGGGTTTGGGGTCACATCACCTTCAGTGCTGCCCCTGTATTTCCAGCATCCTTAGTGAGAGGGCCGGCCCGGGCCGTGTCCCGGCCGCGGCGGGCGGGGCGGGGCGGTGACGCGCGGTCCCGTCATTTCCCGGCTCGGCGGGGTTTCTAGGGACTTTCCGGAGCGGCGGTGCCTTCCTGCAGCCCCGCTCCCCGCTCAACCCCCCTCTCTCCCCGCAGGCCGGCGGCCGGCCCCGCGCCGACATGGACGAGCAGTTCCAGCCCGTGAGTGCGGCACGGATCGGACCGGAGCGGCCCGGGGGGGTGTCCTGCCTGGGCACGGGGCAGCGCCCGACCCCGCGGGTGGGGTGGGAGGTGGGGGTCCGTGCCTGCTTCTGGGGTGGAAGGCGGGAGGGTCTGTGTCAGCCTCCAGGGGTGGTCACTGAGGGGTCTGCACCTGCCCGCCTCTCTTCCCCGGGAGGGACAGGGATCTGTGCCTGCCGGAATGGGGTGCTGTGCCAAACTGCCATCACCCGCCCAGGGTAGTTGGGAGATTCCAGCCCAACACACTCATCACACTCCCCTTCCCTCCCGTCACCTAGTGCCTGGATGGGATTGACTATGATGACTTCAGTTTTGGCTCCCACATGATGGAGCAGAAGGAGCCCCTGATGGAGACAGGTAAGGGCCCCTCTGGTTGTACCTTTCCAGGGGTCCCCAGTTGCAGTGGAGTTTCCCAGCAGGTTGACTCACACCTTTTAGTTGCCAGAAGCACCACAGGCTTTGTCCTTACTGGCCCCACTGTGGGCTGGCTGGAAATCCCTGACTCGTGACACCAGGATGGGGCTTCTTCCATCTCTCCCTACTGCTCAGTTTACCAGAGTCTGCCAGGTTGGGCTGTGACCTCCTGGGAGTCCCTGTTACCCAAGTGGCAGAGCATCCTCTGACCCTCCCGTCCTCTTCCTGCTACTCTGACTGCTGTTCTCAGCTGGGCTGTGACAGCACAGGGTTTGGGGTCACATCACCTTCAGTGCTGCCCCTGTATTTCCAGCATCCTTAGTGAGAACATGCCCTTTGGTTATCCCATATTTCTCATTGGTACCTCTCCTTTCTGTCCTCCAGTGGAAGGTCCCTACCTTGTCATTATTGAGCAGCCAAAGCAGGTAAGGATGTCACCCAGGTAAAGACAGATGTAATGTCTCATGCTCTCACGGCATCAGGCTTTGGCCACCCTTGGCTGACCTGCTCTCTGCCTCCACAGCGGGGTTTCCGATTTCGGTACGGCTGCGAGGGGCCTTCCCATGGTGGGCTGCCGGGAGCATCCAGTGAGAAGGGGCGCAAGACCTATCCCACTGTCAAGGTGAGCCCTGCCATGGGAAGGGATGGAGCAGGGTCCTCAGCCAGTAGTGCTTCAGCATCAGGAGGGAGCCTTGAAGGGAGGACAGGAAATTTATAATAAGCTCTTGTGTGTCCTGGTGCTGGAGAGATGGGAGAGCTACAGCAGGAAGGGTGGTGGCCATGGGGAGGGATAATGGGGATTTGTAGAGAATCCTTCAGGCTCCTGGCTTATTGTACCTGACCCCCATCTCCTTCCCTGCAGATCTGCAACTACACAGGGATGGCCCGGATCGAGGTAGACCTGGTGACGCACAGTGACCCTCCCCGTGTACATGCACACAGCCTGGTGGGCAAGCAGTGCAACGAGGCCGGCAACTGTGTCACAATTGTGGGACCCAAGGACATGACTGCTCAGTATGTGCAAGGAGGAGCCAGGGTGGCCGCTTGCCTATGTGAGGTGGCTGTGGGTGCAGCCTGCAGCTTCTTTTGAGATGGGGAGAAGATAGGGGTTAGTGCACCCTGGAGCTGGGTTTTCTGGATGAGGTCAGGCGTGTGTAGTTCATTGTTACAACTCTGTCCCCTGAGCATTTTCCTGTCTCTGGGTTTTGACATATGCAGCTTATTTTGAGCTTCTGTCCTTGAGGTTGCAGCTCTCCAGCTTTGCAGATGACTTCTGAAGTCAGCCTGAGTCACAGGGTTATTCTGCCACTGCTGCAGTTGCTCTTACATATCCATCTGTGGCTCAGCTCATACCATTTGCATCCCTCTGGCCTTCAGTCCTCCTGGTCTTGTCTTTGACAGCCCTCTGGACTGTCACCTGTGGGAGCCCAGAGTTTCTGGGGCTCCTTTCTCTCCTCTGTGGTTGCTCCTCTTCTGCTGCACGCACACTGATTCCCTGCTGCCTGAGTGGCACCGCTCTGTGCTCGGGACCTTCTCAGCTGCAGGAGTGGGTGGCCCTTTGGGCTTGCTGCTCCTGGCCTTGATGCTCCCAGATCCCAGCAGGTTCCCTCTTCTCCAGGTTCAGCAACCTGGGTGTGCTCCATGTCACCAAGAAGAATATGATGGAGATCATGAAGGAAAAGCTGAAGCAGCAGAAGATGCGCAACAGGAGCCGTCTGCTGACAGGTGAGGGCAGCCTGGAGACTCAGTGGGCATTGGTACCATGGGCTGACAGGTGGGGCTGGGGGGTAGGAAGGGGACCTGGAGCACTGTCCCCCTTTACAGCCTGACAGCTTGTCCCCCTGCCCTGGCAGAAGTGGAGCTGCGTGAGATTGAGCTGGAGGCAAAGGAGCTGAAGAAGGTGATGGACCTGAGCATTGTGCGGTTGCGCTTCACCGCCTACCTCCGTGACAGCAGTGGCAACTTCACACTGGCTCTCCAGCCTGTCATCTCAGACCCCATCCATGACAGCAGTGAGTGTGGGACCAGTCCAGGAAGGGGATGGGGCAGGAGGGGGTAAGGACTTCTGCACAGAGACTCCCAACACCTCTTGATCTGCAGAGTCCCCCGGAGCTTCCAACCTGAAGATCTCACGGATGGATAAGACAGCAGGCTCCGTGCGGGGAGGAGACGAAGTCTACTTGCTGTGTGATAAAGTTCAGAAAGGTAAAGCCATTCTCTCCATTTGAAACATTCTGGAGGGGTTGTAGCAGGAGAGATCTGGGGCCCCTGGGTGGTCAGGAGTCTTTGTCCTTGGAGCCTGTTTGGGGCAGGGAGACAGGCGGTGCCAGTGCCACTTCTCTCCCCAGATGACATTGAGGTGCGTTTCTACGAGGATGATGAGAACGGCTGGCAGGCCTTTGGGGACTTTTCTCCTACGGATGTGCACAAGCAGGTACAGGGGAGGTGGGGAGTGTCCTGCGCTGCTTCAAGGCAGATGACTGCCTTGTGGAGTGAGGCAGCCCTGTCCCCAGCTTCAGGGATGAGCAGAACCTCATGTCCATCATGTCCTGCCTACAGTATGCCATTGTCTTCCGCACACCCCCCTACCACAAGCCTAAGATCGACCGTCCTGTCACCGTCTTCCTGCAGCTGAAGCGGAAGCGGGGAGGCGACGTGAGTGACTCCAAGCAGTTCACCTACTACCCAGTGGTGGAAGGTGAGCACCACCCAGGCAGGCTGGCATGTCCCCTGCTGCTGGGGCTGCCTCTCACCTGCTGCCCCTGTCTCCCCACAGATAAGGAAGAAGTGGAGAGGAAGCGCAAGAAAGTCCTGCCTCAGTTTCCTCAGCACTTCGGCGGTGGCTCGCACATGGGGGGGGCCGGCGGGGGGGCTGGGGGCTTTGGCTCTGGAGGAGGTGAGTGGTGATGCCTCTTCTCCTCTCTCAGATGACTGAGGTCTGGCCCTGGGGCCTCCCTTCTGCTCACCCATCCTCTGCCTTGACCCACAGGTGGGAACCTCAGCTTCCCGTACTCCTCTGGGCTGACCTACAATAGCATCTACTCACCCGGCCCCCACCCAGTGGGGAGCTACCAGGGGGGTGTGCAGATGAAGGGCCCTGAGGCAGAAGGGCCTGAGAGTGACAGGCAGGCACCTGCAGAAGAGAGCACGTACTGCAAGGAGCTGCAGAAGCACGGTAGGAGGAGCTGAGCTCGAGGGAGGGCTGGGGCACATTGCTCAGGAGAGGAGGCATGGACGGGGGACCTTTTGGGGTTATGTGCTGCTTTCCATACCTGGTGGATGCAGAAGGGTGGATGGGGCTGCTGCCCTGGAGGTGACATCCTGCTTTGCCCCCCAGCCCAGCTGTGCCAGCTGTGGATGCTGGCATTAGCCCGTCGCAATGCCCATGCCCTGCTCGACTACTCGGTCACCGCCGACCCCCGCATGCTGCTGGCAGTCCAGAGGCACCTGGCCGCATCACAGGATGAGAACGGAGACACGTGAGCACACGAGGGGTTTGAAGGGAGAGCATGGTGGTCTTGTTGTCTGTCAGAGCTGTTATAGGGGCTCTGAGGGCAGTAGGGTACTGGAGAAGCATGGAGCTGAGCTAGGGGCCGTCCCACTCTCTCTACAGGCCTTTGCACCTCGCTATTATCCATGAACAGACAGCTGTGATCAAGCAGCTGATCGACATCATTGTTAGCATCCCCAGCCAGCAGATCATCAACATCTCCAATAACCTGCAACAGGTGCGTGTTTTTCAAAGCAGCCAGTTCTCCTCTACCTGGGAGTAGTTCCTCACTCCCTATTTTCCAACCCTGGGGGCTCTTGTAGCTGCTCCTGCTAAGGGGAGGCTGCAGATCTGAAAAAG
This sequence comes from Emberiza elegans, assembly GCA_024865655.1. Taxonomy (NCBI): domain Eukaryota; kingdom Metazoa; phylum Chordata; class Aves; order Passeriformes; family Fringillidae; genus Emberiza; species Emberiza elegans. Next base: position 19,661,449 of record JALJVW010000241.1, on the reverse strand, counting down.
TTGCAGCTACTGGAGAGAATGGTGGTGCAGGACTTAGCTCCTCTTGTGAGCGCTGCTGAGGATGTGCTGCTGTCCTGCAGACGCCACTGCATCTGGCAGTCATCACCAAGCAGCCCCAAGTGGTCCAGCTCCTGCTGCAAGCCCGCGCTGACCCAACCTTGCTGGACCGCTATGGCAATTCCCTGCTGCACCTGGCACTCCAGACTGGCAATGAAGAGATGCTGAGGACGCTGCTGGCTCACCTGGGCTCAGCTGCCCCTTATCTGCTCTGCCTGCCCAGTTTCCGTGGTGAGTGTGGCTCAGGGGTGATGGGCAGAACCCCAGTGTGCCATCATGGGCTTGGCCAGAAGGCTGCTGAGCCTATCCCCATCTTGCAGGGCTCCTGCCTGTGCATTTGGCTGTGAAGGAAAAGAGTTTGGCTTGCCTGGACCTGCTGGTCAGGACGGGAGCAGATGTGAATGCAGTGGAGAGGCAAAGTGGGAGGACCCCACTGCACCTGGCTGTGGAGATGGAGAACCTGAACATGGCCACCCACCTGGTGAAGAAGGTATGGAGCAGCTGATGTAGTGGTGGCTGTGGGACAGGGTTGGGGTGCAGCCTCCTACAGGCTCCTGGCAGAAGTGGGGGCTGCACTGGGGCCTTGTGGTGTAGGAGGCAGCCCATCCTCATGGTCTCACACCTTTCTTAGCTGGGAGCAGACATCAACAGCCGGGATTTTGCCGGGAACACCCCCCTGCACTTGGCTGCTGGCCTGGGCTCCCCCACCCTCACCAAGCTGCTCCTTAAAGCTGGTAAGGCACTGCCCTTCCTCTTCCCTCTCCATAGCTCTGGCTGCCTGTACTGGGTGGTGCCAGGCACAAGGTCAGACCCATGGGCCGGGCTCATGCCAATCTTTCCCGACAGGGGCAGATGTTTTGTGTGAGAATGATGAGCCCATGAGCCTATCCTCGTCAGAGGCCAGTAGCGACACAGACACTGACCCTGAGGAGCAGGAACTGGCCATGGATCTGGGGGAGCCAGCCCTGGCTGCAGAGCACAGCACCGGCTCCAAGCTCTCCACACAGGGGCACTGGCAGGCAGGGCACAGGCAGCGCCGCTGCCACACGTCCCTGGACCTGACTCGGAGCCAGAAGGTGTGTGGCACAGCGGGACAAAATCTCTGGGAAAGTTTCTGTGCAGGCCACAGCATGGATGGGGCAGAGTTCCAGGAGATGCTCCTGTGAGGATGCCCGTGCTCCTCCATGTCCTGCAGAGATCCAAGGTGTGAGGGGACAGTGGGGGATCTGGGCAGTGCTTTGGAAGATTGACATCCATGTCTGTCTGCAGGTGCGGGAGATCCTGCTGCAGGCCTCCCAGCAGGGGCCCAAGGCAGAACTGCCCACTGCCCCCCAGCCAGGTGAGCAGCCCCTCTGTCCCCCACCCCCCGACTCAGAAGCACCACACCTAGGCAGGGTAACACCCTCCCGGCAGCAGGGATGGGCAGCCTGTGATGGGGACACCTCTTTCACACAGGGAAGGTCCTGTCACTGGACAGTGAGGCACTGCAGGGGCTGGAGCAGCTGCTGAACCGGGACTGCAGTGGGTCAGACTGGATCGAGCTGGCCAAGCGCCTGGGGCTGTGCAGCCTCGTGGAGACCTACAAGGACACGCCCTCGCCCAGTGCCAGCCTCCTGCGCAGCTACGAGGTCAGTGCCTGGGTGGGGTGCCTCTGTCCCCCTCTGTGTCTGGCCATCAGCCCTACTCAGTGCTCTCTCTCTGCAGCTGGCAGGTGGCAGCCTGGGGGGACTGCTGGAGGCCCTGGACTCCATGGGGCTCCACAATGCCGTGAGGATGCTGCACAAAACCGAGGCACTGGAGAAGCTGCAAAGCACAGGTACAGAGAGTGAGGGCTGGGGCTGGTGGGCAGGGAGTGTCTCTGCTGCTCCTCCTGTTGCCCCATCACTAAGAGCACCTGGGGATTGCTTTGCAGAGCTGAAGGAAGACAGTGCCTATGGCAGTGAGTCAGTGGAAGAGGAGCAGGCACCCACACTAGCCCTGAAGCCAGGGGGTGAGCTGCCCCCCAGCCAGCAGCCACAGGTGCACTGAGGAGCCATCCAGCAGCCCCTGTGACCACACAAGGAGCTGCACTGCCCTCTGCCTTACTCACACAAGTGCCTTCTGGACTAGGGGTCTGGCTGCCTGGACTCAGGGGATGGGATGCAGCTGGCTCCTGCCCGTCTCTGTTCTTATTTAATTTTTTTTTCTTCTAAATAAAAGGACACAAGTTCCACTGGAGTTCTTTGCCCTCCCTTTCTCCAGCCCCAGCAGCGAGCTGGGTGCTAACCCCCCTGAACCCTGCCTGGGTCTGAAGTCTGACAGTGAGGAGACAGCTGCTAGCCCCTCCTCAGCATCCCTCAGTGCTGGGGCTGTCCCCAGCCATGGGGAAGAAACACAGCGCAGCCAAGAAGTGAAGAGCGAGTTTTACTTCAGTAACTGAGAGAAGAAGCTGTACAAAGGTTTTCTTTCCCCACCGCCCCCCAAGCCACCTGGGGCAAGGGTGGATTTTTTTTTTTTTTTTGCAATAGACTCAAAAGAGCAGAATAAAAAGTTTTGACACATTCGCAAAGTCAGTGCTGAAACCAGCCAGGTCCCAGGTGGCTGAGAACTGTGTGTGTCAGCCCCTGGTCACAGCCCTTCACTGTGCCTGGACCCCTTTTTGGACAATCCTGCAGCCATGCTCCATCACTTGCCCCTTGCTCTAGACAAGCATCCTTCAGCCCACTCTGGAGTGGTGAGGGCTGCCCCAGCCTGCCCTCACCTTGGCAAGGAGGGAGCCTGTTGCTGAGGATGGGGCTGCACCAGTGTTGCTGCAGCATGAGGACTGCAGCACTACAGACCAGGCTTTGCTGGTAGCCTCTGAGGCCCCAGCCATGCATTGGAAAAGAGATGGGAAGAGAAGCTGGCTTCACCGTGTACTGGACCCATAGGGCAGGGGGACCCGCATATCAACCCTGGCTCCAGGGGTCACCACTCCACAGCGAGTACTTATACACTGCTGCCCACCACGCCCTGGGTACGATGCTCACACCCAGCTTCTGCAAACAGGGCCAGTCCAAGCTGCCAGCAGTGGGTGGTGGAAAATGGGGGTCATGAAGCACCGGTGCATCAGCCTTCCATGCAGCCACGCGTGCAGCAATAGGTGCTGCCATCTCAAGGCTGCCTCCTTGGAACTGGCAGCCACAGGGCTGTCTCCCCAAAGGGTTGCTGGTGCTGAAATGGAGCTGGGGAGCAGGCAGCAGCAGTACACACAGCCCACGCTCAGCTTGCTGTAGGGTGAGGGCGTGGGGAGCTGGATCGTCCCCTGAGTCCTTTTAAAAATCCCTTTCCCCCAGAGTGCACTGACTACAAGATATGGCTGGGTTTGTGGTTTTGTTTTTTTTAAACAGTTCCCAAAAAGCATCAAAAGTAGCCCCCAAAAAAAACTTTCCTGGTGGTCAGCTTGATCTGGTACTAAAAAGTGCAAAACTGTATCACAAAAACTGTTCAAAAGTTGTAAGAAAGCGGGGAGGGTGCAGAGGTGACTGAGGTGGCAGGGAAGGGACCAGGTGCTGTTGCCCTGGCTTCCCTGGCCACCAGCCCTAGGAGAGGGGACAATCTAGGGCTGGCCCCCTCCCATCTACCCCCATGGCACAATGGAGCTGGAGAAGCGGCCGCTGGCTTTGTTTTGCTGCATTTGTCTTTTTTTTTTTTAAGCCATTGAAGAATTGAGCCCAGCGGGTAGGTTTCAGTTGCTCCCTCTTCCCAGGGCGGCAAGAGTAGGTCCTGCAGCCACGTGCAGGACAAGGAGGGGCAGGAACAAGTCTGATGGGGCCAGGCAGCTCCTGCAGGCAAGGACTGAGGACCGTCCTGCTCTGCCACTGTCTCCGGTGGAGGGGCCATGGCCCTGCATGGCTGGTGCTGGCGGCTGCAGAAGGGCTGTCGCCCCCTCCAGCTCGTGCCGCAGACAGACGGACACATGCAGGGTCTCGGCAGGCACACGGCCTCCACCCCCGTGCCGGGGGAACAGGAACAGAGCTGCAGTGCAGGCAGCTGAGACCCCACACTTAGGACTTGTGGGGGTGGCCAGGGGGCTGGCGGCCGCTGCGCTCTGAGACGTTGCGCTTCACCTTGGTGGTCGTGCTGGAGAGCTCTGCGTTGAGTGAGGGGCTGGAGCGGGACTTTTTCAGGCCATCGTCCTCCCCACCCACTGTGTCAAAGAGGGTGGACTCAAATGCTGCCAGGTCCTCGGAGCCAGCCTTCAGCTTGGCCCGCAGCAGCATGGCATAGGTGCCATAGCGGGATTTCTGAGGAGCACAGTGCATCAGAGACAGAGGTTGGCAAGCTGGGTACTGTCCTATGGCCAGCATCCCTGCAGGGGGGATGCTCATGGTCCCTCCAACCCAGCCAGCATCCCGGGGCAGAGGAATGCTCATGGTCCTAGACCATGGCAGTGGCAGTGTAATTCAGCTGATGGGATGGGTTGGTCCCATCATTGAGGATGGCCAAACAGGTAGGGGCAGAGGGCCTGAGGGCAGAGGGGGATATCTTCCAGCTTACCTCAAATTCCAGGTACTCTTCCTTCTGCTTTAGCTCTTCATACTCCTTGCCTTTCACCTTCTTCTCAGGCAGTGAGGAACGATGCTCCAGCAGCTCTGCTGACATTGTCTTGAACTTGGTCTCATGGTTCTTCACCTGCTCCTCCTGGGGAAGGGTGGCACCATGTCAGTGCCCTGCTCTGTCCCCCTGGTAGTGTGAGATGGCGAGGGACAGAACAGGTTTTTCCCCTTCTAGGAGAAACCAGGATCTCAGCTGCTGCTGCTGGGTTGGATTTTTTTTTAATGACAGGCAAAATCACAGGCTCTTGGGGGCAATCTGCTCTCACCTCATAGGGGGGCTGACTGCAGTCTTAAAGCAGAATTTAATCCCTCTGAAACTAGGCTGGTGTTTTTATTTAATCCTTTCTGCTCTATGAATAACTGCCCTGGTATGCACGAGTGCCAGCTAATCCCCCCAGTCAGTTAGTTGCCTTTCAAGGTCCCTGGCAGGACCCTGCAAGCCGTGATGTGGGACCACTTTGTCCTCCAGGATCTGACCATCACCTGACTCCAGCCCCACTGCAAGGAACAAGACCTCACTGTCTGCCCCCAGTCTTGGTACCCCTTTTCTCTGTCTCCCCCTTGGCCCAGGGGAATGTGCCACTGGCAGATCTCGGGGCTCTGTCCCAGGCCCACCACTGCCCCCACACTGGGGCCCACCTGAGACAGCCTGGTGCAGGAGCTGGGCAGCAGCGGGCGGCTGAACTTCTTCTGGGAGCCGATGGCTGCGGGGAAGGGGGGCGCAGAGAACATGGCTGCCACCACGTTGATGCGCGTGATCCACGAGTGCATCTGTTCAGGGTTCCTGAGAAAAAAGGCCAAAATACACATGGGCTATCTCTGTCAAAGACAGAGAAATCTGCTCCACAGACAAGGTCAGAGTTCCCCAGGCCTGGCCCTGGCCAGCCATGGCACCTGGGATTCTACCCACAGCAAACCTGAGCCCAGCAAGGTAGGAAAAAGAGGAGCTGTGCAAAGGTCAGCACTGACACCAGGTCCCTCTCCTTCCAGAAAGGGCCAGGACAGGAGAGAAAAAGGTGGCCCTAAGCCCTATCCCACTCTAGACTCAAATCAGGGGAGCTCCTGTGCCCCAGCGTGGGGCCCAGCCAGGGATCCTAAAGGACTCACTGTGCTTGGAAAAGGAAGACCCTCCAGTCAGCTGTCCTGAGGTAGAAGACATTGGGTCGCTTGCTGTAGTCAGATGCCCGTGTGGCAAGCGAATGGTGGATGCTAATAGCATTCTTCAGTTCCTCTTCTGCCAGTGCCTTCCCTGGCTTATACTCCTCCTACAAATCATGGGGTGTTTCAGAGCCAGCTCAGGGATGCACCCCACCCTGAGTCAGCTCTGAGGTTTCAGGAACTGCAGACTAGTGCTGGCTGTGGCAGGGCTTGGAGATCACCCTTCACCAAGCAGCTGCAGATTCTGCTTCCAGCTCATGCTACACCCCTGGAGAGAAGCTACACAACCCAGGCACATTGTCTTGGCAACAGCACAGGGGGCTGTTCCCCACTGCCCCCAGTTCCCTGTGTGTGTGCCTGCAGGGAACTGGATGTGCAGTCCAACCCTCCACTCAGGGGAAAGACCCTGGCGCCCTTCTCCTCCCAGCCAAGCCCCCTGCACGCAGCACTCTCAGTTAGCAGCACCCTTCCTTGCCCAAGCTGTACCCAAGCACCGTGGAAACAGGGATGCCACCAGGTGCCCAAGCAACAGCTCAGGCATAGAGGGTGCCAAGTCTGCTTAGGCGAGGCTTTGCAATGCTGTGTGCTGCAGGTCCTCTCTCACTGCTGTCTCTCTGGACTGGGGACAATCCCTGTCCCTGGTGGATGTGGGTGGCATGCTGCCTACCTTCTGCAGGTAGAGAATCATTCCCTTCAGGATGGCGTGGAAGGGCTTCCAGCCGCGCTTCCCTCGAGGTGCTGCCAGGGAGGAGAGAGCAGCTCAGACATCAGCATCAGAATTGAGCTGGGGGGGAAAAGTCACCCCCACCCTCCTCCAGCCAGCCCTGCCACGACGCACGTCACCCACCCCCGGGACGGGCAGCACGCCAGGGCTGTCCCTGCGCACCTGAGCCCGTGCAGCACGTGGCTGGCAGATGGTGCTGCTGGCAGGGGGGCCCCGTTGCCTCCCGGGGCCAGCGCTGTGCTCCCGCCTCGCTGCTTGTGCTCAGCTCCACCACTGCCTCCGTGCTCGGGCATGGGGACAAGGCAGTGCCGCCTGCCAGGTAATGCTGGCTCTGAAGGGCAGCTGCATCTAATCACTTCTAGGCAGCATTAGATGGTCAGGGCTTAGGAGGGATTTTATGGGGAATATGGTGAACGTGCCTGGCAGTGCCCAACCAGCTGCAGCCCACTGTGTGCCTTGTCTATCACACCACAGGACACTTCCCTTCATCCACACAATCCTGTGGCAGGGTTGCAACCCCCAGAGACCCCACCCCACCATCCTGCCTGCCCCTTTACCAGTGCTGTGAGCAGGGAGAGGTTTTCCAGCTCCCCAGCCTGAGGGCTGAATTATGCCTGGCACAGCCAGACAGACAGGGCACTGATGCTGGAGGCTGGCATAAAGCTACAGATGGACATCACACAGTGACTCCTGCCCTGCTTCCCATTCAGTTCTGGAGTTCACTGGTGCCCTCTTGCCCCAAGGGCGCCCATGGGCTCCCCAGGCACCTACTTTTCTTGCAGTCAGGATCAGCATGGATCTTGCGGACTAACAGCCCGTGCTTGTAAGTGGCAATGCTGGCGTCCTGGGAGAAGTCCAGAAAGGGGTTACTGCAGCTGCTGATGCGCTTGATGGACTTTGGGTTGGGATCTGCCAGCTCCGAGAGGGACTTTCTCAGCTCCTCTTCATCTCTGCCAATCAGATTTGGGTGGGGAAAGAATTTGTTACCTTTCTGAGGACAACAAATACTAAGTTCCCCCCGGCCAGTGCCACTTTTAGGCCTGCCTTCTGAAAGGGAAGCCAGGAGAAGCAGGCCAGGATGAGCAGTCTTCCATCAGCACTGATGAGCATCCCAAACCTAGCCATGCCTGTGTGCCCCTGTCTCTCTAGACAGCTGAGGTGCTGCCTGGTCCCTTGAAAGACAAGGCATTGGGCTTTTGCTGCTGATTCAGGGTGGGACCCCTGCCTGCCCCAGGGAGTGAGAAGCCTTTTTTTGGGCAGGAGTGCAACAGATGCCAGCCAGGCTGATGAGCCAGGAGTGATGGAGGAGCAGTACCCCAAGGCTTGGCACTACCACAGCCCCCCAGCCCATGGCATACAAGCTCACAGGTCTCCAGCTGGTAGGAAGGAGGGTATAGAATGGACTGCCCCCACAAGGAGAGACCCAGGCTCTGGTCCCCACATTTTAAGGGTGGCAGCCAGACTACAGGGCCCAGAGCCAGAGGCAAAGGGGTGCAGGGAGACTGTGGTGGGAAGGCCTTGGGCAGTGCCATGCAAGGGGAGGATCAGGTGTGGGCAGGGTGTAGGCAGCCCGCTCCCCCCAGGTCACGGCCCCTCACCATGGGCAGGCTGCACCGGTGCCACTCCCCCGTCCACAGGAAGATGTGGGAGCCCAGAGCTGCTGCCTCCCCACTCCCTCAGCCGCTCGCTGCTAATTAAACCCCTCAGCATCTGCCGGCGTCGCCATGGCAGCGGTCGAGTGCATCGCTCAGCGCTGGGTACCACCGGGCTGATTAATCCCTGCAGCGCAGGCGCTGCCGCTCCTGCTGCTGGAGATGGCAGCTGTGGACGAGGGTGCAGGCACCCCGTGGGGCCCCGGCACAGCCACAGCACCTCCAGAGCCTGTCTGTTCCCATTCTGGCACAGCCACCAAGGCACAAAGCCAGGCCAAAGCTGCAAGAAGCCAACCTCAGGTGGTTTCCCCAGCACGGGGAAAGAAGGGGCCCCATGGCAGTGCTGAGTACACTGCTTGCACCCCAGCCCAGCCCTTCCCAAGCTCCTTCTCCTTCCCTCATCCTCACAGGGGCAGCTGCCTTGCAGCATCATGGTTTGTGCAGCCTCTGGGGCTAGGTGGATTCTCTGCTCACCCAGCACCATGCAGCAGCATCCCCTGCAGAGGTACTTACATGGCCCACTGCAGCTTCTCGTTCTTGATGGAGCCATACAGCGCCTGCAGAGAGAAGAGTGCGGGTCAGCAGGGCAGCGGTGCCAGGCTGGGGGTCTACTCCAGGGAACAGAGGAGGCATGCCAGACTGGCTCAGGGACTCTGGAGGTTAAGTTTGTTCCAGCACAGATCTGTCCTGGCTAGGCCAGCCGGCTGACCTCCATTTAAGGTTACAGACACTTCATCCTGGGCACCATGGGATCTGCAAACCCCCCCACCCCAAAGAAATGCTGGGGATAGCTCTGGCATTTTGGCCTCTCCTACCTTTGTCTCTACCTGCCCGTGACAGTGCCACAGTGTTAGCAGCATAATAGTGAGGCATACCTAACATTTCCAAGGGTTTGGGAGAGCTGTTTCTCCCTATTCCAAGGTGTTCCAGGCTGATAAAATGACAGCCTTCAGGAGGCCTGAGCCCAAGGAGAGCAAGCTTTTGGGACAGACTTCTTACTGCATGCCTTCACCCTGCTCAGTGCAACCTCAGCCTGTTCCAGAGCCTCCAGAAGCCTCAAGGCCTCCAGAAGATCCAGGGCCTCCAGAAGCTCCATGCCACAAGAGACCATAGCCAACAACTTCACTACAGTCAGCCACCCACCCTGGGCTGGCAGAGACCAGCTCATGGAAGAACCCAGCACTCCCTGGCAATGCACTGCTCCTACAGGAGCACACTTTGTGAGAGACTCCAGCACTGTTGGCCCTGCACTGGCAGAGACCCTCGCATGCTGTCCTTCATGAGGCCCTCAGAGGACCTTTTCCTCTTGGCTGGTCAAGGCAGGAGCTTGGAGTGGCTGTGGCCTGCCTCTACTCCCTCCCCAGCACTTCCAAACACTTCTCCCTCCTCAGAGACCCAAACAACACCCATCTGAGCAAGGCAGGGTCAGCTGCCTGTATTTCTGCACAGGAACAAGTTAAGCCTGCCTGCAGCAGGATACTCCAGGGCCCCACTCCCAAGTGTTTGTCCAGTTTGAGCTGGGTGCAAGCCAGCAGTGCTCAGCACAGCTCTGCAGTCAGGGAGGCTCCAGAGAGGGTTTCAATACAGAGCTCACAGAGGGCTTCAAAGCAAGATCTGGAAGGCATCATCCTTGAAGGAAAATAATCGAGTCTTGCACAGGCTGTTCATGCAGCTGTCAACATCCATCACTGGGCCGGAGACTGCTGCTGAGAAATCTTGCTGGAGGCTGAGAAAGTACAGCTGGAGGCGTGCAGGGGCCCGGGAATGCTGGCCAGCAGACAGGCCCCAGCGGTGTCTGGGGTAGGGACATCCATCACTCCCAGGAGGCGCAGCAGCCGGGATGGAGCAGGAACCCAGCTCCTGCCACGCTTTCCCATTGGGAAATGCTGGCATAGCACCAGCTTGTTTCTCAGAGGAGGAAAGCGTCGTCTCAATCTAGCAGGCAGAAACTAGGGTTCAGTTCTCTCCTGGGAAGACAGGAGACCTATAAAGAGGTAATGGCCCCAGAGCCGGAGAGAAGATTTGATCCCAGACCCATTCATGCAGTCCCAGCACCAGAGGGGCAGGATGCTAACCTGTGAGCAGGAGGTACCAACCAGTGGGCTGGCAGCAAGGCAGCCAGAGGAGCAAAGAGACTTAGAGAAGAATCTGGGAGGAAAAAAGCAATCCAAAGCCCTGCAGAACATAATCTGGGAGCAGAGCAGGGGGATAAGCAGGATCTCAGAGCAATGTAGATAATAAGGAGTCACTATGGGAAACAGAAGGAATCTTACTGCCAGGGATGCAGCTGAAAAATACTGAGAACCAACAGGCACAAAAAGGAGACTAAAAAAAATGGCACAGAGTAGTGGGCACTGGAAACAGCAGAAAAGCACCTCAGAAAGAGCGGGCAGAATGGCACACGTGGCTTGGCTTCCATCTGGCTCACTGGTGATACACAGAAGAGTCAGCTCCCTGCCCCAAGGAAGGCAGATGTGAGCCAGCTGAGCAGGGATTTTGGAGGGCTGGACAAGACCCCAGCCCCGTGCAGGGCTTGCAGAAGGATTGCTGCTAAATGATGAATGAATGAGCCAATAGAAGAAGATGCTTGAGGAGTAATTTGGGATGGCACAGTGCTGGAAAACAGCTTGGCAGAATACTGTGTTACAAAAACCTGGGCCCTGGGACTCTGGCTGAATACTTCAAAGGACAAACTGCCTTATGGCTTCAAAAGGCTCCAGCTGCCCTGCTACAAGCCCCGAGAGCATCCCCCCAAGCCCATTACCAGCAGGGGCTGCCAAGTGCCACCTCAGAGGCAGGAAGCAGGGGCTGCTCAACACTCCTGTGCAAGGGGACAGTGAGAGGCAAACAGGAAAACAGTGCAATTGAGAAGGCATCGTGAAGCTTTACATCTACACTTAAAACCTGCCAAAATTCTGCTTGGCTAAACACCAGCCCCAACCAAAACCAATCTCAGGTACAAAGCTGGTGGACTCAGCCCAGAGTGCTAGCTGAGGAGATGCATTCCAGCCACAAAGCCCACCCTGTTGCTCAGGTCCTGCAGCAGAGCCACTGCCTGTCAGTCCACAAAACTCTGGTGCATAGATGGTTTCTGCTGGGGAAGCGCAGGTGACGCAGGTTCCTGAAGCCCAACTCACAACCATGTCAGCAGAGACCACAGACACCAGATTCATCGCTCAGCAGGTTCCTCTCTCCAGACTCTCTTTGCTCCATGGGTTCATTTCCCCTGGGCTGAAAGTACAGCAGCTCTTTGGCATCTCTGAGCTTGCAAGTACTCCCCAAGAGAAAGCTGGGCACTGGCCACATGCCACTATGGATGATGACCCCAAGCATGGCTGGGGTTTTTTGCCATTGCTGTGTTATGAGCTCACTGTTCCAGCATGCCAGGCCAATCAGCCAGCTCTGCCCTAGACCCGGAATGTACTGTCCCAGTGGGATTTCAAACTGAATCAACATCTTTGGTGCTTTTCCTCCCAAAAGCAGACTGAGAGGCTGTCTGTGCATCCTGCTGTACCGAATGTCTCAAGGACAGTTGAGGGGCTGCACTGGCAAGAGGCAGGTGGCTCTGATGCTCTAGCCCAGCCATGCTGGGGACAGACTACATAAGCACGGTGGGGAGAAGACACCTGCCTTCAGCTCCTCAGCTCAGATCAGCCCAGACCAGAGGCAAGATCCAGCAAGATCCTGAACACAGCTTTGGCATGGGGCTGCACTGAGGGCTGTAGCCCAGCACTCAAGTAACAGATGAAGGTTGAGGCAGGAATTTCAGCATCCAGATGGGGGTTTTAACCCTTTCTGGAGTGCTTCTTTTTGCATCATAACTCTTATGGATACATCCCCTTTCCAGTCTGCTAGTTCCTCTGCTAAACACAGTGCTCAGCTCTTCATGCAGCAAGGTGCATATCAAGGCTCCCCTTCCTCTTTGTCAGCCCTGTGACCAGCTATGGGTTCACAACATTCAAGACAGACTTCATAGCCACCAAGCATCCTCCCTGCAGTCATTCTACCTCTCTCTCTGACTGACAGCATTTAAATATGAAAGCTCAATTGCTGGCTCCCCAACTTTATCTTAGTAAAATATCTTTGCTACACCCAGCCACAAAGCTCTGTGAGGTCCCCCAGGCATGCAGATGTCCCAGCTTCACTGATCCGAACAGTAGGGTCAGAGCAGAGCTGCATGTCAGACAGAACTGTACCTATGCTGGGTCCCTAATTCATCTTGGCAGGTCCCCCCAACCCCACCCCTCCACAGCATGCACAACCCATGCTCACGAACAACTCATCACCTGGCACATACCAGCCCTACTGCATACACCATCACGTTCCTCCCTCCCTCCCCCCCTCTGCTGCAGAGGGGTTCCTGTGTGCACACAAAGCGGACTGACTTGGGGACAGACTTTTTTACCCGTAGAAGGGGCTGTCACGGGGACAACGTCCTGTGCATCACCTTCCACCCTGCTGCAGTCATGGGTGGCAGCAGGTGACAGCTACCCACCCCGGCCCCACACTTTTGACTCAGTAACATTGTAAGCTGCATCAGCCTCTCAAAATATTTAAGCCACTCCTTGCCCAGGCAACTATCACCCTCAGGACAGCAGACCCTTCCCAGAGCAGCCCCACAGCGCGGGAAGCAGCGTCCGAGCGTCTCCCAACTGCATGTTTCCATCCGAGTGCGTCACAACTTAATGCTGCCCCCAGACCGTACTGCGCTATGACAGCACCGCGGCTTGGCACGGCCCCGATGGCCCCGCCGGGCTGCTTTTGGCCACCGGGGCAGCCCAAGCAGCTCTGGGGGAGCCTTGACTGCTCTGCCCCAGCCTGCCCGCGAGGAAGGGGCTGGTGAACGTTCTTCTCCCGCTACTACACCCGAGGCAGGCACCCGACCGAGGCACGACCCGCCCAGAGACAGCCTGTTCGCTTCTTCCCACCGAGGACCGATGCGCACCAGCCTGACACCGCCAAACGGATGACGGCTCCCAGCGAGCAAGCTCCTGGCAGTAAAAAGCCCTTTTTTGTCCAGCCACTCCTTCCTCTCAAACTCTGCTCGGCTGGGAGCGGGACTGCGGCGTTACCCCACCGCGTTGCCTTGCGGCTCTCCCTGACTCTCAGGTGGGTGCCAGTCTGCCCTGGCTGGGCTGCCCAGGGCACGGCGCAGAGCAACCCTTGGCAGAGAGCCCGCAGAGCCTGTCACTTATGCTAAGCCGTAGGGCAGGTCCCAGCGGTACCGCTCTGTCCTGGATTCCTCTCGCAGCGATGTTTTCGAGCAAGCACTGCTGCCAGACCACTGTAAGCGGCGCAATGTCACCCAGGTCTTGTCGCGCTCCCGCCACTCCCGTGATCGGGGTGGGATGGCAGGGGGGAGAAATCCAGGCTTGGGGACGGGGACCCTCGGGCAGAGGGGGCATGGCTCCGCAGAAAGCAGGCAGGAGACAGAGATGGGGCTGGCTGCTCGCTACATCCGTACCAGGGCTGAGGCTCTTGCAGCGGGCGGGACGGCGACTGTCGGGGCATGTACACCAGCCCATGTCCCCGCCGGGGCGCAGGGCGCCGAGCATCCCCCCGCGGCGCTCCCCGCTCCCCCGACCCGCCGCTTACCGGCTTCTTCTTACGGCGGCTCTGGATGCGGCTGACCACCAGGTCGGTGTACAGCACCGGCTTGAGGGTGCGGGAGCGCTGGGGCCAGCCGTAGCAGAAGGTCTCCACGCCGCGGTAGTTGCGCCCGTAGCGCACCGAGCACATGGAGCGGGACCGCATGCGCCCCGCGCTGCTGTTGATGCTGTTGACGCCGATCATCCTGCCGGCGGCGGGGGGGCGGCGGGGCGCCCGGCGCGGAGCCCGCCGGCCCTGCCCTGCCCTGCCCTGCCCGGCCCTGCCCTGCCGTGCCCGCCGCCGCCGCTCTGCCGCCGCCGCCTGTTGAAGCGGGGCCGGGCCGGGCCGGGCTCGGCGGCGGCTCCCGGCAGAGGCGGGGCTGCCCCGCCCCGCCCGCCGCAGCCAATGGCGGCCCGCGGCGCCCGGCCGGGCCGAGCCGAGCCGCGCCGGGGGCCGGCGGTGGGCATCCCGCCCGGGGACTGCATCCCTCATGGCGATGCCGCACGAGTTGCCCGAGCTGCCTCCGGTGCCCCGCCTCGCCGGCCCTGCCTCCTTTCCGCGGAGAGCGGGAGCAGGTGGCTGTGCCTTCCTGGGGGGGCCGCGGTGGTGACATCTCCCGAGTTCCAGGGACCAGGTGACACCTCCACTCGGTTCCAGCTGGGCAGGCTTCAGAGCTGCTGCCGCAGCTCGGCCCACACCAGGGACCTACAAAACCTTTAGGAGATGGGCCCAGTGGAGATGTGCTCGGACTTTCCATCTACAGTGCCCACCCCACACTTAAGCCTCTTGCCTGGCCCTCCCAGGTCAGGTTGGAAACAGCAGCAGCTACAGTCACCCAGCTGGTTATGGGCAGGACAAAGATGCTTCAGGCAGTTGCTCCTGTGAAGAAGCAAAGAGCTGGGCATCCTTGCAGAAAGCACAAGGATCGATACGTAATTTAGTTAGGCTTGACTGAGCAGGAGATGCAGCCAGTGGAGAGGGGAAATTTTCCACTCTGTCCCAACTGTTTGACATAGTGATCATTTGACACAACTTGTGAGGGAGGGGGCATGGATGTCTGGCACATCAGATGTACTGAGCTGCCCCTGAAGCCCGGGGTAGCTATGGGAGACAGAGGCAGGGCAGCCCATTGTTCCCAGGGGAAACAGGCAAAAAAAAAAATAGCCCAGGGGATTAGACTGAGCAAGCGTTCCTGTGATTATAGCTCAGAGGTGGGAGCTAGGGCTTTCTTCCCACATTGCTAATCACTTACCCAGCACTCTGAGCGTCTGAGCCCTGCTGTTGTGCCTCCAAGCTGGAAGGTGGGGGCCCATCCTACCTTCCTCCCCCGAGGACCCGACTGCATTGTCAGGCTTAATTCATTAACATCTGTGACGTGCTCTGGGCTCCTAGGCTGGCAGGCAGCACAGATTTGGCTCACTCCTGCAATTGCTAAGCAGTGCTGGTGAGAAATGGGGCCCAATTTGGCCCTACTGTTATTTCTGCCAGCCAGTGAAGCACAAGGTTAAGCTAAAAGAGTAAAGAAGATGGGGACGAGGTAAGGCTCCACAAAGTGATCGATCATATAAAGGTCAAATCCACATCTGAAATGTAACAGACAATCAGCAATGGTGAGTGAAATCTCAGGGGGCCTGGGCTGGAATTACACCGTCAAGAGAAAAGCAACCTCTCAGGAGCTAAACAAAATATCACCAGCTCCAGGATGTCCTGCTTCCACCTCCTTCCTTGTTGCATGGGCAGCTGCTGTCATATGGCCACAGGAGTTCAGGCCCAAGCCTGCAGGTGTGGGCATCTTCGGGCACAGCATTATATGGGATCTTACATCCCTGGCATGGCTGCATGCCTGATCAGGGGACATCTCAGCTGGAGAGCTGGGCAGCCCTGCCTGCAGAGTATAGGTCTTAGAGGAGCTTTCAGAGACAAAGGGTTTCCAGCAGCACTGCTGGTAAGGCAGCACTGCCTTAGTTCCAGCAGCAGTGCTGTGCAGGGCATAGTGAGGCACTGGCAGTGAGGGGGATGTGATGCTCAGCTGTGAAAGCTCTTCAAATGTTTTCATTGCTTCTGCATAAAAATGGGACTGTTTACACGTATTATCTAGTAGCAGATAAAGTTCTTGTCTGACTCAAGCTGCCACATGCTCTCAGGCATCATGCTGCGTTTATCTTGGGACTCCCTGCAGCCAGAGATGAGGGCAGTGCTCTGGCTCCCTGTGGGTCTATTCCTGATGCTGTCCTCAGAGTCACAGGGGATGGTGGCCTTGTGCCCCTGCAGCCACCTAGGTCCTGCCCTGCTGCCCCAGTTGCCCAGTAGTGAGTGCTTTGGGTGAGAGCCACCTCCAGCCCTCCAGCTCTGAAGTCCATGGGGTAGCAGCCTGTGCTATCTATCCAGGCAGGCTCAGAAGAGCCCCAGGACCTTTCTTCTGTGGTGCTGGAGCTGCCCAAGACCCAGCCTAGAGCCTTGAGAAGTGCCTGTGAAGCCTGCCTTCCCCTCCCCTTACCCTTAGGAAACGCATGTGCTCCTGGAATGCTAAAATTAGCCAGCCAGCTGTGCGGCACGCTTGCACAGGAGCCTCAGTCCCCAGGCACAGGCCTGCCAGGCCTGCCAAGGGGGAAGCATCCTGCTCGGGGTAACAGGGCCAATGCAGGCTGAGACAGCAGCAGGAGAGCCTTTCCGTGGTTGTCTGCCCCTGAGCCTGTGCAGGGACCACAAAGCATCAAGCAGCCAAAAGCAGTGGGCAGAAGGGAAAGAGTGTCTTCTCTGGATGAGCTGGCTAAGGCTGCCCAAGATCCCCTTGCCAGTTCTTTCCCAGCACAAGCCAACAGAACTTTCTCCGTCTCACCTGCCCCAGAAACCTACTCCCCCTTGCACGGGCAGGGGGTTTCCAAAGCGGAG
Organism: Emberiza elegans; assembly: GCA_024865655.1. Lineage (NCBI taxonomy): Eukaryota > Metazoa > Chordata > Aves > Passeriformes > Fringillidae > Emberiza > Emberiza elegans. Next base: position 19,644,800 of record JALJVW010000241.1, on the reverse strand, counting down.
CGGTGCTTCAGAAGAGCTGCAGCCTGCCCTGCCTGAGTTCCTCACAGTGTCTTTCACTCCCCCTCCCCAGCATGGCTCCTGTACAGAGGCGGCTGGAACGCGGCGGTGGGAAGCACCGCAGCTGCAGAGGGAACAGGCCATTTTTAGCAGAGCAGCCTCCCAGCTGCTGGGCTGAGCTGTGCGGGGCTGTGCTGCAGCACTGCAGCCTTCCTCCACCTCCTTACACCCAGCCAAGGTCTTGGACCCTGCCCGTGAGGGAAAGCCTGTAGCTTCATGGCACCTCCTCGCTGTCCTATTTCCCTCTGTCTGGGAGCTGATGAAGTTTCATCTCATGTGTTTGAACTGCTGATGTTCTAAGGGCTGAGTTTAATGGGGCAGTGCCTCAAGTGTGGGCACCCAACCATGGGGCAGCAAGGGATGTAAAGGGGGCACACCAAGAAGTCTGTGCAGCTTAGATACTCCAAGGTGTAGCAGCACTGAAGGGCCAGTGTTCACATTTCATAGGTTTCCATCCATTTTGTGTGCTTAAAGCCTTTTCTGGAGCTGGGTTTAAAATTAGAGGAGAATTTTTCCTGAGTAACTCCTTTTACTGGTGAAGTGTGGGCTGAGAGGGAGGACAGCCCTATTGAGAACTGCTGGTAACCCCTTAATGATGGGGTGAGCGACACAACCAGGAATAGACCCACAAAGGCTGAAAAGGGAGCTCAGCTTTTCATTCTCTGTTGCCTTTTTTCATCAACCACCTCCCCCCCCGTTGTGGCTCCAGCACCCTGTGGGAACCCATCTTCCACATCATGAGTATTTGCCAACTGCAATGCTTCACCAACAGCAGCAGTTTCTGCCCAGCAGACCCCACGGGAGCTAAGCCTATTCCCAGGGTCTGAGACAGGGAGAGAGCAGCTCAGAAAATCCTCCTGAGAGCAGGCAATACCACAGAAGTGCAGCAATGCAAGGCCAGAGGTGCTTGCTGAACACTGCTCTCCCTGGCCAAGCCCCTCTAGGAACTGGGTCAGGCAGGGAGAAGGCAGGAGTCCCCCAGTCCCACCAGTGTGCTGAGTTCCCACCTCCGAGCCTTTTAACCTCCAGCCCACTCTCCCCATCATGATGCCTTGCCCATGTCACCTCTGCCCCAGAGATGGCTCCAGTCCCAGGGCCTGGCCAAAATTTTGGGCCCCAGTGCTTCAGGGAGTCAGAAAGGGCTGAGTACCACAGGACTGATGGCAGGAAGCCTCTGGCTGCAGCTGTGCAAACCACCCTTATAAGCTGCCCCATGTGTGCTCCCTTGCCTGCAATACAGGCACAGCAAGAGCAATGAGGGAATCAGAACCGCAGGCAAAGCTCCAGTGTCCTGCTGGGGGAATGGAGCAGCCCATGTTCCCCTCAGCAAGGCAGAAGCACAACTGCAGGCTCAGGGATCATCACTGCTCTTGCATGTAAATGCATCTTGCATTCATAGCAGCTCAGGTGGCCCTCCATGTGATCCAGCCCAAAGCTCTCACTTCTGCTCCTGCTGCCTGGTCAGCCATGGAGAACAACCAAATTTACCTTGAGCAGCTCCTTGGGGAAATCAGTGCCTCCATTGAGTCCCTCCAAGTTGCCAATGAAGTCGGAGCAGGACATTCTCTTCCCAATGTTCTGGGGGAGTCAGGGGGAGAGAAACATCAGGATTTCCTTTGGGACAGAGGTCACTGCTGGCTGAAGCAGGTCCCACAGCCCAGGAACAAACACACCAATCTCTGCAGAGGGGTGAGGGACCAGCGCAGTCTCTGAAGGCTGCTTACAGGTATGGGGAAGCTGCTGGCTTTGCAGAGACTCCAGGAGTTTTAAATAGCCTCCTTTTTCAAAATTGTGTGCTCCCTGCTCCCAAAGGCAGCTGGTTTTGGAGCCTTGTTCCCACCTTCTTTTCCTGTTCAGTTTTCTTTTCTGTCCTTGTTCCACCTCTAAATCTTTCAGCCCAGCAAGTCTCCTTCAAAGCCCCACTCTCTCCTTCCTTAGCCCCTCCTCTAATTTAGCCTTTCTCGCCTCTCCTCGCCAAACACATTAGGGGTGACAAGCTCTTATGGGCCCAGGGTCCCAAGCCTCCTGCTCGTGTGGCACTGTTCTCACCCTTCCCTGAGCACCTACAGTTTCAGGGCGGTGAGGTCAGACAGGGGACAGACTGGAACAGTGGCAGTGGTGACTTACATGTCCATGCAGATCTGTGTTTAGCAGCATCAGGGCGCACGTGAGGGTGTGGGCTCCGTCTGCAGCACAAGCACAGGACAGGAATTAGAGCCCCCAGCCCTGCAGCTGGTGCTCCAGTGCCTCAGCATCTTAGGAAAGCTATGGGGTCTCTGAGCCTCCAAGACAGCACTGAGCCCCCCCCCTCCCACCCTGGACACAAGAGGACACAGCACTCACAGCAGTGCTGACAGCCTGCAGGTAAGTAGGTAAGAGGCTGCTGGTTTCAAACCTGAGCATACAAATTCCCTTCCAAGCCTGCTGCTCCTATAGCCAGGCAGTGATGCTGCTGCTAATCCTGCAGAGCTCCTAGCATGGCCAGGCAGGACAGACACAGCCTCAGCCAGCCAGGCAGCCCAAACCTCACCAGTGCCAGAGCCAGCCCAGAGCAGGCCCATTATGTGTGAACCCACACAGAAGTGGTGTGAAGACATAAAATAGTACAAAGCAGGTGTCTGTGCTCCCAAAATGCTGGGCACACAAGGTTCCTCACTTAGATATTCCCTGAGCTGAGGGTCTGAGAGCTGGGGTCTATTTGGTGAGGAGTGTGCTAAGTGTGTCACTTGTGCTAATCTGCTCAAGGTCAAAATTAAGAATGGGTTGAGCCCTAATTATGCATCATCCAACCAGACCAGGCTTAAAAAAAAATAAATCTAAAGCATCTGTCATTTGAGGGAAATGACATACTGGGACTGTCTTCTAAGGCATCAGTACAGGCTCTCTGCCTGCTCTCTAGTTTCAGTTTAAGCACATTCACTGAGCTGACAAACACATAAGCTCCTCTGAAACACACACATGCACACACAGACACACACTCCGCACAGACATGCAGATTCTTACCTTCTGAAGAGATGGCATTGGGATTACACTCGTAGTAGCGCTGGGAAAAATGAGCCAGCACTCGCTCTCGCTCTTGCGTCTCTCCCATCAAGGCCAGCTCTTTCAGAAAGGACCTGAAAAAGCAGGAGCAGGGTTGGTCACACATGAAGCCCATTGCAGCTCCTTCAACTCACCCTGTGCAGGAATGGAGCTGTGCTTTCTGGTTTTGACACCTTCCTGTGTGCTGGATGAAGCCCTGTTTTGCAGAACCTTCCCTCCCTCCAAACCCACTGTGGGACTCTCCTCCAAGTCCACAGCACCATATCCTGCTGACATATTGCAGAGACCTACAACCAGGAGCTACACTGGGAAAGGAGGTAGGTGTAACAACAGAAGGATTTGAGTTCAAGACCTGGAAAGTCAGGCCTAGGTGAACCAGACTGTCATTCAACTGCACTGACGATTGAGTTAAGACCAGGAATGTTTTTTCTTGGTTGCATGGCTGAGAGACCATCTTGGAAATCACCCTCTCCTATTTAAGAGGTAAGAGGATCTCCAGATGCCAGTCATGGGGTCTGCTTGCTCCTGAAGATCTCTGTGTGTTTGCAGAGCTGCAGAGGGCACAGTCTGTTGGGACCCCCCTCTGGTGGCCGCCACACGCACACATGTACACACACTCAGCTCTGACCTGAGAGCCTGGTCCAGACTCATCCCTGTGAACACGAAGAACTTCAGATATTCCCCTGCCACCATCCTGCTGAACTCGTTGCTGAAATAGAAAAGGGGGAGGATGAGAATGGAATTGACAAGGCTGTGGGGACAGCCAAAGGCACACAGGGGTTGGGTGGATTCCAGGCAGCTGGGAGCTGCCCAGGGTTGCAAGAAGTGTGCCAGGGACAGAGACACCCCATGCTCCCACAAAACTCAGAGAAATCACCCACAAATTCACTGGGAATACTGGGCATGTAAGAGAAAATGGAGAAGCTATAGAGGGAAGGGCCCCCAAGAGGTCAGCTGGCCATCCCCATGCCCCAACACCTTACAGAAGCATCCAAGATGCAGTCATGGTAGGAAGGTATGAAAATCTGGATGTCTCCTAGGTTTTAAAACCTTTAGAGGGAACACTTGGTGCAAATGTACCAGTCATGAGGAGTGGGTTCTGTGGTCCTGCCAGCAGTTCCTTGCCAGCCTGGTGCCCCACAAGGGCAGCAGCTGCAGGTGCACTGCTAGTGCCAGTGAGCTCCTTGCAGAATGGAACATTCCTTCCAAATACCCACACGTACTTCTTCCCCAGGTGGCGAGCCACATCTGCTTTTTTAAAGCCATCCAGGTTGTAGAGCCTCTTGGCCAGGCGTTTGGCAGCCTCCAGGTCAGCCTTGTGTCCATTGGAAAGGGTGTCCGTGCTGCCCAGGGCCAGCTGCTCCACGCTGTCCATCTCCGACTCCGAGTCTGAAACCAGCTGGCTCTGGGGGCGCTCGCTGCAATGGGAAGGGACACTCCACGTCAGCCTGCCTACAGATCCCCCCCTTGTTCCCTGCTCAGGAAATGCAAGCTCCTCACCCTGCTTTGGAGACTAGCTACTCACTGCTGGGAGCCAGGATGAGTGCACTGCTCAGAGACACTCTGAGGTCAGCTAAGGGAGCTAAGGGAAGGTGTAGGAATGCAGGTTTGGGAGGAGGGGTGGGATAACGGGACAGCACCAGTGACTGACTGGACCAAGGCACTCAAACCAACATTCATACTGCATGTGGAAGGAAAGGACAACTACTCCAAAGTCCCCCACTTTGAACTTGTGAAACTGTATGTGTGGGCTTAGGCTCTGCCAAGCTCAGCTGTAGCAGAGACTTGGAGCAGAAACATGTGCAACATCACATGCTGTCCTACAGCTCTGTACTCATTTTTAATCTGGACAAACTCCTCGTGCTGCTCTCAAGTGCAGCTTCTACCCAAAACAAGACAACTCCAATTCCTTCATTCACCTTTGCCCACTCACTGATTTCAAAGCCCTACACAGATGGCAGAGATGAGGCAGAGAACAAAGGAAACCCCCCCCTGGCCTCCCAGCTCACAGTGGAGTGCAGTCTTCCCCAGGCTGCCCATCAGCTCTCAGCCCACCACGCCTTAAATGGCCATGTTAGGAGACACTCTTGGCTTGGCCCCCAAAGCAATCTGACTCAGCTGCGCAGAAGTTATCCCGACCAAAAGCTGGTTGAATCTAATCAACAACAAATGTTAAGCAACTCTGACCTCGCCCAAATTTTCTGGCAGCCCTTACCATGTTCCAGTCTGATTTATTTTTAAAAGTCTCTAATTGAGTTTTAAGAGGCCTGCTCTCCTGAGCCAATTACCCAGGCCAATCTCCTTGAGGCTCTGCTTTTTTCAAGAAGGACGAGCCTCCTCCTGCTCAGCGCTGCCTGTCCCAGGGGAGCCCTGCACAACACTGGCAGGCTGTCTCACGCCTCGGGGGGCTCTCAGGGGCCATCCTTTCCACCTTCCTGCCACCATCACCCACCGTGCAGCAGGAGAAGCTGCTCTGCACTCAAACCTGTGGGTCAGACACTTCCCTGGTGCAAGTCCTTTGAGAAATGTGCTTTGCTCAGACCATTGCTGAACTCAGTGGTACCAGGGGGTGATTGTGGTAAGACCTGGATGCGTGGCCAAGGCAGATTTGGCTCCAGTCCTCCCTAGGGAGACTATCCATTACTCCAGTGCACTGTGGTGGAAGCAGCCACAAGAGTGGTCACAAAGTCACCCTGAGCTCACCAGGTCTGACTCCACCAGCTCTGGGGAGCTGGGCAGGCAGCTTCCAGCATCACTGTCTGCATCATGAGTACACCCCATCCTGTGGGCAAATCTCCCACCCACCTAAAAGCTCTTCTCCTCCCAAAACAGCCACATCCAAAGGTGCTGCTGGCATGGGCCCTGGTGCCTGACTGTGCCTTCATTGTCTGGCACAGTCAAAGCTGCTCTGAGGGGTGCTTGACAGCAGAACAGGCTGGGTGCTGCTGGCCAGTGCTGGGCACACACCTGGGCCCCACTTCAGCTCCTTGTGTGGCAGCAGTCACTGTGGCCTCAACCACGGACAGAGGTCACAGGCTCTTTGATTCCCAGAGGCAGAGGACATTAATCCATCCCAGCAGCTGGCACCTGCCAGCCATGGGTTGTGGTGACTGCATTTTTTTGCTAAAATCTTTTTCTGTTATCACAAGGGCACAGGCACTGTTCCCTTTGCTGCCCAGCAGTTCCAAGGCTGCTTTTCCAGCTACAAAATGCAAAGCTACAAAATGCAAAGCCACCCTCTAACACTCTCCATGGTCCAACTGTATCTCCAGAGCAAGTTGCTGCTCAGTCACCCCCTCAAAATATTTTAATTCTTTGCACCATCCCTAACACTCCTGATATCCTTCTAGACCTATCTATCCTGCCTGAGAGGTTGTTCTCCCTCACATGGCCAGTTCCTGGAGCATCCAGGGAAAAACCTAGAGCTCCACATCTCCGCCCATGACCTCTCTTCCTAATCTATGGTCCTCAGCTTTCCTACCTAGTGCTGAGCATCCAGGTGCGGGGCCACTAATAAAATCTCTCTTGTCCTTCAATACCTGTAATTCCCTGCAGGGTCCCAACCTGTGACTACAATTCCTGCCTTACTTATTGCAATGGGCATGCAGGGATCTCAAACCTTGAGTCTCAAAGTAGCTCTACCAGTGGAATTTGCTGCTCCCTCCCTCACCAAGTTCCAGCACTGATTTGGTGTTTTACAGCAAAACATAACCTTGCTCTCAGGATGAGGCTCTATTCAACCATGCGGTGAAATGGGTTTTATTCTAGCACTCAAGCCACTCTCATGCAGTTAAATATGGACAGTCAGCCTCTGTAGGCTCTGTATGCCCCCTTTGTGGTACCTGTCTGCCACCACTCAAAGCCACAACTGGCTTGGAGAACGTGCAGCTTAAAGCCAGAAAAACAAGAGCCCAATTCTCAAGCAAATGGAGAGCAGAGCAAGAGACGTGTCCATGTCTGAGGTAATTGAGGTTATGCTAATTTTCTCACCAATGAGCTAATTGCAGGTCTCAGGGTAAGGGTTTTTGGTGTGTTTAGTAAAGTGACATTTTAGTTTGGCTTGAAGAAACACTGAGATAATATTTTTTACATTGAATACACACTTAAGGAATAAAGATCAAATTTGATACTGTGCAAGTATCCTCACTGTGCATGAAATAAGTCACTCTTGAGCAGAAACAGTGCTAGCTCATCCCTCTCCCTGCTGCCACTACTCATGTCATTGGGAGCACAGGTCCTCCTGTCACCTCAGAGGCATTTGCTAGAGCCCAGAGTGCTGCAGGGGGTCTCTTCAAGGAAGACATGTCATCCAGCACAGAGCTCAGGGCTCACCCTGAGACACAGGCTCTTCACTGACCACTTCCCACCCCAGCTCAGCAGAAGGACTTGTGCTCCCTGCCCTGGAAAGCTGCTGCTGCAGTATCATGGTCCTGCTCAGGGCCACCATACCAAGCACACTGCTTCTTCCAGGGCCCAAATGCTCCTTCTCAGGGCCAAACACTCATTTCTTGTAGCTGGGTCATCATCTCACCCCAATATTCCTCCTCTAGCCGAGTGCCCAGAGCCCAGAAGCAGAGACCACAGCACCTTCCCTGGCTGCTCCCCACCTTGTCACCATCAACCAAGCTTACTTGGCATCATGTTCACTTGTTTTACCAGCAACCAGGAGCAAATCTTCTCTCTGGGATGTGGAGCAGCAAGAAGGCCCAAGGGGCTGACCTCTATCTCCCAAATGCCAGCAGAGGCACATCTGCATGGTGGGACCCTTCCTGCAGCAACAACCTGTTCCCCAGGAGCTGGGGTGTGCTCAGCTGAGCTCCTGGGCTGTCCAGATCTGTCCTGACACAGCTCCGGGCAAGACACCTGCTGCAGGAAACTCCAGACCTTTAAACACAATTCGAGTACCTCTTGCTCCCCACATGAGGCTGGTTTCATCCCAAACCATGGTAAGGACGCTGGTGCAGATCCACAAGGGACAGGTGCATGGGCCAAAGTAGCACTCCCCTCAGCTCTGGAAGGGGAAGCCATGTGCATAGCTAGATTGCCTCTGTGAAGCAAACCAAGCCTGCCTAATGTTGCTGCTAAGAATGTACCAGACCGGATCTTTGGCTGAGCTAAATAAACGCAGCTCCCTCCATCGGTCTCAGTGGAACGACTTTGATTTATGACAGCAAAAATCTGGGCCAGTTCATTCCTCACAGAATTGAAGTTAGGGCTGTGAGGACACTTGAAGGTCAGCTAGACCAGCCTCCAACCACAGGCACGGCTGGTTGTGCTTTCTGGCAGCTCTGGAGTCCAACAATCACCCAGCCACAGCAACACCCACCACTGTTACTGCTGACAGATCCAGATAGGACTGAACTTTGGGCAGCTGTGCCCCTCCTCTGTTTCTCTGCAGACTTCCAGAACCTCCCCTGCAGCACCAGCATTCTCTGGAGATGTCTATCTGTCCTGCATCACCCCATCCCACCAGCTCTTCTTGTGAGGGACACAACTGCTCCTGTAGAGGACAGGGACTGGCACTAAAATCCCACCAAACAATTTCTGGTGTGAGCTGAGAGCCTTAAATGTCCAGTTACTCACCTGCTGGATGGAGGGTGGTCTTCTCCTCCAAAGACACAGATGCCATAGAGTCAGCACGGAAAAACCTCAGTGTCTTGGACCCTCGGGCCAAGACCAGCCTAGGGGCTCTGAGTTAGATCTGAGAGCTGGAATTAATGCCTGACACATGGGGCTGCATCCCATAGGTATGTGCTGCTGCTCACGCCTCCGCAGGCAGACCTGCCATCCCTGGGATCCACTGTCTTTTATGACGTGGTGGGCTGATGTGTTCTGTGTCCTGGCTTCTGCTGCTCTTCAGGGCTTGACATAGCTTGCATAGGGGAAAATTCCCCCCAGGCTTGTCCTTTATTTCTTGCTGTGCCAATGCCTGTGGGGAGACCTCTTCATCCTGCACTCCAGCTTTGTCTCCCGACTGTGCTATCACCCCATGCCTCCCTTACCCTATCTTCATCCTTTCCTCAAGGTCCACGTTCCTCTGCTCAGCTCTCAGCCTCAATCTCCTGCATCACACCCCGAATCCACCCCACGGGGCCCCAAACTGGGCACAGCCCTTCACGGCATCCTCACCAGTTTGCCCAGTGCTACCTTGGAGCTCAGGTCAGCTGAGACCTGTGCTGGCCCCGGGAGGGGAGGGGCAGCGGCTCCCCGACCGCTGCAGTAACAAAAGGAACCTTATAAAGAGAGGCAGCGGAGCTGGCTGGCAGCCCCGTGCCCCAGCACACGCCCGCAGCCGCGCTCCGGCAGGGACGCGGCTCTGACTCCCGGCGCATCCTCCCCGCTCCTCCCACACAGCCGCGGCTCCAGGGCCGAGCTCTCCCTCTAGCGAGGCTCCAGGCGTGCTGCCCTCGCCCTGCTGTCTGGCCATTTTCACCTCGGTTTGCAGCCTCACCTTTGAGGTTGCCTCTCCTGCCTACCCTCCTTTCTGTCCCACCGCAGGCAAGCCCCGATGAGCTCCCAGCAGAACCTGCCTCGCTCGGGGGCCGAGTCACGTCTCTTCCCTCCGCGGACAAACCTCAGGGACCGGCACGACTGTGCCTGAGGCCAAGGCTGGCTCCAGAAGAGTGGGACTGCAGGGAAGCTGGGCAGCTGGATTTCAGGGGTCTTGCAACCCCAGAGAGATGCAGGTTGCCCATTTACGTTCCTCCGGGGCTGATGCCCCACAGGCCACAGTGCCTACCTGTACAGGACTGGGCAAGCCAAGTGACCCTCTGGACACCTGCTTGCACCAGCAGCTGGGCCAAGTGCTGCAATCTGGACGGCAGCTGCAGAAGTCTGGCTGTTGCCACTGAAGTAATGTCCCTGTCATCTCCCAGGGCTGCCCGAGCTCCTGCCCCACCATCCTGCCAGCACTGCATCCATCCCTGGCTGGCTTCCCTGGGTCCAAAGGATTCCCTAGACCTGAGGAGCTCTGCTTCCACACATGCTCTGCAGAGATCTGTCATAGTCACAGGGACAACCTGCTTTAACTGCAGTTCACTGCCCAGTGAGAGCAAGGGACCTGCACACTTCCACCTCCTGCCCAAATCGGGTGATAACCTACCCACAGAGCCTGTGCTGGAGATGTCACTGCTGGGTATCCCACTGTGGGCAGGGCAGGGGGAGAGTTCAGTCTCTGCTCCGTCCCTTTCAACTAAGGCTGCTGGAGTAGGTGCAGGCATCCCAGGGGAGGCCTTTGTAGGTCTGCACTTAGACATACTTTCCACATACAAGGTCAAGATAAAAGCATGGTCTCAACTATTATGTGCTGAGCTTCACCAGAGCCTTGGCGTAAGCAGCAAGGCTGCATGACCCAAGGCCACTGGCTGTGGGGGACACCACATCTCCCCAGCAATGCAGGGCATCACTGATTGGCCATTCCAGCCACTCAGGGAGGTGGGAAGTCACAGGCTGCAAGGCTGTCTCCAACCTGGATCCCGACCCAACTATTGCAACAGTTAGCAGCAAAGCTTTTGGGGCCTTAAGGAGGACAGCCACAGGGCAGCCCATGCAGCCCAGACCCACTGGTGTTCATCACCAGTCACACCAAAGCCCTGCAGCCTGAGGTCACCTCTGCCAACCCTGAGACTGACAATGTAAAGCATAGTGGAGACCACAGAGTCCCCCTGCCAGGGGTCCCAGTCTACCTGTGCTGGTGGCAGTCACCCTGTACTGCTTGTGACCATGGACAACCTGCTTGTGACCACGGACAGTGGTGAATGCCTTGCTCTGGCCCTACTGGCACAGGTGATGATGCACTATGGTGACTGCAGAGGTTCCTTAACTCCTTTCCTCATCAATTTCCATTGAATACCCCTTAGTGGGAGAATTACAAGGATAAGCTCTGCTTAGTCAGATCAGCCCTGCCAGGTGTCAGGATCTGCTGGTTCCAGTGCATGGGAACCTTTGAACAATCAGCCCAGCCACTTCTTCCTCAAACTACTTAGGAATCTTCAGCTTCATAGTCAGCTCCACTGAGAGTCTAGAAAGTTGGTAGCAGCAGTGATTTGTAGTAGGAAACTTCTTGGATCTCTCCCTTGCCAGAAACCCCTGTCTCTTGAGGACTGATCCTGCAGATGATGGGCTGTCCCAGGCCCTGGTCCCACATGCCTTCACTGCTTCCCAACCCAGTTCCTGCTCCCAGCCCCAGTCTCCACTCCTTTCCACTGCACCAGATGGCAGATTCCAACCACACCTGCCCTTCTGTCCCCTGTTGCCTGTGGGACTGGGAGGGGAGGCTCACTCCATGCTCACTCCATGCTGGGGAGCAAAGAACTGCACTGCTCCCTGTTGGGGGCCTGCAGCAGGGCCCTGCTCCTCCACACCTCATTTCTCACTGTCTTTCCTGCAGTCTCTACCACTGGAGCCAGGGCTACTGCTCACCTGCTGCAGGGCAGCATGGCAGATCAGAACAGTCCAGGACATGGGCAAGAAACAGGCTCTGAGCTGGAAAAAAAAGTGCTGTGCAGGGACCTACTGATAACCAAGGGAATAGCTTCTAAGCAGGGAAAGGTAGTTGCCTGGGACTCTGCATGCATGTGTAACAGAAGGTGAGGCTGGCAGTGATGGCACTATGGGAAGCCCAGGCCTTGGGGTCCCCAGGCCAGGGAGCACAGAGGGGACTGCAGCTGCATTTCCCCTGTGCTCCTCTGTCACCAAAGCAGAGGGACTCCTGCCAGAAGAGGAGATGACAAGAGGCTCAGCAAAGGTGGGCTCAGCAAAGATCTAGGGCAGCCTGAGGGGTATACAACATCCCTCCATGGCCAGCACAGCTCTGAAACCTGAGCCAGGAGGGGAGAACAGCACCGCAGTGTCCTCAGCACTGCCAGCGTGCTCTGTGCTCCACTGACTATAAAGCAGTGAGGAATAATCTCTGTTAATCCACCCCATTGCTGCTCCTGCTGACAGCTGTGTCTCTGCACCCTCACACCTGCGTGTGCCCCTGCATTGCTGTGCTGTGGTACAATGGCATCCCATACAGTTAGTCAGATACTGTCCTTTTGGTTTCCCCAGGGTGCTGTGTTTCAGTCCCTTGCCTTGCACAGGAATAGAGAGCCAGTTCTTCCTGCAGAGAGCACTAATCATGGCTGGATACTGTCACTCTTCACTGCCATGTGCCTCCCAGACATGACCAGTTTTACTGCACAGATTTTGTCAGGCCTCTGGGCTCCCACGTCTCTGGCTTCAGTGTCCCAAAGGCAGGGAAGGCCTAACCCAGCTCCTCTCTGCCCCAAAAGGCCCTTGGACTGACCCAAGGGCTATAGAGCTGATGCAATATCCCATTCTCCTCTCTCGACTGCAGACACCAGAGAAGACACAGAGCTTAGCTCTCCACCTGGTCACCCCAAGCTGAGCCTACAGAGATGGCACAGACTGTGACTAGAAGTGACATAGGTTTGGTATGGAAAAGACCAAAGCCTGGAAAGCAGATGACGGTTTCAGGATGCTCATCCCTCCATCTTCCAACATAAACAAGGCTGAGTAGGTTCAGGAAGCCAGAACAACAGGCACAAGACCATGGGGCTCCTGGCTTTAAGAAACAACTGGGTGCAGTGCAGATGACATGAAACAAAGTCCACAGTAGGGAAACATTGTCAAATTTCTACTGTTAGTCAACTTCAGACTGGTCTCTCCCCATACCATCATAGATACTGGACTGCCTTGCAATGAAAACCACCACAGGATTGAAGTTCTGGCATTCCCTGCTTGATTGGCTGAAGAAAATCTCACAGTCCTCCAGTACCTACAAAGCTGGCAAAGATGGAAAAGGAGCTGTGCTCCCATCAACACACCTACCACAATACCATGGTGATCACTGGCCTGATCAGCCACTGCCTAGAAAATCTAGCACACACAGTCCTGACCCTTCCCCAGCAACACAAATTAGGCTCTGGTGCAAACCAGACCTCACAGCATCAGATTCCACATCAAGCCTTAGTGGCCCAGCTGGACAGCAAACAACTTTGGTCACTCACCTCGTGTTGGAGGCCAAGGGAGTGCCAAAGCTGTCCTCTGAGTGGCAAGGGCTGTGCCGAGTGCCCTTCCTTCGTCTCCCCCGTTCCTCCTCCCTCTCTGTCCAGGGGGCATCTGTGGCTGAACTGGTCCCAGAGTCTGGCTCTAAGTGAGCCAGAGGAGCAAAGCTCTCCTCAATCACCTTGGCTCTGTCTCGGATTTTTCCCTGTATTTCTGGGGTGAGGGTTGGGAGGTCAAAAGTGAAAAAGGTCCCATGGGTACGGGCTGGGGAAGAAAGGATGTCAATGGAGTCCAGGCTGGTGTAAGATGTGCCTTTGGCTCGATGGGACTCCATGATGGTCTCAAAATGCTTGCTGAAAGAGTCCATGCCATCCTTGGAGAGGCTGTGCCCTAGAAGGAAGGGCACTGGAGACTTGAGCATACCCTGTGCGTCTCGGTCCATGATCCTAGAGGGAAAGAAAGTGAGAAGAACCAATCATTGAAGAGCAAGGGATCAAAACCCCAAAACAAAAGCCCACACACTGCTTCAGAAGGAAACTGAGAAGGGCAGAAATCTCTTCTGAACATCTGTAGACCACCAAGGAAATGCCTCTCCTGCCCAAGACACCATGGGAAGCAGGGCTGGGCTGGCCTCCCTCCAGACATATGCTTCTCCTTTAATGCACCACAGACTTTTGTTCCTTTAGTGGCTCATCCTCATAAGAAGCTTATGAGATGGCTACTGCTCCCAATCACTTGATTTGAGCTAAGATCCAATAAAGGGCTCAAGTACTAGAAGCAGGATGTGGTTCAGCTCCATTTCCAACCAAATCTGGAAGTGGCTGAATTTTTCATGAGCCTTCATGAACCTTTTGTAACCAAGAAGGCTCCTCCCGAAGCTGCTCAGGACAGCATGACACCTTCCTCCATGAACTGCACTGTGGTCACCGAGTACTGTGCTGAGAGCATGACCAACACTCACCTGCAAGATCTGCTGGCTGCTTCCACAAGGTGATGCTGAGTCCCAGTGAGCTCCAGGTTTCCCCAGGCAGCACACGGGGAGCCTCACACCTATCTCTAGGCTTGGCGATCTAAGCTCACCCATGCCCTGGAGGCCATGATTGGTCCTAGCTCATCATCTTGTCAGGAATCAGCTGCACAGAAAGGTCCAGCCTGTCTCCAGTGTCCAGCCCAACACAGAAGTTTCTAAACCCTGGAGTGTTTTGCCCTGTAAATGAGGTGAAGTACAGCCTGCCCACCTGCCTAAGCCCGTGACAACACAGATGCTTCCAACCCAGGGAACATCAGTGCTTCAGCAGTACAAGCACAAACACAGCCCTAAAAGCCTACTTTACTCATAAGCTGCTATCATTTTATTAAAGCAGCAGAAAAGCACTTCTTATGCCACTCTCTGCTCTGATTAAAGGAGAGGAACTGCTCCAGCCTGTCATAACATTTGTTATGAAAAAACAGCTTCCTACAGAGGGATCAGAGGATGCGTTGCTGTAACACACACCAAATTATTTCCATTCATTAGTCTTCACATGCCACTCAAAATTCTCACCCCAATTACTTCAGTCGACCAAGAGCTGGCAGCTTGACTCCCCCAGAGTGCCAGCTGGTTTCAAGGGGAGTGCAGTGAAGCCAGACACAGGTAAGAAAGGCAGGGTGCAGGCTGATCTCACCCATCCACTAGTGTTTCCCTGGCTGTGCAGCACAATGTGACACTTATAATTCCTGTAGGAGCCCCAGGAGCAGCCACTTCTGAAGTGGCTTTTGGTGAGGACAAGGCAGAAGAGACCTCTTTAATATCTGCAGATGTGCTTTACAGATGCAAATGTGCATTCTCCATCCTTCCTGCCCAGCCCCATGCGACTAAACCAAGCTAATGCTGTTAAACAGCATGAGGAGGATGAAAACTGTGCCAGGGAGGACAATACCAGCAGATTGGAAGGTATCTTGTTTCCAGGAGAGGTAGGTGGGCTCATTTTTGTGATCAAGCATATTGCCACCAAGCCACAGCAGCTCCTTACAGTCCCCCCCAGGCTCCTTTGCACTACTCCTCCAGCGTGGCAGCAGCCTGCTGTTAGGGCTCAGTGTTCTCGCTCTGTCCCATGCTTAGCCACAGGCACTGACCACAGGCACTGCAGTCTCCTCTGACTGTCCACACTCCCCTGCCACCTCACACTGTCATGCTGTCCCCTGCTCACCCACAGGAGCTGCAGGCACCTCCCCTGCTCATTGAAAGGCCCCTGACAGCATCACCCGGAGCATCCCCTCTGCAGCCTGAGCCCGGTGCTCCATCCAGGACCATCACCCTGATGATCCCCTCTGCAGCCCGAGCCCGGTGCTCCATCCAGTACCATCACCCTGATGATCCCCTCTGCAGCCTGAGCCCAGTGCTCCATCCAGGACCATCACCCTGATGATCCCCTCTGCAGCCCAAGCCTGGTGCTCCATCCAGGACCATCACCCTGATGATCCCCTCTGCAGCCTGAGCCTGGTGCTCCATCCAGGAGCATCACCCCCAGCTGTGCCTCTGTGGCCACTCTGGGCTCTCAGACAACACATCAGAGGCTCGATGCAGGTTAAGCACATGCTTAAGCATTTGATGAAATTGAGACCATAACCATTTTTCTAATCCCCAACAAGGCTTGCCCTGTGGCTATTTTCTTGCCAACAAGCAGCAAGCACAAAGGCTCTGGAAAGGCTTCCCAAGGAGCATATCTAAGGGCCTTTCTAGGCAAGGCTTGGAGGGAGATAAGGCATCACTGCCTCCCATCCACCCTCTGTGCTCTCGGGGGAGCAGAGCATTCCCTAGAAAAGCTTCTTCTCTCTTATCAGCCTAAGGCACCCATGCTGAGGGCCAAAGCAGGCTCTTCCTATAGCTTACCCAGCATGTCTGCTGATGCTCAGGGAGGAAGGGAATTGAGCCTGCTCTCACTGACAGGTCTTGGCTCTCTTGGACTAATAGGAACAAAGACAGTAAAGGCTTAGACTAGTCATTAGAGTCAGTAGACATAACTCTGAATATATTCAGGAAGCAGATTTGCTGGAAGAAGACAACATTTCTTCCATTGCTTTTCATGTCTTGTTTGATTTCGGGTGGATTTTTTTTTTGCTGTTAGCATGCTCTCTTATTATGGGAGGTTAAATCACAAAAGAAGATTCTGAACTTTGGCCAGAAATGAAGCACAACAAGCCTAAGGGTAGTACCAAACCCTTAAAGCCAGATTTTCGAAGGTATGTACATGTCTAAAAGCTGAAAATCAGCATCAAAAAGCACTTTGGTGGTTTTGTAGGGCTGGTCCTTCCTAGCAACCAGGACAGGTGTGGGGTTCAGCAGCTCCTGCAGCAGCAGAGTGGTGCCAGGTCCAGGAAGCCAGGGTGGCTTCTTCATCCCCCCAACTTCACCCCTCCTGTGAGCAGGCAAAGCAGAAAGCTTGAAGAAGAAAACATCAATACTGGTGACTGGTAAACAGGGATAAGGACTGCAGCTGCAGAGCTCAAAACAGTGTGTAAGCAAAAACCCAGGCTGTGATGCAGGGACTGAACAAGCTTGCAATTTGAGCCTTGTGATTTACAAGACACTGGCTACAGGGTCTGCACTTACATGGGGAGTATTCAAGGGACTGCAGGGGGAAAAAACAACTGGTCTACAAAGAAGCTGTGCCAAATGAACATGACACCCCCATACACACATTGGCAATTATACTGGGAGCACCATCTTTTAGGAGCAACAGTGGTTAAGGACACATCCAAGCTTTCAGCACTGGCTGGGGAGCTACAGTAGGGTGTCTCAGAGGACAAAAAAACTGATCTAGGCTTACAGCTCATAAAACTCACAGTGGCCTCAAAGATATTTGGGAATAAAATAACACTGCAAAAAAACTGTTACAGTAAATTGAAGAAATTTGCAATAACTTTACACTTCACTCAAACATCCATTTGGAAAAAAACCTCCACATTACAAATGGCTTATTTTCAGTTTTTCTCTAGAACCCGAATTTTTGAGGACAGAGTCGCTGGCATGTATTTGTCCCCTCCAACAGAGATGCAAGGGCTGGACAAACTGACAGGAGTTCAGCTCCCCTTGAGATACACACCTTCCCTCCTTGTTAGCTCAGCACTTTCATTCTTTTCCTTCCCAGTGCAGAGGCACTTCTGTATTAATGTATTATTAATGTATGTATTTCATTAATTTTAACTTCTGCTGACATCAAAACCTCCCTTTCCCTTTCCTTCCACCTAAATGCTCCCCACCTACCTTCTGCACAGCTAGGTGAGCTCATGCTGCCACGTGGCATTCCAGGCATCATCCTAGTTTTGTGCTTCCCAGATGAGACCTGTCCCTACTCCAATGGAGCATTTGCTGATGATGCTGAACCTCCTCACCTCACTCAACTGACTAACTTGACAGTGCACGTCAGAACATTCCTGCACAGGGCCTTTCCCTTTCAGGTGGCTGTCACACAGTGCTCTGGACCTGATGATGCCCATTACTTCTCATGGTCAAACTAGCACTCCGGCAGAAACTCCATGGGCAGAGTTTCATGCCACCAAGCCAAAATGCCATCTCCCATATGTGCTAACTGCCAGTGTCTGGCATGGGCAGATGGCAGCTGGGAGCACACTTGCTGCCCATGGGTAGGCAACTGAACGATAATCTTCGTGCCACCCACTCCATCAGCCTCCCAGCACAGGGTGTTTTGCCACGCATGTAAAAAGTGACACAGAAGGCAACAAAATGCTTTTTTGATCCCAACCTATCCCCTGCTCTTTCCCAAAATGGCAAATACTTGAATGAGGCTGAGCAAATAGAACTGCTCCCGCTGCTGAAGAACAGTCATCTGTGGGGAGAAGGACAGCCCAGCAGCACCTGGCAGTCCAGAGTAGCTCCAGGACATGACCTGTCCTCTGGTGTCCTGACACTGTCACCCCAACACCTGGCAGCACCATGGCAGGATGTAATTGACCTGGCAGGACTCATGCTGGGAAGTCTTGGCTCAGCTGGGCAACCTGAGCTGCAGGGCTCACCCCAGGTGAGTGAGGCCCGTGCACAGTGCCCAGAGCTGGATCCCCTGTGCCGGCTTACTCTTTCCATAGGGCAGTGAGGGCCCCTTCCCAGTGCTGCCCCCAGCCCCAGCACCAATCCCTGGGTGTGATCCAGAACCCCATCCCACCATCACACACAGCTTGCATGTTGCTACTGGGATTTTGGCACAGACACTTCAGCAGAGCTTGTTTAGCCATGCAGGGTACAATAACAAGGGTGACAGGAGCTTTTTGCCTTTGCACACAGAGCCTCACCTTTCCCTGTTTTCCTTCCTCATCGCCTCAAAGACCTCATCGTCCTCGTCCACATCCCTGCCTTGCAGCCCATCCTTGGAGCAGCCAGTACCTGGAGCAGGTGGCTCCTCTGGTGTGCTGTTCCTCCTGCCTGGTGTGCCCACAAAACTTGGGTTGCTCTCACTGTCCTTTTGGCTCTCAATTGCTGAATCCACCTCCTCCTTCTCAGCCAGGATATCATCAATGTTGGTTTCACGATAGCACCTCAGTGGCACAGTGTCCAGGTCTGTTTCAGAGTACTTCACTGTCCTCCTTATAATCCCAGTTTCACAGGAGCCAGGCTTCTGGCTGCTCAAAGGAGACACTTCTATCTCCACCTCCACATGGCTCAGGCTGTGCTCAGGTACCAGCTCTGGTGGCTTGGCTGGCAGTGGGGAGACAGACTTCTGGGGGAGCTCAGCCAGGGGAGCAGAGTCGGGGGCAGAGGAGCCTGCAAGGAAGGCCCAAGCATTCAAAGCTATGAGGAGCTGCAATGGGGAGCTCTGAGGAGCAACTCCTGCAGCATCACACACACACCCCCCCCACACACACCCACACCCACCCACTGACCCCACCCACCACCCCCCCCAAGAGTATGGTCACATGTCATGGAATCATTAAGCTTGGAAAAGACCTCCAAGATCGTCAAATCCAACCTTCGACCAAACACCACCATGTCAACAAAACCATAGCACTAATGGCCATTCCAGTTGTTTCTTGAACACCTCCAGGAACAGTGACTCTGGAGTGTTGAGGGACACAGGGAAACAGTGAAGAGGTGGCGGAAGGAGACAGAGTGCGAGAGGCAGAGACAGGCTGTCAGTGTTAGTGCATCTCCAGCCAGCCCTGAGACCCCATCTAAACCCAAAAACTCTTCTGCAGAGGCAGCCAGGGGCTCTTTGTCACCTCTTTTGCATGGCCACAGGGAACTTTGCAGGGAGGTTGGTCCACATGTGATCTGACCCCAGGAGGACATAGGCTGGCAAATCTTGGGGGAAATCTCAGCTCTTTGTTGGGCACTGTCCTGCCAACAATACAGACTTAAAAGGAGGGGTCGGCCCACCCGATGGCATCAACCTGCAACTTCTTACCTGTCTTTGGGGTATCTGAGGAGCCATAGAAGAATTCCCACTTGGCCTTGGCAATACGTTGGGCATGGGCAGAGCTCTGCCGGGGATACAGCCCAGCGCTGCCCTGCAGAGAGGAGAGCAATGAGTGGACAGTGCATCCCTAGGGCAGAGCCATGCCCAGTGTGGGACGCCCCGGTACCTACCTGATGTCGGGGCTCTGGCTTCAGGGGACTCCTGGCGAAGGTGGGGAACTCCTCTGGCAGCCCATTGGTCAGGGATCGGCAGAGGCAGCTGGTGTCAAGGGCACAGAACTCCTTCCCACAGGGACGTGTCCCCCCTGGAGTCCTGCCCCCGGCCAGAAGCGGGTCAGACGCAGAGGCCTCCAGCTTCAGCGTCTGCAGGAGCCGCTCCTGAGGCAGAGGCTGGGGCTGCAGGGATCCCACATCCCCACCGAGCTCCAGGCTGCGGCTGAGGCTGTAGGGGCCATTCTCCCAGCGGAGATGGGGCGTTGTCGGGCAGCCCAGTGTCCGCACACTGGCCTTCTCAATGAAGCGGAAGGTGACCACAGAGCTGTGTCCCTCGGGGGCCGGCGGACTGCGGCTGCCCAGAGGGGCGGCAGCCGGGCTGGGCCGGCCCCACCGTGGGGTGCAGGGGGCAGTCAGTCGGCCCGTGCCCGGGCAGCTCCCGCTGCCAAAGGGCACCGCCTCGGCCGGCCTGCGGGCCAAGGAGCCGGTGCTGTTGTAGAGGCCGAGCGGGCAGCGGCGGGCATCGGGCGCCAGGCCCTTGCGCAGCAGGTGGAGGCGGCCGGCGTTGAGGTTGGGGCTGAGGCAGGGCGGGGGGCTGCACCGCCCAGCCTCGGGGCTTCCCCCCGGCAGCCAGGGCCTCCGGTTCACCCTGTGGGCAAAGGGCGGGGGGGAGGCAGTGCAGCTCTCCTCGGGGTGGAAGCGGACAGGTGCCCCTGCTTGGGCCATCCTGCCAGAAGAGGACACAGAGGTGTCAAGTCCGGAGCCCAGCAGGGTGGCACAGGCACAGCAAGGCAGGTTCCCAGCACCCCTGAGATGTCTGAGACAAGAGGCGATGCATCCTCAGGCAGCTCTGAAACAAGGGCAAGGAGCTGGTTAGGGAAGGGAAGGAATGGAAAAGAATCTGGGGCCATGGGGAGGACAGGCCAAAGGTGCCCTGCCCTCATGGCAGAAGAAAGATATGCGCCAGGTGAGACAGCCCCCAGTAAATCCCCTCCTGCCGCAAGAAGCAGGTTCATCAAGAGTAACACACCAGCACCACTGCAGGAATGCTGGCAGCCCTTTGCTTAGTTACCAGGCACCCAGAGTGTTTGCCCTCTCCCCAGGGTGCCAGGATGCTCAGGCACATTCCCCACAGTCCTGTACCCCAGACACTGCGAGAGAAATCCACTATAAAATGGATTTCATTCATTCTGCTTTAGGCTGAATATATTTACTACTCACAGCCTACAGCCTACTAAAGTAAGGGGGGAAAAAGTATCTACTGCATCGCTGAGACATCCTCCAATTATACTTGCTCAAGGAGTTTAATATGAGCAGCAAGGGCAAGGAGCCTCTGTCTTTGGAGGTCAGCCTGGGTTTAAATTGTGTCACACCAACACATGTCACAGCCACTACTGATGGCGCAGACAGAGCTGCCAACACCAGTAGATTCAAAAAGCAGTGGTAACAGACAATCCCAGCCTGGGGGAACACAGCAAGCCTGCCCTGCACACAGCTCACTTGCCTGCCTGTTTCTGCCCAGAGACTGTATACCCAGACATGAGACCAGCTACCCCACAGCAGCAGGGGAGTGGGGGGCTGCAGGGAAAGGCTGGACACAGAGCCCCCATCAACCCCACTGGCAGGACTGCTGACATTTTTCTTTCTCCCAGTGGAGCTAAAACTTGTACTTCTTCTTCCCTGAGTTTCTTCGAATTCCTACTGTGCAGAGAAGATTCTGCCTTGGCTGCTTGTGCCTTCTGACAGATGCCAAGATACTGAGTCCCTCACTTTCATCATTTGAAAGTGAGAAACCATATGCCAGCTGCAAACAGGAAAGCATGATTTTCTTCTCCCTGTTTCTCAGATCAAACCAGACAGGATTAAATTCCTAAAGGATGTGGGGCTGAATTTTCAAGTGTTTAGGCTCCAGAGATGCAAAGACAAAACTATTAATGAAATAACCCAAACCACACCTGTGGGGTAGGCACCCATTTATCTGCACTATCACACTGATGAAAAAATGTGTCCTGCTGAGCAACAGCAATCTCTAATTCGCTCACTGAAAATTTTATTCTCCTGATTAATTTATTATGTACTATTTTTACAATATTCTTCTCCTGTTATGGTTGTGTTCATATTCAAGGTTGCTGTTAAAATCAAGGAAGTTAACTGCTAAATAATAAAGATGTGGGGTTCATGTATTGCAAATGAAATTCTACTTTTTATCTTAATGCAGACTAAGACATATGCCAAGGAAAAAACTTATCTTTAGGAATAGTTTGTTTTCTCTGTAACATCTACAAAACCCAGCCTATCTCAAAACATGTGAGTTATTACTAGGATAAATGGGATAAGCAGAATGTCCTCCTGGTTATTAAAACAGAGTTATCAAATTTAGAGTAAAGGGTAAAGGCCATGCCTGCCTTTGACCCACCAAAGCTGGATGGCTACACCCTGCAGTGGAGTGAGCTTTTCTTTAATAATGAAAGATAAAAAGCACAAATGCAACTGAGATGAAAAGCCAATGATGGAATGAATGAGCTACAGCTTCCTGCTTGCTGATTTCAATTGTGAATCAAAAGGATGCTCCTTAAATCTGTGATGAATGGGTTGAGCTGTAAAGCACTGGTGGGCTGAAGAAAGTGTTGCTGGTCTTGCTGCCTAAAGGCAGGAGAAGTTCTGCAAAGAAAATCTCACAGGGTGTCTGCCTGGGCAACCCTGCTGCACACATTCAAAGAGAAAAACTCAGGAGCTGCAGTGTGATAGCCAGAGGCTGCACATCATTGGGGGATTAAATTGGTTCAAGAAAACATCTCACAAGAAACTTGTTCCTCTTGGCTGTCCCTTCTTAAGGGCCAAAGGAATGTCCAGGGATGCTTCCTGGCCATTGCTTTGAGCCATACTCAGTGCAACAGGGGCCGGCTGCTCCCCATGCAAGCGCTTGCCTGGCGGAATGGGGAGATGCGGAGCCAAGGCAGCAGGCAGCAGGCACTGCTTACGCTGCGGGGGAAGCACACACCCACGCCGCGGGAGTGCGGGGACAAGGTGTAGGAACCGGGGGAGGATGAGGAGAGATTGGGTGAAGAACGCCACGGCGATGGGAGAGGCAAGAGGTGCCGCGGGGCTGGGGCTTAAATTCACACGATGGGCCGTATTTGTGTGCTGGACACGGAGCCCACGGCAGGAATGGGGGAAACCAGGCTGTGGCTGCCGGGCTACCTGAGGGGGCTGGGGCCCCTGGGAGATGAGTCTGCCCTCCGGAGGGACACACAGCAGTTTGAGGGGATGAAGTGGTGACCGAAGCGGGATGTCTGGAGGCCCTGAGGCTGTGGTGCAAACAGGTGACCTCTTTCAGCTGTGTTGTCCAGGCAGGGGACGTGTCCCCACCTTGGAGCTGAGGCTGAACATGCTGCTCTTCACTCCCCGGCCCCCCCTGCCCGGTTTCCCTCGCCCGGCACCTCCCGTTTGGCGGGATCAGCCCTGAGTGGATGTGACATCCATCCGGATGAAGAGGGAGCACCCCCGGCCAGGGGGGCTGGCGGAGCTGCCCGCCGCGATCTCCCCATGCCTGGGCATCGGCCCCGCGCCCTTCCCGCCGCACCGGCACACGGGGGCCGGAGCGGGTCTCGGCCCCGCCGGGGGCCACCGCAGCCCCGTGCCGCCGCCCGCCGGTCACCGCCGTCGGGAAGGCGCAGAGACGCCCCGGTCTCTGCAACAACTGCTGCAACTTTCGCCGCTCCCCAGACGCCCCGTTTCGGCCTCCGGTCCCCGCCGCGCCCCGCCCCTCCCCGCTCCGCTCTCCGCGTCTCACCGGCAGTGCCGCCGCCGCCACCGCATCCTCCGCGCCGCTCCTCCGCGCTGCTGCCGGCACGGGCGCGGCTCGGCTCGGCTCGGCTCGGCTCGGCCCGGCCCGGCCCGGCCCGGCCCGGCCCAGCCCGTCGGGCGCGCCGCGGTACAGTACGATACAGTGCAGTACAGTACAGTTCGGTACGATACGGTGCCGCACGGTGCAACCGGCCGCAACCCGCCGCTCCCTGCCGCGCTAATCCCGGCCCGGGCCTGTCACTCCGCCCCGCTGACAGCCGCGGCAGCCAATGGGAAACCCCCGCCGGGCGCCAAGCCCCGCCCCACGCGGTGGCACCGGCACACGAGGAGCGGCCGGATTCACACCGGGGTGGCTGTCCCCATGTGTGTGCCTGTCCCCGTGTGCGGGCAGGCCGGCGGGTCCCCCACCCGGGTAGCATCCTCCACATGCTCAGGTTCCGCTGTGCACACCCCCGTGCCAGTGCCAACCGGCTCTCATGCACGGGCAGCGCGACCCCGGATGCCCGTGCGCCTGTTCCAACGCCGCGCCACTCACGTCCCCGGGTCCTGCTGTCCATTTCTCCGTTCAGCAGCGTGCACATCCATATGAACGGCCTGCCCCTGGCACGTGGCATGCGTGAGCAGGCACGGCCTGTGCCTTGTGCCCTGCGCCAAAGGGTACATCCAGGCTCCCCTGTGCCCCACCATGGCTTAAGAACCACGAGGATGAGAAGACAAAAGCTGCTATGTGGTCCAGGCTACCAACCAACATCAGCGAGTCCTTGCCCCAGAGCACAGGTTCTGTGCCAGGGACTTATCTCTCCAAAGGTCATCACCTGAAGCACACTACAGCCAGGGGTGCCAAGGTGTCTCAGGCCACCAGGAACTCAATATCACAGTGTCACTAGGCACCCCAAGGATGGTAAATGGGACACAAATCTCAGGAAATCACTTCTAGATACAAGGGGGGGAAATCACCTATCCTTTGTCACCTGCCTTGGCACAGGGACTCCACTGGCATCAGTGGCACGGGTGAGCAGAGGTCATAAGGGACAGCTGGGTACCAAGGTGAGGGGGCTGTGGCAGGGCTTCGGGACCCTATGCTGCCAGTGCACTGGGTCTGCTTGTGGCAGCCACTTGGACTGGCAGCCAGCCCTTTGTGCCCTCACAGGCTGCCAGATCGATTTGCTATTAAACAGCACTTTATTACCCAGCCCAGCAATCATTATTAAATGTGTGTGAGACAAGAAACCCAGGGGAGCTGGGGCTTCATGTGCACATCATATCTACAAGAGAATTTGGGAAGAGCTGCCTCTCCTTGCTGCTTTCTAGGCTGGCAGCTAGTCCAATTCCAAGCTCACTTGCCCCCACAGCCACCCAGAAAGTATGTCTCCTTCTGCCCTCCCAGGCTTGGAGACAAAGCATCAAGCAGGGCAGGCTTTCCTCATATTTAATGCATCAAAGTGCTGCCATTTTCTCCTTCATTCTCCAGGCTCCTGCCTGTGAGGGGCCTCTCTCGCCCCCACTGAGGACTGTGGGACTCAGCTGCCTTAGACACAGCCGGCTTTTCTGGCAGACTCCAAGAAGCTGGGCTAATTAGGGGCCTCACTGCTGAAGGATCAACGACCTGATTCCTTCAGCAGCTTCTTGATGGCAGAAGGGCGGGGAGGGGGAAGGCTTTTCTCTAAGCCACAGCCAGAGTGACAAATTTAACCAAGTGGAAGAGCTCAGAGCTTCCCCAGTGTGTCCATACCAGGACAAAGCACCTGCAGGCAGCCCTGCTGAGAGCTGCAGAAAGTAAGAGAGGTCTTTTCCTGGCACCCTGACTGGATTTAGATGAAATTTGGGTGAAGAGAGGTTAGACAAGAGCCCTTTCCTGCAGCTGGCTCCAGGAGATGCTCATGCTCAGCTTGTCCTAAGGCACATGGATCAGTCTCTAGAAAGGCGCTGCAGCTGCAGCTCCACTTGGAAGAAACACTGTAGTGCACCCCAGGGCTGCCTCTCTGAGCCTAGGGGGCTGTCAGAGCCATTTCCTCTCTGGTGTGCTTTGTGCTAAAGGCATTGCAAAGCGTGCAAGGGCATATTCTGCCTCACGGCTGCCAAAATCCGTGGGGCTGTACTGTAGCCTTAGGGCACAGTGTAGGCCTGCAAGGGGGGACAGTCACTCCATCAGCAGATGGGCTCTTCTCAACCCAACTGACTGGAAACATTGTGGAAATAGCAACTCAGCTGCACAGGTGGTGAGTCCCAGTGACAGCAAGGGAAGCTGAACGCCCCTCCACCTCCGCAGTGAGGGCTCCAGGGCAACCAATTAGGTTGCATGTGTTCCCTCAGGGCCTAGCCATAACTACATGTCTCTAATTAATGCCTTCTACCTCCAGTGCCAACACCCAACCACATCTAGTCATATATTACAAAAGCCATTGCAGCACAAGCCAAGTCTTTAATGGGTTGATGCACTTATCTGTATTGCACTAGACTTGTGGTTAAAGACAAATGATGAAAATACCCTCCCTTGGATAGTCCTGTACAAATGCTGCTCTGTGGCTTACTCAGGGCAAAAAGACAGTGCTGGAGATGCTTCCTGAAGCCCCTCCCACACAGACCTGGAACAGGGGAGAGCAAACCTCTACTGTCCTGTGCCTCTTTGCAGCTCCCCTGCATGGGACACTCATGTGGGACCGTGGCAGGATGTTTCAGGGTGAAAGACATTCTAGAAGAGGATACAGACTGCAAAATGTCTTACCAGAGAGAAGACCTCATGCAGACTCTACATGAGGGATGGCTGCTGCCTGCCCATCTGCCAGCGCCCTACCCAGTGTCCCAGCTCCCTGCCTTATGCAGCTCCCTCTTGCAGGAGGAACAGGGGCTTGGAAGAGTGGAGTTGTAGAGACGTGGTAGCAAATACTGTGTGCTGGGCCTCAGAATGAGCTGTAACAAAATATTTCTGTAATGCCCCTGGCACACCTGCTGTTACAGAAATCCTCTCAGACTCTGTCCCAGCCCCAGGCAGCACCCGCACAGGGAGCAGGCTTCCTCTTGCACCAGCATTGCTCTGTCAAAATGAAGGCAGAAATGACAGCATGATAAAACCTGTCCTGGGGACGTGGGAGGTGGGGCCTCAGCACAGCTTGAGCCATAAATAATCTCCCTACACAGCAGTTAGGGGAACAATTGTGTGGGAGTATCTCTTGGTAAAAAGATGCTCAGGCAAAGATGGTCTTGAAGTAAAGCAAGGGAATTTCTGAGTGGCAGGGTGAGCTCTCCAGTGAAGACAGAGCTTCCTGGGTGCCAGCAGGTCATTCACCAGACCAGCCACACCGTGGTGAGTCACTGCACCAAAGAGACAAATTTAGTCTGAAACAACCCAAATCACCCGTACTCTGGTGTAGTCTCCCAGGACAGGCTTGTGCTGCAGCACAGATCTCCAGACTGCTCTCCAGCTAATGTATGCAGCAACGAGATGTGATCCCTTCCCCGTACCTTCAGACTCAAGATTCACATGGGGAAAGGTGGAAGAGTGTAAAGGGAAATGAGAGGAATGAATACAGAGTATTTAATGCAGAAAAAGACAGTAAGCCCAAGGCACACAGTCTGACCCAGAACAGGAAGAACACAGTCACATCCAGGATTGTGTAAAAGGCCTTGAAGGTCAGCTATAGAGGAGTAATTACAAATATAGCCAGAAAACTGAGCAAAATGGCTGTCATGGAAATGTGTGGAGACAAATTCAAAGGACACACTGAAAGATTGAATGCAGGGGATTCATGAGTGGGATGCTGCAGAACAGCCTTGTATTTCTGTTTAGCTGGGAGCTTCCCATGCATAATCCTCTTTCAACCTCAACTTGTAGAATTTGGTCTTGCTCTACTTATTTTTATTTTTTTTTTCAGTCCTGACTGTATAGTCAAATTATTTTCTGAATAAGAAGTAGGAAGGTGGTATGTACAGGGAAGAGTTGAACAGAAGTCACCATGTGTTCTTGTTTTACCAGCTTAGAAATGGCGTCTGGTTACACTGTGCAATCTCAGCAATGACTGACAACAGAGCTTACCCTATGAGCTCAATACCTTCTACCATGCAACCAAGAAGTCCAGCTGTGGTCCACTCCAACCCTAAGAGTGATGGGAGCTATCAGATATCCTGCAGCCAAAGAAAAGATGGAGCCAGATCCTTTGAAAGAAGCTGGTGAGAGTCCAAGAAAAAACAGTGTTGAGAGGCTTTACTGAACTTCTGTGGTATTGCATTCAGCTAGCTCTCACATCTAAGAGGAGTGAATACTGCAGCAGTACTGGTGTCCTTGACAAGATCTTGACAAATGTCTTCTCCCACTTGAGGCTAGTAGAAAACTGTAAAGAAAATGGCCCTAAAGTCTTTGCAAGGCTAAAGGTGTTTAGCCAGCAAGGTGCCAAGCCATCATACAAGGTGACAGATCCTAGAACATTGGGATAATGTTGGCTTGGCATCATATTGATCGCCTAAAAATAAATTCTACCCTTGGACAGCACTAGCTTCTGGAAACCCCAGCAGGCTTGCAGAAACCCAGCCAATCTCTGAATACACCTCTGACATGGAAATGACTGAATTTTCAATGCAAGGGAAAAGTCAAAAGGCATAACTGGGGAGACTTGCCCAGTATAGCTAAAAAATCAGGAGCATTTCTGGGAAAAAATCCCTTGGGTTCCTGGCTTGAGGCTAGCTCTTCTAACCACAAAACTTCCCTCCTTCAGGGCCCAGTTTCCTAAATCTCATCTCCACTTCCTAAAGGGTGAAGTGATGACCAAACTGCTTCTCAAGACTCTTCAGAAGTATAGCTGTGCATCAGCACCACCTTGCAGCAGTGGAGCTGGCTGAAGTCTCTGTTCATTTCAGAGGATGCTCATGAGGTTAAAGATGCCATGCCCTGGCTCTGCAAGCTGCCAGCACCGCATGTTTCCAAGGAATATATCAGAAAGCTGCAGCAGCAGCAGCAGCAGTTGTTGCGAGCTAATCTGCTCCCTCCCCCTGGTGCTCAGCTTGGTCGCTCATTACTATGGATCAGCTCATGGCCTGTTGCAGTAGCCCTGCTTCCCCCCACAGGACACCGGTGGCCACTGGGATAACAGGAGTGCCAGGGGGCTGAACAGCGTCCCCTGCGTGCTGAAGGTACCTGTGCAATACACTCCCCCAGCTGTCCTGCAAGAACTGCAGGTGTCATAGCCCAGCATTCACCAGGTCCAACTCAGAAAGCTATTCTGGCAGACCTGTTTGAGGTATTATGAATCAACTAAAAATGGGCATCCAACTGAAGCTTAAAAAGGAGACTTACAGAAACCTCTCAAGAGAAATGGAGACCCAACTTTGACAGAATATATTCCAACAGAAAGCCAGAAGCTTGCTGCAAATCTTGACTGAGCAGAGCAGAGCAAAGCTCTGGCTCTTCAAGCTTGTCTGCTTAGAGCTGTCCCTTCCCTGCACAGCTACAGTGGATAACACCCCCCAAGCCCGGTACTGCAGTGCTGTACAGCCATTTCACCACTGATCTGCATGCAGGAAAACTTGATAGACATGAGAACAAAACCAGTACTGGTTTGGGATCCTTACCATTGGGGTAGAGCTAGGTTGCTGAGTTCACTGAACATCCTGATGGTATAAAGCTGTGTCTCAGCACACACCTCTACAATACACTAACAGCCTCTGATGCTCTTTCTGCATCTGCAAACAGCCTGTGGACAAAAAACCAGAACAATATGAACCATATGAATTTCACAGTGGGAAAGTATCCATAATTCCTAGTACCTCACATATACATCTCAATAGCTGTAGCCAGCCAACTGGCCAAACCCCTCACAGGCCAAGAGCTCTCAGGCCCTTGGGGCACTTATAAACCTTAGTGGCCCTAACCAGCTTCACGTCCAGCTTCTACCACTCCTGCCCATAGGCCCAGTGATTTCATACATTAAGGGATTCTGCCAGGTGACACTTTTCCATTTCACAGCGGGAAGTCAAGAACAGAGTGCTATCACCACAGGGAAAGAAAGAGCTGTCCCAGGACATGGCCAAGGGCATTCTTAACTACAACAGAAAATTTAAACCCCTGCAACACTTGTCCTTTAAATGAGAAATGCACTGTGCTAATTCACAGAGCCACTGGAATCCTCAAGGAGCAGGTACTATTATGTCCTGGGGCAGACAGGATGGGTAGTTTCCCCCAGAGGAAAGGAGACCTTTCCACAAACCAGCTTCTATGTTTTGAGGAAATGAGCAGAACAGGGTGCACAGACAGATCATTGCTTTCCAGGAAACTTGGGACCAGGGATCTGGGATTTGTTTACTGTCTGTGGGCCCTGCTCTTTTGCCAGGTGTATTTATTTATAGTTTCTGTGCCCGCAGTAATCAGCAGCTCGATGCTAATGGTGCACAAGTCAGCAGGTCTCAGTCCCGAGACAGAGATGGAGTCACAGGCTGTGTGCCGGCTCGGAGGTATGGTGTGCGAGTGCCGCACGGAGGCGGACCGGGTGCCCGCCGGTGCCGCTCCAAACCGACAGCGGCGAGGAGGGAGCCGCGTCCGTTCCTACGGGGTCGTTATGGCAACTGCGCGGGCAGGAGCCCGGGCCGCTTCTCCGCGGGGGCTGCGGGCAAAGGGAGGGACCCCGCCCTGTGCCCGGGGCTGCGGAGGCAGGTGGGGCACCGGCGGGGGAGCGGAGCGTGAGGAGCCGGTTGGCAGCGTGCGAGGATGCGGACTGGGAGCGGCGGGGGGGGACAGCCCGGTACCGGCGGAGGAGCGGGCCCAGTGGCTGCCGGTCGGGAGTATTATGAGAACTGTGAGCTCCAGGGATTAGCCTTTCCCGGGGATCCGTTCGCTATTGCGGGCGGGCAAGGGCGGCACAGCCGCTGGGAGAGCCGCGGAGCCCGGCAGGTGGCCGGGGGGGTCTGGCGGGGCCGTCGCTCACCGGCAGCAGCGGGTCCCGGCTCCGCGTAGTGCTGAACGGACAGCGGCGCCGCGCTGCGCATGCGCGGCAGCCCGCCGGGGCCGGGGCGTGCGCTGGGAGCGGGAATGGGGGCAGCCGGTGTGCGCCGGGAACCGGGGCCGTGGGGAATGGCGGCAGCCGGTGTGCGCCGGGAACCGTGGAGAATGGCGGCAGCCGGTGTGCGCCGGGAACCGGGACCGTGGGGAACGGCGGCAGCCGGTGTGCGCCGGGAACCGGGACCGTGGGGAACGGCGGCTGCCAGTGCGCGCCCGGGAACCGGGACCGTGGGGAACGGCGGCTGCCAGTGTGCGCCCGGGAACCTGAGCAGCTGCGGGGCTGAGCAACCGGTGTGCGCCGGGGAATTGAGGCCGTGGGGAACTGAAGCGGCTGGTGTGCGCTGGGATCTCGCGTGCGCTGGGGAAACGGGATAGCCGAGGAACTGGGACAGGCGGTGTGCTCTGGGGAGCCGGGGTAGCTGCGGGGCTGCAGCCACCGGAGTGCGCCGGGGAACTGGGGCCATGGGGATCTGGTGTGCCCTGGCGATCTGGGATAACTGAGGAACTGGGACAGGCGCTGTGCGCGGGGGAGCGGCTGTGCCCCGTGAGCTGGGCCACCAGAGCCGGTGTGCGCGCTGCGCCGCTGGGAGCAACCTGCGGGAGTCGCTGCGACACCAGTGGGACCTGTGACCACCGTGGCCCGCTGTGCCACCCGGCACTCCCCGCCGCCGTCCGGTGCCTCAGTCCGCTCCTGGTAGCGCGCTCCGCCGCCGGGGCGCGGCCAGGGGCGGGGCCAAAGGCGGGGCAGTGGGGCGCGCGCACTTCCGCCCGCCACCGTGACGTCACGGGCGGCCGCCGGTGTCCAGGACGGGTGCGGTGCCGGATGGAGCGGCCGGGAGAGCCCCGCCGGGGCCGCAGGTACCGGGGAGCCGGGGAAAGGCAAGGCAAGGCAAGGCAGGGCAGGGCAGGGCATTACATTACAAGGCAAGGCAAAGCAAAACAAGGCTGGGCTGGGCTGGGCGCGCTGCGGCGGGCAGCGGGACGGTGTCCTGGTCCCGGCGGCCGCCCCGCCGCGGTGGTGGAGCAGCCCGGGGGAGGCTCTGGGGCCGAACGAGGTCCCTTGGGACGGCGGGGCAGAAATGGCCTCGGGTGAGGACCCCCTCCCAAGTGCGGACTGTGCTGGGGCCGAGTGTAACCGCGGCCTCCAGCCGCAGCTCGGTGGGCTTTGGGCTGGCGGGACCCCTCTGCTCCTTCCCTTCGCGGCCCGAGGCCTCATCTTCGCTGAACGTCCGTTTCTCGGAGGGAGGCTGCTTGCGGGGACACCGGAGCCTTGTTTCCCCCGCGGGAAGGAGCAAGCGCCTGGTGTCTCCCCCTGGCAGGGTGCCCGAGTGGGCCGGCACTGGATGCGGGGACTGGCTGACAGGTAGAGCGATGCTTGGACACGAATGCTGGGCACAGCTACTGGGCGACTTGCTGCGGTAACGCTGCAGCAGCTTCTTGCTGCTTCGCTGAGGGACAGGGCCTCCTTCAGCAGCTGGTGGAAAGCCCCACCCAGGCTCTCCTGGAGGGCACTGTGGGCAGGTAGACTCGGATGCCTGAGCAGTGAACGTCCCAGGCTGGGGAGGCGGTGATGCAGGCGGCAGGCACGTGCCCTGCTGATGGCTAGCCAAGGGGCTGTTCCCTGTGGGCTGATTTGTCGCCGAGTCTGAGTCTTTATTTTTTGGCTGTTCTAGAGGCACCCGGCAGTAGGTGTGAGCTGATCTTGCCTGGCTCCTGCAGTAGCCTGGCTCTCTGGTGTCTGATGATGAGTGTGACCCCGACCAGGGGATGCCTCCTGGACCTGCCCTGGGAAGACATCTTGGTTCCACATATCCTCTGTCATCTGCCACTGCAGCAACTCCTGAGCTTGCAGAGGGTCAGCAAGTCATTCCAGTCTCTCATCCAGCTGTACCTGGCCAACATGCGCTGCTTTGACTCAAGCCAGGTATTGGATGGCTCTGAGGCTGGGGGAGGACACAGATGTCCCACTGCTCTGGAACTAACAGGGGAGCATCTATGTGGGGAGAAGAAAGGGTAGCCGAGGAGGGTAGTTTCTGCTCAGAAGCTTGGGTTAATAGTTCAGGTGTCAAACTGGACAGATGGGCTTAGGGAGGAGAGGCAGTGATTCAGGGCCCAGCAATGCCAGTGTCTTGAGTAAGAGGCCCTGGGAGGAGTAAGCTTGGAAACTCCACCCAGGCCATTATGGGGCACTGGATGGCAGTTTCGAGTTTTGGAGTGGCATGTCCTCACGGAAGTTGTGCAGTAGGTTGGGTCTGATGGGAGATAACTCTGCTTGGTCTTTAGGGAAAGTTTGTGCTATTCCTGGGAGCCACTGCCTGGGGGAGACTGGAGTAGCTGCTATTCTGTGAGGACACAGAGTGGTCTAACAAAGGGATATATGGAGAGCAGAGGTGGGGAGCTCATCATGAGGATATAAATGCAGGAGTGATAATGTGGGATGGAGAAATCAGAGTATCACCTAGCTTGTGGCAGTAGTGTTGGCATGGGGTGAGCAGTATGATGGTAGGGTTTGCCTTGGGATGAGGACAGGGGATGACTTTGGTCACTATTGTCACAGAAGAAGAGAGGAGAGGAGAGAGGGTATTTGGTGAGGACCAGGCTTATCTGAAACGCTGGGGGGATGCCTCATTCTTCCTGGGTTCCCCACGCAGATTGGACCTGCCATCCCTCGGGCCGCTTTTGTTAACCTGTTGAAGGACAACGAAGTTCTGCAGCAGCTGGCACTCCAGAACTGCTCCGAGTGGCTGACGGACCGGGAGCTGCTCCCGGTCATTGGGCAGAACCACCACCTGCACCAGATCCAGCTGAAGGGCTGCGCCCAGCTCAGCCGCCACGCGCTGGTGGCCATCTCGCTGAGCTGCCCCCAGCTGCGCCAGCTCTCCCTGGCTCACTGTGAGTGGGTGGACAGCCTGTCCCTGCGCAGCCTGGCTGACCACTGCAAGGCCCTGGAGGCTGTGGACCTGACGGCCTGTCGCCAGCTGAAGGACGAGGCCATCTGCTACCTGGTGCAGAAGTGTGGCAGGCTCAAGTCTCTGTCACTGGCTGTCAATGCTAACGTGGGTGACGTGGCAGTTGAGGAGACTGCCAAGTGCTGCCCAGAGCTGGAGCACTTGGACCTCACAGGGTGTCTACGAGTCAAGAATGACTCCATCAGGTACTGAGCAACGTGGGGGGCCAGGGTGGGGATGGCAGGTGTCTGGGATGGGGAGAGGAAGAGAACCAGAGAGAAAAGTCATGTTTCTTCATGCTGAAAGCAGTGAGAGCTTAGTCTGGGAGAGAAGCCACTAGCAGGCCCTTCAGAGGAAGCACTGTGTGCTGTTGACAAATTTCTTAGCATATCATGGAGGATAGGTCTGGGATCCGGATGTCCCTTGACTTTATCTCATATCACCATGGTGCTGTCCCCAAAGGATGGTGCGTGTGTGGCAGTCACGAGCGCTAGGCTGCTGGGAGTAAAGGAGGAGTGTGAGTGGTGCACTTAGGAGTTCTGACTTGCAACTTGCCTGTGCTGTCTTTCTTGGCAGGGTCCTGGCTGAGTACTGTCCCAAGTTGCGCTCACTGAAGGTCAAGCATTGCCACAACGTGGCTGAGTCCAGCTTGAGCATCCTCCGGAGCCGTGGGGTGGAGCTGGATGTGGAGCCTCCGCTGCAGAGGGCTCTGGTTCTGCTGCAGGATGTGGTTGGCTTCGCCCCTTTCATCAACCTTCAGATCTAGAACTGCTGCTGCTGGGGAGGGGGGGACTGACACAATGCTGGGATCCCAGAAGGATGCCGGAACTGGCTGCTGTAGGGATGTGCAGAGGGAGAGGTCAGTCCCATTGGTGAGGCTGGCCTGAGTGGGGCTCATTCTTTCTTCTGAGGCTGTGTAGCAGCCACTGAGTGTTCATAAGTGGACTTCATTGGTGCCTCTGGGGAAAGTAATTTCCCTCTGCAGCGGCGTGGAAAGAGCGAGTGATTTGCAGGAACACCATGGTGCTGAACAGGTGCTTGGTCAGGCCAGCTGATAGATAGGACTTATTATTTGTTGTATTTTAAATCTTTATGTGGCAGCTGCCCAGAAAGCAGGGGGAGTGTTTGATGGGGACTGTCTGCTGGGGTGGGTGTGCAGGGCATGCCAGCGGAGCTGTGGAACAAAGCAGACCAGCTGGAGCAGAAAGAATAGCTACCAACCCTCCTCTTGGGAGAGGGCAGGCCCCTCTGGGCTCTGGGAGGAGGGCAGTGAGCCTAGCTCTGGCCCACAGCCACTGGCTAGCCTGGCACCAAAGGACTAGCATGGCCCCAGTACAGGCAGTGTCTGCCCAGGCCTAGCATGCTGGTTTAGGCTGGAACAAGGTGGGAATTGTGCTCCAAATGGCAGTTTGACTGACAGAAAAATGCCAAACCTAGCTGTGCTATCACTGAAAGCATTTGGTCATTGTCATTTGTTTCTTCCAGCATCTGACTTAATATTTTAGTAATCCCCAGGCCTGCTACTGTATTTTGCTCCCTGTTGTGTGGCTGGAGCTTTGGCTCTCAACAGTGGTGAGAAATGGCAGGAGCACTGACTCTGCTATCAGCTGGAGTTTATGGAGAGAGCTGCAGATTGTGTTGGCAGGGGAGAGCCTAGTGCTGGAGTTGAGCCTAAGCCCTTTTATCCACTAGGCAATTAATCAAACAGCAGCTGCATCTTGAGAACGTGATGAGAGTAATTAGAGGAAGAGAGGATGATCCTGCTCCTGTCTTTGGAGGCAGTGTTTTAAAGCACGTGCACGCTCTGGCTGAACTACACACCAGCTCACATCATCTTTATTAATACTGGCACTCAAAGCAACAGTGCACAAGACTTGTTAAAAAGGTTGCTGCAAAAGCACATGCCATATCTCAGATCTAAAAATGTCCCATGCAAGGAATAGCAGAGAATGCCCAGGTCCTGGAGAGCCACTGTGGTGTGCCCCTGGGGGCAGAGGGATAGCTACACAAGGAGAGAAGTCTGCTCACCAGGTTAGTTGAGGAAGCTGAAAGCAGTGTCCTGGCTTCCAGGTTAGTTCAAGTTAGTGGCAAGTGGAGTCGACCTCATTCCTAGCACCACACATCCATCTGGCCATGCCTGGCAGTGAGGTGGAAGGTTGAAGAGCAGGAGGACCTGGCTGTCAGTGGAACTTATACTTCCTGGCTGGTTTTAGGCTAATGTAGGTTCTCTTCATCTCCTCACTCTCAGGCTTCTTGATGTCTTTATACCTCTCTCCTTTTGTGCTCACCACCTGGTTATCAATATAGCGGATCAACTTCTTGGGAGCCTGGAGAGGAAAGATACGAACACCAAGTGGATTGACAGCCACACTGCTAGAGAAATGGAGGGGGCAAGCAAAAGCAGAGCTGCACTATGGGAGGTGGGTGGGTGGGCTGCTTTACCATTGTCTGTGTTGGGAATCTTGGCCAAAACTGGGAAGGGTGCTATCTGATGGGAGGGAGAGTCAGCAAAGTTAAGAACTGACATTTCCTGCAGCACCTTAGCTGCAGCACCTTAGCTGAGCTAATCTTCCCTCTTTGACTGACAGGTTCTATGAACAGACCTGCCTTTGGCCTGCCCTGTTGTTTTTTCGGACTTGCAGCCTGGTTTTATTTTAATCTTTGGGACATTTAAACTGCTGGTGAGCTGGGCCTGCTTACCTCTTTGGGTGGAGCTGGCCGATGTGTTTTCTGATCGTCTGCACTGTCCACCATCATGTATCTGAAACACAAGAAGCATTCAGTGAACACTGTAACAGACACTGCTGGGGGCTACTCACAGCCTATGTCCCTTCTCTCCTGACTGGTTTGTGTCCTACTTGCCTAGATTGCAGCTAGGAAAACTTGATGTTTCCCTCTGGGTGAAATGGGCAAGAAGTATGTCACCCTTCTGGTGAGAATCTAGTGGGATTCTCCTGGAGCGGCATCCTTAGCTGTATGTAAAGTGTATTGAAAACTCAGGTGGTCGAGAATGCTGACAGCCACTGCAGAACTGAGAGAGGTACTGAGGTCTGCTGTGTTCTGCCATCGGGGCAGCTTTGTTCCCCCTCAGTCCAAGTGATGGCAGCCAAATGAGACGTAGGTGAGATTACAGGACCAATCTGTCTGGTTTTGCCCTGAATGATTGTGTTCCTTTCACACTCCTCCTACTACTTGACTGTGAAACAGGTCTGTGCTGGAAGCAACTTTGATAAAAGCATCACCTCATTTCCTATGTAACTGAAACATCAGGGTCCAAGCATTTGCTTTCTGTACTGCTGAGTTGCTACTCTGAGATTTTGGTGCTGGTTTAGCACAGGTGACCATGACTTCTCCCTCAGTAGTTAGTATAGTTACTCTTGTGTATCTTCAGCTATGGCGATCTGCTTTCTGTACCTGTGCTTGAGTGATGTTTAAAGTACAGGATGTTGCCAAAATGTCATTAAAGTGAAGTTCTCAGACACATAACAAGAAGCTGGTGGTTTTTTGTTCCCTTGCCTGTGCCTCTGAAATGAGCCTGCACCAGAGATGGGCAAGGACGAGGATTACTACTTCTGCCTGGATGCTGTTCTGCCTTGCTTTATCTTTCCTAGCCCATTGACTGTATATTTTGTCCCTAGGGAGAATGTAAAGTGGAAAAGAAGTGGCTGGATAGATGTGTGGAAGCTGTATGCCTGCATATGGATGCTCATGAAAGATGAGATCTTAAAGCGCATAGATGAAACCACAGTGTGGGTTCTCCCACTGAGAATTAAATGCTTTTAGAAATGAATATAGGTAAACTAATCTCAAGCTACTTTCATGCCCAAGAAGTCCATTGGAAGACTTCAGAGAGGTTTAAATTGAACTCACACCTTCAGCAATTGAGATTTAATCTTCCCAGTGTTGTTGTACAGGCAGTCTCTTGAAGGTATCTTTAACCTTGTTTGGACTGTCTCCAAGAATGGAGGTATGAATGAGTTACTGTAGTTCTGCAGGTCACCATGTGTTTGTTACCTGAGCTGCAGCATGATGTTTGTGCCTTGAACCTTTAACCAGGACCTCAGCTAACAGCACTGTGACTTACGCTGCATCTATAGGAGGCTGAACCTTGCACGCAGCCAGTGCTGTGACCCAGCTGGTACCGGTCATGTGTTTCTGTGCCAGAGCTCTAAAGAAACCAAACCTGTTCTCTTGTTTAGGTTTTGTGGGTTGTTTGTTTGCATTTTTTGTGTGTATGTGTTTGGTTAGTTGGTTTCTTCATTTTTTTTTCCTTCTTCCCAGCTGATAATTGTATTTGTGCTTAGATGTGTTCAGCCAATACCCACCTCTAGTTCTTTATAGACCACACTGTTCCCCAAACTGCTACCTCTTCATTGATTTGGAGCAAAATAAGGGGTTCTTTGCTGCTGGGTACTTACTTCTGTAGGATGACCTGTTTTAGCTCCTCGTGGTTGGGTGCTCTGCGGGGCCGTGCCAGTTCCTGGGAGGAGACAAGCTGGTGTGTGAATAGCACAACAACAGGGCATACAGCTTACCTGCTAGCTCAGTGAACCCAGCTGCTGGTGGAGCACTCCAGGGGGGAAGGGGTGCCAGCCACAGCTCCACTGGGGTCCTGCCTTGGTTGTGGGCACAGCCTATACTAAGAGAGCCATGGGAGGGAGAGAAGCTGTCGCTCTGCATGATCCTCCTGGCTTATTGTGCATAAAGTTTCTGCAGTCAAAATTTCTGCTTGTAGCAGACAGCTGTGGCACCTGTAAGTCCCTGAGTTCTGCCCTGCTCCTTGGCCCACTGCCACCCTGGTCAGAGTACAGTACCTTCACACTTGCACCTGCTGGGCCAATTTCCACCTTCTCCTCCACAATTAACTGCACTGCCTCTTCCAAGTTCCCCAAGGTCATGGCAAGAGCCTTCTCTGCCTGGCTCACAGTACAGGCTGGGAACATCTCCAGGAGCAGCTCCACCCCATCCTTCAAGTCAGCACCTTCCTAGTTGGAGAGAGAGGTAAGTTGGGGATGCAATGAGGAGAGGGCTACTGAAAAGGGCCTCTTTTTTCATAGTCAGGAAATTCAGCTTGCCTTTTGCTGAAAGCTCTCCTTACCATCATTACTAAATCTGATTCCTGAAGCGAACAGGGGACTGTATCTTTGGAAAGACCAACTCCTCTCACTTTCCTTTGATCTCCTCCCTCTGAATTTCACCTTGCTTTAAAGCATGGCTCCTGTAATCTGACTCATCTGTGTGGCCATGCTTAAGAGTGAGCTTCCTGGACCCTGTGGTGTGAATGCCTGACTCCTGCCCACCTTGTGAAGTTGTATGTACTTTGATTAGAAAGGAAAGGGCTTGCTAAACACTGACCGGACGCTACATCAGAAGGAATCACCATAGCAGCATTTGCTTACAACGCTGTGGACACAGAATGCTTGTACTGCAGAGCAGGAATAGATCAGTACTGGAGAAACAGCAAGCAGGGTGTGGGGTAGGAAGGTGGGGTTGATGTACCTGTAGCTGCTGTGGGATCTCTGAAGGCACTGGGACAGGCTCTCTCAGCCATTGCTCTTGCTTACCCTTTCCAGCCACTGAAAAGGATGAGCCAGAGCATTGGCTCACGGTCTGTCAGCACATAATTTTCTGACAGTCTTGCTCAGGCCATGCAATGGAGAAGATCATGGACACAAGTGATGCTGTGTCACAGCCTATGCTGTCCAGAGCTGGAAAATGCCCTCAGGTGGTGCTGGTAGCCTAGAGCTGTGTGCCTGTCCCCAGTGTTCCTGCTCCTCTGCGGGGTACTCATACCTGGGCCCCGGCTCCGTCTGTTACAGTGCACAGTCTTTCCCCGTTGCAGGCTCCAGCTCCAGCCTCCTGGCCCTTGGTGAGATCTTCAGAGGACGCTTCACTCCTGCTTTCCACAGCCTTTTGGCCAAGTTTTTCTTAAAGACACAGTGATATCTCCTGAGGAACAGTCCCACTAAGGCTAGAGCTCTGTGCTTTCTGTTGGCATTAGACTGCTAGTGCATTGTGTGCCAAAGCAAATCTCTTCTTAAGTGACAATATTTGGAAGCACTACTGTTTCTCCTGCCCTCAGCAGGGATAGCTGCAGCTTTGCTCCCACTGATCTGCAGGAAGCCAGTGCTAGCACATGATGGAGTGCCTGAGTTCTGCATTTCCAGACTGTAAAGGGCATGGGCTGCTTGCAAATTCAATTATACTTTTCAATTCTCAGTCCACTAGTGCTTCGGTTGCGGATACTTCTATTTCTAAGAATTCCCTGGTATTTGCTCTTTGAACTAAGGTGTAGTTTTGATTTTAGACTTGGGAAAACACCGTGGTAGTCCCCAGGCTGCATGCAAGCCAGCACATCCTATTATCAGCTTACTGTGATGCATCTCTTTTTTTACAGGCTCTTTTTCCCACTGTAGCAAGAACCATTTCACTTTTGTTCTGTCCTAAGACTGGAATGGTGCTTTCCTTCCACACTCTGGCTACATCAGGATCCTCAAAGGGTAGGATGCAGGGGAGCAGAGCAGAAGATTTTGTCAAGTTCAAGAAAGCAGCAAGAAAGATAAAAGATAGGACTGTCTATTCTACAATGTGTAGCCTTCTGGCAAGACAGCAGTGATGTTGCTAGACCAGCAAAACTCAGACTGGTTATGTCCTGAAAGATTTGATATCCAGGCACTGCAACCTGTCTGTTCTTTAGTGGAAAGTACCCACGGAGTTAATTGAAACAGCAATCCAGCTGGCCTGTGAATGCTGAGGTTAGAAAGGGCCATTGTCACAGCGTAGTCTTCTGCAGTCCTGCACAGTGCAGGTCAGAGCACATCACTGATTTTGCATCTGTGCCAGGGCTCATGGATGAACAGGAAGTGAGCTTTGAGGATGCTCAAAGTTAGATGTGATACATGTATTCAGCTGGATACCCTATTTGATGATGCACCTGATAAAGGCTGCCCAGTGGTAGTGCCACTTAGGCAGATGCTATCAGAGGCAGGCAGAAGTCCTCTTTCAGAATTAACTTAGAGCAGAATTTCAACAAGCAGCCCTGAATTGGTTATTTCTTTCTTATTACTCTGGCTTTGATTTCAGTGGAGGTATTTGGAGAATTGATCAAGTTTTTCACTTCAGTATGTCTTGGACAGTATTCCATATGACTCCAACCTCCCATCTCCCATTTTTTGATGTGAAAAACCTGACTGAATGTTGGAAAAAAAACCCCAAACCTGTCAATCAATTTGGGCTACCTTATGAGTGCCTAACTGTGGCAAACAAGTTTGTACTTTTTCTGTGACATTGTTCAACTCCAAATGTTAAGGCTAAAAACATGTACAGATCTTCTTGTGCTGACATTGTTTGTGTAACTCACCTTTGTTGCGAGCTTCACCAAGCCTTTCTGAGAGGGAGAACATCATTTCACAAACATCCCCACTGCAAGAGACAGAAGCTGTATAATAAGCATGAGGAATAAAAGCATTAGCCTGTCCTACTTGGCTACCATTTTATAGAAAGACAAGACTTGATGGGAAGCCCAGTAAAATCAACTGGTATTTCAGATTACTAGTTGCAAACTATATTAGGATTAGCATCTGTGTATTCAGGCAAAGAGTGACTTATCATGATGGCACAGGTTTAGTACTAATACATTTTCAACTGGGTATAACAAAAGAATTTGTAGTACTGGGGATCTTGGGGCCAGGCCCTGGTGCATGGCATGGACATACAAACCAGTAACAATCACATACCTGTGGATTTCTGCAAAACCAGGGATATATGCCTCCATCATTTCCACAAAGGTGTCCATGTCAAACGTCTCTTCAGAGGACTCTGGTGAGCCCAGCTCTTCCAGAACACCCGTGATATAAGAGAAGAAAACATCATCCATCCCACTGGAGACAAAGAGAAACAGACAGTAGGGTCAACAGGCCCATTTTTTCCTTTCTCTCCATCCCCATTCTGCCTAACCTTGTGTCTTTCTAATACAGCAGCAGCAGGACCGATGTGACTGTATGTTATGAGGAGATACCACCCCTAAGGCCAAGTAGCAGGTGGTCAGTGGTTGAGAGGGAAGCATTAACAGATAAACAGTGCATGTGGTCCTGCTTCCTGGGCAGCACTGAATGAAAGTCCCAGTGTGTGTTCCAGAGGCTGTGCACCTGTGGGTGCTTCAGCTGAGCTAACCAAAATATTCCAAATGTTCAAGACCTTGGCTGCTCTATATTGACTGGTATTTCAGGTGAGGTTATCATATTCTGTTAAATTACGCTTTCTGTGGGATACAGTGTTCTCTGCTTGCTGCTCTCCGTGCTGGTGTCACTGCTGCCACCAGCTGCAAAACTCCCTGCTGTGTTCCAGCCTCAAGGTGGCTGTATCTCTGCATGCAGGCAGAGCTCAAAACAGGGAGAGGCCTGACAGAGATGATCCTGCTCAGAAAGCCATTTGGGAGCGCTGTGGAATGAAGGAAATCCCATGTCCTAATGGGTATTACTGGACAGGAAATTAATCATCTTAGTCATCAAAGAAATGCCATTGCTAGATTGCAATGCTAAACTATAGTTATTCCAGCATTCCCATCAGAGCCTGTGCAAATTACCTACATCCTGGATCTGACCTAAGAGAGAGCAACACAAAGTACAGGAAAACTCCGGAATTCAGTATAATGCACAGAGTGACAATGCAGGAGCAGTGATACTGGAACTGCCTATCTCAACATACCTGAGATCTGCTGCAGGGATGTGGGACTGGATGAAGCACGTCAGTGTGTCCTGAATGATTCTTTCAATCTCCATGTCTCTCTAAGCCTTTTCCTTAAAAAAAAAAGAAGGAAAAAGAAAACTCCATGTAATTTTAATAAAATCAAAATAACAAGATCAAAATGCAGGTATGGTATAGGCAAGTGTGCTCTTCCCATGAGAACAATTCACAAACTTCTCCAACGTCTTGTCATCTCCGGGTAACAGCAGGCAAAGATATCCATAAAAAGCTGCAGTATGAGGATCGACTGGAAAAAGGAGCCAAATATCTTGGGCCCCTTCTGACTGTGTTGATGCTGTCAGTATGCAGCTGTAGCGTACATTTAAGAAGTCCCCTCTGGGAAGCAAAGCTGGAAATGCAGATGTGTCCAGCTGCAGGAACCAGGGACCCCTTCTGAGCTCGAAGACTGTGCTGTCCAGTGAGGAAGAAACAGGGAGTAGGCTTGTACACTCCCTGCAGAAAGGGGTGGACCTTCCAGCCTAGAGCATATGCAGTGATGCTTGGACTCAACTCAGGAACGAGTGGGAGGAAGGGTAATGTCTCCTAAAGAAAGGACATCCTAGAGTGTATTTTACAGAGAAATACCAAGCAGGGCACAGACAAGTAGTCTGCCAGCCAAAATATCAAAGGTCTCCAGGTCAGGCATGGACTGCCAATGGAATCCTGCCCAAACAGGAGCCTGTTGTTGTGCTTGGTAAATGAGCCTTTCTAGAGTTGATGCAGCTGCAACAAGGGGCACTTGATAACCCAAAACTCAGGGGAGTTCTAAGAATCACAGAGCTCCTACAGAAGCAGTGGCAGAAGGGGGCTGCCCACAGCCCTGCTTTGGCTATCAGTACTGAGCCTGGACTGAACAGGGTGGAAAAAAAGCTGTTTCTTATCCATTCCTTCCCCTTGGGGTCTGCAGAGCTGCTGGGTGGACAAATTCCTGGTATAAGCACCAAGTTCTTCCCAGGAAGGAAAAACCAGCTTTGCATTTAGAGAAACTGATATGGTCATTGGCCAGAGAGCTTCCAAGGGCCATCATGCTCCCATCAGCGCAGCTCTCTCATTTCAACCACACTAAGACGTGGCCAGGCCTATTTGACAGAGAACTCATGGAACAGTCATATAGCTCAGTTTTCCTGAAAAGTTGTTACCATACTTCTAAACTTCCAGTCACAACTGTAATGTGGGTTTTAAGATCACTGCACTAGTTGTCACTGATTTAAATAAATTTGCGAAAGTCCTTCTGCATTTCTTGTTGCAATATGGGTTCTGTGTAACATGTTGCACAGAATCTATTTTTAAAAGCATATGATGAGATGATATTCCTATTGCTCTGCTCACAGCCTTTCAGTTTTGCACTGTCAGAACATGAGAGCTTCAGCTCCGGGAAATCCCTGTCATTTTCTGACAAACCCCAGTCTTTAAACTCTGGGTTTTTTTATCAAGGAGTGAGCAGTGGAGCACTGTATGTCATCTCATTAAGTCAGGCTTAGTTTGAAATGCCAGGAGTGCTCATTTGAATCACATAACATCGCATGGCACACATATTTCCTCACCTCAGGCAGAGAAAAGTGGTATCAGTTCTCAAATTGTGAATGTGAAAATTATTCATTTTCTGTATTAGATGCTTTGGCCAGTTTCCCACCCTACTGTCAGTCCTGAGAACCCAGCAATCTCAACAATCTCCATCTCCTTGTATTCTCCTTCCCAATGTGTTAATGTCAAATTTATTTTGTTGGCTTGGTGAGGCTTTTTGTAAAACAAATGTAGAAATAATATCCCCTAAAAGTACCATTGCTCTTGTGGTGTATGAAATAGATACTTATGTTATATTGAAGAAAAGTTGGTATGAATCTATCTTCCTCAAAAAAAAAGGCAAGAATCTGAACTGTTTGCATACAGCTAGATTGTTTTGGAAGGCTCTTTCAACCCCAACTTCAGTAATCATTCTTAAATGGTCAGTGTGATGGAATGGGCATGACTGTGAGCCTTGGACTTTTTAGTAACAAGACAGACTCGAGCAATTTAGAAGAATGTTTCTGAACTAAGGAACTGTATATCAACTTTTATGGGATCATAAATTTGACTACCGATGACTAGAGGTTTCTGCAAGTGGAAGGAGGTGGGTGTTGCATCCTTGGATGTTTCTCAGAACAGGTTAGAGCAAGTTTAAGTAAATCTGATCTGAGAAGGTTCACTTAGCTCAAGTGTCAGTGAGTGAATAATGGGACAGGGATGGTTCACTGAGCTCTCTGATTTTTTTTTTCTGAAAAAGCACAGAGCA
Source organism: Emberiza elegans (assembly GCA_024865655.1). Lineage (NCBI taxonomy): Eukaryota > Metazoa > Chordata > Aves > Passeriformes > Fringillidae > Emberiza > Emberiza elegans. The sequence continues at coordinate 19,600,311 of JALJVW010000241.1, read as the reverse complement.
TGTCTTATGTTGCTTGGTGTGGCTGTGCTTGGGGATGTGCATTGCTCTGGGATATAAGGCCCCCTCAGTGCAGCCTGTGACATACAGGCCCAGAGGGAACTTCTCAAAAGACATGTGCAGGACAGAAAATGAGCTGTGGCTATACTCCTCTGAACTATTTAACTCAAACTTTGCTGGCTTAAAAGAAAACTTTCCAGGCTAAATGACAGTTTACAAACAATTTCAGTGCTTCTATTTTTTGTTTTTCTTGCTAAAGAAGTCCCTGAAAGTGCTTCCACAGTGTGGCTGCTATAGGAAAGCAGACTGAGGTCACTGTGAGTGTTAACACAATTAACTGCTTAATGCTCTGAAATTAACATAAGACTTGTTCATAGCTTAGTCCCAGTAAACTACAGTGATAGAAGATAATAATGCCAGTGGCCAGGCTCTGCCCTCCCCTCTAGATCTACCCTGGAAAGCCACACTTGGATACTCTGCTGACACAGGGCCCTTACCGGAGCAGACGTGTCACCTGTGCGAGGTCTTCGGCTCACGGCCACTGTTTGTGAAGTCACTTCAGTGCCTGCAGAGGAGCTGACAGTCCATCCTGTGACTGCCAGGCTCAAGCCATGAATGAGGGAACCCCTTTATGGGAAAGGAAAGCTGAATTAGCTGAAGCAGGAGCACAAGAGAATCATTCTGTATACTGGTGTCTTTATGCTTTATATCACTTGTGACCATTTCCCCTAACACAGATTGCAGCTTTATTCTTTGGGATAAAATGTACTTTGTGAAAGGATAAGGTGGCTGTGAGAACGGTATACCTGTCACCCTTTAAATTCACTGCGATGCCGCAATGTTTTTCAACATCCACGGTTCATGCAGTAAGGCCAGCAGTGGTCCCTGCACATTGCCAACATCCTGCAAAGGCACTGCTGGCCTCATCGCCACGGCCAAGCAGGAGTTGTCTCTCGAGGCTTCAGGGAGACACACCGGAGAGCGAGCACCGGTGTTCTGCGGCGCAGGTGGCCCCGGCCGGAGCCCCAGGCGGGAGCGGCGACCCGGGCCGGGCGGCTTTCAGTGCGCTCGGGCTGCTCCCCGCCACCGGCGGGCCCCACTCCCTGCCGGGGCTGACAGCGAGGCCGCAGAGTGCCCCGCTGCACGCGCCGGGTCCCCCCGCCGCGCCGCCCGCACCGTGGGTCGGTCCCCGCACCGCGGAGGCTGCGCCTTACCCTGCCCGGCCCCTTGGCCCGTCTCCCGCCCCCGCGCTGCGGACCCCGGAGGAGAGCCCACTCCCGGGTTCCCCGGCGCTGTGTCCCGTATCCCATATCCCACATCCCACATCCCGAGTCCCGTATCCCGTGTCCCACATCCCGTGTCCCCGCGGGCGGGGCGGTAACGGGCGCGCGCCGCCGCCGGGGGTTAGCGGTCACCTGATCGCCCGCGCGCCCCCGCCGCGCCGTCCTCCCTGCGCGCGGGGCCCGCGCGGCGCGCTTGAACGCGTCACGTGGCCGCGCCAGCCGCCAGCCGCCGAGACGCGCGCGGCAGGGCGGGGCGGGGCCGGTCAGGGCGGCTGCGCACTGCCGCTGCCCGCGCCGCCATCTTTGCTGTGGGCAGAGGCCCGGGCAGGCGCGGCGCCGGGCGGGAGGGATCGGGGCTTGGCGGAGCCACCTCGGGAAAGGCTCCCTGGAGCTCTCCTCGCTGCCAAGTGCCAGAGACGCGTTTCCTGCTGAGAGTAACATGCTTTCGGGTGTTTGGGCCAGGCTGCCCAGCCATTCGGTCAGCCAGAGCTCCGTCACGGGATGCTCCCCGAGCTGCCGCCCGAGTGCAGTCTCCAGGCTAAAGACTCACCCACCACACCCAGGCTCGACGAGCTGCTGAATAATCATCCATTCTGCCTGTCTGCAGGATTGCTGTGTGCCTTGGGCAGAGCGCGATGGGGACGGGAGCAGAGCGGGATGGGGACAGGAACAGAGCGGGATGGGGACACAGGAGCTGAGCGGGATGGGGACAGGAGCTGAGCGGGATGGGGACAGGAACAGAGCGGGATGGGGACAGGAGCAGAGCGGGATGGGGACACAGGAGCTGAGCGGGATGGGGACAGGAACAGAGCGGGATGGGGACAGGAGCAGAGCGGGATGGGGACACAGGAGCTGAGTGGGATGGGGCAGGAGCTGAGTGGGATGGTGGGACATGAGCTGAGCGGGATGGGGACAGGAACAGAGCGGGATGGGGACAGGAGCAGAGCGGGATGCAGGGCAGGAGCGCGGCTCTTTCCCTGCTCGCTGTCTGCACTCGCTCGTCCCCAGTCAGGTGAGCTGCTCGCTGCTCTGCCTGGTCTGACAACGCCGTGCTCCCTGGAGCACCTTTGGAGAAATAACTCTGTTATGCCAGGTGCTTCTTCAGAAAAACACTAAAGCAGCAAGGCATAGTTATTCTCCGACTCATGCTCCTCATTCACGTGTTTCTAAATACCCAGCAAATGAGCCTGATTCTGCCTTTGGCAATTGTAAAAAAAAAAAAAATCCAGAGTAATGCCAACTTGCTAGGGAACATCACACTCACTCCAGTGTTACTAAGAGCAGAGTCTGTTTCCATTTCCATTGTTTATTTCTCTTGAAATGTACATACGTTCCTCCACTGACACTGTATGAATATACCTCATTGTAAGAGTATCCACTGCTTTTAATTTCTTCTGCTTTTGACTGTTTTTAGCTACACTTACCCATACATTTACCGGAAGGAATCAACTATGCTCTATTATCTTCCCTCCATCTGTGTTTTTGCCTTAGTTTGGTAAACAGTTGAAATCTTCTACCAAACCTGCTATTTCTAGATTTCAAATTGTGTGACTCATTGTTTGAAGAACATGCGGAGAATGAAGCTGCTTCTGGAACAGGCTTCATCACAGTGAAGTGGAAGGGGAATTTTTGAAGAAAATGAAGTAGCACATGTAAAGTCCAATTCTGGGGTGACTATGATGCTGAATTTTATCCCCATTTGTCTGTTTATCCCAGAAATAAGTTTTGTGCCTTTATAACTGGTTCAGAGACCAAAGCGGGGGAGACGAAGCGTGCAGTTTGTTTGCAGTAACTGCACTTTCTCCCCCGCATTCTTTCTCACGGGCTGTGTTGTCTGCAGCTCAGACAGCAGGACTGAGCTCTCCTTTGCTACTAGTTAACTTTTTTTACCTATCTGAGACAGAGAAGTTCCCCGGACAGTGGCATTTCTTTTTCTTGGAACTGATCAGCCTTTCGTTGGACCAAAAACCCAGAAAAGCACCGGGAGCTCAGCCTGTGGCCCACCAGGGCCCGGGACTGCATTTTCCAATACAGAAGGGACTGATAAGAGACTGAGTGAGCTGAGGTACGCCCCACAAAAAGAACTCTCTCTGAATTTGCCTCTCTTCAGAACAACAAGGAATTCCATTGTTTAATATTATTATTTTTTAATGTTTGTAAGTACTTGGCTTGTTAAATAAACAGTTTTTTCCACTTTTCTCCAAGGAAATCTTTCCTGTACTGGTGACCAGGAGGGACTGCTTGAATCTGTTTTCTAGAGGGACCCCATTCAGAAATTTCCTCCCAAATTCACCCTAAACCAGGAGAAGCTCTTAGAAATTAACAATTTTTAAAGCTATGACAAATAATTGCAGTCACCCTGTTTGAACTAACTTCCCTCATCAATTCTTAACTGAATTAGAACAGACATTCCTAAACTATGTTTTGTTAAGAGGTTCTACAGTGTTTTCCAGGTAGTTCATGGCATCCTATTCATCAGCAGAATTCAAGGATTTGTTTAGCCTCAGTCTGCTTTGTAGTTTCTTTGGCTTGCTTGGAAACCTTGAGGCCCATAAAAAATTTTGAGAGTTCTCAGATACTGTCAGTTTGGACAATTTAAAAATTCTTACAAATCCTATGATTTTTGTATCACAGATTTCAGAACAACAACAGACTCAACAGACTGGGCCTCTCTTTGTTATTTTTTTCTACAACCAAGACTTTGAAGGTGACCATCAGCTGGGACAATGATGGGAGGAGAAAACCACTTTGAAGCAGAGGTCTGAGAAAATCTAAGTTACAATACCACTGAGATTCTCCTGTAACTTGAAACTTCTTAGTTGTGTATATTGCGTACTAGGAAGTAGTGGCTTCTTTTAGTGTACTTTTAGTGTACTTTTTTGCAATTTGATATTTCACCTTCCCACCTCACTCTAAATCAAACTGATGTTTGGTTGATGTAAGAGAGTGGGATTTTTTGTTTGATGTAACAGAGTGGGATTTTTTAAAATTACAGTAATAGAAGAGGACTAGTCTTGTACTACTGGTAATAGATACCAGAAAAAAATATGGCATCAATTTTAAGTTAAATTCAGAGAGGTTTGACCTAAAGCTCAACAAAACCTCCACAGGGATTCCCTACGCAAGCACACAAAATACACCCTTCATTGAGAGTCCAGGCAGAAAGAAACAACAGCACAGGAAATTGCTCTTGGAGAACCCTTCTACTTGTCAGTCACAGGCTGTTGCAAACCAGAAAGGTTAACACACCATCTAATTATTTGATAGGATTCATATTCCTTTACAAATGTGATGAATAATCCAAGTGTGTTGAATCAAGCCAGAGGAAAATTGTTCCTTCCCCAGCCTTTTATTAACTCCTTGTGGTATAATGTACTTGAAATCATAGAATCGTTTGGGTTAGAAGGGACCTTTAAGATCAGCTCCCCAGTATGGTTGGGGATGCCACCCAAAATGGGTTTGTTCAGTGACGTTATAACCTGTGGGTGGATGATTCTTGTACGTGAGAAATTTTACTTTACTTTACACGTGTTTGTCTTTATATTTGACTTGAAATTAGAGAACAAAACTACCCCTTCCACCTGGTTTTGCCCCCTGCTTAGTGCAGACTTAGAGTTCCCTACAATGGGTATTATGCTGTTTTTGTATACTCTGGCGTTGAAAGGCTCTGGTGATGGGGCTTAATCTGAAGCAAGGCACGCTTTACTGGGATGTGTTTTCTGATATTTAGGCTTTATTTCCCTTTGTTTTCAGTTAATCTTGTCATACATTAATGTGTCCTTGAGACTGCTTAAAATCCTTTCCTGCTGCTAAGCCTAGAATATCAGTACACAGCTTTAAGTTTTGTCCAGTGCTTTTATTTATACTATCCCAAACTGTACTTTAATTGTGGTTTATCTTCAGGCCTCTACAGACCCCCATTTTTGCAATTTAGAGAAAGGGCATTTTGAGTAGTCCCATTTTTATTTATTTTTTTTTTAAGTAGCAATGAGTGTTCAAACTCAGAGCTCTACAAAAATTTAAACGACTTGTGAGCACCCCTTTGAAGGCGCCCACGGCTCCCGCATTTCCCGCTGCAGCCGCGGGATATCCCAGTTTTGCAGCCGCGGGATATCCCAGTTTTGCAGCCGCGGGATATCCCAGTTTTGCAGCCGCGGGATATCCCAGTTTTGCAGCCGCGGGATATCCCAGTTTTGCAGCCGCGGGATATCCCAGTTTTGCAGCCGCGGGATATCCCAGTTTTGCAGCCGCGGGATATCCCAGTTTTCCAGTCCAGACGGAGCTCGGGCCGCGCGGCTCTCCGGGGCAGCGGGGCCTGGCGCCCTCTGCCGGGCGCGCCGCGGAACGCCAGGCGTTCCTCCCGGCCGCCGCTCCCGCGCTCCCGAGCGCTCCGCTCGTTCGGCCCATGACGAACGCGCCTTTTTTGGCGCTCCAAGAGTGTTTCCTTTCCTTGATCCTGGGAAAACTCATGTTGCAATTTCAGAGAGTCTGACAGGTAGAGTAATCGGCATCTCTAGGTTACAGTTGGGTTTATTATAGCCTATTTGTCTTTACATTTTCTTGGTGACATGGAGTTCTACGTGAATATCCCCTTGGTTTTTTTGTCGCTCTTTGCCTCCTCTCATGTACATCTTGTCATAGTTACAAAGGTCTTGTAGTCAAATAAGAGACAGTTCTGTGGTTGTGTATGACAAATGAATCTGTTTCATTCCTGTATTGTGACTTAGCTTGCAGGTATGAAAAATTTTTTTTTTGTGACAGCAAAATGAGCAATTTGTCTAAAAATAAACAGTGAAGTATGTGAATAATAAGTAAATGAATAATTTGTCATCTTTCTGTCACAGAAGTCATTGTGCTTTGCACAGTTTTATATAAGTAGGCTTGGAGCACAGAGTGATGAGATGTATTTCCAAAAGTCTCGGTATGATTCTGTGGCAGAACCAGAAAAAGGAACCAGGAATTTGTGTTCACTGACTCATCCAGTTGGAAGTGTTTTACTTATGGGCATTTTTTAGGATATGAAAAAATAAAATAATCATTGAACAAAGGGCTTTTTTCAGTCTCAGATGATAATACACTGAGCAAAGGTAGTCTGTAACAGCTGGGGTGTCTGGAGCTGCTCCAGTTTGGCCAACTATACAGGAGCAGTAAGAAGATGATACTGAGGAGCACTGAAGAGGCTTTTCGTCTGCAAAAGGCTATTGGTGCTCTTATATAGGATGGTGATGTAACTCTAAAGTGGGTGGTATTATAGCAAATACCTTTCCAGCTGACAGAGTCAGATGGTCTCATGGCTGGGAGGAGCTTTTAGGACACCAACTATTTGGAGATGCTGTGCAGATCTCATAAACACTGTGTGCTCCATGATGGGCAGCTCTTCCCAGCTCCCTGTAGGTGCTGCCACTTAGGGCTCCATAGTAGGCTGGCTCCTAGGCACTGTGTGCAGCCCTCACAGTGCTCACCTCTTTTCTTGGCAAGTGTGATAAAGGGCTTTCTCAGCACTTATATCTAGCCTTGATCCACAGTCTGTTACTGAAGGATGTTGTGTCGTTCTGAAGAAACTGACATTTGCAGCATCAATACTGCTGTGATTTCTTGCATTTTGCCTGTGAATGCAGGCCCTGCTGCCAAGAAGACCTTTCTCACCCATAATACTTCTCAGCCATCTGCCAAAGTAGATATTGGACAGTTTGCCAGGTTAAGGCCAAACTGTTTGAAATTTAATTTATTGGAAGCTTGTTAGTTTGTCATGCATATTATCGACAAAAGTATTGACAGGGTCTGTTCTTCTGTTGCATTCATATGTGAAAGTAATTTTTGTCTTCTATTTTTTGTAGCAGCTAATTCAGCCAGAATTCAAGTGTGAAAGCTTTTCCTAATTTAGAGGAATTTTAAGAACTGGAAAATTATGCTACGTAACTAGCTATATTTGAACACATCTCTGAATTTACATAATAAATGCCTGACTTTTGCAGTTAGCAGAACTAAAATATGGAGAGGATCAGAACACTATTTAAGCACTCTGTCTTACTGCTATCTCTAATTTCTTTTATTCTGATGTGTTTCTTTTGTTCAGATGTAATGGGAAAAAAATCTAACTATTTCAGTACTGGAAAAAGCTCAGGACATGGTCTTTGATCCTCACCTTCTGCTGTCTTTAGGTATTATCCTCACTTCACAGATGGACTAAGTAAGGCAAGCAACATGTGACTTTTTTTTCTTAAAGCACTTAGAGATCTGCTACTGAGAAACATATGAAAAAGCTACACACTTCTTATACAGTTATGTAGCTTTTCTTTAACATATCCAGCTACTTCATCCCAGGCAAACTGAAAATAGGAAACATATTCAGCTGGGATAATGTACCTGCCTGCAGAGCATTCTGATTAAATTATACACCATAAAATTGTACTTGAGTAGGTAATGTAGTAAAAATAATAATAATAATAATAATAATAATAATAATAAATAGGATGCTGCCTTCAGGAGCTCCCTCAAGAGCTCCCGATAATTTGTGGTTTTTAAAATTCTGATAGCTGTTATTTCTGATATATGGAAAATACTCCCTGGAAGTGCATTCAGTTCCTTGTCTCCTTTTGATGTCCTGCTGTTGGAGAGTTCTGTATTTCAGTTTTGACTGGCACATAAAAGAAGAACAAAAAATGAGTTTGAAAAATTAGGGTTATAAGAGAAATTTATTGTGAGCAGCAATGAACAAACATTGCGGTCAGTACCTAAGAACAAGCATGGCCTTTGAAGAAAGGCTTAGTACTTACAAGTGGATTTCCATTGGTAATTTGTAAATTTCCATAGGTAATTTGTAAATTTCCACAGGTATTTGTAAAACCACTGTACCAAGCATGCAGTGGAGGGTGAATGCTGTTAAATAGAACTTGCCATACTCTAGTTGGGCCGTGTAGAAATTATCCGCTTCATACAGCACAGTCTGGATAACCAGGAGGATAAATTTACTCCCTTTCTTATTTTACTGCACTAGAGGTTGCTTCCCGTGCCATCAGCTCACCCTGCAGGGTATGAGAGAAGCGCACTCATGTCATTCGAGGCAGCCCAGTGGCTTGGCCTGCGGTCCCAGAGCAGGCCTTGTGCCGGTGTGTGGCAGCAGGCGAGCGAGCCGCTCTGGGGAGGGCCCGGGGGTGCCGGCAGGAGCAGGGAAAGGCTCCGGGGTGCCGGCAGGAGCAGGGAAAGGCTCCGGGAAGGGCTCCGGGCTGCCGGCAGGAGCAGGGAAAGGCTCCGGGGATGCCGGCGGGAGCAGTGCCACAGCCGAGCGCTAGATGCCACTCTGAGGCCGCAGAAGGAGCTTGGGCGCTCGGCAGCATCCCGGCACAGAGGGCTGGGAAGGAGAGCGCTCGGGAAGCCCCTGGGGAGCGAGACAGGCCGAGCTCCCCGCAGAGCCCTCCGGTGACGCTCAGAGAACAAACAGCGAAAAGGTGAACCAGGGGCCACCGGTGCTGCGCTTGGGCCCCACGTGAGCCAGGCCAGCAGCAGGTGCTTCGGGTGGGAACTAAACCTCCATCCAGAGCTAGCAAATAATCTCCCGACTTCAATGGCTTTGTGCACAGGTGTCCCCACTTCTGACCTATTAGCCAGATGGGCTCAAAAGGAGGGTGGAAGAGCAGGGTGAAAGGGCAGTTATAGCTCGCTGGATGGGGTTTCAGGAGAGTTTAAGGATGAACTGAAGATCCGTGGCTTTTACCGTGTTTCTGCTGGTACAGTTGCCCTACAGGTAGGTCTTTGAAAGTTTGTGATCAATAGAAGTATAGCTGACAACCCCCTCCTTTGCTATTCCCATACACCTCCTAAACATTGCAGCATTGTGCTGAGAACCAGGCCTCAAAACTGTATAATCTGACTAAACTAATAATGGGCATGAGTCACAAACCTCAGTGTGGGTATTGTGTGGCTCAGAAAAACGCAGGGGTATCTGAAGAAAGGTTTGGCTTGTTGTCAGGATAAAGGCTAGTTGTGCAATTTGGATTCAGATCAAGGCTGGAATGTGGAATGAAGTTTTGATGGGGCAGCATCTTTTCTGGGAAGTGAGTCTGCTTTACTGAACAACTTGGAATGGAACACTTTCTGCGAGCAACCCATACAATATGTTTTCTAAAAAGTACTCCCTGTTCATGTAATGCAATATTAGCAACACAAACATGTTGCTTCTACTGAAGAAGCTGTGAACTACTAAAAGGCCAGTGAAAGCAGAGAAACATAGATCTAGTTCCTTTTACATGGAGGTATTTACCAAAACAACATCACAGTTTTGAGTGAACTGTGTGGCTTGTATTCCTCAGCCTTAAGGATGAATGAATACATGTCAATCTGGAGAGAAGAGGAAGGGATGCATCCTGGTAGAAGTCCTAGGCACTGATGCGTGTTATTTCTCTTCAGTTACTTGGTATTCCTACATAATCAGGAATAGTGTGCTATGCATTGCTAAGTGAGTAATGTTGGTCTCAAATAGCAGGCTTATAGAGAAAATAAGATTTTCCCTGCTATTAGCTACAGGAGCTTTTTAGGTAGAAATCGTGGAGGTATATGTCTCACAGCTGAGTTTTTTTTGGAGTGCTAACTTCCTAAGAAAACTGGCATTGCTTTTGTGGCCTGTACTCTACTGCAACCCTCCCATGTGAACTGTGACTGCATCCAACCCTGTTGTGGTAGAGATCTGTGTGAGTTTGACCTTTACAGAGCTAAGTACTCAAAAATAACTGCTCTTGGCAAAGTGCAAGTATAATGCATTGTCTGGCTGTTTCATTTGTTGCACTAATTGGTCTGTACAAAGAATAAACAGATACTTACTGTAACAGGTTTTATGTGAGCTCAAATGCTAGAGGATTGTGTATTTGGTGTTCAAGTTCCTGTACTTGCTCTTTGCTGTCCAGTTTAAACATCTGTTACATTGGGAGCATAAATCCTGCTAGTGAAACATAGCCAGCATGCCCTAGAAATTGAGTGGCACTTCAGGAGCCAGTTTCTTGTAAAAACTATCAGAAAGAAATATTCTGTCTTTTCTGCCGCCACCTACCTTGTGGAAAAAATATCTTCTGAAGAGTGATTGTCCAGTAATGTACAGAAAGTCCATGTGTATTTGTTTTGTGTACCTGTAAGTCTGTGAAGGTGTATTGTCCTGTGGTTGTCTAAGTCTGCTGAGTAATCCATCTGGGGTCCCTTAGATGTGTGACTAAAGCCTGGATACTTAGGTAAAGCAGGATGTTGGGTCAGTTGCTGTTTTCTGTAACTTGAATTTAAATGTAGAAGTGACTACTTTGAAGTAGAGCATTCTCAGATATTGAGGAAGGAGTTTGGTCTTCTGCACATGAACTACACAACCATTGCACACATGCACATTTTATCCATGAAGCCACCCTAAGTCCTAATGTGGGATTTCAAGGTTCTCTGTTGGCAACATCCATCTTCTGCACCCTCCCCGTGTTAGCATTGATCTACAGGGGAAATAGAGAACACAGCTGTGTTATTATATACCTGACTGCAATTTCTGCTCCAGTGATTGAGTGTACGTACAGAATTTTTGAAACATGGCCATTCTAACTTATTTTGTCTTCCTGTCAATAGCATGGCACTTGTCCAAATTATGGATCGATATCAGCTGATCTTTTTATGTTAAACTGTAATGAAGTTGCCTCTCTTATTGGAGATGTGATCTTGCTTCAGGCAATGCTTTTAGCTGCAAACTTTTGGAATGGGAATGGGGGAGAAGGGAAACAGAAGCAGAGGAATGAGCAAAAGCCAGAGTGGAGACTAAAAGCATTCCTTCCTCTTTTTGGAAGTGGTGGGAGTTGGGTAAGAGGGGACTTCGGCGTGAAGGGATCCTGACTTGTCAGGACTTGTACCAGTATGGGTAAGAACTGTCAGTCTCTACTCTCTTCAGAGTACTGTCAAAAACCCAGTGGTGGACACTGGGAATGAAAGCCTGGCTCTCTTGAAGTTTCGTGCAGTGTTACCTTTAATTTATATTTTAATTTCTATTTTTTTTTCTAAAAAGAAACTTCATAAAGCTTGTGAGATCAAATAATTGAAAGAACAGGGGAAAAAATGGAATGCGGTGAGGAGTGGGGAATGAGAGATGTAAAAGGGGATATTAGATCAGCCATTTTTCCCTTGAGGGCAGGATGAAATCATCTCTACAGTGACTCCTCCAAGTTGTTATCTAGTTCAGAAGAGTTTCAGGGTATCAGTGTTGTGTCATAGCTGTTGTGACATTTCATAGGCATTCACTGTAACTCTTCAGACTGCCCTGCTTTTACTTTAATCTTATTAAACTTGTATGGACAAAATGTAGAGCAGAACTTTTTTTCTATCCTATTTCTAGGGTAAAAGGTTTGTGGAAGAACAATGTTCTGTCTGGCTTTTGGAACAGAGTGTGTGGGGGACTGTATTAATTATGAATTTTGTTTTATAAAGGAAAAACAATGAAGAAGGGAACTTGGTGAGCTCAGGGCTGGTAGTCACTGGCTGAAGTTGACAGACCCTTTCCTACAACAAAGGGATACTGGTATTTTGAAAGGCATGTTTTTGTGAACCAGTTAAGAATAAGTTGGTTTCTTTCCTAGTTTCTCTCAGAACTGCCTCTGAGCCACTCTTACAGCTCACTTTTGGCTGCTATGAATATGCTCAGTATTTCTGGAGAAGCCAGGAATGCCCCCTCTTCCAAGTGTCTCATTTGTTTCTCTGTCCTGTAGGGCAAGCCTGAGGATTCAGCAGCTCACCTGAGTTCCTTGGCAGTGGCAGGAGGGCCAGCAGTGGTGAGGGAGCTCTGACACACCAGCCTGGTCCCTGAGCTGGCTGACAGGAGGGCAGAGCCTGGGGGCACTGCAGCAGGGACCCCTTGTCAGAGTAAATGCAGCCAGTCTCGTGTCCTGGCTCTCCTCCAGAGTGTGTGGGGTTTCCTGGAGGAATTCTTTCACTGGGTCTTTCTTGGTCTGTAGTCTCAGTCAGCAGAGCTCCATTTCTATGCAATTATATGTGGGAGATTGTTAGTTTCCTTTGCAGCTTTTATCTTTTCTTCCTCTTAAACCTTTCCACTGTGTGGGTGCTGCCTCCCCTTCCCCCACCCCCACTATATAACTTTACAACTATTTCTGTTTCAGGAGGATCTTTCTAAACATTTCTGTTATTATAATTCTTAGTTACTTTATATAAGTATCTCCAATGATCCATACAAATACAGACTGCTGGATTTGAGAAGCATGTGACAAGATCGTCATAAGAATTGAAAATTATTGAGTAGGACTGATAAACTGAGATAAGTAAAGGAAATTAAGGAACTAAACAACTGGCTTCTTTACTGTCAAACAACTGTAGCTGAGTTGGAAACTGAATTTTCATTGCACAGTCTCGTGTAGATACTTTTAATTCCAAGGATATGTCTTCCCTTCTTGGAGACTTAAGCAAAAAATGAGTAAGACCTCTCTATTCCAGGCTAATGCTGAAATGAATAATGAAAAGTTAAGACTATGATGATAAAGAAGTTTTTGACGTTTCAGACCATGTGTAGTATCTAAACTTCAGCTTCACCCTATTACTCTGCTGGGACCCTATGATTCAGTTAGTGAATTTGTACACATTTTTGTACCCCTTGATATGAGATTGGCTAACTATGACTTTGGAGACGTCTTTACAGTAGTTTTGTGCTTGCAAGCCTCCCATATCTAAATATCTCAATAAACATTTATGGTTATGAAGGCCTTGGTGAGGGACAGTGTTATTTCAGTCGTACAGAAAATGAATTGAGACAAAAGACTGATATTTGGGGAGTAGTACACAAAATCATGGTAAATCTGGATGGAAAACATCTGCCTTGTTCAAGGAAAAACCCCTAAATTCTAAGACCCTTTTCCTTGCAGTGTAAAGATGAGAAATTAAATTGTGAGTGCTTTTTATGAATTACAGTGAGAGAAAATCTCAAGCATTGCTTTGAGTCTGTGGAGAGAATTTAAGATTTTGATGATCCTACTGTGAAAAGGAAATGAATAGCTTCTTTTAAAAGAAGACAGCTTAGTATTGGGAATAATGTTGAATATGGAAAAATGGAATTTTTTTTATACAGATTTAAGGATATTTATTCATCAAGTGTTTTAATTCATGTAGTTTGTCAAAAGTGCTTGATCTTTGAGAAAAGAAGTTTTGGATTGCTGAATCTACATGTTCATCCTGAAAAGCATGTAAAAAAAATCCAACTAGCTGTAGTGCCCAGCACAGAAAGTAGAGGGAAGCCACAGGTTTTTTGGAAGATGGGTGTTTTGCTAGTGTAGGAGGTAAAAGTTAAAACTTGTCCATAGCTTTTCAGAGTTTGATAACCCGTTGGTGTAAATCAGGATAGCTGCAGTGAGGTCTGGCTGTCAGTCTGCTCCTAACTCTGCCACAAAACTACTCTTATTTTGTTTCAGAAAAAAAAATAAAGCACAGATATTATATATAAGCTAATATGCTTTAGTGACAGGAGATGGTATTTTCTTCAAGTCTGGGGAGCACAGTGGGAGAGACAAGAAGCAAAGCTGAGTGACGTGGAAAAAGAAAAAGAAACCCAACTAAGAAGTTACTTGCCCTTACCACTAAAATCTTGTTTTAGGAGACCCAACATCAGTCACAGAGCAGATGCTGGCAATGCTCAGCAGGCCACTATAAACATGTGTGCCAGGCCCCCAGTTTGTGACGATTGATCCAAGCCCAGAGGAGGTGGAGGGGGCTGTCCCTCTTAGCTGGTACTCATTGCTGCTCCGTGGGGCTTTGGTGCCAGGGGCAGCAGGGCAGGAGTGAACAAAGCTGAGAAAACTCAGCCCAAGGAAAAGGAAGTGGATTATTGGGTGCTGAAGTAGGGTATTTCTAATAACTGATCTGATGGTTTGTTTGCAATACCAAAGAAGTGAACATATGGAGGAAATCGAAGGATAATTCTATTAGTATAAAACCAGATTTTTTTTCCTTGGGCCTGAAATACTTGCATTTAGTGTGATTTTGTTAAAAGAAAAATTGAGCTGAATTTTAGGAAAGTATTGCAGATTTGAGTTTAAAGGGTATACATTTTACATTCAGCATATCAAACTGAATCATCTGGATTTTCAAAGAGTTTGCCTAGGCTGGAATAGCTAAATGAATCTGAAAGAAATTTGCAGTCAGTGTAAATCTGCATTTTAAGAGCTTGCTCAATCATTCCACCTTAGACAAACAAATCTTTGTTTTGCATCATCTATGTTCTTATTTCTGAGCTGTTTCATACGCAGAATGCTTGTGTGGATGCGTATGCACAGACTGTTGAATAAAGACAGATTGTGAAACTGGAAAGGGGAAATTCAGTTGTAGCCTCTCTTTATGGAGAGTAAGAGAGTTACACCTCCAAGTATTTTGCCCGATTATTTTGGAAATTAGAAGTCAGGCTTAGTAGCAAGTGTGAAAAGAAGAGTGGCAGTCATGACTGTGGAAACACTGCGTGGGAGAATTGTGTGTATTGCAGGGAAATAAACATCATGGAATTGTAGTTCTGAGCCTTGACTGTTTTCTATTAGCAAACAGGTTACCATAACTGATTTCAACCCTTTATTGGCAAAATTTAGTTGATTCCAGTGGATTTACACAAGGGATTAATTTAATCTTCAGTTTTCCTAGTTTTCAAGCCCAGAAAGACTATTAGCTTGTATACTGTGGTCTGCCGCACAGAACAGGCTGCAGAATTTCATATTGTTATTCAGCATCAAACCTGTAACCGGTATGTTTTGAAAAGAAGTGTCTTTCTGCAGGGAAAAATCTCAAGGAAAGGCTGTTGGAAAATTGCTGGAATGATCAAGTGGTTTTTGTGTTTTGTTTTTTTTTTTACAAGGCTGAGACCTTGATTCTGTTCCTAATTCTGTGGCAGTCAAACTTCCTCTCCATGCTCTAATTTCTGTGCCTATAGCTTAAAGATAGGGTAGTTAATATCATCTGGAAATAGATTTAAATTCCATAGCAGAAGACTGATAAATGTATGTAAAACATCACTCTGTGACTGTAGTCAGCTCCCTCCTCTATCCCTTTTGTTCTTCTGCATTTCTCATTTTGCTTTTCTCATCTGCAGATCTGTGATATTTTTACTGCATGCAGTAAATGATGTGCTGACCTTCTACTGCCTTTAGTACTACCTATTAAAGTTTTATTTATGTTTTCTTAAAGAAAAGTACAAATTAAGACAAATTTCTCTAAAATCTCATGCATTCAAATAGACAATGCGAAGCTAGCTTTTAATTTGTTCATAATATAGCACTTCAAGAGTGTGTGCTGTTGCTGTTGTTTACATAGCTGTGTAACAAGATGGGCGGTTCATGAGTTTTTTTTGTTTTGTGTTGCATTTCAGCTTTCTTTTAGTAATTACTGTAGCAAATCTGTCTGCTGAGTATCTCACAGTTGTGTCATTCCAGCCTCTGGAGTATTCGTGCCATGCTGAGGTTGGAATTCCAGCTTGTGTCTCAAAACACATGGTTTCGAGTGCCCCGAGACAGTGGTGTTTAGTGCTTGTGTTATGTTTCTGCCCAGGAGAAACTGTCCTGTATCCCAGGGACTTGGTTCTGGATTGTCTCCTGATTCCAGTTGAGCATTTGTATCTCTTCATGCATGTATAAAAGAGAAATGACTGATGTTTACCTTGTTTCTAAGTTTTAGGAGCAGGGCCTGACAGCAGGAGTCTGTAAAGAAAGGATCTGTAACCAAATGGACTCATGGGATGTAGGCACTTCATCAGAGTTCAATATTATAGTGGCAGGTACCTTAGGAGTGAGATCCAAAGATTAGATTATAGTGCAAATGGAAGCCCCAGTTTCCAAGTGTGATTTGCTGTCAGCAATGGTGTCAGGGGCATGAATGTCCTGAGCAATGTACACATCACTGACAGGAAAGGCCGAGGAAGAGGGTGCAGCTTCTCTGCTTCTTATCTTGGATTTGCATTTTATTAGATGCTAAGATCAGTCTAGTCCCCATTGTTTTCACAAACAATATGAGGCTCTTGTCTGCAGACTGCTTTAGGAAGGGTTGGCCCCTCTCAAGCCCTACAAATGAGGGCTCTGTAGCTGCTCTTCCCCTGTTATTTGCCAGCTGAGTGTTACTACAGAATCACTGCTGTCTTTGCCTCTCTAGGCCTTAGGGACTGGTAGTGGTTGCTGTTTTCCCCATACTTTCTTGGTGCTTTTTCTGATCTCTCTTCAGCTGACACTCCTGGATGCCCCTCTCCTGTTCCTGATCCTTTGGAAGGCTTGGTCCTGGCAGTTCATCATCCCTCTCCATCATTTCCCTTGCCTGGTGCTGCCCTGCTGCAGCCTTGGTCCCCAGGGGCTTGTGTGTCCTGCCTCACCGGTGTTTGCCTTGCCTGGTGCAGCATTCAAGCAACACCTTAATAAAAAGCTTTCCTCCCTTATCTCCTCTCTGCTGCTGTGCCACTGGGCTGGGGATCGTGTTCCCATCTCTTTCACACGCACACCTGGCCATAAAACACTGGGTTTGTTTTTAACCTCAAACCAGGGAGCTTTAATTAAAGAGACAGTGACCTCTTTTATGAGTTTGCTCGCATAGGGTTTCAGGGCTATTGTCACATACAGCTCACATGACAGAGCACCATTGCACAAAGCTCCATTTACACATCCTTCCCCGGCTTTTTTCCTCTCCTCTTTTTGTTTTCCAAACGCAGAAGGAGGTTGTTTTCTTGTTTACCCCTAGGCAAAGTTGTCTCTCATGTTAGTAGCCTATGGCTAACAGTTTCTTTGAAGAGAACCCACCTTTCTTACTAACACATGGATGTCATTAGACTTGCAGAAATGTTATTTTTTTAATCTATGTGAGAGTCTTCTGGGTCTGGGCTAGCTAAAACAGATCTTATGTTCATTTTCCTTAGCAAGTTCCCATAGCTGTATAATGGAATTTGTGTTTCTTATGACAAACACTTATTATTCACTGTTGCATTTACCTGTATTCATTAAGTTTCAGCAGCAATAAGTAGAATTTTTGATATATGCTCCAGCATGATATGTGTAGCAACAGATGCTAAAACTTGTCCATAGTTTTACACAGAATAGTTAATTGTAATTTAAAGAAATTTTCACAAATACTGATGTGTATTTTCCAGCACATATATTCAAAGATACACAGAAGTGTGTATGCAGTCCAGAACTTATTTGAGGTATGCAGACTTCTACAAAAGGCACTCATGCACAGAAAAGAGACAGCTGGGACAGACACAAGGAATTCCACATAATTGGTGGAATACAGAGACGCACAGGATATGCACACACAAAAGAAAAAACAAACAAACCATGTGGAAGAGTGTAGCTGCCCTCACAACACACCTTGTATTTAGACCTTCAAAAGCAGGCACAAGGATAAGTCTGCAGGAAAATGTGTATGTAGAAACTGATGCCCAGTTAACTCTGAAAGTAATATATAAGTTGCTGTGGACACAGACAGTGTGTTCTGGTGCTGGAACTCTCACTGAATTGTGCAAGATTTCTGCATTCAATGGTGTTACTTTTAGGAAAAGCTCAATTATATGGAAAAAAATTACACAGTTTAACTGCAAAGCTTGTAGATATGCGAACACGTGCCCTTACACATATGAATAGGTAGATCTATTTTGATGTGAATACTGACACATTTTTTACTTAGTATATTAATAGAGGTTTGCCTAGACACAAATATACCACACACACAGGCCCTTAGACACACACAGATATACCCATGTCTATGTTCATTGAGAGAGACTCACTCAATATCTGTGTATGTGTGTGTTGGGAGAGGGTCATAACCTCCTCCATTCTTCTCCTGAAGGGGTTTGGATAATGAAGGGAAAAGAAATGAGGCCTGGGGCTAATTTGTAGTGGCATTTCCTGGCCTCTCTTATGCCAATGAAGCTCCGTTTCATCTTTAGCCTTATCAATTCTGCAGTCATGTGGCTTTCCGCTTGGACGCCTCTGTCTCTTCACCCTCCTCCCCAATCTCCCATGCTAATGGAAACTTCGTTAATGCCATTAATCTGCTGACTGGGACAAGTCAAAAACATATCCACACAATCTGAGCCAGGGCTGCAAGCGTCCTGGGGCTGCCAAACAGAGGCACCCCTCGTGCTCACTGCATTCCTGAAGGAACTTCATATTGATTTCTTCTTTTCTTTCCTTTTCTGCTTTATCCTTTGGCAACTTTGCATCCTTCAGAACAGACATCAAGTAGATGGCCTTTTTTTCCTGATCCCTCATAATGATATTTCTTCAAGAATCCTTTCCCTAGTTGCAGGGCTAGTGCCTTCTTTCAGCTCATGGTAGCTTTTTTGTTCTTATGCTGTTTTTGATGACAGGCTTGTTATTCCTCTTGTCTGATAGAATTTCATAACTATCCAAATTTTATGTGAACCTGCCTGGGCTGGTCTAAAATAAAGTGTTCCACTCTACCTGGTATTAGCAGACAGAGTGTAAGTCAGTCCTTCATTATCCAGCTGCTGTTACTGTTGTTCTAGTGGCAGTTGCCACTAGATCTGTTCTTGAAGGACTGTGCTGTTGGGGTTCCCTGTCTTCTGAAATGCCCTCAGCTTCCCTAAATTACTTTTTAGGAGTGAGAACATAGCAGTGGTTTGCATTTACTATTAGGCCAGGTATTGTAATGCTTTGCCATTGTCTTCTATCACAATTGATTATCATTTTTGGTGATGTATCGTTTTCTTAGCTATGACTTCAACTTCCCTTGCCAGTGTAGCACACCTGCAGAAACTTGAAGCTCTGAACAATGACTCACCATCTCCTTATTTCATAGCATTGTCCAGTGGCTGAGCATGTTGAAGTTCCTCGTGTCAGGATTATGCTGGCTGAGGTTTCACCAAGAAGAGAAAATAGACTGTGTGATACTTGTTTTAGGAAAAAATTCTGTGATAATCAGAGTTCATAGCTAGCTCTTGAGAATGTCAGGATGTTGAGTGATTTGTATTTGATCTATGAATCTTTATATACATAAATGAAATAGTGACAGTGAAGAAGGAAAAGACAGCTAGGAAAGGCATGCTGTTGGAGTTGTGACATATGGATATGTTTCTAAAAAAAACCCTATTAAATTGATGAAAACAAGGAGAGATGTTGGCAGTTCAGTATGAACTTTGATGATGTCAGACTAAATCTGAAATTATATTGGCCATGACAGAAGGCTGAGCCTTAGTTGCCACCTCCACACAGACATCACAGTAAAAAGGGATTGTTTTACAAGGAGAAGACAAAGAAGTTTTAAGTTCTTCAGCCTGGGCAGGGGTTGAAGTCAAAAGTTCATCCTTATGTGGTTTTGGGTACAGAGAATGCATGTCATTTCCCACCAGCCAGGAGATGCTCCACTGAACAGAGCATCTTCTTCCTCTGGCCAGTGCTGGGAGGAGACACACTTTTTATCTTCAGGGTATATTAATGCATTGCACTATCTGATGTAGAGAGATTCATGCTGATTTGTACCATGCTTATTTTTTGGGCATCGTTGAATAAGGGGGAAGGGGAAAAATCAGGTAGAGGTTGTTGCATCTTGGTACAAAAGAAAAAAAGCAGCTGGGATACTCAGTGCCCTAAAATTCCTGTTTAGATGAGTGGGGCAGTATCTGTAAACCTAAGGCCAGCACCTGCTGGAGCACTTTCAGAGCTCCAGTGAAAGCATAGAACTAAAAATTAAATACCTGTAGCCCTAATAAGTGCTAGGACAGTCAACAGCTCACACAAGATCACTCACTTTGGGTTAGACATTAAGTTTGCTTTCCCTTCCTCATTCTGTGATTGAGGATTTGAAAGTGAAACCTTGGGGCAAAAAATGATCATACCACATTGTCCTGTGCAAGAAGAAAGGAAAAGGATCTTCAGGTAAGTAATTTGTGCACATCAAGCTGTTCCTTTCCAGAGGGTACCCTAACAGAGAGGCAGGAAGATAAAATCTATGCAAGATCTAACATTGTCCTGCCCAGTGACTTTAGCAAGTTGTTCAACCTCTTTGTGTATCTAGGTTTTTCCTGTTCAGAATATTCCTATCACAAACTTGTTGAGAAAGAAGTTTCTTCCTATGGGTGCATCCACCTAGAGAGTTGGTCATAATTTTGGCTAAAGTCACTCTACAGTAATATAACAATCTATGCCTCCATATGGCAGGAATTGTGCATTAGACTGAGAAGTAAAAGATGCTTTAGACTTCTGACTGGTGCCAAGAAATAAATCAATTCAGCAAAGCCTGCATTAGCTGCCTTGGGTACAGGGAGCATCCCAGCTGTGGCAGCACAGAGCCCATGGAGGTTAAATTTGGATCATGTCATGATGCAGCCTTCATGCTGGGAAAGAAGTTTAAAATGCCAGTGCTGTATGTCTTTGGAAAATTTGTATTTGAATGCCAGTGCTATGCACAAAGCTGCTGCTGCCCACTGATTGTATGCTCTGACCCATTTTTTGCTCAGTCTTCTCTAACTGCTGGACAAGTAGGAGCTGTCATACTGCTATGCAGATTCTGCCCAGCTTCCATTTTACCATGGAAAGTGTTCAAAAAGAAGTGGTGAATGCAGTTTTTCAGTGAAACAGTACTTTATTGCAGTCATGACACTCCAAAGATTTGGAGTAGATAAAGTTTTTAGTTAAAATAATATCAGTATATTCATTGGTCTGAAAACCAAGCTCTTTTCCTACTTTGTGCAGTAGGAAAGATTTTATTTTTCTAAATTAAATCTGTGAGCAGTAGTCAGGCGATACAGTATTTACTTCTGGTTCTGTTCAAAATATGTATTTTGATCTTGGGATAGCACAGTCTGTGTTTGCATTATCCATTTGTAAAGTAAGGAAAAAACAACAACAACTCTTTCTTGCCTTCTTTCCTGTCTTGTCTAGCACAGACTTGCCTGGCTCAGTGTCTGTTTCTGGCCAGTGAGTCCCAGCCCCAGTGTGGGCTGTGACTGAGGAGCCACTCTTCTCTCTCTTGGGTTTTTCTGTGCAGGCTTTGTGGGCTTCTGGCTTTGGACCCAAGGGCTGGAAATCAGCCCATATTCAAGCATCTCTGTAGCTTATTTTTACCTGTAGGTGGGTAGTACCTGGTGTGTTCTGATGTTGGTATGCTGCTGTATCACTGAGGGATAACCAAAACAGAATTATAGCAGTGTCTCTTTTTTCTTTACCTTTATATTTCTTTACCTATGTATTTTTCTATATCTTTATATATCTTTACTTTCTTCTTCTGGAACACTTGGTGAGTGTCCTGTGAATCATCTTTAAGCTTTCCTGGAGGGAAAACCCAATATTTTGATGAGTGCAGCTGTTTCTAGTGGTAACTGTAGAAAAGAGCTCAAAGACTTTTGATTTTTTTTTTAAATTCAAGAGTGATGTAATGAAATCTGAGGAGTGGCCTTTCCTGGAATCATTGAGACCTACCAGTTCATGGCAAGGGAAAATTGGTGTGACTCATTACACAATGTAGTACATTCTTTGATGCTGAGGGCAGAGAATTGAAACTCACACAAATGCAAATGAATCTATGTTTTAAAATCCTTGCAATCAGCAAGGGAAGAAACTTCTTTGCTTTAATGAAAGCACAATAAAAAGTAATACTTGCAGAGTTTATTTAATTCAGAGATGCTAGGCTCATTAGGCAACTGGATTAGAACATGATTCTGCCTCTTATTGGTATATAAGAATCATGTTTACTACTTTGAAAATAGTCACTTTTAGGAAGGGATATTGGAGGTGTTTAACTTTAAAAAATCTCCACATACCATGGACATAAGATTAAGGCAGAAAAAATAGAAGAGAAGGTACACAATGGAGGGAAAGACTCATCATCCTTACAACCATTGCCAAAAAGAACATTCTCATAATGTCTTGCAACAAACTCTGGCTCACAGCCTTTGTGGGGAATGTTTGAGTCCTGTCAGGTGGTGCCTCTGACAGCTGCCTGGCAGCAGCAGTGCAGGGCTTTAGCACACAAATGACTCCCAACCACTCTGCTTGGCCTGTCAGTGTTTAAATAGGGTCAAAATCCTGTGTTCTGGTTCCTCAGACCATGAGTGAATGCCATTGACTTGAGAGGAAACAGGTTTATGCTCTGATTTTAAAGAAGGAACAAGGTACTGAAGGTCCTTGTTTCTAAAAACTTGCAAAAGTTGCTTAGTTTCATGTAATAAAGCTGACCAAATTGGATACCAAATGCTTAAACTGCAGTAGAAATCCTTATCCTGGAAAGCCTGTTGTCCAAACTGTTGCTTTTGAATCTGATTCACCTACTCCTTGGTCTAGCCTTCAACTGCAACATCCACCAACACCTCAGGTCTTCTGTCTGGGCTGCAGTCCAGGAATAAAGTTTGGGAGCTATCAGTCTATTAGTCCAAATTCTTGGGAACTTCTGATTTAAACAGGCAAAGGAGATGCTATTAAATGTGATCTACAAATGTACTGCTTCAACCATAGTTCATGGTAGATTTTTCTGCCTCACACATGAACTCATCTAGTCACTGAAATATCAACTTATATCCTCTTCAGAGACTCACCTCTTTTGTGGATGGCCCCAAAGCGAATCTATGGAAAGAAATGTATCTTTGCAGTACTGAAATGAGAACTACGAGAGGCTGGAGGTTGGTTCTACAGTAACTGCTACTCTAGGGCACTGTTCTGGGCTTTGGTGATAGCAAGGAACAAAGATGCTTTTCTTTGTTGTAGTTAGGGGTTTTTTATGTTTGGGTTGCCCTTTTTGTTTGTTTTGTTCTTGTTATTGCTTCTTATGCCACAAATGAGGGGATGTCACCCTCTCTATTCTGGCAAACTCCATCCAGCATGAGTTGCTGAAAGCCATTGTGATTTTGTAGTTTGGTTGCCTGGAAGAAATGAATGTGCTGCTCTCAACCAGTTTCCCTGCAAGTGACAATAATGGCAATTTAGTTGTTTATTTCAGGTTCTTCTGAAGTGAAATCATTAAAGGGGAGTTTGCCCTATTGCTACACTTATTTTATGATCTCTTTAAAAGAAAGAAAGATTAGGACTTGGGATGAAGTCCTGAGACTGACCTCGATGTCCAGAGCTCCAGCCTGACCTTAAAGCCGCACAGAGAA
Source organism: Emberiza elegans (assembly GCA_024865655.1). Classification (NCBI taxonomy): domain Eukaryota; kingdom Metazoa; phylum Chordata; class Aves; order Passeriformes; family Fringillidae; genus Emberiza; species Emberiza elegans. Next base: position 19,576,950 of record JALJVW010000241.1, on the reverse strand, counting down.
CAGTTAGCAGACACTTTGTGAAGTGAGTCTGGGCTCCACTTTTCATCTGCCAGAGCAGCAGTTTAGGAATCAGCACTCTGTTTGCCCTACTTACCCCCAGTACTCACACAGGAACGCTGTTGGCACAGGCACCAGACTGTCACTTTTGTGACTGAGGGAGGAAAGAGAGGAGTCTTCACCCCATCTTCCTTTTCAGACAGTCTCCAGGAGTTTTGGAAGGAGCTTTTTAAAAGCCTTCTTCTATTGTTGGCCAGGAAACAAAGGATGGAGGAGCTGGATTTAAGCATAATGACGTGAGCTCCTCCATGCAGAAAAACCCAGCTGAGAGACCCCCCCTGCTCCACACACACACAAAAAAAGGAAGAAAGGGGGAGAAAATCTTTGAAAATAACTAATTAAAGTTGTTTTAGCCTCTCTCCCCTCCAAGGGCGCCTAATCTCACAGGGGGCAGAGGGGGAGAGAGGCAAGAGGAACAATGAGAACCATCCCCCCTTCTCCACACCCCACCTCCCGGTCTCTGAGGTTTTAAAACAAGAGGCCACTTTAAGTTAATGAGCTATCAGCTGACTGGGAGAAGTCTCTAATGAAGCCTGATGTTCACACATTCCCCAGCTTGCTGAATAGACTTCTGCCAATCTCATAACTGTCAGAAAGTTTCATTCATAAAATCCACACGCTGGGGGTGGTGGTGATGGGGGCAGGGAGGGAGCTGGGTGGAAATGGAAGAGAGGAAGTGTGGGATGGAGGTCTCCATGTGGAGCAGTCAGCCCCAGAGGCCAAAACAGGAACATGCATGGCTGGGGCTGGCAGGCTTGAGGATCCCAGGGACCTGACTCCACTCGCCATTGTCTGGCCGGTAATTAGGAAGATCCTTCACATGGTTCTGGAGGACATTGAAGTCTGTAGGGATAATTAGTGAAGATTTAGGGGGTGTTTCAGCTTTCATGTCACCAACTTTGCTAGGGCCACAGGGGCAGATGCTGGTGGCATGAAGCCTAGGAGTTATTCTGGGACTTTGCTGTTCCTCTTGTCTCCTGGCAGTACCTTAGGAGCTGTGCCTGTGGGGACCTTTGGGGGAAGAACAACAAAAATAAAGGGAAAAGTCTGAAGGAAAAGGCATAATGCTGAGACAGGAAGAAACACTCTTGTTTACTGTAAATAAACTTGGTGTTGGTGTGTGCTGGAGCTAATTCTCCTTGGGTATTGCATGTGCTTTTGGCACTGGTAAATAGGAAAGATGCAGATACAGGTAAAAATCTGTTTTTCTCCAAGGGATGGACTATGGCTTGAGCAGCCAATCAGCATTGCAATCAACAGTAATTGAGAGCCACTGTATTCCTGTGTTTTGCAAGTTTTGACATAAGACAATTCAAGGTCTTTCCTGAAGTTTCTGAGCAGCAATTCCAAGCCTAGATCTTTTTGGAAGTTATGGGTTTAATGCTCAGAGCACAGGAATTGGATCTTAGAGCATTAGACTTCTCTCTCTCTCTTTGAGACTTACTTCTCTGGTGAATCTGTTTAATCTGTTACCAAAAAACAAAACAAAAGGCTCTACACCTCGAGGCAGAAAATACACTGAACCTGAGGGTTCCCTTTTGGTCCCTTCCAATCCCTAAGACAGTATGCTGGAGCAGGACCAGGGCATAATTGTTAGAGTGTCACTTAAATCTTAGTTGTGACAAAAGGCACCGCTAAATGAGAAACAATCTCTGCCTTGGAGAGCTTACAGTGTAAATACACAGTGCAGATTGAGTGGAAAAAAACACTTAAGAGTCTCATTCGAGGACCACTGAAACAATAGTAGGATCTCTGTTAACTCTGAGGAGCTTTGAAACTTGATCATCTGCCTGCTATTACAGAGCATGTCTGAATCAGGGCTCTGAAGTCAAATCCTATCTAGGACATAACTACAAGGTCAATTTTGTTCGTATGTTACTTGTATATGCTATGAAGAGAAAGGGACTGGATTTTTCAAAGTATAATAAGAAATCAGGGATGACTATTCTTGATACACAGGACAGCATGTGCTGGGGACACAGGTTTCTCAACCAGTTTCCTTATTAGGAGCATTGGATTCTGTGAAAACATGAATATGTTGGGAAAGCAGCTGCCTTTTAAGATTTCTATAGACTGGAGTACTAAAATGAGTAATAAGTCAATGACATAATATTTCATCCACTAAAGCTTCTGGCTTCCCACCTATTTTGTCCTATCATTGAAATGTCACTAGAGTAGTGTGGAGAGCTATGTGGTTCTTTGTGTATGGCAGAGGCAGTGCTGGAGAGAATGTAACTGGGATTTGACTGTGAACTGCAAAGTCTGTGGTGTGGTTGAATAATCAGGGAATATTTGTCCTCAAACAGCTTCCATAGAGATTGTGGTTTTTCCCCCTCCTTATATTTGGTAGCTTTGTTTACTCAGTTTTGTTGCATTATAAAAGTACCTGAAGACTTCACCACATTTCTTTGCTGCTGTTTGCATTTTGAAGGTCAGGAAGCAAAACACAAAGTTTTGGAGTGGAGACCATGAAAGAGTTTAGACCTTGCACACTTGGTTTCTAGCCAGCTTGTTTGCAGTGAAATCCAAGTATCTGTGTTAAATATGGGCACCTGTAGATGTAAGTACATGGGCGTGGGGAGCTGTGTAAGCTGGTGGGTGAGAAGTGCTGGAGAGCAGGGTGGGACATCTAGTCTGGCAGGTAGGCACTTCTCTCTTGCCTGGAGAGAGACAGCTGTCTTTACATTGGTGTATAGCTGTGCATATGTTCTTACTGAAGTGTGCTCTGGCTGTATGGATACAGGACTTAAAACTGGATATTGGCCATAAATGCTCAACCTTTGAATATTTCCATGGTGTGGCTTCCTAAATTACTTCTGGTGATGGTCTTATGGTCTTCCATTTATAAGTAATCAAATATTCTGATGAGGAAGCAGTAGATTAGCACTTCACAAAAACTGAAGAAGTTTCTTGGCTGAAGGGAGGGCAAACATGCAGAACAGCAGGAATCTCTGATGTATAGCTATTTACATGCTATAGAGCATATAATGGACTGTCTCATCTCTTTCAAGTGCTGGGCAAGGAGCATCTTTGGAATGAAGGTGGTGTTCAGCTCTGTCTATGGCTCACTGACTGTACCCTCTTAGAGTTGGACCTGGAGCTGTTTATTTTTGTTGTTGTGGTGCTAGTCACTGGTTTAGATGCTGACTTAGTTCTTCAGCTTGATTTTACTCCTGGGTATTCTTGCTCTGGAATGCAGCACTAATCAGATCTTAGTTGAAGTCTGAATGGTCTCTGTTTGGGTTGGATTTGATTATTTTATTTGTTTTTTTGCTTTCTCACTATTTTCTATCATCATTTTTTCTTGGTGGCTGGTGTACAAATTGCTGACACAGAAGAGGAAATTCAATATTATTAAATCTCTGCTCATGCCAGTTTTTGTCCTTTTTTTTCAGTTTTGCCTCTTGGTTATGCCATCGCTCACTCCCAGCATTCCCTTGTTCTTTATCAAGTCTCCTTCCCAGTCAGCACTACATTGCCCTTGCTGATATTAACTTTTTCTGGCAAATCCCACAAACAATTTTGTGGAGTGCTGATTTTCTGTCACTGCTGCTTATATTTATTTAGCAGCTGGAGGATGACTGGGCTCTCTGTGGTTGAAGGGCCCTCCTGTATGCTTTAGACTCACTTGGATGCTCTCAGCCTGATCTAAGGGGCTCTCCAGCAAGGAGCCACCAACACGCCTCTCAGGAAGTTAGGGAAGCATCTGCTGGAGGGTTTGTTCTGATTGGGTCAGGGACTTGCTCACAAATTGGTAAAGGAGGAGGGGAACAAGCAGACAGTGGTCAGGTCTGGGTACAGCACTGGCTGAGGAGCTTATCCTATGCCATGTGTTGTTTCCTCTGTGTATCAGCCAAGAGGGACCACTTGCTTTACCAGCCTCTCATGTGAGCATTCATCCGACACAAGAGGCTCTGCTCCTTTCCCCTTGGGGGGATGCTGGAGGCAAGAGCTCTCAAGGGCTAAAGAAAACAAAGCAATGTTTGCTTAGCTGGAGAGCAGAGTGTGCCCTACGTAAATTGTACGAGGACCTAAAAGTGCTTCAGAAATGAAGTGCCTCTGAAATTGGCTCCACGAGGTAAATGTGAGACAGGATGATGCCATTTCCCCAGCTGATGTGGTATCCCATTGACTCATTTGAGGACATATTTTGGTTACTCTGAGCCTCACCTTCAGGAAAAATGACATGGAAGACAAAGTTTTCCCATGGAAGAAAAGGTTCCAATAGTTTTGTTCCTTGTAGACAGCCAATAAAAAGTCAATGTGTGTGTCCCTTGTAATCATAGTACAAGGGTTCTGCTCATGGGAAGAAGAGGGAGGAACAGGATATTCTCTCCACTGGCCTGATAAAGCAAGCCATGAGGATGGGAGGGGGTCAGGTACATTCTTTGTTCCCAGTGTTCACATTCAAAGGCTTGGAGGAGCAAAAGGTACTTGCTGAATGCTGGGCCGTTTCAGGTGGGACAGAGTTTCTGTTTCTGAGTCCGTCTTTCTCTGGCCTCTCTGTGTTAGAGGTTTCTTTTACTCTTTGTACTGGACCTGTGAAAAATATAGGTCCTATTTCTAATTTTAGGTATGTCTGGTTCAGTCACAGGAGTGCAAGCCAAGCTGGCACATTTACAATGTACTTATTGAAGATGTAGTACCCAGCCTCACATGTATTTCGTACTCTGCAGAAACCAAAATTTTGAAAATACAGTATTTCTAGTACCGTAGGAAGAAAAGACCACTTCTTGCCACGTACCCACCTCCTGTAGCTTTTGTTTCATTTCTTGTCTCTGTATACAGAAGTGTCTCATCATACACAGGGGGATTTCACTTCAGTGTACGGTGCATTGCAGCAGTCAGTTCCCAGACCTCCTTTGCCTCTATAGGCATCTTGGTGATGCTCTGTATTTCTAGGACTGCCTTATTTCCCATGATGTTTTTCCTCTGATGAACTTTAAGTGTATCTATGCTGGCTGTTGGTCATTGGCACCTGAATTATTAGTGATCCTTACAGAAGTGGGGATATCAAACTAAGTGGTTCTATGTTTGTGGTCTCTTTTTTTCATGATAGTAGATCTGCTACTACAGTAGAAGTTCAGTTCTGTTGTGTAGGAAAGCATGTTATCACACCTCAGTGTTAGATCAATCATTTGATGTTCCCAGCAATTCAATTTGCAGAGTAGGGGACATCATAAAAATGATTAGGCTGAAAAAAATCTAAGTATCTTTTCTCTCCAAGCCTCATTGTTTGTTTTTTTTTTTCTTCCCCCCCCCCCCCTCCCTCCCCTCCCTGTGTATTTTTGAAGCCTGCATTGGGTTTTCTGGAGTTGTGACATGAGTTTTTATAATGTGGTGCATTAAAGCCCTTGTGAAAAATAAAACATGTGATGTGGAAAGTCTCTAGTAAAGAGTGACTCAGGAAAAAGAAAACAAAACCCTTCAGTCTAACGAAAGAACAGACTGTGTGAAAGTAACTTGGCATTTAATTGGAAATTGCAGTCAGTCTACAGATGAAACAGCCTTGCTGGCATCTGCAGGTGGGTGTTTTGCTTATGCTTTACAGTTCTCCTTCCTGCTTGTGCTTGTGAATGTGTTTTGCCTGTCAGCTCAGAGGTGCAGACATGGCTGCAATTTGTGGCTGCTCTTTTTCCAGAAGTATCAGCAGTTCCCAATATCACGAGTGTTGTAAAACCGTGTTAGTAAGAAAGACCCTGCAAAAATACCTTACAGTACAAATGGGTGTGACAGCCCTTGTTTTAGAGATGGAGAGTGCCTTTAGAGGTCATTAGAGATAAGTGATGTGACCAAGATCATGCAGGGCCTTTTGCACTCTAAATTATATCTGGGACTTCTACCTCACAAGTTCAGAGCTCACGAGGGCATTTTAATAGAGAAACTTTAGGAGGTGCACTGACATACATTCATTTAAGGTAAACGTGATCTGCCATCTTGGGCCAAACCCCAGATTTGCTTTCATCAAGTCTAATTATGATAATGGTTCATTTAACCTCTCTGCCTCCCCCTAACTTCCGCTTTAAAGCAAAGGTGCACTGGCTGAGAAACCTTGGACTGCACAGTTCCATTTTTAGCTCTGTCTGACTCATTTAATGATTTGGTCAGGTTAGTTTGTCCTTGACTCAGTTTCCCCGCTGTCAAAATGGCACTAATAACACTGTCCTGCTTTTTGAGGAAGGGTTATGAAGATAAATTAGTTTTGGCTGGAGAAGAGTCCTGCAGGGCTAGCAGAATTGGAAGGAGACAAGCGCGCACTCTGTTGCAAGTATTATCTATCACTTATGTTTCTCACAGCCCTCCTTGACTTTTACTGACTACATTCTTTCTCCTCTTGCAAATCACCCATGTGTATATTGATCAGCAATATCCCTTGCACAGATTACAGGGCCATCTCTCCATCAAATTCTTTGCCTTCTCAGAGGCAGATGGCTTTACAGTTGTAGCAGTGAAATCCTGGCCTCGACAATGTCAACATTCCGGGTTTTCCACTACATGAGTGCTTCCCCTTCTGCACAAAGGCTGGCTATGGGGCGACTGCTGCTGTCTCTTTCTAGGGCTCCTCTAAGGAAGAGCAATCCTCTCCAAAAAAATGCAGAGATGTTTTCAGAGGCAGACAAAGTGATGTGAAGTGAAGGGATGGCTGGAGATGGAAAAACCAGCCACACAACAATCTGACTTCTTCTAGAGAGGGTTAAGTACTAAATACCTCTTACTGGGTCACTTAATGATGGATGGTAGTTAGTGGGGGTGGGGTAAAGCTGACTTCCAGCCCTGCATCACTAAACAGTTCATTAGGAAAAACACACACAATGGAAAATGGCAGAGAGGCTCAAGTGTCCAATTTCTCTCTTGAACTCTCTGAACAGGAGGCTCCAGTCAGGGGAATCCCTGCCACCCGTTCCCCCCCTCCTTCTCTGGCAGTTTCTTTATTAATTAACGGAGTTGGCTGGGGACGGAAATGGAGGACAATAATCAACATAGATGGGTCTGCAGACCTATTTTTAATAATGTGCTTTGCATCTGTCCTAATTGGTATGGAAACAGTGACCTGATTGGAACGACCGGGAGCCTCTTGGGGCCTTTCTTTCTTCCTTTCTCTCCCTCTGTTTTCTTTTTTGTTTGGTTGAAGTTTGACTTGGTGGGAGTGGAGGGGCCAGTGGGTAAGAAATATAAAACCTAACCTTAGGGGCTGTTCACAGGCTGGGGAGTTGAGAGGGGCGACGTACTGGGGAGTGCATGGGATGTGGGGGCAGGGAGGCCTGGATTGGAAAGTTGGGTGTAAATGCCTCCAGGACAGAAAAATCTAGCTGCCCTGAAGAGCTGAGGCCAAGCAAGGGAAGGAAGGGGCAGTAGCTCTCCTGGTTTAGTGTGATGATGAGGAATATGGTGGCTATTTTGGGTGAGACAAGAGAAGCACCCCAAGAGCCAGCTGGTGGCCAGTCCTTACCCCGCTGTGTAACAAACGTGTGTGCAGTGAGAGACGGCTCCTGTCTGCGAGATATTTTAACCTGAAAGAGACAGAGGGGGGAAATGGATGAATTGATATCAGAAGGTGGCTTAGGAACAAAGTGTGGTCCAGAAATGTGACTCCCTCAGTGCTGCATGAGCTACTTACCAGATCACAGATGTAGCTGCCACAATGGCTTAGAGACATGGCACTGGGGAATCCAGAACAAATGCTGTATGCAAACATGCATTCAAGACTCTGCCTGTGTGGGCAGACAGGATAAAACTGAATTTAACTGTGGGATGTTCTGCAAGGTGGTAAACTTTACCTGTTGCAGCTGCTGACATTCTCAGCATTTGCCTGTTCACACTGGATGCCTGTTGGGGAGGGATTGCAGAGACTGAGCACGCCTGAACCTAAGGAGCAATGTGTCCCTGTGTTTTCTCCATACACCTGTGCTGTCTGTCCTGTGGCTGCTTGGGGATGCAGCTGAAGGACTGCTTTCTTCTTTCTCTCACCTAGTTAAACAGCTAGCAGCAGGCTCTTGCAGGCTGTGCTGTGTTTGTCCACTCTGCCTTCCAGTGTCTTCGCAATCTCTGGAAAGTAGCTCACGAGGCTTGGAGCATTTGGAACACCACCTTTCTCCATACAGCCATAGCCTCCAGCAGAGCACAACTGAACAGGAACTCGTTACCCATGCAAAAATCATGCTGGGTGTTTTTGTATTGCAATCTTTTGCCAAATTACTGCCTTGCAACTTCACTTTCTGTCCAAAGCTTGCATGTGTGCACACTGTCAAACAATAGGATGAAAAAACAAGTCAAACCCTTGAAATTATAATGAAATAAGTGATTTTCATATAGGCTAGGATATAAATTGCACGTTATTTAGAATAAAGTGAAATGGATGGATGGAAAGATTGGCTCAAACAGCTATTTTTGTATCTTCCCCTTTAATGTCTCAACATATCCAAGTCTGACCATTTTATTGAGTTCTACAGCAATTATTTTTTCCTGTATGCCCCAGTTCATAGGATGAATTACTGTAACTGAGAATCTCAGCTTTCTTTTGAGGAAGCTTGCTCATATACTTGCTACAGAAAACTTGAAGAAATTATGTTATTGCCCTCAAAAGGATCAGAATGAGAAGCTGAAAGCAAGACCTCCCGCGTGTGTGCATTTAATAATAATAAGTCTCTGGTGCTTTTTTCCAGTCTCTGTTTCGTGGGGTCTTGCTTGTTAACCTGGACTACTTAGGCAGCCATGGAGGCATTGCTAAATTCAGGCCCTGCTTATGGATGGCGATCTCTGGTGTATATATAACCCCTTATGAAGAGGAAGGAAAAAGAGAAAAGAATTGCAATATGAAATGTAGGGGGAGCAGGCAGTGAGCGGCTGCCGCTGCGATGCGTGAGGAGTTGGCCAGGTCCCATGTAAATCAAGGACAAAGTTGACTAATTTCCTGGGTCGGTCATGGTGAAAATATCACATTTCATGGTTTGTTGCCGATTCATAGAAAAATCCTATTAAAACCGGGCAGATTACTTATACAATTTAAACAAATGATGATCAAAGATTATAACATGTTCTGTGAAGAATGAAAAGGAATAGAAATGAATGTGCATCTGGTGCGGTGGGGCCAGCTGGGGTTTGCATACCAACTTGCTCTTTTAGCGGGGCGGGCGGGGCGCTGCGGCCCGGGGGCTCCGCGCCCCGCTCGGGCCGGGCGGGCAGCGCCGCGCGCGGCCACCAGGGGGCGCCGCAGGCCGCGTTTTGAGGCGAAGGAGCGGCGGGGGCTCCGGCCGGGCCCGGGAGCGGCCTGCGGTCCCGGCACCAGGGAAGGACGGACGGACGGACGGACGGATGGATGGATGGTGCCGCCGCGGAGTGCGGCCGCTGGGCACGCTCCACGCTCGGACGCAGCCCGGCCGCTGCCCATCGGGGGTTTCCCCTCACAGCCGGGTGCGATGTGCCCAGCGCGGCTCAGCCGGCGGAGCGCCGGTGCTCGGCCCAGACCCGAAACCTGCGCTAACTCGCGGTCCCATGACACACTGCACCGCTTCCAAGTTGCTCAGGAAGAAAAGCCCAACCTGAAAATTAACACAGCTTGGGATGCAAGGTAAAAATGGGTTCTGTGTCTCAACGACACAAGGTCTACACTAGTGGTAAGCCAGACCTTACAGATCCCTGCATAGATCCCTAATCCTCATCAGAGTGAAATGCGTGAAACCTTCACAAAACCTTCACTAAGTGTCAAATGCAACAACTGTACCCTTAAGAAGAGAATACAGAGGCAAGAAATATGCTTATGTTGTAAAGAGCAGTGGCTTTGTGAAGTGATTGCAAAGGTGGAGATGAAATGGGTAAACAGAAATGCATCTCCAAAGAAAATGGTAGAAATTTTAGAAAATACAACAAAATGATTGGCATGGGGAGCAGGAAAAGATAGGGATTTGTTTTGTTTGTTTTTAAGGCAGATTTCTGTATTTTAGTTGAAATTGTTACAACAGGCAATTTAATATTTTCCTGTGCACTGCTGAGCACCCTATCCTAAATAGCAATCCATGTGAAACCTACTGAAGCAGTTTTCATAACCCTCATAGCTTGGAAATCAAGCTTAAATAGTGAAATCTTATGACATCAACACTCACTTTCTTATACTAAATATACTGAAGCAGTAGACCACTGATGCTCCTGTTACAAGGCTTGTTTTGCACAGCTGTCTGTCCAAAGTCCTCTATTGAAGCTTTCCCAGACACTGATAGGGTAGGAAGGACTTGATGATTTTAAAGGTCTTCTCCAACTTAAATGATTCTATGTTAGTGTGGGACTTCAGTTGCATCTGAAATTTAGGGATGAGGTGTATGAATTTATTGATACTGGCTCTTTTTTACCTATAAATCTAAGAAAATATTGCAATAAACTTCTCTGCATGGCCTTCAACTCCAGATCCAAACCCTAATGCCATCTCTATCCCTAGTGTTGTCCAGAGCTAAGGTATCCATGGCTCCCTTATAATTCAGCATAACATATTTAAACATTCTGACAGCTACCCTGAACTTTTCTTCAATGACCAGACAAATAAGCACCAAATCCTCCCATTGTGAATCCTGCAACAAAGCCAAGCCCTGACCTTACTGATCACTGTAACACAAGGACATAGTGCTGCTGAGAAATTAAAGGTGTTTGCAGCTATGAGCCTCTTATCTTACCCTGGAGGACCTGGGAGAGTTCTGCAATGGAGATATGGTGCTGCAGAGCCTCCTGTCCCAAGCCCTAAATGTGAGCTACTTGCAGTATCATTTATGGCTAAAGAACCTGTTGATTTGTGAACATTAACTATGAAAAATTCAAATCCACTGAGGCAGGCTGCAATCCTGTTGCAGGCTGGACAGAACTCATCAGTAAATCTGCACTAAATCTTAGTTTTAGTACTCACCTCATTCCTGGCACGAGTGATGGCCTAGAAATCCAGCTATGTCCAAAAGTTAATCAGAAGATGTTTAAATATGCTGATACTGATTTTACCACTTATCTTACCTCAAGCAATGATGCTATTCCGGTTCCAGCGTTGATCATGGCTCAGTAACCCCATTCTGTCTGACAATTAAAAATGATACATTTTAATCTACTTATCCCTGAGCAGGTTTGGCAGAATTGAGCCACAAAAATTATTTAGCAGAGCCTCGTTTCTGGAATGCTAAGCTAGAGCCTAATTGTAATCCTAACCCTGATTTGACCTCTGCCCAGATCCTTGCTATCAGTGAAAAATAAAGAATAAATATTTGAGTATAGCAACATCAACTTTCATCCAGTTTTGTGAGTCTTAAAGATTTCAACAATTAATTTGCCCTCTAATCTGTCTTCTTCCAGACTCTATCCCCAACTCTAATCCTATTTTTGATGACAGCTTAGAAACCCAGAATTTGGCATTCTCATCTAGTGGTATCAGACCTTGGCTTTTCTCTACAGGTCTGACAGGGGTCAGTATTAAATTTGGTTTTTTACAGATCCTGCTGTCCCTAAGCATAGCTCAAATCCCAACCTACCAGCATCATACACTCTACTCTCATTGTCACCAGATTTGAATCTACTTGTTCTAGCCTTATTTGACTTTGCAGAATTCAGCAAATATCCAGCTGTCTGTCTAGATCTCTCTAATTTAGTTCCTAACAATAAACCACCAGTCTTTACCACAGACCAAACATTTTTTCTTTCTTCAAGATCAGGAATAAGACATTTGAGTCTGTTTGCATTAGGGTGCTCTGGTATGCATAATCTATGTATTCAGTGATTTGGCTATAGAGAACTGAAAATTCTGTTTTCTAAAAATAAGTGATTTCACACCTTGAGTGGTGAATAAATAATATAATTTCTATGTATTCAAGGGGAGATGAGGCTGATTTATGCTAGCTGATAGTTCTGGTCTGGTACATAGAGTTCTTTGCAATAGAAAGTACCTGATGCTGCTTTGTGCTTAAAGAATCCTTGTGCTTTTATAACAAAATGTGTATAGAGCATTGCTGAGTAAAAATCAAGAATGGCCTATAAGCAGTAAGTGCTGTTGGCTATATCCTGTGCCTCTCTTGTACGTGCTTTATTCTGCCCAGAGGGTGTGAACTAGCACATGGGAATAACAGCTGGAGAACGTGGTGGGAGTCATGGTGCTTGGAAGAACAGCTGCAAGTCTCCCTATTTTGAATTCAATATTGAATACAGTGGTTTGGGCTTTTTAGATCCAGACCTGCTCCAGTGCTGCTAATTACATTTGTGACATGAATGGTCATAGGAAGGAACTTGGGGCACTGGAGTTAGATTTTACAGAGGATGCCTTTTATGTGAATTTGTGTGATTAAATGTCATCTTTCTTGGAAAAATGCCACCTCATGTACATTAATTTTGGATCACAATGCTGAATTAAGAAACTGAACTGGACATTAATTTATTTGTTATCTTTTGGGGAGTTGAGTGACTTCCCCTCTGTTTTCAAGTAGGCAAGTCAGGATTGAGCAGGAGAGGCTGTTGGTCACCAGCATGTTCTGGATAGGGCAACCCTGTGAGGAGCTTGTAAAATAACATAGCATATTAAGTTGGAGAGCAAGTGAAAACCACAGATAATTCTTTTCCTCTCTGGTACTATGAATAAGCATCTTCCAACAGTGATGTCTTTGTGTAACAAAACAGTCTTAAAGACTTGCACTTAGGCAGAGCTGACAGAATGTGGTAAGGACCTCTCACTTGGTGTAGCCAACTTACCACCATGGCTGCTTTGAGCCAACATTTTGTAGACTTAGCATCATGTTCATTTCACGCTAATGGTGAGTAAAGCTGATTAGCTGCTGTTTTAACTGCAGGTAACTCATTGTTACTGGCAGGAAACATGTTTCATCTGCATAACAGTTTCATGTGAGCAGTGGGGAACATTTTCTATTAGCGTTTGTTGATGTGAAACGTGTTTCCTAGTGGAATTATGTTTGGGACTGGAAGAGAACTTGATTTTCATCTTTAACTCCAGCTAGGAAACCTGAATAATGAAAACAAACTTTTTCGTTTGTTCCCAGTGATTTTTGATATTACTTCTAATGTGTCAATGATTGGTCTCTAGCCTATTTACTATGCACATAGCTAATGAAGCTAGAATCAACCTTCTTTATGTTGCCCAAAGTATATCAATGTCAGCTGCATGTAGAGGCTGAGGTTGTGTCTCAGAGAAGCTGTGTTGCACTGCTGTCCTAACTGCCATGTTCAGCTGAGAGTTTGAGGTCTGTAGGGCCCCTGTGAGGAGCAGAGGCAGGTTCAGGTAAGCAGTATGTGTTCTTTTCCACTCCTGGCAGAAAATTCCTTATTTTCTCTTAAATGCCAGGAAATCCTGTTCATACTTTTTTATTTATTATAATGACACCTACCAAAGCTCTACACAGCCAGGAGCTTGAGTTTTGAAAGTGATAGTGATACTTGCTTTTGAAGAAAAGTTTTACTTGCTTTCTTTGCTTGTGCTTTCCAGATAGTGAAGCCAAAACAAGCAATGTTTGAGTCAGTATCTTTCCAAAAATGCTGTCATATAATAACTAATTACATTACCAGTTGTGCCTCTCATTCTGAAGGATCTCAAAGCACACAGCTATCTGAATTATGAGAGCAAATGAAAATCCTGTGTTGTCAGTAAATACTATGAGACACTCCTTAAGAAATGAAGCTTCCACCTTCTGTTGGCCTAGAAGGTGGAACTTGCTTTAGAGTTTGCAATAGCACTATACAAATCTTTTTGTGAGCAAGGAGGGAAGAATCCCCCATTTGTTACAGATCAGGAAAGAATTTAGGAAGAAGGTTGCCTTGCAACATGATCATTCCAGAGAAAAAGTTTTTGCTTGCCCAAAGCTATAAAAGTTATGTAAGGGTATGGCTTCTTCTTTGATTTCATAGAGGTAGCCTCTTGATTCTTGACTATCCACAAGCTGAATTGTTTCCATGTTTTCATTTATACTGGGGGATGTGCTTGTGACAGTCACAAAATACAGTCCCAGAGAGCTTTAAGTCTAAGTGTGACTTGTAGACAAATAACTTAGTTCTGATTTTGCTGATTTAAATCAGGGAACCCACACATTTACTGCTGCAAGCCTCACTTGCTAGTATGTATTTGTACTGCTGGAATGCCAAGGATCCATATTACCTATGAAGGTATTCCTATGCTAGTTATCATACGAATGCAGAACAAACAAAAGATGATTTCATGCTTTAGAACTCAAGAAGATCATGACATGGTCAAATCATTATAATTGTCATCAGAGAAGCCAGTGCTTCTGCTTCAACTTGGCTAAAAAAAACCCCAAACCAACAAAACAAAAAAACCCAACCCCAACGACACAATAACAGCAAAATTCCCCAATGACAACAAAAAAACCCAGGCCAAAACACTGTTCCACTTGCCTTTTTATAGAAAGGGAAGAGTTAAAGAAAAATATCACATGAAAAAATCTAAAATTATCTTCTCTTCAAGTGTATGGGGAAGAAAGAAGAGAAGCAAAACAAAGCCCAGAGAATCTAAAGCTTGGACTGCCTTGTTTTTCCATAAATTTTCCAAGATATGTTGGAGACTCTTTTATGCATTAGCACAGTGTTTAGGAATGAATATTTGTTCAGTGAGATATGACTCTCCCATGGCAGAGCAGTGAAATATAGGATATTTTGCTTGTTGGCAGCAGATTTCTGGCTGTCTATGTTTTTATTAGTGCAGGTTTTTCTATATGAGCATAGCTATTTATCTAGCAAGCAGGGCCAGCAGATAGAAAGTTGAAGAGAGAGCCAGCACAGTTCTAAGCCATGTCAGTTGATAAAAACCCTTAAGGCGAAATATCTACAGGATTGGGCCCTGTGCCTGAATTAAGGGAAATGCTGTTACATTTTCCCAGTCACTTCAATATCCTGCACTTCCTGCACTTCCACAAACACAATTTAATGCAGCTGATAGAATGCCATGTTGAGGATGTTTTGTCAGCTGCCAGTGTTGAGTCTTGGAAATTTTAATTCCTGAGTTAGAAGAAGGAGGGAGCTTTTTGGTAGAGGTTGTAACTGGCTGATGACATTTAGTGTTTTGCTCATTTACCACCAGAGATGGTCAGATAGTTACCCCAAGGGGCTTTGAAGTACAACAGCATCTGTAGTCTGCTGGTCTGGTTTGTCTGTGTGGTGATAGTGGAGGTATAAGAATTCAAAAATGCAACCTAATTCTCTAGAGTTATAATCTGAGTGTAATTGTTGGGGCTAAATCCCACACCGGGGTGTTCTCTGATGGTGGCAGGAATTTTGCTGGAGTGTAAACTGGATCAGACCTGTGGGACCTGATCTTTAATTTGTAATATTTTTGCATGTGTGACAAATGCTTGTGGAGGTAAGCAGACCAATTACTAGAGAAGGAAGCAAAGGCAAAGGTTACCAAGTAAAAGAACAGAGTAAGAAACCAATGGTAAGATCCTTATTTCTAAGGTGATTCCCTAAGCGCTTGGTGTTTTGCTTGAATAGCTGCTGGAAACAGAGAAGAAAAGGCAGTCTTTGCTCTATAGATTGAGAGAGGAACTGTAAGATAAAAGGCAACAGGGGATGAGAATTAGAGGTGGCTTAGGGAATGTATGGAGATTTGTCTGAAGTAGCAGTAGCAGCCTAAACAAATTGGACAAAGCTTTTTTTTGAAAATATCATTATAAAGGATTTTGCAGATGGGCTTGTGATGAAGACCAATGAAACAAGCAAGGGACATTTATAAGGAGCTCCATTCCCTCATAAAACCTGTGAGGGGCACAAGGACACAGATTTGGAGATCCAGCAATTAACAGAGGGTGTAGGAATAGAGGTGGTTAAGATGTGGTGCTCTCTTTTCTTGCCTAAAATAAGAGATTTGAGAACAGGTACCAGTGAAGGTTCTTGAGAGGGAATACAAGCACCTTCTGATTGCTGCCTTTAAGAAAGAAAAAGCAGTAGAGAGGTAGGAAGGAGGGCAACTCTGCTAACAGGTAGGCTGGGAAGGTCAGCCACCTGTGCAGTAGCATAGCAGAAAGGAGCAGCAAGTTTCCAGGTGAGAGACATGATGGTTATGAAACCTAGTGGTTGTGTGGACTGCATAGTTATATCTGCGTCCTGGATCATCTAGAGACACTGCCTTCACACTCTGTTTTTAGCTTCTCTTATAATCAGTATTACCTGAAAAAAATCTGCATAGTCAAGAACTTGAAATTGCAACCAATCTACAATGAAAGTCAACTAAGCAGGGTCAAAGTGATCTTAAAAGCCCTTCCAAAGAAGCATGTAATCAAATTATTTAACTGGGGATAAAAACATGCCAGTAAGAGAGTAAATGTGCAGCATCTCAGGATCTACTATGTTTAAATAAACTACAGTTTTTAAGTGGCTTTCCAGCATGATGAGATTATAGCCTCTGGGACATAGAGTGTAGGGGAAGCATCATTGTTATGCCCAGTTTGAGGAGATACTGATCAAGTCCACTGGGGCTACCATCACATGCAATAAATGCAGAACAATAATAATTTGTAAAGCATATTGAAACACTGTGATAGAAAAAGTGCAATTGCACTGCATTTGCAGTACATCTGCATTACTTTAATTGATATTTTGCACTTATTGCCAGCCTTGGTCTCCTGTTACAAACATTTTTCATTTACAAGCACTTTCCTCAATTCCATCACACATACAGAGGCATTCCTGCTAGTCCAGACTCGCTCCCATGCCGCTTTCCCTGTGACAAATGGGGCTGTTCTGAAATATGCAGAATTCCAGAAAGAAACAGAAATACCAGCCTTTGTATTGTCAGAACGAAAGCAAATAAGTACATAGAGTTAACTATATAGATGCATTTCTTTTAGACGATTTAAAGTATTCTTGTGTTTTATAATAATGGGATGTATGGTTCACTCTGCATGATATCAACTAGCAAAAATAGGCTTGTAGCACCCAAAAGTTGTTCATCTTGTATTTTGGTACAGTTCTGTTTTCTCTGTATTTCCTATTTCAGGTTTTATTTCTGGAGCAGGATTATATTGGTTAGAAACTCAGACTTGGATTCTTTAGGAAGTAGACCTTTTCTGAAAAATCAAGTCCCTGCTATATATTTATTGCCTCCAATCCTAAAAAAGATTTTTTTAACACATTTTTTTAATGTGTTTAGTTTGATTTCAAAATAATTGCCTGGACATATAAAATAAATTGCAGAAATAAATCTGTGTGGATCCAGAGGCCTTACTAATCAATATATGCGTTCTTCTGGACTTGTTTTCTTCATATCTATTTCCAGAGTTGAAAATACAGGGTATTTTGAAATACCCTATGTGACTTCTGCAGTAAAGGGGTTTCTCTTATGAGATGAAAGTTGAAACAATAATGACAATTGCAGTGTTAACGGACAAATTTTAAGTATCCTTCTGGACAAATGTCCAGCATACAGCTGAAAAATCATTTTATGTGGTAGGTTGGACACAATTATAGTTAATGGGGTGACATTAGGCTGGTGACCTGTCACTAGTGGAGTTCCACATGGATCCATCTCATGCCCTGTACTCTTCAGCATCGCCATCTACAACTTGGACATAGGAACTTGAAGGAATACTAAGTAAGTTTGCCAACACTAAATTGGGAGGAACCATTGACTCACTCGAGGGCAGAGAGGCCCTGCAGAGACACCTTGATAGTCACTAATTGGGGCAATCACCAATCAATGAAGTGTAACAAGAGCAAGTGCCGGATTCTGCACCTACAGCAGTGTGTTACCCTGGCTGTGTGCACAGGCTGGGGAAGGACAGGCTGGAGAGCAGCACTATGAAAACTGATCTGAGGGTCCTGGGTGATGGTAAGTTGAACATGAGCCAGCAGCGCCCTGGCAGCCAGGAGGGCCAAGCCTGACCTGGGGAGCATCAGGGACAGCATGGCCAGCTGAGCAAGGGAGGGGATTGTCCTGCTCTGCCCTGGGGCCTCCTCACCTCCAGTGCTGGGGGCAGTTCTGGGCACCACAATAAAAAAAAACCATTAAGCCACTAGAGTGTCCAAAGGAGAGCTATGAGAATGCTGAAGGGTCTGTAAGGGAAAATGTATGGCAAGCAGTTGAGGCCACTTGGCTTAATCAGCCTGGAGAAGAGGAGATTGAGGGGAGACTTCATTGTAGTCTCCAACATCCTCATGAGGGGAAGTGGAGGGCAGGTATTGAT
Organism: Emberiza elegans; assembly: GCA_024865655.1. NCBI lineage: Eukaryota > Metazoa > Chordata > Aves > Passeriformes > Fringillidae > Emberiza > Emberiza elegans. Next base: position 19,558,735 of record JALJVW010000241.1, on the reverse strand, counting down.
CTTTGCACTCTCGTGACCAGTGACAGGACTCAAGCAAACAGCACAAAGATGAATCAGGGGAGATGTAGGCTAAATATCAGGAAAAGATTTTTTACCCAGAGGGTGGTCAGGCACTGGAACAGGCTCCCCAGGGAAGTGGATAACAACACCACTCAGATGGAGTTCAGAAAGCGTTTGGACGATGCTTTCAGGCATGTGGTGTGACTCTCAGGGGTGTCCTGTGCAGGCCTAGTAGTTGGACTTGATGATCCTTGTGGGTCACTTCCAACTCAGCATATTTTGTGATTCTGTGGTTCAAATCGAAAGCATTTCTGACATCACCTGATCATTCAGATTCACCTCTCTTTGGGACAGCTATATGCATCAGCATGCACCACTACACAAGCAACACAGAATTGTAACAGCAGGCAATAAAAAGTACCAAAGCCTACTGAATCATTCAGAGCTGCTTAAGTGGCTGGCTATTGTGGTTTGTGCTGGAGTGTGAAGAATCCAGTGCTCCAACATCACCATCCTTGTGTGGTGTCCAAGATCCGTAAAGCCCACAGATGGTCGGGTTTGCCATTGCAGATCAGAGCTCACAAGTTTTGTCATGGTTATGTGAAATTGACGCTTGTGTAGAATGGAGGCTGGGTTTATGCTTAAGTACTCAAAGAGGACTCAGTAGGACTGTTCTGTGACCTGGAGAAAAATGTATTTATCTCATGGTCATTTGATAATATAGGGGTTTATGCAGGGAATCATGGAATTGGTTCTCATTGAAGTTAGCTTGCTCTTACTGCTATGCATAGGTATAAGCTCTTTTTGAAAAGAAATGAGAATAAGCATGGGTTTATATGACTTCTCTGACTTGGAGTGCATAGAATGTGTATCTGTAAGGATTATTTGTTGCTGTTGAAGTGATTCTTGAAAAGAAACAGTGAGAAACCATGTCCTAGAGAAGTCTGTGCAAGGACTCTTGCTGACACCACAGGATGTTTAAACCAGTCCTTGTTTGCTATCATAGCATTTGCATTCTCATTCTCAAACTTGTGTGGTTTTAGTTACAAATTTCTGGTTTGCTGTGTTTTTCTATTTATGAAAGATCTTTTTTTGGCTGCTTATATTCTTTTTTTTTTATTCCATTCTTACTCTAACAGTTTTTAGTAATCTTGATAGCCCATTTCATGATTTCTTCTGTAGCTAGCTGATTCAGGGGGATAGATTTTGTGCACTGCAGCAGGGCTGGTGGCAAGTATCCTGCTTTCTAGAGAAAGAGAGCTCTTTGGTGGTAAGGAACAACCATGACATTGAAGGATAACTTTGTGTCAGAAGGAAGTGAGAATTCTAAGCTCAGCAACACTATTGTATAATAAAGTCAGAGAAGTTGTTCTACATTTATATGGAGGTAAGAGCTTGAGTCTTTACAGGAATACTTGCCTAGGAAATGAGCCTTTAACTCAGCTGATTTTCTGATATTGGAATTTTGTTCTACTCAAAGTGAAGGGATGCGAGTGCCTTTTTGGAAATTCTCATCTGGGTGTAGCAGTGACTGTGCAGCCACATTAGTGCTGAGTCTGTGAGAATGTATACATCAGGGTGAGACTATGATCTGTGGGTTGTGTGTGTGAAACTACATTCTCTGAGTGTGAGAATGCAGTGGTGAGAGTAAGTGTACCTGTCTGTGTGACACTGAGGCTGTAAGTACCTGTGGGGGACTTGATGTGACCACGTGTGCTGTGCATTGTGCAAAGGTTCAGCCCATCTGTGTATTGAGATTGGTGCCCAAGTGTGATTGCACAAACATGTGAGTGAAGCACAGATGTGAATGTGTATGTGAACCTGGGGAGAGCAAAGCCATGAATGCATATGTGAGCATAAGTGCAAATATTAATATATTTCTAAGTGCAGAACGTATAAATAAATGTATGTAACTGAAATGTGTATATTACCAGATGATCTTAGATGGAGAGATCCTATGCCAGGCATGGCCTCTTCTCTGTTCTGTCCATTTCTGTACATGTGTTAGCTTCAAAGATAAAAAGTGCCCCAGCGTGGCTTTAGCCTGGCAGCAGCCCTGGGTGCGCAGTTGCTCTGCCAGCTCAGTGTGTTTGTGTGCTCTTGTGAGAGAGTTGGTAATTGTGAGCGCTCCCTAAGAGAATCTCTGGGGCCAGGGGATACAATAGGCAAGGGTCTAGGGTCTGAAACTGTAGACTTTAATAAAGCCACTGACAGCAAATAAGAGCCTGACATGTGAGTCACATTACTGACAACAAGGGCTGCTTTGTAGTCCCATCTGCACCCTGATCGGGTCCCGTACAGTAACTGAAAGGACAGAACAAACTGCTGCTGCCTTCAATAAATACAACAGTGCCACAAAGGCGGCCGAACAGACCAACTTTGTGTGGCTTTGCTGCAGCTGAGCTACTCCCCTGCTTCTCTTCCTCGCCTCCCCCACCAGTGAAAATGACTGACGTTACCTTGTAAGGGTTGCTTTGGAGCCCTGACTATGTGCTTGTCCCCATGGCAGTCATTACGTGTAGCCCTGTAACATATTTCTTCCCTGCCACCCCTTGTGTTCCTTCACAGCCTTTCCCTTTCTCTGCTCCCAGTGACTGGGAGAGGCCTGGAGCCTCTGCTATGAGCCATTTCCCCTGGACCTCATGCCCCTGTCTGGGCTAGCCAGCACTGGGAGCTTAGCAAAACCTTACGTCAGGCTACGAGCGTAGGTACCTGAGATGTCAGTAGCTTGAATAGTTACTCCAGACTCCCAGTGGAGTTGTCATGATGAAAATGTTGGACTTGCCACTACAGAAACTTGAATGCCTGTCAGTTCCTTAGTGGTTGGTCACTTCCCTAACCCAGGTAGCATTAGGAACAAGAGTGTTTTCTATTTATCCAGGTGTCAAAACTTTTTTGCTGGCTGCCCTCAGGGTCTCTTACTCTTCCTTCCATCTGGGCCTCTACCCTTTGGCTTGGAGACTTCCCCAGTGAAGAGCTTTCACATGGAGCAAAAAAGCCTTGCAGATTGACCCCTCTTCAATGGGAATTTGTGCCACTGTTGTGCCTTTCTCAGTGCATCTCTGGCCTCTCTTTTTCAGTTTGTCCCAATAGCCCTAGAGAAAGGGTTTTAGTTGGACTGCATGTGTTGTCATGTACTGAAAGAGTTATAAACTGTGGAAAAGATCACTAGCTTATAAATGAAAATATAAGCCTATGATTGCCAAAGGGGTGATGTTAGATATCAGGATAATGTCTGTGATAGTGTAGGAATCTGTGTTGTTTGTCCTAGCCCCACTGCATGTCAGTCCACCTAACAAAAAGTCTAAATTCTTCTGTGCTTGAAAAAAATGGAAAATCGGACTCAACAGTTTATGCCTAGCAGAAACTCTGTGTCCTCCTGTATCATGTAGCGTACACAGAGCTGGATTCCCTGGAGGTTAGGGTGGGAACCCTACCATTTGCCCTGTGCTTCTACAGTGTGCAGTAGAGCCTGTAGCCTGCCCTGTCAGTGTCTAATTGACACTCTTCAGACAAGAAGGTCTCAGTCATAGTGATTTGTTCCTAAGGTATAAGACTTTGCTATTTTAAAGGTCAGATTTTCAGCTGGCAAACTGTATACTGCAGCTTTTAAGAACATAACATGGTAGAGGTGGGAATGCAGGAGATCTTTCCTTGAGAAGGTGAATAGACTTCAGGAAGCAAACAAATTCAGGTTCTGAGCATCTTTAGGAAATCCTACAGTACTCTTTTCTGTGAAAAATACCTCTCTGTGATTTTACATCTCCTTCTGTTTAAGCAAGTTCTTGAGATAACATCAAAGACAGGAAAGTACAGACCAGCATAATACAAATCAGCAATCAATAGGAAGCAATATCTCCTACAGAGATGTATGCAGAAGAGAAAGAGAGGAGGATTTCACTGGTGTCACATAGGACATGCTCAGATTCTGTAGTATGAGGTGTTGATAGGTGGTGTTTATAGGAACAACTTGTGATGATGATTTGCATAACACAGTGATATTTCTTAGAGTTACTCTCTGGACCTTCTGCTAGAGATTTCTGTTCTCTCTGTATCAATAACATATGAAGGATTAAACACCACTGTTTTGAAATAACCTACAAAGCTGAAAGGCAGCACCAGAAACTTTAAGGTGCTGTAGAAAATGTGGTCTGTACTTCTCAGGGAAATGTCTGGAATTTTTGAAAAAAAAAAAAACCAACCAAAACTTAGAGCATCTTATGGCACTATTAAAAGAGAATGAAGATTCCCCCACATCTGGCTCAGCATGGGGGAGCTTCTTTTATCACATAAGAAACTTCCCTTTTGCTTTGGTGTTTCAGCTAAGAATTGGACAGGGTGAGGCTAATAAACCTGCAGTCATGGTATTTAATGGTGGATGTCAGTCCCCTCAGTCCTCACCTGTGCTTACTTCCTGTAGAGGCTTCAGCTGAGGCACAGCTGGCAAAAGTGGAAATTACTCTTAAACAAGCAGTCTACAGCACCAGTACCTTCCTCTGGAGCCCCTCCACCTCTTGAACAGGCAGAAACTGAGAGATCCCATTTCTAGTAGCTTGATAGCTGAGGAGAAGGAGGGTTTCCTTGAAGGAGATGGAAGGATGGAGCCCAGAAGAACAGGAATGGACTTGGCACAGACATGCTAGATTGTGTGTTTCTGCAGGGAGTAGGTACTGCACACTTGTCCCAGCTGTTCTGCACTGGGAAATTTGAGAGGACAGCTCTAAATTCTTCTTGCTGTACTTTGAGAAAGGTGCAGTTGGTAATTATTTGAAGTAATTTTTTTCCCTCTCAATTTCTTTTTCTTTTTTCCTTTCGTCGAAGAACTGGTTGGTTATGTCATTTCTGGAGAAGCATAGCTCATTGAGTGCCAAAGTAGTTTAGTTTTAATTTTTCCAGGTTTGAGTGGGTTCTCAAAGTGATCTTTACTAATGATCCCTGAAGATTGAACCTGATTCTATCTTTGCTAAGCAAAGCCTGTCAGAAGTGCTATCATAAAATGCAATGGAAAGCTGAGTGCAAGTATTATTTCAAATAGAAATAATAATAAAAAATCTTAAGGCCAACAGAACTTTGGAAAAGAAAAGCTGTGGAAGGCACTGGAGATTTTTACACTTTCCTCTGATAAAGCTGAAGCCTAATTCAGTTCTCCCTGAGTGCAGAAAAGAACTAGGGCTGCATTTGGTAGCCCATGAAGTATTGGCTTAGTCTGTACAGCCTCATGTAGCATACCAGAGAGTAAAGGACAGGATAGCCAGATTCAGGCTAACAACTTACAGGACAACATACCAGTCTCATCAGTCTCTTTTAAAATTTTATTTTCCCACCCTTCCCCCTCCCCACCCTCCCAAGAAATGCTCATTTGCACACTAATGACTTTTTGTAAATAATTGATGTCACAGATACTCAAGGCTGAAAATAGTCTGAGTGGAACTTCATGTCTATCCTTTACCAACTACTTAGAAAAGGTAGAGACCAGCTTCTGCAAGCCTTCTTGAAAGTGGCAGCCTAGACTCTCGGGAGGTCTAGAGCATGCACTAAAGTCAAGGACTTCCTCTTAGTATTTGTCAGCTCTTCTGATCTTGCTTTGGGATCTTAATTTTTTCAGGCCATAGCCAAATCTTGGAGATTTGAGAGATAAAAGAAACTAAGCTCCAGAAAATCTCAGAGCCTTAGCAGGTCTGATCAAATAAGGTTGTACCTTATGGCTGAGGTCCAGTCCTGTTCAAGATAGCTTATTTAGGCCTATGGGGAAAAGAAGTAACCTTCTGGGAAAGACTATTTGGTCCTAAATTGTCAGCCATTAAATACAAGAGTATTTTGCCAGCAGAATAGGAGAAGCTACTTCCAATAAAGCCAATCAAAAGCAATTTCCCTGCTGAAAGGTGGCCTACCTGAGACAGAGCAGCCTGCACCAGCTGCACGCCGCTGCTGTCAGACTTGGCCGGGTCTGTCAATTAAGGGAACACAGAGCAATCTGTGAGCGCTGAAAGGGATCCCTTCAGAGCCCTCCGTGGCTCAGAGACAGGCCCATTGTCTGCATGCATGTCTCACATAGTTTCAGAGTCCTGATAAGCAGGCATGCCATGAAAAACTACATTATATGGTGAGCTCGGGAATACTTTGTCTGGGGGTAGATGAGATGGGGGTGGGAGAAGAGGTAACACTGCACCTTTGCATTGTGGGAGGTGGGGCAATGAAAGACGTCGCGTTTGGTGGTCCCCCAACATAACCTGCTTTCTCACAAACTCTTGTTGAATGATGAAGCCATGGTTTCCTCTAATCCCCCTCCTCCTCTCCATCCTTGTAATTTCTTCTGGAGTTCAGAAATCAGTTGGGAAATTACAGCAGTGCTGAGAAGACAAACAGCTTAACCACCTTCAGCTGCTGCCTTGCCACATATTGAGAGTCCATTTTCCTCTGAATCTGTGACCTCCAGGGTCTCTGAGTCTGTGGGCAGGGAAGAGTGAAGACTTCAGACTTCCATGCATGTGCTGTAGAGAACATAGAATAGGATATGTCAACATAGCTGCTAGGGGAAGGAATAAGTGGTGTTCTCTCACCAGCTGCTAAGAAATGTTTGCTTTCTTTTTCCTCAGCTTACAGCCTGGTGCCTGGATCCCTTAGTGCAAACGGGCCCTTTGTCTTTCCTAGATGCAGACCCAGAAGAGCTGGTAGTCTTGGATGAGCACCTCTTAGTCTACAGCAGGATGTTCTCTTAGACTCCACTGCTTGAGCTTGGGAGTATGTAAAGAGGTTAGTACATGCAAAAATGCCTGCATAACAGAGCAAATAAAACCAATCTCTAAGTTGCTTTTATACTATCTTTTTAGGCCACGCTGCATAGAAAGAGAAGGTTCAAGCAGAACTTTCTCTTTAAAATAAAATATCCACTGTGTAAAGCTAGTTTTCCATATGCTTGGGGGAATATGGAGACTGTACTCTGTGTGATAGGATGCAAAGAAATGTATACATGGGAGCAAGCAACTCTGTTACTAATGCAGTAGCACAGATTTGGAAAGAACCAATGCTGTGGTTAAGACTAGGAAGGATGACTTGCAAGTGACTTTTCCTAACACTTTTCCTTTCTCCTTCTGGCTGAGGTATTTTTTTTTGCACTCACTGAAGCTGATAGTCTTCTTGTTTTAGTTGTAGGCACTCTAGATGATCTTCATTCAGTGTTTAAGCCACAGTTTGCTGTGGACCATGCCTACTTCTGACTGTCACAGACATGTTGGACAAAAGCCATTTCTGATAAGGCAGTTAAATTCTGCGGACCTACCAAGGGATGAGCCTGGCCCATATTCTTCAGCTTTCATATCAGTTTTTTGGCAGTACAGAGGGCTGCCAAAGAGAGGATTGGATTTCTGATCATTCAGTCATTAGTCTTCAGCAGATATACCCTTGTCAGGCTTTAGTGATTTGTCTACAGCTCACCCAGTGTACAGTGACACTCCAGGAGATGGCAGGTCCTAGTTTTTCCCAGTAGGGGAATATGTCTTGGCTCAGCATATTTGATAAGAAAAATTAATGAATTTGTTATGGGATGGAAGCTCTTCTTTCATCTCTGACTTGGTGAGGCTCATGAAAACCCATTTTTCTTTTCATGTTAAAGAAAGCTCCCACCATGGATGCCAAATCCTACTGTCTATTCTCACATTCTTCACTGCACACACGCTTGTACCATATTGCCACTCCTGGATAAAGTTGTTGTGCTGACATATTTGACTTATTTTCAAAGATTTTAAAATTCTTGTCTTTATTCTGTATTTTAATTCTTTCTGTTTAGGTGTATATATACACACACACTTAAATTGACAAGAGAGACTGGCCTTGCTTTAATTTCTCTTCCTCAATTCTTCAAACCAGAGACCTTGCTAATGTTCATATTAGTTTCCTAAAACTGTGTGGCTCCCCCACGTCCTCACATAAGTGCAATTCATAACCTTTCTCCAGCCAGATGCTGGCAGACCCTTTTCTGAAGCACACCAGAAGCCCACACAGCATCCACTGAGTCACAGTGTGGGCTCTGGAGGGCACCTTGAAGAACCTTGTAATTTCCTTTGGTTTGTCTCTTTTGGTGGTTTTTTGGGAGCCTGTTGAACCTGAGTCATTCTTGATGAGGGAAAGATAAGTTGAGGCATCCCACAAAACTGCCAGGTCTTTTCAGCAAAATGAACTGTCTCTTTTGAGTAGCTTATATAAAGATAGTCCTAGAACAATCGTCACATTGCATTTTTACTTGCTTCAAAGAACAGCGGACTAATTAAGTGAAGATATTTAGCAGATTGTCATCAGGAGGCAAGTGAGCCACTCAGGGAGATGAATGGGGTAGTTTGTGCTTCTTGGAATTGTTGTTTCAATATCTTGTCAGGCTTGAGTAGATACCAATGGCTTTAGGAAGGGTACATATTCAGTCTTTCGTATATGTTCAAGATAGAGCTGAGCTGCTTCATTGTAACATGGAAGCTGACGAGCAGAAGGGTAGATGTCAAATTGAGTATTCTGGTGTATCCTGCTGTAATTTCAAGGTACAGAAGCCCATTTCTCCTCCTTGCTGTGGTGTTTTTTGACCAAATTTATGAGCCGGTGCTCCACATTGGAGCTGTGTAACAATCTTCACCTGCTCTCCTCAGTTTTTGCTGTGCCTCCTACAGGTGGTGTAGGTGTTTGGGTGTTTTTGTATCTTTTGGATATGTCTGTAGGGTACTTAATGGGAGATGTTTTCCCTTCTACCATGTATTGCAGAAGCTGCACAGTCTTGGTGTCTAGCAGAAAGTATAATGCTAGACATCTGCTCCTTGGAGCCCCTGGGACCCCCCCCCTGTGGTTTAGAAAATGGAGACCTTTGATCTGTGGTTTCTGTGGGAGAGGTAGATGATGCTGTGGTTTGCAAACAGCCAATGGTTCTCTCTTTCTTTCAAGGGAAAAAATAGTGTTGGTGTGTGATGATGCAGGACATCGAGTGACCAATTGGGAGCACACAGCATGATGTGGTTTGCTCTGCAAGCTGCAGCTCACCAGTGTCATGGTATGTTTTTAAGAAAAGGTGACAGTCTTGGTTGGGTCTTTAAGCCACAAGCCTCCTATAGGGGCAGCAGGGAATGGCCCAAAACCAGCAATAAAACCCCATGAGCTGAAAATTTCATTCTGCATCTCTCCAGGGCATAATAGCAGTTGTTCACCCCAGGCAAAAGGGCTCCCTCTTCTAACACTGACTTGTCTGTAAAAGGGATATTTGTCCATAGGCACCTACCCCAGCAGGGGCCCTGTGCACTGCCTACTGCAAGTTTAGAGTTCAGAGGAGTGTGACTGCCATTATCTCTCATGACCCTGGAGGTTTTGTGCAGCAGTTTGGGTAAAGACTGCTGAGAAAATGTTGAGTTTGAGCAGGAACTGCTGTGTGAATGTTTGTGTCCATCTGGGCAGGGTGGCACTTAGAGTACACAGCTCTGAAGGAAAAGAGTGGAGCTGTGCTGGTGCTTCTACAATTTTGTGAAAAATTATGTGCAACAGTCCAGTGCTTAGAATACAAAAATCTGGTGCACCTGACTAACCAAATATCTAACTTCCATGTGATCTTGTCTCCCTACAAAGCAAGTATTTAAGGAAGGGAATAAGAACAGGATGGCTATATAGTGAACTCTGCTACATAGTGTCTAGGAATCAGAGCTGAGAGATTTCTTGAAATGGAAAATATATTGGACTCAATGACTGGTATTCACCTCTGGATTAATATCAGTCCCTTGGGCTCCCCTGACACAATTGTCTTGGGCAGCATGTCTGGCAGCATTTGAAAGCTAAGAAGGAGAAGCTTTGTTGGTAGGGGAGGAACTAGTGCTGAGGCCTGTAGCAGTGTGAGTGCTGCCAGGCATGCCAACCTGGGAGACTCCAGCTAGGAAGGAATAAGAAGGGAAAACATGTAAATCAACTAGATCCAAAAAACTATAAATACATCAGTACAAAGCCACACAAAGTGAGACTGAAAAGGGGGTGATTTATTGGCTGTGGAACAGGTATTTCTCACAGATGCCATTTTTGTTTTGCCTAAATGCCTAAGAACCTGATCGATTTCCCTCTGACCTTCTGTATTCTGTAGTCTCATGAGGTGGCCTCACTCACAGCAGCTTGGATGACTCTGGGCAATGTTCTGCCACTCTTCAATAGTGGGCCCTTGAACAGTATTTCTGCAGCCCTTTCAGCAGTAGCCTGTTCCCAACATGTTCCAGCATTGAGGACATACCTGCTGTGGTTGTCTGACATGCACTGCAGATACAGGACATGTGGTTCTGCACATGGCCCAGGAACCAGGCACTGCAGCAGGTTCCTGGAGCCATTTGCCACAGCTCATCTGTAGCTTGTGTGAGAAAAGCCTGTCTTAGGCACTAAAACCCAAGTTTGATGCCTTCTAGAGGCATTGCCAGAATTAGAGGAATGGGATTCTTACAAGAACCCCATACAACTTCTTATGTTTTTTTTTTTTTTTTAATCAGTGGTGTGCTGTAAAATTGCACCCTCAGGGCTTACATGTATTTGCAGGAGTGGAGCCCTACATTTTTGAATGTGTTTTTTGTTAAATCCTTAATAGCTAGGTGACTCCTGCTTATCATTGCTTCTTCTGCTGACATTTCCAAGGAACACTAGCAGGTCAGAAAGTCAGCTTGGAGAAGCTGAGCTGTTTCTTTACCACATTACGCTCACCCAGCTGGGTGCTTTATAACGCTGTCTTTAATGATTTTCTCAGCTATTTTTCCTGGGACTGGCGTAAGGCTCACTGAGGTCTATAATTCCCATGATTGCCCTTAGCACCTCTTTTAAAAGAAGTGCAGAGTTTTGGCTCCACTCCAGCCTGATGGGAGAGTGGCTATTTTTAATGATGAATTGAATGATTTTGTTAGTAACTTCTATGAACTTTGAGTTTTTTAGAGTGTTTGCATAAATGCCATCTGGTCCTGGATGTCTCTTATTCTTTTGGTTTTTAGGTTATGTTATTATGTCTTTTTTCTTCCTTTTGAGTTTCTATCTGTCAGTTTTCAATATATCTGGCTTTGTGCGTCCCCTACTACTATTGTTGCTATTTGTGTGACAATGTTAATGTAATGTGGTCGAGGTACCCAGATCTCAAACTGGGGACCCTTTATGTTAAATAGTTTACATCTATCCAAACCAAGAGTTATTACCTAGGGGACTTTGTTGACAGGGTAAAGATAAATTGAGCCTTTATCTAATTTTCTGGCATGGGGCAAATGGCAAAAGTTTACTCAGATCAGCTAGGCCAAGAATAACCTTGTACAACTGTCTCTGAGTTCAAGAGCATTGCCTGCTGGTGGCAGTCCAGAGTGGAAGGGGTCACAAGCCTATGATTCCACAGCTTTGATGGTCTCATATTCTAGTCCTGTGTTTTAACTGCAACACCACATTTCTCAGACTCATTCTATTTTTCTGGATAGTTTGAAAATCTTGATTCCTGTGACTCATAGTAGAACACCCCTGGAATGGCATCCCCTCTTCACCAGCTCGTATTTCTGACTGTGTTAGAGGAATAAGGTATCCAAAATGTCATCAGGCAACTGACATTGTTTAACAACTCACTGTCATTACTTGGGAGAAAGTCTCGGCTTCCCTCTCACAGTTTCTGACTCCTCAGCTCACCTCACTCCTGCTGTCAGCATCTTTCTGAATAGAGTTTGCTAGAAGAGAATGAGCCCTACCCCTTTCTCTTCTCTTCCCTAGTCCCAGCAGGCAAGCAATATGGCAGAGTGCGGTCTCCAGTGTCCCTTTAGTCACTTCTCTGCTGTCGGTGTCATAGGGCCAGTGTTTAAGCATTTTCACGCTGGATTTGAAATGAGATTATAGACTGGTCCACTCAATTGACTTAATGGATTTTAAGAAACTAGATCCTATTAATGCAGTCAGTGCCCCAGGGTGCCTCTCCTACTGCAGACAAGATAATCTGCCATGCAAATTAAATCCTGCCTCAAGATGCAGGGCCTGCTTAATGTGATCCATTACACAGTTTACTTGTTTATATCTAATATTGTAACAGGAATAGGCTTACGAGCAGCAGGACTCAACTGAATAGAAGAGTAAATTACCAGGAAAATGAGGTTTTAGAGCCTCTCTCTCTTCCTTTCTCTCAATCCCTCTTCTTTTCTTCACTCCCTCTCTTTCACATGTGAAAACACATTCCTCTTCTGCTTTTTGTATGTAGGGAGTAATCAAGGAAAATAATATGCATGTGAGTGTTGGATTCTGCTTTTGTTTACAGAGGTGTAAATTGGCAACTTAGGATAAGGAGCTCAAAAGGATCAGCAAAATCTTTATGGGGAGGTGAATCTTTCTTTAGCTCTGTTGTCCAGTCTGCATGGGGTTTTGGAATGGGGTATTCTGAGTATTCCCTTTTACTGCAGAAACTTATGGGTGAGATTTTATCTTTCTCCAGTAAAGTCAGAAGAACAGATATGGGTGGCAAGGGTGGATAGGAACACAGAGACTAGTCAACTGGAGGACTGGGTTTGCATTCAGGAAAAAAAAACCCAGGGATATCCAATTTGGGCAATCTGAAGGAAAAGTCAGTCCAAGGAAAAATGGTTTAGCAAGGTGACAGGCTTCTAACAGACGTACTGAGGTCCATAGAGAGATATATGCTGAGGAAGATTCTTGTATAAGTGATCCTTTGAGGGGCAGGAGGATGGATTATCATGGATTATCTGATCTCTCACTTTTATGATAAGATTATGTTAAGGATCTTGAAATGAGGATCCATAAGTTTAGGAACACTGACACTGCATTGGAAGAGATAGCTTTTTGTATATGACAAAGTCACTGGCTTATCCTGAAGTTTCTGGGATAAGGATGTAGAGAATCAAAGTAATGTGGCAGTGTTCACAACATGAATAAAAAAGAGGAAATGGATGGAAGGGTCTGTGTGAATATTTCAAATTATAGGTGACTGCTGTTAATAGATGAAGGTCTGACTCCCCTTTGCTTTTGTCTAATGGCAAGTGAAATCTCCATAACCAAATGAGTTTTCTGGTAGGGAAATATCAGCAGACTGCTTTGTGTACATACAGACTTGCATATGCTGTCATACAGCCACTGTCCCAGCACAGTACGAGTGCCATGCACTCACATGTGTTGCTTTAGCTGCACTAGGGGCTGTAGGCACAGTGATGAATCGGCCTCTCTTCATATTCTTAAAGGAAATGGATGGTTGTGATATAGGAATGTAGTCTTGCTGTGATTCTTTGCCATGCCTGTAATGGATCCTAAGATCTATGAGATTTCTGAATGAAAGAAAAGTCAGAGTCCAAGGTAGAGGCATATTTGGAGTGATTCCTTAGGACTTGACACAATCTGTAGCAATAGAGGAGTGGCTGTCTGCAAAGACACTGTGGACAGACCCAGAACCTGTCCCTTGCAGAGGAAGAAGGAAGGTGCATCAGGCTACTTTACTTTCAAGATAGCTTATTTGATCTACTTCTGCAGTGATGGGAGTCATCTCTGACAAGATTCAAACAATAATTTTCAATTCCTGTCATTCATATAGACTTTCTCATTTATCTCATGTAAACCAGTTATTTTACCAAGCCTCAGTTCACAGTTCCTAGCAGTGTGATCTCTTCAGTCTTGTCTGTGCACCTGCAGCCCCAGATGGGGACTGTGCCTTTGGTAGTACCCAGAGCAATGTGGGTTACAGCTGGGGCCCTGCACAGAGGGCAGAGGGTTTATTCCCATGGGCAGCAGAGAGAGATATGTGAGCCCCAGCAGTATATGTGGTGTTGCATGGTCGAGGCCTCATAAGCTGGTTCTGCCTTCAGAAAAGGTCTCTGTGCCAGGGAGCAACACTGCCTTGAACCAACACTTTTGCCATCTCTACTGATAGCACCTCATGCAGGAAGAGAAGTAAGGGGAGGAGGGAAGGGAACTGTTGTTTTTTTAACTTAATTTAAAGCTCTTTATGAGATTTTCACAGCTGTGATCTTATCAGGGTTTGGCTATAGAAATTAAAGCAGCAATTATATTTTCCCCTTCCTGGAATGTAAAATAAAGTCTTGTGTAAAATGCATTAAAAACTGGAATGTAAAAGTGTAATTAATGTGGAGCAAAAAGCACATTGCGTCATTAACTTTTTTATTAATATTCTCACGCAGTGCAATTTCAAAGCTCAGTGCCACTCCATTTCCCCCAGTGAAATATCTCCCATTCTTTCATTGCAGCTACCTTTAACCTCATCTTTAGTGGGATGACAGCAGCTTTTCTCTGGAATTACATCTCTGCTCATCCATCTGTCCCACTAGACCCTTTCTTCTTCCACTTAGGGTTCCTATCAGATTAGGGTGCAATTCTGTTCCTAATAGAAAGAGGGAGGGATGAAAACATGAGATTCATTTGACATCTGTAAAGAAACAATGGAGATGCTTGCTTATCTGGAGGAAGGCTTAAGGAGTAGGATTCTTCCTTCTGCTGAGCTGGAGAGCAAGACTTCATCTTTCAAAGGCACCTCAAGATGTCTTGCTTGCAGCTCTCATCTCTAGAGACCATTCTAGATCTGTTTACCCTTGCTGTGTCAAGGCCTAATCCTATACATAGTGGTTGCTAGGTGCCATCTGGGTACTGACTTAAATTCTCTTATTTTTTGTCTCTACATGCAGCAAGTATTTTTCAGTTGCTGCTGTGTGAACAGAGGACTCCTGCTTTCCCTGAGATGTCAATCTAAGGTCTTTGTTCTACCTCTACAGCATTGATGAGAGGGTTAATGTATAGTCCTTTTCAGTATGGTTCATTTTCCCTGTGTCAGCCAATGCCACAGAAGGAAGAATAGGGCTGTAAGCAATTCTTGCTGAAATCAGGAGTGGTTTGAGTGGCAGAGCTGTAGTCCAATATGCAGGAAGCAGACTCAGAGGTCTATTTGCAGTGAAATAATACGCTCATCAGTTGTAGTGTGTCTTGTGCCCTGTATCGTTTCACAAGAGAGGCCAAGGGATAAAAAATAACTAGATTCACTACTCAATTCTTTCTCATTTTTCTGGGCTCTGTTCAGCTCTGGAATGGGCAGACATCTCTCAAACTTGTCTTTTGAAGGCTTCTAACAGTTTGCCTGTCATAGAGGGGTAAATGATTTGTTCCCTTGTTTCTAAGCTTAGCCCCTATCTTACTTTCATTTCATTCTAATTTGATGCTAACTTACAATTTACAATCTGAGTTTTAGTCCTTGCAGTTATCGCTAGGATTAAAGTCAAAGGAAGGCTTTTAGAGCTATTTGCTTGGTTTTGAAATGCCTGTAAGAGTTTAGCCCAGGGTATCCATGTATGTATTCACAAATGGTTCAAGGTATCAGATCCAAAAGATTCTGCCTGTATTTCCTGGTAAAGGTGGGATGTCCACAACACCTAGACTGTATTAAGTAAGATAGGATATTTACTCCATCTGATGATTTTATCAGATGCCTGATGGATATTGTAGAATGGGAGTATCCATCCATCCATCCATCCATCCATCCATCCATCCATCCCTGTAGAATTCCAGAGCTCACAAGTTGTTTAGATCTTACTCTGGTCCTAGGAAATGGCTGACAGTTTGCCTGCATCTCACTTGAAGTATTTACAATGAGACTGTGGCATTTTGATTTAGGTCATGGCCAGTAAAGTGGAGGTGTATGAGCCACCTCATGTCAGAAAGGAGAGGAGACATTTGGAGAAAGGAATTTTGGCTTCTACAAGTGAACAGGTGTAATTTGGATGCTGTATATAGAAGAGAAGGCTTTGGTGATTCTTCAGAAGATGCTTTCCCAATTCCTACCTACACTGCCATGAAAGGGTAATTGATTTGCATGGCCATGTCCATGAATTTCCTAGCACAATAGTGTGTAGAAGAAAAATAAAAGCATAGTCTCAGGGATCTTATAAAATGCTCTGTCTGGGGAAAATTCCCTTGAAGTATGTGATCAGTGCTTTACTGTTAACTGGGCTTTCTCCAAAGATCTGAAATAGCTAATATTTGTCCTTATTTGTTGGCCTGGGTTAGAATCCCAAAAATCCACTGGGTATGAGCTGGTATTCATTGTGATCTGCTGTTTGTCTGAAGAAGACATTTGATAGTGTCAATCAGACTTCCCATTTATTGATTTTTCAACTGTTTGCTGAACAAACCCAATGCATTTCACAATGCATTGCCAATACTATGAGCATCTTAGCGGGAGCTGTTGTTCACATTTTGACTGAAATTATTATTGCAATTGCTTTGAAATTATAAAAAAATTAATTTAATGAAAGCCATCTCTATGGAAATTATACTGGGTTTCAGATTAATTATGTATGTATTTCACACATCTGTGATTCTGAGGTCCTGTACTATCAATTTCATCATTCCTTTTCTTAAGGCTTTTTTCTGCAAAAAATATCAGGTGGTAAAATGAGTGTTTACCAGTCATCTGTCACTTTGCTCCTTTTCAGGTTGTTGATTAGGTTGATGTTACCCTGCATCCTGGGACTGGACTTGAGGAGAGCTATGTACTGTGTACTTGCCTGGTACTTTACTTCCTAGTGCTTGAATTCTTGTAATCCCTTGTCAATGAGTGCCAGCTACCTGTCAGATGTTACTACTCAGGTACACAAGGATTAGAAAAATTACTTATGACATGAGTTTTTAGCTTTAGTACATTCCCATAAAACTAAGTGTGGGAAGAGGAAATGTTTGGCTTCAAACATATATTTTTTTACAAGATGGTTATGTTATTCCATATCATGCACATTACTGCTTGTCATAGCAGTTTATTTTTTGCCCTGCTGGAATTCTTCTCACCTGTGGCCTATATAAAATAACTTTGAGATTCCGTTAAGATCTCTCAGCTCCCAAATGAACAATACAATTCTGATAGTACAAAGACAGCACAGTATCTTGGGCACCAATTTTAGAGAATCCCCTCTAGTGACGGAAGTGCTTCACCTTAAACTGTGCTTGTGGTTGGAAGGATGCATTCCCAAACTCTGTTAATAATATGAGTCAAAATGTAGCCTTTCCTCAAGGACATCATTGTCTAAAATTTGAGACAAAGTTATTAATTTTAAAATGAAGCTGTGATACACACAATTAGGCTCTGGACTTCTGTAAAATGCCCTGGAGATCGGCTCAGTGGCCAGCAGAGCCAACACTGCTATAGTGCTTCATTTAAAGTATGTCTTTATTTTAAAGCATTTGTTGGAATGGAATGGAATTGGAATTATTGGAATAACCAATAAATGGAATTATTGGTTTCTTCAGAGAAGACCTATTAGGAAAAAAAAAGTTAAAAGACCAAAAAGAGCAGCTTGTCCCATGATAATCTTGTTGCATCCACCTAATTTTTGTTGTGCCAAAGAGGCATATGCTGCTCTTTTCAATATTAAATGTTATGCCGCAAATTGACAATGTCACTACCCTCTTTGAAATTGCCACTGACAGATTAATTCTGTGTTTACTGTCCTAATGCCTACAGGGGCATTGTCTTTAGCTCTTTCATTTTTATGCTATTTTATTATGTTTTTCATCTTATGTTGTTTGGACAGTTCTGCAGAATGGTGCTGTAGGGTGCTGGTTCATACAGCTCATTTGGGCATGTATTCCTTGCAGTTTACCCTTTGTTGGCACCCCTTTGTATGCTGAAGGATGGATATTGATGGTGATTTCAACTTTATCATGATCTACCTGTATGCTTTTCTGCTTTTGCTGGAGGGTATGTTGTCTCTCTTAAATGGGATTTACATATTTCATGCTCATTCAGCCCAGCAGCTTTTGCTCTCTTCACAATTGCCTTAAGCCTTTGATCATTTTCTTCTGCTGTTTTACCCCAGCTTAAAATGCCATCTGTATCTATACCATCAACAGTTTGTTGTTCTAGTAACAGCCCAAATGGCAGTCTGCAGAAACAGCATTTCTCTAAAGGATGTGCAGTCTGCACGAGTGAGAGCACTGTTTTTTGAATACTGCTGATGTATCTACTGTAGAGTGTCAAATTTTTTTCTTTCTCCGATACTTTTCTTCTTGCAGACAAGAAAATCTATTCCTTTTTGCATTGTTAGTTACCAATTAGTCTCTACAGTAGTAAAAGATTCCTCATCCTTGTCCCACAAAAGCCAAGGAGCTTCCTCATTTTGATAATTCTTCTGGTTACATTATGATTCATAGTTTTTTTTAGCTTTTGATTTAGCAATGATAGAATCTGAGACAGCACAGCTTTTCCCCTTGTATTACTTACTGTGCTCATTCTGACTCCTTGTAATACATCTTTGACTCTTCTTTGGTAGGTTGACTTCCTGGCACTCCAGTTACTATATATGCTGTGTAACATCCAAGATGGAATTTTTTTTGTATATCATCAAGTGCTTTTTCCCTTGGTGTTGTTGCAATGAACAGCTGTATTGACAGCTGTATTCTTCCCAACTTGTGATTTTTCTATATGATCCTGCCTTCACTTTCCCCTCGTCTCTTATTTTGGCCTTTAAAAGGAGTTAGTTATGGTATTTTTGATAATATATTGGCTTTAAGCTCATATATCCAGCTGAAGACTATCAAATATCTCAATTTTTCTGAAGCTGGGAAATCATTCATCTTAAACATCCTTATGCCCTTACCACCTTGGAGGAATTTGGAGGGCTCTGGTGGTACCCTCCTGTCCCTGCCTGTTGCTGGTGACTTCTTTATCTGCTGCAAGGACTAATCTAGATTCACACAATGGTTCTGTGCTGCAAGAGGTAGCCTGAAACCTGGCTTTGGGTGGGAGGCTAAACATCACCCACAGCAAGGTGGGGATGACAGTGCTCATTGCAGCAGCAGAATGGTTGTGCCTGTCTAACACAGCATAGCAACACTCTTGCTTCTTTTACTGGGAAGCAGTAGTGACCAGCTACTTTGCATTCACTCTTCTCTCTCCTTCTAACCCTTGGTGGAAATTAAACTTTAGGGCAAAGAGCAATATGGCTGCCTGCACCAGCTGCCTACAGCGGTTTTGGTGACAGCCATACCCAGCAGACACAAAAGCTGTAAGAAGGGGCCTATCTGATGAGGGCAGTAGTTGGGGACGTGCTGGCAGAGAGGTGGCCTTTTAAAATAGGAGTAATCAAATGCTTATTAGATTAAAATGACCACCTTCAGATGCACTTGGGAGCAGATGGGAATCTGGTACAGTACCCAGAGGACAGGTGGGCTGTGCTTATTCCAGGTTGCTTGTCTAAGCAGGTGACTTGCTGTCTCAGGACTAGCTGCGGCTCTCCAGGGGTCTTTGAAGTGTTTTTCCTCTGCTAGGACTGTTTCTGTCCTAGCAAAGGAAAGAGAAGCCATGCACACACAGTGCAAAGCTGCATTAACAGCTAGGCAGACAGCTGCCTGCTTTCAGACTAGAGCTGTCCTGAACTGAGCAGTGCACTGTGCTTCCAGCAGGGCAGCTTGGCATGGAGCACTTGCTGCTGCCAAGTGCTGAGAACATCCTTGGTAATGCTGTGTATTTGTACTTCCTGGGCTGAAGATCAGCAGTGGCCTTGGAAAGGAAGGTGCTCCTGTTTGTTAGTATGGCCTTGCTGTGTAATCATTTGTGATCTGGCCAGCATTTAGGGCCTTATCTAAAACCCACTGGAACTGTAGGAATCTCTTCAGCTTTTTAAAGTAGATATTTAGTTTTCCCTGCGCCTGCAAAGTTTCCCTGGGGAGAAACAGCAGTGCTTTCCAGGTTCCAGTGTGCAGCTGCAGATCTGAGCTGTGCTACGTGCCAGGGTGGCTCCAGCATACAGTGATCAGATGGCCCAGTGGTGTTAAATTTAGAACTGTCAGTGGCGAATAAAACCAAGATAAAGGGAGGTTTCATGGCCAAATAATTTTGTAGCTAAACCTACCCACTGCCTGGGAAATACAGGCACTTTTGAGGCCAAGTGCTGGCTTCTGAGCAAAACCTGTGCTCCAGACACTTGAAAAATGTCTGGCCACTGTTCTTCATTAGTAATAGAGTCATAATACCTTCCCATTTACACCATGCTGAGATACATATGCTCAGCTCAGTAGCCCCCTGAATGAGGATGGGAGACATCAATGGTGAGAGTTTTCCATTTTCCTCTTCAACACTCTCCCCCAAAGAACCCTCAAACTGATTGAAATTATGTGAAGGGGAAAGAGGGGCTCACAGTGAGGAGCTGGCTCTCTTTACAGAGTATATGGTGAGTTGGGTTTTGTTCAGCTAGAAAGAAAGGTAAATGTTCCCAGCCACCTTGTCACATTCAGAACTACAGGGACAATTACTGACACATTACTTCCCTCAAAGACTAAGGACATCTGAAAAGGAAGGACACCCTGTCACAACAATTCATTAAAAAAGGTAGCGATAAAGTTCTTTAAAACCATTAACCAGACATGCTGGTGATTGGTTCAAGATATTTTCCTTGCTTGGTTGCCAACTATCTTAAACTCAAGAGGATAGCCCTTGAGAACAGACTTGATACATTGAGATGTACTTGGCCCAGACATAGTTACTGCTATGTCTTCTTGGTGGTCATCAGGAAAGCTCACTTCATCATCTGCATAGCCAGTAACATGGATGATGGAAACTTGGGTTTAAAAAGTGGTGCAAATGGGTGAATTCTGTTTTTAAAGCCTTTGAGATAAATTATCATGCTGGATCTTCTGTCTGTTCTGGCTGGTTTTGGTGGAATAAATAGCTTCTAAAGAAACAGTTAATCTTTATGTAAATATAATCTCTTTGATACCCATCTCTAGTTTCCTCAGAACAATCTTAAAACTGAGGAATAAATTCAACCCATAGGGAGCTGCTTATGGTTTCATCCTGTGCTACGCTTATTAAGTGTTTTCTGAGTAGTAGGTGCGTTCACATTCTTACAGAAAACAGGATGGCTATGGGGTCACCAGGCCCGTGTGCAGTCTGTCACAGCCACCACCTAACCTTGAAGTAGACTGTGATCCACTTCAAGACACAGGAAAATGTAAAATGAAGCAGAGAAAAAGCTCAGCTGAGTAAGGAAGGCTAGTAGAGCCTATTCTTATCTTTTTCCTTCTCTGTCCCAAATGAGGATCAACAAATAACACCTGTTTGCTGACCACCACTATTTCTCTTCTCGCTTTCTCTTCTTCCCCATTTCTGGTCAGATACTTCATTTTCTTGTATAGAAATGAACTTGGCAAGAGAGCACACCTTACTCTCTAAGGCAAATTCCTTGATTATTGTAAGATTGTTTCCTTTAGATCTGTGCTGAAGTGCAGTGGAAGTGCATAGTGGTCTATGGCCAAACTCCAAGTCTGTGGTGAATGCAGACAGAGGATGGAAGGACAGAATAAGAGAAAGAGGGAAGGAGGAAAAGGGAGGCACTGTGACCCCTGCACCGAAGCCTTGTGAGCGTGGCAGAGACTTCTGTGTATTTGTGTGGAATGGTGGCTGTTTAGATAAACAGATGGCAACAAATGGCATAAAATTATATACCCATAATGTCAGTTCATAACATTTTGTTCGACATACTTGATTTAATCGCTTAGCTGACGATTTTGCTTTTGGGCCCATATGGTGGCAAATGGCAAATGAACCCTCTTTACACAGCAACTCCAATCTGGCACTTTTATCACTGAGACTTAGAGAAGAATCCAGGAGGAGAGAGATGCAGATGGAAAATGAATGAGCAAGCAGGGTGGGGTACATGTGTGGGAAGAGGAGGTTTTGAAGGTGCAGCCAGGCAAGTGTTCTTGGGAGGTGGAATTGGGGGGGCAGTGGTGAAATGGGGAAGGGAGGGCTGGGGCAACGGAAATCAGGATGTGCTATTTTTAAGAACATCTAAGAGATGAAACAAGGAATTTATCAGGGAGAATTTGAGAGAAAACGTGTGGAGAGAAAATCCCCACATGAAAATATGAGGAGAATGGTGCCAAGAAGAAAGGAGAGAAGTAGACAAGGTAGGGATAATAGGAAGTGTATTCAAAACTGGTCTACAAACATAAGTGAAATGAGTGCAAAACCAAGAGAACAGATTGATTGACTGGATTCTTCAAAGGGCCCAGGAACAAATTCATAGGAAATGTACCTGATGAGACTTGGTTTTCCTGTGCTGTTACCAATGTGGTACTCCTGAGAAGAGATATCTCGATAAGGGCAACACAACAGTGATGACTGAGTTCCTATGGCAGATGACTTTGTCACCAAGATTGTGGTCATATCTGGCATGATTACTGTATATTACAGTATGCTGAATAATTGCTTTCTTCAACTTAGCTTTTTCTTAAGTTTTGAGAAGGCTGGACCTTTGAATGTTTTTTCAGCCAGGGTGTGGTCTTGCGAAATGTTGAGGACTATAAGTTTGCCTGTCCCTCAGTGAGCAGGGCAGTTCCCTCAGGCACATCCAGTGTGCCTTCATGTATTCACTCTGTGATGGGAATTTTCTTTTGCATGTGCCAAGGAGAAAACAGGAGAGGCAACCTTTAAAAGATGCTGCTTCAGTGATTAGGAAATAGTCCTCAGTAGGATGAAAGTGATATGATCGGGCAAGACTGAGAAGTTAGAAGACAAATGAAGCTGAATATGTGCCTTTACATTTTTCCTAGCACATCAGCACCTCATTGCTTATAGTACAGAATGAAAAAAAACCCGCTCACCAAAATCCTCACTTAATCCAAAGAATTGGTCAATAAAGGCTTGGAGAAATGTATTTCCTGTGATTCTGAGATGTATGCTGCCAGGGAAATTTCATCATGGCAAGATACATGTCTCAGTGTAACGATAGGAATAAAAAGTCCAAAGACCACAAGAAATTTATGACAATTTAGGCAAGCTTTCTCTAATCTCTTCCCCTTTTTTTGGTATTCTTTTTTGAGCCCTGTTCAGTAGAGAAATGCCAGACTGGTTCTGCTCATTGCACTGTGTTGATTGGTCCAGCAGTTGATCAGAATTTGGTTTGCACCATACTTGGAATGCTGAAAGGGCTAGCTGCTGGGGAGTTTATAGCTCCTTCATGGGAAAGTTGTATCCTTCTAACCTGTTGTTGTATATTGCTAATTACTGGAGGATTCACCTACAGAAACTGAACTCTGTCCAAGTTTCTTCTGAGATGTTCTGTGCACATCTGGGTGTACTGAGCTCTCAGTTTCACTCTATTTCTCCTGAACATTATTTCATGCAGCTGTGGCTGGGACTTCCCCACTGTTCAACTAGTTAGCTTGTGACCAATTAGTACCAGTTAGTTTAAGACTTCTTGTTTGAGACTTACTGTAGTTAAGTCTAGATGTGGCTCATGTCTATCAAAAGGTTTGGGTGACTAATATTTGTGGTACTGACAAACCATCTCTTTCTGATGAAAATTAGTGCTTCCCCTTCTGCCCAGCTTTCCTTTTTAATTCTCCTGAACAACTGAAACTGCTTCCCAAGCATTGCAGCCCAGCAGACAGACATGCAGTAGCAGTTGGCTGTGGACTGTGTTGTTCCCAGCCTCACTGGATCTTGTGGTGACAGGGGCTAGGTAAGTCCCAAATTTGCTGTCAGAATCCACATTGAAGGATTATGGGCTTCCAGGGTAAGTTTTGGATCTTGGAGGTTGGCTTCCCTCCTTTCCGTCCCTGTTTTATGTGTTCCATTTCAAAGTATCTGCAAACTAGCCTGACACAGCTCCCTTCTTCTCCCTTACTCCCCCCACCACCCTCCCCCGTTCACACCCCCCAGGCTCTTTACAACTAAACAGTTTGTCCTTTTCCCAACGTTTTGGAGAATCTGGGAACGTAAGTGCTCCAATAACTCATGTCTGAGCTCTCATTTACCCCCTGCCGGCATGGGGATGCTGCGCACCAGCCTCTCAGAATGCCAAATGAGTCGTGGCTGCCGCCTTGTCCCCCGTGCTCCCCGAGGCCAGCAAAGGGACCCTCAGCCTTGCTGGGGCTGCTCAGAGACAGCCAGCTGGGCATCCTTGCCTGTTCCTGAGCGTGTCACTTCTGGAACTGGGAGGTGCTATATGCAGGACAGGTGACTCCACTGCTTCAACTTTTTGGGTAGGGGGAGAGAAGGGGGAAGGCTAGGTCCCAGAGCTTAAGAGTTTTGTAGCTTGGATCATAAGGGGTGGCTTCATAAAGGAAAATATGCCTTTTAAGTTTGCCTCTGCCACTGGTATGTCCCATTGTCTTGGCTCAGTCACTTAGTTCCTGCCCATCTCAGTTTCTCACATCACCTGAAGGACAGAAGAGCGCCATCCCTATGCAGCTGTGGGGTTTGCACTGAGAACTGATGCAAAATGTTTTGAGATCCTTGATTTGAGCAGAGCAGACTGCAATGAAAACCAGGATAGAAATAGACATCAACAGCTTTTGGAAAAGTGGGGATGCTTCTCATGTTTTTTCAAATGGCTTTTCAGTTGATAGACTGGATAGGTCCCAAACATCTTTTGAAAACAATTGAGGATGATTGAGGGTTTAAATCCAGTCATGGTAGGGCTTGTTTTTAATCTGCAGGAAAACTTTGGAATTGTGGATTTTTCCTAACACCATATCTTCCCTTTGCCTCTGACTACATCAGCTGCTTTTCAGTTGCATTCACCCTGTGGTATATGCCCCTCCTTCACCGTTCTCTGAGTACTCTGGTGTTCTCCCCAAGTGTTGTGGGCTTTTTTTTTTTTTTTTTCTTTCCGTGTAACTGGTATGGGTTTCACTACCCACCCAGCTCATGAAGCTGTGTCTGTTCACTTAAGGAGTGCTTTTCCCATTTTACAGAAGGAAGCATGGCACAGAATGGCCTGGGTCCATTAGTCTCCTTTGGTCTCAGCCCAAAAGTGGTGATTCAATACACAGTTCTCACTCCTGTGAACCTGCAAGCTCATTGCGGTGTTACCAGCACCGGCAGGTGGGTAATCAGCTATATGGTCCCTGAATGCCAGGCCCATTTCCTCTGTCGTCCTGTGCTCGGGCTGGCTGCTCGACTGGATCGGACCTAAGCCCCGGCCTGCGCTCCCGGGGGATGGTGCCGGCAGCGAGCGCTGCCCCTGTGGCTGTCGGGTTTTGTGGCCATGCGGAGGTGGCCCCTGACCCGTCCCTGCACGCCTTGCAGCCGCTCCCCGCAGGGTGCGGGTGAACAGCCTGCCCCCAAGCTCCCAGAGACGGGATGAAGCCGGCACTCCCTGGAGCCTTGGGAGAGAGCGAATCAAAGGCGTCTCCCTCCAGAGCCCTCGCTCACGCTCCTCCCTGCTCTTTTTCCAGGATTCCCTCGGGAGGGAGGAGGTGCCCAGCAGGGCATCATTCGGTTTTCGGGGCGCCGCAGACCTCGGTGCTGGAGCCTCACCGCGGCATCGCTCGCCCTCCTTCCCCCTTTCGCGTTCCCTGCCTGTGGCCCTGGCAGGCGACGGGAAGTACCAAGGATGAGAGCAGGTCCCTGGTGTCTCCTTTAGCTGCCATTGCAGTTAAATTAGAACAGAGACCTGCAAATAAAGCACCCCCTCCCCTACCCCCCCTCCCCGCTGCCAGAAGCTCTGCATTTCACTCAAGTGCCCACCGGGGAATTTGCCCATTTACTCTTGTTATTTGCATGATAAAGGCTGTTCTGCTGCCTTTTCTGCAGCCTGCCTTAAAAAGGCAGGGAAGTTGGAGCAGACGGGTAGGAGAGCCAGAGAGGTCAGGGCACCCAGCCCCGAGCCCTCCGCCCCCGGCAGAGCCGCCGAGGGTGCTGCGGCGCGGAGGAGGAGGAGGGAGGGAGGGAGGGAGGAAGGCTCTCCTCAGCCCGAGGTTTTGCTTTCCAGTTTTGTTCTCATTAGCGGCTCTGTGCATTCCCTTCGCTCCTCACAAAGACGCTTATTCTGGCACGGAAATGTGCCCTCTGGGATTCACTGAGAGAGAAAGAGACAGGGAGGGGAAAGAGGGAGACGGAGAGAGAATAGGCGTTCATCCTGGGTTGCATCCAAGCTGCTTTAGCTGAAACTCGGGATGGAAGTGTAAAGGTAGCTGTAAACCTTTCTGGTTGCACCACCCCAATCATGGATTAATCACCTGAAGCAGTCTCCGTGTTTTGCTGGCTTTGCCCTGGCTTCTTCTGCCAGGTGTTTTTGAAATGTGATTTTCTTGAAGTAAGATTAAGTGGAAATACTCTGCAGTGATATGCCACTTTCAGTTCAGTTTTCACCCTGGCTCTGATTTAGATGAAGAGCCCCATGTCCCTTCTGACTAAGGAAAATTTACCAAAATGAAAATATGACTTTGCAGAAGAAGCACAAATTTTGAGATCTAATCAGCAGTCAGGAAAATTGTTTGGCTAGCTTTATGGGGCAAGGGTGGCTGGTGCTCAGCACTGCCCTATTCCCATGCTTTCTGGCCTGATGAGGCTTCTTGTGCCTGTGATGAGGCCAGTGGCCACACAGGAGCTGCAGTAGTGACACTTGCACCAAGGCAATCTTCTGTTGTCTGCTAAGCTGGCATCACATGTACTTTGTAGCTGTGGAGCTCTCTTAGCTGGGCCACAGTCATGGGCCATAGTGGAGCTGCATCCTTAGTTGTCTATCTCCCTCAAATACCTCTCAGCTGAAGTGTACCCTTTTACCTCCCTGTCAGCAAGCACAGCCAGCCTCAGCACTCAGCCTCTGAAGCACTCTAGTTGTGTTGGCTGTAGCTGCCCTCAGCCTTCTCCCAAAGGCTGCAACAGCAGGAAACTGTAAATGCTATGTAAAAAGGTGGCCTGAGGAAAAATGTCAGAAAGAAGAAGAAAAAAGTCCTCTCTTCTAGGATGTTGAACTGTGTCATGTGGTCTTTTTTCTATGTTTTATTCCCTTTTTAAAATCCTCATTTATTTTTAAGTGGCTTTACTGCATACTGTGTGTACAATGTGACAAAAGTTTGGAAGCTATCCCCATTCATTGTACACCTCAGGATGAGAGTACTGCCTTATGGAGAGCCCATATGGAATGGGGTGTAGGGCTTATTATAAGTGGTATTGTACTGAGAGGGTATGCAAGAAAAGAGTGTTTGGAGTCCTGATATAGAGATGCAGTAAGATCTCTTTGAAAACATTTTCCTTTTGTCCTTTCTTTCTTATGATGCTTCTCCAGAGAGAAAGTGTCCCAGAGTGAATGTGTGGAAAATTTCTGATCTGTGCATAGGATCTTTTTGTGTAAGCTTACACTTCACTTGGACTCTAAACCCTGTTAAAGAGATCCCAAGGGCTGTCCAGCCAGGAACATCCCAAACTGCTGCTCTCTGCTGCTTTATTTTCTTTTTAAGCAGTTTTAAAGAGGCAGATGAAGGTATGGATGTGAGGATCTGCCCTCTGGACCTCAGCTGGAATTCTCCACTGCAGAAAGCATCACTGCATCTGTAGGTTTTGAGGTTTTGCACTCTACCAGTAACCTTCATGAAAAAAGTATACTGCTGTGCATTGCAGCCTTCCAAAAAATCTTGCAGATGTTTGAGGGTGGGTTCCAAAATAAATTTTTTTACTCAATGTAGGTGTCCTTGGTGTATATGGAGGGATTTACTGATCCAGAACTTCACAAGCAGAATTTGATCAATGTTTCTACATTTCCCACCAGACTGCATTCTGACTGCATCCACTGAGGGCTTGAGAACCAGGATGCTGCTGGTGTATGGTCAGGCTAGAACGTGGAGTGAGACCATGCTACTGCAGAGACTGGGACCGGGCCCATTGCAGCTGCTCAGGATGGGTTCCAGAAACAAAACTCTACAAGCTTGCATTAAATTAGGGAAGCAGGTTTCTGCAAGCATGTGGCAGGCTGCACAGCCAGGATTCTGGCATCCTAAGTGGGTTCTGGAGCCAGCAGTCTGGGAGCTTGTGGCTGCTCAGGGCTAGTGCTTGGGAAAGGTTCCAGGATGAGGTCTCAGTGGCATCCTCTTTTTTCACTGTTGATCAACAAGTTCAGAGCATCTGTTCTTGAATCTGAATTCTATATCTGGGGAACTTTTGCATTTTCAGCATGGGTAATGATACCAACTCCATCCTCTCTTCTTGTCTGAAGAATCAATCTACCACCCTACCTGTTGTCTGAGTGCTCCTTCCCAGCTGCAAAGCTCTGAATCTTCTGGAACAGGATCAGTGTGGAAATTCCTTTCATTGTCTTAGTAGTAACTTTGCTCCCCAGGTCTAGCTTTCCCTGGTACACTGATACCAGTGTTACATCTGAGAATAAACATTCCTTCTGAGATTTGTAACTTAGTTTTTGGTGGTATTTGTTGCACGGTTGACCTAAAGGAGGCACTCAGTTTAACAAGGAGCTCTTAACTTGTGGGTTTCTGGAAGGCCTGTCAGCCTCTTCTGATGGGTTTCATCTTGTACTATTTATAGATTAAAATTAATTTGAGATGGCTAAGCAGGGGTTTTACTCACCCTGTAATGATTTTATTTATTCACTACCCTTGGCATCAAGAAGACCAGACATAGAGAGAGAGCTTGGCTGTGTCTGCTTCTTGCACCTGGAAGGCACTGTGGGGAAGATGGCAGAGGGATGTTGCAGGCATGTCCAGTAATATTCTGGATAGGTTCAAGTAGTCTGGCTGAGAAAAGCACTGCTGAGGGTATTGGGCAGGTCTGTCTGATTAGTGACATCCAGAAAGATGGAATCAGAATGCAGAGACTAAAGCTGTGTAATTCTTGGCACCTTCCACTGTGTGCTGGACAACCACAGCATATTTTATGTGCCTAGGATGTCTTCAGGTAAGGAGAAGCAATTCTTTATTTGAGCACAGACTTCTTATGTAGTTCTGAGAAAGCCATTTAAGGTAGGGTTTGTCTCACCTTGCTTTAAATATCTGGGAGCGATCTTATTCTAGGATACTTACCTACACTGTAGTTACCACCTGTAATTACACAGTAAGTTACTACTGTTAAGGTTAATGCTCTCTCCATTGTCCATAGAGGGTCTACATAGATGAAAATATAGCTGGTTTTAATGTGGCAGAAACCTGGTGAGATGAGTCTCTTTGAGCCTCAGTTTTCATATGTAAAGTGGAAGCATTGCATAGTGAAATGATTGCACGGTTAGACAGTGTATGGCATAATGGGCTAAGATTCTGCATTGGTGAAGAGGCAGGAGAGGAGCAGAGGAGGTGTCTGTGGAGTAGTTTACTTGTGACCTTCTGGCATTTGGCTCTATATAGGTGGAAAGGAGTTTAGGTTATTCCAATAAGCCTTATGAAAACTCATTTAAGTTATTTTCCTCCAAAGCCATGTTTAAGTTGCTAAAACTACACTATCTCTAGCTATCTCTTGGCTTTTCCTGGACAATGATCAGAAAACGAAGAATACAGTATACATCATCATCTTGGAAAACAGCATCATAGATAGCTCAGCTGCTGGTTTGTTTGGAGGCCTCTGGACTATTTTTTCACATCTTTCAGGTTTCTTTCTGAAGTTTTCACTGCCCAGATGTAGCCATTATGGGCTTCTGCTCTCTATTTTTACCAGTTCAGATGGGAAATGTTAAAAAAGTAGAATGAAACAAGAATGAAAGCATTTACAGTCTCTTCCTCACTGCATTAGGAGGCCAAAGGTTATGAAAGGAGAGTTTATGCTGAAGACATTCTTTGAAAGCCCTCTCAAGCAAGTGTTCTGCTTTTTATTACTGGCTTGAATTAAGATTGATTTTCCTCAGATTCCTGGTCTCCCTCTTGGGACCAGCTCCAAAAACCCTGAGGCTCAAATGAAAATGGAAGGTGCTAATTAAAAGCACCATTTATCTCTCTTTGAAAATAGACCCCAAGAGTATGTGGGGATTGGTGGGGGTTGCTCCTGGAAATAAGCTGCTCTCCTGCTTGATGTTGCAGGTGTTCAATGCT
Organism: Emberiza elegans; assembly: GCA_024865655.1. Classification (NCBI taxonomy): domain Eukaryota; kingdom Metazoa; phylum Chordata; class Aves; order Passeriformes; family Fringillidae; genus Emberiza; species Emberiza elegans. The sequence continues at coordinate 19,528,966 of JALJVW010000241.1, read as the reverse complement.
AACAGGACTGTTAAGAGTCATATGTTAGTGTCAGAAATATGTAAAATATTGTCCGTGAGCCCTAGGTCTGTCTCAACACAGCCACAGATTTGAGGTCTCAGGTACCTATGACCGTTGGCCATTGTTGGTCAGGAATTACAGGGACTTTTGTGTATCCAGGAGATGAGTGCCTGTAACATCCCCACTGTACCCAATGTATAGAGTGTCAGAGTTGAACTGGATGCTATTAGCCTGAACATCTTGAATTAATTTTTTAGGGTATTGGCCAAACAGGCCTGTCACACTCTAACACCTTAGGACTGAGACCATCCTCTGGCTGTCTGCCTTGTTTACCCCTTATATCCCCAACCCCAACAAGCCTTGGAATAAGTTATGTTGGCACACTGAGAAAGGGAGGTGGAGCAGCCAGGGACTGATAATGAGGAAATGATCCAAAACCTTCCCCTCCTTTGAACTCGACTCAGTGCAGCCAAATGGTCAGTTCATTTATTCTTCCATCAAGTAGACCTGATCCAAATTGCTGATCAGGATGATGCTACTATCACTTCACAAAGAATATAGAGCTAGGGCTGTATTAACTCCTCTGATTGGAACACATCTGGGAAGTCTGCTGTGTAGGATCATGGAACTGTTTAGGTTGGAGATTTCCAAGGTCATTGAATCCAACCATCACCCTGGCACTGCCAAGTTCACTACTAAACCATATTCCTAAGTGCCAAATCTACATGTATTTGTAGTGCAGGAGTTGTAAAGGAAATTGATACGAATAAGAGTAAGAAGCCTTTCTTACTTTTATTGTGCTTGCTTTAATTCACATTTGAGATGCTGGGCAGTTAGTTAAAGGGTCAAAGTAAGAAAGCCTAACTGTTGCTATTTAATGAGCTGTTAAAAACAGACTCTGGAAGTTTGGTATCAGACTCCTACAGGAACCAAAAAGGCATGCCTACCTACCTTTGTCTTCATGGATATTCCTAGTCTGACCACAGATGTCTAGAGTTGTTTGGATGAGGCGCTTCCATCTCATGGTGATTCTCCAAGATGTTATCCCTACCATGCTACTTTCCACAGTCAGATTATCCTCATAGTGCTGAGTTTAGTGCAGTCTCTTTGCTCTCATTATACATACCTAGAAAATGTTTAGATCATTTTGTGCAGGCAGAACTTAAAAATTCTGTCATTTAGAGGCTCCCAACCCATTTAAAAGAGTTCAGAGAAAATATATGCTAAAGGAGAAATATCATCCCTGATCTCCTATTGCCTGCTTCTTACTGTGGGTGGCTAAATGCCTCTTGGAACTGGTGATGGGATAGGAAATATTTTGCTTTTTATCATTGGCTGCTAATGCCAGTGAACAGAAGTTCCCAATTTCTGCAGCTGAACCGGGAAAGTGTAAGAAATAAAGAGCTGGAAGCTGAATATAGTTTTTGACCTGTACAAATGACAAAAGAGTAAACACTTTTCTAACAGTGACAGAGGATGGACTATTAGCTCTTGATCAATGAGACTGGTGGGCATAGTTTCTTTCCAGATCTGGAGGAACATATTCTCTGTTCTAAACCAGCAAACTGTTGCTTTTGTGACAAAACCACCCCAAACCATGATGGCTGGCTTCCCTGTCTTTCCCTGTATCTGTTGTTGGTTATTAGGAGAAAGTGGCCACAGTTTGGTTGTCATGGTGCCCCAGCATACGAAAGAAAATGGCATCCTTTTGCCAATTTAAGGAGAAGCTTTGCTGTAGAAACTTGGCAAGCTGGTCAGAGGGGAAATGATAAAACATCCCTGGTACCCATCAAGGGGTTAATGTTGATAGTTCTAATACAAATGGCATCCTGCAAGTAAAACTGCAATCACTCTGCCTGCTGTTGATTTCTGGGCTGTAGCAACTGCTCTGGAATGCTTGTGCCTGTCTTTTCCAGGCCTCTGTTGGCAGTTTCTGTGGAATAACCTGTACCAGCTCCATTGCTGCCAGGTTGATGTATTCCCAGAGTAAGGAATCTGTGTTCTCTCATATTTTAGTAAGAGACACCTGACTTTCTGGCTGATTATCATATTTCAAACTAGTCACATTGCTTTATGCAGTTCATTTTCTCTACTAGAGAAACAGGGACAAAGTTACCATTGCTCTTTGCCAAGGCTTTTCTTGGTCTGAAGTGGAAGGGGCCTTCTGACATCTTCATGGAGAGACAGACAATGGATGCAGGAAACCCACCACAGGATCACCAACAGCCCAGATGACACGGGCAGCATCCAGGAGATTTTCTCTATCTCATTCCAGCAGGGAGACACAGGTGACACCTTGGTAAATGTTTCCTAGCAACTTGGCCTGGAGCAACATAGGAGAGCACTTGAATGTGCTCCCCACCGTGTGTCCCAGTGCCCTGTGCAGCATCTTTGGCTGTTGGAAACCAGAACTGGGCAGTGTGGAGCAGCCGGGCCAGGAGGTGGTGAGGGCAGGAGGAGATGGGCGCGTGTGGAGTGCCCTTGGGGCTGCCAGGCACCTCTCATTAGAATACATTTGTTCCACAGCATTACAGCCGGCTGGTTCATCTCTTAGTCTCTTTGCAAGGCTGTTGCTTACAGAAGGTAGAGGCAGGGACTTGGTCTGGGTCCAAACTCTGGTGCTGCTCTGCCTCTCCTCTCCTCGGTCTCTCGCTGTGCACAGAGCCGGGCCCCCTGCTGTGCCCTCGCCAGCTTTTACAGCCGCCCTGCCTGTCAGAACAAATGGTACGGCTCAGAAAATAAACTCATCTCATTTGTATGACAACACGGCCCCTCCGGTTAGAATGCTGCACCATTGCTTTTAACAAGGCTTTAAGCTGTTCAGTTCAGAGATTGTTACAGCCCCTGGTTTATTGAAATACAAACCTTCTCCTGCTCAGTCATCCCAGGCATGTTCCCTAATGCCTAACCTAGGCTATGATACCCTCATGCTCTGTGCCCTGGCTAAGGATGCCCAAGCTGAATGATGTCACTCTTCTGCCTTCAGCATAGCCTGGGCCCTACATCCCATGTACTGCTCCCTACAGGGGTGAAAGGAAGGATGAAATGACCTTTATACCTAAATAGTGCAAGTGGCTGGGTATTTCCTCCTGTGCTGTATTGTGACTTCTTTAGCCTGTGTGCGGGGCACTGTCTGGATGTGGCTCTAGTTGTGTGTATGTGTGTGAATGCAGGCACTTTTCATTTCTGTGTGTCTCCCATGCTGTGAGAGGCTGTGTTCATGAGGGTTGAGTTTGTGTGTTCCTGTTTACCTGTGTTTATCCATCTGTGTGTTTGTCTTGTTTCTGTGTGTTTGATGTATCGAGTGTTAAGGATGCTTCTGCCTGTGCCTGTCTTTATGTAGCCAGTGTTTGTGTATTTATGCCTCTCAGATGTAGATATGTATTCCAGTGAGCATGCTTTCATAAGCCTCCTGCTTACCAGTACTGAAGGTCTCATTATGTTGCATGTTTTCCCTTGGTGTGACACATTCCAGCAGTTCATAGGCAGGTGATTGACAGTGTCTGTTCCTTACATGCTGCTTGAAGCAGAGTAGCCCAAAAAGGAACTCTGGAGCTTTAGATGAACCTAAAGGGTGCCTTGTTAATAAGGAAGGAAAAAAATTACAAGGAGATGGAAATAAACATTCAGTATATATTTGGTGGCATGCAGCTCTTTCTAAAGCACACCATATGTTTTTTCTGATGAAAAACAGAAGATCTGGTCCTCTACTGTCAAAGGAGTTGTAGATTTTCTAGGGTAAATGGTTGCAAAACCACATGTTCTATACATGTGATTTCTATACAAGTGAAACTCTGCATTAGATAGAGATGGACACATGCTTGTAGATGGTCTGTTGTTCTCCCTTTTCAGCACTCTGTCACTACAGAGTAACTACTTAAGGTTCCTTTGTCTTCCATACCTATTCAACTTGTGGTGGACCAAATGTGTAACTGTTTTATCTTCATTAGCGCAAATGCTTAGAATCAAGACACCTGAATCCTTACTTTGGCACTAGCTTCCTATGTGACCTTGGCAAATTACTGTGTGTTTATGCCTCCTTCATTTGCAGGAAGGGCAACTCATAGTGGGTGACCTTACAGGGATGCCAGAGGGCTGACATTGCTCACATGTTTTCAGAGCCCCAGAGTAAAGTGGTGCTGGCAATCACAAAGTATTAACTCTTTAGCAATATTAGCATTGCTGATAACCAAACCTGTAATACATCCTTAAGCATGTGATGGATTTCCCTTAGGTGAAAGAGAATCTCTGGGATGTTAAAAGCAAAATCCTGGCTGTCAGTAAAACATGGGGTCTAAGATGGATCCAGCTGAAAAGGTGTGCTCCCCTGACTGGAAAATAGGGGATGCTGCACTCCTTGATAAGTTGGGCTTTGGGTTCACAAAGCTTCTGTCCCCAGATGTTTGGCATAGGGTCAGAGGCTCCCCCTGCATATCTTCTAATGCCTGCAAACAGGGATTTCCATGGTGGAGAGGGAGCACTAATGGAGTGCACAGCCATTTGTTAGCCAGGGGCTTGGGGGTTTGCAGAGCTGTGCACATTCCTGCTGACGAGTGCATAGACAGAGGAGTAAACAATGGCTGTCAGATTTACTGCTGCAGCAAAAACAAACCATTTGTCAAAGTGAGGATAACACAGGGATGCCAACAGCTTGAGGCCACACCTTCTTGGGATGTGACCTGGATATACCTCTCAAAGCCAGCAGGATGGGATGGAAGCTCCACTGGGATTTAGCCTGAGTCCATTCAGAAGTGCTTCCTCCAGAGAGTAGAGAGGAGAGTGCTGAGGAGTTAGCAGGGGGTGCACAAAACATTTCTTTATACAATGTTGTGAGGTCCTGGCAAATAACAATCTAAGTAGAAACCTAGTATTAGTCTAAACTCTATGCTGTAAAGCATTTCTGTCCTATAAATCAGATGTTCCCAAACACAATGCAAAACTAGACTTTTCTCTATAGACAAAAGAGGGTCTCAAGGCTTTGCTGGGCATTCTACATTATTTTAAGAGAACTGCTCTCTGCATGTGGTGTAGCAGCATTGATCAGAACATTTGTGGTAATTAAAATCCCCATGGCAAGTTCCATCAGGGACAGGTGACAGGTCAGTTAATTATTTTTAGGAAGCAAAATTCCCTCTTCAGTTCTGAACAAAAGACAAAAGTAACAGCAAAATTAACCTTTCCCACGGGTGATAGGATATTGCCATTAATATTAGTAGAATATACTTCCTTTCATATTTCGCAAAATTTTGGTGAATGGTAATACATAGTATAGATTCATTACATGTTTGGCAAAAATTAGCAAGAGTTAGCAAAGAATTACTTAACTTGGAAAACTGAAGCTGATTTTATAACAAAAGGAGATGTAAATTTAACCTGAAACACAGATTTCTAATAGCAGGAATAATGCTGGAAAGTAGAAACATTGATACAGGTTTTCCTGGTGGAAAGGTAGATGCTTGGTGTACAGAGACATGTCATGACCGCCAGTTGTCTTCCCCTTGTATATTGGTATTACAATACATTTGTAATATTTTCTATATAGTTAAAGTGGCATGATACTGAAAGGGATTTGTCCCCTTAACTTTTCACTGGAGTTACTGAGTGCCAGGTTGACAAATTAAAGGGGTTAAGGTTTGGTGAAGGACCAAGCTTCGCCTAGAGATTCAGCATACAGAGTACTGCTGCAATAGTGCTCCTTTGTATAGGTCCTAGCAGATGCAAATTGAAATACATCACTTGTATGAGCTTCACGACTAGGGTGGATTGTTCTGGAGCACGAGGAATTTGATCCCACTCACACTCTGGATTGTGACTGGATGTAGAATAATGTGGGGTACTTTGGTACCGGGAGGAGCATGACCAGAGAAAAACAGAGCATAGCATAGCATGGGCTGAAAATTCTCTTGTAAGAGAATTGAAAGATACCTGTTAAAATCTGAGAGAGCCTTCCAACTCCCACCCAAACGAAAGGGGAAAGGAGCAAACATCGAAATGCTAAGTAGAATTGGAGTAAGCAAGATGGAGTGCAGAGTTCTGAAGATCTGTGCCTACCTATCTTTTATGACTGTAACAATTAAGATTAATTGTCTAATGTAAAGCTGTTGCTTTGTTGTATGAGAAATTTAATGACTCCCAAAGATTGAACTTGCAATTGCTGTAGCTGAAGCTGTTACAAGGGGATTAGGCTTTGATAGTCTTCATGGGCTGGGCACAGGGTAAACCTGAAAGCTACTGACAAACAAGTTATCCTGGGATCTTTTGTACAACTGCAGAGCAAACACCACAGCACATTCTGGTCCTCCACAGCAGAACTGGCTCACATTAGGCCCTTGGAAAGACTGTGCTGTGGTGCATTCACCCAGTTGTCTGCCATGCTCAAGGGAGCCATGCTTATCACTATAACATCCCTCTTCTATAGGCAACCTACCACCTCTACCAAAAACAAGAATGAAAGAAAGCCTAAAAAGGTGAAGAAGGATTTTCATTATGAAGTTAATTAGCTTCTGAGCCAAGCTGCACCTTTTCAAGGGGAGGAATTAGAGGGATTTAATTGCTTTATCAGCCTTCTCTTTGATTTTCAGCAATCGGGCCGATTCCATTTAATTTAACTGCCACAGATGAGAAGAAAATTGATGCACTCACCTGCCTCGGAGCAGAAAGAGAGAGTGAGAAAGAAAAGTTGGAGAAATTGGCAAATATAGTGTCTGCAGATTAATGAAAACCAACAGCATTTGCTCACAATTGGAAATGATGTGCCTGCCCTGAGGTGTTTGGAGCTGTGCGTGTGCGGCTGTGCATGGTGATGTGAGACCCATGTTAATGGCAGAGAACAGGGAAAAGCGGGTGGACCTGCCCTGGGGAGAGAAGGAAATATATTTGTGAGATGATCAGGGATCAATTAATGACTGGATCTGCAGGGGGGTAGAGAAGAATGGGAGAGGAAGTGGCCAAAGACTCCTGCTAGCAGACAGGCAAGCAGAGGTCAATGTCCTGAGTGGGCTTGGTGTGATATCTGTTGGCATCCTCTACCAATGGGATGCATTTCTGGGTCAGAGGGTTGGTTCATGTTACAGGTAACTGATGTTTGTTTGTTTTACTGAGGTACAGGGAAGAGGTTAGAAACAGCAATGCAGGTTTTTGGTATATATCATGCCTCTGGTGAAGTGCCTTTCCTTGTCAGAATGAGATTCCCTCTTGCTTCCTTCAGTGTTTCTAGAAACATTTCATGCAGGTGTGAATAAGAAACAAAACCAAGGTGTTGAAGAGAAAGAAGGTAAATAGATGTGGTGGGAGTAGCAGAGGATGGTCCATCAGGAAGTGATGAGGAGAAAGTGGTGTGGGAGGAGCTGAGACCTATAGAACTGTGATCCACAGGATGAGAATTGACTTCCCCCAGCTAAGTTGTGCCTTTGGAGAGGGTCTGCTGAGCTTTAGTCACCTGTTAAACAAAACAATTGCCTGCAGCTGTCTGTAGCCACAATAACAGTCTGGGAAAGATGTGTGGTTCTCAGACCCTTCCTTTTCAATAATGAGGACTCCTGGAGGTGTCTAGAGATAATCCTTCAGAAATGGGCTCAAGTAATGGTTCTTCTAAAGTGATGACCCAGAATTGTAATGTGACTGTACTGGGAAGTCTGATTTCAGTGGCAGAGTACTTGGACTCCACAATGCACTGCTTGGGGAGCATGAGCTAATTTCTTTGTCCTTGCTGGTCCCATTTGAAGACAGCTCCTCCCTCCCTTAAAGAATGTTGGGCCAAAGTCTTGACTGGAAAACTTTGTGTCCTTTTGATCTGGGCAGGAGAGGTGAGACTTCTTCCTGGTTCTCTGGTCAAGTCTTCATTTGAGGGAAGATGGTAAGAATGGGTAAATAAAAAGCATTCAAGAAGATGGCACTTCCTTTTTCTGTGTCCTCTCAAAAAAAGATAATTAAGGAAATGGATTGGTTTTAAAAGAGTGTTTCCCACCACAGAAGATTGTTTAATTGAAAAGAGAAACTTATCTCTGAAATGTCAGTTTCACTGATATTTTTTTCACAAAAGTTTTTGACAGAAGCCTCTTGGTAGAATTGTCACCTTCCATTTCCCTTCTTCAAAAGCAAAAAGTGTTTTTCACTTTGAAATTACTTTTTTTTAAAGAAGATGTTTGATTCTGTAATATTCAAAGGGGGTTTAAATCAGAAAATTAATTTTAAAAAATATTTTATTGAAATAAAACATTGTGATTAACCCATTTTTTTTTTGCCAGGAAATGTAGTCTATCATAGATTTCATTCTGTGTGGATTATTTCCAGTCTCATGCTAAACAAATTTCAAAATTGGAAGTTTTTTAGAAAATGAGAATTTTCAGTTTCTCTATAGTTGCCAAAACTGGGACTTTCTTATCCTCTGGGATTCTGTGTCTGATTTCTATTTCAGGACTACATATCGAATTTAACACATTTCTTATTAAATAGCACTTCTCCCATTGTTTAGATGTCACATTATCTTTGGTGCAACCTGATTATGAGAATGATCTCGAATTATTCATTGAAGTCCACATTAAATTTTGAGTTGATTAGCTGCATTATGTTAGGTCCTACTGGAACCCCATGTTAAGAAATGGCATTTTCTGAGGCAGAAGAGCAGAAATGAGGGAAAGGGAGGGTTAAGTGACTTGGCCAGGGCTTTGCAGCATTGGGGAGTGGGCTTGGAAACACTGCCCATGCGTGTGGACCTGTAGGGAATTGCTAAAAGCTGATAGCCTGGGCTGTGTCTCTGTCAGTTCATTGCTGGGCTTGACATTGGTGGTCAGTCTAGAGTAGAAGCAGGAGCATTTAGAAGCTGTCATTGCCCTCCAAATCAGTCTACAGGTCTTGTGAGATGCAGGTCGTTCTTTTCTGGAATTTAACACCTTTAGGGATAGTTTTAAGAAGCAGTGGCTTTGTGGGCTGTAATTAAGACTCTGGAAGAGAGTTTTTTTCTGGTGATTCTCTCTGCTCACCCACAGCAGGTTAAATGAAGGGGTTAATAAGGTATTATTTCCCCACAAAAGCCCTGACGGTGCATTTCCTCCCAGCTTGCCTGCCAGGCTTGGCCTAGCTCTGTGGATCAAAGGCTGGTTATCGCTAATATTGAGCTGTTGTAACCTCTGTCCCCTTTGATTAAAGTGGCACTGCTGTGAATTTCTCAGTTAATCACACCTTGGCTCACAGGGTCAGCTTGCAACTTGGCAAGTTCAGAAAACTACAGCAGAGGAGAGAAAGGTAAAATGTATTATGCAAATGCAATTATGATTGAGTCTGACTCCATCCGGCCAAGGCCTTGTACTGCTGGAGAGGCTGGAGGGAGAAGAATCAATATCCCATCCTTCAACAAGAGCCTCTTGGCAAAGAAAAGGGAATTAAACAGGAGACTCTCCTTTTTTCTCCCTAGAACTTCCCACACTGAGGAGAGCAGTGTTTTGAGGACCCTTAAGCCTTCAGCAGGTGCAGTGTGTTCAGAGGAGAATGTGACCTCCCAGACATTTTCCATCCCTGGGAGCTATGATTTACAGTTTTTCCTTGGACTACATTGAAATGGGAGCTTTGCCAATGGGTTCAGGACCGCTAATTCTGCTTTCCACTCCACATCACTTCCCAGAGCCTCAGGATGAGAGGAATCAGCAGGCATCATGGCAATGTGGCTCCAGTTTCAAAGCACACAGTAAGATGGGTGTATAAGTCACCAGGAGTATGTGCAGGGCAAAAGATGAAGATTTGAGCCCCAGGAAGGCTGTAGTGTGAAACGTGAAATTTGACACAGTTGGCAGTTGAATTAGGTTAGTGAACACAGCAGCCTAACCTTGTTTTGAGGATCCTCAGGGATAGGATTGCTGAATAGAAAGAAGAGATCATAAGAGTTGAGCCTTTCTATGAAAATCACTTTCTGTTGTATGTTTTGATTTCATTACCTGCAGCTTAGAATGTGACGGATTGCCCTGCCAGATGGAGGTGGATATGGGAGTTCCTCAGCACTCAGGATATGGGCTATTTTTTTTATATTGGAAGGTGCCCTATTCTTAGTAGCATTTCAATGGTCTGCAGAATCAGCCTGTTAAGAACTGGGCTGTCTGCAGGCATGTGGTAAAGCCATATGTACATGCAGAGATTTTAATGATGTAGAAACACCAGGATGGACATATCAGTTTTGCAACTGCAACAGAAAAGCTTCACTGAGCTCTGTACTTTCCTAGCAAATCCAAGTGAAACAAATTATGGCTATAACTCCATTTTTGCTATTATTCTTGCATCTTCAGGTGTGGTTCTGCCAACTGTCTATTTATCAGGGTTCAAGTCCTCAAGCAGAGCTGCTCCATGAGAGGCGTGCAGCTTAGGAAAGGTCCCAGGTGTGGTGGAGTGATGGAACGGTGGTTACAAACAGTTCAGTAGTGTATTCAGGAGAAGAATCGTGTACCCAGAGCTACAGCCCTCGGTGACAAAATTCATGCTTCTGGTGGCCCTGGCTGACTTCAGCATTGATTCTCAGATTCAGCGAGTTGCCTCCAGGCAAAGGGTATTTGCTGTTTTCACTAACCTGGCAGCATCTTTCCTTATCAGTACACAATCTGTTGGAATCCCAAATTAGTTCACTAAATCATCACATTCCTACCTTTCTTCCTACTCCTTAGGAAAGAGGTGTTTTACTGCCACTGCTGAGACCTGTTGTGCTTTCTAGCTGTGACAGTGAGAAGAGGGAGGGAAAAGAGTGAGCTGTTTCTAGGGAGACTGGTGTTCAGGAGTGCTGGTTATGGTGTCACAGGGGGTTGTTTCAGCTCCAGCTGTGCTGCTGAGCTGAGGTGAGGGGAGCAGGCACACAGGGGCCTCTATGCTGCAGTGCGGCTCTGAGCAGAGCGCCGAGCACAGAGTGGGAAGGCTGGAGGAAGAAAGAGCACGGCAGGGCATTCTTGATCAGACCCACTAATTAACTGCTTTATCTTCTTTTATTTACTCCAGTCTTTCTATTTTTGCATGATTTGTTTCCTTATTCAAGTGAAACAGCAAGTAACTTTTAAAAATGTAAATTCAGAAGTGCTAGAACTGAGTTCCTGCTGGGGAGAAAGTCCTGGAACTCTGCTCCTGATGGCTTTTGGGAATATTTTCATTGTCTCTTGCTCCCTTCCAAAAGCAGGTACCATTCTCCTCAGTTGGGGCATGTGGTTCTTATGCTATCACACCTCACAAGCATGGGAACAGAAACACAATGCCTGCTGCTGTTTCAAAGACCCCAAAGCTTAAATTTTAGTAGGTAGCACATACAGGCATCTTCACATTGTGAGCTTTTCCTCACTTCATGTGTATCTTTCCCTTGTGTGCTTCTCAATCCCTTTGCACTGTTTTGTTGCTCTGAATTCCTAATGTATGATTTTTCTGATTTTTTTTTTAGAGATGTCGACGATACAGTCTGGCTGGCTCAAAGGTGTGACATGGTCCTAAGAGGATTTTAATTAAAAATTGTCATTAATAATAAAATATAATAACAATAATAGTACTAAATTACAGTTTTTTTTGTCAAAGTGCTTTGGAAAGGTAATAGCAGTGGCACTGCTCTCTCCATTGCAAGGTTAATGTGTCGATTCACCCAAGGTCATGGGTGAGGTTTGTACTAGAGTCAGAAGGTGAATAAGTGTTCCTGGTAGTCAATCTGTTCTATCATAGCTTCCTTCCTACTGGAAGTTTGCTTTCGTCCAGCTTCCATTTTCCCACGTACTGAATGTCCCTCTGACTTTTGTTCAAGACTCCAAGAGAAGAAACTGGCATTGTGCTCTGAGCCAAGGATTAACAGACTTTGCTCAGGCCCAAAATGAGTGATTCAGTCTAAGCACTTGCAGGTACACTGTCCAGGAGATAGTCATGAAACACACAGCCAGTGAGACTGCTCCTCAGGACTCAGGCTTTGGTAGGGCTCTACAGAACAGGAGCTGCGCCTTGGACTTTCTCTGTAAACTAATGCAACTGTGAAAGAAAGGGTGTGATGGGCCAAAATCAAAACTCTTAAATCTCTGCTTCTTACCCCACACACATTGAGTTTCACCTGGCAAGAGTGAGGACCTTCAGCCCAGATGAACCTTTCAGCATCCTTTATGTGGTTTCCTTTTGAAATCTGGATCATCTGTAAATGTGATCAGTAAAGGAGCTCAATGAAATTAGGCTCCCAGGTCCTTTTGAAATCCAGTGGAAGCTGGGCATCTCTAACTATTCACTTACTTAAACAAATCTCTGGCAGGGACATAAAATGGGCTCATCAGAGCAGGCTTCTTTGAAAGACTTAATACCATATTTCTGCAGTCATTCATACCTGATCTCTAATACAATTGATTCAGCTGTGGGTGCAGGTGGAACTCCTGTTCAGTGTGATGGAGCGCTTAGTAGTTTTTCTAGGCATGCAATGTTTTTAAGCTTTATAGGGCATGCAGAAGAGTTATGCCTGGTCAAACAGAAGTCATGGTGTGATTGGTCTTTGATTTAGGTCATTACAGAGTCTTTTGAAGAGATATTTCTATGGACAGTTCTTTCCATAAAATACAGCATTCCTGAAGCTGCTCTGATCTATTCCAGTTTCCCCCTACAACAGCCCAGTATGCCAAAGTTACACAGGAGGCAAATGCTAACCCCTTTAGTTTAGAGGTCCAACATAAAAGCTTATTGCTTATTTATTTCATTTTATTTTTTCAGTGGTGCCTATCACTTTAATGTCTTGCTTTCTTTCTCTGCACCTTTCCTTTTCTCCTGCTTCCTCTTGCCCTTCTTTTCTTTCCTTTCTTCCCCTCAGCCCTCTACTTCCCTGCCTCTTGATTAAAATGTTGACTTTAACTTGGAATTAACCTGATTAATGTAATTGAAAGTAAAAGTCCGCTGCTCAGCACTTTGGGTGATGAGTGGAGATGGATTGAGAAAGAAAGCTTTCAGATTGAATACACTTCTCTCCTCTGGCTGTTAATTGCACCGTTTACTGGTACCTGACTCACTGACCGTCAGTGTTTAGTCCAGTTAATGATGATACACAGTCCATACTTTCCAGAGATAATTAAAAAACATTCCAGCAGACACTGCTGCAGAGAGCTTTTCTATCTGTCGCACTCAGCAGGCCCCAGGGGTTAGGGGTTCTAGTGTGTAAAGACTGAGAGTTCTCTGGGCAGAGTTGGGCTGGCCTTGGTTATGCAGGCATTTTGAGGAGTATCACAGAATGGTTTGGGCTGGAAGGAATCCTAAAGATCACCTGGTTTTGCCCTCTGTGTTGTTGGCAGCATTGGCTTCCACACATGTGAAAGGTGGATTGTCCAGCTGTGGGGCTCAGCCACTGCTCAGCAGCTGTCTCTGCATGCCAGTCTCCCTAGCTGCTGCCATACGGGCTGCTGAGGCTGCAGCCCTGCTCCAGCTGCTCATACAGACCATCACACTGGCCAGGAATTTCCAGGTCCCCAGTAGCTGATCCATCTGATCTGGAGAGCTGTTCCCAGTGGCTCATGGCTGTGGGTTTCACACCTGGAGACCAGAGCTGATGAAGCAGCATGGTAACTATTTCACATGTTGGCTTTACTGGGTCTGTCTCCTGACTTTACAATGCAGCATGCAGGTGAGCATGGAGGATCTCTGGAGCTGGGAGTCTGTTCAGTACTTCTAAAGCACTTTGCCTAAGACATAAGATTTTTAAGTAGAGTGCTCTCCCTACAGCCATTTGAGATCTTATCCATAAGGGATAAGAGTTCAGTGAGAATTAGACATTTAAATGCTTTTTGCATCAGGATGTAGGTCTCTTGCGGCATACTTTTACATCTGCAAAATAGGAATGCTCAGACTTCATTACAGGTGGGGCACTCTCAAACTAGTCTGGACAGAAATTTACAGAAAATGCCTTGGCTAACATATTCTGGAGACTCGCATACACTGAAGTGATAGTAGAAAAAAAAATTCTTCAAATATGAGAATCCATTAGCAAGCAGATTGGTAAGGGATATGGTGAAAATTCTCATATTGCTGAAATAAGTATTCAGGCAAAACAGACAATCTGTAACAATGCCAGAATTGGTTAATGTATTTGTTAATGAGCTGAAAAAGTAACAAACATATGTAAGAGGAATTTGTAGGTGTGACAAAGTTTGGCATGCTGATCAAGATCAGGAAAGACTATAAGAATCATGTGAGGGACTGGCAGCAGTGGACAAGTAGGTAACAGAAAAAATAGATTTGCATACAGAAGGAATCCTGAAATAATCTACTTTGACCTCCTAATCGAGACACATAGTGTACAGTTTACACTGAGAGAGTAAGAACTCACTATTTCAGTTGACACTTTCAATTGCTGATCACAGTAAATTGAAATAGTGGAGTGTATTTTTCATCTGAATTTGTGTTCTATCTTCTTGTGTTCTATCACTGTTTTTTGTTAGGCTTTTTTTCTGCTAGACTAAAATAAGATCCATTTTATACATTGTTTTTCTCTGTTCAGATACTTCTATGTTAGACTCAGTGCAAGATTATGCACATCCAAAGCTATGATTTACATTTTTTGTATGCTTTATGCTGTCAACTCAGGAAAAAAAGCTAGGTGTCACTGTGACCAGCTCAACAAACATGAGTATTCAGCATGTCCTCATCCACCCTCTCTTGTCCTGCTGCCATTTCCCTTTACACATGGGCTATGTTCAGTGACCTGACTATGAGCAGTGTTGAAGCTCTGGGGAAGAAGATGAGATTTTAATGAGAGGAGTGGGGTTAGTGTTTGTGTTACAATAGCAATGAAAGGCTCTCGTGAGATCAGAGCCCCTGTCATGATAGGATTTTTCTCTTGTTTAAAAAAAAAGGCAAGCAGATAATAATTTGGCTTTGTAATCCAACTGATCTGAAATTTGGGAAGACTGTATCCTCACACACAGGAAATCAAGTATTTGGATTTTGAACCACAGAGGGGAGCAAAATGCAGGTGAGAACTGCAACCCTCACCTCTTGCATGTTAATCCAGCACTGGTATTGCAGGATCCTTCTGCAACTTTATGTTGGTATTTGGATTTAGAAAGAGTAGAGATGGTGCTTTGCTACACTGTCTCCTATTTCCAAAAGATTGTAAGTCTGTATGTAGTCATGGTATACTTTTATACAGTGAAATGAATAATAATAGTGGTTGTAGTAAATGTTAGGGGCTACAAACCTCCTCTTCTCTGGTCAGGTGACTCCTCTGGGGGATTTTCAAGCATTTAAATCTGGCCCGTTCCAGATACAGTGTCAGTCAGGCATCAGTCTGGATACCTAGCCAAAGCATCCAAAAATACAGAATCCTACTTCTTCATCTGAAGACATGTGCTATTTGGGGGTTGTGGTGGTTTTTTTTGTTTGTTTGCTTGTTTTTGGCAGTTTTTTTGTGGTTGATGTTTTGTTTTTGTTTTGTTTTGTTTTGTTTTTGTGTTTTTTTTAATGTCAGAGCATGAATGAAGAGCTGTATCATGGCTCTGTTCCACAGCCTTTACCTTTCTAAAATTTTTACTTTCCATTCCTATATCTGCTTTAGCACTTGTTTCATGATCTTTTCTATGGTTATCCCATCTTTGGTGCACTTCTCTCTGCTCTGTATCACAGCTGCTTGTACCCTTCCCACATTTATCTTTGTCCATAGCCCCACATTGTTCTTTATCAGATTTACCCTTAAGGCCATCCCATGGAGTATAAGGAGCATTTTTTGTCTCCATTCAGCAACAGAAAAAATAAGACTCAGAAGAGCAAAGGGGCTTGGGTAGGAGCCACCTAGCAAGTGTTGACTTGGTTTGACCAGCCCCTAAGACCAGGGGTACTTAGTCACTTAAGAGATGGATAACCTTCCTCTAGATTTTTAGTGGGATTTTCTTCACTGAAATTTTTCCCATTGTACTAAGAATGCTAAGGTGAAAAGAGGGATCATTTCCTTGCAGTGGGCTGGTTCCTGCTCCTGATTGATCTGTGCCTCTGGAAGTGGGACACAGATGCACCTGAGGGCATAACTAGTGTCCTTGAGAGCTGGCCACTGGGTGAATTTCCAAAGGGCATTGACCTGTCACAGTGGAGAGTAGTCCTGCTCTGGTTGCCTTGGGCTTGATCTTGATGCTGGAGTGGGGTTTTGATGGTGCCTGAATGTGGCTGGTGGTGAGGTTTGCTGAGGCAGAGCACAGAAAGAGGACGCTGCCATGGGACCAATTGTGCTGGCACCTGTGAGGAGGCCAGACTGGCTGTTGTTTGCTATTCCCTGCACACACGCAGGGAGCCTCGTGCACTAAGTGACATCAAGGCTCATTATTTTCATCAGATGCCACATTTGTAACCTGTTACCAAGTAAATTGTGATAAAATAGACTGGAGCAGCCCAGAGTCTGACACTGTGTGCTGAGATGGCTGCTGTGTGCACAGCAGGCAGGTACAGAGCTTTACAGGATGCCTTCAGCATCCTAAAGGAGCACGGAGCTCTCATGGATAGCAGAGAGTTCAGGTCAAAATCAGTTTATGATGCATCTTTTTTGCAGATACTGTGTGCTTGGATGAGGGTGAACTATGTCTTTCCAGTGTTTCCAGGAGGTATTTCTTTTACCTCCCTCCTTCTTCTTGCTAATGGGGGAACTGAGACAAGGGCAAAATAAGTGATTCACCCAGTGTCACGTAGTAAATCGGCAGCTTCATATTGTAGTTCTTGCCCCTGTGCTTGGAGCCAGAATGGGTCCCTCACATGTTGCAATCCAAATGGTAGGGTGAGCAACAATGTATCTGCAGTTTTCACAGTCTCTTTCCCCCAAACTGAAATCCAGATGACGTGTGTGACTTGCAATGACATCTGAGGGCACAGGAGAAAACCCAGCTTATTGCTGGAGTTTAGTTTTCTGTCTTTAAAGATTCTTAAAATCTGCCCAGGATGTTCAGGTTTTTGGAGATGAACTCTGTGTGTTTCTGTGCTAGGAGATATTCTGCTAGGAGAATTGTTTCTGTTGCTTTGTCTTCCCAAGCCTCCGTCTGCTCTACAGGCAGAGACAAATATATTTGCCCTACAACATATTGGGGAGCTGTATTAAGTAATATCTTCAGTTTGTATGTGGAGAAACCGAGGCAAATGGGAAGCTAATCAATGACTGCAACGACTCTTCTGTGCCTTTGAGAGTTAGGAGTTAGAGAGCTGGGAGCAGGAGCCTCTCCAGAGCTCCCCCCATTCTGCAAGATTTCTAGCCTGTTCCTGACATACACAGAAGAACATGTTGTGGTTTTAAGGATCAAATGTGACCTTTAGTGGGAGATCAAATCCTCCAGTGCTGTGCATATCCAGAATTAAACTAACACACTTTATTTGGCTTCTAAATAAATATCTTTTTACAGGACTAATGGATGCTGAATAGCAAATATTAAAATGCTTCACATGTAAACAGTCTGTGTTACTTGTGGTGCTGCAGTGGAATGAGCTGGAGGTAGTCATAATGATAGCTGTAAATAGAGAGTTTCTTGGGAATCAAAAGTATTCTGTGATCCATAATAGTTGGAGAAGTTTGGCTAAACAGGAATGAAGCAATTTTAATAGCAATGTGAATGTTTCACTTTGGCAAAATTAAGATGATAATTATTTTAGAGCCCTTCTGTATTCTGGTGTTTTACAAATAGAAGAAAATGTTAAAGTGAAAATGTTTTTAATAGAAGTACAAACAAATAAACTGGTAATATTTGCTTCCAGGTTTGTTAAAAATACCTTTGGCATAGCTAAATTATGAAATACTTCATTGATATGAAAAGTATATTGAGGGGTGGAGGGGGAGTGCATGAACATTTTTTCTAACTTTAGCTTTGTGCATCTGGACTATGGTTACCAGCTAAATAGGTCTTTACTGCAGCACTTCTTTAATGCTTACTGATCCTTTATAAATATAATAGAAGGCGTGCTCTACTCTCTGCCCCAAAGGTCTTACAATTTAAATTGGCAGTTCAGAAGAATTATCTCCCTATTTCAGGAACTGGAGCATAGCAAGATCAGTGATTTGCTCAAGGTGACATGGAATGTACAAAAACCAGCACGAGCTCATTCCCCTGTCCAGTTGAGATCCATCCTCCAAGTTACCCCTCACTTTGGGAACACTCTGACACCTAAGCTGCCTGGTTTACTGCCCTGAGCTTGAGGTGTGCACATGGCCAGTGGCTGGGCTGGGAGTGGCCGGCCAGCCCTGCTGCAGCTGTCACTGCTCTTTGCTGACAGTTGCTGTAATCCATGGTACCTGCTTCTATGGTGCTAATTAATCTCTTTTAATTAATAAATTCCTTCCACTTCATGTTCCTCCCCTTCTTTTCCTCTTTGCCTCTCTCCAGCTGCCACAGCTGAAACCTACAGCCCTCCTTGAGCAGGGACTGATAAAATCTCTAGCCTTTAAACATCTCTGTGTACTCATCTGTGGCAGTGCTGGTGGCTCCATCTGCTTTCCTCCTTTGGTGCAGTAGCAGCTTAATCTTCATGGCCTGTTATCTTTGAAGCACACTTGATTTCTCAAAAGAAAAACAACTAAGCATTTTAGCACCCGCTGCTTTCCTTCATAGGCTGCTACATGTCATTGCTGTTTAATCATGGCCTGAGTTTTCAAACACTGTGTATGTACAAAGTACTCCTTTGAATAGACTTGTGGGCTTGATTGGGACAACACATCCAGATAATACTGCTTGCCTGCATCTTTGCACTCCAGGACTGCTTATTTTCTTTCATTTCACCCCTTAAGTCCTCCTCATAATCTTTCCTCTCTTCTCAGGGCACAGATTCTCATTCTTGCCCTTGTGCTATGAAACTTGTAATTCCATGTCAGGTAAATCCACAAGCAGAAAACTGGCTTGGGAACTGCAGGACTGGGTGTCTCCAGCCTGTCCACCAAGTTATCACTTCTGGTATTCCTGAAAAAGCAAGGACCAGAGCACATTGCATAAACAATAACACACAACAAAATATAGTCTTCATTCTGAAGGACATTCAGTTCATGTTGGGACACAGACCACATTTCTGGCCTCACAGACACATGTCACTGCTTGGCTGAAAGGTGATAGAAAATTCTAGGCAGCACAGCCATCAGCATTACAAAAGAAAGTTTCCGTACTTTTGCACATTCTACTGCTAATCACAGCATAATCTTCCCCTCTGTAAACCCTGCCAGATAGTTCTCTGTTTACATTTTTTTCATCAGCTTCTTTACCTCTCTCAATATCTAAGTTTACAGTGCCTTTCCTCCAGCTCAAGTGGCTGATTTACATACAAAAGTGATCAGCTGTGGGATGAACAGTCTAGCGAATCAAATAATAAGTGACATTAAGTGGCATCTAAATGACATTACTTCGATTCTCTGCTGAGCTATGAGTTGCAGTGTGACCATGCACACAGTAATTAATTCCTGTGCCTCAGGTCCCCGGCTGTAAAATGGGCAAGGTTCTGCGTTCCTGGGAAGTCCTGCATTAGTCTGGAGTCAAAGTGAGCAGTGCCTGTGCAGAACTGAGAAACCGTGGTGGTGGGATGCATTCAAACATGTCCTTAGAAAGCTGCTAGAAAGGCAGTTACTGTGAATGAAAATAATTATATTGTGTCTTGTTTATATGACAGACAAATGCTTTTATATGAAATAAGGACTGCATAGGGACCCTCTAGTTATATTAACTTTTGGTTTTTTTCTGTTCATCCCCATCCTTTTTTGTCAGAACATACAAGCAATTCAATGAAAGGTAGAATTGATTGACTCATTAGCATGGTGGAGGCCCAGCCACACAAAGCAGTATAGGGAGATACAGTGAAATCAGAAAAACTTCCATGGCTCATATAAAATTTAATAGTTTAGTCAGAGAGAGAGAAAGAGAGAAGAGACAAAAAGCATGTGTAAAGAGTGGTCATACGAAATTGACAGTAAAAAAAACCAAACAAAATCAAATAATTCTATCTTGCTGAATGCATCAACTCACACTCTATGATTCTCACTTTCCTCATGGACTCACAGGTGTAAATCTGTAAGATTTGTTCTGTTAAAGTCAACAAGAATAAAATAATTTTCAGTCTATGTTTTCCATGTATTGAACAAAATCAAGTCACTGCTGTATCATCAAGTCACTATTACACCAGAAACTGTAAATGCACTAAGAAAGGCATATGCTTTTTAACAGTAAAGGACTAGATTCTTTTCCTGGTTGGACTCACATATATCACAGATGATTTTTTCCAGGTCTGGGTGAACCCTGACAGGCTGAATAAAGCCTGATCAGGATGCAAAATTACCTGGAAAAGGAAGGGAGTAACAGGGAGACCACAGAAACTTGGTAAAAGCTCCTTTTATCACCTTCTCTCATGGCTGCACACAAAAGCTCCACCCCTACATAGACTGTCCCAAAAATACACCCCAAGCATCCCTTGCAGAGACCTTTGCCTCTGGATCAGGGGCAACTTCAGCCAAGCAGTGAGGTGGACATACTGACCTTTTCTCCCCAAGGACAATCTCATCCATCCTTGAAAGGAGACCTGAACAGCAGTGTGCAGTCTCGTGCCCCACCACGCTTCTCAAGTGGTAAATGGCTAGCACAGGGAGAGGCTGTGGCATCTCCACTGACACCAAACATGTCACTGAGCTGCCAACACAATGGGAGCTGGGAGAGCTGCTGGCCTAGGATCGGATGTCAAGGAGAGGTGGCAGGAGGTGAGAAGTCCCAGGAATACTGCTTCCCAGCTGGCTCTGGAAACAGTTTATGCCTGTGTCCATCTGCACTCAGATCAAAGCCTCCCTGAATTATTCAGGTGCTCTTTGAAAATTCTCATCATGCAGAAAGTGAAGGCAGCTTGGCTTTACCTGCTGGAAAACAAGCACTCATTGTAAGCTCCAGGGCCGAACCAAAGTTCTTCTGCTCACACAATGACAGCAGTTCCTCCCACCTTTACGGCAGAGTTCTCTCCTCCTGTTACACCAAATTCTTACATATATGTCTCAAATGTGTGGGCCCTCAGTCCTTGCAGGCTTCAGTGGGTACTTTGCATCTAATTCAGGCTGGCCTTGCAGTCCTGATCCTGCCTTCTCCAGTGTGTTTGGCACACTGATATGTGTGCTTAAAAACAACCACTGGCAAACACACCTGGATGGTGTTGAGTGCTTCCAGCTGTATCAGTGAGAAGAACATTCAGTTCAGCCTAAAAAAAAAAAAAGATAGCAAAAACTTGAGATTTCCAGGAGGGCAAGGGCATCAAGTGTGATCCTTTGTGCTGTGAGGCTGCAAACACTGTTAAAGTAATTGGGCCCCAGCATTGACCCCCATACTCTGACAGTTGCTGTGTACAGCAGCTTAAAATGGAAAAAATGGCCTGAGAAGGAGGAGGTGGGGTCAGAGATCTCTGCTGTCCTTTAAGCTGTCAACAACAACTTCTTCTGGGGCGTGAGTCTGGAACTCCTTGTATTAGAAGAGCTGTTTTGGTGTCCTGGGCTGACACATCTGTTTTATAAGAGACTATAGACAGTCTTCATACTGCTTTCTGCATAAGAAGCCCTCTGCATATCTAAGGCTGGGAATACTCTAGCATTATAAACTGTTATGTCTTTGTAATATTTTAATTGTGTATTTTCTTTTAAATATCAGCAGCAGGAGAAAAATTATTACCCTAAAAAGTAACTTTCACTTTAGAATGTAGCTTTACTAGCCATGTAACTGAAAGGTGAAAGGGTTAAAGTAACATTAAAACACTCAGTCATCCCTGTTGTTTTTGCTTTTGGACTTTTCAGGCTGTTTTCTGACTTGCTGAACACTTGCAGATAGCAACCCCCATTATTAGAAAGCTCATCAGCCAAATACCACTTTTCATCCTCTGCTGTTGACTAAGTTAACAGATAAGTGGCTGTTCAGGCTATTCTTACAAGTATAGGTATCAGCAATAATAGTGCTCATGATAGTCCATATTGATCTCCTAGAATCACAGGATTCTTTTCCCTGATTGTCAGTATTAGTTACACTGCAAAGTCTGTGTCCTTGATATGCATAAGCTTGGCTGATAATGGTCTGTACCCTCTGAAACCCCCAGACTCCTCCTCATAAATCATTATCAGCTGCATCACACTGTAATTCCCCAGTAAACAGTGAAGTGGCTTGACATTTTCACACTAGAAACTAATGACCTGTTGTGTTTTAGCTTAGGCAGATAAGTTGCTAGGTGTGTTCTCCCCTCTGTTTACCATGATGGGCAGGGAAAGGATTTCTGGCCTCTTTAAACTGAATCCTGATGGGGTTGGGAGAGGTAAAGGCAACAGCTTTTTGCCAAGATACAACTGCAGTAGTTCACCAACTCAGACTTTTGCTGTAGTTTTGCTTTTCCTTATTGTGCTGATGAGAATTAAGAGACAGGCGTTTATTTGGAGAGATGTCTGCAGAAGAAATGCACTTAAGCCTTGTTCTTGACTATTCCTGAAGGTTAGGAAAATCCACACCAGGAATCCAAAACTTGGAAGTATAGCTCTGTTTCTTCAGGCATCAGATGAAATAGTACTGCAGAATAGTCTGACTTGGAAGGGACTCACAATGATTGAGTCCAACTCCTGAGTGAATGGCCTGTATAGAGATTGAAGCCAAATCTTGGCATTATTAGCACCTTACTCTAATCAGCTGAACTAATCACAGGGTCAGCTGGAAGGGTCCAACAGTGCAGTTCCTCACTTGGACATCAAGTGTGAAGGAAAAGTTGTTTCTTCTTCAGTGGGATACTTGAAAGAGCAGAGCCGCTTAGTGAGAGGTCTAAAATCTGCAATGCTAGTGCAGTATCACCACTCCCAGGATTTCTTCATGTTTTTAAGCTGTCTAATGGAAGATGAAAATTTGGTTCTTCTGACCCAATTGGAAAATTCATGTTCTGTCAGATTAAACCAGAATGCATCCCGTTGTTTTATAAGCAGGCAAGAAAATATTAAAGGGCAGCCCATGCATAATCTGTAAATCTATACCATGTAGTAGGGACATATGTCTGTCTCTTACTTAAAGGTGGAGATACATTTCAGGGCCTGGCTTGATGTTTTTTTTGTGAGGGAATTGATGTTTTCAAACCCTAAAGCCACAAGCAGGGTGAAGAGCAAAATGGGGTGGTGGAGCACTGAGGGGGACTATACTGGGGAGTTGTATAGCCTTTGTTGTTGATCTTAAAAACAGGCCAGACAAAAAGGTTTAGTACTTTAATGGTGGCAAAGGCATGGTCTTATCAATCTCCTAAGGCCAACTTCAGCCTTATTTTCTGTAATTCTGTGAAAGGATAGAATTGTTGCTGTTGTTATTGTTATTTCTGTTACTACCATTTGAGAAGCACTTCTCAGAGATCAGGCATTGCCTGGTGCTGTACTTGTGTGTGAGAGAAGGATGTTCTTGCCCTCAGAGAGCTTACGAATATGAGCCAAGAAGCAACGGCTAGTATGGACAGCTGGGGGAATACAGTAAGGAGCAATGAGACACTATTGATCAGCAGGATAGGCAGTACTCATAATACATCAGCAGCCTAACTGCTGTCAGATTTTTGCAGGCATCATGGCTAAGGAGAGTTTGAAAGAGGATAATGAGGAAGCTTTGCAAATGAAATCTCCAGGCTCCCACCATCCCTGCTCTAGAGCTGGGCAGCAGCAGGATAATGGTTTGCCTTCTACTTCTGGATGTCCTTGTGTCCCCACCTGCTGCTGCCCACTCTCACTGAGGGCACAAGTGGTCCTCTTCCACACTTGCTTCTACCCTGTATTGTAGCAGGGTGGCAGGAGACAGAGCCAGAAAAAGGCCTGGCCCTCTATCTCACATGCTGTGGGATCTCTCCCAGTGACAAGAAGTAAAGTTGATGAGTCTGTATCGAGACAGTGAAGTGACCCCCGTGCTGCTCCACATAATTAATAAATAAAGCACTGGGGGAGTTTTTGCCATGCCGGCTGCTATGACAGGGCTGTCTACAGTGCACTTAAGCATTAAATGACCAATTTCTGTCAGACTAACTTCCCAAGCCTCTCTCTCTCTCTCTCACACACACACACAAAGCTAGCTTCCTCGCTCCCTGCACTTGGAGTTTTTCAGCAACTGATGGCTCCTGGTTCATTTCTGTGGAATTAATTGGTCCCTGAATGAATTCTGTTGACAGGGCAATTTATCATGTGTTTGGGTTGACAGTGTTGGATACCGGTAAAGGGGGGGAGTGGTGTGTGAGTAGGATGAGGGGAGATGGACAGGATGGGGGTGGGTGGGAGGATGAAGAAGAGGTGGAGTAGAAGAAAGAAGAGGCGGAGGGAGAGATTGCTTAAAAAATATAAAATGAAAGACAAGAAAAATTCTATTCCTTTTTGGCACTCTTCATTACAACTCAGTGCAATAGATAATGCACAAGGAGGATTGGGAGAGGAAGGGAGTGCCACATCTCTCATAGTGGGAGTCATGATGCTGCTTTTCCACAAATAGCACCATGACTTGGGAGGAAAAAAAAGGAAGAAAAAACCCCAATAATAAAAGCTCACAGTTGTTCTGTGGTGTCTTTGGGGCTCAGCCACAAGCCTCCACCTGTAATGCTTACATCTCTATTTCTCCCTTATAACAAAGTGAGTGAGAAGTTAGGGACACATCTAGTTAATCCTCAAAATTCTGATGGGCGCCCAAATACTGTTTCAGTAGGTACTGAGTGATGTCTGGCACCTCGTAAGTCATTGGTGTCTGTCATTGTCAGGAATGTCCAAGAAGGTATCACATCTTGCAAAACAAATTCTGTGATTTGGGTTCCTACTTTGTATGAGTCAGAAAGGGATGCCTGGTCCTATATATGCCACTGATAATCCCAGGTTATATCATTTCACATTGTCCACGATTGAGACAATGCAGGGCCTCCCAATATAGTTAAAATTACATCACTGTTACATTTTCATTAAAATGTCACGACTCTCACATAGGGATTTAGTTTTTAGTCAGAGCAATGTAGATGATTATTTTAGTGCTTTTGACTTCACAACTTCTGAATGCAGAGGAGTGGGTATGCATGCACATGCATGTGCTACAGCATGGATAATGTTAAAAACAACCAAAGACAGAAAGAAATTCAATTTGGGTGTAACAAAAGTATTTTCATAAACATTAAATGAATTTTTAAATTATGTATCTTCTAGGAATCTTTGAGTGTCCTAAACAGATGTACTACAGGCTTGGTCAGGGGGAGATAGGTCTGTGAGATGTTGGTTGTATTCATGGGTAGAGGACCAGCTTCATCTTCACCTCAGCCTCCTCCTGTGGACTTCTCTCCACTGTAAGTGGGATGTATCAAAATACTCAATGCTGAGATCAGTGGAAGAATTACCAGTAGCATTCCTGCTCATCTCATTGCAAGCAGCATGAAGTCAGAGCTCAGCATTTCTGGAACAGCCATCCAGAGCCTTTAGCAGCAGGCTAGTGGGGCATGTCTTGGTTTTGGAGCACTGTGGCTCAGTTTACCAGCATTTAGCCATCATCTTTGTCTTGGGACTCAAGGTTTCATCAGTCCAGCTGTCAAAATGAGTGTCCATATCATAAGCAGCCTGGAGACAGAACTGAATTTGAGTGGCAAGCCCCAAACCAGGGGTGGTAAAACACAACAATGTGTGGTACATGGTCTCTCTCTTATTTTGTTTAGTCATTTTAAAGGAAATGCAAATATAATTCTCATCTGGTAAAAACTGTGCAACTGAGCTTTGAGGAGACCAAATGCTTGTTTATGGTTGTCTTTGCATTGTTGCTTTTATGCTGGGTTGGGTCAAGCCTCTAGCCTGCATCCTGCTGGACAACATATGGGCAGCAGAACTTTTAGGGTGCTAAAACAAAGTAGGTTGGGCGAGGAGATGTAGGAAGCTAGCAGCTATCATAGTAAAACTGCAAAGGATTTGAGACAGTCTTTTTGTAGAGCCCCCAAGTTTTCTGCCAGTTAGAAAGACATTTAAAGCTACTGTGCTAAGAGCAACTGTACAGGAAAGAACATAAGAATAGTCTCTTTTATTTAGAATGACTCCACACACAGATATAAAGTCTAAATTTATTTATAAAAGGGTTTTTTTCCTCCATAAAAGTAAGATTATTAGTGTTACAGTTTATAAATATGAACAAAAATGAAGGACTTATAGTTTGCTAGCAAAGAACTCTGCAATCTAGCTTGGTAACAATTTGGTATCTGAGAAGCTCCAGCACCTATAAGTTGATACCAGGTAAATTCAACCAGAAAAAAATGTGCATATTTCCAACAGTGCAGGTAATCAGCTGTCAAAATATTACAGTTAGGGTTCACTGTATTTTCCAGCACTTGAGCTTTTACAGTTGATAGCAAATGTTCCTCAAAAACAGATTCTCCTACTTCAACTCCAGTTATTGGACCCACAGCAGGAATTAATTCAGAGCAGCCCTATGGGTATCTCATATCAGAGGCCTGACAAGATGATCACAGTGCAATAGGAGTCTCCTCTGGGGTGGCTGTGGCAATGAACTTGAAAACAGCCATCTTAAAAGTCAATGCCTGATTCCAGTTTCACTTGCTCACTGTTTACATGAATGTTACTCTTTTGACTTCGGAGGGCTGACTGACAGTGGTGCGTACAGAAGGCAAATCAAGCTTCTGAGAAAAATGGTTATGATCAAGCTGTCCTGAGCCAGTGAGGTGAACATGACATAGGACACATTAAAGAAGTAAACGGGCATATTTTCTCCTATGACACTGAATCTTCGAGACAGGAACACAAACAATTTTATTTTAAAATTACCCTAAAAATTGAAGAGAGAGAGTAAAACCTGAAAAAAATACAAATCTTCCTGCATTGTGAGATATAGGTGAAAAAACTCCTGTTGCTGAAGAGGCAGTTCGTTCAAAACTGAACTCTGCATAAAATAATGGAGATAAAATGAACCAAAATAAGCCTCAAGAGGGTTGCATTTAGAACTAACCAGGATATAATAGGTAGCTAAAGCAGCAAGACAAATGACTTAAAATTATTCAATATGCAGCTCCTTCAGCAGCCCCCACAATTAGAAATGCAAGCCAAAGTTGCAGGCTGTTTCCTCCCTTTTAATGGTATTTCTGTGTATTTAAAAGTATAGGAATTGTAAGAAAGGCTCATGTTTTGCCTGGTAAACCATCTCTAGCAGTAGTTTCAACACATTCTTTACAGGAAGGTAGAATTGTGCAATGGGGAGACAGAGGAATCTCCTCCACTCTGTTGTGAGCTCAGATAATCTGCAGAATGCTTGTTGAGTGCTCATAATGCTGGATTTTTTTTCTGTTTATAAAACTCTCAAGAATTTTCTGGAATCTTCGTAACTTCCTGTGGTTACAAATTCAGTTGCTCAAAATACAAACTGTGGGGAAAAATTTTAATCAGCTTTTAATTTGCTACTTTGTAATTTAATCAATCGCCATATTTTTCTTGTGTTCTTGTGACCTGCAGAGTCTGGTTCTGCTAAGGAAGCCTGTGGCTTATCTTCTGGGGAGTGTTTAGGAACCATTTTGATGAATTCCAATTAAGAGTCTTTCTGACACCAGGGGATGCAGAGGTCAAAGAATGCCCTGAGCAGCACAGCAACAGACCATGTGGAGCACAGATAAAGGTAAGAAAATGTCACAATTATAAATTTGAACAGAAATTCCTGAAGACATGAAAAACATTTGAATTTTGAAGGGTTTTTGAGTGAATTGTGCAGCTAAGATTTCTGCCTGGAGCCCTGAAGAGCAATGTACAGATTCTTGTATACTTGGTGGAGGAAGTAATAACAATGCTATGCCTCATTTATGCAGTGACTAATCTGGAATGGAGGTTTACAGAAAGTTGTAGATGGTCTAATCAGAAACAAGAGGTTTTTATTCATGTGTGACTTGTAAGGGAGAATTATTGTGGTTGCTTGAAGATAAGAGATCCCTGAGTGCCTTCTGGTGTGCTTGTGATTCAAGCAGGAGATGGCAGTGGTCTGCATAGCAATTTATCTTTAAGCAACTCTGTTTATGGCTAGTAAAATGAAATTTAGGGGACTAACCTCATGGCCAAATGGATACTCCATCAGGAGAAGACCTGACAGATTCTCACTGGCATTTGTAGAGTCAACCTCTGTTTTTAGCACAGCACAGGTAACTTGTCATACCAATACTGCATTGTTAACTGAACTTGATAGGAACTCTCCAGTGAGTCTGAGTGAGCTAACCATTATATAGATGAACATCCTGCAGGATTGAGAAAAGGTACAGAAAGGACAAAAAAGCAAAATCTCATTGTTCAAGTTGAGAACCATAATTGGTTGTATGTGCAAGTTGATTGCTATCAATATCATGTATTTTCAAACACTGGAGTTGTGCTTGAATTCACAGCAGAAACTTCTGTGAGTAGCAGTCTGCTACTTTGGCAGCACAGAGAGTAGCATGAAGGAGTTCTTTAGCACTGGGTTTATTCAAGGGACATGAAGCCTTCCATGGAGGAGGTCTGGCCAGTGCTTTTGGTTTTGAACTCTTTCCCCTCCTTCTAATGAGCATTTTCTTCTCTCTTTGGCTTCTTCAGTCTGGGCTGTATCTTAGGTGACTTATTCAGCATTTAAATAAGAAGTTGACAAAAGCTCATTTTAAGGGAAAAATATAATACAATGGGAATAGATGGCAGAAACAGTATGTTGTTATTATTTTGGCCCTGCTGACCAAAACTAGAATCCTGAATTTTTTTTTTCAAGGCTGAGCAGTTTAGGAGCAAGCCATATTAGACAGACTGCCCGCTAGTTCTGCATGACAAAGAAGAAACAGTGTCAGGAAAACTGTTTTCTGTCTTTGCTAAGCAAACCAGATTATCAGTGACTTACATATTTACCATGCTTTGAAATAGGGTTTATGGGACAAAGTGAGAGGACCGGCAATCACAACACTTATGTCTGAAGAGAAGAAGTGTAAGGACGTTCTTGCCTCTGTGTGATTGTTGTCAGTATGTATCTCCTGTACTAGCTGCATGGGGTATTTCAAATTTAGTATCTGTTTTGGCAAATTGGGAACTATTCTGGAGCATAAACCAAGCTCATTAGTCTAAGCTTTCAGCTGCCTTCTGGGGCTTTTGGTTGGCCATTTAACGTGGGCTCTGATGCTCACACTGTTAACATATGTAGACACATGTTGCACAAAAAACATGTTCTGTGCATAAGCAATCAAATAATCCAGCCTCAACTTTGCTGTGTTCTGAGTGGTTATGCAAGGGAAGAGATACACCAAAACTTTGATTTTCCTGAATTAAAATCTTTGTAATTCAAAGATGACAAAAATAACCTAGTACCCTTGCTAATGTATGACTCACTTAGAAGAAAAGACTCCAAAAAGCCTTCCAGTCACCTTAGAATGGAACACAAAAATGATGAGGCCCAGCCCTGAGATATGACCTTGGAAACATCTTCCTTTCCCTGCAGACTGTTCACCATGGGTCTCAAATGTTCTGGTGTCTCCCTCTCTTCTGAGGGAATGGATGATATCTGTACTCAGACTCAGCTTGGGAATGCAAATAAAAATGTTATTTCTTTTTTTAGTTTTGTTGTATTATCAATGCAAAATACAAATGAAGATGTAAACCACAAGAGTAAACAAACAATAATGAGTCAAAATGGGCAATGGGAGAAAAATGGAATGCATTGTGTGGTTACTCTGAGGCTACTTCAGTGCCTGCAGTGAATTACTCACTTTATATTTTTATGAGATAAGAATTAGCACCAGTTGTTTAACTAAAATTTATGGTTTTTTCAATGTAATTGTAGTTTCACTCCCACAAGGAGCTGGAGGATGAGATAGTGAAATACACAACCTTCCAGCTAGAGTTTTGCTTCTTCATCAGAAATGAAGAAGCATACTCCATACTCCAAGACAAAACTAGAAAGGCACTTTTGACAATATCAGAGATATCTATAAAGACTGACAACTCTCCAGAATCAAGACTGTTCTGAGTTACTTTTAGTTTTGTTTCCACTCTCTCTCCCCTCTTTTGATGGAAACTTCGTATCTGGCACTATGACCCAGAGCAGGATTTTCCAGGAAGGCAGTAATTTCAGAGAATTCACCTCCAAGGAGAAGATACTTTTAGCATCACCTGAATGTTTCACAACAATGATATTTGGTGGCCTTTTCTCCAAAAATATTTTGCTGTTCAAAGTATATTTTGTGGGAGCTCTTTGAGATTTTGGAGCGAGGCGGGGGGGGGGCAAGAGCCCACTATGGTACCTGCTGTACAAATAGAAAGCAGCAAGAGAATTTCTGCTGCAAACAGTAATATCTACATCTAGTGAGAGTGATGAGCTGATACAGACAGAAGGGGAAGCACAATGAAATAGTTGGAGCACAGGGTACAATTTATGTTTGTTTTGATTTATACTAAAACCCAAAAGGAAGTTGAATGGTGAATATGTAATCTAGTTGGTAGAAGAACAGGGTGAGATTTTTCCTAATCAACCTAAACCCCAGAATTTTCAAAGAAGATGAAGTTAAGAATAAATGAATTAATTAAAGTTAAGGTCTGAGTAGATCAAAATGAAAATGATGGATGGGTTTTCAGGGATCTTTAACAAAAAAATTCAAAAAGCTAAAACTCAGTGTATAACGTGCAACTGAGTGTCCAAACACTGTTCAAAGTCTTGTAGTAAAATTTCTGAGCTGTACATATTTACATACCTATCTCACATTTGAACCCTTTAGAAGAGCTGGTCACAACTGCAGAGACTGAGCCTCTGGAATATTTTGACAAAGGAGAAACCAAATAACAAAAGATTATGCAGTTCAGAATATTGGCCAGTATCTTGCAGTTGTGGGGCAGTGAACCTACAAAGCAGAGTCCTGGGATGGGAATAAATAATGGAAGGAATACCACTTCTCCATGCATCCACAACAAGAAAAGATGCTCGTGAACAGGGAAAGTGCTGGGCTCTTGGTGATTCTGGGAAACCTGTGATGTTTGGTTAGATCCTTGAGTATGAGTTGCATTTTAGAGAGCTGCTTTTGGGAATCTTGGCTGAGTGTCTCCCAAAACATTGAAATTAATTAAAAACTTTATGGACATTCTTTGGCCTATTGGTGTGCTCTCTGTTAGCACTTTATTTCCACAAAACGGCCTTATAAAGTTTCTCTTTTTTTGTCACAGTGCTTTCCAGTTCATTTGCTTAGACATTCTATGTCTTACATGTATATACCCCCCTGCCAGAAAATGATGCAGCAGGTAGAAAACCTGTGTTGAAGATTCATTATATTTTCTTTCATTTACTTTCTCAAGAATCTGTTAAAACAAACAAACAATAAAACCCAAAACAAAACAAAAAAACCCCAACAAACCAGTTAATGATAGTTCCCTTTCCTTTTATCCATACCTGCATAAAGAGCAGGAGGATCCAGCTGGCAGAGCTGGTGAGATTTATGTGTTGTTCCTTTGCAGTCAATGATCAGGTGAGCAGCTCTAAATGAGTCACTTTCCCTTTCAGTTTTGTCTAATGATAAGTAGGCTGATCAGGACAGGAGTGATGTCTTACTGTGTACAGTGCACAAGGCACAGAGTCATTGTCTCAGGATCTGTAGGTGATATTAATATGGTTCATAGTCACAGTTTGCAATGCTTCTTTCCGAGATTGCAGCCTGTGGCTATGCTACTTTGTGTATTCACTCAGTACCCTGAAACCTGCCTGCTAAAAGCAGTCTTTTAGCAGTCTGTTCAAGACCTCAGGACCCTGAGGTACAAATTGTATTTTGACCTTATATGTGTAGCCCAGTAGGTGTGTATATGAAGGCTAACTAGTATCACCTGGTCAGTATTTTACCAGATTCATCTCACATGAAAATCTGTACTTTGTATGTCCAGTTTGGCAAGTCTCACACACTCAGTAAGTAAGAATAACAACATGAGCTTTAATGTTGTAAAGAGCTTTTTTGCAGTTTGATTTTAAGCTTTTTGTCTTTTGTTTTTGAGCCTGTAATTGGCACTGGATGTTAGAACCAAAAGAACCCACAGCTGTTTAGGGAGGCTGAGGTTTCAGTCTTTTATCACATATCCCTCTTGGAGCAAAAGCACAAAACTTTGATGAGACTTGCACGGTCACTGTGAGAAATAGTCATGTGCTGTATTCTGATTTTGAGAGAACTGTTTGGCTACTGCCTTGCCAAGATAATTACAATGATTCCTACAAACAGTGTAAGTGACATATGAAGGCAGAGCTGTTCTAAGCAAAACAAAATAGAAAGAAAAAATGTAGGTACCTGAGATGAGGTTTGTGATGGGGTACCTAAGAGACATAAATCCACCATCAAGCAACAGTTCTGTGGAAGAAAACGTTCCTTGATTGATTTAATAGCAACCTAAAGCAAGCATGCAAATTAGAACACTTAAAAAAATAATTTCAAATCAGTTTTTGGAAAGCAAAAGAAAAAATTAATAAAGATTTGGCCCCCTTTTTTGGGGGCAGACAGCAGAGTCCAGAATTTCCCAGTGAAAACTGGACCAGTTGAGATGTCCCATGAAGTTCTGCTCTCTCTGGGGTTTGTTCCCAGATTATCATCAGATCTAAGTGCCAGCTCCTCTCAGGTTCTGTGGAGTGAGCTATTGATCTTCGCTGCCATTTTATTCCCTCTTTTATGCCTTTATATATGAAATACTTCCTTTGAAATGCAAACAGTTTGCAAACCTCTTATTTCCTAGCAGAGAGGTAGAAATACTTTCTTTGCTTCTCCTCAGTGGGTGACCAGATAGGCACAGTGGCACAGCAGCTTTGGAAAGGGGTTTGGAATATGTCCTGTCTCTCCTCTGGTATTGTGGCTTAGTTCCCAGAGCCCCAGGGATGTAGCATGTTATATTTACTGCTCCTTTTAGCCACCAGAAAACCTGCAGTTTAAGAAATCAAAGTGCTTGCTTAAGATGTGAAAAAAGCATTTTCAGAACAAAAGGTGATGCCAGTTCCTTGCTTCCCACCAGTGCTATGAGGAAGGAGCCAAGCTGCAGATGGTACTGAAAGTGAGAAGGGTAAACTCCCCCTTTCTCCTTTCCCATCCTAGCCCCAACCCAGCCCCCAATAAGGCTTCATCTCTCCGGGAATCGAGTCCCTCTGAGCATGATGCTGAGCCAGAGGAGTGACAGGTGCCTCCTGACATGCCTAAATGAGAAGAACCAATCGGAGGAGCCTGCCCAGCTTTTGTTGTCATCTGGCTTTGCTCACGAAAGATGAGTTTGATTGACAGATGCATCAAGGTTCACAGTTTATTGGTTTTTGCAAAAGAGCCAGATCTGCCAATTTAGACAGGGGAGTGACACAAAACTTTCCATCTAAATGGACTAATTTTACCACAGGGAATTCCCAGGCAGAGTGCTCCAAGGCAGGCGCAGTCCTGTTTTATATTTTAACAAGGACTGAATGACAAATATAAACGACAGTTCTAGGCTGACGGAACATCAGCATTTGACACTTCACAGGGGAGCGGTGAAATAAACAATAGGCAGAGAAATTGAATTAGAATCAGATGAGAGTCAGCTAGAGAGGGAGAAGAGGGCCTGATTCTCTACCAAATCATTTTTAAAAGAGCAAACTGAATACTAAGTAGCTATAACATGCTCACATCCTGGTTGATTAGGAGATTTAACCTACTAGCATATTATACTTGCTTGATGTTAATGGGTTGCTGGACAAAGGTGGATGAGGGCGTGTACAAGGCATTTCTGTTCATGATGGTGCAAACCCCTTCTGCTAATCTTACCCTGTTACTAATAGACTCTACCAAGTTAGAGAGCAAGAAGTATGACAGGTTGATTTAATTTCTCTCCTGTTCCCTCTGGCATATTGCCTGCAGAGTTCTGTCCAGTATTCCTGCATTCTGGCACTTACTAAGTTTTGGGTACCCTGCTTTGTAGCTTAGGCTCAATTATTTTACTACTCTTTTTTTTTTTCTCTGGGACTTTTCAAGTTCAAACAGGCATTTAATGACATTTTAAGGAGAATAATTCTGTGCAGAGTTTGTCTGGAACTTTTTGACTGTGGACTGTATCAGCCTGAGAAAAAGGGTTGGCTTAGCTGGTAGCATTAGCAAGCTATTATCCTATTTCTGCTCAGTTTTGACAGGGGGATAGGATATATAAACTTTCCTGATGGATTAGACAGCTAACTGTTAGCTAGATGTTGCTGGCTAAAATTTGGGCTCCTGGATTTTATGTCATGTTCCGAGATTTGAAGCATATCTAGATAAATGAGTTTCAATTGTTTTCAATTAGCAAAGAGTAAGAACAAAAAGCAAGCAGTAGAAGAATAGCTGCCTGTACAGTGCATCTCTGTCCATAAGCTCACCTTTCCCAGTTACATTAAAAGCATTTTCCTTAAAAATAAACTAGTGATTTTAAAAGTGTACACTAAAAACTACTGTTCTGGACATTAGAGAAAGCAGCATGAAAATAGGGGGCTTTGGGTTGATTTGCTTGGTAATGATGATTTGACTTTCATATATGAGTCTGTGAAGTATCTATGTGGAAGCTGCCTGATTATCTAGGCAGTGTTACTAACCATTGCTGGTGTATTAAGGACAATCGAAATGCAGCTCTGTGGTTAAGACAGGATTCTTGTGGATGCTAACATGGAAAAAAAAAGCTTCTTTCTTCTGTGAAGAGAGGTTCTCTACCTGTGTGAATTTTAACCCTGTTCAGTCCGTTTGAGTTTTCTGTGTGGGTTTTGTTTGTCTTCCTTTCATGGATGGTCAACAGGATGTGTTTGAAATTAGTCTCAGGTTAAAAGTCATTACAGAATCGTAGAATGTTTTGGGTTGGAAGGAACCTTAAATTTTTTCTCCTCCAACTCCCCTGCAGTGGGTGAGGATACCACCCTCTAGACGAGGTTGATGAGAGCCCCATTCAGCCTGGCCTTGAACACTTCTTGGGATGGGGCATCCACAACTTCTCTGGGCAACCTGTTCTAATGTATCACCACCCTCACAGTCAAGAATTACTACCTAAAAATCTAATCTAAATCTATCTTCTTGAATTAAAAAAAAAACCCAAACAAACCCTTCAAAACAGTCCCCTACAGCTTTTCTCCCAATGGTCAGAAGCTGCAGAAGGTTGCAGTTTCAGAGGGTCAGCACTTGCTTAAAATGGCAGAAAAAAATTAGGTTGCCTGTAGTAAAGATATTGCCTCCTTCCTGAAGCTTTCTGTTCCTTAGTAGAAGGGACTGTGAAGAACAATGACAACAGTAAGGATAGAGAAGGTCCTTTGAATGTGTGAGGGAAAGGGAGTAGTGTGGAGAAGCCAGTAGTACCTGAGCATGGAACGTGGGGTGCTGGATGCTCTCCCCAGTGTGTGTAAGAAACACGTGGGGGGTTATATCTGGGAGGGTAGGAGGAGAGAAGGAGGAACAGAGTTTACAATGAGTCCATGTATTCCTCATTGTGAGCAACATCAGGGGCTACATGCCTGGGGAAGAGCTGGCAAGGCACAGAAAGAGATCTTGAAGGAAGGGTGTGGCAGGAGACAGGGCTTGCAAGAAGCAGCCAAGGTTCACAAGAGGGGTTCTCCTGGTACATGGATAAGAACCAGTGGAAAACAGGTCTTTCCAAGCTGCTACCAAAGAATGAATTCCCAGGTAGAATTTTGAACCTGAAATTGTCAAATAGGCTTTGGATGGCATCTTCCACCAAAATGTCACACAGGAGAAAACAGGAAAAAACCCAAGCCCTTGATAAGCTTTGGTATCAGACCAGCCCTGTCAGCCTTGCCAGGAGTTGCTGGGCCAGGTCTTGTGACATTTGAGCTGCTTCCAAAAGCACTGAGCCACACGGTCCCTGTGATGCAATGAGATGCTTCCTTTTCACTAGAAGTAAATTTCTGACTTTTACAAAGGAAGAGGCACCATTAATAATGTAGCTGCAGATGTCTTGAGAACACTGAAACTAGAAGTCATTAAAAAAGTTCTTTTGTATTTATGTTATATACATGTATATAAATATACATATATACAAAATGTTGTTATATACAAATTACATTATTTCTAACCTATCTTGTGATTTTTGCCTGTACTTGGATCATGATTTTTAGGTATGAGGTGCTGACAATACAAACATTCTTTACTTTTCTGCAGACAGTGCTTGAATCATGTAAGTTAACTGTCCTGAGAATTTTTCCAGTTTTTTTCTAAAGAAGAGAAAAATTTATACACAGACTGTTTACAAGGCATATCTTCATTAACTGCTACTTTTTTAGCGAGTGGATCCTTCCCTTAATATTTTAAAGCATTTTTCTTTGGACACAGACATCACTGTATAGATTTGCTAGATTATAGTTTTCAGGATGATCTTTTTCCTTGTTCCTTTCCATTGATGTCATGTTTGCTGTCCTTCCATTTTTGCCCCTCCTCAGGTTCTTACAGTTTTTCAGTGCTGATTTTGTGTCCAGTAAATTCATCTGCTGCCTAAATGAATACCTTGCCTACACTCATTAAAGAGTGTATTTAAAGAAGGTTGTCATAATCTCAGAATGTTAAAACTTTTCTTTATTTTTCTTGTCAGAGTAATTATAAAGAGGATTTCTTTACTTAGTGTTGTATAAACCTTCACAATATCATTTTCCTCATTAGGAGACAGACTGTGGTGCTCTTTTTAGTTTTATCGCATAACATTTTCACACTGAGAAAACTCCCATTGATTATGCAGAATTATTAAAGGAACATAATACTAGTTTAAATGGTGGAAATCACTCTTTCATGCAAGTATTTATTTTTGCAAGATATATAAGTTCTTGAAAGTTGCAAAAGTTTTGCCATAGTTCTACTGCCAGTTATGGAGACTTACACAGGAATGTCAGGGCAAAGATCTCTGGGCTGTATTTTGTGATACAAATGAGATAATCATGCTAGTTTCTAAATCATTCTTATAAGATTATTTTACCAGGATGAATTTTGAAAATCCATTTTGCATTTGTCTGACACATCTATCTGGTGATCCTTAGCCTGTCTTTCACCTCTGACAGTGACTGTACATTAATAATTTCCTTTTATTCCAGTCAGTTTAACATCTAGGATTCTATCAATTTGCTTTTAGATTCTTATCACTGAAACTTTGGTAGAGAAAGAGAATTCTGATGCATAAAAAGTGTCAGAATTGGGGAATCCAGTTTTATTCCAATTTTGAGTGCAAGCCTATCCCTGCATCACATCCCAGGCCTGTCTCTCGCAGGCAGCAAACCCTGGGATCTTGAGGCCTCCAACTTCAGGAGAGTTGCCCAGCAGTTTTGGTGCAGTATTGTGAAAACTGAATTGCTTTTACAGTCTGTTTGGATTTCAATGAATTGACTTTCACTTACAGAAAATGTCCTTTTGGGGGATTTTCAGTCTATGCTATTAATACTGCAAGGGAAAAATAGAAAATAAACAAAAGGCAATTTAACTCTCTGATGAGCAAAAGTATTTGATTTCATGACAGCACTTATGGCAGGCTTGCCTTAAGATACACATGCACTGGCAGAAAATGGGGCCCACTGGCTTTCATGAGGAGTTATGAAAACATTTTATAATGACTAAAAATTGTGGGAGCAAAACTGGTTTGGCCTAGCCTGACTTCTTGCTACATTTTTAGTCCACCTCTATGACCTTAAACTGTATAGGACTTCCTGTAGAACTAATGCTTGAACTGAGGAGGAATTTACTGAATACCTCAGTATTTGGTGTGTTTATAGCATACCTGAATAGAATGCCCAGCTGTTTGTTAGGTGGATGACGAATAGTTTGGAGAATGGGTAATTTATGACTTTACATTGGGTTTTTTTATGACTTACATTGGGTTCCCCAGTTCACCTAGACAGTGTCTTCCAGTTGGGGCTATGAGGAAATGGGATTAAAGGGGGAGGAGGCTCTGCGTTTTACCCCACATCTTTCTGGTGTTATGGCTACACAATAGCATTTTGATTTTTTGAACTACCTGGGGGTACCTGATGTGTTATGGATTATTGGGAATCAATTGAGTGAGATCAGTAGAAGAGGGAGTCCTGCTAGCAAAGCACAGGAGTGTGTGTGGTGGCTGCTGGGGGCTCAGAGGCTGGATTGTGCTGTAGGGTGTTGCAAGCATGTGCAGTGCCGTCCATCACGCAGCGTGGTGGATGTTAACAATCATAATGTTGTTTACACGGTGCCCAAAGGGTGCCAGGTGCAACAAATGTAACTTCCCAGAGACCTCAAGGCGAATCTATTGGAGAGCGAAGTGTTGTGGGAGTGGAGGAAGAGAGAGAAAGAAGGAGAGGGAAAGAGAAACAAGCCAGAAGCCACAAAAATGACATAGAAAAAAAAAAAGCTTTTATTTCTCATGTGCACAAAAAGAGAAAAGAAAAGAGTTAAACAGAACTGAAGTGATGAGGAAAAGCCAAGAGGGGCTGCAGAAGCCTAGAATGGATGTGACCCTGCACCTGGCACTGGCCCTCTCCCTCCCCGGTCTCATGTCTGGCTTAGCCTGGAGATCATCAGCAGAGCTGCTCTACAGTAACATTTGTTATCAGTTCTGTAATTGTTGGTTTGGTCCCTCCTTCCTGCTTTGCAAGTTTGCCACCATCCTGGGCTCAGCCAAGGAGCACTCTGTGGTATTTGTGGGTCCCTCAGAAGCCCTCACTCTGTCAGTGCCAAAGGGGGCAGCTCAGCTATGATTCTTATTTCTTTTTCCAGAGGGGTGCTTTTCCTTGGGGACAAAAGGGTAGAGTTTTTCCAACAGTTCAGCAAAACAAAAATTCCTTTAGGAAAATGTTAATAAGCATATATAAGTTTATATTCAAGAGAAGAAAGAGGTGCAGGGCTTTTTGCTTTCCTTTTCTTGTTTAACATCCTCACATTTATGTTGTGATTAATTCCAAAGTCTTACTCTGAGTTTGATTCATTGTTACTGATGGGTCAGACAGCATGCAAACTTCTCCCTGTTTCCACAGCAGGGCTCATTGCCACCAACCCTCCCCAACAGATTTACAGGCCACAAGTGTCAGCTTTACTGCATCCACCTCATGCAAGCCTCCCCACATCCCTTTGGGGCAAAGGGATGAGAGCTTCAGAGAGCAGGACTCAAAGGTACTGCCCAGTTTTGAATGCCATGGTCCCTGTTGTTTCCAGCCAAGCACAGCATTTGAGATTTTGTGAGATTCTTCCCCCATGGTCGAGTAGAGACGGAGGAGACTCAGTCTCACAACATTTCTGCTTGGTCCATTAACTAAAGCAAACACAGCAACAGAACTAAGAATGACCTGAGAAAAAAGAAGTGAAGGGGGAGCTAAGGAAGAAGAATAAAGAAACAAAGAATGATTTGTGGGAAAAAGGAAAACAGAGAAATGTCATGGAAACATTAATTATTATTCACAATAATGCTTAAAAATTTTGATAGTATTTTCTATCCAGAATCTCAAAGCACTGAGCCGGTGCTAATTAATTCAGCTGTGCAATCCCCCTGTGAACTAGAAACTGTTGTTATTCCCATTTTACAATGTTGGAATTGAGGTGTGTGGGGACGCTGGAGTTGACAAAGGTTTTCTAGAGGCACAAGGAGAACTAGAGAACTAGGATATTTGAGATCCCAGAAAGCTGTTCTCATATCAGTAATGCTCTTCTCTCCCTGGATAGAAAAGCACATTGGGAATGAGAAATAATAAACGAGAGGGATATAAATTTAAAGGAAAGAGAGTATGAGAAAGAAATGTGAGAAAGGTAAGAGACAGGAGAATGGAGGAGAGGTTTGTGTTATAGACTTCACTGGATTTTGCATAATGATTTCTTCCTCCAATCCTTGTTCTTTTTCCTGTAACACTTTTAAAAGGAAAATAATTAAAACCCCCACCTATAGCAAAGCAGTGGTTGGCCTGTTGGGGAAAGGGTCCTTACAAGGTTTGGCTGTTCCCTCAAGTTCTGGATTTGTGCTGTGCTTTATTGAACACATTGTTTTGTTTTCAGTGAGCACAACGAGACTTGCACAGTACACACAGCGTGTTCCTTATCTACAGGATGAGACGAGGCTGTTTTAATAACTACCATGATGAAGATGGAGATGAACTTATATACAAGAGGAATTGCCTTCACATTACACACATTATCTTCCTACAAAGCAGCAATTGTTTTTTGCAAATAACATAATATTAAATAATTGGTAGAATTTCTGCGTTTCCTGCATAGTCCAGTCTAATGGAATCTAGATGAATATTGATGGTTTTCTTCTGCATAATATCACCACATAAATCCCCATGTCAGCTACCAGACTTGGGCTATAATACTGCTTTACAATGCATCCACCGACTGTAAATCAAAACAACCAACACAAGAAACTCTTTGGCAAATGTAATTCAGTACATTCGCATGAGGGTCTACAGATGGTGGTGGAAGAGGATTAGACTGCCCAGTCCTTTGCATAATTCTGCTTTCCTTTGTATTTTCCTGGTCAAACTACATGCTGTACTTATGAACTTTCCAGACCAATCTAATGCTTTTACCAGTGGAGTTAAACCAACAATAGATTTGGCCTTCCAAGGGTCAAATCAAGCCAGCCGTGAGTGAGACAACTAAATCCTGCTTTCAGACTCTAGCTCATGTCCTCAAGTTTAGTGGAACACCATTAGAAAAATAAGCATTTCTGAGCTCCTGGCTTCTCTCAACCTGGGCCCTGGGCTGCAGGTGGCCAAGTGTGAGGTGTGACAGTCTCCTTTTCTCTAGCTTCCTCAGGAGCTTCTCTTTGCTGGTCCTGGGATTTCTTGCCTGTGCACTACCTCCTGAGTGAATCTGTGTGGTGCACAAGTAGAGCAGAGGTTGTACTGAGAGACTAAAAGAGAGACCATTCTAACAGGGTTCAGCCTCTATCTGGTGTCTGTGAAGGAAAACAGGAGTGGTGAAAGCATTTGTTTAGAAATTGAACAGAATTTTTTTCTCTCACAGAGTAAGATCAGACAACAGGCCAAATTCTGGTTTTGGTGACAGTGTAACCACTCCGCTATTTGAATCAGGTTACTCAGAGGTAAGATGTGCAGAATGACACTTTTAATAGATCAGAAGTAACCTCTTGGATTTTATTCTGTACAGGAACAGATTTTAACTCTATATCTTCTATGTAAATGTCCCCCCAAACACCCTTATCATTTGGGCACCCCATTAAAGAAGACACAGACCTATAATCAGCTAAAGCCATGCAGAGGCTGAAAAAGTTAAGTGAAAGGGGCCTTTGGGATCAACACAGCTGTTTACTGATGGTGGGTTTCATACATACAAGTCAAACTTGGAGACAGAATACCAAGTCCACTACCACATCTCCTCAGAGGCTTGGAACTTTGGATTTTATACATGATGTTGGCTGTAGAGATTGCTCCACTGTTCACTTTTATGCCCTTTGGGGGTTTTATTCTCAATCCTGTCTTTGTCCATGGACAATAGCCCATGAGTTTTATCTGAAACCTCTCTAAAACAACAAGGATCTACTTTGGCAGACTTGGTGCCCTGGGGACAGGCTATAGCTGCCTTCATGTTTTCTTTGAGTGATTTTGAGGAAGTGTCAGTGCAAGAAACAGTTTATGAGTTTGTTGACAATACAGGATAATAAGCATTTATATTGACATTTAGCCTTTGCAGAACAGTGTTTGTCCGTCACTTGGGAACCAAAATGAGCAGAGAATCCCTTGAGGTAAATGTCCCCCAAACACCTTATCATTTGGGCACCCCATTAAAGAAGACACAGACCTATAATCAGCTAAAGCCATGCAGAGGCTGAAAAAGTTAAGTGAAAGGGGCCTTTGGGATCAACACAGCTGTTTACTGATGGTGGGTTTCATACATACAAGTCAAACTTGGAGACAGAATACCAAGTCCACTACCACATCTCCTCAGAGGCTTGGAACTTTGGATTTTATACATGATGTTGGCTGTAGAGATTGCTCCACTGTTCACTTTTATGCCCTTTGGGGGTTTTATTCTCAATCCTGTCTTTGTCCATGGACAATAGCCCATGAGTTTTATCTGAAACCTCTCTAAAACAACAAGGATCTACTTTGGCAGACTTGGTGCCCTGGGGACAGGCTATAGCTGCCTTCATGTTTTCTTTGAGTGATTTTGAGGAAGTGTCAGTGCAAGAAACAGTTTATGAGTTTGTTGACAATACAGGATAATAAGCATTTATATTGACATTTAGCCTTTGCAGAACAGTGTTTGTCCGTCACTTGGGAACCAAAATGAGCAGAGAATCCCTTGAGAATCATCAGGTGAGCATTTGGGATAAGGGGTAGATATTAGGGTGCACAATACAGGATTGAAGATGAAAAGATGGGACTGTCTATTGGGTCTGGCTGGTAGGATGCAAGCACATGGATTTGAATGGAGGCCTATAAATTAGTAGGTGTATGAGCAGATGGGTGGGGAGTCAAAGGGGGGGCCCATATAGCAGGGCTATAATGGTTAGGAAATTAGGTGTTGGGCACAGATAATGACATGGTTGTCACCAGCAGTGGAGATCTGGAGAATGGGTGTTGGGCATATCTAAAATTGCAAAAGTTGGGATGCGGGTGAATTGAAGTCATCACAGGTACAGAGTTTAAGGTAAAAGGACTGAAGGCTAAGGACTAGGGAACCAAGCAATTATCCCAGCCAATCCTGAATTTGTCCATCTCAGTCTCAGCTGTCCAGAGGGCAATCAGATGGGCCCACATGAAGCCCCACACTTTCCACCACACAGCGCAGTGAGAGCGCAGCTGGGCTTGTTTTCTTTGTTTGCCAACCAGTGACATGGAAAACGTTTGTTGCCTCAGAGTGCTTTTTTTTTTTGTTGACTGATGTATTTGGTAACTTTGTCAGATGTGACTTGTCCATACTGCTCCCCAGAGACAAGATTTGGGAAAGGAGGGGGAGGAGGAGGCGACCGGGTGGAGCTGGCATCCAATCCTCTCCAATACCATCATCCCATTGTAGTGCAAAACAGAAAGGAAACAAAACCCTAGAGTGAAAGAGGAGCATCAAACGTCAGAGGAACTCTGTCTGCCATTCAGGTGGTGGGGAGAGATGGGACTTGGAGTTTTATTTTTGTAGGGTTTTTTTAATTATTATTTTGGTTTTTTTGTTGGTTTTGTTTGCTTGGGTTTTTTAGAAAATTGGGGATTTTTTTGTTCCTTTTTACAGACCTTCATGACAAAGCATAAAAACACAGTTATATTTATATATCTATTTATATATTTCTTCATTTCGTCGGTTTGTTTGTAAATGTTGCTCCATCCTCCTGTCTGAGCTGATTGTGTGTCACAGAAATTGTGGGTGTATGTGTCAGGTTCCTCCCAACTCTGGCCTGCAAAGTCACCACCCATGAGGTGCAGCCAACTCTGGGGGAATCCATGCTGGAAAGTGGGGATGAGGTGCACAGAGAACCCCTCATGGGGTGCAGATCTTGGTCCTTTCTTCATTTGCCAGATGGGCCAGGTGCTGCCATCTTTGCTCTAGCCAGACTGTTCCCTTTGCCCAGGGAAACAGGGTGAGCATCACAGGTTACATCAAGAGTCCACCACAGAAGAGTATATCTTTGGGGAACAGTGTTTCACAAGCGGCGTTCTCCCCTGCTTCCCTGGCCCTTACCGCTCCCAGAAAGGGGTCCTGTAAGGCAATGGTTGCCAGCTGCATTGCTTCCCAGTGCCCCTGGAGTCCTGGAAGCTGAGGGGACTTTGCATGGCAGA
Organism: Emberiza elegans; assembly: GCA_024865655.1. Taxonomy (NCBI): domain Eukaryota; kingdom Metazoa; phylum Chordata; class Aves; order Passeriformes; family Fringillidae; genus Emberiza; species Emberiza elegans. Next base: position 19,485,335 of record JALJVW010000241.1, on the reverse strand, counting down.
GCTTTACCCAGGGGTGTTGGAGGGCTCCTGCAGGGGAAGCCACTTGGCCGCAGGCTGTTTCTGGCAGGGGCGGAGGGCAGGGGGAACGAGGGGGTCTCAGTCTTGTGTGGTGAGCGCTTGGTCCGGCGCCTTCGTGGCGAAGAGGAAGGAACTGGACTGTGGGGAGGAACGGAGAAGGTCTCTTCACCCTTCCCAGGGATGGAGGGAGGTGATCAGACAGGTACAATGTGGAGGCCTAAGCTGTCGCCCTGCAGTTTCATGTGGTTTCCATGGTAACTAGTGGCGGTCATAGGCAGCGGCAGCAGTGGGAGGTGCGGAGCCCCGGGATGTGGCACTATAATAATAAGGGGAACCTGAAAGTTAACACAGGAGAAGAATGGACTGGTTGAAAGGACAAACAGTAAACAAAAAAAAAAAAAAAACCAAAACAAAACAAAAACCAGAAACAATCAAACTAAGAAAAGAAATTAAGGACAACTGAAAACAAAAAGAAAGGTAGAAAGAAAGAAAAGCAAAAGAACCAAAAGAAGAACTTGGAGACTGAGCTCCTAATGGGATTAGGGAAAGGTAATCAGTGGAAGCCAACTGAGGGCCATACTTCAGTTGATAGATGCTATGATGGCCTCTGGATAGGATGCCCCTCTATGGGAAGGAGATCCTTTTGTATCCTCTGACAATCAGTGAGTAAGCCCACGAGCATTTGTGCAGGTTTTGGCTGGGGTAGAGTTAGTTTTCTTCATGGTGGCTGGTAAGGGGCCGTGTTTTGGATTTGTGCTGAGCACAAGGTTGATAGTACAGAGAGGTTTTTGCTATTGCTGAGCAAGGCTTACATAGAGCCAAGGCTTTTTGCTTCTCCTGCTTTCACTCCAGTGAGGTGTCTGGGGATGCATGGGAAGGAAGGAGACACAGCTGGGACAGATGACCTGAACTGGCCAAAGAGATATTCCAGGCCAGAAAATATCCTGGTCACTATGTGAAAGCAGGGAAGGAAGGAGAAAGGAGAGATGTTTGAGTGACACTGTTTGTCTTCCCAAGTAACCATTGTGCATAATGGGGCTCTGCTCTCCTGGGAATGCCTGTCCATGGGAAGGAGTGAATTCATTCCTTGTTTCGCTTTGCTTGTGTGTGTGGCTTTTGCTTTTAAACTGTCTCAGCCCAGGAGTATTCTAGTTTTTATCCTTCCAATTCTCTCTCCTGGTGGGAGAATGAATGAGTGGCTGCATGGGGCTTGGCTAATTCCTGGGGCTAAACCACAACAAACACTGCAGCACGATATGCCACACCTCATCCATAGCCACAAAGAAAGTGTCAGGGCCAGATGTTCTGAGTGCACCTGACAAAGTGACTTTAAAGCCAGTAGGGGAGAAAAGAAACAAAATTACAGTGCTTTATTAATTGGGATTTGGGTCACAATTGGCATGAAAGCTCTTTAGATGGTTATCGAATGTGTGTTAAATAGTGATTGATTATTAAGATCACGTTTACTGAAGTTTAACGGCATTGGAATAAAATGTGCATCTATTATCCAGTTGTTAAACCTCAGTAAATACATAGGTAATAATCACAACTGATTTATTTTACATATAGTAAATATCTTCCTATTCCCCTGCGAAGACATGTTGTATTAGAAGCTAAAGTCTCATAGGAGTTTTTTTCCCTTCTGAAAAAACCCTTGACTATTTCTGAGAATATCAGTGACTGGAGATGGATATATATCCCTGCAAGGGAACTCTACTGACTATTATAAATCTTGTGGTGCAGCCTGTCTCCCACTCTAGACATTAGTCCAACTTGGTCCAGTAGGAAGAAATTCTATGGGATTTAAAGATTTCCTAGGAATTGACTCTGGATTTAGCCTGGGAGAGGAGTAAAACCTTATCTGAATTTTTAACCAGACCTTGAAAGTATGCTGGTTGTGGCCAAAGAGTAGCAGAACCTAAATTTAACTTCTGATATAATTTGTTGATATAACTGTGGATGCAGCCCATGGAGAAGCCAGGGCCAGAGCTCGAGTTCTGAACTGTCTCATGAAAGAGGAATCCACTTCAGAACTGGTACAAAATATGCATGAGGTATATGCTGTGTCAAACTGGACTGGAGAGTGAGGAAAAAGGCCTCTCACCTGCCCAAATACTTGAAACCCCTCTTCAATAACAAACAAACAAACAAAAAACCCAAAGAGAACAAAGAAAAGAAAACAAAGAGACAAACAGAAGGAGCGCGAGGCTGGGGGCGTGCTGTGGGTAAGAGGTACTCACTTAGTAATGCAGGGTTGCTGAACCGCCAGGCCTCGTTGTAGGTCGTGTACTGAGGGTGGCTGTAGGGATTCCCTGAGAACTCGCTCCCTGGAAGAAACCAAGGAAGGCGTGAAATACAGTAAGCAATAAAGATTAATGTCTGCTGTTCCATCAGACCAGTGTTCATGCTGAATTCATTTGCCAGCAGGAAAACTGGAGCATGTAGCTTCCTTGTCTAACTGGAACTCTTCCCTTCAAGTCACTGCCGTGCCTGTTCAGTGCAAAGTTGCTTACCCATACCATCAAGCATCACAAAATTGACATCTTCACAATCAAGAAATCAGTTCAAATTCAATAATACAAATAAATTATTTAAGTGGGGTGACTTTTTTCCTTTTTGTTTTTCATTGCCTTCTGTCTTCCAATTCTCAAGCTGCAGTAGGACTGCATATGCAAGTTTTTATGCACCTAATTATCAGCTTTCTTATTAATAACATTGAAGGTTCTCCAGTAGTGTCGAGACAGCAGGCATGGAAGGTTAATGGGACAAGCTCACAAGAAACTCTTTGGAGCTAGCAGTGCTGTTGATAGCAATATGTATTGCTAATTTTTTTTATTAGGGTACTGAGGGTGGTGGCATAATTGTGAAGAAGAGTATCATTCATTTTTGGAAATGTTCTGAGTTGGCTGTGCTTAAATACAAAACAAAATGGAAAACACATGAATCACTTTCTTTCTTACTCTGGATGATGGTATTAGTCAGAAAAGTGATTCATACATGATTAACCTCTCTTTTATGCTTAGTGAATTATAGAGAAAGCTTCCTGCATTCTAGCTCTGGAAAATGTTTTTCTAGTGATTAGCACTTTAGGTACTGTGCTGAATCTGAAAGACAAGTTGTGCTACAGCTCCCCTTTTCACACTAGGAAAATGGGCCCAAACCAAAATACTTCCAAATTTTGTGACCTAGTAAGACTCTGAACCAAGATCTGAATGGTGCAGAGTCTTCTAAAACATTCAGTTTTATTGTGCAGAAGGAGTTGAGTCTCCCTGTTTCTTAGAAGGCTGTGCAGGGTATTTGGTAACTGAAGGGGTCCAGTGCTACATTCAAAATAAATAAATCTCCCAAACTTAAACATGCATGCTTCTATTATGGAAAATCATGACATGATCTGATCATAAGCTCAATTTAATGTAGTATCAACAAACTGTGGACAATTAAGGCCATCTGAAAGGCCTTATGTGCTTAGAATACTGTAGGTATTAGCTTCTGGTCTGCCTGAAGGCAGAGGTGGAATTGTTCAAACAGAAATGTTTGAGAAGCACCTGGCAGTTCCTGCTAGATACCATGAAAGAGGAAAAGAAGGTAATGCAAGATGGGATGGATGCCTGTGATACAATTACCAAAGAATGTCAATTAATTATGGCATAATCTCTGCAAATCTCCTCTCACTAGAGTAGTAAAGCCAAAACCCCAGATTCTCAGATGGTGGAAATGAAGTCTGTTCAAGTTAGGGGATTTGTACAGCTTTAAACTTCAAGAGAATCTTTCCAGGATGGTTTTTAGAGGTACTCAGGGTGATAACCAAAGTAGTCAGTGCAAAATTGAGTATGAATCAAACCAAATAATAATCCAAAGATATTTTAGTCACAGTAGCTTTTAATTTCAGTATAAAACCTCATTTTGTGTGAGAGATCTTGCTAACTACTGCTTTAATGATGGTAACTCAGCATAATTCCATAGCTAGAAACATCCTGCATGGAAAATTTGACAACTAGGTGGGAAGGAATGAAACCTGTGAAGATGACCATGCAATGCACAGTCCAGATTTTTCTCTACTGAATTATCTGTGGAATATACTGGAATTGGTTTGCTTCCCAAAGAAGGAGAAAAAAACTATCCTCATGAGAATTTCTGCTTTTGAAGTGTTTCATATGACATAACTTTACTGTTTGGAGAGAAATTGTTCTGATATTTCAAGACTTTTCTCTCACTCCCTGCTGAGTTGACACCCTAAACTGTTTATAGTGTTGCTAAAGCATGGGTTAAGCACAGGAGAAAGAGCCACAGCTTTGGAGCGTGGGGAGGAGGGAGGGCAGCCACTGGAAACAGTGTTTATTGACGAGGAGTGAAAGCATGCATGCAGCAGGATAATGAGCTTTTGAGCTCAACTGTGACCAAGAGGAACTGAGCTATCGCCTTCCCCGATCACTAATGAAACAAGTGTAATTTCCTCATCAACATTGGATTCTGTTTAACGACTCCCTGCCGCTGCTGTCCCCAGCCCTCTGCAGGCTCTGCGCTGCTCTGTGTAAACTTCAGTATCTGCAGTGGATGCTGACTGCACTAAAACAGTTTGCAGAAACTTGATGTCCTTTCTGGGAAAGAGGAAGAATTGAGACACGAATCAAAGGTATTCTGTTACTTTTGTGGGAAACTTCTCTCAGATATGTAGGATGAGTGTAGCCCAATGCCTGATTCATCTGCCTGTGAGTGACTAACCCCTGCTTTTCCAAGTGTGTGCTCAGGACCACTGGCCTTCAACCATGTTTACAGACTGGGACCTGAAGTTACAGGAAGGGCAAATGCAGGAATATGTATCTTGTCATCTGCATAATCCTCAGAGACATTTACATTTGCTGGCCATGCTGCATGAATGTAGTGCTACGGGAGACAAGGTTTTCTCTAGACTATGTGAGTAGAAGGCTAGTGAAAGGTTGTCATGGGTAGAAAATACCAGCTTTGATTAGCACTGGTTAAGCAATCTTCTCAGAAACAGTTTTCCACTGGAAAATGCTGTCTCATTGAAATGGAAATGTCTTGCTAAAGCTTGTCAGCTTCAATACAGTTTTGGAAAGAAAACTTCTGAAGTTATTGCAAATTGAAACAAAGTATTATGTTTCAACTTTCTTGTTTTGTTTGATTTTGCCTTTCTTATTTCATTTAATTTCCTTTCAGTTCTTTCATTATTTTAATATGCCTTGACATCTAGAACATGTTGATGTTATTGAAATGTTTCATCCTGATGTTTGCAAACTGAACTGTTGCAGGGTTCTGACTCCTCATACCAATGCAAGATGAAAGCAAATATCAAGGAATCAGAATTTTGAATGGGTTAGAAATCTGATTGCTGAACAGTTGTGCGTTTAGCTCTGCACCTTTGTTAATAGAAGACAGAGCCTCTTTCCCATGTTTTCTCACATCTGAACAATAGGTTTGTTTGCATGCTAGTGGCTTTCTTAAAGATACTTCCTGAGTAGTCATCTTGCTGGCTTTTTGTTTCCAGTGTAGCTAAAGCACTGGCTCCTGAACTTTCTTGGCCTAAGGGCACATAACAAACCATTGGCATCGTTGTATTTGACTGTTAAAACTGGACTCCTAACAGAGGTTGCAAGTCAGCACAGAGGACTGGTCTCAGGAGGCCTATATTCTGTGCAATCTGTGCTCAGGGAATCTTTACTAACACTATTTCTTGGCATCTGTATTTAAATATTAATGGTTTAGTCTTCTAATACAGAAATGATGAGGCATGAAGTGAGCCTAGCAGGTGGCAGGTTCAGAAAAAATAAGGGATGTAGTTTTCACAAAATATGTAGTTTAGCTATAAAACTTTTTGCAAAAGGTTTCTGTGCATGTTAAAGGCTTATATGGGCTCAGGAGACATTTTTTACATTTGTAGAGGGAAAACCTATCAAGGGTTTAATATTAAATAGAAAGAAGTCTGGCTTAAAAACTTCCTTAGCTGCAACATGGAAGCAGGGAGATCGTTCAAGAAAGTACCAATACATGCTTGCTCTACTCTTACACCCTTCCTCATATTTCCCCTGTTGGCCCTGACACAAAGTAGTGGCTGCAGAGATCTGCAGAGTGACCCATTAAAGCAAAATCTTCTGTTTCTTCCCAGGAAGCCTCTTTATCTCCATCTAGTTGGCTTCAGTCACACTAGAAAACAGGAAGAAAAGGGCTTCCTGGCTGGGTCTGACCAGTGGGGTATGACTGAAACAGCCAGAACCTGATGCTCTGTTGAAAGATGCAGTAACTACTGCAGGATGCCCAAGCAGGCCACTGGAAAAGCTCCCTCTGATTAAATGTTGACATCAGATTTAATGCGAAGATATCCATTTGACCAGAATAATTTTTTTAACTTTAAAGTATAACTTAACGTTTTTTCTGTATAATTCTATTCCTTTTCTTTTGGGGAATATTTCTTCTGGGTTGCTTTTTTTTTGGGACTCTACTATCTTATATGCAGCCTCCACATCAAGGAGCTGAAATACCTTATTCTTGTATAAGTGACCCCTGATATTAGTGGTCTTAAAAATTGTGTCCCAGTTTAGAAGTCAGTATCATCCTTGTAATGAGGACACTAAACTTACATAGCAATCACTGAACAGTTTATACTCAAAGAGCCAGATATTTTGATATTATTAATAATTTCTATATGCTGTGACCTCCTATAAGTTTTGACCATAAATGATCTAAATATTGTCAACTGAATTTACCTACTGTTGCTGGGGTGGGGGTGTTAATTGATCTTGTATTGTCTTAGTGCATGTCTGATTCTGGAGCCAAACCACCTTCCTGAATAATTCAGTGTAGGACATGCCCTAGAATTTGCCACTGGAATAGGTTGCCCAGAGTAGCTGTGGATACCCAGTCCCTGAAAGTGTTCAAGGTCAGGTTGGATAGGGCTGTGCACATCCCATAAAAATGTCCACCCATGACAGGGTGGTTGGAACTAGGTAACCTTTAAGGTCCCTTTCAACTCAGGCAGTTCTATGATCTGTCACTTTACGGTGTTAAGACTTTGATCTGAAAACATTCCCTAAGAGTTATATTTTCACTGTCCTCACTGCTGTTAATGTTCATTTGGCTATCTGTTCTGAGGCCTGGGTGAGAGTTAAGTTAGGCTTTCCACTCCTAAGCCCTGGCAAATCATATGATAGTAATTTAAGAGCTTTCTGTCCTCAACTTGTTGCTGCTTCAGTTCAGGACTCATCTCTTCAGAAGCAGAGGCTGCAGAATGGGCTGTGTACCTGCCCCTTAATCATCACAACTCACAACCATGGGCCATAAACAGCAGAAATCAGTGGCGGTTGAGTTCTGAGTTCTGAGCTACCACGTCTGAGAAAAGAAAATCCTGCCTCTTTATTTGTCTGCTGGGGACAACTGTCATCAGAGGAGAGTGGGTAATAGAGCCTGAGGTAATAAACTCTTCAATTGTCCTAGAGTAAATGGTTTTCTCTTCTTCCGAAAGAGTGGGAGAATCCAAATGCTGAGATAAGGTACTTCTCCAAAGCATTGGGTATCAAAGAAACTTTGTCTTTGGATGTAGGATTAGGTTGGTAGTTTCTTGGATTGGAGGCACTATTTTTCAAACAGGAGGTGGTCAAGTAGTTGGTTGCTAAAATTGAATAGTTAGTTTCTTGTGAAATGCTGTTAATAATTTCTGAGTTCTTAGTAAGTTTAGGCTATATAGACAGTAGGTCTTCAAATACTGTAGGTATTAAATTGCCATTGATAGCTTTCAGCTTGGTGGCCATGGATTTAGACAGGAGGTGAGTTGTCACCCTTAGTTAGTGGATAGGTGAGTATCTTGAGCCATGAGCAGTACATAATAATCTGCATGGGTCATTGGAAAATAATTACATTAGTTAATGAATACTAGGGTTAATTAATTACCAATTAATTGCCAGAGGTTATAGCTAGCTAGCTGCCTATAGCAGCAGTGAATCAGTTACTAGGGGGAAAGATACATTACAAAAAGGGTTGTTAGCTACATTGGTTGTAGGCTCCTGATGGTTTCTTTAGGAAAAGAAAAGCTCTTCATGTCAGCAAAGCAATAGCCAAGCCAGCTGTGAAAGCTCTCACAATGCTGGTAAGCGTTCAGACATGTGTGCACCATTACTGAGGGTTGGCAGCTGACTTACCAGGAACCATTCCTGCAAGAGTTGATGTTGGGTAGCTGCCTTGTCCAGTTGGGGGAACATGGGGTGGGTAGCCAGGCAAGGTGGTGCTTGCCATATCACGACCTAGAAAGGGAGAGAATCAGGACAGGTGATCAATAGAGATAAGATCTTCCAGTATTGATTTGGTATCATCTCTTGTGCCACTGTCACATGACTTGATAGGCAACTACTGCACAGCCTTCTCTTACATGAGTTCTGTCTACCCACTGAAAATTTTGGGTGAAGACTGGGGCACTTTTGGTCTCACACTGTAAGGATGGGTGTAAAAACTTAGCTTTGATGAGGCTCAAAAGAATTTGGTTTTATTTTGGATCTGTTTTAACTAAATCAAAATGGCCTTGATCTGCACAGAGAGTGGCAGCATATTCATTGCCAGAGTAGCTGAGGTCCTGTCTATATGCAGTGGATGCGGTTCCAAAACTGTGGTGATGTTGCTTTAGGGCATGATAAATGTGCAAGGCACTGGGAAGTGATCCAAGAGTTTTCTGTGCCTGTCTCTCTTCCCACCTTTGCCATTCACCTGCATATGGTTTTAGGCAAGTCACTTTACCTCTCTGTGCTTCTTTTAGTGCTGCAAACTCTTTGGTGCAAGAGCACACTTTCAGTACATTTGCACAGTGCTTAACATGAGACCAGTAATGGTTGGACTCCTTCCAGGTGCTGGTGTACTATATGTAATAATAGGATCATGCAAATTAGTTTGAGTCTCACTTCATTTTTATCACAGGTACAAGTTTTTTTGTTTATAATACTTTAAGTTGTGATAACTTTTCATCACCAAAGAAGTAGAGAGGGTGTGGATTTGGTGTATGATTTTAGCTTATTTTTCCTCTGTTAGGAAGTGCAGCTGGGGGTTTCTTGGTTGATGCCAGAGGCATTTCCTCATTTGGACTGGTTAGCCTGAAAATGGGCCAGCCAGAAGGGCATTTGCTGTTAGTGCTTATTGCATTTAAATGAACTAAAATAATCTCAGAAGCTGCTGGGAGTTTCAAGCCAAAGCAAAACAAAACAAACAAAGAAAAATAAAACAAAACAAAAAGCTAAATAAATTAAGATAATCTTTCCCCCACAGCTGCTGAGAGATTTACAGCTCAACCTCCAACACTGCCTACTGAGATGTCAGCCTGTTCCAGGCATCAAAAGCCTTTCACATTCCCTAGGTGAACTATAGCTCACCAAGAAGTTTGTGCTATTTGTTATTCTTCTGTAAATTTTGTCTCTCCTGGCAGTAGTCTGATTCACCTTTAGGAGTGACAGGCTAAGTAAAGCCCATTAACACCACTGGAGTCACAGGAACCATGCTGGGATATGCCAATGAAAGAAGAAGCGTTTGGTTAGCTCTACTACCAGCAGAATGATAACTGATAAAAGCAGGCCCTGGAACAAACATGAACCTTGGCTGGGGAATCAGAAATAATTAACAGTTACAAGGCAAAGTAAAAACTAATAAGCATGGAACATTAACCTGAAGGGAGGAAGTTTCTCTGGGATGAGGTAGGCTAAACCAGTGCCATTGCTTTCACAGTCTTGAGTAAGGATTACTGCGGTGATTTACTCAAGAAAACAGAAATGCAAGTTCATTCTTTCTTCCAGAAGAGGTTCCCTATCAGTGGCTGAAGTTCCTAGTTTATGTCCTCTTAGACAACCGCTGAGCCATTTTCCAGCCACTCCCCAATACTGATAAAAATAATTACATAATGTATCAGGGATTAATATTCTACACTCTTTTACTCTTTTATCACCATCATTCATTTAGTGACTTGTAGCTGTATGTTAAACTGTATGAATAACACCTAGTAGATGTAGTCATTTTTTTCTCACTTTGGTTTAAGGCAAGAAACTTTTATGCTTAAAATTCTTGTTCTTTTAGTTTCATTTATTGACTAACCTGAGAAATAACAAGTGATGAGTGAGAAAACAGTGTCACTGAAAAGTTAGAGATAACATTATCTAGCTGCAGGCAAAATTAATTCATTTTGACACTTTCATTCAGCTGGGATCACGTATACACTCACTCTGCTACTTGATGTGTGCACATATGCCCCTGTGTTTTTATTCAGACATGAGCACACAGAGGTTGATGTTCAAAACTGAGCATGGAAAATTTGTTGGGAAGTGATCATTTGTCAGAATCCCAGTCTTGAAAAAGAAGATAACAAAAAAGTACTGTATCAGTAACATCAGTGAGAGTCCCACAGAGAAACCCTTAAAATATTGTTACATACAAACAGGCCCCTTACATAACCTTCTCTCCTTACAAACAGGTAGACAGGATTATTAAATTCTTGTATTGCAGGGCTATGGGAAAGCTAGCTCATAACATACTTCCAACGGCAGCCATTCTTCTTCCTACAAGAACTTTGAGTGAAGAACAGCACCTGAATCACTGAGATATTGTTTGCGCTTTTGAACATTTTTGTTCCATGTCTAATTCCCTCTAAGAGTCTTGGCTTAGGAAGTGCCCAGAACTCAGAGGCTCTTACTGGCTGCAGTAAGGTGGGACCAAGATGGTCTTATGAACACAAGCCTTCTTACTTACTGTTTTCCTACATGGAGGTTTAGAAATGGAAATCTCACATGACAAGACAAAGGAAGGATATTAAGTCAAAAGGGAAAAATAATATAGGAACATGAAGAAGGCAGAAGTAAGAAATACATTTCTTGAGTATTAGGAAGAAAATACGTTTCTTGAGTATTAGTGTGGTCTGCACTAAGTCTTATCTTTTCTGAAAAAGCCCAGGTTACATCCTTTGAAAAATAGTCAGTGGTCACCCAAGACGATACCCACTATTTCACCCAAGTCACCCCTGAGATTTTGCAGCAATGTTGCTTCTGTCACCTTGCTCAGGAGTTTCCCTTAGTACCTGCCTGAAACTTGGCCTTCCTCCTCATCTTTCCCTCCTGCCTGCTGTTCATAAATGCTGCCATCTTCAGCAACCTGTTTCTTCACTTCTGCTCTTCCCTTAAAGGCTACCTGCTCTTCTCTTAAAGGCCACCTCAGCTCTGTATTCCTTTGGCTGTAAAACACAGTCTTTCACACATCTTTCCTGATCTTGACATTCAGACATGATGTCTTAATTCTTTTTTCTTAATTTCTGGGTTTCTTAACTGCTTGGTCTGCTGTGTGAAGGCACCAGCTCACACCGACACTCCCAAATCGGGTGACTCAAATACTGCTCACGGCATAGCTGTGGCAGTGCTCACCAACTGCCCGTGTCTGTCTGACTTAGTAGCTGCAACCCATGCTGAACAACCCAGGCAGGCCTAGAGCTGGCTGGAATCTTCACGCTGCTGTCATCTGCCTTAGGCTAGCACACTGTATTCTGTGCCTGCCATGCTCAGGGACATTATGGCTATTGAGTCAACACAGGATTTTGCTGTATGCGTGTTTCTATGCTAAGTCCCAAACCCAGTCCAACTGGGACACCCAGGCACTTCTAGGTAGTTACAGCTTCTTTTCCCATTTTATTCTAAAAAAGAAGGACAGGCACGAAAACTTTTTGATTCTTCGTGGAGCTGAGAACATACACTGCAGATGCAGGCCTGGAACATGGTTGCTCTGGTTCCCACTTGCACTCAAAGAGCTTGCAGCATTTACTTGACTCCCCATCAGACGAAACTGAACCCCTTGCCTACAGCATCCCCGCTCAGTTTGAGGCCAAGGCCGGTTACCTGCTATCAGAGGCTGGCTGCTGGACTGCCCAAAGTGGGCACCATGATGAAGGAAGGCACTGTAGCAAGGCGTGGACGCATCGTCTGAAAGGGCCATGTGGAAGGGCTGAAGATCAGCCTGCCCAGAGCCGACCGGCGTGGTGGGGGTGAAAGGGGTGAGAGAGGCTCCATGAGGCTCTTGCTTTATACTGAGGGGAGAGGAGAGGTTTTCTGTGGTAGGGTAAGGGATGGACACAGACAGACAAAGGGAACAGGGGAAGGAAGAGGAGGGTGGGGAAGGGAGGAGAGGAAGAACAAAATGGGTAAATGAAAATGGAGTGGTTAAAATCTACAGGGAAATTAATTTTAAAACAAAAATAAAAATAAAAAGGCTAGGAGTAGATCAGAGGAGCCAGTGCTGAGACAACAGCAGTAAATGTGCCTGGGGGCTAGGCTCAGACTGCAGGAATGCCTCTGCAGAGCAGCAGAAGATGAGGGGAATGGAGTGCAGTGGCAGAGGGGAGGAATGGGAGGCAAGAAGAGAAGGAGGTGAGGGAAGGAACATGCAGGAGAGGGAGGACAGGAACAAGCATAGGATTGGGAAGAATGCTCTGAAGCTTTTGTGCTCCCTTTCCTGCTGCTTTTTCTTGCTGGCCAAGGGCATATGAAGATGCTACACTTACACAGTTTGGCCCAAGGAATTGCACCAGTTTTTCTCTTCGAACCCAAGGTAACCTTCCTCAGAGTAGCCTTGCTGTAAGCATCTATTTAACAGATTGCTGGGTGTAATGGCCAAAGCTTCTCTACCCAAATTTCATAAAAGCTTGACAAAAATGGTATAGCTGGAGCTTGAGGTTAAAATACAAATGGGACTGTGCAATTAATAGGTGGATAGACAGATGGATCAATCAATTGATCTTGTTCACAGTGGCACGTTTTGGAGATTTAACTATAAAAACAGTCAGAGCTGACTCTGATTGTTCCCAGAGTGTAGTTTTGCCAGATAGATACCTTGACAGAGAGACATAATGGAAGAGAGGAAATGGGGGAGACTTGTAAAAGATCTAATTTTCATTGTTGTTTGCATTGGGCCTCCATTTCTGATCAACTGAGCTTTGTCACTGTTCCTAACTTGGATGCCAAGTAGGATGTTTGGGAATTGGAGAACTCTGTGACCTAAAGCATGGGTACTCCAGAACACCCACTGATGTTGGGTCAGCAGTAATAGCATCCTGTATTTGGACACCTGAAAGCAAAGCATGGATGATGTGATCAGATCCAATCCGAATTAGCTACCAAACCTTCCATCCTCAGGTAAACAAATTCAAACCAGTAAATGAAAGCCATCTCTCTGCTGTGATGGTAACTATTGCCAATGGCCTATAAAATAAGTTAGTTCTGGTGGTTTTGATTTATACAGAGAAATAGAAATATGACATATAATTAGGTCATAAATCTGACTTCATTAATATAGAACTGGCTTAATTAACTTTAGGCACCTTGTTGCGAGGCTGTAGTGCTCACCTAGACAATAAAGGGCTGGGCGATTTCTCTCTGTGAATGCTGTTTACCCTGAGATATTTGTTTCCTAAAGATTTACTACCTGGCAAAAATGATAGTTTGCCATCTGTGTTCTGCTCCAAGTGCTTTTAACATGGGTGGCTAGCAAAAGGTCTCTCATCATCAAGATTTCTTTGCAGCAAAGACATACGCTCATGTTTCAATTAGTTCGGAAGGATCAGTCCTGGCCCAGAGGGATACACTTCCTCCTCACTTAGTTTACTAAGTGAAGTCACTGGTATGCTAGGTGAGGATCATAATTTGTTTTCCTGTTTTGCTATGAAGCTCTGTTTGGCAAGGACCTTTTGTGGATGATATGGGGAATGGAACTTGGAGTATCTGGATTTTGTTTTACAGTTAATTAAAGTCCCCAGAATAGGCAGCCCATCAGCACACAGCTTCTGCCTTTTACAACCATACACTGTCCTACTTGTCCCACTAGTGAGCCTTCATGTGCCAGAGCCAGTCTCTGTAGATCAAGAACCCCCCCAAGCTATTTTTCTCCTGCATCCTCTGTCCTCTGCAAGGCAAGGAATGCACAGATTTACTTTCAGACCAAAGAGGCAGAGTCACCACCAGCATTCTGGGAGTGCTTGAAGCCTTTATCCAAATAGTGTTGGTAGAAGATAATTTGGATGACTAGATCTATCTGCAGGCAGAGGCCCAAAAGTTCCTGGGCTTTCACAGGCTGTGAGTGAAGGGATATTTTTCAAGGAAGTCATTTGACAGTGATACGTCAATAAACTGGGGACACTTCAGTCCTGGACATTTTCCATACTCCTATTTCAACTCTTTTTATTATACAAGAGACAGCAGGTGTGGGGAGCTGCTGAGGAGGAAAGGGCAGAGAATAAGGTGGACGTGGAAGCGTGGGTGGGCAGAAGCAAGAGGTGCTATAGGCAGGGGTTAATCCTGTTTGCACAGCCCCCAGGCACGTTGGGTTTCCTAGTCCCTCCCCTGCTTTATTTCTCTTTTAAAGCATGGAATTTTCAGCTATAATCCTTCCTAAACCGCAGCATTTTTCAGGCGCTCTGTGTAAGTGAAACCATAATCTCTGGTAAAACAGACCGCTTAAGCTGCTGTAGCATTAGGCCAATCTGATCCAGCCCCTGGATTTCCGCTCTGCCCAGCCACCACAGAGAGGATTTCAGCCTGAAAGACTGTGTAAAGCCCTTGCAATGGGAACAACAGTGCTAGGCCTTGCCTTGCAAAGCTGGGAAGGGTTAAGGGACCAGGAGCTATTTGTCCCAATGTTGTGAGGCTGTTAAAACCCCTGTCAGACTCGCAGCAGAGATGAGCCCAGCCCTCTCTTGAACACATCAAGGCTTATGAAGAAAAATTCCTCGCACCTTCCAGAGCCATCGCTGCTTACTCAGTGTGTGGGGGGATAAAGAAGTCAACAGTAACATGGCAAAGAGACTTGGACACAATAATGCTAAACACTCTTCTCTCTAATAGTGGAAAGGAGGCGAGGATAAGGTCAGACAGCGAATGATTGCACAACCAAAACTCAGACTTATATGTGTCTATTTATCTGTCTGTCTTTCCCTCTACACTCTGCAACTGCACAGACATAATTTATATCCCATGTATCTTTACTGATGGATGGCATTTACCATTTTTTACTCCTTTGTTGTCCAACTCTCTGCTGACTAAAAGCACCTGAATTCTGTCTCTGGTATAACTCCTGCTACTGCTATGCTGGAATAATTGCCCCAGTAGTGAATTATAGCTCCCAAGCATGTCACTGTATATGAAATCAATTGATTGATCTATCTATCTATCCACCTGTGAATGGCACAATCTCATTTTTCATTTTAACCACCTCAAACTTCAGCTGCATCTTTTATGTTTTCGATTTTGATTTTTTCCATTCTCTAATTCTTTCATATTTGTGATGGAGAACTTGTCTCTGCCTATCCCAAGTCCCACTACTGCCAGCAAACTGTAGAGCAGTGCAATTTTGGCTTGTCTATGTTTTGTTGGGAGTGTTTCTTGGTAAGGCTCCTTCAGTGAATCCCAAGGTATATCTTTCTCTTAAGGCTGGAATACCAAACTGAAATCAAATGGGAGGGGAGTGGAGTGAGTTTGCAACCTCCTTCCAAATCAGCAGAAATCTATTCCTGCCCCAGTCTCCTTTATTCTTCTAAACGGCGAACAATATCCTTGTTTATGGGTAGCAAAAAAAATATCACCCACTGTCATGGTGGGGGAAACTTGAAAGTCATCAGGGTGCGGATATAGCTGGAAACATAGCAGAGGACAACATTTTGTGTATCACCTACTCCTCTCTTCCTGACTGTATTTTCTGAGTTATGGTTGGTTTTATTCCATTCTAGCCCTCTCCTCTGTTATTTTGGCGGAGAGCAAAAATTGGTGATCTCTAGCCTAAATTCCTAATGTGAATGAAGGGATTTTGGCCAGACAGAGTGAGAGGAAGATTCACAACTTTGGGTTCCTATGGAGACTTATCTCAGCTTTTATCATGCTCTCTCCCTCTGAAGGGAAGGGAAGTAGGGTGGGGGTTGGTTGGAGGACTACATAAGCTGCTTGTTTTTCATTGCTGGTTTCCTGGAGGATAAGCTATCTGCATCCAGTGCTCTTTTTCTTTATAGTACACAAAGAATACCAAGATGGCACATCCATGCATGAGGGATGGCTCTCACACACCCACTCAACCCTGCTTACCATCTTGACAATGTTTCCTGTTCTTTGTCTTTACCTGAGGTCTCTATCAAATATTTGTAAGACCCCAGTGTCCCACCCTTTACAACACATATTCTTACAGCATGCTTAGGGATCACTCTTTTATCTGTGAGCAACTGAGCCCAGAGAAGAATACTCAAGTTTGTGTAGGGGCCCTGTGCCAAAGCTGAATCTTATCTTAGGTGTTTTGAATTCTATCCTTGCACCCACCTCTGAAATGTCTTTTTCTGTATTTGTGTTCTCTATTCTTTAGAAAAGTTTCATTGTGGTAAACAGAATGGGACTGGGTCCTCAGAACTCCTTGACTGCTAAGTTTACAGTATAGGCAGTGGAGTTACATCACTTTCTCCCTTGTGGTGATCTTGCCTCCAATTCCAAAAGCCATACAAAAGACCAGACAGGACTCATGCAGCATACTGTTCCTTTTGCTTACTGTCATATCAGAATAACCACTTTTTCTATTCTTAGTTTCCTAGGTTTTCCATTGTGAGAGCATATTTCAAGTTGCACATAAAATAAATACCGTCCTGTGTTTTTTCTCTTCTCTGATCATAACAGACCTTTGCTGGAAGAACTTACAGGTATGCAAATGTTAACCTAATCCTTGTTACACCTTTCTTGTCTTCTTCTGACTGGAGAGTGTGCCTTGTGTGTTCAGGGTTTTTTTCTGTTTGTGCACAACTTCACCCATGTTCTTAACAAACTTGGGATGCCTTCCCCTAAGAGTCAACACTGTTGTGACATCACATCCCATGTCAAATTTTGTAATGTATTTTCTGTATTTTTTCATTAAACTGAATATTATAAATCTAGATTTTATGTCTGGTCTGATCTGATCAACTGCTGCTTTCCAAGTAAACTGACCTGCTAACTCTGTATATTACTTTGAAGAGAAAATGTTATACCCTTCATATAGAGTAAAACATGAAGCTTCCAGTAGACCTATGATCTGGACTTACTCTTTGAAGCTACTTGAATACTAATTAATCACTTAGGAACTCTACTGGAGCCTATTTCATGTGGCTCTCAGTACATTTGTTTAAAGATGGAGCTGAAGAGGGAAGATATGCTTTGAAGTCCTGGGTGGAGGGGAGAAAGATATGCATGAAACTTGTGCACTTGACACACAGAGCAGTTCAGTGGAGTTTATATTGTCGCCTTTCTTGAGTCCCAGCCCATTGGATTTGACAAGTTCTGCCTGTCTTGAAATGTAGCATGTGCTTATCCTTGCTGTTTTGTGACTTGAGTGTTGCCTCTTAAACAAAATGCTTTTGAAATATATACTGGGCAGTGCAAAACCTGTTAGTTTTTCATGCAGTTCTCATTATAGGTAACTGCAAGGTTCCATCACAATGACATTTTACTGATCACAAGATAGAAGATCTTCCTTGGTAGCCCACAGCAGTGGTAAACTTAAAAAGATAGGACAAAGATTACTCTAGCCTCTCAATTTCTCTGAAAGACTGCACTGGACAATTTTGGTTGTACAAAAAGTGGGCCTGATTAAATCCAGTACAGTTGACGGACACCAAAAGTTATTAATGTCTGCTTAACTCAGGTATAAAGCACAGTCTTTGCTACGCTGAGCAAATGTATACATCATAAGAATTTTTATCAAAATCATACTCATTGGATCCTTCATTTAACCTCAGAAGAAAAGGCAAAACTTAAATTGCTGGAAGGACAATATAATACAATTATTTTCTCTAAAAATGTTCCCTTTTGTCCAGCAGCATAGAGTGTGGCAGCCTGCAATGCTGCCTCTTGCTGAAGAAAATTGGACTGGGAATGCCAATTCACTGCTATTGTCATTATGTGATATTATTTTCACTCACTGCTATTGTCCACTTAAATGCTAATTTAAGGAAAGCAAAGATATTATTTCTTTTAGGCCCATCCATTTCTGTGTTCTTCAGTTGAATATGCCTTTAAAGCCCACCAGCTGCTTTTTTCATCATAAAGTTACTGTCAG
The DNA here is from genome assembly GCA_024865655.1 of Emberiza elegans. Classification (NCBI taxonomy): domain Eukaryota; kingdom Metazoa; phylum Chordata; class Aves; order Passeriformes; family Fringillidae; genus Emberiza; species Emberiza elegans. The sequence continues at coordinate 19,467,239 of JALJVW010000241.1, read as the reverse complement.
TGAAAATTCCACTGAACGCAGGTAAATAGCTTATGTGATTCCTTCCCCTTCACCCCTGTTCTTGTCTGTTTCAGGGATCATTCATCTGACCATCTACCACTCTCAGCCATTTGGTCCCAGAGAAGAATAGTAACACCTTTTGCTTCTACAAATTCCTTGACTAGATAAGAAGATGCTATCTCTTCTTAAAGAGGGGTAACAGTTGCTTAAACTTGGAGGTCCTATGGACTTCTGCTTTTGCCAGTTCCTCATCTTCAATATGAGAGGCTTGCTCACAGAAAATACTACCTTCATTTTAGTGAGGCAGGGTAGTAACAACCTTGTAGGAGACACATGAATGATTATCATATTCCATTTTCAGGAGACTGGAGCACCCAGAGCTGTGCCAAGAGGCAGTTTGAGTGCTGCTGACTGCAGCCCTGCTGCTGGGCTGCTGGGTGGGGTCAGCATCTGGGATCTGCCATCACCAAAGCCAACTTGGGCCCCCAGCAGTTTGCTAAATAGATTTTTTAAGTCAGATGAGTCAAGCCCTGACCAGGGCCATTGCTTGCTGGAATCAGAGGCTAAAGTAGACTAAAGTAAGGCAGGAATTTTTCACCAGTACAAAAAAGGGAAAGGAGAAGGAAATACTTCCCCTCTCACTGTAAGATTATAAGTACAACTGAATGTAATGGTCAGTTTTAGTCATGATTTAAAAAAGGTGGATCGACTTGTTTTTCATTTGAGGCTGTTTGCTACAAGCTTGAATTTTATGGGAGGTAACAAATATTTTGACAAATACAAAATTCACCCTAAACACAGTTATTTCAGTTTTTGCTAAGTAGATGAACTGCATCATGTGCACATTTATTTAAGCAATTATGCTGTTTAATATAATTTGTCTTCACATATTATTATATGGCAAAATAGTGAACGATGAGTCCATATTATTATTTTATTAGATTATTAACTTTTTACTTGTTATCTGTGTCAAGTTATATTTGGATGGAAATTAGAATTAAATTAAAAACAGTATTTGTAATTATTCATGCTAATTAAATAAAATGACCATAAGTTCCCTGACTTCCTAAATATATTAGAACAGAAAAAACAAGCTTTTCAAAGCAGGTTAAAAATATTTATTAACTGGAGGGAAGGATAGCTATAAAGAGGAATTTGGATTGGTTTAAGAACCCTATTTTAAAAATAATAGATTTCATTCTTTCCTACCAACTCTAATTCACTTAATTTGAGGAAAACAAGTGTTCCTGCTTTTTCAAATCTGAGTTTGTTTCTTCATTTTAAATGACCAGGTATTGAACTGAACAAAATTGTCTTTGGTTCACTCGCTAATCTGAAATGAAGGAAATAGCAACTTCAGGAGGCTAAAGTTCTCAAAGGATTGTTTAGCATTTCATAAAATCTTTCCAAGTGTCTAGCCAGTGATTTCCCCATGATTAGCATCACTGCTTTCCTGAAAATCACATTCTGTTTGAATATTACTTTATGTCTTTCAGGTATAGCAAGTATCCTTTTTTGTCAGTAATTCCAACATTTTTGCATACATTCATGTCTGAATTAAAAAATAAACTGAAAAAACCCTGATTGTATGCCAGAGAGGGGAGGTCTGGAGGAAGGTAAAATCCATGAATGTTTTTCTCTCTCTGAATCTTCACAAGGGAGTTGAAAATTTCTGCATTGTCTGTTCCATATGAAGGACAGCAGGGTAGGTTTCCTAGCCTAATGTCTGGCAAGTCACTAAGGGACAACTCATTCACGGACATTCCTTGAACATACTTAACAGAGAGAGATAAGGATGACCTGTTTGCTCCATAGTAAAAAAGTGATTTTGTTTACTTGCTTTCAGAGATTTGAGTAATAAATAAGCTATCTAAGATGTGTTAGTGGAATAATTGTCTGAAAGGAAGTGTTTGATATTGGCAATATTAGGCAATGCTGGGCTGTTCACAGCTGTGGTGCTAAGCTGTGACTTTGAATAGATGCCCAGGACTTTGGGGAGGGCCTTCTGGCCAGCTGAAGAGGTGGCTGCCTGTTTTGGAGCAGTTCCAGCTCTTCAGTTCCAAGAAGCTCCCAGATAGATAAAAGGACTTCAGCAACACCATTCCTTAACTATCTCACTATATATCATGATCTTAGGTAGCTACAGATTGTTGAGGGTTTGATGCCTTTTGGAGGGGTGAGGTCTCAGAATGGTGTGAGCTGAAAGAGCTTGCTGAGGACAGTTAGTCATGAGCCAGAAGGAAGGACTTTCTCTGAAGTCTTCAGAAAGGAAGACTTTCTGAAGACTGTATGATCTGGTATCATACAGCTGTGGTGTGAAAAGACCTAGTAATATATTTTTCTGTCTGGGAAGACTAAGCTGGGGACAGTTGCCTGTAGACTGAAGCTCTAAGTCTCACAATGTGAATTGACTCCACATAGAATTTGTACCCTGAATGGGTAGGTTTGTTTCACATTTGTGTCAGGTATCACCTGAATTCACAGACTGCCCTGGACATTTTGTGAGGCATGTCAAGGATGATACCATAGCAGCAAAAGAGGCACCCACCAATTCAATACTCACTATTTCTCCAATATCCCTTCCTGGGATCAGGAGCTGGGTGATACCAAAGAAATCTGCATGCCTCTTCCTTAGTTTCCTAGCTGGGGTAGATCAGGAGGCAGGACTGAGTTCCTCACATCTCTGGTCCTTCCTGAAGGCATTGCCCAGCCCCATAGCAAGCATATCATGAATCATTCATCTTTAATAGATTATGCAAATTGAGAACATCAGATCAATGAAGATCAATACCTGCAACCATTTAATTGCCAGCAAAAACATTTTAAGAATGAGCATTATCTGAAGTCCTTTCTTGGGTAATGGCACCATTAATCCAAACATTGGATCCTGGCCTAAGTGTACAGGAAAAATTCTCTGCCCCTCTTCCCTTGATGCCTTTCAGGTTGTTGAGGGGCTTTTTCTTCCTTTTTCATTTCCAGTTTCTGAGTTTCTCCATCGTTACCACCAGTGAACAGCTCCCAGTGCTAATAGTTCTGCTTTTGTTACTCTGCACTGATTGAAATGTCGCATACAGATTGAGATGTTAGTGCTAAGTTGCCACCTGGGAATGTCAAGCTGGGTCTGAAATGAACTTTTCTCACTCTTGGATCCAGATGGATCAGATGGGGATGTTCTCAAGCTGAGCTGGGAGTGTGGCAGGGAACAGAGTAGGGGTAGCACAGGGTGGGAGGGACATGAAGAAAATTTTTTTCCTCAGCCAACAGTCTCTTCTGTGAGACCAAATCTGTCTCATGCTGTGCCCTTGTGAGAGTCATGTCCAAGGCTTGTTTAGTGTCTCAGCCTCCAGGAAGCCTCCTCTCCCACTGACAAGCTAGAACACCATCTTCACTTAGGCAAAAGGACTAAAAAGAACTATTTTCATGGCCTCTTTGAACCTTAAACTCTGATTGTAGACACATCACCTTTACATTTAGCTGTGGGGATTTGCCTTGCTCTTCTACTGGCTTCGCCCCTCAAAGACAAGAAGATATTTCCTGTAAGAGATGTGAATCTGCTAAACAGTAGATGAACGACAGCTGAGTTTTGCAAATACAAAGAAAGGTAGAACACTTTTGCCACAGCTAAGCCATTTTTTTCCTGGTTGGCTAAGAAACTGCATATCTACAAGGATTCTGAATCAAGCCTGATAGCTGTTAAAGTAATGAAAAAGGTCTGGGATGTCATAATTTCTAGACATTTCCTGAATAATATAGTTCATCTCCCATGTTCTCCATGAGATTTTGCTGACACACTGGATGTCCTCTGTGTTTGAGTTAACTGTTACTAATCCTGCCTGTCCAAAAAGGTCTTGGTAGCCAAAAGTTGCATGCAACAATATGCCTTTGCTCAATGTTTGCTGAACAAGCAATAACTGCCTGCCTCAGCCATCAGCTGCCCTGACATCAGGGTTTATTAGCTGGGGCTTCTTCAAGAAAAAAATGAGATACATACTCAAATGCTCTTGATTCTGTGCCATCAGAGGACAACTTTTTGGTCAAGGGACAAGAAGCTTCTTCCCTTGCTAACAGGACTTAGACCACTTTGTCATGAGCTCTTTCTCAGCTTCTGCCACAAGGTTTCTAGAGGCGCTACAGAAGTTATTGAGACAGGGGAATATTCCAGACAGGGGCAAGTCACGTGAGCCTTGCAGCCACTTTAGCTACCCAGGAGGAGATGTGCAAGTCTGGTAGCTGTGTGAGCAGCTACTGATGGCAACCAAGGCCTCGAGAAGAAGGGCTGTGACACCAGACTATTTCCTTACAGCTCTAGACACATGTAGGACAGGCAGCCTACACCAGTATCAGGACAGTGTGGGAGTGACCAGTGGCCCCAGGCCAACCTGTGCCACTCAGGTTCTGCATGTGCTACCAGCAAAAAGGAAGTTTCAGTGAAGCATCTGCTACAGGGGTTGCCTCCTATTTCTCTGCATCCCGATTTGTCTTTCATGTGCTTGCTCACAGTTTCTACTCTCCCAGACACACTTGAGTTTACTGTGACCACGCAAGAGGAAAGGCTGTGAACAAATTTTTTTGCCAGCTTTCCTAAGAGACTCGTGGATTTAAGGAGGAGGAAGTTTAGCAGTTGCAGTTCAGCAGATTTCAGTTTTTAATTTGCAAATGCCCCTTCCAAATGCCAGGGCTGAATAAAACTTAAACTATTATTTCTCCAAAAGAAAACCAAGTGGAGATCATGGGTAAGCCTTGACCCCGTTGTTCTCAGATACCAAGGAAAAAAATCACAGTGCATATTTGGACATATTTGTTCTCCACCAACATCCCAACCTGAAGCCCCATCTGGGCACACAAGTTTGTGATTCACATCTGGGTTTGCCTATCTTTGAGTCACACCTGGACACATCTAAGTGTACCCAAAACTGCCAACACTCTGAATTTCAAACTTCTATTGAACCCTTATGTTCTCCACAGTCTTTCTGTCTCTTTCCTTGTTTGCCACAGAGGGGTATCTTGCATTAGCAGAAAAAGCAGAAGCTAATGGTGATGAGGGAAATAAATAAAAAGCTTGGTTCTGCTGTTTGTCAGGCAGCTTACCGGTCACCACAGGGTACGTCTGGGGTCCTGACACATTTGTCCCCAGGTCTGGGTTAGCAGAGGTGGATAGACTTGATTTGACTTCATCGAGACCAGGGGTCAGAGCTGGGAGGGAGTACTCATTACCCTGGGGAAGAGAGGAGAAAGACAGCTCGCTATTGATGTGATGGGAGAAAGGGAAGGGTGTACAGATGGGGGGGAGGAAGAGGAGAGATGCAAACCCCTTGCACAGATGGAAGAGGGAGGAGGAGGAGGAAATGGAGAAGATAAAGCGACGAGAAGGTTGAGGGGACGAGGAGGGGTATCCCAGGATGAACTATCCCACCTGCCTGCTTGATGCTGTGAAGGGGAAAGAGGTGAGGGATCTGGCCTGTTATGGCTGAGCCCTCATTTGATGCTAATGGGAATGGGGATGGCTGTCTGTGCCAGCTCACGGGAAAAAAAGGGGAAATCCACATCCCCTCCTCTTGGCTGAGTGGAGATGGGAGGTGTTGCCCTGGTGACAAGGACAGCTGGGGCATGGGACTACAATGACATGACTAGGACTTAAAGGCTGATTGTAGACACATCACCTTTACATTTAGCTGTGGGGATTTGCCTTTGTTCTTCTACTGGCTTCGCCCCTCAAAGACAAGAAGATATTTCCTGTAAGAGATGTGAATCTGCTAAACAGTAGATGAACGACAGCTGAGTTTTGCAAATACAAAGAAAGGTAGAACACTTTTGCCACAGCTAAGCCATTTTTTTCCTGGTTGGCTAAGAAACTGCATATCTACAAGGATTCTGAATCAAGCCTGATAGCTGTTAAAGTAATGAAAAAGGTCTGGGATGTCATAATTTCTAGACATTTCCTGAATAATATAGTTAATCTCCCATGTTCTCCATGAGATTTTGCCGACACACTGGATGTCCTCTGTGTTTGAGTTAACTGTTACTAATCCTGCCAGTCCAAAAAGTTCTTGGTAGCCAAAAGTTGCATGCAACAATATGCCTTTGCTCAATGTTTGCTGAACAAGCAATAACTGCCTGCCTCAGCCATCAGCTGCCCTGACATCAGGGTTTATTAGCTGGGGCTTCTTCAAGAAAAAATTGAGATACATACTCCAATGCTCTTGATTCTGTGCCATCAGAGGACAACTTTTTGGTCAAGGGACAAGAAGCTTCTTCCCTTGCTAACAGGACTTAGACCACTTTGTCATGAGCTCTTTCTCAGCTTCTGCCACAAGGTTTCTAGAGGCGCTACAGAAGTTATTGAGACAGGGGAGTATTCCAGACAGGGGCAAGTCACGTGAGCCTTGCAGCCACTTTAGCTACCCAGGAGGAGATGTGCAAGTCTGGTAGCTGTGTGAGCAGCCACCGATGGCAACCAAGTCCTCGAGAAGAAGGGCTGTGACACCAGACTATTTCCTTACAGCTCTAGACACATGTAGGACAGGCAGCCCACACCAGTATCAGGACAGTGTGGGAGGACCAGTGGCCCCAGGCCAACCTGTGCCACTCAGGTTCTGCATGTGCTACCAGCAAAAGGAAGTTTCAGTGAAGTATCTGCTACAGGGGTTGCCTCCTATTTCTCTGCATCCCGATTTGTCTTTCATGTGCTTGCTCACAGTTTCTACTCTCCCAGACACACTTGAGTTTACTGTGACCACGCAAGAGGAAAGGCTGTGAACAAATTTTTTTGCCAGCTTTCCTAAGAGACTCGTGGATTTAAGGAGGAGGAAGTTTAGCAGTTGCAGTTCAGCAGATTTCAGTTTTAATTTGCAAATGCCCCTTCCAAATGCCAGGGCTGAATAAAACTTAAACTATTATTTCTCAAAAAGAAAACCAAGTGGAGATCATGGGTAAGCCTTGACCCCGTTGTTCTCAGATACCAAGGAAAAAAATCACAGTGCATATTTGGACATATTTGTTCTCCACCAACATCCCAACCTGAAGCCCCATCTGGGCACACAAGTTTGTGATTCACATCTGGGTTTGCCTATCTTTGAGTCACACCTGGACACATCTAAGTGTACCCAAAACTGCCAACACTCTGAATTTCAAACTTCTATTGAACCCTTATGTTCTCCACAGTCTTTCTGTCTCTTTCCTTGTTTGCCACAGAGGGGTATCTTGCATTAGCAGAAAAAGCAGAAGCTAATGGTGATGAGGGAAATAAATAAAAAGCTTGGTTCTGCTGTTTGTCAGGCAGCTTACCGGTCACCACAGGGTACGTCTGGGGTCCTGACACATTTGTCCCCAGGTCTGGGTTAGCAGAGGTGGATAGACTTGATTTGACTTCATCGAGACCAGGGGTCAGAGCTGGGAGGGAGTACTCATTACCCTGGGGAAGAGAGGAGAAAGACAGCTCGCTATTGATGTGATGGGAGAAAGGGAAGGGTGTACAGATGGGGGGGAGGAAGAGGAGAGATGCAAACCCTTGCACAGATGGAAGAGGAGGAGGAGGAGGAAATGGAGAAGATAAAGCGACGAGAAGGTTGAGGGGGACGAGGAGGGGGTATCCCAGGATGAACTATCCCACCTGCCTGCTTGATGCTGTGAAGGGGAAGAGAGGTGAGGGATCTGGCCTGTTATGGCTGAGCCCTCATTTGATGCTGTGGGAATGGGGATGGCTGTCTGTGCCAGCTCACGGGAAAAGAAAGGGGAAATCCACATCCCCTCCTCTTGGCTGAGTGGAGATGGGAGGTGTTTGCCCTGGTGACAAGGACAGCTGGGGCATAGGACTACAATGACATGACTAGGACAGGCAGGCTGTAGGAAGCAGCCAGTGTTGGCGCACTGTCACCAGGGTCTCTGCCTGGGTCGCCTGTCTCCCCTCTGCTGTTACCTCTGTCCTAGCTTTTTAAAAACAAAGAAGCCTCATCTCCTGCCTCTGTCACTCTGTGCATTGGGGTATGAAATTGGGGAGGGGGGAGCCACATGGCTAACAGAAGGGTGGGAGGGGGAGAGCCATTGAATCTGAAAGGGTGTCCTGTCCGAAAGGCTCTGGTAATTGCCTTTTTATTGTGGCAGCCTCCAGACCAGACGCGGGAGCTGGAGAAACCAGGAAGGCTACAAAACAGCAGGAAAAGTTGCTCTGATTAATATTACGTTAAATTAAAACTGATTTTCTGCTCTTTCTCCTCTGTTTTTTTCCATGCACTTCCCCAGCCCCCTCCCCACATCTTCCCCTCCTCCAGCAGGTTCCACGCATGCTGCCCCCTCCCCGCCCCTGTCCCTGCTTGGCTAGGACTGCCTAGTCATTTCCAATTCCTTCTTGTATTGATCTTCCTGTAGAAATCAGTTTTGTAATTAGCTGCAAATTAGGCCTTCTACTGGGGGTGAGCCTGCCCCCTGATTTATCACCAGAGTAATTCGCTGTGATCGGAGAGAAATTAAAATGAACTCAATTAGGCTTTGGATTTGCTTTATGGGCCCTGCTCAGAGTTTCAGGGGGAAAAATGACTGTGCTGGTGCTTAATAGTCTAATGAAAGTAAATAAAGGTTATTCATTGTAATAAACCCAGGGACTCTGGGATGAAGGGAGTCCACAGCCAACCTCTCCTTCTCTTCCTTTGTTGGTTTATGGCTTGGGGCGGTTTAAAAAGACTTTTGATTTTCATTTTATTAAGACAAACAGCTTTTGGGATAAAAGGCTGGGAGAGCGGGGGAGTAAAGAAAAGATGGGCAGAGCTGCAGAAGTGTGGAAAACTGTGTTGGAGATAGGAGTCGAGTGTCAGCTTTGGGCCATGAAGTAAAACAATCCATTTAAACCCAACCCTGTGGCTCACTGGCCACCGCTGTGATCTCAGGGTGCAGGAGTCTCCATGCAGTGCTGTCTGCCAGTGAACATGGATGGGGGGTAGGCATGTTCATGGCAAGGTACAGACAGGTCTGTGTGCAGAGGGAAAAGTGGTCACGGGGACGTAGGGAGTGCACAGTGTGCACGTTTATGGCAAGTTTAACAGAGGAGGTAAAGCTTGTGTATAAGCACAGTGATACAGTTACAAATAGACTGGGCTGTGAAAGGTATGTGCAATAACAGGTCAGTGTCAAAACAAGGGGCAGAGAGGGGGAGAGGGATTTTGGTGAGGGAATTTCCCTGCCATCACTCTCGCAGTGCCTGTGGGTTCCCATTACCAGGCCAGGCCCTCACCTGCTCAGATTTGATGTGCTCTGATGTTTGAAAGACGTCTGGGTAAGAAGGACGCTCAAAAACTCGATCTAAAGCTTCCAGCTGCTGCTGGGTGAAAGTGTCGCCACGAAGGTGCTTCCGCAAACTGTCCACGCTGCTCTGGGAATCTCCATTGGGAACTGAGCCCTCGGATACATCTGCAGGGCACAGACAGAGAAAACAGGGAGTTAGCACCACCCTGGCTTGGATTGGTAATGGAGACAGGACAAGGACAGAGCGGGAAAGAGGCAGGCTCTTTGCCTCCACCCAGGTAGCTGTGCCACTCCTGAGGGAAGAGGAGGCTGTAGGCGTCCAAGAGGAGCCCCCTCCTCTCTGATGGAGTGGCCAGGCTGCTCCAGTGGGTTCTGTGGGATTCTCCTGCCCAGGATGAGTGAGGCTGTGGAGAATGGCGCTTAGCTCAGAGATGAGTTTCGGTTCCGCTGATTTTCAGTGTTAAAAATTGCCAAATCTCCACTGCCAAGCATAAAATGGGAGCAAAGCACAGCGATTAGCATCGCTAGAAGACCACTGGAGAGGCAGTTCACAGAGAAACAAGAGTGCTGAGGATGGGCTGTAGTGGAGAGGACTGAGGGAGCCTGCAATGGGAAAAAGGCTCTCTTACAGTTTGGAGGGAAGCCAGTCTCTGTTGTAGCTCCCCAGTCCTATGAGCTGCTATCACTGTTCTAATTTCATCTGATCATATTATAGATAAGCCTTTCATTCCCCTTAGATAACAGGGAAATCTGGTTTCTGACTCCATGTTTCACCAGAGACAAATCTCTCCCTGTGGGGCAGCTGTCCCATCCAACATATGTTGGTTTCTGTCCCATTCACCTATGTGTGGCTTGTGATTTATCATTACTCGTATCTCTGTTATAAAACTCCCTCCAAAATTAGATGAATCTTTGTCTCTGCCAGTCTCCCTTCTTATCCAAAATGAATTACTGTATTACAAAACCTAGGTGGGAATTACAAAATTCCCACCTGCTCAGTGGGATTCACCTTCCTTGTATTACTTTGTTCTTACTAATATTGTTGCCCTCTGGTAGAAGCTTCTCTGGAAGTGCATCTCAGTCCCTACAACAGCCCTCTGACACAGTCCAATCTCACAGCAGTGCCTCCTGCCATGCTCCAGGGTGTCTCTCTTTCTGTTGTGCCATCCCATGTCCCTTACAGCCCACTCATCCCCTCTGCTGTTGGTCCATTATAAATGCCCTGCCCCATCCAAAGTGATTTTTTTCCTGTGATAAACCATCTGATCACCTAGCTGGGTTTGGTTTGGTTTTTTGTCTCTGTTATCCCCCAACTCAAATGAGGTGCATTTTTCTCTGTTATAACCCCTTTTTATCTAGAGTAAGTCTCCTGCGATTAGCATCTGTCATATCCAAGGTGAGTCTGTCTGTTATAACCTCTTGTCCCAGCTGAAGTGAATCTTCCTCTGTCATAATCCCTCATCTCATCTAAGGCAAGTCTGCTCATTATAATCTCCTCCAACTGTGCTGAGTATCTTTCTGCTGTCACATCACGGCCCAACTTTGGCAATAATCCCCTCCTTCATCCATGCTGATATACCTCCATAGTCTCCATGCTGAATCCTTACCTACTGTGCTTCATCAGACACAAGTCAGACTGCCTTAATCACCCTGACTAACCTAAGATCAGGTTCTCCCTCTTGTGCTGCAATTATCTTCCTGGTTTTTCCCTAATATGTCTCATACTTAAGCCTTTCTTGGTGGCCTCCAGTCTGTGAATCTCAGAAATCTACTGTCAGGAAATTGGTGCAGGGTTCTGTATAGACCTTTTCCTTCCCCCATGCAATCATGAGCTGCTCATGGACACATGATGCTCCCAGGAACCTGGAGTGACATTCACTGTGCAGCATCCAGAACAGTACCATTCTGCTGCTTCCTCTTTTAGCTCATGGATAGTGCCAAGATGGTATTTTCCTGGCACAGTTAACGCCCAACTGGTGGCCCAGAGTTATGACTGAGTCTGCTGCCTTCTGGCTATGAGATATATCCGTTTATAGGTGATTATACGATATGATATAATCAATAGTACATTATATACAGTAGCGTAGTACAGTACCACTCACAAGACCATAGAAAATATTACATATTGATTTGTCCCTGCCAGCAGCCTTCCCTCAAGCAGCCTCTTCTCTCTTTCTTTTCCACCCCAAGCCAGAGCAAGGCTGTTTACTGGCACTTATCCCTGGAGTTTACTCCTCTCCCCAGGCTTATTTTCCCAAGAGAAAGTTATAAATTTCCTGAAATCTGGAGTTCATGACAGATTTGACTAAGAAAACAAAGCAAGGATTAGGCTTGGTGGACTGCACACTGTGTGGGTCAGTACAGTTTTCATGTTTTATATGACACTGGGCTGTTTCTGCAGGTGCTGAATTTCAGGAGGACTAGAACTCTGGTCTTCCCTGCAGAAAGCTAGCACAGAACTCCTGGGTCCAGACTCGGAAAAAAAATGTTTCTGTGTCAGCCTCAACCTGCCTGCAGCCTGAGAAGCTGTTTGTCTTTGAGGATTTTTCCACGTGTCAGTCAGTGTGTATGATTGTCCACACCATGACACTAATACACATGGGTATTTTTGCAGTAGATAATTATTCTGTTATTCTTTAGATTCTGCATCACAGTACATATCTGATCAGGCATTTGTCTGTGGCTGCTGGTTTTGGCTATACCTGATTTTCAAGGATGGCAGCCTTAAACTCCACATGGTGTTTGGTGTGACTGGACTGATGCACAGTAAAACTTTCACTGATCGTCATTAAACTAGATTTTACCCTTAGTGAGTTGCCCTGAATGGTTACACAGATTTGTGCACAGGTGTTTGCAATTCTGTCTGCCTTCAGAGCCCTGTGCACATGTGTCTCCTGCGTGTGCACAGGCCATGCCTTTGTGTGAAGAAGCTGAAATCACAGCTTTCCTGAGTCGCTGTAAGAGTCTCTTTTCCTTCATTTATTCAGGGGCCCTTCAGATCTTGACAAATCTGTCACTCTAAATTTGCGGGAGATTATGGTGCTCTCTGCCTAGCACAGAGAGAGGTGATATATGATATCTGCTGCCCCTATTGATTGCCTGATCTGGTGGCAGAGGGCTGGCGAAATGAACTTGAAATGAACATCATGCCTCAACTCATTGTGCGTATAATACACTACTTAATCCCACATTTTTGAGCCGCTATGGAATTCAATTGATCAATCATGTCCCTCTGATAGTACTGTTTTAGGGGTTATTGCTGCTCTGCTCACTGACCTTTCTATTTATTTATTTATTTATGTCAGAGTGTGTGTGTGTGCGTGTGCACACGTAAGTGTGTATCTGTATTTGGGAAACCCAGGACCAGCTGATGAGCATCTGTGCAGTCTATGGGAAATGAAAGAGAAGGATGAGGGAAAGAGAAGGGTAAATAATGGGGTTAAATAAGAAATAAGAAGGATCAAAGCAAACAAATGGATAGAGAGGGGAACAAAAGTTGTAAGGAGAAAGACAATGCTTTAGTTTAGGTTGAAATTCCTGGAGGGGAGAGGGAGGAAGGAGGGGGATGGGCCACTCTGCCCTAGCCTATGCTTTAAAATCTGCAAAAGCAAGGAAACTTTGACAGAGGCCTGTAGGGTGCCTTGAGGCTGATCTTGTCTAAACGACTTGCAGTAGGATTTGGCATAGTAATGGTAGAATGCATGAATCCCAAACTTCACAGAGCAATTATATGAATTGTGCATATATATTTTACTTTTGAAGCAGAGAAGGTTTCACAGAGGTGATCCTGAAAGACAGATTTGTATGTCTTGTGTTGCTAAAGCTGAGATATTCACAGTCACACATCATTTTATTTTCTTCAAAACCTAATGATTGTACATCCCCTGTGTTTGTCTTCTGGTGTCAAAATTACAGAGGATGTGTTTTCGTTTTTTACCTGAAACTGCAAGGGCCAGACACTTATATCTGGTTTTAGATCAAAGTTGAATTCTCATCTAAGTGTATGACTCTGTAAGCTGGACTATCAGGAGAAGCTTCAAATAGCGTAATACACAAAGTATGAGAGCTGACAGCCATGTGGGTATGAGCAGAGGTGGCAGAAAAGACCTGAGAGGACTTTGGAGAAGAGACGGAGTCCATCAGAGGGCTGAGGGTGCTAGTGAAGAAAGGGCTTATGGGAAAAATCTGATTTGGGAAAGACGGGCAGATCCCAGGAGAAATGGCACTATGGTGGGCAACAGTCACTTCAGCTGATGAAAAACAGTTCTAAAAGCTTACGGGACAGGTATTTGCCAAGAAATCGGATATTGGAAAGGGTCCTTTTCAAAGGGGTAAAGGAAGAATTCAGTTGCAGGATGAGTCTGAGAATGCCACGGGGGTAACTGTGGTAACTGTACCCAATAGGGAGGAGCATCATCACCTTTCTCAGTTCCCTTTTAGTGGAAGGGAAGCCTCTCTTTTAAATCATAAGAATCTTAACAAACAGCTTAAGAGGCAAACCATGGCTTCAATCACTGTGCCCTCACAAAGGCACACATTGCTGTCAGTGTGATCAGGCCTTGCACATGTGACAGGAAATATCTCTCCTCCAAGGGACAGCCAAGGGAGTACACACAGCGAATGTTCAGAGTAAGCCCTCTACACAAGACGCAGAAATGCACCATGGGTGTCACAGAGCTATTCTGACAGATAACAAGGAAATGCTGTGCCAAAGAACAACAGAACAACCTTCACTACATCTGACACAGGGAATTTGCCCATTAAATAGTTCCAAAACAAAGGAGACATTCTCATGTCTGGAAGCCTCAAAAACACCAAAATGTACAAGTAGCACAAAGTAGCATAATCCATTACTTCCCTGGTTACAAGTGACAGACAGAACTCTTGCTCAGGGTGGGACAGGACCATCTCAACAAATAACTCAGAAGTATTGCTGACATAGGGAGATCTTTGTGGCACAGAAACATCTAGGAAGGTTATGAGAAGCTGTGCAGCTACCACACAAACATGAAGATACTGCTGTCTTTTAGGGAAGGGGCTGTTACCATCCCTATGACATCTGCCTGCAGTGCTGTGGGGCCCTGATCTCAGCTGGGCCCTTGCAGCTCTACCAATAAAAATCACAGTCATAGCAAAAACAAATGTGACTGGCATGAGAACTGCCAGCCAGGTGACACAGCAGAACCCATCTAATTGTCAAAGGCTCCGAGGGAAGCACAACTGTCTGATGCAGTGGTGCTGAGCTGGCTGCTGCAATGCTGTCCCTTTGCACAAGCAAGGTGACCCAGTCCTCTCTTGCAGCCTGCCTGCACCATCCTTGCCGGGGTGCTCAACTCAGAGCAGCCCTCTCCCACTCACTGAGCATTTGTGGATATATGTGCTGCCCCTTCCCAAATCACACGTTTGTGTTAAGATTGCTCTTTCCCTTTTTCTGATTTCTCTTCTCTTTTTTCCCCCTCTGATGTGTTCCCTTGTCCCCATGCAGCCTGGGCCTGTCAGACAGCTTTCCTGTCCATCCCGGGGGGCCTTTCCCCACACTGCCAGTTGTTGCAGTTTCAAACTCAATTGTTCTCCTCGGTACTGAGGCAAATGGAGTCATTAATTACCTTCTATCGGCTGGGCCGAGTTCAGAACGCGATCGATAGGCAGTGCTTGTCATTCAGGGCAGCCAGCCCTGCGCAGACCCTCGCGCTGCCTTCAGTGCAACACGAAGGACCCCAGCACCAGCAGAGCTGGCCTTCAAACCCGGGTCTAAACCTCCTGTTGGGAATAGCACACATCCCGCATCTGTGTCTGAACTGACCCCAACCAAGAGAGAGACCAAGGACAAGGACCTTATCCTGAGGTAGTGGGTCACACATTTTCAGATGGCCAGGATTGTCTGGTACTGATGTCCTGATCCACACAAGCTCATCCAGTCTAGCTGTCACAATGTTTCTAGAGACACTGTTTGCATCCTCAGTAATTATTGAACTAATACTGTAACACCCCTAGTAAGGATAAGTGCAAGGACTGGCAGTCCTAATCTGGTGATCTTTTCACCTTTCTTGCCCTGCTAGTTGGAGGTTTGGAAAAGGAAGGCTGTAAATTTTGGGTTACAAAAGTCCTTCCAGCAGAATTTTTGTGACCTTTTAGTCAGTGCGAAAGAAGATGTCATCTCTAGATGGGCCAGTTCTGTGTTTTATCATGTAGCAGTGTTGCAAGAATTCTAAGTGCTTTGATTGTGATAACTGGTGGGGAAAAAGATGAACCTTAAATTTGGATGGGAAGGATCCTAAGTGAATGCAGAATAGAGATGATGGAGCATGGAAGGGGCTGGCAAGGTTCAGGAATGCACAGAGAAGGAATGTTATCAGGGATCTACGCTGCGATGGTGAAAGAAACAGAATAAGTTCAGGTCATGTACAGTATCCTGCAGAAATAGGGATAGTGGGACATAAATACTGGAGGATTATCACCTCAAGGAAGACCATCAGCCTCCATGAACTCCACACTTGTTCAGATTCCTGTGTCCATTTGCCTCAAGAGAATCCACAAACATGAATTTCAGTATGCTAATTGATATTACTCTGCTGGTCCATGTGTCTCTGTAGTTTAAGTGTGTCAGCAGCACATAGGCTGTGTGTATTTCTTTCTTACATGCTCAGGCTTAAAGCAGAAAGGCTCAGAAACAACAGATTTTATGTTTTGAAATGAGGGTATAGCTCACATGAGGAATTGTTGAGTAAGGAAGGCTGCTCATGCAGGGAAGTGAGTGTGCCTGACTGAGGAAGAGTGTGATGTGTGCTGGTGCCTGACAGCAGTGCTTTTTACACAGAGGTTGTGTATGACTGAGTGCCCTAGATGGAGCAGGAACGGGCAGTGCAGCTTGAATACAGGGCTTACATGAGCAAAAATGGCAGTGCTCAATGAGAATGTAAATGTAATGAATTGTGTGTGCAAATGTGTAATGGAGTGTGTGCCCAGATCGGTCTGGGATTATCATGGGAGCATGTAAAATGCACTTAAGGAAGTGAGTGTGTATATGCATATGAAAATCATATGTATTTACTACTGTATCTAAGTGTATGATTGCAAATTTGGGCAAGAGCATCTGGGAAACTAAGTCTGTGTTGGATAGTAAAAATCAGCACATCCAGGATTACTGAAAATGCCAGCAAAAGTCTTTTCAGGTGTTAGGATGCAAGCAGCTGTCTCAGATGTGTATACAACGTGTACTACAGCATGTGTGGGTGTGCAAGTTTAGCCAAGGTAGTAGTTTTCTAAGGGGTTTTAGCCTAGGTAGTAGTTTCCTAGGTCCAGTATCTCTTATTAGTGCTATTAGGTTTGACTGTTAGACAAACAGAAATGCAGCTGCCTCTAGAATCCAGTACAATGCTTTATTTACATTGACAGAGTTGCAACTGGCATTCTCATACAGTGAGCCAGATCCTCTGGTCAGTGTAAATCTGTAAGTCTCTTGCATTCAGTGGTTATACTGATTTACACATCCCGAAAGTTATCCTGATTTATGCTGTTGTGGTGTCCACAACATTGTCTGTAGTGCAGTGTCCTCGGGTACAGCTGCTGCTGCTGGGAGGCAGGGCTCCAGAAGCTATGCTTTCCCTCTGCCAGAGAAGGTGATGCTCTCAGCATCATTGGTGTGGCTTAACTCTCTTCTCTCATCTTCCTAAGCATGTTTGTTGGGGAGCTACTTCTCGACAGGATCCCCCTTGGTGAGCATAAAAGAAAGGGGTGGCTTTTGTTAGCTCCAAAGGAGAGAAGCAACACAAAAAATTACATCGCATGCAGCCCTAACTATGCTTGTTTAGAGAAACTGCTTGCATTTATGAAGTCTTTGGTGCGGAAAGCAGGGTTGCAAATGACTGCATCAGAGCGACAGTAAAGGCCATTAATTTCCTGTTATGTTTTCCTGTGTTGGGGGCTTTATTAATTTAATTTTACACTGTCGAACAACAGCGAGCGCTGACACCGCCACACTTGGAGGGTTTTTTTTTTTCCTCAAGCAGTGCTTTGCCTGACATGGAAATCAACACTGCTATCAGGACTGCTAGACACAACGCAGGGAGCCCAGAGCTGGACTGTCACCATCCAGTTCCACCTTCCAGTTTGTGGGAATCCCCGAGATTCCAGTGGAGAGCACTGAGAGGACACCAGCATATAGACTCAGCAGATCTGGGTCAGGCTATGGACAGTCTAGAAAATATGAATTCCCCTTTAGACTGCTTGGTTCCATTGGCTTTGTCCCCCACTAATATGCCTCCTTTCCTTCTGTTTCCCTCTAGACTTTCCCTTCCTTTCATTCCACGTATTTTCCCCTCATGTACACTTTTACCTTAACCTCATCAGTCAAAGGAGTCTGTACCTGCCCCTGAGCCAGATACTTGTGAATCATGTTATTGGAAGCTCTTCTGAGTCAGCACTAAACCAGTATTCAAGCCGAGTGTTTTTAGAGCTGCCATTTTTGACGTGCCATAAAACAAAGGCTCCAATCACTCAGAGTCATTAAAATTCCCATGGCATTTTTTGCAAGAGTGCAGACATTAACCTGGCTGTCCTGAACAAAATCCAGCCTGAGTGATTACCCACAGCATATCTTAATTCTCCAGTGGTTTCATTTGGACATGGCACAGCAAAATTTCACAGTTGATGCTCTGTATTGTTCAACATCTGCCATGGTCCACCTGAGAGTCAGCCACATTTCAGTAGAAAATGAGATCTTAAGAATGGGAAGGTTAATAAACAACATATGATACAGGATGGATAATTGTGAAATGCCATGCAATAAAAGAGCTACAGGCTTGCAATAGGCAGCAATCTACTTGAAACATCACCATGCAAAATATATTTTTTTAATCCTCATTCCTATAATAACTGTAAACCATTAGTAGAATAATTTGTCATCTTTCTGCATGAGGTCACACGAAGGCTATTACAGGTTCATGAAGGAACATATACTGATGTGACCTCTATAAAATGTATATTGCAATATGTTCCAAATTGTAAGAGGTAGTCTCCAAACAAGAGAGGGCCCAGCCATGGGCAGCAATCAGTTTCACAAACAAGTGAGGTCTCTGCAGAAAAGAGCCACAAGTATCTTTGAGGATTAGATAGTGGAGTATTGTTTTTTGTTTGCTAGGATTTAATAAAATTGTCCCAAACTCTAGAACAGTTCTTTCTTCTTGGAAAGTCAACCCTTCTGTTCAAGGCCTACCTCTTATCAGACTGGATGCCGAAAGCCAAAGCAAAAGAGCACCAAGTCCTTTGGAAAACCAGACATGGAAGTATACCTGTGCTTTAAAACAGCCTTTTCTAGAGCATTTAAGAGAGGAATAGAAGGCACTCAAGGTTTGATGGACATTTCATAACAACAATCACCTCATTAAGGTTTAATCAGATGTCTACAAATCTGTTCCAATGCAGATCCCCTAGCTTAAAAACAGAATATCTCCTCTGACCAAAAAAAAGGGCAGGGCCAAAGAGAGAAAGAAATCCTGACCTGAAGCACATCCAAAAGGAAACCGTGATACCCGTGACCTGGCTCCTGTTCTGCCACTGTACTCTTATGTGTTTTCCTGTAGCTGTTGACCTCTGTGGGAAGAGGCCTTTGTACCTTGAACCTATTGGGATGTAAGCAGTAGGATGCTTGGATGAATGAAGGAAAAGTGAAAGGAAAATGTGAATCTAGGCATTATTTTTAGGCCTCTTAACAAAACTCTGACATTTTAAAGGGTCTTAAGATGGGCATGAATTGCATTTGACACCTATGTAAAGCATCCTTTATTTTATATGATTGATTCTTGGAAAAATCATCTTCAAAGAGCTATGGATGGAGACAAACAAAAGACAGAATATGTCTGGTGTGTGTCAATAGATAGTAACAAATATGTATCTGTAATTGCTTCTTTCCAGCCATCTACTACTAAGAGAGTTATCCCTCATACACAATATCCTGGAGCTTAGAATAGCCTCTGCAGGCCAGCATAAAATGCTGTTTTATCAGCAGAGATAGCTGGAGTCCTGAAAGTCCTGAAAGCATCATAAAATGTTCACAAACTGCATTTTTTTCAAGCAAGGTCTGGTGACAAAATTAAACACACTGGTTTTCTTACTTTCTCCCCTCCAATCAAATTTCTTCCTTGCCCCTCATCTATCCAGTCAAGATTCTCACAGGCTAATCGCTTGGTGAGATCTTGTTGTTCCCCTGGGATCCAGTGAAACAAGGCTAGAGGATCTGATCCTATCACTTAGGGAAGTAAAGAGCTTCTGCTTTCCTTCCAAACAGCAGGAGCAGCAGCTCCCATTTTGGGAGGAGGGGTTTCTGTGGCCCTGACTGAGAACAAGGTGCTTAGTGTTTTCCTTTAGCACAAGAAGACTCCTCTATAGGAATGATTTACATCTATGAACAGCAAGTGATGCTTAACGTTACACGTAGACTTGGGAGTGCAGAGATAGCCAAATTAGGAGCTAATTGGTGCACTGGGGACTGACTGTTGGGCCCCCTTGGCTGCTGGATGTGATCATGAAGAGAAAGAATAAAAGAAAGGGAGAGAGCAGGAGCCATCCTCCAGCCAATGCCTCTCTAAAGGTTGGGATTCCTGAGGCCGCTTCTGTCTAGTGCTGTCAAGGTCAGCAGGTTCAGGTTCACTGAACGGTCAGGATGGTTTGAATTACTGGCACTGCCTGCCGATTCCTCCGCTGATCGTGATCCGTCTTCCAGCACCAGCTGCGGGATGATGCTCCCCAGCCATGTGCTGTGCACGGTGTGGGGCACAGGGAATGTCAGAGAGGCAGATGCTCTTGTTAAAAGGATAAGTTTTTAGGAAGATTTAAGGACCCAAGGCAATGCTGAAGAAAGGCACATGCTCCAACCACTGAGCATGTGGAGACTAGGTTTCTAGAAACAGCCATTCTGGTCCATTTTTCTTTTACCTGGATAACTGCACATTAGTATGTGCAAGTCTTTATTTAAACAACACTGCTTGGACATTTTCTCCCCAAACACATTTAGCTGTGTGATCAGGCTAAAAGGCAGGGTAGCAGGGTAGCCCTCATGTTCCTACAGGGTAGTCTGCAGAGAGTGCCAGAAGGTGCTCAGAAAGCTGACTGCCAGTGTGCCCTGCAGCAGGTAGTCTTGGAGCCACTGAAGAGACCTCACCAGAGCAGGTGGGGAGAAGCCGTGTCTGCAGAGGTATGAGTTTGCATAGCCAGGCTGGCAGTGTCACAGATGTGTGCCTGCAGCGGCACCAGGGTGTGGCTGAGTGCCTACATGTTGTGTGCCGTCCAAGCAGCCACAGCAGCAGTGATAGCAGAAGTATATGAGAAAGACAGTGGCAGGAAAGAGCAACAAGAGGGATTTAGAAGACAACAGGGCTGTGTAGAAGTAGTGTCTAGTTTTTGTCTTAGACGAGAGCATCTCCACAGGCATCCTTTACTTGCTTTCAATAGAGTTGCACTACAGAGAAATCTGGCCCTCTCAATCTGTAAGCTGAAGTGCTTACTCTTGCTCCTTATTCTGATCTCTTTTGTGTTCCTCTGTGAGTCAGTCACTTGTGTGCAACAGCTATGGATACACAGGTTTTGTACTCACACCTCTGTGTCTGCTTGCCACATACATTTCTACACCTGTTGAAAACTCCATGTAGAGCTCAGAATGCAAGGGACTGCCCATGCCTGGTGCCCCATACACAAGGCCTCTTGCACAGCATCCTCAGTGCTCACCAAGACATGGAAGAGATCAGGATTAATGTCATGAGATCTGCTTCACAGAAGGGAAGCCCCCATCTCCTCTAAGCTTAGCCCAGATATTCTAATGAGATCTGTGTGTAGCCTGCTCTAGGAAGTATGTTGTGCCTACTGTCACCTCACTCCTCTCCCAGTTCCCTCTTCCACTGCAGAGCAAGGGGCTGTAGCAAGAAGGGTCAGAAACAGTGCCCAGTATCATGCTGGTTTACATTAATGAGATACACACAGTGTAATCCGGCAATGGAATCAGTTCTACAAAAGGAGGTAATAGCAGGCTGCCATGAGCAGAGCAGCTCAGGTAATTGGTTTATCTATCTAGAAGCAGTAGTAGCAATCTCTGCACAGACAGAGTAGCAGTAAAGTCTCTTCCTTAAGGCTATTTCCTTTGTCTTTTCAATTGCTTGCACATCCATGTGAGATAGAGAGAGAGAGAGAAAGAGCTAGAGAGAGAGAGAGGGAGAAATGTTAATTTGTGAATTAATGGCTTTTCTCTGCGGAATTGTAAATTCAAATGTCACCTCACAGGGTGACACTACGCTGGGCTGCTGAGGAAGCAATGATAAGATCCCCCCCATCCCCACGCCGACATATACCCATGCCCCTCCCCTCCCTGAAAGATAGCTACGAAGTGGAACATGCTACTTTTAATTTGCAGTAACACCACAACAGAGGGATGCAAGAATGACTGCTTTCCAACCCTCCCTTCCACAGCAAGCTGGGCCACATCTTTTCCTCTCTACCTCCTTCCACCCCCTCTTCAACCCCTCCCATTTTAAACTGTGTCCAAGACAACACATTATCTCAACTCCCCCCACCCTGAACTAATCAAAGGATGAGCTAAGGGAGGGCTCTTTAGAATGGATGCCTCTGCAACCCTCTCCTCTCCTGCAATAATCAGGTGAATTAATGACCCTGAAGTTAAAGTGAGCGCTGATACTCAGGCGTTGTGCAGCGTAGGGGAGAAAGCCTTCATTGTTTTCGAGCAGGAGGCGGGCAGCAGCAAGGGAGATTCATGGATGGAGATTGAATATGCAATTTTCTTTCACCTTGCCAAGAGCTGCCCCTGGGCTGTGCCTGGCCTAAATTTTTTTTTTCCTCTTGCCATCTCTGCCTTATCCGGCCCTCCCACCTCCCTTCCATTCTTTCCAGAAAATTACCTTCAAAATTGATTTCCACTTTTACAAACAAATATAATGGGAACATGAGGGGGGAAAAAAATCTTGGGCTGTGATGAATTAGGGCTGTCAGGTGCTTCCAAGTCTCCTTTGTTTTTGTTTTACTGCCTGTTAGGTTCTTTGTTTTTCCACCATCTGGGAATAATGCCCCTGCCCACAGTCCCCATGGTCCATGGCTACCTTCACAGGATATGGTCACCACCTGATGTCATCACTGTGTTATCCCTGCTCTCCATCACTGTGAGCAAACAGCCACTGCTAACAGGCTGTCCTGGCCCTTCA
Organism: Emberiza elegans; assembly: GCA_024865655.1. Taxonomy (NCBI): domain Eukaryota; kingdom Metazoa; phylum Chordata; class Aves; order Passeriformes; family Fringillidae; genus Emberiza; species Emberiza elegans. Next base: position 19,444,803 of record JALJVW010000241.1, on the reverse strand, counting down.
CACCAGGACACAACTGGTCCTGTGGGGACACTGCATGTCCCAAACTACTGGTGATCTGGGTCCTACGGCCCAGGTACAGATCTGTTGATTTGCCTCTGATCTTCTTCATCCTCCTCCTCCTGTTTTCCCTTGCCTTATTCAGCTGATGGACAGATCCCAGCTCTCCAGTTCTGACAGATCAGCCTGGGTCACTGGCATGTCACCATGACCCATGTGTTGTATCAGTGCCATGTCACCTTTATTCCATGGCAGTATTGCCCTTATGTCTCATTGCCATGTCACTTGACCCCAAACCAGTGTCTCTCACTTGTCATTGCATCCTCATCCACTGTTATACCGACAACCCTCTAAAATACCATTTGCCTGCACATTGCCAGCTATTTCTGATTCCTTTTGCGGTTCAGTCTGTCATCCTTTGCGCATTTACCTGGGGACCCTCATGGGTTCAGACACCATGCTCCCTCTGACTCCCATACTCTTTACATCCATGACAACTTATAACAGCCACCTCCATGATTGCAGGCAGACCCAATGTAAGACTCATCTAAAGTGAACAAGAAGATCCAGAGAACCAGGCATCTAGCAAACCTGGGGAGCAACCTTTGCACAGGCAGAATCATTGAGGAGGCAAAACCACTAGGAGTTGTAGCTGGCTGACTCCTGTTGACATGTTAGCTGCAACAACCACTCCCAAGAATGAGTCAAAAAGTGGAAAAATATCTAACCACAAACTAATTACCCATAATAAGCAGTCAGAAAAGCACACACTTATGGTACTCACACAAATAAATGTAAAGAAAAGCTCAATGCATAAGTAGTGCCCACAAAACATAGCAAATTAACATTAAAGACACAAGAATGCAAACTGAGACACACAGAGGTACTAATGTAGGTGCATGTCAATTAAATGTAATTTCTGAATAAACAACTTACAAAAGTATATGTACACTAACTAAATGAAAGCCTGTAACTCAAAGTAATTTCCTTAAATTAACATGTACAGAATCAAATAATGTAAACAAATACAAAATATTTACATAAATAAACAGCCTTTATACAGGCAAGAACCAATATGTGTATATATAAATATATATATAACATACACACAAATATATAACCTCAATGCAAATACACATCTGTACAAACTATATACAGAAGTGCACAGCACTAGCAGGCTACATATTCATATCCAGCAACCAAAAGATACATTGATACTCCAAGTATGTAACAACACATACACTCAGAATATACATACAAATATACAACATTCACATATGGTCTCAAAATGTGAATACAAATACCTTGCATTCATAAAAATACATAGCACTAATACTGAACCATACATGCCCAGACTGAACCATACATGCCCAGACATCCATAAGATCCACAGTATCCATCCTCCTACTAGGCAATGTTATACACAGCTTAACATACACATTTTCTAGGTCTCCTTAGGCATGCACAAAAATACGGGTCCAACCTGCCACTCACCCCAGTACACAAGCACAGATAAGTAGAGACCAGTGATCCTAACACAGAAATACAAAAACCAAACAGGCGTGCATTCCTAGAGATACAAATACACAGAGATGCACACAAATACAACTGCAGCCAGACCAGCTTGTCTTCAGAGAATAGCAGCCCCTGCTAAACTAAGCAGCACTATAAGCTCTGGAAGCAAGGCATTCTGTCCAAACTGCTTTCTGTGATGTAAGCTGTTAACTCTCCCTTACCTGACTTCTTCCTGAGCAATGTGTACTCCCCAAACTCCCAGCATGTGTGCAGACACCTCACACAAATAGATGTATCCTGTTTCTCCTGCTTACAGACTGACCTCCAGATTCCTGATGCAGCAGCCCACATTTCTGTCAGTGCTGTGCTGCTTATTCATTGTCTTCTGCTTAATCCAGTTTACGCCTCCTCTGTTTTCCTATGCATACTCTCTTTTTTCTGACATCCTCCTGCAGCTTATTTATAGAGGTGCAGGATGAGTAGCAGGTGCTTTTCTTATGTCCTTCCAGGGTCTCACTAGCCAAAGACCTTCAGGAGGGAGAAGTGGGTGATCACTTAGAATAAACCCCCCCTTCAATTTATATTTTCATCTAGAATGGCAGGGAGTGTTACCTAGACTTGTGTGTATGAACACAGTGAGCCTGGTCCCCTGGGACTACTCCTGTTTGCAGAGATACACCATTGCTGCAAGCTGCCAGCCACTGGAAACTCACCTGTGCTGCATAAAACAGCAGTCCCAGAGAAAGTAGGAGAAAAACATTGTGAGAGTTTGAAAGACTCCAGAATCTGCTCAGCCCATCTGCGCATCCATAAACTGCTGTGTATACACCCCACAACTCTGTGTGATGGTTGGAACATGGGGTTAGCACCTGAGGCAATATAACTGCATGTGTCTCCAGTGTCATTAAGACTATTGCTGACCTGCAATAAAGTAGCCATATAGAATAGCACAAACAAGTCAGCTGTGGTGACAAAAAATCACACTGTGAAACAATTCAGGCTCGCCACAGACAGTAGTGCTGTTCCATCACCTGCAGGGGTCCAAACAGACCCTGTTGTCTTCAACAATTATTAGGGTTTGAGGAGAACAGAAATATACCCAATATGCCCAGAGATGAACATACATCAGGCCATGACACAGTCAAGTGGAATGACTCACTCATATTCTTAGCAAACCTATGCAGGCAGCACAGAAAAAGGAATGAATGCATTTCTCCACAGGACAGCTCTGGGCTAGACCTCTGCTCTGGGACAACTCCAGCATAAGCAAAGCATCACCATACTGCAGATGACAGCATAAGCACACTGCATGTTCTGAAATGACCCCAACCTTCTGTGGAACACTAATATCACACTTCATGAAAACACACCATTCTGAACATGGTGCTGCAGTGACATAGCTGTATTGGCTTCACTGTCATGGCCAGTCTGTTTTCAACCAACACATTTTATCAGCTGCAGTAACAACTCTATGAATTGCAGTGACAGGACAGTAGAAACTGCACCAGTGAACCAACAATTACCATGTTGAAACACCCTTACTGCATGCTGTGATGCAAACATACCAGAAAAAACAATTCACAGCTGCTCCTGTGAAGAGTGTAATGGCCTTGAGTGTAATGGGGCAGCAGACCAAGTAGTGATACAGTTAATCTCATCATTAGCATCACACACCCACAACCTATATTGATAGTTACAACAGGATAACCACAACCAAACTGCCTGCAAACACATACTGTGTGCCACTGACAATGACACAGTCATCTGAAATGTCATAGCTTTGTCTCTCACACCATATTGTCCCTGCCACTCTGAACAACACAAATGGGATCATACTTGCAGTGGCATACTCAGCTACTGTATATCTGCTCAAAAACTTAGACACATTACACACCTCTCTGATCTGTGTTACTTTCCACTTGAAGAAAATTTTGAACCCAAGTCTTTAAAACAGTCTATGTCCTGGGGCAGTATTTTAAAAAACAACTTTCAGTAGTGGAACTGTCACAGATGTCCCTGCCTCACACTTCATCAGAAGAAGGCATTTTTGCTTTTCCAATATGAAAATCAGATCACAGCAAGGTAGGAAAAGTCCCAAGCTAAACACTGTCAAGACCCTGCTCTGCACTCAGAGTCCTCCCATTTGGAGTGAGGAAAGAGAAAACCACCTGTAACAAAAGCACTGATTTTCAGTAGAGGGTCTTGTGGCAATAACAGTCAGAAAATTATATGAGCAGCAGCAAAGAGAAGGGCAGTGATGCTGCCTATCCTGTAGCTCCAGGATTAACAGTGCAGATACTCCTACAGATAGTGGGCAGCACCCTGTTCAGCACGGCCCAATTCCATTTAAGGAGTATGGTGAACCATCTGCACTGATACAGTTAACACTTCTTTGAAAACACCACCAGATCTGTAGAAATCTTGGTGACTCTTCATTGTCCTGCTGCACTGACACAGCCCTGCATTACTAGGCATCAATGTAACTCACTCTAATCATCAAAATGACAGGTGAAGGATGGGAAGGAGAGACTTCTGCCTTCTCAGGCTTGCTTCCCCATCTCCGCTGGGGATTCCTTCACTGCAAACACCGTGAGTATTATTGCCATCTACAGTAGCAATCATTCTGTCCCCTCCTGTCCCACAAACCTAGTGCTGATATTAGCAGTGATCACACTAACAAGCCTTTGGGTTTTATTACTACTGATACTAATAATACTGGACACATTACGTTTGCTCCCACCAATAACAGGCTGCAGATATGATCCCTGCTAATGTCGATAATACTGGGGGATATTATCTCTGCCATTGTCAGCACTGCTGATATTATTGCCAGTAATGCTGTCAAATACTACATATACTGTCAAGGACCAAGATTAATAATGCTGAGAATGTTACAGCACCAACCTCACTGGAAGTTGAATCCCAAATGAGAATTTAGGTTTAGACAGGAAGTCTGTTTGCAGCCTATTATGGAAAGAAAGGGCTGTGTCTCATAAGAATGGTTTTGTAAAGATTGCTGAAGTTTCACCCAGCTGAAGATGCAGTGTTATGCTGACAGCTGCTTGATATACTCTTTTCCTGTTGTCTAATTACTTATCTATATCTATATCTATATCTATATCTATATCTATATCTATATCTATATCATCTATATCTATATCTATTTATCTCTCTTTCGCTTTCTCTGCATTTCTCCTTTTTTTCTCCTTGTACAGTGCTCAAGACTACAATATGAGTGATACTAAGTTTTTGTTAGTGCCTCTGGTCACCCCAGTTTTCATTCTTTTAGCTGTCAATTAAGGGGTTATGAAAAAGCAGAAATAGTTGCATATTTTTCCCCTTTGTCCTTATGGATATTGTATTGCTGCTTCTTAGTCTGGCAATGACCCTGCTGAACATGGTTGGCCTGCCATCACAGAGTACTACAACATTCAAACCATAAAGAGACAGGAATTCATGTTTTCTGATGCAACTTGGTAGTGTAAGACCCTCATTGGTCTTGAGAAAGTCATCACATGCTGCAGGGTGACCTCTGCCTTTGGAAGATGGTGGGTGTAAGTGGTGGTAGGTGTAAGGTCAGAGGGTAGTTACAGCTCCATTGGCAATGCCCAGAGTGCTACACAAATGCTTAGTCAAACGTTTTAGTCAAATTATTTTCAAAATTGCAGGAGACCAACTCTATCACAGAAGTCAGAAATTTTGCAATCACTGATTATAAACTGAAACAGAAGTGTAATTTGGTCTTAACAAGGCAAATCCTGACCATCCGTTCTTGGCATTCACCTGAGGAAGGCATACTGAGTTTTGAGGAAAGACCCATGGCCAACAGTTCCTTGTTGTGACTAGTAGACACTCAGAGCTGCTTCCCAGCTAGCTTTCTCTCAATGTCATACATCACCCAGGCCACCCTTGCACTTACAACCAGTGTATTTGGTAGGTTGGGATTCCCACTCTTTCCTCTAACTCCCTGTGGGGAACACACCTGGCTGTCAGCGTCCATCTCTGAGCCCACCTCATGCATCCGTCTGGCTCCTTCTGTCCAACTCGGGAGTTCTGCTACATCATCTTGACACATAATTATCTCTCCTCTTCTTAATCATCTGTGCTACTGTTTAATGTAGACACCAGCTGCAGCAAGGAGGACCTGGGGGAGGGGGTGTGCTCACATAGAAGCTTCTCTGTCTTTCTCCTACCCTGTTCCCCCCAGCCATCACAGAGGTTGCTAACAAGGTTTTCAGAACTGGTGATTCAGGAACAGCTTGGTACTTCCCCTTTCTGCTGAACTGCATTCCTCACAGAGGAATCCTTGCAGCAGAGCTGGTCCAACAGAGCGGAAAGAAAGAGAGAGCAGTGTTGCTTCTTCTGCCTCCTTTAGGGAAGAACCACTCCCTAAATGCTTGGAAAGTAGATGTGCAAAGCTCACAAGGGCTTTTCAATGTGAGAATAAAACCTGAAGTTAAGAAAGAAACTGCAAAAAAGTGTTCAGAAGCTCTGGGAAATACTGAGAAGGTGTCTGCTTCCAGCATAAATAAGAAATAAATACTCAAGTTACATCTCTTGAGAAACTTTTCCTACTCCCCATCTCAGCTAGAAACAATCAGAATGTTCAGAGCTACAGAGACTGCCCAGGGATCAGTGCAGATCACCGGCTTTGCGAAACTTCCCCTTGCACCCTTCTAACCTTAGGACTCAGCCCCGCAAAGGGACAATATTTTTCAGCATTTCTGAAGGCCAGTGTGAGCCCAGATAACGCAACTCATGGTTAGAGATGTTGAGCAGCTAGCTGGGGGTCCCATGTGAGCTTTCCTGGGTCAGGAGCACAACGTGTCCTGCAGCAGATATCTGGGATGGCAGGATTAAGGCTGTTATCTAAGGCAGTTGCAACCATATAATGTAACTGCCACCTAAAACTCTGAGAGCTAAAGACAAGCAACATCTGCAGGATTGTCTGGTTGGAACCTTTTTAATTCCTAGTGGGATATATGGGCGCTTGGCCAACAGCAAGGAGCTGCATAGTGTCACTTGCCTAAATCAAATCTGGAATGAATTAAGGACAGACACAAAGAATAGTTCTTACTGTCAATATATCATTGTGAAGTGTCACAGTCTTAGATGGCTACTGTGTTGTTTCTGTGTTTAATTGTACTGTTCCAAAGAAAGCTCAGGTTCTGAGGCTGGAAGTGACTATGTGGCTGAATCTAAAATGAGTTGATCCAGGTATAGCCTGAATAGTAGCTCAAGCCAGATTGAAGAGCTTAATTTCTAATGAGATGTGGAAGGCACCATGTTGAGAGATGGTGATCACCACACTGGACTGTATGAGAACAGGGATTCACAAAACCCTCAAATAACTGCCAGGAGATCTGCACAACCGTTAGAGAAACATGTCATTCAGTTTGAAATGTCGCTATTTCCTGTGTATGTAATGATGGCAAATGCTGGAAAGGTTTGCAACACTTCTCTCTTATTCCTGACATTTTTTGACTTTAAGGCATTGACTCAGCCCTTCCATTGCTACACTTTTTTCTTAGCTGGGCCCTACTGCCATCTAGCTGGGAAATGGATCTTCCTCTGGGGCCCCGATCCAATTTCCAATGACATCAGCAAAAATCTTCCCATTTGCTTAAACAGAAGCTGGATTGGGCCTTTGCATCTAGTTTTACTCTGTATAAGGGAGGAAGGGAACATGATGTCTGCTTGTTGTTCTTAGGATTACTGTGTTTGTTTGGATCAAAAACTTACAGATGTGAACCTCACTAGAACCAATACTGAGAAAATTACTAGCAAAACCTCAAAATGCAGCATCCGTCTCAGGAGAGCTTTTTCTTCTCACCACATATCACAGAGAACTCTCATGTTCTCTTGCACTGCACAACATTGGGATTACAGCACACACAGCACCCTGAGCCACCTGTCCTAAGAGGTCTTTCCATGCAACAAGCAACACAACATACTGAAGTCAGAACTGAACCCAACAAACTGGTCAGTCAATATTCTTTTAAAAGTTCACCCCCTGGCCCTCAGGTTGAGAACAAATCAAATGTAAAAAGACAGACTTAAGGAAAAGTCTTAAGTTTGAAAGCCACCATAAGAGCACCAAGACCTTACCCTTACCACCCCTCCTGACTCAGTCTATTTAGACCTGAGGCTCCAGCTTTTGATTCATTTCAGGATCTTTGTCCTGAATACTTCACAGCAAGTAGGATGCAAAAGGAGAGACCTTAATACTGTTTCATTATAGCCTTATTGAAAGGCTTAGAAACAACCTTAGGATCACAGTATTCAGAAGAACTCCTGTTCTGCTTTCAGGCTGTTGCAAGCATGCCAGTTCTGCTGTGGTAGATGCTACTCATTGAAAATTGGGCCCTTGTGATCACCAGCTAATGTAGCTTGTGGCACATCACAGGGCAGGAACTTGTTTGCAAGGGGAATGAAAGACAGCTCCCACATTGCTGGTGCTCCTTCAAGATGGCATTTAGTTTGAAATCAAGTGAGTCAGGGAAACCATGTTTACCCACAGTTCAAAGTCCAGGCACCTGCTGGCTCCTGGGGAGCTCAGTTCCAGCCGTTTCCAGCAGTGAATGAACTTGGGATCAGCTCCAGCAATGGAGACGGCTCTCTGCCTGCTGAGCAGATGTCTGGAGACGCAGCCTGTCATGAAAGGCCTCGGAAGAAGAGCATTCCAAGCCAGCAGGGCAGTGGTGGGGAACTGGTCTCTGTTGCTAAAACTGATCTAGCCCCTGGAGCAGCTGCAAACCTTGGCCTGAAATTGGAGCCTGTACATGGGGACAAAGAATATAAAAGGGAGGATGAGCTTCTCCCCTCCCCCTACCTTCATCACGTTTCCTCTTCTCGCCATTCGACCGAGGAATCCCCAGGATCCCGTTAATGGAGTAAGAGCCCACTGGATCATTGGAGGCACTGGAGACAGGAGGGGATGCTGTGCTGGGCACTGGACGAAAGGAAAAGGGAGAACGGGCCATCAGGAGAGCAGCACAGCACTCAGGGATCCCCAGCTGAAAGCTATGCATGCCACCAGTCTAATAGGAAAGCCTGGGCCCTAAGCAGATTCCTGGTCCTTCATGCTGAAGGACTTTACTGTATCCCAGCAAAGCTGCATCCCAGCTTTGCTTGTCCACTGCTACACTGTAGCTTCAAAGCCTTCCAATACAGGGCCATTGATAACAAGTAAGTGTATTCCATCAAGAAGCTAAATGTTGTTACACCCCAGTTCAGAGCAGGCTTTCAAGATAATCGAGTGAAATGCTGCATAGGCCGCATTCTCTAGTAACCTCATAGTCCATCCATATTTTACCACATCATTTCCTCTCAGTATTTTTTCACCAGGAGTGCACATGCTCTGTCTGAGGCAGACTAGCCTCTTACATGCCCACCTGAAACACTTAGTGAAAAAATTACCTTCTTAACATAGGTTAGAAGCACTTCAGTGCTAGCCTATTAAATTCAGTTCCCTACTGGAATGACTGGGTGATACATACTACCACCCAGATTAATGAAAATCTAGTGCCTTCCTTTTGTACTGACCAATATCAATAGGCAGAATGCTCTGGCCACTTGGCTGTCCAAGATTGTTCATGAATTTCCAATATATCAAAAGTGACAAGTAATCCAAATTAGAAATGATCCCTTCATTATAATCAGGCCTTAAGAAAACAGAACAGGTAGACCTATGCATCCAGCAGGCATACCTATTGTGTCCCAGTATGTCCCAGTAATGGAAAGAATATCCCAGTTCTCTTACAGGCCACTATTCACCATTCAGCTCATAAAGCACTGACCTGAAGCAATCAATACATCCAACAGAAGCCTTTCAGAATGGAGCAGAACCTTACAGCACTCTCCAATGTAGACCCACTTCCTAGAATATCCCAGAGCAATGAGACTCCACCAGAAGCATTCACAATCGCTACCCCAGCTCAGCCATTGCGCTCCCTAGACATTGCACTACTGTTCGAAGAAGGAATCTGCCAGCTCCATCTGTTGTGATCAGTGACTGCCAGTTCAGTGAGCAAGTCCATATTAAAAGGGCATCCAGAAATGTTCTTCCATGTTTGCCCATTGTAATCCTGAATACAGTTTGTGTACAGGACATCTACCAGCTCTGTCCCATGCAGATGAGCATTTTCTGGTAAATCCTTGTGTAGCAGCAGATTTTCCATAACCAACAGAATCTAAGAAAGTCTTAGGCCATAAATAAGCCACTGTAATTCACAATATCCCAGAATACTGCATGTTTTTCCTGCTCTAGTTTGTCACTAGATAAAGCTATGTTAGCAAGAGCAGATGTATCCACCCCACAGCTCACAGATTAGAAAGTATCTCATCACACATCTAACACAGTACCTCTAAACAGACTAGGAGGCATTTGGTCACTGTATTACAGCCTCCATCTTCTGTTCACCTCAACAAACTAGCAAAACATCTCCCACAGAAAAAAAAAAAAAGCACTTTCTCAGTGAAATACACCCATGGGAAACCTGACTGCAGAGCTGGAACAACAAAGAACTTAGTTGTGAGGCAGCTGGAATATCTTACCCATGTTTGTGTGTTACTACCATTAAAAATGGACCATTTCCATCAAAGGGAGAGGAGAGAAGAAAAATTGGTAGGGAGGAAAAAGAAAGTCAGAGGAAGAACAAGGGAAAAGGTGAAGATTGATGCTTAGACAGGACAGCAGTAAATATTTCTATATAAGGAGATGAAGGAGAGAATGTGAACATGAAATGGTCATTAAGGCAGAATCACTTGGGCAAATCCCTACTTTGGGCTAGTTTCTCTGTGATTCACTTCTCTGCAATGCAACAGGGGAGAGAAAGAATAGAAAATTCTGATTTTCATGGAGGCTTCTTTCCCCCCACCCCTCCTCCCTTTTGCTCTGCTTAGCATCTGCTTGTCAGACTTTGTTTCCCCAACTAAGCTTCATCCCCATTTCCACTTGACCTGTCACCACCCCTCATGCCAGTCTACTTACCAATAGTATGTCCTGGTGCAGTCACACCTGTCCCACTCCCATCTGGTGTTGGGTGAAAAGGTTGCTGAACTTTGGTTCTGATGATCCTGGAAAAGAGTGAAACACATTCAGAACTCAAATGCATCTTCTCTGTGCCTTTGCAGACCCATAGTCCCAGATATCAGAAGCTGAAGGCTCGATCTGAGCTCTTGGTGCAGCAGAGTGGCTTCCTTTGCCTTGTAGTCCTGATTCTACTGCTTTAATAGTTCAGCTCTCAGAGAATTGTCCTATTTCTGCTCTGTCATCTTTATCCCAAACTTGGGTGTTCACTGCATAAGGATGGTATTCAGTGAGCAAACCAGGATCTGCTGTGTGTTAACAGCTGCACTGTCATTTATGGTCTGGTCTGTGAGCATAACAGTGCAGTCTTCACAGCTAATAGAAACATTGCTGAATTTACAAATGAAGTAGCTTAAATTTTGTTGTCTACCTAAAAAATACCCTTCTAACTGACTAAATGCTTTGTACTGTGGAAGGTTTGCCCAAAGCCCTTGCTCTTCATAAATGAGGTGAAAGCAGAAGGCATCTGTAGGGACTGGTGATGGGATATAGATCACCAGGAAAAAAAGGTCCATCAAACAGGGCAAAAATTCGTGTTTGTCAGGTGGTGAATGAACACAGCATGGGAACTCAAAAAAGCATCACGAAGCTTATAATGTAGCTCAGAATGACAATAAACTGAACTGTAATTGTCAGTGCTCTGTTTCTTGTTACATGAAATCTTTCACCTCTAGGTCACTGGTTTAAATCCAGCTGAGGTCAGTGGTGAAAGAAAATCCCTAGCACCTAGTACCTGACTGCAAGGTCCCTGACTACTGGCAGATTTTGGGTATCTGTGAGTTGAGAACAGCTGTTCCACCAAGGAACTCAGTAAATAAGCCATGGCCTGTGGAGGCCATGGAAACCAACTTTGTTTCTGAGATTAGAACAAGCCTCTCCTCTCTTCAGCCACTCCAGCTGGGGTGTAGGCTGCAGATTCTCTTCAGCCTGAGCTTCTGGAACTCTTAGCCCTGCATTTTATTAGCTTTATTTTCTACCCAAAAATCTCTCCAGAAAGTGAAAGCAAATAGAAGATTTATCCTGCCCACTTGAGAGCTTCCCTTAAAATTTTGTTCTAAAGAATAAGTTGGCAAAACTTCAAAGAGCAAATGTGTGGCTAGTGGGTGATATGGCATGGATAGAGATAGGCAGAGACATCATGGGGGCAATTTTTAAAAAACACTGCTTCTGAGGATGAAGCCTTCTTAGGAAAAGAGAACATCTCGCCTCAGCATGTTAGAGGACTCTGCTACAAGCTTGATGAAGCCTGACCTGTAGCTGGAGTGCCTGGGACATAGCTGGAGACAGAGAATGTCAAGGTTCTAGCTGAGGATGGAGATTCAGATCCTCACTTCATGTAGATCAGTGATACCAGATGCCCTAATCTATAATTGCTGAGAACCTATACAAAAAGTGTCTGAAGGCCTCAGGGCCAGATTCTGAGGTCATACAATTCGTACTAGGTGAAGAGCTGATCTGAAAAGTGTACTACAGCAAATAATATAACTTTTTTTCTTCTTTTCTCTTTTTTTTCTTTTTTCCCCTCTTGTCTCACATTCCCCCTAAAACCCCCTGAAGTGCCACTCTGGTTGTGTGAGTTTATTGATTTCCCCCAGCCCAGAGAAACAGAAAAAGGGGATGGGGTGCAGGCAAAGGGATGGAAATAGAAAGCTATAAATTATTTGTGACAGGAAAGCAATAGTGCCAGAGTGCTGAGCACAAGTCCCGTGTCACTATTAGATTCCTTTTAGCCTGATGACACTGTAAAAGAGGTTAAGTGTCTGATGGAATCGTACACCTTGGGGGCAGGGGCAGTCCAGGAGCAGAACAAGCCACAGAGAGCGGGTATATCAATTCTCCACGCCAATAATATTCCCCTCATTGATCGCAACACAAAGTTCAAAAATCTCATTATAGCTAGGCAGTCCTGGAACTTTTTAAAAATCAATAGAGTGATATAATATATGTATACTTTGTATAAATGTTTCTATCCATCCATCTATCCGTCTATCCAAAATCTGCCTGAAGGTGTCTAAGTTAACCTACACATTATACTGTGTTATGTTCTATTGTAGTGTAGCATAGTGAATGGATTAGAAGATTTCCCCTGCAGCCTTAGATGACATATTATAAAACGTCCTGTTAGCACTGAGGTGACATCAGATGATTCCATTCATACTGAGATGTGACATCAGATTTACCATTTGTACTGGAAGATGGCACCAGACAGCTCAGCTTCCACTGAGGGGAACCATGAGTCTAATTATACTGAGATGGCAGATCAGGCTGTGCTGAATCATGCTGCATGAAAATTGCAAAGTTTCAAAAACCCATTTAGAGTAAAAACAGCCTGTGAAACGCTGCAGGTATAAAATGCCTGTCCATAATATTCCAAAACTCAGGCAGGGGATGAAGAGGAAGGTTCAATTTCCTTTCCCATTCAGTTCAAAGTCTCTTGGCTGAGAACACCAGTTAGTGCCAGTTGTGACTGTGTTTACTGAGATGTGTCCATTAGGAACTGGAATGAGACTCACCAGCTCATTGCACCAAGTAGCTGTCAGCTGGTAATGATTTTCGGTCACTACCAAGCAGGGCCAGATTTCTGCTAGTGACCCAGAGGTGAAAGGCTCTGTTCAGAAACATCCCATTCCTAAGAATGAAACCGGTCTTATGTCAAAAGAAAGTGTCCGGAAAGCGTGAGCAGAGGAGAGCAGTTCTGGTTGTGCTGCCTCCAGTGGCTTGGGTCAAATAATTTTTGGCATCAAATGCACAGTGAACCTAATGAGGTATCTGGTAGAATGTATTTTCTATGGCTAAAAGAAGAGGCAGGTCTTGAAAAGACTCTCCCCATCAGTGTTCCTTTGCCCTAAAGTCATGACTCAACTCCAGTGTTTTAAGGAAAGAGCGGAAATTCCAGGACTCTAATGCTCAGTACAGAACACAGCAATGCATCCCCCTGGGTCGATTCACTTAGGGACAGTGATAAACAGCAAAATAGCTAGGCAGCACTGCTGCTGCTTTGAGAGGCTTCAAGTGAGTCTGTCCTACAAAAGACCACCTAATGAAACAGCAGATGAAAGATGAACAGAGCTGACCTGGCCCCGTAGCAACAAATGCAGCATAATAATGCTGTCTTTAAACTTCAGTGTTGCTGAAAGCTTCTCACCCTTACTAGGGATTGAAATACGCACTAAGCCAGCTCTGCTGCCTCAAATCTAGGATTTCTGGATTACTGCTGTATAAGAGGTCACAAAACCTCCATCACCTCTTGCTGTCTTTGATGGGTTGTTCTTGCCTTCAGACACTGGAGAAAGAGAAGTCTTGCAGATTACATCCTCAGCCCTTCCCAAAAGCAGAAGGGACACAAGTCCTGACACATCAGTTAGCAGTGCTGATTTCTTGAGATAAATGCCAATATTTTCAAACATCTTTTTCCAAGAGAAATTGACCCTTTGGACTAAATTCATCTTTGCTCTAATTCCATCACAATCAGTGACTCCAATAACAGCCTTGGTATTTAATTAAGAACAGAAACTGGTACTTACTGTAAATTCCCATTTTTCATTTTCTGGTGGGAGATTTTTGTACAAGTTGACTACTTTGAGTTTTGGATAATATTAACAGATTTAATACATAGCCTTCTGAAGTTTCAGCAACAGGACATTTATAGATCTTTGATTGCAGTAAAGCAACTGAACTTCATTTCACAATCTGAATTTAATATGCAATATTATGTTAAGTGATGGCATATAATGTCATTACAGTAAATAGTATCACACTGTGAATTATACATCCATCCTAGAATTCATGAGTTGCTATAGTTGGCTTGTAGTAACTCCTTCTAGACTTAATATTACATACAGCACCAGCTGAAAACAACAGCTTATTTCCAAATGCCTTTGATTTTCTTAAATGCTCAACATTAGATCATGAATTTCCAATGTTTGATTTCTATTTCATTATTTTTGTCAGTTTTAATGGAATTCCTTCTCCTGATTCTGAATACAGACAAAAATCTTCTAGTATTACAATTGTAACAAGCTCTAATCAAGAGAGGCAACAAATATTAGAAGAATATAAGAAATATTAGAAGTTAAAATTAGCTGAGCCAGAGTGCTTTCTGAGAAGAAGTTTCACTCCTTGTAAATATGCAAGTAGAAAATCACTTCTAAACTTGTCCAGAAATTACTTGCTAAAAGAACATAGAAAAGATCACAGAAAACTCACCTTGCTTCTCCGACATTTCTATCCAAACTCTCTTAAAGCCTAACATACTTTGTGATTTCTTCTCTCTTACTATGGCTGGCAGAGTGTTTTGACAGTATCTCAAATTAAAAAAAATCATACTAGGGCTGATCAGAAGGAGATAAAGTAGGACTGAATAATCTGGAGTCACAATCTAGCAATTCTCTTAATCCTGGAAGAACAGAGTGAAGTTGAACTGAAGGAAAGATTGGTGTGCCTTGCTGCCTCAAGAAGACCTGGAAAGATTTCAGAAAACATTGGTATCCTCACTTCGATCAGATTCCATTGTCGTGGATTATTTTTGAGGGTGGAAGGATACACTCAGCAGAGCACCAAACTCCTTGTAATTGTTTTGGAGTATTCATATTTTAAATGCTCCATATTAGAAGCACATTACAAGACCCCAGGGTGTGCATTACTGGGCAATTAAAGCAGTTCTTGGAAGGCTAACATTGTGAAGCTTCAGCCTTTTCTCTGCGCCGTGTCCAGGGGAGGCTGTGATGGCCAAGGCACACACGCCCTGCTGTGCCGCGCTGCTTAATTAGTGCTGGGCCGTACCGCCGAGCCGGGGCTGTGCCGCGCCTGCACAGGGCGGCCTGCAGGGCGCACGGGGCAGGGCTGAGCGAGACAGAGCCTTCTCTGCATCAGATGGCTTCCCGCAAAAGGGCTTGTGACCATCCCGGGGATGCTGGCAAAGAGGGACAACATGGGATGAGAAGAGGCAGCTTTGGGGTCTTTGGTGAACGCCCCCATGGAGCCAACAATGTCCCACCTGCAGATTGGTGCTGCAGAGGCAAAAAGAGCTCTGAATGTGGCTTTGCTTCAAACAGGAGGCAGTCTTATGTTTCTGTGCATAGGTTAAAACACAGTTGAATTCGCGGTTGAGCAAAAGAAGAGGGGAGGGAAAATCTTGTTTGCCCAAAGTTCAAAATGGAAAGCAAGCTTTGTAACATGGTGAGGAAAACAGCCAAGGGATTTGGGGGTGAAGGAAGGGAAATAGGAAAGTCTGATAGTTAGAGCCTAATCCAATTTAGGGAAGGGCTTCAGTTCTTGCTCTGTCATGGACCTCTCTCATCAAGAGTTTGGACAAATGGCATTTCTCTCTGTGCTCTGTTTCCTGCCTGAAGTGTGAAGATAGGAGCATTGCCATGCCACCTGGGGCACAGTGAGGACAGCTGGAAGGAGGAGTGAAGGGCTCAGACTCTCTAATAAACAGGGGCCAAGTAAGTGCTTCAGCGAGCTGTAGCACAGTATTGGCTTCATTTTCCTGCTTGAAGCAGAAGTGACATGTACCCTGCTGACAGTGGCTCTATGTGAAGGGGAATGGGCAAAGGCAACAGGAATTGTGTTTCAGCTGCACAGACTTTGGTGGTGGTGTTTGCATTTGCAACAGCAGATGCAATTGGGAAAATCAGAGCTACAGTTGCTACATAAAAGCCAACCAATAATTTCTCATAGGAAGTAGGGTGGGAGCAGTAGAAGCTACTGCTCTCAAGATCTACTGCAACACTTAGCACCTTCAGAAAAACAGCTGACATTGGCAGGAGCAGCTTCCTCGCTAGCTGGCCTGGGGCTCTGGCACTCCCTGCCAAAACAACAGAATGCCTTCAAACCCTGCCATATTCTGGGGCCACAAGCAATATTCACACATTCAAACTTGCTTCTATCATGAAAATTGCATTTCTTTCTCCTACCTTTTGGAAAAGGAGAGAGAAGATGAGTGTCATGTACTTATGTTCGCATATAAGCACAAGTATGATAGATTAATTAGATTGATTAGATTGATGGTCCTAAAAGGTACATGAAGAGGGATTATCTGTTTTCTCAAATCTTCCAAATAGATGAGAGGTCAAAATGGAGATGCCTTACATATTTCAAAAGACAATCCCAGCCCTCTCTGAAGAGAATTGACTCTGTATGTGCTGTTAATCTGTGTAGGTCCATCAATTTCACTGGGCTAGACTGACATCTTGCCTGCAGACATGGGGAGAAAAGTGTCACTTTGTTCCAGGTTAGCCTGCTCACTATGAACGCGAGAGAAAGCCCAATCCTGCCCATTTCTCTCACTGCATTTCTTGACTGCACTCTAAGAAGACACACAATTCACAGCATCAGTTTTACTATCTGAAGGCTTAAGAGTGGAGCTAGGATTTTTTTGTTGTTTTAAATCAGTGACCCATGATGACACCATATGGTTTTATTTCATTTAATTTGAGCAGAGCATTAACGTTCAGCTTCTAGCAGATCTCTACCCATTCCACTTCTGCTGTGCTACATGGTACAAGTGCAGACATAAGGAAGAGGGGTAGAAAGAAAGAAAGAAAGAAAGAAAGGAGAAGATGTCTGTCTTCTGAGAGTAGATGTGCCAGGCAGGAGGCTGGCCTGCCACCTCATTCTGCTGAGCAATAGTATGCACCTTCAGGGCCCTGGCACTGATGATTGACAGAGGTCAGCCCCATGAGGATAGGTTGCCTAGCCTGACCCCCTAGAATTAATTGCTGCATGAGGCTGTAAGAACCATTTGCCCACCTGGGAAACAGGTGTACTTGAATATTTTCTGTGCTATGCAAAGCTGTGGCTATGGAGCCATCAGGACCCAGGCTGGCTGGCTTAAAGGTGGCTAAAGCATGTCTACAAGAGCTGCACTCAAGTAGTGACTGCAGGATAGAAATGTCCTCAGGCAGGTGTTTCTACTTTCATTTTACTCAGTTCATGTCTAGAAAGCTTTCTTCCAGAAATTAATTAAAATCCAAACATTTAGAAGATGTCATACAGGTACCAAAATATTTTAAGTAAACTTGATCCTGGGTTTTTGACAACCTGGATTTAAGGTGAATTAAGGAAATCTTAAATGACAAAAAGAGTACTATTGGTCTTGGATGTAGAAACACAGGCCTAGGAGGAACCACCTGGGTCATCAAGTCCAAATTTTTGTACCATAGGCAACCATGGAGCAGACATTCAACTCAGAGCATCCATCGAAATATCCATCAAAGCAGATACAGATCTACCTTTCCCCCTCAACAAATTCGTAATCTCTGCAACAGAAGACCAAAAGCTGTAAAACTAACAAGCCACAGGAAGAGAACAGGAGAAAAGCATCACTAAAGCTAAAGTCCCTTTCACTAGCAAGACATTTCTGCCATGAAAAAGCCCGGAAAGTTTTGACCTTTTAGGAATTAAGAATTGTTTTCTGATTACACCTACATTGCAATGATGCAGTAGTTCAGAGTGCCAACTCTGCAGTTCAGAGTGTCATCTTCTGTTACCTGTAGCCTGGCCGGCTTGAGTGCTGCCAGCAGTGCTGCTGCAGCAGCGTGGAGCTGGCATAGGGCACAGCCCCACGAGCTGCCAGCACGCAGTGAGTGCCACGCGGCGCGCGCTGGAGCTGGCAGAGCAGCGGCCGTGCCAGCGGGTGAGTTAAGAAGACCTACAGAAACACACGGGCTTGCCAAGGTTAAATATCTTAATCTGGAGTATGGGAACTTTTAATTGAAAGCTTTGCTTTGAGCCTGTTTCCAGTTATTAAAATTCAGGAGTCTGTGCTGAATTCCTTGTGGACATTCATTTTGATTAACAGAAGACATGTGTGTACTAGGAAGGGAGTCTTGAACTGGGAGGAATCAGATAAATGTAGATAACATTCTCAGCCCTCTTGCAAGTTATGCCATAGCTGGTATTTTGTGTAAAGCCTCAGATCTTGAAGATAAACTATTAGTTCAGCTTTCATTTAATACCAAGGTATTTCTGGCTTTCATAACTGCAAGGACCAGGTGGAAGTGGGACCTGGCTGACTCCCAAGGGGCCAGAACTGGAGGCAAAGGAAAAAAATTTCTTATTTACAGCATTGGGAATTTTATGCCAGTCTCTTCATTATGGAGGGTACTGACTCAGGACTTTTTAACTTTTGGTTTTGGCAGCACTGTGTATTAACAGTGTATTATCTCTGTATCCTGCAGAGTGCTGCACTGCAGTGCATGCTTGCATGCTTACATTCCCTTTACAGGGATGTACTTTTGTGTACCTCCCTTACACTCCTCAGAACTGGGGAAAATTTTCACAGGAGACCCTTTACTGTTAAAAGATTTTTGCCAAAATAAATTTAAAAAACAGTGCTGAGGATGTATTTATTAAATCTAATGTTTTTTTTTACCTCAGCTTGTAAAGAAATCAATAAATTTGTAAGAAAAGTGTTTTGTGTAAAGCCTCAGATCTTGAAGATAAACTATTAGTTCAGCTTTCATTTAATACCAAGGTATTTCTGGCTTTCATAACTGCAAGGACCAGGTGGAAGTAGGACCTGGCTGACTCCCAAGGGGCCAGAACTGGAGGCAAAGGAAAAAAATTTCTTATTTACAGCATTGGGAATTTTATGCCAGTCTCTTCATTATGGAGGGTACTGACTCAGGACTTTTTAACTTTTGGTTTTGGCAGCACTGTGTATTAGCAGTGTATTATCTCTGTATCCTGCAGAGTGCTGCACTGCAGTGCATGCTTGCATGCTTACATTCCCTTTACAGGGATGTACTTTTGTGTACCTCCCTTACACTCCTCAGAACTGGGGAAAATTTTCACAGGAGACCCTTTACTGTTAGAAGATTTTTGCCAAAATAAATTTAAAAAACAGTGCTGAGGATGTATTTATTAAATCTAATGGTTTTTTACCTCAGCTTGTAAAGAAATCAATAAATTTGTAAGAAATGTGTAAATATTATAAGAGAGGAAAAATTTTGGGATTTCCTTTTAAAATTACCTTTTTCAGATTAATAGTTGACTATGTTAAAAATAAAAATAATATGTTTAGATTTTATTGAAAAAGCAGGTTCCAACTACTCTGAAATGTAGAATTTTAATAAAGTTCTTATTGAAAAAGCCATAAAAAATATTCACAGAGAACCAGAATCTTTCCCTTCCTGTTCTAGTCGCTGTTGTTCTTGGTGTCATTTATTCCTTGCTTCATCATGTCACCCAAAGCAGTTAGGCACAAGTGAGCACTTCCAGGTGTGAGTGCTACATAGACTCCCAGCATCAAGTTGGTGCCTGTCTCTGTAGAAGATTGTCTAGTTTTCATATTTATAGGACAAAGTCAGTTTTATATAGTGAAAAGATAAATCTGTAACCAATCTGTTTGGCTCATGTAAGTCACTGTCAGGTCAAGTGTTTAGAGATACAAGCTGTATGTTTATGTGTCCATATTGTGTTGGCAAATGCATTAGTGTTTGTTTCTTGGCATGTTTTAATTCCCCCACAGACAGCATACCTGTTTATCTTTACCAACAGGTCTGCATTTATAACTGTGCCTACATGGAGTTAGACATTTGGGTCACATATTAAATATTCAGGTCCCATGAAGAATTGATAAATATTTTTCAACCATTTCAAGTTTTAACAGAGTTTTATGGGAAAATATTCAGATGTGTGGCTTGAAACCATCATCAGCTATCTATATGGATGTTTTTGTACGGAACATACTTATTAAAAATTATATGTCACAATCACCTAGCACTAGTCTTTAACAAGGCTCTAATATCTATGATGTAATAGCTAACATATCTGAATACTGATCAATAATTTATGTGGAACCTTGCTGTATTATAAGGCCCATACCTGTGTGTATATTTGCATCATTGTGTACGTTTGTGAATGCAGAACTGCTCTATTCTCAAAAAAACATATCTGGCTTCCATCTGATTAACTACAGAACTGTGAGTTTCTGTGAGTCTTTATCAACCTATTATATCCATCCTCTTCTGCTACAGTTGCAGTAGCTGGGGGAATACCCTGTGTCTCTGGGTCCCCTTTTTCTGGCTTCTGCATAAGTACAGTCTCTGTCCATAGGAGTTAGCAGATTAAGGGTTTATCTACATAAGGCTCTGCAAAATAATTTGAATTAACTGAATATGTGAAATTAAAGTGGTCTAGTTAAACTGCATTACACCTCTGACTCCCTTGTTTAGAATTAAGGCAGCTTTAATTTAGTTTAGCTTAATTCACTTTGGAAATGAAGTGAACTTAATTCAATTTAGGACATTCAAATTTTGAATGAGCACCTGAACAATGTTTTAATGCTTTTAACCAGTGTAGTTGCTAAGTTAATTCAGATTAATTTTCCTGTTTGCCCCTGTGTAAACAAGCCTGTTTTCTATTCCCTCTCAATGAAACCATCTCAGCTGAGACTCCTCCAACAGCTCCGAATTGACAACCGACCTCCCAAGAGGAACAGTTTAAATGATGCTCCCACAAGCACAAGTGTTTCCTTATCCCTACATCCCCATGCACACAACTTTTCTCCCAGTGAGCTTTAGTGATCTCTAAGACTGATTTGTCTAGAGCTTGACTTGCTGAACCGAGCGCTAGCTGGGGTAAACAGAGAAGAGATGCAGCAATTGTTCAGCATTATCTGAAGACCTGAGTTATCAAAATTGAATTATTCAAATTTTGCAGTTTAGGATTTTGCAGTAGAATACAATATTGCAAATTATGATATATTATTTCTGCAAATCACGATATCCTAGAGAATTTTAGTGATTTTATTCAGTTCCAATTTTTCAAAACATGGTCCCCTTAATCTGAATTAAATACTTGTTCACTTAATGAATCAGAATGCCTCCAGCTGTAAATCAACATGTATTTAAATTTTTTTAATCTAACTTAAGTTCAACAAAATCAGATGCAATGAGGATTCATAGGCAGAGGAATACAGATGGACATAGGCAAGGTGATTTAAAAAACTATACTCCCTTTACTTTTTTCTTGAATGTTTTGTAGTCTAAGAATACAGGAGGTAGCATAAGGGGAACCAAAGATGCTATCATGCCATTTTTAAAAGGCAGTTGCAAAATCAATAATGAACAAAATAACCTTAGAAGTAAGACAGCAGCATATTTTAATGCAGGAATATAATTATTTTTAGAGCATCATTATGGAAATTTCAAAATTTTCATGACCTTCCTTAAGTTTAAAACACACTGTGGTCAAAAGATACCTTAGGAAGGAAATTCTGTCAAATATCTTTATCACAATGCAAAAAAGCACTTGAAAAAAAATTGCCTTTTGGAAAATCTCCTCTCAGAAAGCAGCTGCCTAAGATTTTGATAAAAAGTCAACCAGACCAAAAAAAATCCCCCCAAAACCCCAAAGAAATCAAAGAAAGCCACTTAAATGTCCCAAGACATCCAGTGCTCTTTGATTAGATGGTTAGGCAATATTTTGTGTGCTGGTTTTTATGGAGTTATTGCTTATGAATAGTGTTATTTGATGGCTACAGCAGTCTCAGATCTTCTGAGTGGTAGAAAATTTGCATGCTTTCACTGAAACAGTCACAGTATAATGCAATAAGGAGACAGTCCTATATATTAATATGCTTGTGCAGAATGCACTTCAGTGTATGTAGGCATCCATTTATGTGCAGCTAGCTAAGAGGATGCCCCTGTGAGTAAAACCTGGGCTTGCAGAAGCAGTGACTTTCAGAGTGGCTGTGCTGCTCTGTGGGGCTGTACTGCTGTACCAGTGTGTATGTGTGTGCTCGTGTGTTTGTACACACAGGCCACTGCAGGTCTGTCTGTCTGTCTGTCTGCAGGTGTGCTCCCACTTCTGTATGTGTGATCTGCCTGTGCTGCTTTCTGAATGTCAATGAGCTTAGTAAAAGCATGTATGTATTTGTATCTGTATCTGTGTGTGCATCTATGTGCATATGGATGGGCTTGTATGGTGTCTGTAGATCCATTTCTTTGTGTGGTTTGTGTGTCCCTCCTGTGGGATGGGGGCCTTCTTGAGGCCTGATCACAGTCAGTGTGAGCACTTTCATTCTCATAAAAGACACCATCATTCAACTGCAAAAACACAAACTGGGCACCAGGAGACCTGGGTCCCTCTTGATGAGCTCTGTGAATGAGCAGTCTTTTAATTCGCTCTGTGCCTCAGTTTCCCCTCCCAGCCTTTTTTTAAACTCAGGCTGTGGACACACACTCTTTGCTACTATATGGCATAATATAATTCCCTGTGTGAATGGCTCTATCTGGTTCAGTCATGATGCTGGGTCCTGAGAGGCCCTTCTGATGCTGTGCCACTGCCTCCCAGTAACATTCATCCCAGCATGTACCTGCCTTTGTGTGTTTGTGTTTGGGGTGTCCATCTGTGTACTTTGTGGCTGGATATTTGTAGTTTTTATCTCCCCCATGTACAAACAGAGCAGGGGAAGATGGAAAGGAAGGAGTTATTAAATGCCAAGCGGATATGCAATAAATCCCATTGATTTTACAAACTCCAGCTTGTCTTCAATCTCTTTCCATTCTTTATCCTGGGGGCATTGCAACAAAACCCTATTTTAAATACCTTTTCTTTCCCTTCCCCCTTCCCCCTCCTCTCACTCCCAAAAAAGTGTCAATATTTTATTTGGATTTTTAACTTCGCTCCATAACAGTTGTTTGACCTCCTGACTCATGTGAGTCACATAAATTCTGGGACTTTATTCAGGAGCCATGTTCCTTCTATTGAATAAGCAATTTGGGAGGGTGAATTAATGACTTGTGCTGTTGCTGGAAAGTCCCTGAAGAAATATTAAAATTGCTTGCAGACCAAATCAATACTCACTGAACACCCAGCATGAGGACCTGGGCTTTTTAATGGCTACAAGCAGCAGCACTGGGTAGAGGAAGGGGAATTCCTGTACACACAACACATGCAGGCACACACAACCAACAGCAGCCTTCCCTCAGCCTTGCTGGCTGCTCCAATAACAGCACATTCTTCTGCACACAACCTGCTACGAGCTGCTGCCTGCTGTGCCAGGGAAAGGACTTACAGTCTGGTTCCCCCATCTCCCTCCCAAGAAGATCATGCAGGATTTACAAAAGCTGGCTGTTTGGGCTGTGTGTTAAGCACTTGGGTTAGCATGGTCTGGCACAATCTGCAAGGCACAAGGAAGGATGATTATTGTGGCATTATGAGCCTCTTCTATGTGTCACTTTGCCTTTTTCCTCTCGAAGAGGAAAGACACTACTCTGTGTTACATTTGGGGGTGCTGCTGTGGTTTGGGAAGAGGATTTGGCTGTGTTGCAGAGGCATGTCTATGTCTATGAGATGGTTCTGTGGCTTTGGGTGCTGAACAGTAATTTGATCTGTCCACAGTGTGAATTTGTTTTGTTTGCAATATTCTGTAGGATTTCCTTTCTTATAATGGCTTGTGTTTTGGTGAGGCTTTAATGTCATGCACCCCTTCTTTTGTTAAGAGTGCCTGCATGATGCTTTTGGTCATTGAGCAGGTGTCACTTCACTGGATCAGTTTATTTCAAGGCTGTGGGTTCAATCCTGAATGGTTCTGAGTGCCCTGGGAGTCCACCAGCCTCACTAGGACATGAATGTGCTCACTTGTGCTGCTCAACAAGGCTTTTACTATTTGCTGCTCACTAGACTGACAACTGCCAGATTTTGCCCATACCCTAAGACCCCTCTGGCAAGGGTGGGTTTTGTTACCAGAGTTTTCAAGTCTCCCTTGAGAATGTGGCCCCATGTTTTGGTGTTTTGCCCTGTGGTCGTGAATGGCTGTTTTGTATTCGCTTGTTGGGAGGCTGTTATTGTGTATTAACACCAGGCTGGGTGTGCTTTGTATGTCTGCATGTCTGTCTCATTGATTCCATCAGTATTATTTTGTAATCGTGTGATTGAGTTAGTGTGCATTTCAGGGCTCCTGTGTATTGAATAATGATGTCAGGGATTGGGTTGTTTGACTGGGTAATGGCCTCTTTTCAGTGTTGTAAGTGAATGTGTCCTTCTCCTGTTTCCCTGTCTCAGCTGGGGCAGGATCATTTACACTAGGTGATTCCTTAAGATGCTCACATGCACTAAAAGAATATCCCTTTGGCTCATGAGCTCTTTCTGCCCACAGGGCATGCCAGAGGTACATCTCTTGTGTGTGTGACACGTGGGGTGGCATGTCTGGCTGGTTCTCAGCTGCATGCTTCAAGGTGTGTGTGTCTTCTGGTGTACTCAGGGATTTTGCTAAGACCTTTCAGTTATGTTTTTGGATAGGGTTCTTCACAATTACATGCAAGACATTTCTGTGCAGTTTCAAATAGATTTGACTGAGTCTGTGAAAGGATCTATAAATTACTACATGTCTTCAGTGAAGTACACACTTGTCTTTGCAAGGGTCTTCTTGTATGACTTTCTACATTAATGCATAGAAGGGCATCTGTGTCAGTTAACAGATGCTTCTGATCTGTGTGTGACTGACTAGCGATGTTCCCAAGTCTGAACTGACCTGGGTCTCTCATATATGTAAGAAAGAATGGGATTCTGTGTCAGCAGCATTTAGCAGTAAATATATGTGTTAAGAAATTTTAAACGTGCAATGAATCTCTGGGCTTGTGCAATGGCTTCTGACTTGTGTGGGTATTGTGCAGTAATGCTTTAAGACAGTGCGGCTACATTTGGTCCCTTGGAAATGAACAAGAGAGTTCAGTTATTTTTCAGCTGATGATTATGTGTCATTGCTGCATGAATTTATTTGCTCTGCACAGGCAATGTGTCTGGCATTGGGCCTGTTCTGTCCTTCCTCAGCCATCAGGATTTAGCCCAGCAGCAGTCACATCCAGACAAAGTCTATGAAAAAGGCCGTGAAAGATCCAGAAAACTTCCAGAGAGAGTTTTCACTTGTACCCTCTCATCAAAATATCTCATCAGAGAAAGATCTATGACCTCTCTCAGTCAGGCCATCTATATGGCTGGGATTTAGCAAGCCAGTGAATTTAGCTTACATTTTTCAGTGAGGTTGCTAACAGGTTACTCCTTACTAATCCTTGCATTAGCTCAAGCCTTGTTACTTCCCTTGCTCTCTTGTTTGTGCTCTCACACTATTTTCCCCACTTTCTCCTCCGTATTCTGGCCTGAGTTTGACCTTGAACGGGTTACATGGTCCTTAGCCCAACCACTGCTTTACCAGATCCCACCCCTCACACTGGGGTAGCAGCATCAGGGTAATAGGGAGAAGGGAAAAAAAAGAGGGAGTGAGGAAGGGAGGGAGGGAAAGAGGGAGAGAGACCTGTTTGAAAAATAATTGGAGGCTGTTAAACAGAGGAGCCCAGCATATCACTCTAGTAATGGAAATAAATTCCATTGTATTTGCATTTTAATTTTCCACATAAACAAAGGCCCGGAGTGAGCTGGCTTCGCCAGAATCACCGGCCAGAATTTAATTAGAAATGAAAAGTTTATAGGGTCCTCTTTAATGCGATTAATGCACAGTTAACATTTATCACATACATATGCTGGAATCGCCTTTTTTAAGCAACCACCGGCCATGAAATGAATTTCTTTTCAACTTTTTTAGCATGCGTGAGGAAGGCTGTCTCTGGTGAGGCGGTCCAGTGAGCACACTCCTGACAGCTTGGTAAACTGCAGCCCACAGAGGCTTAGTAGCCCCCATCCTCACTGAGGAAAGTTCAAGGTGGCTTAGAGGGAAGCATGGTCTAGTGGTTAAAGCCTGAGGTTGGGAGTCAGGGGATCTGGGTTGTATTCCCAACTCTGCCACATGCTCACTGCATGACTGACTTGCTCTCAGCGTCTGTTTCTCTGGGTGTTAAAAATAAAAGAGAAATCAGCTGGAAGAAGATATCTCAGCCCTAGACCCCTCCATGTCTCAGTCTCTCCAGCAACTTGCCCAGCCCTGTTGTATGGGATCTGGATTGTATCCTGTACTGTGCTGACCCCTCAGCTCATCTCCCTGTGCCTGAGCATTCCTATGCCAGCTGCAGGGACAGGGGAACATCCACAGATCTTGCCTGATGTGGGAGACTGGGCCTCCTGGAGGGACTTCTTTACAGTGCCCCAGCTGCCTGCACATTCATATGCATCTCACATGGGCACAAGTTCCTGTGGATCTCACATTGCTTCTGTGAGATACACATCTTCCTGCCAAAGAGCATGAGTCAAGAGTGGAACAAACTCTGCCTTTTGCGGTGTGGGAGCCCCGGCAGCCCTGCCACGAGGACCTGTATTCACTGCTGAGACAGCTTCATGTTTCTTAAGGGGATCCCAAACATGCCGGTTTGGTCCAAAAAACTACTAAGAACAGCTTGTGAGATACTGGGTCCGTCAAGCCTGAACTTCGGATACTAACATAAACCTACTCAGGAGCAGCTACCAGCCCTCCTTGTGGAAGGGGTAATTATGCCTCAGTCACTCTGAGGGGCCCTGAGAGGTTGCCCTGTGAGTGCTTATAAAAAGCTTGAGCTTGTCTGCACATGGATGCTAGGGAAAGCAAGTCTAAATAAAGAAAAATTATCAATATCCTTTCATTGCAGAGCAACGGCGAGATAAAAAGGCCAAAGGTGAACACCTCCCTTGTTAATCTGTGCCCTTGCCAGAGCCAGAAGGGTATCAGACTTCTCACCTCCCTGCCTCATCATGAGTCCCAGAGGAGACTGTGGTCCCTTCCTTATGCCCCCTTGCCTGCTCTGGCTGTGTGGCAGCCGGTCTACAGCCCCATTCTACTCCCACACTTCCTTTCCAGTCTTGCAGACAAGCAGAGTAAATAAACCAGGCCCATGGACACAGAGTGTTAGCGTGTTAGGGACACAGCAGGGGAAGGAGGAACATGAAACCTCTATTGATCCCTTGAGGAATGATGTCCCTTCCTTATCTTATCAGATTCTCTTCACTCTTCAATTATAGTCTGTTGAAATTGGCCTCTTAACCCAAACAAGATAACCTGGGTAATGAGGAAAAGAGTGCAAGGGGAGGGGAGAGGAGAGAAGGGCAGAGTCCAGTGCATTAAACTATAGCTATAATTAGAAATATCTCCTTTTGTGTAATCTCCTCTGCCCGCACTATCCCCAGGTATCCTCTTCTTGCATCATGTATCAGGTGAACTACCCCACATCCACTCCCTGACAAATGTATCATGCCGTATACACCCTTAATTCCCTTGGTTGCACTTGGTACCCACAACAGGCATGTGTCCCTACATTTGTGCACGACATTTTCTTTTATATATGTATTTGCCCTGTTGTACACCCTTTGTGTTCACACATCTCAGCAGATGCCACTTTGTCATACACACTTGCACATGTGTTTGTGTTACTGACGCTGCCCATCTCACCAGCTGTGTTTCCTCAGCATGCTGGTGGTACAGCACCCAAAGCACCTTGTCCCCACATCTGTCCAAAAGAACTGCTGGCGAAGATATGAGCATTGTTAGGACTCCCACTGCATCTGCTTAGAACCATAGCTCATCAGTGCATTTACAAGACTCTCCGGCTCTTGGGAAGCAGTGGCACAGAATCCCGTGCAGAGTCCCATGTATTGCTGTGCCTTTGCTCACCACTGTGACTCCCCGCATGTAACTGCAGAGTTGCGACATTGTTTCCATGGATAAGACGATTCTTAGTTTTTACACAGACCAATAATACCTACTTGCTAAAAGTCTATACTCCCAGCTGGACACGTTGCCCTAGTGATATGCCCAATGCTCCTCCTTGTACACATGTCGTGGGGTATAGGGCATGTCTCGCCCAAATATCCATTACAGAGAAATTGTCTAGTGGAACAATAGAGACTCAAAGGTTTATCTGCACAAAGGCACCCAGGTTTCCATGCTCAAATTACTTCACTGTGCACAGAGTGATCCTGGAGCATATTCAAGAGGTGCAGAAAGTGCTTTCATTTTGGAAGGCTGTGCTCTGAGCAGTGCTAAGGCCTCATTTACAGGACTGGCATCCTCCTCATGCATGCATGCTTCAAAAGACTGTGTTCCCCAGGATCACTTTATCCCTTGTCTTTCACTGTGCCGGGGGCATTTCCTTGTATACACATCCACCTGAAATGGACCACACTCCCTTCCATTTCATGTCACCCTCTGCCACCAGCTCTCTCATTTTTTTCTGTGGGGCATGAAGAGCAATAGGTATACCATAAACATGTATTTTTCTTTAAATATTTGCAGGTCACAAAAGCTCATGTAAACTGCAAAGGGGGTTTATAATCATGGCACTCATCTTTTTACAAATTTGTTTGTGCTTTCTCATGTGCAAGCATACAAACTCATCCATGCAGTTCCTCCCTGCTCTCCAGCCTGCACCCCTCACAAGAATCTGCATGCAGCCAGACCCACTTACTCTGTCCCCATCCTGTCTGCCTTCATATTCACAGACCCTAAGCTCAGGTACACGTGTAGCCTGAAATTGTTAAAGCCACATAAGGGAGTTGGATGTTAATACTGAATGACTCAGCATCTTCTTTGCCACAGTGGCCCAAACTGCCTTTTGGAAAGCCACAGCAGGTCTGATTTTGACAGTATACAATTCAAATCTGCTTTAGCCTTTCACTCCATCCTTATCTCTTGCTCTTTTCTTATCCAACCCCACCCAACTGTGTTCTCTTCCTATTCTGGAAACTTCATGTGTTGGCTCATCTGTCAAAATCAGCACTACAAATATTGTCTCTTTTAAACTCTAAATTTGCTTTTTGTTCCATAGAGAAAGGGAATTTGGGACATTGCACATTTTCCACTCTGCCTCTGCTGGCACTGCCTTGGCACGTTTGTACATAGTGTATCCCTGAAGTACACTTCCCCATGCACTCGGTTTGCAAACATGATATCCTTTTCTTCAGAAATGTTATTCCTCCCTTTTCTTTTCTCTTATACATCCCCTCCATTCATATTGATTTTATAAATGAGTATATATTTTTGTGTATGTGTAATGTATGTATAAATTTTTAATTTTTCAAGTTCAAAAGTCTGCAGTTAAACAACCAAGAAGTGGCCTAAATTTAGGCAAATATTAACAGCAGGCACTATTACCTAGCTACATCATGCTGTGGTCTTTCTTTGTAGAGGCAGATGACCAAAACTTGTTCTTAAAAGTATTTTTAGAGAAACATGGGTATATTGAAGGGCAGTAATCCCTTTAAGAAGAGCCCAAATCTTAGTGCTCAAAGAATCTAGTGAAATTTTAAAGTGAGAACTTGAAAGTGAGCAGTGGGATAATGATGCTGCTGTTGTATTTTCGCCCAGCTTGAAACAAATGAGGATTGATTTTGGGAATCAAAGGGCTGTGATATTATTCCTTCCTGACCAATGAAATGAGTGCTCTTTTTGTTGCCAGGACTATGCAAACTACCCTGGAACTAGAAGGTGGTACAGGGCATCCTGTCTGACAGATACATGAGGGTTTCTTTTGTGACTTTGTTGTCTGGTTGCAGTCTCTGCTTTTCTTTGTGTAAATTAGCAAGCAGACATCAGTCTGGTTGCAAAACATGGGTACCACCCTTCTCAAATGAAATACAGTGATGGGCATTTTGAGCAGAGCTGATCACTAATCTTGAAGCAATTTGTCTTCCAAGCAGAGATGGCTATTTAACCCTTATGCCTTGGAACCATAAGAGAGGGAAGAATTCTTACCTTGAAAGGAAGAGGATCTAAAATACTCCTAAAATGGAGCTAAACATAAGATTAGTAAATTTTCTCCCAGGAGTGAACAATTATTAGAGGCAAACTCCATCCTACCTGTGTATATGTGCATGTGTTAGGGAATTGCTAGAGGTCTGGGGAACAGTATGCTGTGCAGGTTTTAGAAATGCTACAGGAACTGCACAGCTAAGGGATGACAAAAGCAAGAAATGTCCTATTTCTATTTTTCAAAGAGGCAGAGACAAGCCACCAGAATCTCCCTTCCTGAATTAACAGTGAGGTTTGGGTAAATGTTTCATATATAGCATTTTCTGGGAAGTCTATCTGGGTACTCACAGTCTGTTAGCCCAGGCTTTTGGCACATCACTCTTCCTCCTCTCTGTCAAAACTAGTACACACATAAATCCCAATCCAGACAAAGGACAAAGGAATATCTTTCCCTGACTGCACTGAACTCCTGAATATGCTTCCTTTTGCGGAGCAGCATTTTGTGTCACCATCTACGTGCCTGCTCAGACACGTGCCCTCTACCATATACCAATATGTAGTATCCAACCAACAGGCACGTTTTCCCAAAGGTGCCTATCTGCCTTGCACTTACAGTCCCTGTATAAATGTCCTGTACAAAAAATGCAGTATAATTTGGCTTTTTTGTTCCTTATACCCACCTCTGAACACATCAACCTTTCAAATCTGCCTACTGTATACTAATGTACCCTCTACACTCCTTCTATATCATCGCTCCTCCTCAATGTCTGTATGAACAGACATATTCTCTCCATATGTCTCAAACATTTCATGCATATATCCTGTCATTCTTCATACCTCAACCACAGCTATTCCTCTCCAATGGCTCCAGGATTGAACTATTGTGTTGTCCATTTCCCAGTGACAAGGGGTCTAGTTACAGGGTTATTGATTAGTTTTCATGCAGACAGATGGATCTGCCTTTGGTCTCCCCACCAAAATCCACCTCTGTATGGGCTGATTGTCACTGCTCCAGGGATAGGATTTCACCAGGAGACCACCCTCCATGCAAACATCCTTCACCCAGGCCACGGATGGTAATAAATGGAGTCAGGCTGAGCCATAATAAAAGCAATTGAGTGGGTTACCTGTGCAGACATGAGATTTATACCTCCTCATATTTGATGTGATTGTTTTATTGAGTTCTCAGTGCAGTTAGGATGCCATTTATTTATTTATTTATATGCCTACTTATCATGGAAGAGGGGGGAGGCTCTTTCAGCCTGGCTGGTGTGCAGCCTCCGTCTTGTCAAATATGAGCCCATAGAAAAGGACTCTTCAGTTTTGCTCTGCTTTCTACCTAGACTTGCACTTGATGAGTGAGCCCTTCCCACATATCTCATTTCCTATGACAGACAAAGATGTTTGTTTCAGGACCCCTGAAACCTTGAGGACTGTCTGAATTATGAGCCTAGTAGAAGCTCAGGGGCTGATGTAAACCAAGACATGTGTATTTGCTGATTTTCTAAAAGTGCCTCTTGAAAGAAATTCCTATTTACGCTGTGCCTGTTTTGGACAATGGTTTGTGATCTATGCACAGAGCCTCTTTATGCTATTGCAATAGAAATAGTAAGCACTGGCATTTCTTCTGACTCTGATCACATGTAAGCATTGAGAAATATTAGCAGGTGTAAATTGATTGGAAATGAATATTTGTAAGTGCACCCTGAGGAATTTGGAAACCAAGTGATTAGATTGGTGATTTTCAGCTGGGTAGATAGCCATGTAAGTGCTGCAAAATCAGCCCTCAGTTACTGGCAATAGAGAAAATTGGAGGCTAGTGCTGAATAGCATAGTGTTTAGTATTTCATCACAAGCCTAACTGTGGTTTTTTGGGTTTTCCAGCTCCTCTAGTCAAGTGGTAGCATGAGAATTTCAGTTCTCATTTAATAAAGTATGTGCTTGTGGGCACTTGAAAAGGGACCTGTCAGCTCTCAGAAGACTCAAAGGACTGCAGTGTTAAGATGTTTTTAAAGATGTTTAATAGGAGTCAGATATCCAAATCCGCTTTAAAATTTAGAGTGGAAAAGAGAAAACAAGTGAAAACAAACCTACATTGTATTACAAGTGCTCATGATTCTTATGCCAATTACACGGTTTAGGCTCTACCTTGGCATTTTTAAACAGTTGGGACTGATAAATATGGCAATGCAGCTATAGGCTCCAATAGGTTAATTTGAATTACAGTGGAAAAAATCCTCATTCCTGTTAGTTTCAGTTTAAAAAATAATCATTTGGGAGAGGAACCCAAACCTTTCTGATGCTTTCATGAGTAGTAATCATTGTTAGAGCCATCTACACACAGATGGGATTTCCTAAAGCCCCAGTGAGCTATGTGGATGTCAGACCAATGGCAAATGCTTTTAGAAGTCTCTAGTTTTCCATTTATAGAGACCAATGGCAAAGGTGTGATGTCTAAATATTTTGCTGATTTTCAGTGAAGAGCTTAAATTCCATTTGAATTTCACTATGCCTTAATTAAGGACAATAGCATCTAAGTGAAGATCCATCTTGTTCAACTGTTTTGAAGTCATATACTGTTATTCAAGTAAAATGAAAATCTTTTGTTTGAATAGGCTTTAGGGTTAGAGATGGGAGTTTTCTGATATTTGATATATGTCTGAAAATGACTTTGTTTTGTATGCACCATGTCATATCATAAAACATCCAGCTGGCCTGCTAGACCATTATCTGTCTCTTTAGCCAACACAAGATTATTTCTTATTGTATATTTGCTTGTTATTAATGCCACCTACTTATATATATTCCGAGAAATCAGGAATTCCTATGGGATGCAATTCCACATTTTAATGGACCTCTCTATCAGAGGATACCTTCTGCTACCATTTAAATGTTTCCTTTCTTATTTGCCTCCCTTCATTCCTACCTATAGTGCTTTGTTTAAATGTGAATAATTCCTTTTCTGTTGGAAGGACTGTGCCCGTCAGATCACTATATTGTTCTCACCCTTCGTCATTTCTTGGCCAAGCCACTTATATTTTCTCCTCTTTTCTTCCAAAGTCAAATGAGTTTTTTCCACATAATACTGATTCTGGTAAGTGAGGTTTAGCTCCATAAGACTCAGTCACCCAGCACAGAACTGCAGCTACCTCTATGGCAGAATGCAGCAATAATTCAGTAGTTGCAAAAGCTTGAAAATATTTAACTTCCAGCAAAAATCAAGCTTTCTGTAAATCTATAGAAAAAGGAAGGGCTGGGATTTTTAGGTGATAAAGGGGCCGATACGGTTCTGAACCTCAAGGTTCACAGAACAGGGAGTTCAAAACTTCCCAAGCACAACCAATCCTACTTGCTAACTGGCTGTGTTGAGCTAATATCTCTGCAATATGAAAATTAGAAAAAATGCAGCTAGCTTATTGTACTCCCCCCCATACAACCTTCCAATGGCCAGATACGATGAATAAGACAAAGAGAAATGCTGTGAGCATTCATTTACTCTTTCAGCTGCAGTAACATTGTCTGTAACCTCTGCTTTATGAGCCTGTCCTTTATTTGCAATGATAAAAAGAAGATAATACCAGGTTTGTGTCTGATGGAAAAGAGTCTGAATTTAAAGGAGTATATTCCCTGTAATGAAGCCCTGTGTGACCCGATTACATTCTTTGCTCAGCTGAAAGCACCTGGCAGGAGAAGTCTTCTACCTTCAGAGTGTGCCCTGATGCAGGAAACCACATAGGAACCTTAAACTCAGCATCAGCTGGGAGAGAGGATTCCTGCTAGAATCCCGAGTTTCTTCCCTGCACGCTAGGAATGCCAGTTTACAAGTCCTGGTAATCTCCATTGAGTAGCGTCGGACAAGTTTTCTTCACCCCTGCCTTGCACCAAAACAATGTCAGACAGAGGCAAACCCAGTCTATCTGACAAGTTGAATATTTGGTGGCTATATTGAGAAAACTGACTCGTGCCTATTAAATATCAACAGTGGTGATAGGTTTGTGTGACACGCACACCCACCCACATGCTTGCAGGTTAAAACTCAGGCAGTTCAGCCCAAGTTCACTGCAGACAATGCAGTTGTCACTACTTTTGATCACTATGAACAAGCTGCCATTGGAGATACTCTGTACTCTTACAGCTTCTCCCTAGACTCAATATCTGTCTTCCAAGAATTCCAGATTTTTTCAGGGGGAAGAAAAAACAAGGACATTCACAGACTTCAGTGGGATGTCCTTTGGGGATTTCTCAAGTGCTGCTGGCTAGCGAGGGTGGCTCAGAAAGCTCTGTTTGCGTAATGCTGATTTCTTCTGCATACAACACAGCCCCTGCCCTAATGTGCCTGCTTCTTGGCAGGCAATTGTCTTGAAATGTTACATTTACCTCAATTGCATGAGCTGAAGCCTCAGCTGATGTAAAAGAACCTAGATCCAGTTTTGAACTTTTTATCGTTATGAGTTGAATTCAATGGAAAGTTTTAGTGAAAGATCATACTGAGTTTTACAGAAGTAACTAAAAGCTGTTATTTTCGTTTTACAGATGGCAAAACAGCCTTCTAAGGAGTCCGTGTGACCTGCCTAAGGTCAGTCAGAAAAATAATGTCAGAACTGGTAAGAGCAATCTGATCTTTGAATATGCCATTCTTTGCTCTAAACTACAAGCCGGTCTGCAGCCACTGAAATTGGCCATATGCTCAATAATATTTCAATGTACAAGTATATTTAACTGGTCCTTATAACGCAAGTCAATGTATGCGTCTTTCCATATGTATTTTTAAAAGCACATCATTACTGGAGACTTTAACTAGGCATCATTAGCCAATTGCTATATCGTGAAAATGGAAACATCTCCCTAAACCATATGCTTAACACTAGAAATTAATGGATACCCAATACCTAAGAGAAGATCGAAAAAGCATCCAGCAGTTTGACTGAGATAATTCATGCACTAAACTCTATTCTCTGCCATGGGGTATCAGTTAGGTCTGTTCTCAGGAACTCAAGGTCCAAAGTGTGTCCAGAAGACTGACTGAACTCTGAAATGCTTTACCTTTGATATGTGTTGACTAAGAACTAACTGGGAGTTCCCAGTGCTGAACCTGGCCATCCAAGAACTGGGATAGAGGTGAAAATCAGGGGGAGGTTGTTTTGCTTTGCCTTTCTGGACCTCATTCATTAATCCAAGATACTTCATTAATTTAAGAGAAGCAGGAAATAGTGCTTAAACAACAATTACATAACTTAGAGTACCGCAAAAGTATTCCGTGACATGCTCCCTCCTGTTTCTACTAATGTACACTGTCTAATTCAGATTTCTCTGGGATGATTATCATCTCATGAAACCTATGTTCTTAGGTGAACTG
The DNA here is from genome assembly GCA_024865655.1 of Emberiza elegans. Lineage (NCBI taxonomy): Eukaryota > Metazoa > Chordata > Aves > Passeriformes > Fringillidae > Emberiza > Emberiza elegans. Next base: position 19,409,223 of record JALJVW010000241.1, on the reverse strand, counting down.
TATGATTTGCTAAACAAAGGAAAAGTTCTCACTAGCATCTCCCTCCAAGTTCATTTTTAGGAGACTACACAAGGAGCATCTAAATTTAGCAGTGTCTAAATTCACTTGAAACAGTCTATCCTGAAAGGACCAAGGAGAACTGGTTTATAGTTATATGATAGATGGGAAAGTTTGGGCTGGCAGAGTGCTCAAGAAGCAAGGTGCTCAAGTGATTTAAAGCATTAATTGCGTACCAAAGAATTAACCTTCTGTCATTTGCCTGCTTCTCAATTACATGCACTGTGTATATGTGTGTGAGTTTACATATATACATGTACATATACACGTTTGTATGTATGTTTATGTGTATACCTACACATGCACAGCTGGTATATACTGCATAGTGCTTAGTGTATGAAGTGGGAACAGGAAAGCTGTTGGCGCAGAGATAACCGATCTCGGTCCTGTCATTTCTGGTGCACTTTGCCTACGAACTCATATGCTCTCTAGATTTTTCCCATAATTAAAAGAAATCTACTATGTAGCAGAAGATTTTAGTATTTTTTCCTGAATGTTGTCAGAGTAGTTAAGTCATTTTTTTTTCATTAGAACTTGTATCTACCCTTTGTCTGCGTGAGTTTGGAATGAAAAAGTTTTATCAAAAACTCAGAACTAAATAACATGTTGTCCCAAAAGTGTCCTTCTATTCTCAGTGCAATAGTGACAGATCAGAATTAAAAAACAAAAATAGTAAAAAAAATTAAAGTGTTTAAGGGAGAATTTTAAAACTGAATTGAAACTGTTGTTCTGTAGTCTCTCACCCAAAGACCTTTACTAATGTTAGACTAATTCTCAGAAAGAAAATAAAAGGTAATTAATACATTTTCAAAAAGTCTTATAATAACCAAAGGTAATTTTTTTTTTCTGTCTACAAGGACATCTCCATTTTGAAGAGCAGTATTCACAGTCTATCTAGGGATATAGGTAACTTCTTTTTCTGTAAATGCCTTGCTAATTTGCCTTAAGATGTTAAAATGCTCTTGGATGTAGTTCTAACTGTTCTAGACAGTGGGTAAAGCCAGATTTGCATTGGAAACTCCGCATTTTGCAGAAGTAAGAAGACAGATATTTATTGATGGCTAGGTTTTAAAATTGTCATCTCTCTGAAGGTGCTGAGAGACTGTTAGATTAACTCCAATTTGTGATTGGTGATCAGAGATGAAAATTTACTGCAGGTAAGGGATTTGCTGTTACAAAGAAACTGTCCAGATTCTGTATGTGAATTTTTACAATGAGGGAGAGAAAAATGTGTATTTAAATTGTGAACTTGTGTTTTTGTGAGTTCTGTGAGCTGGAGTCATGAAAGTCACTGGAGTGATGAAGCTCACGCTACTCTCCACAGCACTAGGATTGGGCCCTAATATACTCAATATTTCCTATTTCACTGCAATTTTTCCCCTGTTCTTGTCCTGTTCTTGTCTAGGACAGACTTGCAAATTTTATGACTTGTGTTATGGGCTCACTTCCTCACAGATGTGAGTTTTGGGTACCTTCATACAAAGGTGAACAGTGGGAAGTTTGGTCTGAATTTTTTAAAGGAATGGGGAAAGACTAAATCTTATGAAGCTAAAATGCTCTTGAGCCTTGGGGACTACACACTCAAATACCATTGTCATGGTGGGTCACAGCTGAGCCTCTCTAGTATAATAATACTTAGCAGCTACAAAATACTTGTCCTCAAAGTATTTTATATTTTATATTGTATCTAACCGACATCTGTTTCCACCTCCTTCTGATAAAAATTAGTTTTTGTTTCTAGTGTGGGGAAACTGAGGTGCAGAACTCCCCAAGCCCCGCCGCAGACTGGTAGCATGGTGGGATCCAAATCTGGAGCTCAGCTTTCTGCCTGGGACAACACAACCCAGACAGGAGGCACTGGGTCCAGCAAACATGAGACTGAGACTTCAGTGACTTTCGGATGCTGAGATCCCTTAAGCTAACTGAAGTATAAATATATGTTAGGTCTGTACATGCTGTTTCTCCAAAGAGCCTATGGCCATTCCTCTGGACTTCTCTACCACCAGCTCAATTCCTTACAGGGATAGCTGTCTGTCCTTCCACAGCTGCCTTTGTAAGGTGTCTGAATGTCAAACTGTTATTATTTCAATACCTGACTGAGAGAGTAACAGAGACCTGGAGGTTTTTTTAGGAGGGTGTATAATTAGCCGATCAGTATTATGTTACCCTGTTCATAACTTAATAACCATTTTAATACAGATGGCACACACAGGGATAATTTCCTAGGGTAGCCTAGCAGTATATTACAGAGACAGTGTGTCTGAGGGAATCTTTCTTAGCCAAGGTACATTCCACTAGCTAATTCTACCTGCTGTTTTCAAGATGATTTGGGATAATTCCATATCATTTGCAAAATATTAAAACCCATTTATATAGGATGCCAGATTTAGAAATACACAGTCTGAGTTATTAGACATATTTTGATAAATCTGCCGTGAAAAGTGCAAGACAAAAAAATACCACTGTATACCGATTGTGCATTTTATCTATGTAGACACTACAAAAGCCTGCGTGCTTATTTACACATACCCTGTGTATATTTATTTGGCTGAGAGAACCCATACATTTGGAATTGCATCCAAAATTTCATGTATTTTTACTCTGTTGGTGAGGTATTTCATGCCTATGTATGTACCTTTTGCAAATATCTTTGCATTACTCTGTTTCTAGAGGTTGTATTTCTGTGGGCACGGTCAGGGTATCTGCACGTACATAACACTAAAACGGTGTAATTACTTTTACTGTGCGCACAAGAGTGTTGTGTTGCCAAAGTGTGAAGATCTGATGTACGTTGTGTTTGAATGTGCAGGCATGTGAGCAGTCCGAGTGCTTTGACATCTGTCAGTACTTGATCTCATCTATTCCTTTTTCTCCTGCATCGATCCTGGTTTTTTGCCTGTCATATAGTTATTTTTGTCACCTCAAACCTGAGACCAAATCTGAGTCCCTCCAAGAACAAAATCAACAAAATCTGCACCCTAGTAGCCGGGCGAGAAAATGAGGCAGGCGGAGGGGGGCAAATGGTTCGCGAGTGCGAAATCGATTCTGCTGCTGCCCAGCCTTCTGCGAGATCAGGGATCAGACCGAGTCGGGGCCACAGGGACCGGGGAGAGCAGAGCTCCCCAGCCGGGTAAAGAACCGCCCGGCAAATTTAGCCGTTCCCTCAGGCTATCGATGGGGAGTGGGTGCAAGGGAATCCTTCCTCCCGCGCTCAGCGGCTCGCGGCTGTGAGCCCGGCTTGGCAGAAGGTGACGGCCGCCTTTCGGCTCAGAGTTCTAATACCCTAGCAAGGCTGGAGGTCATCTACACCCCGGTAGGGGCGTTCGAGGGAGGCGGGAAACCCCGGCTCCGCAGCCCGTCACCCCTCCAGCCTGAAGGGCACCCAAGTGCTTGCGGCAGCGCCGGGCTGCTCGGCGGGAGCTCAACTGCTGTGGCAGCAGCGCTGCCCCGGCCCCGGCTGCCCCGGGCCGGGCGGCCGGCACAAGCTGCGGCCCTGCCGCAGCCAGCCCCGGTCCGGATCAGCGCTGCCGCTGCTCGGGGCAGCTGCTGCGAGAACGGGCAGCTGCTTTCCGTCCTGCTGCCCGGAGCTGGGCTCGGAGGTCACGGCGAAGCCAGGGAGCGCCCGCTGGACCGGGCTGGGGACTGGCGGGCTATGCCCACGGGTCCCGCTGCGGACAGGGGACCGGAGAAGGCTGGATCTACCCTGACCGAGGAAGGATTAGGCCGTCCTCGCTGTTGGAAGGGGTTTTATGGGGCCGTAAAGATGAGAGTGGGCCGCGAGCTGCGGGGTTGCTCTTACCTGTTTATGGAGGAGACGCTGGGGACCGTGTCGTTGTCGCAGATGCCCTCGGCCAATAACCTGTCCCGGATCTCCCAGGCGAACATTGTCGGGTTTTGCCTTTTGTACTCGGCGATTTTATCCACTACTTTGGGGGTGGCCACTTTGGGTTTGGAGCCTCCGATCACGCCGGGCTTGATGCTTCCCGTCTCGTAATACCTGCACAAAAGATGGTCAGTGGCCTGCCGTCCTCGAGCACCCAGAGCCCTACTGGCCCCCAGAGCACCCCGCGGACCCCTGCTCCGTGCCCCACCTCGGTTTCGGCCCGCGGGTGCGCGGCCTCGGGCCATGGCCGCTCGGGCGCTGCATATCACGGCTCCGCGAGGCGCCAGGCGGCATGACCTGGGGCTAAGGCAATCCCTTCGTCTCTCTAGGGCTCGCTCTCCTTTTTTTTGGGTTTGGGTTTTTTTTTGGGGGTTTTTTTTTGTTTGTTTGTTTTTTTCCCTTCCCCACTCCCCCTCCACCTTTTTTTTTTTTTTTTTTTTTTTTTGGTATGTGTGTGTGTATTCTAGAAGCGAGGGGCGCTGCCTCCCCCTTCCCCCGCTTTACGCGCACACACTTCTTTTAGGCCGTGGGGTCGAGAAATTAAACAGAAACCCTCTCGCCGATGCAGCCGTCCTGAGGTGAAGCCCGCCGAACGCGGGATCGGGCCGGGCGGCCGGGAAGGGGGCGTGGGGAGCCGGCCGTGGCAAGCTCGCACTCCCCCGCCTGCATCTCCCGGCCGGCCGCTCCGAATCGGGGCGCTGGCCGGGCTGCGGATGGAGAAGAAGGGTTTGTCCCGGCCCCGGGGTCCCTCTAAAGCGGGTGCTCGTACAGGGCAGCGCCAGCCCGCTCCCCGCTGCCCGTTAGCTCTGCTGCCCGCAGCGTTTCTGTGCCGGCCTTCGCCAGGCACGGCAGCGCGCGTAGCGCTCGCACGGGCGGCTCGGCTGGGGCACTGCCGCCGGCTCACACCGCTCCGCGGCCGAGCGGCCCGGCCGGGGCCCTGGGTCTCCCCGAGTAGCCCCTAGGGATATTGCACACCTCATTTGGCGGTGATCAGTTACCGCGGGCATTTATTTATTTATTTGTTTGCCCCGTTGTTTGTTTATTTACCCGTGTATTTGATTTGGTAAGGCTGCTTACGGCTTGTTGTGAGTTAGAATTTTTTTTTTTTTTTTTTTTTTTTTTTTTTTGTTCCTGATGGATTGGGGATTTTTGGTCGTTCTTTCGTTTTCTTTCTCCCGTCCCTTCTCTTTCCCGCCCTGCCACCCACTCTTCTCGAATTATTTTGTCTTCCCAGGAGTTTTCAAACACCGCCGGTGAGGGAAGGGGGGAGGCGGAGGAGAAACACGTCCTGCCAGCGGGAGGAGGGGGCCCTGCTCGGCCGCGGGCTCCCACTGTGCGAAGGTGCCGGGGCCGCTCGGGGTCGTGGCGGGGAGAGCCCGGTGCCGCGGGAAGGGCGGAAGGTCATACTGGAGCGGGGAAGGGATGCAACGTTACAGTCTCAGGGGAGGGGAAGGAGCTGCCTCTTTCCTTACCTGCCCAAGATCTTGCTGACACAACCGTGGCTGACCCGCAGCTGCCTGGAAATGTCACAGGGTCGCACCCCCTGGTGAGCCAGCTCCACTATCCTTTGTCTCACCACGTCAGGTAGGGGCCTGCCGTTCACAAACACCCCCCCGAGCTGGTTCACACCCCCGTGCCCTGCTGGGGAAAGAGAAATAAAAAAAACACAACAACCCACGCACACCAGAAACACACCGTTAGTCGTGGATTCTTTACCACTCGCACTGCAAATTCTCCAGTCATTACAGATGGATGGAGGTGATGGCGGGGGGTCGAGAGTGGGGAACAGGACGTGGGGAAGCGAGAGAAGGTAAAGAGGGAGAAGGAGAGAAAGAAGCTAAAAACAGGGAGAATGAGATAATGAGAGAAAGAGATTGAGAAAGAGATTGAGGAAAGAAAGAAAGAAAGAAAGAAAGAAAGAAAGAAAGAAAGAAAGAAAGAAAGAAAGAAAGAAAGAAAGAAAGAAAGAAAGAAAGAAAGAAAGAAAGAAAGAAAGAAAGAAAGAAAGAAAGAAAGAAAGAAAGAAAGAAAGAAAGAAAGAAAGAAAGAAAGAAAGAAAGAAAGAAAGAAAGAAAGAAAGAGGAAGGAGAGGAGGAATGATGGAAAGATGGAAAGGGAAGGCAGAATGAATTTTCCCGAGACGGAGGAGGATTGTTGTCCACCTTCCCGTACGCCGCCCTCCCTCCCCGAGCCGCTCTCCTCCCGCGGTCCCGATCGGGATGCCGGAGCGGTGGATTCTCACGGCCATTGTGACGGGCCGAACATGGAAACAGCGCCCGCTCCTCTCCCCAGAGCAGGGCAGCGATGCACTCCCAAACTCCAGAGCTCGACCTCTTAGAGGCTCCGGGCGGACTCTGCCGCAGTCCCCTTTCTCTTTACTCCTGAGCTTTTTCTCTCATTTTCTTTCCAGGATTTTCTATCACGTTGTCAATTACAGTTCCTCGCGAACTCCGCCCTCCCTCACCCCGCGGCATGTCCCCCATGCAAGCAGTCCCATCCCGTTATTTTGGGATGCGAGTTGAAAGGACTCGCAGAGAAAAAGAGAAAAGGAAAAAAAATGGGGGGAGGGAGAGAGAAAGAAAATATTTTGAGTCCCACAGCTGATGTTCTTTTACAGGCAGACCTTCTCTCTCATTAGCTTTCTTTATCTTTACAGAAAAAAAAAAAATCAGGAAAAAAAAAAACCAAACCAGACTCGTACTGTTTCGGGGTTTTATTTTTGTTTTGTTTCTTTTTTTGGGTTTTTTTTTTTTTTTTTTTCCCCACAATACAAATCTAATTCAGGGAGAATTTAAATTCTCCGTTTTCTTCTCTTCCCCCCTTTTCAGGCAAAAACCTGCTCTCGCTCAGATAGGACTGCTAGGATGGCTTTTTTTCCCCCCGATCTGTCTTTCTCCATTTCTAGAAATAACTTGGGGGAAAAAAATAAGTATGCACCTGCTAAGAGTGGACACGAGAGTGACGGGGATAAAGGGAAACATCTCCTTTCGGGACACAATAAGACAGTTGGTCGTGAATCAAACGTGTACGTTCGAGCCGAGAGCAGCTCGCCGTTGCCAGGGCATGGGGAGATGCCCGCTCGCAGGCGGCACAGCTTCGCTGGCGCTGCTACCTGAGCAGCGCAATATCCAGCTGATATAGCTGTGGAGTGCACTCTGTATTAAAGCTTTCCTTTCACACAAGCCCTAACCTCCTGTATTTTCCTCGCCGAGAGATCTTAGTTCGTTTTGCAGTTTGCTGAAAAATGATCTGTTTGTGTTTTCGTTGTGTTTTTTTTCTCTCCTGCTTCTGACACTGACTTATTGGCTCTGAACTTAGTGGAAACTCTCATTGCCCTGCGATCGATCCAAGTCCTTTCGTACAAATAGAGTTTTTCCCATCTCCCCCACCCCTTCAGTAACACCTTCACACATCCCCTCCCAGCCCCATCGGCCGGGGCGCCGGCTGGCTTTCCCGTCGTTCCCCGCTGAACCGGGTTATGTTTTGCATTCTTTTGTTAGTCTTTTAAAAAACATATTTAGGGTTTCGGAGGGGGTGGGGGATATTTATCTTCTTCCACTAAAACCTGCGGGTATATATTGTTGTGTTATTCCTCCATTTGTTCAGAACCCCTTCTGCACATGTTGCCTCTAAAGTTACAAGATAGCAATTTCTTCGGCAAGTCCACGATAAATAATTTAAAGCACCTATTATAACTCGCATTACAAAGTATTAAAGGGCAACAGATGCAAAAAGATTAAAAATTAATAATTCAAATTATTGCAGTCCGGATATTTTTCACACGAGTTTGTTTTGTTCTGCCCCGTGGTTTTCTAAGATTCTTTCTATCAGAACAGTCAGATATTTACGTGTATTTATCTGCATGTGAGTGCCGGCATCTGTATGTGCCCAGACTCAGTCGTGCCACTGTTGTACCGATCGTGTGTGCTGTCTGTATGTCAGGAGCCTGTGCCCGCATCTCTTTAAATTGCTTAATTATATCCAGGTCTGTAGCTCTAGAAACACATTTTAGGAAACGAATCAAATGTTGATGGCGTCTTATTGTTTTGTTTAGATTTGGTGTTCTTTTGGGTTTTTTTCCCCTAATCGGAAGGCAAAAATTAGTCAGGAGTCTCCCTGGAGTTTTTAAAAAATCAGCTACAGTGAAATGCCTCTTTGGTCTGCTGACATGTTTCGGATCGTACTGGAGCTGGGATTACTGACATCGCGTCTGGAAACAGATCGCACCGCTGAAAACTAAAAATAATGTCTAAAGCACGGAGTGTTTGCTGTTAAAGCTCTTTGGAAATCAAACCTCACATTTTAAGCAATGTATTCTGGAAATCAGTTATTAGGAAACAGAAAGACAGTTACATACATCTGCGTTTGGGAATTTAATAGTGGATTTGTATTTCTGCACCTTCCTTCTCAAGGCAAAATCGGGATTTTTTTAAAGTTCAAGTATTTTCATTTACTGTCTTTTCGATTTGTGTTTTATGCAGCGGGCAGGGCGTGTCCTCAAAAGTTTCGGTGTCAAAAGTTACAAATTGCTTTTAATTATTCATTTCTTGACTTAACATACTCTCAATCTCGGTTTTCTATTTGTATTTTTTTCTTTTTCAATTTAAATATTGGAATTATTTTCTCTCCTGCAGTTTAATTAAAATCACTGGAAATTCCTTGTTACAGTCCCTGGTAAAGGAGACTTTTCACGTTCCTTCGTCCCCCTCTTAAGAAAGGCTTTTAAAATTGAAAATGTACCACGAATGCCCTTTCCTCTGTACCAGGAATGTGTTTAAAATTCACACCGGGCATCTGGTAAATAAACCAGGAGGGATCGTGACTTCTTGGGAGCCTCCAAAGCCACTTCATCTCCCTGCCATACAATTGTCCTATTTTTCCCGCAGTCCAACCTTTCGCCAAACGAAAATGACTCACAGAACAGCCACCGACTAACCCGCCATTAATTCGAAACTGGCGTCTTCCCTGTCTGCCACCGAAATCCAAAATCAAAGCAAACAGCATCGCATCGCGGGGAAATCTGGGGGGTTAAAGCCGCGGAGCGTTGCGGGGAGTCCCGGCCCGGCCGGGCACGGACAGGGAAAGGGCCCGTCCCGGGGGCTGACACGAGTCAGAATAAACTCTTGTTGTCTGAGGGGCGATGGAGAAAGTGTATTTGCGGAGCATAGCTCTGGTTCCGAGGGGGCTTTCCCTAGCGCGCTCAGGGCACGCAGCACAGGCGCAGCAGCACTCAGACCCCTGCCCTCGGACTGGGGGTCCTGGCCCCCGCCCCGCTGCCAGCTCGGAGCTCTGCTCCCCTCAGCTCGGGGCTGCCTGGCATCCTCGCTCTGCGGCTCGGGCCGGCAGTCTCCGTCCTGCCTCCTGAACGCCTCTCTAAGCCCGGTATCGGCCAGGGTGAAAAGGTGGACCTGGAGGAGGATCAGGTGAGGAAGGATGGCTGGGGAAGGAAGAATGAAAGGATGAGGAAGGGACAGCAGCGGAAGGAGCCGGGCTCCAGTACTCACGGTGCATTGCTGAGAAGGGGTCTGCTTTGCAGTGCATATCCATGGGGAGGCAAAGGAAGGGGAAGAAATCGGCTGAAGCCGCCGTGTCGCCTCTAAAACTCAACTTCAAGACTTAGGGGAGAAAAAAATTGAAAAAAAAAAAAAAAAGGAAAACAAAACAAAACAAAAAAGCACACGAGGAGAGGAGAGGAGGGGAGCGGCGGGATGCTCTGGGCCCCCGGCCCGGCGGAGCGGGCAGCGAAGTACTTTTCGGGGGGCGGGAGGGCTGCGCCGGCCTTGGGGGAGTCAGCAGAGTCCGTGGGAGCGAGGGACTGGCGGCGCCGGGGGGCAGGTGGGTGTCATGGCTGGGAGGGCTCAGAGCATCCCCGGCGGCGGGGAGGGGGTGCCGGAGCAAGGTGCGGCCGGCGGCCAGGCGGCAGAAGGCGCAGGAGGACGCGGCTCTCCCTCCTCCTCCTCCCGCGGTCCGGGGTTAGTTCATTTAAGTTCAAAGCAGAGTAGCAATCCCCGGGAAAGCGGCGAGCGGCGGGCGGGCGCGACCCCTCCTCTCGGCCGGGCGGCGGATCCGGCGCCCGGCGGACTTTCGCCCGAGGTGGGAAGTGCTTGCGAGAAGCCGGGGCCGGAGACTGGAGCCTCCGCTCCCGGTGTGTGTCTCTCTAAAAGCCGCAGCGCCCTCAGCCCCCCGCCCGCCTCCCCGGAGATGGATGACTTGTCAGACAAAGGCAATAGATTCCGACACTCTCTGATTCGCCAGCGCGCCGAGCCGAGCGCGGCCAGGAGAGGAGAGGAGAGGGGAGAGGAGAGGAGAGAGAGGAGGGCCGGGCCGGCGGCGCTCGGCGCGGGGGGGGCCCTCGCCTGCGGGACCGGCGGCGGGGGAGCCCCGGCCGCTCGCTCCGGAGCGCCCCGGGCCGTGCGTGTGCGGGGCGGCGGCGCCCCTGCCCGGCCCGCGGGAACGGATGGGAGCCCCGCTTTGTTGTCACTTGCGGCCCAGGATCCTTAACTCCCTTATTTAACACAAGCACACACGCCTTGCTAGTTTCACCTCCCTTCTCACGCTCTGCTTTTTTTACCGAAGACTTTACTCGGTGTAAAGCGGGACAGGAGGGGGATTCGATACACATCAAGGCTTCTGTGGTGTGCGGCTTAGTGTGGGAGAAAGAAAGAAAGAAAGGAGGTGAGGGGGAGAGAAGAAGGAAAAGGAAAAGGAGAGAGACAGAAAGAGAGGAATGTATAAAGAAGGAAAAGAAAGAAATATAAATGGAAGCCAGACAGAGAGAAATAAAAAACGAGACATAGAACGAAAGAGCAAGCAAGCTTCTCGCACCTCTTTAAACCAAGAGATTAGGCCCGTTTCAGTCATTGCAAAGTTTTCCCTCACATGCATTTGGGGAAATAACAGCAAATCCAACCTCATACTTTCCACATCTCTGCTGCTTCTCTCTCCCTCTCTCTCTCTCTCTCTCTCTCTCTCAATTCTTTTTTTTTTTTAATGTTAGAGTGGGATTTTTAAATTATTTAAATAATTTTACAAATAAGTCTGCTTATTGTAGCAGCTTATTACTGCTAAAATAGACATGGCTTTGAGCTAGCAAAGAAATATAGAGCAAGTAAGAAACACCTTCTTAGGGTAATAACCAGGGACAAAAAGGCAAGACAGAAATTGCTGTGAGCTCAATTTTGATTTTCAGACTTGAGAGTTTACCATCACCTGAAACATACTTCCTTCTCTTTTCTTCCTTCATTCTTCCCCATCCCTCTGCTTATCTGTCACAAAACAGCCCCCCCCCTTTTTTTTTCCCCTAACCACTTTAAGTAAAGAATGTCTGAGAGATCTTTATGAAATATTTTTCACTGTCTCATAAATCATTTTGGCACTTCAGCTGATGTTTTATCTTTCTCTCTCCTCTCTCTCTTTCCCTTGTGTGCAAAAAAAAGGGATGATTTGGGGAAGAAAATTTTTTGTTATACCACGGGGATTACATAGAAGTGAGTCCTCGGTGACTGCGGGGCTGAGCTGAGGACAGGCGCGGCTGAGGCGGCCCTGCCCGCCCCTGCCAGCAGCTCCTGCACAGGGTGGATTTTCTATGGGGCTGGGGGGCTCTGCGCTGCCCCTCAGGATCTGCGCTGCCGCCCGCCCGGCGGAGGCAGAGGCACCGCTCCGTCTCTCCCGGGGAACTCCCGCCGCACGCCCAACTGAGGGCGGCCGCGCCTCCCGCGGGCTGCCCCGCTGCCGGACTGGGGTGCGCTGCTCCCCGTGCCTCTGACCCGCGGGCCGCAGCTCTCCCAGCCGCCAGCTCCCTCAGCAGCGTTCCCGGCCCGGCCCCGGGCCCGGCCGCGGCGGGACCGCCCCGCGCAGCGGCTGAGGGGCGGCCGGGCTCAGGTGCGGGCGGCGGCGCTGCCCACCGCGGCCTCTAGATGGAGCCCTCCGGTCGCTTGGCGGAGCGCAGAGGAGCCGGCGGCGGGCCCGGGCCGCCGCGATCCCGCCGGGATCCCCAGCACGGCACGGCCCGGTCCGGCACGGCACGGCCCAGCACGGCACGGCACGGCACGGCACGGCACGGCACGGCACGGCACGGCACGGCACGGCACGGCACGGCACGGCACGGCGGCCGGCCCGGCATCGGCACGGCCCGGCCCGGCCCGGCATCGCACGGCCCGGCCCGGCACGGCACGGCACGGCACGGCCCGGCACGGCCCGGCATCGCACGGCCCGGCCCGGCACGGCATGGCACGGCACGGCCCGGCCCGGCATGGCACGGCACGGCCCGGCACGGCACGGCCCGGCCCGGCACGGCATGGCACGGCACGGCCCGGCCCGGCATGGCACGGCACGGCACGACCCGTGCGCATCTGTCGGTGGGACGACGGTGGCTGTCGAGTTCCCCCGGCAGCAGAGTCTCGTGTTCACAGCGGGGCCGGGAGCCCGCTTATCGCCGCTGCCGGGAACCCCTCCCGCCACTCGGCGCCTCCCGCTCTGCCCGTGGCTGGAAACGGCCCTGTCACAACTCTCCGTCACCGACCGGTCTAGGTCGCTTCTGGTCTTCCAGCAGTCACCCCCGGCCTTGCTCCCTTCCGCCCCGGGCAGCCCCGATTGCCCCGCGCTCAGGCGCTCAGCCGAGCCGAAGGCAGAGCGGGAGGTGCGGGCAGGAGCCCCCGGCAATGCCGGGTGGAAGGGAACTCCCTGCACTAACACTTGGTGAGTTCATGGACCCTCTCTCAGAGATGCTCTGAGCCTTTGTAACTGACGATTGCCCGGTGAGGAGATAACGGCTTGGTGGTGATCTGGGGTAGCCGGCGAATCCCAAACCTCTTCCCGATAATGTATTTTGCTTTAGTTTCCTCACTATTTTCCCATATCACTGAGAAGAAAGACAGGAATAACAGGCTCGAGAAATACAAAAAATGAGCGCTCTGCGACACGAAGGCTGAATCCCACTCAGGGAGATAACCCGAGTAAACCGGGGAACCCTGAGACTGGTAGAACAAGACAGCTTTCTGAGGAGAGGGAAGGGAAGGGAAGGGAAGGGAAGGGAAGGGAAGGGAAGGGAAGGGAAGGGAAGGGAAGGGAAGGGAAGGGAAGGGAAGGGAAGGGAAGGGAAGGGAAGGGAAGGGAAGGGAAGGGAAGGGAAGGGAAGGGAAGGGAAGGGAAGGGAAGGCTCTCCACTTGCTGTCCCCTTCCCCCACCACACACGACAAAATATCACCTGGTACCCCTTCCCACACTGGACTTCGTGGAAGTATTGCTTTGTCAACATTTAAATCCACTGAACAATTTCTGCCAACCAGAATTAAAAATACCGAGCTGTCTGCGCGCCCCCTGGCACTGCCGTGTGCCCTGAGGGACCGGGCGAGGCCAAGACCACGGGCCTCTTTGCACTCCCAGGGCTTCCCATCTATTCCACTTCATGAGCCCTGTGTGCTTATTTCCCTCTCCCACTTTAGATTAATCTTTTCTTTTTTTCTAATCTCTTTGCTTTGCTTTGCCTTGCTTTTCCTTTTTTTTATCTCCTGCTTTAATTTCTTTTTCTCGAAGAGAATCTGAGGATCTCCCCCCTTCTTCTCTAAACCAGCCTTCCCCCCCCCCCACCCCCGCCGCCTCTTCCCCCAAGCTAGAAACATTTACACTTCAAAAGAGACGGCCGCCTCTGCGGAAATTTCAAGAAAAATAAACTTTTGGGGGAGTTACAATGATAGCCATCTTTCGATCTGCTTCATTAGCCGGCTTTCTCCATCTGATCAAGTCGAAATCTTCTCCATTGATCCTGTTTCCCACCCTTGGTTCCAATACACATAACCTCGAGGGTCCTGTCAGCTTCCCTTCGAAGTCATTTGAGTTCCCTCGCTTGCCGCCTCGCCTCGTCCCTGGGAGCCCGGTTCTACAGACGCTGCTCTCGGAAACTGCTCCCCCTGCTCCTCTCTCGGCTCGGGAAGGGCGCTGTGCCCAGAACAATAGGGGTCGGGCGGAGGGGGGAGCCCCTCGGAGGGCTCAGGCCTGGAGCAAACGCTTGTGCCTGCCATCGCAGTTGGCTCCAGAGCCAGGGCTTGCGCCCACGTTGGTTCCCTGTTTTCTACGGGTTGTCTGTAGCCAATTATGCTGGAAAACAGCTAAACGCGACCTATGGCCACAGGATGCAGCACCGTGTGCTGCAGAGGTAGAAGTTTTGGATTTACACCGTGGAGATGCCCCTAAGTTCTCGGCTTCACACCTTGTCTGTCTTCTTCCTCTTGTCAAGTGCACGAACGCTTACAGCCTAAATGTTGGTAGTTTGGAGGTAATTTAACTCAACCCTTAATATCCTCAGCACCATATTTAAGAATTCGCAGAATAAGTCTGTGCTGACTGTCTGGGTGTATTTTTCTGACACATAGTTTCTGTGCCAACTAAGTTAACTTTCACCCGGAGAAAGTCGGTGGTGAAATCCCTGTCTGTGAAAAGATAGAGGAAAAAAATGATAACACATCCCCCCCGCCCAAAGATGGGAGTATTTAAGCGAAGGAGTCGGCATGTGTGTGTCAGAGAGATCTTCAAGGAAGGGGACGCTTTGATATAACATTCCTGGACGACTTTTTGGGTGCTTTGTCTGAGGAGACGATGATTTCTGGCCTGAGATTTCTCGCTGCCCCTCACCAACGAGCACCCAGATAAAAGGGGTATCCACATCTTCGCTGTATGGAGGGGAGCGGCTGATGGGGCAGGGCGGAGGTGCCGAGCAGTAGCGTGGAGACATGGAAACAGGACGGAAGCTGCGGGAGATTTCCGAAGGGTGCGTAGGGCCAGGCAGGGCCGGGCCAGGCAGGGCCGGGCCGGGCAGGGCCGAGCAGGGCGGGGGGAGGCAGCCAGCGTCCTGCTCCTCCTCCCCGTCCCCCCCAGCCGCTCTGCCCAGAAGAGCCGAGGTTGCTCTTGGTGGTCGAGTTTAGCAAATAAACACAAAGTTAGGTTTTAAACGAACAGTTAATAAGAAAGAGGGCGCGAAAAGAATAAAGACCCCCATCCTTCCCCTCCCCCTGTGTCTCCGAGCCCCTCTTCCCCTCTCCCTCTTTCTCCCCCTCTAAGCACCTCTGGTCACGTTGGAGGATGAGTTTTTGGAGAGCTTCTGGTACAATATGGAGCACCACGGGCTGCAATTTCACACTCCACAGCACATTCCCCCTAAAGCTACTTTCTTTTTTTTCCCATCTAAGACCCCCTCATGTCTCCCCCTCTCTCTTTCTCTAGCTCTTTTGTGAGCCATGGGTGGGTTGCGTGTCTGGGGGACGCCGGGGCCGCGAGGAGCCCGGCGGCCGGGCCCTGCCAGCGGGGCGGGTGCGTGTGTGTACCGGGGGGCTGCGCTCCCCCCTCGCCCTGCCTGCTGCTGGCTTTTCCCTTCTCTGCATTTGTTTGCCCTGAATGGTAATAGCCCACGTGTGCTGCTCTTTATTCAGTCACCGACACTTTAACCTCTCCTCTTTACAAGAGAGCGTTTGCCACAAAAACGAGACAAGCCGAAGACCTTTTGCAGCCTCATTGAGAGGGAAAAAAAAAAAGAATAAAAAGGAAAGGGGGGAAAAAAGGGAAAAAAAAAAAAAAAAAAAAAAAAAGGAAAGAGTGGAAGGGGGGAGGAGAGCCAACAATGTGAAGAGACACTTCTGCAACAAAGCCGCCTCTCAGCGCACCGGGACGGCCGGAGCTGGGGCGAGTCTCCAAGCCTCCCGGGCCATAGACATATGGAGACAGGGGCGGCCTCAGCACAGCCCGCCCCAGCTTGCCCCTTCCCACCCTAAGCAGGCGGGCAGGGAGCGGACACAGGGCTCCCAGCACCGAGCTGGGCTCTCGGTCCAATCCTGCCCCCGAACATGGCACCCAGTGCGGGCGGGAGGAGCCCTCGCTGCAAGTGGGATCCCCAGAGCTGTTTCCCGTCGAGGCGGCCTCCCCGGGCCGGCTTCTCCCGCTCGCTACAAAACTCCTGCCACCGATCTCTCCGTTTGTCTGTCCCGCAGTCCCAGAGCCCCTCTGGTCTTTGCCTGCTCATTTCTTTGCCCCGGAGCGGCGGAGCGGGGGTGAGGGCAGGGGGTTTCATGTTGCTCCTCTGACCCAAAAACGAACTGGCCCAGATGTGAACCCTGCTTCTTTCGTGATAGGAGACTGAGCCACTGGCAAGGCCCAGCTGTCTCTTGCCTTTGCCCTGGGCTGTCTCTGGGGTAGAGGCGTGGGAGCCCCCTCTGCTGCCTCCTCCCCTCCACGCTGGAGATGTTGTCTTTTTTTTTTTTTTTTTTTTTTTTTTTTTTTTTTTTGTCCTGTAATTTCTCCATAAAACTCCCGATGAGTGAATTAGACGCTTATTAAAGTCTCCTTTTAATCAGCAGTAGTGGGAGATCCTCCCTCCCTCCCTCTATCTGCCCGTCCAAGGTTAGTTTGCCTCAGGGCGATTTGCAAATGTTAGGATTTACAGTTATCACACGCAAAAACATTTATATAACCCCTAACTATAATACACCCATAAAAACGGGGAGGCAGCGAAAACTGCTGCGGATCAGCGAAAAACCCTATGGCTTGCCCATTAAAGTCCCCGGAAAGGGTAATTCCAGCAGTCAGAGGGGCCAAAGTGTGGTAATGACTGCCTGGGATTCACATCTCCAAAAATGATCGCACAGAAAGACCCGCCGGGGAGAGGGGCGACTGCTTCGCTCCACTCCCTCCGCTCGGCCAGAGGGGGAAGTTGGAAGCAGACTTCTTCACACATGCACTAGAAAGTGATAGATATGCCTCAAGATTTCCTTCCTTCCTTCCTTCCTTCCTTCCTTCCTTCCTTCCTTCCTTCCTTCCTTCCTTCCTTCCTTCCTTCCTTCCTTCCTTCCTTCCTTCCTTCCTTCCTTCCTTCCTTCCTTCCTTCCTTCCTTCCTTCCTTCCTTCCTTCCTTCCTTCCTTCCTTCCTTCCTTCCTTCCTTCCTTCCTTCCTTCCTTCCTTCCTTCCTTCCTTCCTTCCTTCCTTCCTTCCTTCCTTCCTTCCTTCCTTCCTTCCTTCCTTCCTTCCTTCCTTCCTTCCTTCCTTCCTTCCTTCCTTCCTTCCTTCCTTCCTTCCTTCCTTCCTTCCTTCCTTCCTTCCTTCCTTCCTTCCTTCCCCCTCCTTTCCCTTTCCCTTTCCCTTTTCCTTTCCCTTTCCCTTTCCCTTTTCCTTTTCCTTTTCCTTTTCCTTTTCCTTTTCCTTTTCCTTTTCCTTTTCCTTTTCCTTTTCCTTTTCCTTTTCCTTTTCCTTTTCCTTTTCCTTTTCCTTTTCCTTTTCCTTTTCCTTTTCCTTTTCCTTTTCCTTTTCCTTTCCCTTTCCCTTTCCCTTTCCCTTTCCCTTTTTTTCTTCCTTTCCCTTTTTTTCTTTCTTTCCTGCCAAGCTGAGCTCGAACAATTTCTGTACACACACAAATCCACCTCCCCAAAGAAAGTTGCCGCGGTTGTGTTTCTGGCAGTGCTTCCCAAGCCCTGTTGTGAGCCCTGCTCCTGCCCCCGCTTCCCTCCGCCACGGACGGCTCTCCGGTCGGATGGGATGCGCCGGGAGTTGGGTCGGGGAAGGCAGGCTCGTTTCCACCGCTAAACAAAGGCTGGAAACGCACCAACAAAGGACCTGGCGCGGCCCCTCCGCCCCGTGCGAGAGCCGCAGGTGAGGGCTGGGGCTTGCCCGGCCGGGCGCGGGGGGTCCTGCTTGCGGAGCAGTGCTTGAATCGGCGGCGGGGGGGAAGATGCGAGTCTGCAGGGCTTCAGGAGAAACTGGTCGTAAGTTGGTGGGCAAACTTTCTTCCCCCTTCCCCTCTTTGTGGGAAAGCCGGGAAAACGGGCGAATTTAGCTCTCTTTCCTCCTGTGCCATTGGCGAAGACAGGCTCGCTCCTTCCCTTCCCTTCTCCTCGAGCCGCCAAAGCTCAAGTTAGGCGCCTAATTAAAAAAGTGGCAGGAAGACTCATGCCTCTTTAACATCAGCTGTTAATGCTCTCGGAGTTTACTGCCTCTGAGGAGGAAAACACAGAGAGAGAGGCAGAGGGATGAAATGTGCGGGGAAACGGAGGGGCTGAAAGAAGTGGGGGGGTCTCTCAGCGTAGTGGAGGAAGAGAAAGAGAGATTAAGGAAGGGTGGGGAAAATAGACAATTCTAACTTATAAAAAAGAACTGGAAGGTGGAGGGGGCGGGGAAGGACTGAACTGTGAGCCGACACCAAATCCCTCCAGTCTCCCTGGCTGCCTCATCTGGGCAGCTCCTGCGGGATGAGGAGTCAGGGAACAACTCCGCGGGCGCGGGAGAGTGGCACGCAGAGAGGAGAGAGGACGAGCGGATCCGGGATGGAGGGACGGACAGAGGGAGGGAGGGAGGGAGGTTTTCCGAGCGCGGAGCGTTGTTCCCGGGTGCCTGCCTTTCCTTCTCCTCACTCGGACCCTGGTACTTTGCTCCTTCCTCTCCTCTCTGAGGCTTGCAAACCAAACGTCACCAATCAATACGAACCCCGGCTCTGTGGGTGCGTGTGTGCGTGCGTGTGCGTGTGTGAGCGTGGTTGTTGATCCTGACCTGCTGGACTTCAAAAATCTGCCTCTTCTGACTCCCTCCTAGCCTGTAAGTTCAGAATTACAACCTTCTACATCTATGCAAACTTTTATTTGTCGGTGAATTCCTTTCTCTAGGAAAAGGAGAAATTGTCACCATGTGAACGGCTGATTTCTGACACATGGGGCTTTATCCCTCCCCCAGCGTGGGGAAAAATATCTCCCGTGGATGTCTTTCAACTGTGCACAATCCATAACTTTGGCAACGTATATGTAGTGTTATTTCTGCAAGGCAGTTTTCCAGGGTTAGGGGAGGTGGTTGCATTCTGCTAAATGGATCCTTTGTGGTGAGTGCAGATTTATGCCCAGTTTTGATTTATAATTAAATTAGCTTCTAATTTGCAATATGTGCGTCTGTGTTTAAAATGTATCTAATCTGTGAAATTGAGGACTGGGGCACTTTAAATGAAAATCTACCTTTCGCCTCAAGGGTTTCTTTATGAAGGGATAGCCGGGAGGGCAGCGTGCAGCAGGAAAGTGAGGCTGTAATTTCCATTAGGAGATGTCAATCAATCTTTCTTTTCAATACATCAATTAATAAATCCGATTGGTGCTGCGGGCTGCTCCCCCCCTCCCCCCCCCCGGCCCCCGAGGTGCTCTTTTTTGGCCGGATGGGGAAGTGTGAGGGGAAGGCAAACTTTGGCAGGGAAGTCCCCGCAGGCAGAGCCCGACCCGACCCGCCCTCCCCCCTCCCCTTCTCCCCCGCTCGGGCCCTGCGCGGGGCTCCGGGACCGGCTCCAGCCTCGGCGCGGCGCTGGGGGCGGCAGGCGAAGCCGGCGGGACTCCCTCCGTCGGCTCTCGGGGTTTGGCAGAACTAAATTGACACAACTTGGTGAGATACGGTCAATTTTTTTCGCCCCGATAGTGGGGGTGTGCACACGCGGTTAGATCTGGGCCCGAGACCCCCCGTCTTAGTTAATTTATATTTAGGCTTCACTTATTTAAGCGACCCTCCCCCACCGTCCCATCCCACGCAGCTCTAACCCGGGTAATAGTATCATCGGTTTCATTGGTTATTTTTCAATGGAACCGCAGCCCCTAGCTTTAATTTTTCACAATTAAAAAGCGGCCGGGATGGCGGGGAACTCCTCCAGCCTGACAGTTCGCCCTAGCTCTCCCTGCTGTTAGCGTATGCTCCACACCTACAAATAACCGCGGAAATGGGGGAAAGGAGGGTATTTATTTGATTTTTTTTTTTTGACGGGCAAATGCAGTAATGCCTCTAATTTAGCAATTACACCGATTCTCCTTTATTTTCAAGTGGCGCTGGTCGTTCAGCAGAATGTCACCGTGGTGGGCAGGCGGGTAGAAGCCCGAGGACAGCCCGGCGCGGGAATGCCCAGTGCCCACTTGGGGACAGTCGGCCTGGCAGGGACAGGGCAGGTGTGGGGAAGGGGGACAGCACCAGGTCAGGGCGGCACCGAAGGCCTCCCGTTGAGTCTCCGCTCCTAGAGAGCAGAGAGGAAAACCGGACAAACAAAACTAATTCAATGTGTCACCTCTCCCTGACAGAACACACAGAGTATTTTATAGAAATCCGGCTACAGAAAGGGCTGACTTTCCTGAACCCACGACCAATGTAAATAAGATGCTCAGAAGGAGGAGAACATCCTCAAACTACTCCGTTGTCATCGTCATCATCATCATGTCCGTTTGATTTAAAAACAGCGCGATAGGGAGCACGGTCTCACTGAACGCTGTCTCCTCAGCTTTCTTTTTTTCCTCCCAATCACACGGCTTTGTACCCTCAGATTTGCGGGCTACTGCTGCCGGCTTGAGTTGCTCGACACAGGCAGCGTTTTGCGTGTCTCCAGCGGGAGGGGGAACTCTGGGTGAACAGAGGCCTGCGAGCGGGAGCACGGGGGCTACGGGGGTGAACTTCGGGAAGGAATGAAGTAAAAAGAAGAGAGAGAGAGAATGAGAGAGTCTCCCAGGCAGCTCGATCCCATTAGCTCCGTCCTTGGGTTGCATATTTATACGGTCTAGGAGGTGAACAGATGGACTATCAATTTAATTCCATCTTCAACACCATCAGAGATTGATTTTCTACTCGCTTTTAATTTTGCCATAATTAATTAGATCATTACAACTGTTTTCTATTGATCTCCCTATTTAAACCTCAGATGCAAAGGGACTTCGGCAGATCCTTTAAAAACACAGAAGGGAAAAGGAACAGAGGGGTTTGCAAACTTTCTGAAGGTTTTTTCCAGTTTTGACTTAGAAGATATTCGGTGCAGAATAGCAAAAAACTGCCTCTGTGGCCTTTTCTTTTAGGAGGCCCTTTTCGTTGCCTTTGTAATTTTCTTTAATGTTTGGTGAATCTTTGTCATATTTATATGTAGTATACAGCATATATAATAGATTTAATTGGTTCGATTATGAAAACATAAGCTTGCACGTGTATATGCATATATATATATTCACACACAACGTGTTTAAAATTGAGATTTACAGACGTGGTGCACACACATTTATATATGGGGAAACTATCGATTGAAGAGATGTGGTTTTCTGAAGGGCGAATATTTTTATTTGCCTCCCGTACGTGTCTCTCTGTTTATGCACTTGAATCCCTCTCTAGGTGGGGGATAGTTCACCCTGCGACTCCATTAGAAATGACAAAAGAAAACCAGCGCTGTTAGCTCCGCTTCCTAGCCTCGGTTCCCGGTGCTCGCCGCAACCTTTCTTTTCCAAGCCTCCCCTGCAGCAAACGACTGGCAGCCGGGGCAACAGCTCGGCTCTGTGCTGACAGTCGGTGAGGTTTGTATTTTAAACCTCTATGCTCTTTTCCCCCCAAAAAATCCCTTAATTAAAAGCTCTGTTTATATACTTAATTTGAGGGAGCCAAACCGCGTAATTGTGCTTTTACCGCGAGCGGCAGCGCCGAGGAAAACCTCTCCGGCGGGGTTTGTTTGAAGCTTTGTTTGCAAATCATAAAATTGCTGACTGGGAGACGGGGGCGATCCGGAGACGCGTCCATCGGCGGAGCAGGTTTGGGGGGCTCAGAGGCAGCCCCCGCTCGGGGGCGAGGCAGTGCCGGCCCCCGCCCGCCTCAGCTCCGCGCTGCGCCCCCGCAGAGCCCGGGCAAGGCGCTGGGCTGCCCGAGGGGCCCGAGGCGGGGACAGCGCAGATCCAGAGCCGGCACGGCGAGCAAAGTTTCCCGAGGTGGGGAGGGAGTCGGTGGAGGAAGAGTTTAAGCAATGCCCTGAACTTTCTGCGTACGGGAGAGACCTCCGGGATCGGGGCAAATAGACGAAGACCGGCGGAGGGCTGGCTCGGCCGCCCGGGGCGCCTGGAGGGCGGCGAGGCAAAGCGCCCGGGGCCGCTGGCGGTCGGACCGGGGCGGGAGGGAAGGGACCGGGGCTCAGCCCGGCTCTCGCTCGCGTCTGGGGGCTCCGCTGCGGGTCCTTGCCAAGCTGCCACGGTAAACACGGTGCGAACCCAGCCTTTCAAGGGGTGCTGGAGCGGATACCCGTGAGGAAAAGGGGTATTTTTCAGGTGAGATAGCAAGTGTCAGAGGGAGATCTGGCGAGGTGAGGAGGGTGTGCGCGGAGGAGAGCAGGAGCAGGCTGCCTCCTGCCAAAGGAGGGAGTTGGGGGTGACGGTCTCATCCCTCCCTGCTGAATATTCAGCGCCCCCCCCGCCTTACCTGCTCTCCCTGAGCTCTGAGCCATGGCTCCTCTGCCTAATGGCCCGTCTCCCCGGGACGGCTGCAAGCCAGTAGATCCGCCGCGGCCTTTTCTTCACTTCTCTCCTCCCCACTCGAGTGTCTTGCTTTCCCCCGCTGACTTTCGAGATCTAGGCGCAACCACCCAAAACTAAACGGTTTAGATAACAACACACACACACTAGAGCACCACCACCACCAAAAAAAAAAAAAAATAGCCAGCCACAGAGAAAGAAACGCCGCTCTACTGAGCCGGGACAGGCTAAAAGGAGGGGAAAATAAATAACAATCAAAGCAAATGCAGCGCTGCTGCTTATAAAATTGGAGAGGGGCTCACCTGCTCCAGTCTACCAGGGCTGTGCAGCCAGGGAGGAAAGGGGCTGGGGGGGTCCGCGGGGATCCTGCGGGAGGGGGGACAACGCCTGGATTTTGAAGCTGCTTCCCCTTGCCCCCCTCCTTCAAGCTGGCTACCTGTAGGGAAGTCTTGTTGCAACAGCAGATTAATTTGTTGTCTTATTACCATAAAAATGTGCTCGGAGAGGGGCTGGCAAGGGAGAGGGGGACGCGGGACAGAGGAGGAACTTCCTCCAAGTTGAAAAGGGAGGCGGTGGGCTCAGGCTGAGGGGGGAGCGCGTCGGGGACGGGCGGGGAATTGGTCTGGGTGGTGGCGCAGCCCACCCGGGAGCCGGTGGCTCTCAGCTCGGGGTCCGGGCAGACTCCAGTTGGGGTGGCGGGGGATGGGGATTCCGCCGACTAGTTTGCAGGGGACAGAAGGCAATCCTGTGAAGTCTACCTTTGTGAGCGCCTAGCTTTTTGCCTCTGAGAGATTATTTATCCGTCCGTCCATCCATCCATCCATCCATCCATCCATCCATCCATCCATCCATCCATCCCTCCATCCATCCACCCATCCATCCCTCCATTTATCCGTCCACTCGTCTCTTGTCCTGCTCTTATGACCACGTTTTGGTAAAGGCTTTGCAACTGAAAATAAATAAATAATAAATAGAACAAAGCTCTAAAGAAAAGAAGAAAAATTCCCAGTGCTAAAGATATCACTGAACGAATATTTTTCTTTCTCTCTTTCTACTCCCCCCCCCCTTCTATCTCCCCATTGATTGAAAGTCTCTCTCAGCTCCAACAAGGAGTCCCAGGAAAAATGAACCATTCTGCTATCGATTCTTCATTAAAATTACATTTCTGCATTTGCTAAATTGGTTTTAAAAAGCTTCCCCTGTTATTATTGTCTTGTCAGAGCCGGCGGTGCTGGGCAAACAGTATTTAAAAGCTTGGGACCTCTCCAAGATGAGGCTGTTGGGGGTTATGTGTGTGCATGTATTTCTTTTTCCAAAGTGTTTAGGAAAATGTTAACAACGCAGACTGGCAAAAAGCACGCCCCAGACAAGTGGAGAATTGTAAAAATAAGGAAGGCGGAGGAAACGCTTTCCTTCATATCGCTTAAAAATCATCGATTACCTCTTCAAGCAAAGAAAAAAAAAGTTTCATCTTAAATATTAAAATGGGGCACCAAAAGTCAATAATTGCAGCAACGAGTATTTGCCTCAGACGCCGTCTCCAGCCCGGTCTGCAGCAGCCGCTGGATCTGTCTGGAGTGGTTCCTCACCTCCCTGCAGCCCGAGCCCAGCTCGCAGCTGAAATGCTTCCTCGGTGAGATGTTTAAATAAGTCCAGCTAACCCTGACACACGCACCAGATTCCTCCGACTTTACCCCAACAAACCCCACGGAATCCCCGTCCTCCCTCCCCAGACTGGTGTGGGAGAAACCCAGAAGAGACTCTGGGAGATTTACTCTGAATTCTGCAAATCTCTCTCGAAAGAGCAGGGAAGCAGAAATGTCTTCCTGATGTGTTTATCCCCTAATCAGTTCATTAGTTATAAACAACATGACATTAGAAGTTAGGAGGCAGTTGATATTAATTTTTATTTAACTAGTTGATGTTTAATCCGTCACGCCAGACTGCTTAGAGAGAGCTGCCTGACACAAACCAGTTAGAACTTCATACACCGCGATGATCGGCCGGGCATTGGGACAAACAAACGGCGGCGGGGGGGCGAGGGGCAAGGAAGCAGAAGGGAAGGGAGCAAGGGGGAGAGGGGTAAACCCGGGAAAGAGGGGGGAAAGCAGCAAAAGAGATTGGAAAATTCCCACTTCCCTGTGTAAAATGTTTGTGTGAATCGGCAGAGAAGGGAAAGGGGGAGGGGGGAAAGCATGAAAAATCTCGTCAGGAGGCTGAGCCGAGCGGGCCGAGAAGGGCAGGTGCCCATGCCAGCCACCTCTGCCATGGGGCCATGGGGCGGGTCGGCGGGCGGCCCGGGGGCTTGGGGCGGGCTGGGCGACAGGGCTGGGGCTGCCCGGGGGTTCAGCCCCTGGGGGGCGGCGGGGGCGACGTGCGGCTGCGCGCCGTCGGGCAGAGCGGGGGGCACCGCCGAGAGAGTCCTCTTTTAATTACAAGGGGCACAGGTTAATTAGCACGAGGCTAGCGCAGGGAGAACAGCAGCACATGGTGGGGCCGGGATAAACGGGAACCGGACTTTTCTCGGTGTGTAACACTCCTCTTCGGTGTCAGACTGCGACCCTTAACCAAGGAGCGCAGGTACTGCTACAAATAAACGGAGTGGACGATTATGGGGACCTTAACGGACACACGACTCTTCCTGCCTTAAAGCTGTGCTGAAGTATAATCTAACGAGAGTCTAGAATTATAGACTTCCCTGTTAAAAATTCTTGTTTCTCCCCTTGCAGCAAACTGGTGCCCCACGAATGGTTATAGCGTACCTGTTTGGCTCTACACCATCTCTATATACATGAATATCTGCTCTTTACTCTGCCGACAACTTAGACGCTCACCCTCGCCTTTGCTCCCGAGGGGAGCGCCAAGCATTATCCCAGCACTTTCCCCTTCTGTGGCGGGACCCCCGGCGTTTCTTCCCCCGCGCGAGTCCTGCTGTGCGCCTTCAATGTGCCCTTTCGCTCAGCACTGTTCAGATGTATTAATGCGAGCTGTTATAACTATATCTGCATGTATTTCAACTAAAACATTTCTTGACCAACCAGGGAAACCCTCGGCGGCAGCTCAGAGCGTTGCGTGCCCTGGACGCCTGTTTCTCCGTGCGGCACTAGCCGTGAGACTGTGACTACGGGGAAAGTGTTCTACGACACATATTTTAATATCAGCTTCCATATTAATCAATCACCTCAAACATCTATCTGCTGGATAAAGGAAATAGTTCGCATTCCGAAGAAAATTGCCTGCTTTGCTGCAGTTAATAGTTAACTCCGTAATAGAAAGTTCCCAGGGAAATGCGGAGGCAGAAGGGAGTGCGGCTCTCCCTGCTCCCAGCCAGCACCGGCCGCCGCTTCCCCCTGGCCGCGGCCGCTCGTAGCACTCGGGAAAATCCCCCCGCTCCTCCGCTGCGGGCTGGGCTCTGGCTGCCTGCACCTTTTAGCAAAAAGGAAACCAGGACCGAGTGTTTTAAGGAATAAACTCCTGACGGGTCTGTGCTGTGCAAAAGGGAGGCTGACAGGCTCTTTCCCCATAGTCCGAGACAGAAAGTGGTGCAACAGGTAATAGGGCAGACACAGCGACACGGGGAGCAGAGACGATTTCCAGGGGCGGGGAAATTCACATTGCTTGACTGTTTGGCTTGAGAGCATTGTAAGGAAATGGGAGCCTTTGCCTTCGTCCAACGTCTCCTCTCCCTTTCTCTGAGGCAGGGTGTGCTTTGAAGGGTGGAGAGGATATTCAAAAGATGACCTGCGAAGGAACGGGCAGGGGAGAGGCAAGGACAGAGGCGAGGCTGGACCCCGGCCGGGGTCTTCGGCACAAGGAGGCCGCTCCCAGCGGTTCGTCCGGCCGGCAGCCATACACGGGCAGATCCAGCCCTTCCCCAAGAGTTTCGGGGTGACTTCAGTGGTGCGGGATGTCCGTGCCGCTGCCGCTCTGCCCCACACTATTGCCTTGGTGTTGGGCTGACCACCTGGTGCTTTTTCATGGTGATGGCGGAACGGGGGAGGACAAAGGGAGAGGTGAGAGGAGCAGGGCAAGGAGCGAGCCTCTCCCCTGTTCCGGGGCTGTCCGTAGAGGCTGTGAGATGAGCAGGAGTACTTTGAGTTACCAAAGTTGCAGGGACGCTGCTGGCACGGGAAAAGACTGCCTTTCCCGTGGCTGAGCTGGTGTCAGAGCAATGGAGTGGGAAAGGGTTTGCGACAGCTTTGGGGTGGGTGGGGTGAATGCCTGGGGCGGTGGGTTAGGGTTGCCGCAGGATGGAACCCTCCGGGCTGCCCGCGGGACGCAGCCAGAGGGGCTCTCACTGCCTTTCGGGTCTCTCCGGCGGGGTGCCTGGGTGCTGGCGGGAGTGGGAGGTGGGCGGGAGGGATGGAGCCAGGGCAGGCGACGTCGGTGCAGGGGCCTCGGCGTGAGGCTGCTGACCGAGACGTGGCGCAGGGACGAGCGGTGGCGCCCCGGAACCTGGTCGGCTGCGGAAAGCCAGGTTCCCCGCCAAGACCCGGCCGGGAGCTCCTGCAGCGGCTGGGGCCAGCCGGGAGGAGGGTGCCGTTTCGCTGGCTCGGCGCTCCCGAGGCCCCAGCAGCAGGGCGGCCTCGGGCCGGTTCCCGGCGGGGCGGCCGGGCCGCGCGTCCCGCCAGAGGGGGCAGTGCAGATCGGCGGCGCCGGGCGCGGGGCCCCGGCTCGGCCCAGCCAGGGGGTGCTGCCCCAGCCCCGCAGCCGGGCAGTGTTAATCTCTCGCTGCCCTGTGGTGAGGTTTAGATTCAAAAGCGCGTCCCAGAATGTTTCTGCGGCCCCGGCTGGTGGTTCCCGTTGGAAGGGGTGGCTGGCAAAACCCGAAGTCTCCCGGGGTCGGGGCTACCGCGCCCCCTGTGCGGGGCTGTGGGCGCACGGGTGGCAACGCTCTCCCGAGAGCTGGGGAGACGTCGCTATGAATCTCTTATTCTTCCTCCAGGTACTTCAACACAAGTTTCTATCTCAAGGAAGGGGACCCGGCATCCAGCGGGGCCTGCGGGCACCCGCTGCTTAGGGACAGCCTGGGTCCGCAGGGCCCGGGGAATCTGGACAGGCAGGGAATCTGGAGAGTGCCAGGGTGGATTGGGATAGGAATGAGGGATGTGGACACATAGGCAGGGACCTTCCGCTCGTCGTTGCCAGAATTGGAGAAAAGGAAAGGAAAAATGGAAGATCACGTAAAAACCACGAGAGACTGCGGCAGCAGAGCACGCCCCGTGCCAATGTGCAAAAGAAGGTGAAAATAAAAGAAGCATGGAACTAAGTGAGAAGATGGAAATCAGGATGAATGGGTAGACAGAGAGACATACATTGATCTTTAACAATATTATGGAAAAAGGTTCTGAATAAAGAAGGGAACGTTTAATTTGATGATGAAAGGGGGATGGATGGATGGATGGATGGATGGATGGATGGATGGATGGATGGATGGATGGATGGATGGATGGATAAATGAATAGAATGGGTGAAAAAATAAAAAAAAATATGAGAAGAGGAAAACAAC
The DNA here is from genome assembly GCA_024865655.1 of Emberiza elegans. Classification (NCBI taxonomy): domain Eukaryota; kingdom Metazoa; phylum Chordata; class Aves; order Passeriformes; family Fringillidae; genus Emberiza; species Emberiza elegans. The sequence goes on along the minus strand of JALJVW010000241.1, from coordinate 19,381,513 downwards.
CCCCCACCTTTCTAGCGTTTTTGGACGGAAAGAAGTGAATGAGGGGGCAGAGGAAGAGAAAGGATAAGAGAGGAAAGGATAAAAGGAAAATAAGTAAAGAGTAAAGAGGTTTTTAAGAGCCGTCAAACACTTGGTAGACATGAGAATTAGAACAGAAAAGCTGAAACATTTATGGCAGCCTGTGCCGAGGTGATTTCCCCATTGGCATTTTATGGAGCTCCTAAATCTCAGCTTTACGCTGTTTCGAGCTGTAAGAATTATTTTCCGCCGCCCTTTTCTTTTTTAGGTTCACTTCCAGTTTCCATTGCGAGTGCCCCGGAGCAGGCGGAGCAGCTGCCCCCCAAACAAGCGCCTCCCGTCGGGCCGACGGGCAGCGGGCGCTGTCCCTCCGCGCCGTGGCGGACGCGGCAGCTCCGGCTCTCCGGCCCCGGCCACCCTCGGTAGCCCGGGGCTCCCGGGGCTGTCAGCAGGAGCGGCTCGCAGCTGCCTCGGAGGCGCCGGGGTGGGCCGATGCGCAGAAGCAACAGTTCCCCGGCACGTCGAGGGAAAGGGAAGAAAGAAGAGCCTGCTTTTCCCCGGGCACGGCTTTCTCCTGCTCTTGCCGGGCGCGGGGGCGAGTGTTGGGGAACGGCTACGGGAACAACAAAAAATAGACCTCAAGTTGCGAGAAGTGAGGAAGCAGTGGTTCTCCCTTCCCAGACAGCCTGTCCTTACACGCCGTCTCCACGTCGGTGGAAAACTCCAAACCTCGGTGGAAAACTCCAACACTTCAGGCACTAGTAATGATAAGAGGAACAAAAACGACAACAACGATAATGTGTTTCCGTATATTAAAGCATAGAAAATAAATATCCTCCTATATCCGCTGCCTCCCTGCTCCCCAGATCTCTTGAACGCCCTGAGTTTTCAGTGTATTGGAGGCTGGAGTGGGTTTGAGAGGAACATTAAGTGGAAGAGTAAAATCCGGGGGAGACATAACTCGTGTGCCTTTCACCTTTTCCCGGGAACACAACCATTGTCCTTGTGACAAGAATCTCTGTTATGGTCTGGGAGCTGTAGAGAAAAGGGAACTTTGCAGGTCTGTCTCCTAACTCTGCTGCAGGCAGCTCCCTCCGCCTGCCCCCCTTGCCCCGCAACCCCTGCAGCCCCCGGGCTCTGAACCAGTTGATATAAAAGTGTGTGTGAGGGGGATAAAAGTTCCAGTCTCTCATGAGGGGAGAAGGCTGCAGGGGCAGAAGCAAGTTAATTTCCAGCCGATTTCTCATTACTCTTCTTAACGCCTGTAAGGGAGAGAAAATTAGGCACACAGCACACGTTTTGGCCACTTCATAAAAAATGCAGATTTGAGAGATGATGTGAAATGTGCCCTCGAGTCAATGATTAAAGATAGCTGACTACATTTTTTTTTTCTATTTGGAGTTGAGATGAGAAATGCCCCTGAGCTCTGTAGGTCCAGGAAGGGTCCTTTAATAACTGATAAATTGGCCCAAGAACTCCCTCTTCCCCTCTCTCCTTCCGCCCCCTCTACCCCCCCCCCCCAGTCCCCTCCCCACCCTATACCCTCCACCGTCACACGTCGTCGACCGTCAGGGGAGAGATGCAATCCGCTGCTCTTCGCCCGGCGATCAATAGGAATCGCTCTCGGGGGATTATTTCCCGAGCGGTCCATGTGCCTGGACAGGGCCAGGCGTGACACCCCAGCGAGTGCGGAGGGAGGGGTGCGGCCGCTCCTGCCTTGTCCCACTCGCTCGTGTCAGTAACTTTCGCTCCCCACCATCCCCTGAGCTTGTCAACTTTGTCTGCGAACCGGCCAAGAGACAGAAGTTCTGATTCAACAGCATTAAAGATTTGCACTTAAGGGTACTCGATGGAAGAGATGGCCGTTCTGAAAAGAGGCGTTTTCCCATCGGTTTTGAAAGGAGAGAAAGTTAAAGCCCATGGCCACGGGCATCTCTGGCAGTTGTCATGTCTACCCGACTGTCAGAAGCTGAGTCTTCCTCCAAGTTTCCTAAGAAAGTTTTGGCATGGACGGATGTCCATGTAAAGAGGAAGAACTCGCCTCCCCCCGCCACGGCCACTCCTAAGCGGACAAAGAAGCGTTTGCCGAGCCCTGCCAGGGGGAGGTTGAAAAGCACAATGAAGGGAAATTGTCAGGGAGAGCCCTGATCTGTCTCTTCCCTGCCTGGCGTCGGAGGTTACAGAACGCCCGGGCTGCTGGCTTCCAGGCTGGCATTGTCGGTAAAAACAGGAGTTAGGAATGCTGAGAGTGGGGCGAAGGAGAGCAGTGCCCTCCAAAAAGGTGCTTCAATTTCTTTCTCAAAAGCATCCTTCGCTGCGGTCCCCATCACAAACTTGAGAGGAAGAAAAAATAGAAAGGGAAGGAAAGATGAGAGAGAGGGGATGGGGGGATAAAATCAAAGCTTTCCAGCCCGCTGGAAGAAGAAATGTGTATTTCTTTTTTCTAAACACTTCTAATTTTTCAAACCAATTGAAAATAATAAAATGTATAAAGAAAGCAGGGATGCAGTTTTCCAGAGCTCAGCTGCTGAATAACTCCTCATCAGCCGCACCGATTTCTTTGATTAATCCCGAGGTCTGAAGTGGAAGCAGTTCCAGTGTGATACCTTACACGCCAATATGCTTCTGCTTCCCTACTTTGTTAGACTCGTTTATGCGCATTTTTAAACAATAATTTCGACTCCTTTCCCCCTTAATAAATCCATTTTTTGAAGCGGTACCTGCTTTCTAATTGCCCTGAATAAAAACCTTTCCCCATCTCCGGTTTCCTAAGTCCGACGGCACCCCAGTGGGAAGGAGGTCGCAGGCACCAGGCCGGGGGACCGGACCACCCCAGCTTCTGACAATTTCCTCGTGCTCTTTAGTCAGGAACTTGTAATTGTAATTTCGTGTGCGAAACGGTGCGGACCGACATTCACTGTCTTGATGGGACTAAATGTAACTGTACACGATCCTTTTTGCAACCATATATATAACGAGTGCTCTCGTTACCAGACGTATTGCCAACTCTCAGATTCCCTGCATAACTATAAGTATATATGTTATGTTCACAACTACGCACATATACCCAAAATAGATTCGTCTGTGGAGAGGAATACGTGGCAATATATAAGAAATGTATAATACAAACCCGCATCTTTATATCAAAATGAAGAGACTTTAATTTATATATATTTTATTGCATATAGCTATTTCTTTTGGAGACAGCTAGGGAGCATTTAGTACGTGGCGAGATGCACCTGTGTGGGGATCTGAACGGGAATGTTCCCTTGTGCTTGCATAGCCTGTGCTCATGAACATATATCACACGTATCTCTCCCCCCCTCTTCCCCATTTATAAAATATCAATGTGATGCTTTAGAAAAGCTGTGAGCTCTGCGCAGTTCTTTACCCTTTTGCCAGATGATGCCGTTGTTTATAAAATCGCACTTCCCTGCCAGGCGGCTTGCACCCTCCGTACTAATTCACACTACCGAGTCATTTATCCAGCTTTCATTTCTCTCTGAATTACCCGTCTCGGAGTCAACCAGAAGCACCAAATTCCTGCCTTTCTGATGAATGGACAATATTGTCTGCTCTTTTCAGGGCAAGAGAAAAATAGATCGGGCAAACGAGAGCGAAGCCGGGGGCTTCTCGGCGGCTGCCCCCCAGGGAGCCGGGTGGGGCCGGTCCCCGCTCCTCGGCCGAGCCGCGCCGCGCCGCGCGTGGGCGAGCCGGAGGTGCGGCTGCGGCCGCGGGTGGGAGACGCACCGGGGGAGGCTCGGACGGGAGCCAGGCTGCCCCCGGCACGGAGAGCCACAGCCCGCCCGCCTCCGCTCCCCGGCGTGCGGTGCCTGTGTGCGGTTTTCCTGGGCTGGCTTTGGGCTGCTTCGCAGGAGGCGCTAATTAGAGTGTAACTGCCAGGTCATTGATTTCATGTTACCAGAGTTGTTGTTGTTGTTGTTGTTTGGTTTTTTTCTTCTTCTTCTTCTTTTTTTTTTTTTTTTTTTTTTTTTTTTTCCCTCACACATGAAATATCAGCCCAGCTCAGAAGCAGTAAGAGCTGGGCTGGGGACAGTCTCAGAGATCCCCCAGACCCACAAACCCCAATTAACCTAATACACGCACACTGCTGGCTTGGGAGTTTCAAGCTCCAGACCCGCGAATCTATTTTCCCTTTGTTGCTTTGTTGCAAGTCTCCTTCTGAAGACGATATCTGAATGCAGGGAACATTATCAATGATTTTTAAGTAATAACAAAGGGGAAAAAATAAAAAATAATCAGCCCCGCCTCTTCCAGTTTCAATTACTCTAATTAAAAACCCGAAAGGCAATTCCTAGGCAATACCTAATAATAGAATTAGCAATCGGATCCATCATTTCACACGGGGATTTACTTGCAGGGGTTCTCTGCGAGCTCTATTAATAATAATAAAAAATCCTGCTAACCCTCTTTTTAAAATTAATAACTCTGTAATTATAATAATTTTATGTGCCTTTTTATAAGAAGAGGTTAATGTTGCCACAGTCTGGGGATGGGAAGGATGAAGTGAAGCGAAATACTGCTGCTTAAACTGACACCTTCCTATTTTATTAGGAGACATTATTATTATCAGACATCTGCAGGTAGAGAATTAAAATTAAAATCGCTTTCAACAATTCAATACACTTTTTATCAGCCATCTATCTGAAAATCATGAACATTCATCATCGGAGGCATTCTCCCTGAAAACAAGAACCCATTCAAATTTTATACAAATTATCATATTTATCATAGTCTGAAACTCTGGAGTAACATCTCCACAAACTGTCTGCTAACTCCCCAGGGAACTGAATTCCACTCCGCAGTCGCTCAGAGCAATTCTCGCTCCCTCTCCCTCTCTCCCGGCCCTTTCACACTATCTGCTTCTCGCGACTCCGCAGCCCCCAGAACAGAGGGAGCGAGGACGCAGAGGGAACGGGGTGGGGGGAGAAGGATGCGGCGGCAAACAACATTAAAATAACACACAACAGGGGGAAATGCGTACCTACTTCTTGCAAGAGAAATAAGTTTCGCCTGATGTAGGAGACTCTAAAGATTAAAACTGTCTCTGCGATTTTGGGAGAATGGCATCGGTTTATCTTTGAAGTTGCTGTTTTTGCATGAGACCATTATTAGGAACAGAATATTAGTAATAATAATAATATTAACAATAATAGCAATAGTAATAGCAATATAGCAATAATAATATTTGATCCTCGTCAGTTCGGTGTTTTTTTTTTTTTTTTTCATGGGCTTTGGTTGTTTGGGGTTTATGGGGGTTTTTGTGTTTTTTGGGGTTTTTTTGGTATGGTTGGTGGGGTTTTTTTGTTTGGGTTTTTTTGTTGTTGGTTGTTTTTTTGTTTTTTTTTTTTCCTTGAATTCCATCAGCGCAGGGAAAGATATTGGCTGTTATTCGTATGGGCACTAGGTGCTGGTGACAAATGATACGAATCCGTGCTTCCTGTTTGCGGGTTTGGATGAGACAAATCACTTCCCACGCTTTGCTAATGACATAAAGTTCATCAGTGCTGAATCAGGGGCTGGAGCCGCGCCGGCTGCACGCCTTGGTGCGTGCCCTGCGCAGATGCGCCGCTCGCCGAGGGAGCGGAGCGCGGAGCGGCTCTGCCCCGGCCCCGGGCCCCGGCCCCGCCGCCCCCGGCCCCGCGCACCTCGGCACCGCGGAAAAAAGTAGTTCCAATACAATGTTTGTTAACTAGGTTATCTAGGCTGTAGAAGATTTTAATGTTGAATTTTATAGCTTTACCACGCTCTACCGTCCTTGTGAATATTGTAATATTGCATTTTTTACAAGTTACTCTTCTGTTAATGTTCCAGCTAGTAACTTTTATAATCCTCCTCAATGAAATTTTTTTGTATTCTTCCGCACCGTTAACCTCAATGGCGGCACCTCAGCCCCTGGCAGGAGGCAAAGATGAAATGAATTCCTCTTTAATCAGAAATAATAATAATAAAAACACACACAAGGCTCCCTCTGCCTTTTATTTCAGTTTCCCTTTTCGGGGAGGGGTGATGCCTTGGGAGTCTCCAGCCCCTGCCCCCTGCTGTGCTCCTTGGGTGTGCCTCTGGCAGAGCTGGAGGTGGGCCAGGGGTGGTGATCCCCAGCCCTGTCACTTCATTGGAGATGGGGGCTATGGCCTGTCCAGCTCTCGTCCCTCTGCCCCCCACCCCTTCCTCTGCTGCTGTGTGCTGCTGGCAGCCTGGAAGCTGTCTGTGCTGCAGGTGTGGGCAGGAGGCCTTCTCAGGGCTGCCCACAAGAAGGCAAAGTTAGGCACTTATTTTCCCTCTTCTTCCATATTTCTGTCTGTGGGCTGATTGAGATGCTCCACAGAGCAGCAGCAGCTTTAGAGCAAGTCCTGCTGGTGTCAGTCAGTCGAGCTCGACTGGCTCTCTGGTTTCTGTTGACCTCAGCTGGGCTGGAGGTGCCCAAGTCCTAGCTGTTTGTTTTGCTGAGTAGTCTGAGATGCATCTATAAGAGGCACATGTTCAGAAAATGCACTTGGACTCCTAAAGAAATAAATCCCTTTGGATGTAAATAAAGCTGGAAATCACCTTCCCTCCCCCCCACCCCACAAGCTCCCCAACTTGTATATGCCTTTAAAAATTAATCAGACTTGCAAGCAGAAATGATCATCAACCAGCAGAAAAAGGAATCGTGCAGTAGCAATGAACTGAGCTCCTGTTAGCTGAGGGGCTGCATTTTGAACAAGGATTGGATGCTGTTATTTTCCTTGGTAGCTAGATTTTAAGAACTTTGTCTCAGGCTCAGCCTAAGTCTTGTGTCAATGAAATACTGGAGGAGTTTCTGTATTCACTGCAGGGCTGCCCTTCAGCCTTACCTACCAGCTACCTTCAGAAGCTGCCCTGAGAGCTCTTGGAATACTGTTCCCAAGATTACCCTAAAAGCAGCTCGTCTCAGTCCCATCTCCTGGAGTCCAGTGATTAAATGCAACTCTCAGCTTTAATGTATTTTCAGCTAGTACAGTTGAAAGGAAAAGCCTAGCTGAAACCTTAGCAATAAAATGAGAAGGATGTAAAGTTTTAAGTCTGTTCGTATCTCAAGCTATAACTGACTCATGACTGATACAGGGTTTGGGGAGGATAATGGGAATATTTTGTATTTTATGAATCAAAACATTTTTTTCCTTTTAAAACACACAACAAGATTACTAGTCATTTTTGAGTGTAATTTTTCTCTTAGAAGTCTACAGCTGGCTAATCACATAAATTCGTATGTTAGTGTTGAAGAATAACCTGAAACCAAAACACACAAATAAAAAACCACCTAATTTTTAAAAACTATTTTTCAGTTATACTATTCCTTTTAAAATGTATTTGTTTAAAGCTGAACAAGTCTAATAGATGCAAGTTTTTCTTAAAAAATAAAATGAGGCAGGTAAGCTAGATTATTTTAATGGAAATGTCATTATTTAGCTAGGAAATACTTTGGTGTCACCTTAGAAGGCAAATATACAGAATAGTTTTTCCTCTAAAGTCTTCATTTAGGAAAGAATTTTTCTTCAAAGCACCTATCTGAGAACCTTATGGGATGCCTTTCAGAAATGGTTTTGAAGTTAGCACAGAACAGATAAGTTGGAAAAACAGATGTTTCTGTGTTAATGGTGAGAAGCAAAGGCAAAAGTAGATGGAAGGTACAGAGAAGAAGAGTAGGAGATCTGGGAACCATGTTGTTGCTAATATGATAAAAAACTACTAAACAAAATTTTGAAGTTGCCTCCTCAGGCTTGGACAAAATCAAGAACAGGTTTGATCTTCTCTTGTCTAGAGACAAGCAGGTCACACCAGGTTTCCTGAATCCCACAGGGAAGCAGCTCCTGTTAGCAGAAGCACCCTGGCAGTTCTTGGGTGCTCTTTCTTGGGATGTCCATGAAGTGGCTTGGGCTATGGAGCACTCTGTTCGGAGCAGGGCTGGCATGTTAGGCTGCTTGCATCCTACTAGGACAAAGAACCTTCTCCTGAGAAAGGGTGTCAAATGTCCCAGTGGACTTTAATGCTCTAACCAGCCCCACACCCTCTGGCCCATGGGCTGGTGGGGCCCAGGAGGTCTATTTAAGCTCAGACCTGGGCCTTGCTTTGTTTCTGCAGTAGGTGGATCTGTTTTCCTGACCTCTTGGATAGACTTTGGCCTTGCATTGTAAGTAACTTGTTTAGGGCTGCCCCCCTTACACACATCTTACAGTTTACCTCCAGTTATGTCTGTTAGCTGTGACTTTTGCATGGTCTTCAGGCCCATGTTGCAGCATTTTTTCCAATCCTGTGTGACCCTGTTGATGGAGCCTGCTGGCAGCTCCTGGCTGTGCTCAGGCACTGTGCAATCCTGCCCCACCACTGTGTGCCTGTGCTGGGGCTGCCCTTGGCCCCGGCTTGTTCCCCCTGAGTGCACAGCTGGCCCTTGTTCTTCCCTCACAGATGTCTTTGCTTATCCCACAGAGCTACTGCAGCCCTCTATGCTTCCTCGTGAGGTTTGCTTATTTTTTTTTTGAGAGTTGATGTTGGAAATAGAGGCCTGAAGGCTCCATCAAGGGATTACTTGAGGTTCTTGATACTGTTTGTTTTTATCTTGGCAGCAGTCAAGAATTAGAAAGATTACCTAAAAGCCTATACTCCTGAGTGCTTTTCACCATGAGAGCTCAATAAATACTTGCAAGGTAAGACAGTAATATTTTGTGAAGTGTTGGCACTTAAGCCATGCCCCTTTTCTGTTGTCTGTGAAATCAACATTCAAAACCCTTTCCTAGGATCAGTGAAGGATTCTTGGTCAGACAAAATTTGATGGAGATATTAAGAACATTCCCTTTCCCCTCCTCCTTCCCTTTACAGTTTGGATACTTTTTCAGATCAAAACCTTTGTAGTCTCTGATTATTCCTTATAGGGACTTTAAACTTCTTTTTGCTACCTCTTCTCCTACTTAACATCTGTGTTAGATATTTTAGTGCCAGTACCTTCTTTTTCCCGAAGCTTTTGAGAATACTCCAAGAATGCATTGTTGGATGCTTTTCTAATATGTTCATGTTTGCTCTAGTATGAGCCCTTATGGCCAAAAACCGTATGAAAATTTGCAATCTTTGACTTAAATGTGGTGTTCTCTTAGTCTGGAACAGTAGCACCCATGTGTTTGTTTTGGCATGTGAAACAAAATTAACTTGAATTTCTTCCCTTTAATAACAAAAATACAGCAGAGTTTTTCCTCACAATTATTTTCTTTTTCCTTAACACACTGCTTCTCTTCTGAAAAAAAATTATACACAGTTTGAAGCTAGCTTATGGCTGCTGAAGGGATTTGGAGACAGATCTACTGAAGTGTTTTCTGTGTAAGTGCTAGCAGTTTTGGACTTAGCACCTCATACTTCTTGGGGGCAGAGTTAGGGAAAAGCAAAGAGAAGACATAATTCTGAAAAAAGTAAATTCATATATGTAGTTGTTCTGTTACTAGCAGATCACTGACTGGTGAAGAATATATACTTTCAAAAAAGTATGAAAAATTCCCATTGGAAATATCAGTGATGAACTAGCACCTTTGGAGAGAGGAAAATATTCTTCTATGCAAGTGAGGATTCAATTTCCCCTCAGTGATTGTGTTGACGATGTAAATGTGTGTGTCAGAGACCACTGTGGCTTCACCCTGTCCCAGCCGCCTGTGTCAGTGCTCACACGGATCTGCGCTGTCCCTCTGCGGAGGCTGGCGAGAGCTGGGGGACCCCAGAGGGGAAAGCTCTGGGTGTCTGCTGGGAAACTGGAGGCACAGAGCTGTGCAGTGGGACAGGGAGAGAGTGCAAGCAGGTACTGCTCACCCAGGCACAGCAGGCCCCACCATTGTCATCACCTATCGTGCTGCCCGGGAAGGAACTCAGATACTGGCTGTAAGGTCACTCTGTACAGCTCACTGTGGGCTCCTGACCCTCACCTGGCTCCTGGCACTGATGTAGTACAAGCAGCAGTGGCAGGCACAGGGAATAGGGCAGATTTTTTTTCTCTTAAAATGGTTTGCAAGGAATCTTTAATGTTAATTATGGTAACAAATATCTGCAGTTTAGGACTGCTCCATGTTTCTACCCTGGTGATGAACTGCAAAGAGAAAAAGAGCTTAATCATTAGTAAAGAGCAACTCTTCCCCTTACAGAAATGTCAGCAATTCATTTCTCAGTGAGGTTGCTTTGCGCACACATAAATGAACATGACTTAAAAGTTTTTTTTCTGTAGGTTTGCAGTGTATTTGCAGACTCTGCAAGCATGTTGCATGCATGTCTTGTGTGTGAGTATTAATTTGCCTTATGTCTAAAGGGTATGGGCTTTGCATATGGAATCTGTGTGTGGTGCCTGTGAATGCTTGGGTGGTGAATGGATAGGAGAGGAGATCTATCTCTGCAGGTGAAGGCAGTGTCACACATGCACACTGATATAGATACAATTATGCCTGAGGGTGAGGTGAGAAGGTGTGTGTGCCTATGTGACAATGCAAGTTCCCCCGCGTATCCTCAAACAAGTGGTGGATGCCCATATGCAGGCAGCCTGGGGATTCTTACATGTGAACACATGTGCAGGTGTCTGAGTCATGAGTGGGAACTTGTGGGGCACATGTGAATGTGAGCCTGCACATGGGTGAACAGGATGTGTGGGTAAGGGAGCACAAGCAAGCTGCACACCCCCTCTTTTTGAGAACAGGCAGAAAACTACAGTATGGGGAGGACCTTGGCTGACAGTCTGGCACAACCAGGCATGTTTGCAGAAGATGAAGCAGAATAGACAACATGAAAGTTATTTTTGTCTATCAGCTGAAGCTTTATAGAGACATCAACAAGCTCTTGTCTCATGCCAGCTTAATTCCTAGTTAATCAGCAGTCTGCTTGGGCAAAGGAAGGAACTCACATCAGGGGCTGATGATGAGCCAAACTTCCCAATACTGCTTCGTGAGCCTGCAAGGAGCCCTCAGTGTTGCTCTGCCTGCACTTGGCTACATTGCTAACCACTGGGTAATGCTCTGGGATAGCTGAATGCTTCACCAGCCGTGTTCTGGTGGAAACCACTCCTGCATAGAGAGCATGGATTGGTCCTTTCTGTATCACTCTTCAAGTGGCAAGCAGAAGTTTTTCTTCACTGTGTGTGATTAGATGCCTTATCCAGGAAAGTTTCAAGTGGTCTAAATAATCCCAAGGCTTTCATCCTCTCTCTTGGAGTACTTCCATGTAACCTGCAATTTGACTTTTGCTTGCTTCATTTCCATTACATTTAGTGAGATCTTCCTCTTTTGTGGTGTTCTATAGAAACACTGCTTCTTCCTTCCCTCATTAGTGAACAAAACTCTTCTTTTGCTCATGAGCTTTGTGTATTGCAGCTGAGGGCCAGCTCACAGTCTTTTCTAACAGGACTTTCCCATCTACTTTGCTGAAAATCCCCTTTTCTCCTTTTTTCCTTTCTAACTGGTTTCTCTAATGCCACCAAAGTGGTATGGGATGGTATCTACCTGCTCTGTGACTGGTGTGTGTTTATCACAGACCTATAGCCAAACTAATTAAAGTGCTGATTGCACAGATCCTGGCCACCAGCCTGATGGTTACTTTCTGGGAGCTACTGCCATGGAGTTCAAATGTCCTCAGATTGTAACAGGAAATTCTCATCTGTGGCTGGTTGAGATTCAGCCAAGCTGGTTACCATGGGGTGAAATGACCTTGGGAATGCCTTGGACATTAGTTATTTCAGGCAGGTTCTGTGCGTGTCCTTGTCCTGCAGCACTCCATATGAGGGCAAAGTCATCCAGGGCAAACATTCCTCATTTCTTAACACTTCCCACAGAAAAAAAAAAAAAAAGAAAAATAATAAAAGAAAAAAAAAGACTAAGCTACTATGAATTTCCTAGGTCTTGAAAAGCACCCATGGGTAGTTGTTTTATATACCTGGTCTTCATGTCTTTTCTGTTTTCATATTGGTTTTTTATCATGATGAAGTATAGTGTGATTCAACCATCAAGCATTCTGGTAACCCCCAGCACACCAGCTTGCCTCCAGCTTTGCTAGGAAGACTGATTTCTTTTCCTTTGGGGTGCTGAGCAGGATGGGGTTTATTTCATTCTTACAAGGGAAGTGTATTTCATTCTTACAAGGGAAGTGATCATCACAGAGTGGGCGCTGTGACCATAACTGTGGCAGAAGAACTTGTGTTAGGCATAAAGAGGGAGTATTTACTTGGTCCTGTCTTCATTGCTGAGCTGACAAAAGAGAACATTTGGTATCATCTACTGGAGTGTTTGATATCCTTTGCTCTATGTCATTAATAAACCTGAGAATCGGCCTCACGATACTCAGCTGTTCCCTTCCCCATGCTGATCATTACTATGTTACCTTACCTTTGTTTTAGGGGCCATCAGCCAGGTTTGAGTCCACAGGATGGTGTTCTGTGCAAGCCCATCTGGTGCTGCTTTCCTACTAGGGCTTTGCCAGGCCAGGCCCGTTTTTCAAGGCAGTGACAATACTGCTGGACTTCCCACTCTGCTTTCCTGTACTGATACAAGTTCACTTGTGTCCCAGATCTTTCCCAACTTCCCCAGTAGACTTCTGCCAATGGAGTTTGTCACTGTTACCACTGTAAAGCCAACAGCTGGGTGCAAGGTGCTGTAGAGACAGAGCGGGTATGTCTAAAAGCACTGAGGTAAGTGTGACTGGAGGGGAAAGTTGAGAAGAGATAAAAACAGGTGCTGAGAATGGAAGTGGCTTGTATTGCTTCCCCTAACACATTCTGATGAAGAGTTCTTCATCTCTGTTTGCTACAAGGCCAGGTTAAATACTTCTGAACATTTTCCTACCTTCTTTTTAATCAATCCAGAATCAAATACCTCCATTGCTTTCTGAAGCTCTTTAACAATATTTTGTCTACTCTAGGATCTTCCTATGTAACTTCAGCTTCTTTGGCCTAGGGAAAATAGAAAGCAGATTGTGAGAATACTTTGATGGAAAGCACCTGGCCAAAGCCTGACAATAGGGGAACAGCTGATGTTGGCAGGAGGAATGGAAGAAATTATCTGGAAATGGGCTCCTATTCTCTTCAATGGAGCAGTATTCCTGCTGGGTTGCTGGCCTTGGGCAGGTATTCCTCCTGATGGAGCCAGGCTAGCCAAGTTGTTTCCATGGCAGTCATCTGGACTGCATGTCCATGCAATCTCCTAAAGTCTCCATCTCTTCTGCAATTCAGTGCAGGCTGCTCTGTGAGTATTATTGGGCAGTGTGCTAAGAGGGGGCTGCATTATTTTACATGATCTTTTAGTGTGCTAGAGGGGAGTGTAGAGATGCACAGTTACCTACAAATCTGAAGGACTCCAGTTACCTCCCAGTATCAAACAGGATGTGACATACTTTCCAGTTTGGCTTGGGGAGACTGATGGCAGTACAGATGAAGCCCCAGCACTGTGACCGGTGTGTGTCAGTTACTGACTCTCTGAAGTTTGGCAGTATTTCAGTTTCACCTCTCCTGCATCATCATTTATCCCTCTAAGTACAGTGCCTCGATGTTCTGTGACACTCACTCCCACTCCTTTTTTATTCTCCCTGCCCCTCTGCAGCTCTTTGCCCTGCCCCAGCAAAATGTCTTGTTGGATCTTTCACCTGGAATGATGGATATTCGAGGCTCTTTCTATTGCTAGCAGAGCCAGAGAGGTAGTCAGGGTACCTAACATGTGACCTGGGATTCAAGTTACTTTCTGGAGCAGTTCTTGTTCTTACAGGCTGACTGTGTGCCAGTGAAGTGCCCAGGCTGGATGAATGGAAGGGCTGGAGAAGACTTAAGGGAGACACGTCAGTGAGTCAGACAAAGTTGTAGAAGGGAGGTGAGAGGACAGAGCATGGGTAATGAGATCTCTTTAGTAAAAACTCCTCACTGATCTCCCTGTTAATTCCACAGTGGTCAGTGCTGAGCAACTGCATATCCCATCTCTGCTGGGTCTTGCCTGGGGACCCCAGTATTAAACGGTGCCATGCAGAGAAGTTTGCCACAGAGGAAAACATGCTGGCACCTGATGGGCTGTGGCCATAGCCACTGGAGAAGGAGATGTCACTGACGGGGAGGGTGGCTGTGTTTCTGCCTCCCTAGCCTATTATCAAGACTTGGTCAATGCTCCTTGTATTGTGGTTTGCTCATCTCTTCTTAAACCCATCTTCTTCATTACAAGTGACCCAGGGAGATGTTCATCACCAAGAAGTGGGTGGCAAAGGCAGAAGAGACATTTCTTGATCAAAGTGACAGGTGGAAAGTGCCCTGATATGTCTGCTTTGGTCCTGTCCATCTTCATGTCAGATTGAAGGGAACCTGTAAATGTATTCCAGCTTCTCTGATTGCATCTGAGTAATTGTGGGCTCTGCCTCTAGGGCTTTGTTTACTGTTTGGGAAGTGGTCTTTCCAGTTCTCCTTCCTGTATCCAGATATGGTCCAGGACTTCCTTCCTCCTTGTCAGCCCTAACAGTGATTAATAAGGACACACATTTCCTGGGTTTTTCACCCATTTTTCTTAAAGACTTGCCTGCCAGTGGTAAGGAGACAGAGATAATAAACCACTGCTGGCATGTGAAGGCCCTGAGGGCAGCAAGTCTTGGAGAAGCTGTGGTGCAGTTCCAAGCATATAGAGACCACAGGGCAGCTTACAGATAGAAATTGTGCTGTCAGCTCTAGGTTTCTTGTAGCTGAAGTGAAACTGGAATCTGTGATTTATAGTTATCCACACTGGCACCTTCTTGGAGGTGACAATTCCAACAGTAGCTGTTGTGGTACTTATGAAGCATTTGTTTGGTACTTGTGGCTCTTGTGAAGCATTTCTTTGCTGTCTCAAAGATCAAGAAAAGCCAAGTGAGCACCCTGGTAGATTTCTCATTGGACTCGAGATTTTTGCCTCTGGTATGGTTTATGTGAGCTGTAATGTGTCATGAATCTAAGTGTTTAAGTGGATGTTCTTTTGCTCACCTTTCTCAAAGGGATCATGATCAAGTCTTCCCTTGTAATCAGTTGCTCTGACCTAAGTACAAAGCTCAATGCCAGCCCCCCTGTAAAAAAATATAAATACTGACAGATGAGCGGCAGGGAGGTTTCCTGGGACTGCTGTACTCCTGCCTGCAATAATATCATGTTGCCTGAGCTCTTATCACCCTGTTCTATTTTAAAAGCCATGTCTGGAACACATATGTTTTGCAGTCAATCCTTTCTTCCCTATTCTATCTCACAGGGGAGTAATTGCCAGCAGTTTCCTTTCACTGCCACCTTTAATGACTCCTTTAAACAATTTGGTCACATATTTAATATATAGACCTAAATCAAATCTAGGATAGAATCCAAACCTCCTGCATATCCATATTTGTGGCTTCACCGAGTGTTGTAGAAGATACTGGCTGAATTTATTCTGTGTTTTTACCCTGTATTTAAGACAGCAATAACTGTCCTGGAGATACTGTGTAAGGATCTCCAAAATATCTTGGTGCTGAAATACTAGAACAAATCCATGAAAGTGATTCAGGAAAAAATAAAGCTTCCAGACAAACACAGCCCTCTCTTGAAGAGAGAATATCATAGTATAAATGTGGTTTATGGGGCATTGAACTAGAAGATCTTTGTAGTACCACAGCCAAACTAGAATGAAAGTCTGATTACAGCCAGAAATGTAGCCCGGAGAATCATCTCAGTCCAAATGACTAGAACCAAGTTTGAATAGACATTACAGAGCTCTCACAGCTGCTGAGTCTTAAATTTTTCTTGACTGCAAGAATAGGCTGTCCATTATAATTGAAGTGAAGTTTTAGATTGAGGAAGTCAATATGAATGTGTCCTTTAAGGGTTGTCATCCTTAGGGATGTGTTAGGTTCTTATCAGGACTTTGTTCTCTCTTACTACAGGATGGCAGTTCTGGCTATCACTTGTTTAATTGGACACTCTATTTTTTTTTTTTTAAATCAGAGTCTGCTGGGCCTTTACAACAAGGAAGAGATCTGGTATATTTGGACTTCTGTGTCCTTCAGTCTACTTAAGCGTAGAGATGACCCTGAAGCTTGGGATTTGGGCTAGGGTTAAGACCAGGCACCAAAAGCTGAAAGCTCTCTGAGAACAGAGACTTAGAGTAATGTGAGAGGGAGTAATTTGGTTTTCTGATGTAGTGCCGAGTCGTTCTAATTGCATGTTACAATGATATTGAGGTTTATGGCTAATAGGTACAGTGTCTCTGAAAGTAACCACATCCTGAGAAATCTGAAAGAAGTGAATGCATTTAAAATCAGGCACTGAAGACTTTCTTATGGTAGTTTTTTTTCTAATTGCTTCATTCAAAGAGAAAGAAGAGAGATGATTCTGTACCTGTTTTTCATTTGTCTGAAGTACTGTGAAAATTCCCAGGTTCTGTGTTTCAACCTGTCATGCTTTGAGAGGCCCAGGGGACCTGGCACTGGGAGGGGAGTGCAGCCCCTTCCCATCAGCAGTCTTCACTCCTACCTTCCTCCTCTTCCTCACCCAACACAGCTGTACCTTCAGCTTAGAAACCCATCAGCTGGATGCCATGCTAAAATGCCTTGGTGAACCAGAGCTCCCTGGTGCTGCCCCAGGTCCTGTGGGGATTTGCGAAAATACTTTGTTTTCAAGAACAGTCAGTGCTCAGCTTTTGGATAAATTTAATTCCAGCTGCCATGGGGTAAACTCAGTCTGGGGAGGCAGGAGAGAAGGATCACTGTGTGACTGCTGCAGCCCACACATACAGGAAGGAAAGATGGAAGAAAAAAAATAAGTGAAGGCAGAAAGTGGAGAGGATACCATTTAGTAACCTCTGAAACTGGGGTTAACCATATTGCTTCCAGTGAGGGCCACATCCTGCTTAGAGACAGACTTATGTGAAGCTGGTGATAGCAGCCAGAATGCAGCAGCTCACAAACAAACAAGCAGAGAGAGAAATAAAGGAAGGCAGGAAGACAGATGCCCCTTGGGCAAACACTTGTTAAATTGACAAACTTGTAGAAAATGATTAAGGCTCTGGCTGTTCCTAGTCCAGAGGGGCCCTGAGCTGCTGCCTCAAGCTAAGATACAAAGGTAGTTCCTTGGGAGCCTACAGTGGACAGGGCACACAGGGAGGTGAAACAATTACTGCCTGTCTCTAAGGTGCAGTCTCTTGTCAACTGTTATTTATGTTTCCCCAAATGTTGCGGTCTTCTTACAGGGAAAGCAGGCCCTGCCAATCTATGGCAAAATAATTGCAGCAATGTTTCCCTCCCTCCCTCCCTTCTTGCCACGTCTTACTCTCTCCAGCTCCGATTTACCTTGGACTCCTTTGATAATGAATTGTGATTTAACCTCCACTGAGATTTCAGATCTCTCACAGACTGGTAGGGTTGAGTGCTCACTTGTGCTGGGGACCCTGCTGTGAGCCCTGCTGGAGGCCACCCTAAGACAAGAGACCCAGGCCAGCGCAGCAGATCGTGCTGAAAGCATTTATGCTGTATTTTGTCTTTTCTCCATAAGCTTACAACTGAGGCAATCTAAAAGTTCTTCCTTGTCCTTCACAGCTGAAACATACTTCCAGGAAAGGTGATTACACACCTACTCTTTACCCCTCTAGAGGTACCTCCATGCTTCTATATCTATTCTATATCTGCCTGTTGTCCTTGCACTTGATTTTCTTTGGCGATTTCTATTGGGGCAGCAAAGAATCAAACCAAGGACCTCAGACTGGGACAGTTTGTGCTAATAAACAACTTGCAGCAGCCAGGGCTGAGCCTGTAGTTAGTTACTATGAAAGTGTGGTGCAGGGTTATAGTTATGGTGAACAGGTCCTTTACCAGGAACCTCAAGTCTTCAAGCAGCCCATGGGGTTTGTTTAACAGAGGAGCCCGTGCTCCCCTCTGTCAGTGGCACCAGACAGTCCTGATGGAAGGTAAATGGAAACAAACAGAGACCTTTGCCATCTCTTTTGGACTCTCTTAGAGCAGGGATGCTTTCAGAGAAAGCCAACAGCACTAGGACACAGTTTCAAACTTTGGGCTTCCTCTCACTTACTGTTCTGTCCAACATCCCCCCCTTCCCTTCATTCCAGATATGCATAAAGCCTGTCAGGAAGGGGTTAAGTGCTGCTTACCCCAGCCAGCTTTGCGTATTTAAAGTGAGTAAAGGTTTAATTACCAAATGATGACAGTGTCATATGGTTTTGGTGATGGCGCGTGGCATTCGATGAATGCAGAAGAGGGGAGGATGTGAGAAAGACACTGAGTGGCAGTGGGGAAGCGAGGAAGCTAAAAATGCCAAAGACAGTAAAACATCTGTAATTTGCAATTCGCTAGTGTTCGCTGATTGCTCATGGATTAAAGATTAAAATCTATTCTCTGGCAGATGGGGGAGAGAGAGAGAGGAAATTCTTACGAGCATGTTTTGCATCTGCATTTCATTCTGCTCCTCTTTACAATAATCACGGATGAGGAAATAAACCCAGATCTGGGCTGGCAGGAGGCGGGGAAAGCGCACAATATAGGCAGGACTCAGCATGCTTCTCCTGTTCGAGAAATGCCAAGCACAGAGAAGGAGCTGACATCAGGATTGCTCTTCTTGATGCCTGGGACTCTCTTTTGGCTGCGTGAGGATGAATGTTCCCATGAGGCTCGGAAGTGCCAAGAGCCAGAGCAAAGTCTTTCTTCTGGTCACCCCAATTCTGCATTCTGGGGTTTCTTTGATAGGAAGGGGACGTTAGCCATCTGTCCCGTCTCAAGGGATGACTGAGCCTGGCTACAGTGTCCATGACGTGATGTTAACGCTTGCAGGCAAACAATACAAGTAGAAATAATGTTTGCAAGTATAAATCATTTTTATAACTTCAGCTAATCAGAATCTGTCCCTTTTATGGGCATGATGAGCTCTCTCTCTTTCTCCCTCTCTCATTCTGACTCTCACACAGGGTTTCTCAAGTGTGCAGGACATTAAAAGAAAAATGGATAATAAAACTGCAAATACAAGGCCTGCTCCTTAGAGGGGCTGGGTACTCATGACTGTGGTTGGCTTCACTGGAGCCAGCTTTTGTGGTGAAGCCCACAATTTGAAAAGTATGAGGCAGCCTTGCACACCCTGGCAGCCTTGTGGAGGTTAGGGCACTCTCCCCCTGTGATGGAACAGAGCTGGTGGTCTCCTGCCTGGCAGATTTGCCTGGTTTGCACAAATTCTGTTCTCTGGAAGGAATAAGGGTTCCATCAAAGGATAGCACAAAGGGGCTCACAGTTCACCCTCCTCTTGGCCCTGGCTCTGTTCTTTAGGTAGTTGTGGTTGCCAGGAAGGGCAACTTCTCCCTGCAGCAGTATAACCCAGTCTTGGTGAGGAACTGCTCCATCTGCCTCCCACTTCAAATAGTGCTGGTTGAACTCCACACCCACAACGGGTTTTTTTCCCCATGGGAATAAAATTTTGATGGGTGTCTTTGGAAATGTTGTCTGAACATGAAGCTGCTACAACCTATCAAGGAAAGTATTCATTCCACAAAGAGCATGCATTACCATAGCATTTACTATATGAGCACACCTTCCTGTAAATTCATTGTCATACATTTGCCTCCATCTGTATGCACATAGAGAGATGCTCCTAAATCCCAGTCCTCATCCAACAAACCTATGCACTCTGTTCAAATATTACCATAATTTTTGGGTCACAGCAGTGATGTGAACATGCCAAATGGAACTTAGACTTGACAAGGCACAGTTCAATGTTATTTGCTGTGATTGTGGAAAAGGGCACTGGCCTAAGTGTCATTGGAGTCCCTCCCCTCATATCTGTACTGTGTTTCCATGTCCCTACCTTAGCTGCTACCTCCCCATGCCATGTTGGTACCTGGGCTTAGTGTGCCCCTGAAATAGCCCCATGTCAACCCACAGTAAGCAGATTGTTTCACAGCCAATACTCAGGTCTTTCTAAAGTGTGAAGACACAAGTTGGGGGGGGGAGGGGAAGGGAATGCTCATGGGTGCTGTTCTGGCAGTCCTGTCTAGATATTGTGAAACTGCACTCTAACTGGTGAGTGTTGCTGCTGCTCAGCCATCTCTGGGTCTTGGTTTATATTCTGTCATGGAACAGCCCTACTTTTCCTGCTCCTTGATGCTTTTCCATCCATTCTGACTAGAATGATGGGTTTGTGCTTTCTGCTGGTTGTAACAGTGTTAGCTGGAGCTTACCGGAAGATGCGTTTTTTTCTGAGTGCCTGGTACAGCTTGCCTACAGCTTAAGAGGAAATTTAGGGCTCAGTTTAGAGTTGAGAGAATAAAAGAGCTGAGCTGTAATAGGAGGGGGCTGGAAAGATTCTGATGAAGGGAAATGGTTTGTGCCAAGATACATAATCTAAATTTTTTCTTTTTTTTTTTCCTTTTTTTTTTTGTCTGGGTAACAACTGGTAAGTGTTGGGATGTTGTTTAAATTTTGTTTAAAACAATTAATTTAGCATTTGCATTTGATAAGTGGGAAGGAAAATGTCAGAGAGAGAAAAGATTGTGCACAGGAGGAGGGAAAAAACCCAGACGTATGGGCAAAAAAGAGTCCAACATTTGATTAAGAAGAGGAAAGTGATCTCTTTGAATTGGGTCGCTGCTGTTGGACCATTGGGAAAGCTGTGTCTCTGTTTGCAAGTGATCTGTTTCACCAAGCGAAAAAGATGAGGCAGAGCAGAAGAAAAGCTGAAGAAAGATCAATGGGAGGAGGGGGACAGCATGGCAGATTTAATTAATTACTGCATATTAAAATGTTTGTTTACAGTAACAAACAGCTACAAGAGGTCTGATGTTAATTAATTTACAGCATTTTTCACCAGTCCCTTTGCCGTTGCTGGCAGTCAAGGAGGCAACGCTGTGGCAGGTAAG
Source organism: Emberiza elegans (assembly GCA_024865655.1). NCBI lineage: Eukaryota > Metazoa > Chordata > Aves > Passeriformes > Fringillidae > Emberiza > Emberiza elegans. Next base: position 19,360,625 of record JALJVW010000241.1, on the reverse strand, counting down.
ATAATCTCTCTTTGGATTTACAGCAGCATCTTGGAGGTGAGCTGAGGAGGCAGTGCAGTTCTGACTGGCTGCATCTGCACAGCTCAGGACTGAGGGGATCTTGTCCAGCCAGTAAAAAGGAGATTGTTTGGTAGCCTGGGACAGATGGTGCTCCAGTGTAACCTGGGAGCTGGGCAGTGTAAGGGCAGGTTCAAGGCTTGGGTAAGAATGCCAGGCTTTTTGGGATGGGGTTTTGGTGTCATCTCTGTTATGCTGCTGAGAAGGTGTGCTGTTGGATTGCAGTTAACTTCAATGTGGGTTAAGAAATCTGTGCAGCTTCTGTGGTATTTAGGACCGTGTAATTTGATCTTTCTAGGATTGGCATGCAGAGAATCAGTCTCCTCCGTGTGTGAAAGATTCTGGAGTGACGTGTTCTGCCCCAAAGGTGGATGTGGTCAGTCTCTGTGGGCACTAAGCAATTTTGTTCCAAGCTGGGATCACTGAGGTATTGATACAAGGGGAGAGCAAACCCAGACCAGAGTTTGCAATTGGAATATGCCTGAACAAGGGCATCGTTCTTTGAACAAATCAAAGTTCTGGCTCTAGGGAAATCTACACATATGTTCCTCCAGCCCAGTGTGGTTTCTCTACCTGCCCACCTTAAGCTCTGGCCTCAGTCCTCACCTAGATGGCTTTGGAGGGCTAAAGAGAGATGGCACTTTTATACCCTTGTCCTGATTGTGCAAAAGCTATATCTAGATGCCTTCAAAGGGGGTGAGAATGTCCATGTGAACTCAGAATATGTGTCATGTCCTAAGTGCAATGTGAGCGTTCTGCAGACAGAGGAAAAATTCTCTAAAGTTATTCATAAAGCTCTGTCTGTTGCTCTGAAATGACTGGAGTGCTCAGCAGAGGTCCAAGGAGCCTTTTCACACGCTGCATGATGTGCTTATGGATGGACAGCTAATTAAGCACAGAAAGAGCAAGGCTGAGTTTAAAACCTCTGATCCCAGATTCACTGGTGTCAACATCAGCAAAGAAGCAGTACAGGAGGTCTGTTTTTCACACCTGGCTGGTTCCTCAGGCTGATAGAGCTGTGCTCTTTTTCCAGTGAGCCCTTTGTAAAGACATCTGTCTCCTCCCCTCTTGGTAGATCTTTTACAACTGTAAGATAAGTCATATCTTACTCCTACCACCAGTAAAGGCCTCACAGATGAAACTCCAGCTGGAGTAAAGCAGCATTGTTTCCTGAACTTCCCTGAACCTCAGTTGTGCCAGCTGTGAGAGACTGGGCCTCTGTGTTTCAGCTGCCTCAAGGCAAAGTCTTCTCCCACTTTTGAAGCTCCTCATCTGAGTTTCTCAGTGTGGCTGCAGGTGGGCTTTGTTCTTATGTACTTGTAGACCTTTGCTGTAATCCCATAATTGATCTTTGTAGTGGCCCTGATATTGGCCCTGTCATTTTAATTGGCAGTTAACACTTGTAATTTGTCCTGACTGTATCCCGCTGGCAATTAGCTCTTGTCACTGTGGTTCACTTCCAAGTCCTTGGTACCTGGTGTTAAGAGGTCCTAACTCTGGCCTTCTTAAACTGCCCTTTGCTGTTTGTAATTTGACTGGCTGTAACTTTGGACATGAACCACTCTGCTCCACCCTGATATACCCTAATCCCAGCATTAACACTCCTTGTAATCTTCCTTTTACTGACCTCTGCAATCAACCTCTGCAGTAACAGAGAATCATAACAGTAATTGAATGATAATCAGCAGAAGAAAACACTCTAGCAGGGAGACATGCTGAAGCACAGGATTCAGAAAAACTGGGTCAACTTTTTAAATTCACCAAACATTCAGATTAACCTTTGTGAGTGCCTGCAGATAGTCTTTACTGGCTGGGTGCCTCTTCACGTCTCTGTCCATCAAGGCACCAAATAATTTCTACAACCCAAAGAGAGAATAGAAAGTGTGGTGGGTAAAGAAATGACAAGGGGGTTTTAGGTGCTAAGTGTGGCAGGGTGAGAATGAGTTTTTCTGTAAGTACCATATTGTTTCAGAGATAAGCCTGCAAGGCAGCAAAACCTTTGCTGACGAATGATTTCTCAAACTGTTAACCGGCTGAACATCTGGGGAAGGCACCGGAGCAGCTGTTGCTGCTCTTTAACTTTCCCTCAGCTTTGCCTTTAACCAGAAAAGTGCTGGCAGAAGGCAACAAATGCAAAAAATGGAACTTCTCAGAGCAGCTGCATCCCTGCCCTGGACAGAGAGGTTGCACAGCCCTACAATGAGATCACAGACCACAGGGGATATGTGTTTGCACCTGGCAGTTTTAATGAGAAGATGACCTTCTAAGAGGCCTGTAGACATCTGTGGCTCTTGGTCCATCAAAAAATTCCTGCTTTGTGGCTATTTGCTCTTTCCATGATTAATCCATATTGCAGTAGTTAGGGGAGATATCTTTAGTGACCTCAGATGTCTTACATAGGAATGGAAGCTCTTCTGAAGGGGAATTGCTGCAACTGAGGTTTGAGCATGTCCTTATGTATGGAATACTCAAACAAGAAACTATCCTCTAGAAAGCCTTTTTTGGATCTGTGAACAGGAAAAGGTAAAGGCTAAACTTGTAACAGCTTGTACTTACTATGAAAAATGTCACCACTGTTGGTGGTGAAGCAGAACATAAATGCTTCAATGTGGATGTGTTTAGCATGGTTCTCCTGATGCTGTGAAGTGAACAGAGGATTCAGAGACCCTGGGTTTAGTCCTGCCTATTGTATGAACTGAGCTGAACCACGCCACTTCTCTGTATCCTGTTTCTTCTCTCTTTCTGTGTCTGGTCTGTTCATGGTGTGACAGATGTAACATATGGGCTCCTGAGCTCCAGCTGGGCTCCAAGTGTTACTGCAGTAGGTTTCTTACACTACTGTAACATGCTGACTAGGGACAGTGGAGTTATTTCATTTAATTTCTGACACATGGTGAACAAATCAGGTTAAGAGATGGCTGAATATCTCCACATGTGAGCCATGTACCAATAATTGCTATAGGGTGGTCAAACACTGGAACAGATTTCACAGAGAGCTTATGGGGTCTCTATCTGTGGAGATATTTAAAAACTGACTGGACACAGCCCTGAGCAAGCTCCTCTTGTTGGTCTTGGTTTGGACAGGATGGTTGAATATGACTATCTCTGTAACTCCTTCTGACCTCACCCAGTGATTTCATGATGAGGTGCAAAAATGTCCTGAAGGGGGTCCTTCTTCTGGTACAGGCACTGTAACACCGGAGCTGGGAGGGTTGTGGCTGTCAGCTCTGCATAGCTCCCACCACTGTCTTGGAGCAGTGGTGTGTTTCTTTTCTTTCCTAGTGTGTCTTGGTATTTTTTTTTTTTTTTTTGACAGAGATAAATGATTTCTTTAGATCTGAATAATAATTAAGTAAAATCAATATGCAGGTTGAACTGGAAATTCTGACTCAAGTTCAGGCACACTGAAAATTCAGTTTGGAAAGTTTGTGTTAGTTTTGACTCACAAGGGTTGTAGTGGCATTTATTAACCATTCTTTCTTTCCCATTGTTTTGTTCTTTGGACTTCTTGTTCCTTCTAGACTGAAACAGAATAGATAGAATTGAGAGCCAACTCACCCAGCACTGAAGATGCAGCTGGAAATCAGAAATAGGCAGAAAGACCAGCCTGGAGGTCTGAGTTGTGAGGCTTCTCTAGGTAAAAAAGTAGCCTTTTTCTCCAAGATCTCATCAGCTTACTAGACTGGGAGCTGAGACTTGAAGAAAAATTGTGACTTGTATGGGCTCACCATGTAATTGCAAGACTTGGCAGTATTTTCATCATCTGAGAATGTAACCAGAGTATACCTGGTTTCTGTCTCCTTTCATTGCAAATTGTTGAAGCAGGTGCTGTATGTCATTACTGATCAGTGCAGAATGTAGTGGAGGGGACTTTGGCCTTCCTAGGAGCCCCTAGGCACTGAGATCATACTTTGTAATGAATAACAGCATATGGACACGGGGTGATCTCGGACAGGGTCTGATTGCGCTCTCTCCCTGTCTAATGTCTGCAGGGTTTTTATATGAAATCAGTGAACTGCACTGATGGGTACTAGCAGAGTGTCTGGAGCATTACTCCTGATTTACACCACTACAAAAGTGATCACAGACCAAGTAGGTGCAAATGTACATATTTGATGTAGACCTCTGCCTTCTTGGAGTGCTTTTGAAGTAACTTGCCAGTATATTTTTGCCTGTAAAGCCTCTAATTCTTCTGTGAAGAGCAAAGAAAATGTTATTTCACGAGGAGAGTACAACATCTCTCTTGATAGAGAGATCATGATATCTGTAGTAATAATACCAATAATAATTATTATTATTATTGGGTAATCTCCTGTTCAGGATTCTGACTGCGCAGGCAGTTACTCTGCATTTTGACAGCCTTGTGGCCAGTAAGAAAGCATTAAAAATGATGCAAGCATTTAGCATTTGTGAACTTAACTCTATAAACTTGATGGAGTGAAGAGAATCTTTTCATTCTGTGCTGAGCCGAGAAATACTCTGGCACTCTGGACACCTGCCATCTTCCCCCTACTGCCTTTTTATGTCCTGCTGTGAATCTGCAGTATCTTCTGCAGTGGCAGCAGCTGGCAGGACTCCGGTGCCTTTACCCCCCTGACAGCTCTCTGTATTTGTACATCACCTTGTGCTACATGGCCCAAGTCCCTGTGCAGGGCTCCTTAGGGCTCCTGGAGTGAGTGTGATAAATAATGACAATAAAATATGTCAACAGTGAACAACGTGACCCTGTAAATCATTGGCAGCTAGAGCAAGTGTTTCCTCTTTGGAAAATAGTCACCCTCATGTCTGTATTATTCTTTCATCTCTTTATTGTCTTTCCCAAGCTAACATTGGGCAACAACCATACAAATCCACAGGGTAAATATGCCAGAGTACATTTACAGCTGAGCTGGGGTGTTGGTAGATGCCATTGTGCAGCCCCCTTGTCCCTAGGACAGCCTCCTGGAGCACTAAACTGGGTGTATTATTCCTGTAATCACTCAGTAGGCATATTTCTGAGAATGAGATCTGAGCCAAGAGCAGAAATCTAATTCAGGATCTCAGACGATCTTTCTTTCCTCTAACTGGTGGCCTTGGGCTCAGAGTGACTGACTCACACAAGGAAATGAGTGTGACCTGTACGTTGCTACTGCTGTGTGTGCACGTAAGGGCAATTGAGTTGGTTGATATCTGATGAAATCACTGATGACCTTTTGGTGACCTCTGATGGAAAGGTCACGTTTGAGACCAGGAGAATTTTTCTGCACAGTGGTCTGTCATAGACAACAGCACCTCATTTCCACATGCTGGCTCTGCAGGAAACAGCAGCAGTCCAGCATTTTCAAACTTTCCTGTATAGAACTTAAGGTCCGAATATCTAGTCAGCTTCAATCAGTGTAGCTCCCTGGGAATCAAGTGAGTTGTACTTGTCTCCCAAGCTGATTCTTAAACAGAATGCACTGAATACTGTGGGGTGCCCAAGTTTCCCATCCCATCCCCTGAATGGGTGTACTACTTAGACTAACTTTTGAGCAGCAGAATATTCTTAGTAGTAGAAAATGTAAAACTAAGAATCAAATCTTTATTTTCAAGGCTTGAAAATGTTGGTCAGAGAACAACACACATGATTTCTTGTAGGTTCCTGGAACCAGCACATATCTGGTTTGTCTGCAATTTGGCAGCAAGTGAAGAGAGGGCTGGGTGGCACACTATCTGGCTCATATACAACCACTGATGTTTAGGTATAAAGTCAGGAAGTAGTCAGAGGGATGAGTTAGGGGAAGACTGAAACCTCTCCCTACTGGCTGCCCTGAAGAGGGATGGTGTGCAAACTTGAAGGCTGTGGATTACATAATGCAGAAAATAGGAGATGGTTAGGAATGTCAGCCTCCCGAACTGTGGGGATGACAAGAGATGGGGAGCCAGACAGTCCAGACATATCTGCAGCCTATGGCCCCAGTGCTATCTTTCTTCACCAGTGAGCAGTCCTGCCCCTGTCTTTGCTTGTCATAGAGCTGGCCTGTCTTTCACTTGGAAACTTTGTACTGACAATTTGTGCGTATAAATGCATAACATTTTTTGGAGATACCATACCGGTAGTGTTTTCCACTAATCTCACTGGAGCCTAATCCCCACTCTCCCTCTGCTCTGCTGTCAGCCAGGATCCAGTTCTCCATACTGCTTTGTAGTGTGTGATTATTGAGTTGAGGCTATTTGTCGTATCTCAGGCTGCTCTCTGATCCTCACTGTGGCTTCTGTCTGTGTGCACTGAAGTTAAGGAAGAGGTAAAGGAAGAATGCTGATATCTTGATGATGATAAGGGATGAGCCTAAGGTGGAGGGAAAGGTTTAGGCTCAACTGGTTTCACAGCCACTGTGGTCATTGGCGTCAGCAGAGACTTTGCTTAATTTCCTTACATGTTTTGAGTTGCATCATCATATTTTAGAAGCTAATTGAAGCAGCACATGAGTTTCTACCAACTAAGAATTTGCCCTCACCTCATGCTGCTCCTCTGCACAACTCTGCTGCCATTGTATATTCTTCTACTTGTCTACACCTTCCTTTGCTGCCTAGGACAGATTGGCAGGATTGAATGTATCTCCCTTTCCTACTTGGACACTAGGTAGAGTGAGCAATCACAAATCTCCAGTGGTGAAATGTGCTTTGAAGAGTCAGTGAATGGCTCTGGAGGACCCCTTTTGCATCCCGCACTAACAAATAAAGCTCCTTGTGCTTTCAAAGTAAGATTGATAACTCCTCTGACATTTCATATTCAGTATTCTGAATATTGAGAGGTGTGGGTTTCCCTTGAGAAAGATACCAATCTTTCTGCTTCTCTCGCCCTGTATCTCCAGAGAGCCTGCTGGGAGACTGAGGGGTAGAGAGGAGGCAAGACATAAAAAAGATTTGGGGTGGGGAAAAGGAGAAAAATGACACAGAGGAGCGTTTTCCTTTTTTGACTTCATCAGCAGTGTCTCTTATTTGAGAGCCTGGCAAATGGAATTGTACTGCTCAGCCACGATGAATGATCTTGTTTCCTTACCCACCCCCACCTCAGCAGGGTCACTGAAATAGGCTTCAAAACAAAAATAAAAATGTTCCTGTTTTTATAGACACTGAAATCTGGGATTTGTTTCAGTTGAGAACTTTGGAGAGGTCAGAGTTGGGGGAGATGAGAGAGAGAGAAAAATAAAGGGAGGTCAAAGTCTGAAGCATATACTTTTTGTTTTTAATTTGCCATGAGTGGGCAGTCCAGGTATTTGTCTATCCAGGTACTCAGGGGTTGCTTAAAGAATGAGAAATGAAAAAAAATAGTTTGATTGCAATTCTCCCATCTCTACTCCTTCTTATTATTTGAGGTTGTGAAAGAAAAAAGTAATGGCACCTGGAGCAATTGTGCATACCCATAAATGTAGTAGTTCTGGACATATCTTTTCCAGGTGGGATTTGTCCTAGCTCAGTTCACTCTAAAAAAGTTGGCCCAGGCTTTCTGATCCAGCTTGTTAGATGCTGAATGGAAGATCTTAGATGCAGCTTTGTAATACTGTTTCTGTCTTATTACACCTGGAAAGGAAGTAGTCTACAGTTCCTGCTGCAACATGTTAATGTCTCAACTGATGTCACCCTTTGTGACCTCTGTGTCTCACCAAATCCACTTCAGCCAGAACACAGATGAAAAAGCTTTGTGTTACCTTGCTCTGTCTCATTTGCTTTCTCAGCCAGTCAGATGAGGTGGTCTAAATTCCAGCTAGTCAAGCTGGACCAGGTGGACAGATGTTAATTTTTTTTTTATTTCCCAAAGGAAATGTGTGTGTAGCAATGAAATGTTGGTCTGACTGCATCTGGCTGCGGTACTATTTTGGCCCAAGTTTTGGCAATGGATTGACAGTATGTCAGTAAAGGGACCCTGTGCCATCAAAGTCTGTGGTGGGTTTGTCTCCAGGTTGCTGCCTGTCCTCCATTATCCCCTGAAGACCCTGCACAGGTGCACGTGCTGGCAGTCCAGAGGGCAAACCTGTGAGCAGGGAAACAGGCAGCCATGGCAGTGACATCCTGGGGCAAGAAGTGCTCTGTTGGCAACTCAGCTTTCCTGGTGAGAGTTTCCAGTGCCACGGCTGAAAAGGTGTGTGGTATGGAGTGTCTCCTATGCTGCTGAGAGGTGTTCTACAGATGTGGTACAGCTGGCTTGCCCTGCAGTAGCTTGGGGGTGGTCTATTCCCTGTAGAATAAAAGAAATACATTGTCCGGTGAAAGGGGGTGGATTGCAGCCTCTTGTGTAAGAAAAAAACTCTCTCTGCAGGCTATAGCCCAGGGCAGACATTCTTTGCTCACTCACAGTAATTCACCATTTCTCAAGGGACCCATTGAGCTTATTTAACAAAGGTCAGCTAAATTTTCTAGTATCCTGCTGTGAAAGCTGGATTAGCAGAAATCTTATTTATCCTTGGTATCCAGCTACTTGACTGTTTCACTTCAAACTGCCATGCTGGCAGTCTGAATTTGGTGTGGTTGTGGTGGATAGAATCTTAAAGTACCCACTGCTGACTTGCAAGAGGTTGCAGCTGTACCAGAGGGCTTGATTTACTTTTTCACTTTCCCTGCCCTGATTTTCCATGGCTGAGACTCCCTAGGTTTGAGTCACTCAGGCTTTTCATCAGTTTGTGCAATTATAGGTGATTTGGGCCAATTCTGGCCTTAAACAGGACTTGCTTTCAGATTCCCTAGAAGCGTTTGTGCCTCACAGTGTGTGCTTTCTGCTTGAGGGATGTTCCATGAACTGAGTTTGTCTGTTCTATTTTCATTGTGGCTCTTCATGGCCTGGTGGCCCCATCTCGGCTGGGGTTTGTGGTGCTGGGTGTTGTGTAAAGCATGATGGGAGGCAATAGCTGTTCTGAAGGCTGTTTAGTCTAAAATGACATGGCCGCCAGGTTTCCAAGAAGGGTTCTGGTTTTCTCAAGTGGGGGCCGGTTACTGCCTCTTCCTGTTCACTCCTACGAGATGTCTAATTTGCCTCTCCCTTTGTCTTTCATTGAGCTGTTGAATCTGTGTATCCCACTTCTGGGATTCCCCTCATCCCACCAGCAGACAGCATGTGCTTCTAGCTTTTGGTGTGTAACATCTGCCCCTTGTCCCTCCTGCCCCAGATTTCACCACTGCCCCTGTCAGCAGCTGCTGGAGCACTCAGTCAGCCTGCAGCACCACACACCACCTGCCTCACCAGCCAGGTTATGGCAGCTTCTCTGGCTAGCTGAGGGGAAGTAAACACCAAAAGCTGTGGAGGTTTTGCAACTTCCCTGATCACTTCCAAAGTTAGATTTCAGTCCTCTCTTCAACTCTGGGACCAATTCCTGCTTTAAATAGACACTGATGATGTTTGTACCAGAGAGGAAGGAGTAAAGCTTTTATTCTGAATTTCTGCCTGTGTCAGGAGTTAAGAATAAATCAATCTGTGTGTCTTGGACTCATGGGCCCAGGGTCATCTAGGACACAAAATACTGTGTGAGTTCTGAGCCAGATGTGCTTTGTCTTTTAAAGGAAAAGGCTTTATGGTGGATAACCCCCTGCTGGTGATATCACCCTCTGTCACAAGTGGTGCCTGGGCTAAATATAAAATCCTGACTTGCTGTGACATTTGGTAATCAAGTATGTTCTGTGTGTTCTTGCTCTTGTCACCCGTTCTATTTCTCCTCCAGTGCTCTCCCTTCCTCCCTCTATACAGGTGACTTGTGTCATGTAAGGTCTTATTTTCAAGCTGGACTCTTCCAAGGGTGTGTATTTTCTGAAGGTGCAGGTTGTATGACGGTATGATAATCTGGTCCTGTCATGGTGGAAGTTAGTTCTGTGTAATAAATACTGCTGTTTCTTGGCCTTTGGCCCATCAGAGCAATGGCTTCTCCTTCCAATCATCTCATGTATCTCCTTCAAAAGTTCACCTGTTCTGAAAAACCTATTCCTCAGTGGGAGAGAGAGATGGGGGAAATGCAGTTCTGAAGATACAACATAGATTCCAGTATCTATAACTCTCACTGATCTAATATTTGGCTAGGAGGGTGGGTGTTGTCTGAAACGGTAGGCATCATACTGTGTGCTTGCCTCTCCCTAGGCACTTGTGAAGGACATCAGAACTCCAGGATGGGCAAGAACTCCCTGAGTTACAGATTCCAGTCTCCTTAGTGACAGTGTCAGTCTGTGAGTCAGATGTACAGCTCAGAAGGGGCTGCAGAAATCCTGGTCTATATGCCTTGACTTCTCACAGATGCCCAATACTCTATGAAGCCTACTGTGAATCGGGCTTGAAGCCACAGTGATGAGAGAAGGAATGATCAAAGACAGAGACACTCATCTAGTGGGTAAAAACACACTGATGGTTCCAGGCCATACTTAACTCTGCAAAATAAAATGAATGAAAGCATCTCCTCAGCCCCAGCAAAGGTGACCTTAAAAATGTAAGTATTATGTGAATATAAATCATCGCCAGCCTCATCTTCTCTACTGACGTTCCTTACATGTTCCGAGCCTCCCTGCCAGTGTGGGCAGCCAGGACAGGGAACCAGCATGGTGCAGGTGCTGTGGAGGCTTTAAAGTAAGAGGCTTAATCTACCCATCTCTATGTAGTCTTTCCTCTGGGGTGAGTTAGTCTCTTTCATGGCTCAAGTTGGGATGCCTTCTGTGGCACATGGACTGTCTTCATCTGTCCAGCAGCAGACAAAGGAAAGGAGGTACACAGTGCAAGGAAAGAGAGGCAGCCAAAGGAAAAACAAAAGGGAGAATAGGAGGCAGATGGAATATTATCTTTTTTTTTCCCCTTTCCCTTTTTTTTATTCTTCCTGTGCTCTGCCTGTTCCTGTCAGAGCTGCTGGAAATTGTTACCGACAGATCGAGTGTCTTCCAGTTTCTGTGTCAGGGAGTTTTGCCGATTCTATGAACCATGCAAAAGAGGGGTCAGGCAAGAGAAGGAGAGAGCAGGAGAATGACCAATTCAGCAGAGCTCTGGCTTTATCACTGATCTGGTCAGGTTCACTGGGTTTTAACTCCATGAGCCAGTCAGGCTTAGAAACTCACACCTTTGTTATCACCTTTCAAGAGGAGGGAGCAGGGCGGTGTGAATTCTCTGGGGTCATCAAGAAAGGCAGGCCAGAGATCATCTCCTGTAGCAGAAGCTGCCTTGCCCTCACCCTCCACAGCATGCCAGACACTTGGATGCTCTCTGTCAAGATTTATCATTATTTATTACTTCACAGATCAGAGTGGGGACAAAGGCAGGTTGGAGGAGGTTTTGGATCCTGCTTGGCCCAACTTGGCTTAGAGCAGGAGGACCATGAATGGATCAAAACTTGTCAGCGCCAGGTATGATTGCTGTTTGGTTACAGGTCAGAGCAGAGCTCTCAGATCATGGGTCTGCTTGTGGTTCTGTGTTCTCATGGTGGGAACAGAAGCTGTATCTGTGCAGGTCTAAAAGGACAGACCACCTCCTGACTCTCCCTCTAAATGCCTTGTGTGAGGGCTGCACATCGCTTGTCTTGGTCTGCTTGGCCATGAACTCCTGTGCCTGGTGCTCTTGGGTACCCTATGCTCAAAAAGATGCAGAATATGCACTTCCAAGGAGTGACTTTGAAATCTTGTATCTGACTGTACGAACATATCCAAGGATTTTCATGCTCACTGTTGCTCTACCCACATGTGAAGATTATGTTGGACCTGACAGTATTGTCAGTCATGTTACAGGTGGCAACTGGAAGGTGAATGACAGTCACTGGGAGGATCAGGCTAAACAGACATGCCAGATTGGCATAAGAAATTGGGAAAATATAATTGAAAACTTTGCCAAATCCTTTTCTGGAAACAAAAATCAGGAACAGGAAGCCTTACAGCAGTGAGATCCTTGGGCATTTTTTTCTGCTAGAAGCTGGAACCTGGTAGCTATGATAAATGAAGTGTCTTGTGGGGAATATATTACTGTGATGGAAAGTCACTTTTCTGGAAGCTTAGGACTGACTGAGCTTGAGTGGAGGTTTTGGAGGTCTTTACTTAGTTGTAATAAAGTCTCTGCTGCTCTAGATTAGTTCATTAAATCTGGGTATCTTGCTTCTTCTTACTGCTCTGACATGTTACTGGTAACACTGGTGTTGGATGTGCAGGCCCTGAAAAGAGACCTCTGCCTGCAGAAGCAAGTTCTGTATTGTCACAACTGCCTGCAGAGTGGAGATACAGAAACAGCATTGCTCAGTGGAAGGCAGCAGCTGTAAGCTAATGGGCCTTTGGGATTCTGTTCATTTCCTGGTTGACAGGGACCACTAAGCTATTTGGGTGCCTCTTTTACCCTTTCCAGAAAGGGTCTGCAGTGACTCCCCTGCTCCAGAAAGGCTACAAGAGATGTTCTCCTGCTGCAGCCAAGTTGGGCTACCAGCTCAGGAAGGATGTCCACAAGGGGACCTCCAAAGCATGTGCCAAAGGCATGGGATCCCCCAGCACTGCAGTGCTCTGCATAGCTATTTAGCTGTCCAAGCAGGCAGGCAGAACAAGCAGCCAGTGCCAGCTCTGGGGACAGGGAGGTTAGGGAATGAAGTGCACATTTTCCTGGTGGCTTTGGCAAGAACAGTGCTGAATGTGGAGATTCCAGAGGACGTGTACAAATAGCAGTGGGGCTGGTGCTCCTCTGCAGGCTAGCAGGAACTGGCTTTCCTGCTGATCACTGGCCTGTGCTATTCCATCACCTTGCAGAGAGTGCAAGATGTTGGCTGGCTGTAAGTCAGTAAAAAAAAAAACAAACCATGTTGCTTCAGCAAGAGGTTTCTAGAATTTGGGAAGTAGAGGGAGACTGAGAGTAATGTCAGCTGACTTTGCTTCCACCACCCACAGAGGGCCTAGAGGGATGTCTGGCATCTCTGTGAGTGTGCTGGACCTGTATGGGCTGCTGTTGCTGCCTGTGGGGGTATAGAGGCCCGGGCATGTGGTAGGCTTTGTACAAAGCTTTCCCTTGCTCAAAGAACCAACAGTCTGAGATGGCCTGGGATTGCTGATACAGGTGTCATTGAATGAGTAGGAGAATGATGAGTTTATGCCTCCTGGGCTCTAGATAGTTAATTGACAAAACTGGGCAACTAGAGACCACCTCCAGCAAAGGGTATCTCTAGGTCTCTCAGGTCCCTCCCTTAGGGCAGCACAATACCTGTGAAGGATATGGGAATCAAGGGAATGATGGTGGTGGTGCTCCTAAAAGGTTCAAATGGATCTGAGCTGCACTGCAGAGGGGAAGTGATAATCTGATAGCTGGTGGTTTTGCTTTCCCTGAGTAACTTTGGTTTATGGCTTCTGACATGTTGGCAACAAGGCTGAAATATGCTGGGTGCTGGTAGATAGAGATTTTTGGAAATGTTATTGCTGAAGCACATTACAGGTTCAGCTCAGGTTGGGATGTTGTTGCTGTAGTTACTGTACAGCTGCACAGCATCCTCGATCCTGTACTGCAGAGTTCTTGAGCAGAAAAGTGGAGGGGAAAAGATACAGCAGACTGAGTGTGATTTCATCCAGGTCAGTAATAGAGTTTGGAAACAGTCCCAGAGCTCCTGACTTTAAGCTTCTCATCTTTCTTCAGGTTCATCTCCCTTGGTGATTAGTCACTCAGCTGTGGCTGGTGAGAGTATCCTGTACCGGGATCCCCACTGAGGAACTGAGGTTCTGAGTGTTCTTAGGCTGTGTCATCTAAATAGCAGTTAGCTGCATTATGTCTGAGGGGGGTGGCCTAAAATATCAGCAAATAGTGTAATAGTGATGGGCTGTCTGCCCATCTGAACCTTTTTTCTCCAGTTCTGTTTCTTTTGCCTTCACGTTCCTTAAACCACTGCAGAAGGTGACGAGTTAATATTTCTTGCTAAAGTAAAGACTGCAGGGTTTTTGGAAGAGGTCTTTGTCTTGTCTCTGACATTGCCTATGCTGGCCATTGACAGCAGGAGGAAAGAGCTGGGTTTACTGCTTGGAAGGGAAAGGAGCAAGTATTTGAGTAGGTTGTTAAATCCTCGGGGGATTTGTGACCCAGGCTTAGAGAAATTTCAGGCAGTTTGTTCCCCTTCCTGTTGCAATGTCACCCTTGCTGTGTACTGTTTTCTGATGGCTTCTACGGTGCACTGCTGATTCCCAACTGTACTGCAGAGTTTCAGAGGTGTCCAACATCCTGGCTATAGAATATGTAGAAACTGAGGAGCCAGCTCCTGAATTTGGGTAGTTGTGGGCAGCACCAAAAGTAATTTGATATACAAAGGGTCCTTTAATATTGGTGCCTGTTTCAGAACAACTTGCATTATATCTTCCAGTGTTTTCTTCACCATGAGAAGAGCATAAAATGAAAGCTGAGGTTTTAGTTTATTCACTTGTCTCCAATGCTCTTCATGATGACTGCATGTGAGATGTGGTAACTCCACAGAGCAAAAGGGACTGTGTCAGCAAACATCCCAAACCAGATAAACCTTAAGCACTTGAGATTCAGTGCAAAGCACATAGATGCCAGTTCAATTTCATTGTGGTCAGCTTTGTATTTCATGTTGCTTTCTTATGTGCTGATGCTCTGTTTTCACAGGGTTGCCCAAAAAATTTCAGCTGGACTCAATTTTAGAAATGCAGGCTTTGGATTTTAGGAGATACTGGCAAGGAATACAGGGATGAAGGAGACAAGCAGCCTTTGGTGGGAGCCACCCAAGTATGGGCACGGAAGATGACTCTCAAGGGTGGTGTCTCCTGAGTGTGAGATCATGAGCAACAGTGACAGTATACACAGGTGCATGTGGATGGCCTGGAGTCTGAACCAGCTCTTAAAGGTCTGGAAGGAGAGTGTGCAGAGCAGTCATGAAGAGGAGAAGGAGAGACCTATGATCTCTACTTACAAGCTGGGGGAACTTCTATTATATGGGCATTACAATTAGCAGAGGGGGTGTTTGTCCGGAAAGTGTGTGTGAGAGGAGCGGGGGAGTCAGGGAGGGGAGAGAGCTGGCGGTGATGGGAAGGAAGGGAGGGTGCCCTGACCTCTCCTCATAGCCCTGACTGTGTCCCCATCTGAAGGTCTGGCATATCCACTCTCACTACTTAATGATAGTGACATTACCCATCCGCCCAGCATCGCGGGGCTTTTGTCTTCATTCAGGCAGAAATGAAGTTCTCCTGGGCGCACTTATCAATCACTGCAAAGCTCCAGCTGTTCCGGAGCCTTTGGATCGACTTCAACAGCCGTGCTTACAAATTGTCTCTGAATAGCACCGAGCTGAGACCCCCTTTTTTGTCATTGTCTTCCGACAAATGTTTTTTTTCGGCAGCCTTTCGCAGACGTTGCCGGCTGCCTTCTGCCGCGGTGATTGAAAACAGGCCTGTTTTGCATTCTCCTGTCGGAGTCCTGGGTTCAGGGAGCTGTCCCTGAGTGCCACTCCAGCGAGTGCTGTGCCAAAGACAATTACATGCATAGTTTTGCTGATTGCATTAAAATCATTAGAATGAAAGATTCTGAAATCGTACATTAAGGGGGGAAATTAGAAAAAGCTTCAGAGACAGACAGCAGCGTCCCCAAAGTGAGGGCAATACAATTAGCTCAAATTGTGTTACATACACACAGACTAGGAGTAGCTCCTGTAACAAATGACCTTATTATTGCTGCTCCCTCTCTCCCTCTATTCCTTTTTCTCTCCTTCACTATCTTCTCATTCCATTTTCCTTTTTCTCTCCTCTGAAACTTCTTTGGCCAGCACCACTGTTCTTCTTAATCTTCTGTTCACCTTTCTCTTTCTTTTGTCTTGAGGAGTGCCTGGGAAAAGGCAGTCGTGGGATCCCAGGAATGTAATATTTGGCTTTCAGAGCTGCTTTGCAGGCCATTTAAGAGGAAGTGAGCAAGTACAAACTCCAGAAGTTAATTTTCAGCTGAGCAAGAAACTTTGCTCTCCTGGGGAACAAGGAAGTACATGACTCCAAAAGCTTTGTGTGTGCACCAGCCATCAAGAAGATCAAAGAATTCAGCTGTCTAGCTATACTCCATATTCAATGCCAAGAAGGAGACTAGTAACTATGCCTGAGGTGGGAAATGTTCCTGCATACCACAAGTACCAGCGTGGCAGGAGGTGCAGAAAGGTTAATTCTTGAGGGGAGTGTGATACTTATCCGGTATGAATTTGGAGTTGTTGAAAAAAATCACATTATGCCAGGGCTCATGGGCCATCACTGTTATTATTCTGTAAATATGCTAACAGAGAGAAGCTGGCCAGCTAAGAGTGCCTTGCCTGTGTCAGTCAGTGACTGAAATCCATCCTCTTCAGTTGGTAGTCAACATCTTAACTGAAAAAGCAGTCATGTGTCACTCTGCACTGTGATACTGTACAGCTTCTCTGCTGGGGCTTGGGGTAGTTATGGTACAGGATGTTTCCAGTGTGCCGGCCTGCAGCAACCTCTGTCAGCTATGCCTGTGGAACAGCCTGCCCTGCTTTGCTGCTGGTACTGAAGTATTACTCAGTGTAGACCTCGTCTTTGCATCCATTTGCTGCTTCCAAAGAGCCTGGACATATTATGCAGGTTCTGTTGAAATGCACATCGAGGCACAAAGCACAATGGCATACATGTGGCAGTGAAGCAGCACCACTGGTCCAGGCTTTGCCTTCTGCTTCACTATTTTCACTGCTCAGTGGCACCCAGGGCTGTATTCAGCTGGCCTAAATTCTGCCCACATTTCTGTGCCAGGCACCTATCAACTGGTTTTTCATCTTCAGAGGAGCTGATGTCAGTAGGCACCTCTGCACTAAGGGATTTGAAGGCATCTATGCAATCTCCTGGGTATTTATTGTCATCAAGGTGGATTTTCCTGCTAACCCAGGGTGCACCTAACTGTAGGCTCCAGCTCTGTTCTCTGGGATGTGGGGTATTGTCTTTCCTCTCAATTTACACTCTAGCCCAGGATCTTGTTCCTGACAAGAACTGCTGGGGCAGACTTAGGGGAAAATGGCAACAAAGGGGAAAGCAGCCCTGATACTACCCTGATGTATTGGAACAATCTGTGTCTTGGGGATATCTGAACCCAAGGTGGTGTCTTTGTATTATTAATGTATTAATAATAGCCATTCAAAGCACTGCACATTGACAAGGCACAATATAAATGTCATGTAAGAAGATGTGCCTACTTCTTTTAAAAGTCTGTGAACTCAGATTAGACGTGATGAAGATGGAAATAGGTTGTCTGCTCATGTAAAAGGTTATGGGGAGGAGGAAGCAGAGTAGGTTGGTGACATGGTGAGTCAGGGACCACAGTAAGTATAGAAAACAATAATAAGGGGAAAATGAAGGTAAGAGTGGGAAAAGATAGAAGGGAGCAGGGGAAATATCAGCAGAATGAAATTGGTGGAAGATTTAAGTTGCTTTACTAATGTGAATCAAAAGTGTGGATGGACTATGTGGGACAAGTGGAGGAGTCCAGGAGGTGAGAGGAGGAATGTGAAAAAGAGAATGTATTTGTTACAGTAGGGCAGCCAAAACTGGAGACCAATGTGGCAGAGATGGAGAAACTGGGCAGCAAAAGAAATGAAGCTAAAAAGACCTGTTAGGGACAGAGGAAATGAAGTGCTGAGTTTAGTGGCTTTAAGGAAGAGAGGGATGTATATGGTAGATGAGGAGAATTGGGTATTGGAAAGACAAGCAGAGATACAGGCTTGAGCAGTAAGAAGAAAGTAAAGTGAGGGAAGGGGGACAGATGAGGGTGAGGAGAGAAAAGGGGTCGGCTTGCTCCAACGTCCAAAGGGAATATGAAGATTCTAAGTAGAGGAACAAAGTGAGCTGTAGCCCAAATATGACCTCAAAACCAGGGTCAGATGCTAGAAAAGTGCAAGTCTTCAAGGATATATGAGCAGTTGAGACTAGTCTCAGCAGGGCAGACCTGAATGGAAACAGCTGTCCCATATGGGGATTTCTCCTGCTTTTTATTTTTCAACTTAACTCACAGGAGGAACAAACAAGAGTCTGTGGGATTTGACTCAGTTACCCCTATTCCCTTTGAAGCACCATCCTCCTTTTGTGACCAGTTTTACATTTTCTTCCTAGCAAGTGTTGGGCTGTAAGAGATGATGTCAAACTTTGGCATTGCAAATGCCAGCAGATTTCTTTTCCTATTGGAGGTGAAGACTAACCTTGGCTTTTTCAGAGCATGGTAGGAGAGATTCGTTCACACCAGACTGTCCCTGCTGGCTGGCGAGTTGTGTGCAAACAGTCTACTTGTATATGCCATGTCTAAAAATGAGCAAGGTGTATTCAACCTCTGAGGGGAAGCAGCAGGAAAATCAGGTTGTAAGGTATTTAAGACTCAGATACTTTCTTCCAAGACAAATTAATATTCAGCAAATGGTGCAAAGCAAAGCTTTAAACAGTGCTATCAGAAAATGTTTTTTGACTCTTCTCCACTGTCTGGCCTATGTCTTCTCTGTACCCTTATCACAATGTGCTCTCCAAATTCTGAGGTCCTATCTTGCTCTCATCCAGTGCAGACAGAATTTCTGAGATATGTACCTTTGTGTAAGGTACCTTCTTTCCAGAACCATGAGAGAAGATCTGAAAAGACCACTCTCCGAGGGCAAAGTTAGCCTGTCTGCACACCTGTCTCTTCTGCCAGAAATCCCACTTTTAATATGGCTTGTGAAGGTGGCTGACTCCTTGTTTGCTTAGAAATGAGGTGCAAGTATGGAAGGGCATGGACTGAAGTGCACTGGGGCCAGCAAGGGCCTGACTTGATCAACTTCAACAGGCTTTGGATCAGGTCTTCAGTGACTGTTTGCATGAGGGCTGGTGTGAGTAGGCTGAGAAGGGATGTGGTCTATGGCAGGATCACTGCAGAGAAAGGATGGTGCTTTACTGGGGGTGGAAAATGGAATTGTCACCGTGGAATGAATGAATTGTACAGTTTCTCTTTTGTAACCCAGGGAATAATTAAGATAGATGGGTAGATGAATTAGCTGTCCTGCAAGGTCAAAAGTGGATTGCCTTATTACTCTATTATTTCACTGTTGTGGAACTATCACCACTAACGCCTTTTTCATGATATTTTGTACATCGCACCAAAAAAAAAAAAAAAAGGGGAAAAAAGAAAAAAGGGGGGGAGATACAAATTGATCGTTTGCCGGTGAAATCAGTCTTCGTCATCGCCAGCAGTGCTTGGATTAATGGGATTGAAGGCTGCTGGAGGTTCAGCCAGAGAGACGGGCGGAAAAACAAGAGAAATTGGTTTGCACCCCTGGGAATGGAATTGATGTGACTTGCACAGAGCTGCTGCAGCAGTGGTGGCTGCTATGCTGTGATGCTGTTTTTAAAAAAAAACACAGAAGGGAGATGGGAGAGCAAAATAAATCCCTAGCTGGAATACTGGGTTGTTACAAACATGGATGATAATCTTCTAGCTTGTTTGGGAGATCTAGAAGAGTTTGTTTGCTGGAAGCCTTTAGGAAACAATAGGGGACAGTCTTCGAAAAACACAGTTGCTTCCTGGCCTTCTACTATTTCTGTAGGGCTTTAAAGATGAGGTTTGGGACAAGCACTGGAAGCTGGACATTATTCTCATCACTGGCAAATAAAAAACCTCAAATCTACACAGCCGGCCATAGAGATCTTCCAAATGGGTAAAGGCCATTATGTGGACATAATAGAAGTAGAGGACCCCAATGACAGACATGGTTGTAGAATGACAGAAATGATGGAACCAGGGACATGTTGATTTATCTATCATTGGCCTGACAGTCACAGAAAGAAATATGGTGGAGAGGAACACTTGTAGTTAGTCTTCCCATTTCCAGTGCCAAGAGGTGACACAGAGACACTTGTTTGCTTCTGATTTTTTTTGCTTGAATTCTAGTAAATAAGGATTTTGAGAGATCTGAACTTCTGAAGGGGAGACAGCTAATTTGCTCACAAGAGGTTCTGCTCATGCTTGGCATTGTGCTTATAGTTGGTCACATTTTCCTCAAGCATGGAGCAGCAGTGGAGAGAACCCAAGTCCATGCACAGTCAGTGTCAAGGGTCTTCCCTTTGGACAGGCACTCTCTCTGTATTTGCCCAGTACTAGCAGGTGATGGTCCAGGGTAGATGCAGCACAAAATTCTGAAGTGCTGAAGTTCATGCTATGCTTGACTGCTTTTAAGCAGCAGCATGCATAGTGTTTATCTGATTAGCTAAAAAGCAGTGCTATTAAAAGGGGCTTTCCAAATGTGGGGCTGGATCTGAGCAAGATGAAATCAACACAAATTTTTTTTGTGTGAGCTAGAGATTTGGCAGATTGCTTTCTCAGATGTATTTTCCTTTTATGCTGTTGCCTTTTGGTCAACACTGATGCCAGTTTTGAGGAAATCTATCTTTGAGATTGAAAGAGGGAAGTCCAGATTATTTCTGAAACATTTTGCATGTGGCTTAAAATTGACGATACCAAACTCACAGCTGTGTACCATCCATGGGGAGTCAAACCAAGACTGGATGTGATTTTCCAATTCATGACTGACTCTGGGAGCATTTCCCATAAATAAGATTATCTACAATGTAATAGTGTGTAGGGCAAACGTCCTCTTTGCTTTACCTTGCCTTTGTTCCTGGGCTACACTCTTGATTATGCAAGATGATGTTTTAAAATTGGCTATGAACTCGAGGCCATTTATATGTCTTTTACTCTTGGACAGCCCTCTTCTATTGATATTAAAAATATTTTTTTCCAGGCTTGTAGATCCAGAATAACACAAAAGTCAAATGATGATTTCTAATGTATTATATAGCTGTGAACTGTTTTCATCTCAACAACACATTAATTCTGAAGTCTAAAGAAGAAAGTTTTTTATCTCTGACAACCAACAGGTGATGTCTGGACAGGTGGAAAGCCTGACCTTCCCATACAAGATGTCACTTGACAAAGGAAGTATTTAAAAGAAAATTCATAAAGTGGGGTATGCATCCCAAAACTTCTCTCAGCATCTTTTACTCTGTTTTCTTCTGTGCTTAATGCACAGATAGAAAAGACTAGAGGGGAACTGGGAAACTCCTTTTCCAGCACTGTGAACAGTACAGAAGAAAGACCTTGATGCAAAACATTACAGTGTTTGCATCAGGCAACTGGCTCTGAAGATAGTCAGGGTGAGCTGAGCCCATTTACTAGCAGGGAGAGCAGCTGCTGCACAGGGCCACTGCTGTTTTCTGCTCGGAGATCTGCACTGTGGATCTTGCCTTCTGCTTTCCTGATGAGAGGTCCTTGCATGTCTGAGGGGGCAGGTCTCTCTCCCAGAGCATGCTTTCTGAACTGTGAGCTTCTATGCTGAGTAAAGAAATTCTTTAACCCTTGTGTGCTTTAGATGAGCTTCTTATTTTTGCCAGTATCTCTTACTCTTGGGTTACTCTAGAAAACTACCTTTTCTTTTCCTGCATTGCACAAGACAAAGCACTAAAGGATTTCTGAGCTACAGCTGTAGCTTGTATTGGTAACTATAACTAACTCGAAAGTGAAACCAGTGAGGAAGATCTGCTGCATGATGTGAGGCTGGGTCCTGGCTCACAGACCTTGGTCCTTGTGATCAGAAATGAGACATGTAAATGTGATGGATGCTCACCGGACCATAGGCTGTGTTATGTACCATGCTCCATGGTGTTATGGACTGACATCTGCAAGGAAGGAGCAGAAAAGGCTGAGCTCCAACTCTGCAGGTCTGTGGGACTGTGATGTGACCTGGGCAAGCCACCACCATGAACTTCTACAGGTACCTGCAGGGTGGGTTGGCCAATTCTGGAGAATTCCCCACTGTCAACATCCCTACCTCTGCTTTATTTTGGGTGATGAAAGAAGACAGATGGTTTATCTCCCAGATGAGGAAATGACATGTTGGTATCACAGCGATCTCTGTGTGCCTTTCAGGTGCAATCATGAGCATCAGAGGAAGGGTTTTGAGACAGCTCTGTGAGTGTTTCACACTCAATTCCACATATGTAGCAAAATAAAGGAGTAATTCCCATTGCTGGTTTTACAGCTGTGCTGTGTGATTGCTTCTTTTGCCTCTTACCACTGACTCTGTGACTGTCATCATTGGTAAATTGTGTTCTGGCTGAAAACTAAATTTTTAACCAAAAACAATGATGCAGGGAAACACAAGATGCATTTTTCCCCTAACATTTGGAAGCAAAATAAGCTTTCATTTTTCCCATTACATTGACTATTTTGAAATTTAAATACAACTCTAAAGAGTAGTAGAAACAAATATCTAATACTGTATCACAAGGACTAGCTTGGAGTGAAAATGTGCATTCTGGTTGCTGTGAAACACTTTATTTTTTCATTTTGCCAAGACAAAACTTGTCAGACTGATCCTTCTTCCTTTTGCTCCCCATTTCGAGGATACTATTTTTTGCATAAATATGTGGTTTTACTGTTGAAACTTATGGAGGGAGACAGCCAGTAGTACCATTAAGAAGTAGATCTGAGTGAGTCTAATGAGGTGGTTCTTTACATTCCTGTCCTCACAGCTGATAGAAGTTCAGTGTTGGACATTCATAGCTTTTAAAACTGTTCCTATGAGGAATAAAGCTTTTCTTTGAAGTTGAGGCTTTCATTATGTCAGCTGAATGTGATCAGGTATGCTTGACCTCTGGTGAAAATCAGTGTATTGGTACCATGATTTTTCTTCTTTAACAAAAGCCCCAAGTTCTCATCCTTTCATGTGCCCTTCCTCCTACAGCACTTGCACACCCTACTGCATGTCTGAATTTGACCCATTGGTGATGGTAGCTGTTGTTATGATTTTTATGGTTCTGCTTAATCAATGGGTATTAATTAAGTTAAAAGTGCATGAGTAGAACAAAGTGAACAGAAAAGGCACTGAAAATACAGTTCTGAACTCACAGCTGCACCTTTAAGAGCTGAAATAGGCCCTTTCTCTGCTAGGTTGCAGACACTGGTTATCATCTATGGGAAATTAAAGGTATTATTTTTACCATTGAGGGAGCTCCCATATTTTTCTATTAATGCAACAGAAGCATATTGAAAGTGACCAATACTCAAGTGAAGTTGAGACAAATGATATTCCCTATTTCACAGCAAGAATTGTATGCACAGGACCTTTGAGAGAAATGAGAGTAATTGATGTATTTCTGTTTTGACAAAAATACAAGGCAGACCATGTGATGAACAGACTCTTATTTGGTGATGGTAGCAACAAAGCAGTATTAAAAATGTGGAATTTTTGTCACTGGATGGAAAGCTCCAGATCCTTAGCCTGGGGGACAGGGAGGTGAGATTTCAGCTCAACAGGGCTTTGGGGCAATAATGTGAAAACATCAACTTACATGAGGTTAGAATGGCCCAGAAGGGACAATTGGTCCTACACAGAAGCAAAGGTTTAACCCACATAAGTCCCATTTGTAGTGAAGCATATATGTTGTGTTTGTGACTCTGGAAGTGGAGTGACAGGGAGTGAGCCCGTGGTTCAAGCTGGGATCTGCCAAGCAGCATACAAAGTGCACTGTACTATGTAAAGGGGCTATTGTTGTGTAAGGAAGGACCTCAACAGGATGAGCTGGGCAGTGAGGGCTCCAGGCCCACTCCCCAACACATGGCTCTGCACATGCAGTTCAGGGGCTGTGTTGTTACAGGAAGGCAGCACAGGGACCTGCTTTGAGAAAGTGTCAGAGACAAACCCCAGGCTAACCAAACTTGCTAATCACCAGTGTTGCTGCTCCTTAACCAAAAAGTCATCAAGACCATTGACACTATGTCTCTCTACATATCTGAGGAACCCCAAATTCTTGCTGCTACCTTCCATAAGGCAGCAACAAAAATGTGCTTCAATTGATTATGAAATCTGGACTCAAAAATGCTTCCCAGTGGGGAAGTAATTTGCTGAAAATGTTTTTCTTTTCATTCTGAAGAGAAGGTACATATAGAATGACCTGAAAAACATTTGCCTTTCATTGCTTTTTCTCAGGGAAAAAAGTTCTGAACGAGTCTAAATACTGTATTTATCTTATTTTTTAACAAAATGTCTGTATTACTTAATGAAAAGTATGATAATTTTAATGCTTAACATTAATCCACCCCCAAACTTAAAGAAGAAAAAATATTTCAATTTTAATTGAGATTTTTTTTCTACTTATGGAAAAAATATGGATATACATATTACAGCCTTTCAACTAGGCTGTTTTGGTAATATTTTTTGACACTAAGGAAGGGAAATCACAGTAAATTACCCTTCTCCCCATTTGCTTCTCAAATATTTTTGCAGCTAGTATTGAAGCAAATGTCACTGATGTGCATATACCAGTCACTGGTTGTCTTAATACTCTCTTGCTACTGGTCTAATATATGGCATTGGACATATCAATCAGCTTCACTGTGAATTAGTTTCTTTAATTTGAGTATGATTATCAGAAAAATTAAGCCTGGAATTAGCATTGTGAGATGATCCAGTCCATCTCCCTACCCTAGGGCAAGACCCATTCTACCTCAGATGAGTATTTTATAACTTTCTAGCTAATTGTCTGTCTTTAAGAGCTTTCAGTGATGGAGATATCACAGCTTCCCTTCAGCAATGTGTTTCAGTACCTCACTAGCCTGTAGCACTAGTTCACAGCACTAGACACCAGGTCCTCCTGTCTAATCTGGAACTTGCTGCAGTTTGTCTTCCTCTCTTTTCCATGTTGGCATGGAAAATGGCTAATTACATTCCTTTTTGTTCAGTATTTTACCTACTAGGAAGATGTCTTTCCCAAGCCTTCACACCTCTAGATGGAACATTTTAATTTCTTTTCACCTTTACAGGTCATGCTTTCTAGGTCTTGGACCAGTCATACTTCTCTTCACAAAGGGCTCTTATTTGCCACCATCTCTCTTGGATCTGGGATCCAGGCCTAAATTTAATGTTCCAGCTGAAGCCCCACCAACACAGAGAGGTCTGACATACCTGATCATCTGTGCTTCTCTTTGAAAGTGTCCATGAGTGAATTTGGTTTACTTTACACTGAGGACCCTGGTTCAACTTGAACTTTTTCTGCAAAATTTCTGCCTCAGTTACTGTTCTCAATCTCATATTTGTGCCATCGATTATTCTGCAAGCGCAAGGCAACATGTTTGTGTCTGCATTTATTTACACCCGAGGAAATGTTAAATAATTCCTTTGCAATAGAATTGAAGAAGACACTTCTGCTGCCCAGTTGGAATTTAAATAGGGAGGAACTGTCTGTGCAGGAACTTGGAAATGCTGGTGTGACTTGTCCTTCCAATAGAAAGTGTTATGACTGTAAAAAATTATATTTGAGCTTAGGGCTCACCTGATCAGCACTCCCTGGAACTGTCCAGGGTCCATCTATCATGAATAGTGTCAGCACTTCACTGCAGCCATGCCATTTCTGCCAACATTGCATGGTCTTTGCAGGTCTCCTGTCCAAAAAGCAACTTAATATGAGCCCCTTGAGCTAATAAAATCATAAAAGGTTACAGAACAAGGTGGTTTTTCTGTAAGGCAGGTAGCATGATTAACAGTAGGTATTTAATTGTTTCTGGTGTCTTCAATGATCAGCATTGGAATGGGCTATTGCCTTCCAGCCCAGATTTACTGTTGACAGTGTACCATATCATATCACTAAACTGTCTTGAAGGTGATTTTTGGCCAACAAAGTATCATACAACTGCATTGCAATGATATTTTGTGACAAAAAAATCAACGGCATGCCTTAACTCACCAGCCATACACTTGCAGTGTGTCTTAGGAGGTGGTGGCCCTTTGCAGCAGTGCAGACCTAAAAGTGCTGCAGGTCAGTGCAACTGTGCACCAGTTGTGGGGAAATGAATCAGATAGCTTTAATTTAATTTTTCATCTTAGTAAAGAAGGGGGATGTTGTGAAACAGACACAATCTTTCATGTAGAAAAATCCCTTATGCTTTTCTTCACTGTTCCTTTTATAAAAGTTTTTTATTAAATGAGGAAAAAACTTAAAGAATTTCCTTTTATTATCATCTCTCTCATTCTTTTCCTTTCTCATGAAAATGTCATTTTGGGACAACTCAAGTCTTTATATTAACAAAAGAATGAAATATTTTGTTTTAGCTAGCGTTAGTATCTTTTTTTACACAAAAGAAATAGTTTTGACTGATAGCTGTGATGTAGTGTTTGGAGGACACTGAACTTGGGTCCTCCAGCATTTTCAGAGCTATTTCAGAGCTACCTGTATTTTCCAGCTAAAATGGTCTGTCAAATTGATTGGAGGGTTTATGGAATTTTCTTCTTATTCTTAAATACCACCTAGTAGGGGTAGCAGGAAGAAATACCTCCCTTGAATTCAGCAGGAGAGAAATCAAGGCACTTTACAGCCCCTTGGCTCTCTAGTTCACTTCTCAGAGTAACTTTCTGTTGTGGTTCACTGTCCACCACCTTTTATTACAGAGGGCTTTGTCTTATTGGTTCTTGTGGGGTGAAGGAATATGAAACCAGTGTGCTGAGTGTATTCCCTTCAGTGCCTTGGCTTCCTAAGTCTCCATGGCCAGTTTACTACCAGCAAAGTCTGGCTGGAGCTTACAGGCCTTGATTGGCAGTGACTGACAGATGAAGTTTAAGGTTGACTTCAATGCAAATCCAATTTTCCCTCTTTATTAGTGCTTCTTGAGTACTGACTTGCAACGGTGAAGCCAGTGTGATTTACTGAGTGAATTTACACTTCAGTGGTGTGGCAAGAGTTATGGTAATGAGGGAAAGCCAGCTTAGGTGAGCAGCAGTGCAGCTGCTGCCACTACCACTGTGACACCCTCCCAGCTGGCTCAAAGGCCACGAGGGCCACATGCTGTTGTGGTGCATCAGGCTCTGTGCTCTTCTCTCCAGCACTGTCACCTCTCAGTGAGTACCTGCGACACTGATGTACCCTTGGTAGCTTTGTGTGCATTGTTTGACCTCATTGGGTGGAGTCTTGGGACTCCCGTCATTTCACTGTGTGGTGTTGCTGAGCTGGAAAACTTGTATACAAAGGTAGCATTCTTCCTCAGATCCAGGCCTCTTGCAAGGCTTAAGCTCCCATTAGAGGAGCAGTTACATGGCCTGTTTGGTTTGAACATCCTCCATCCGCTCATGCAGGCGGTTGGCTGATTTGTGAACTGATGACTTTTGTTACCACTGCCTTTGGATAGTACAGCATAGAGGTTAATCTTTTCACTCAAGTCCAGAGTTGTAACTTCGGCCTTGATTAAATAAGCAGTGTGGTTCTCACCGTAGCAATATCAGCAAAGACAAATCTCTGTGAATCTGCAGGTCTCCAAGCTCTTAAGTCTGCTTTTGAGATTTAAATTTTGCACTGCTGGTGATCACTTCCTCCTCAGCCTTCACAGTGTCCCATATCGCTCACCTAAATTTACCCTCCCCTTCTTCATTCTAGTCTACTCTTGGCTTACGTTTAGAGAATTTCCTTGGAGATTGGCTCATCCTATCTTTTATTCAATACAGATAATTGTTTCCATGTCCATTTGTATTAAATTGTGTCAACATTGCATTAGATCTCAACCAACACATATTTTTCTCAAACACAGTGGGCCACATTGCTTATCCTATTGCTTATGGTAAGGCAAGGCAGGACTTTCCCTCAGCACTCTCTGTCCTAAGCAATCTCTATGGCTGCAGAGGCAAGAAGTAGAGCTCAGATTCCATGTCATCTGATCCAGTGCCTTGATTGTTGTGAGCGTCTCCATACTTCTCTTTTGGAGAGGTTTTCTTTTGCTCCCCAAATGCTCTTAGGATACCATCAAACTGTCCCGGCCTCAAGTCCTTTTTTTTCAGGATGCTTGTACTGCATTTTCCTGCTCTTTATTTCTTTATTACCTCTTGCTGCAAAGTCCTTGCCTCACCTAATTGCAATATGGCTTGGATCCATCTGTATTCTTTCTCTGGGAACTTTCCAGCATGCTGCTCTCCTCCCTTTCTTGCTTTGAGGCTTCACTGCTTTTGCAGCTTCTCATGAGCTTTGTGCAGCAGAGATGAGTTGGAGTCTAACCTTTTCCCCAACCCCACCTGTCCTAAGGTTGCATCTTGGGCTGCCCACCAGGCTTAAATATCTATTGCATGTGGTCATTAGATTTTTTTTGAGTTCAGTGCCTTAGACAAGGTTATTTGGGCCATTAATGTGGTAACTTAGCCTAGCATTTCTGTCTAGCTGGCTTCTTTCCTGTTGCTGTTTTATCATCTTCAACCCACAGGATGGTGTGGAATGGGTGTGGGACATTGTCCAGGGAGGTGACTGAGAAGTATTTTGGCCTCTGGGGTGATGCTAGTGAAGGCCACTTGAGTACCCTTCTCCACAAATATGTGCCAGGCAGTGTTGGCAGGTCCTCTTGTTTGGTTTCATTTGTTTGCTTTTTGTGGATTTTTTTTTCCAAAAGCCAGCAGTAATAGCAGCAGCTGTACGGGAATGGCACAGCCGCTCTATTCCTGGCCAAGAACCCTGTGAAATTAATCCACATCTCGCTGAAATCCTACCCCGCTTTCGGGTCACTGCCTCGTTCCGGCACTGCGGAAGGCAGGGATCCCGCGATGATTTATTACCAGCCCCAACGCACATATTATTATGAAATGAGTTTATTACACTCTAAATCTCCTGTTAATGTGCTACTGTTTTAATCCCTTTATCCAATTTTCAGTCTCTCAGGCTTGGCTGCTGTTCACTTGCACAAAACTCTCCATTCTGAAGGTTTTATTGTACGATATCCATATCCATTTATCCTGCTTTAAGGCTGCAGTGCTGAAGCTCTGGTGAGGAGGGGGAGCATGAGAAAGGAATGGGAGAAGTAGGAGGGAATGGGCCAGAGTCTGTGTGTGGAGAAAGGAGGAGAACAGTCTGGCTTAGCCTGTAAGGGAATAAAAAAGGGTTGAAGTGGATAGAGGAAGACAGTGGGGGGAAAGAAGAGAACTGATTTTAAGGTGAGCAAGGATAGCCACTAAGTCAAGGAGTGGGGAAACACATTGAAGGCACTTTGGTAAATTGTATTATAAGTGGATAAGAGAAGAAGCGGCCTTCTTCTCTGCTTTGAGAGCACCATGAATCAAACAGCTCCAACAGTGGAGAAGAGAGGGCAGAAACAGAGCAAAGGCAGAAAATGAAGGGGAACTGCAAAAGAGTATGTGGAGGGATGGGAGAGGAGGAGCATGAGTCTGAGTGGGAGGGTGGGAGGGAGGAGACCTGAGGAAAAGGGCTGTTTGAGATTCAGGGTGCAAAGAACATGCTCTGGGATGCACAACAAAATGGTTTGGGCAACATGGCAGTGAGAGGAAACCACTTTCCTGATATCTGCATCAGTCAGAAACCCATCCCAACATGGACAGAAGGAAATGCTTCATGGGTCTTTCTGTGGGTCAGATCTTTGTTGCCATGGAGAGGAGCTCCACAAAGATCAACTTTTCCCTCCTATGCCAGTATTCTCAACCTTGCTTTTCACCCTGGGCCCTCCATCCTGGTGACTGTCCCAGCTAACTGCCTGGACATGGCCTGCTGAAGGAATGAGGTGATTCTTGACATTTCAGATCACTGATTGGAAAGAGTTGTTTGCTCTGCTGTGATATTGATGTGGCAGGTGATGAGTGTTGGGTACTTCCAGTTGGTGCTTAGACTAGAGACATGGGTGCAATACACTTAAGATGAGTAAATGGGTCCCAGAACAGATCCCTAGAGACAGCACTCCACTCCACTGGGCAAGTGCTGCAGTAGCTGCTATTTTCCTTCACTCCAGCTAAGATCCAGCCTAGAGCTGCAGCCAGTACCTGGCAGAACCTGGTACGCAGGCCTATGCTTATCCAGCCCTGCTATTGACTCCAGTTACCCATGCACCAGAATACACAAGTTGCTTGAGCTGGGGGTGGAAAAATTCAGAGCTGCCAGCCTGTGGTTGCCTGTAGAAATGAGGCAGGATGGTTGGGTCCCATGCCTGGATTTGCTGTTGGCTTGCTGTAGCACCCAGGGTACTTTCGGTGCCTCTGTGTCCTGCTACAGGATGAACACAATCATGCTGACCTATCTTGTCCTTTTGTAGGTACAGAGTAATAGGTTGATGCACACGGGCAGGTACTTTGTAGCTGCCAACTGTGGCTTGCAGGAACCTGTGAGGAGAGTTTTTTATATATAACTCCCTAGGTTGCATTAAAAAATCACAACCATGGAGCATGGTGATAAGTGTCTGAACTGGAAGGTTCCTCTGCTGTTTTGTACCCTCTTGTACAGATCTGTGACATACCACACACTGTCCAGTAGACATTTGTGCAAAATTCTGTGTTATGTTTAGCACAGAAGAGTACATGGTAGAGCACAAGGTCATTTAGTTTGTTTTTGATGAAATGCCAATCTTTATGGCTTTTCCCCAATACACTTCATTATACTTTTAAGACAAAATAAGAACAAAATTATGCACAAAGTTTGAAAATTAAGGTATAGGACAAGGGAACCCAGCTAAATAAAACTCTCCAGAACTTCTTTGAGAGGAGTGGAAAAATCCCCAAACTTTAGCCCAGAATAGAGAGGCAAAGAGATTTGCTTAAAATAGCACAAGCTCTTGTGATGGAACTGCTGAGTAGCTAATGTCCTTGGCTTTTTTAGCTAGCCAGTTATTTAAAATAGCTCCTGCCCATAGTGTTTGCTTTATGGTGTTCTTCTCCTTTCTTCCACCTACTCTGTTTCATTTTCTCCAGAGAGATGAGATATTTTATCAGATCTCGCCACTGAGAGTAGGAGAGACAGATTAAATGAGATGGTTAGGAGGCTAATGTTTTTTAGTCAATGAGAGAGATTCAGAAGCTGAAGAGGCTTCTTGTTGTAGTTCAGCCCATGCTGGAGAGCTGGTCTTGTTGCATTTCTGGTGCGCACACAGGATTAGTTGAGAGAAGGAAGTGGAAAGTA
Source organism: Emberiza elegans (assembly GCA_024865655.1). Taxonomy (NCBI): domain Eukaryota; kingdom Metazoa; phylum Chordata; class Aves; order Passeriformes; family Fringillidae; genus Emberiza; species Emberiza elegans. The sequence goes on along the minus strand of JALJVW010000241.1, from coordinate 19,329,704 downwards.
AGAGTTGGAGCAGAAAGTCTGATCCCAGATCTGCTTCCAATCTCACCACTTTGAGCAAGTCAAAAACCTGTTCTTATGCCTCAGTTTGCCTTCTCTACAAAGTGACAGTGACATGGTGGAGAGTACTCAGTGGATCACTCTGAAGCACCTGAACAGGATGAAGTCTGCTGACAGCCAATGTTCATTTGGATCTTGTTGCCAATATAGGCTTTAGGTCTTTAATAGGCAGCAAAAGCCTTCCTCTGACCTTGATGAGGATTTCTTCTGGGTCTTGCCCTGTGTTTCATGGGGGACTGGTGAGCTTGGACAGGGGAAGAACTAGAGAAAGCCATCAGCAGGAACCAGTGCCTTGGTATTCAGCCAGTGCACACACACGGGGGTCCTGCCAGGTTAGGATTTCACCAGGCCACCGATTCTGCTTTCATAGTGACACCCAGCTGGCTTCATGGGGGCCCTTCCTGAGCTCTGCCACTGAGCTCAGCAGATAGCTCTACCTTGCTTTTCCTGCCCTCTTCTTCCTCATCCCTCCTGCTCCTTCCTCCACCCTTCACCCTGCCTGGCTGTCTGCCCTGCTCCTCTGCCTGGTTGCTGCATTTTCCCTCTCCTCCCATGGCCTACTCCTCCTTTTCTCCCCCTCTTCCTGTGACTCCAGCTCCTGCTTCCTTTTTGTCTCACATGCTCCCCTTCTCCCACATCCTTATAGCCTCCCCCCACACTCCTGCACTCTCCCTCTCATGTCGAGGACTTGCCTCTACTCTCTGACACAGAAGCCTGTATCACTTCCAAGGCTCCTGCTGTCAGCTGGGGAATAGATAAAGATAAATGATATTATGTTAAATTCCACTTAATGACAAATTTTTAATTTTCTGAACATGGTCATTTTCTGGCTAGTGAATCAAGTGTAGGGAGCTAATTACATGAAGATCTGAACAAAAATAACTCCTAATTTTCAAGGATAATGGAAGAGAAATGTTGGAGATTAATGGCACTATTTATCTTTTTTAAATTTCTATCTTTCTCTGTGATAGCACTGCTCCCCAAGGAAAATATTCATAAAATGAAATTGAAGTCGTAACTTAATAGGTTATTAAAATTTTTGAGTGCATATCACTTTCCTTCCGCCGCACTGTAAATTTAAATTGAAGTTTGCGGCTCCTCGAGTCACCAGCGGAGTTTTTTTTATGATGGCACAATAGAGGGAAACATGCATCTTTGTCAGGAGGTATTTGCTATTCTAATTTTATGGCAGGCCGGATTATCAGAAAGGAATGTCAGAGCACGGGGAAGCTGACAACACTACAGCCTTCAGCCATGTGTTTCCATTAACGCCCAAAGCCGTCCAGGGGTTTCTCTGGACTGTTATTTTCCATTTCAGTCTTTTATCTTGATTTAAAGTGAGGGCGCCGAAAATTCAGCTCCTGTCATTTTTCTCACTCTCTCTCTTTTTCTCACTTTCTCCCTTCCCACTCCTTTTTTTCTTTCTCTGTCTCTGCTCACAGCCTCTCTTCCATATTTTTCCTTTTTTTTTTTTGTTTTTTTTTTTAATCCTCCCCACACAGTTTCTGGTGGGAGATTGTCTCTCTGTGTCCCCATCCCTCCTTCATGTGCCTGTGGTCCTGCTGTAAAGCTCCAGGGAGTGATGTCTGGGGATGGGGGCAGGGAGGGTAATTTTGCTTGGTACTCTAGGCAAGAGGCTGCCTAAAGGCTCCATCTAGGAGTGTGGCACTAGTGTGGCACCACTGCACTTTCCTGTGCACTGCCCTGTGCCATGGTTTTAGCTGAGTATGAATTGGATGCCCATTTTGGCTGTGGCAGGTGTCAACACCAGGGCTAAGGCACTTGGTGGCATCAGATCCTGCTTCCTCAGTGATAGGCAGCTGGAGCAATGGGTGTGGGCAGCATGAGGGAATATTCAGTCCTTCTTTTCCACCAGCCTGTTGGGTAGCCTAAGCCACCTCACCTCACCTTGCTTCACCTGCCTTTCACTGCCCCTTACACTGTGGGGCAGAGTGTTCTTATACTGGTGCTCTGCTGGACTTTCCCAGCCACTGCTCAAGTCCACTGCAGGTCAAGGCACACTTCAGCAGGGTTTCAATACCCCAGGCATGGGGCTGATCAGGCTGGCCAGCTCTGTTGGTATGTGTTGTCCCCTTGGAAGTCTCCCTCATCACTGTATGGCAGGCTGGACTCTTCTCTTTTATCAGCAAGAACATCTTCACCTCTGAGGCTCTGAAGTTTTTAAACCATAGACAGCACAAAGCAAAAAAACCTCTTAAATGAAGGTTTATCTCTGAATCACAAGACTGATACAATTCCTCTTAGATGAAATATCTGAGCCTGAGCTTGGTCTACAGGGATTCACTTTGGGCTTGTTCTGAATGGGAAGGGGACAAGATGTTTCCACTGTCCCTGGCCTCGGCACAGACCGGATTTTTCATTCTCTTTGTGCAGGTGGATTAACTCAAGGCAAAAGAAGAAGATTTGGGGTTCAGACATTTTCTTGTCAGCTCATGTTTGCACCCAAGAGAGCTCTTGTTTTGTGAATACACCAGCCCGGCTCCTTTGTGAACCTCTGGGCTGGAGAGGCTGGACTATCTGTGTTTCCATGCACTGCTACATTGTGCTCTTCCTGCTCAGTATTAGAAATAAGTTTTCATGAGGAGCTCTGGAGTGCATTCCCACAGATTCTGACTTCTACCAGAAACAGGGAATAAGGGAGGTTCTAGCAGGGCCTACTCTTGCCCTGTGATTCAATGTGCTTGGTATATGCCTTCTACCAGAGGTCTCAGCTTTGTCTTGGAGGTGAGTGGTTTTGCAGTTTGGAGAGGGGATAATGTGTTGACTCTTCTGGACTGAATGTCTGACACTTGTGAATAGTTTGCATTTGATGAGTTTCCTCTCCTCTGTTGCCCTGTTCCTCAGTTGGTGGCATGTGTCACAGTGAACCAAGGAAGACAGGCAGCCTGGGGCTTGGGGGACCCTGCTTCACCTGTCTCCACTTCTCAGGCACATCTCTGAGAGGTTTTGTAAATGGCTGCCAGGCTTCTCCCCTGCCTCAGTTTCCTTGCCTATGTGATGGGGATAAAGGATTCTTTCCAGAGGCACCTGAGACTTTACCTCATGATCTCTGTGTGATGTTCAGAGTCCTGTGGACCATGGTGGAGACATGCTAACCCAAAGTAAGACCTTGTGTGTGTCAGTGTGTCCTCCTTTCCCTCACCCCCACCTTCTCTGCAGTGAGGCAGCTTTGGAAGATAAGAGTCCTTAAGGGATGAGGAACAAAATAAATGGGTTTACATTTTTTAAGCTTCTCTTATTTTCTTTGCCCATAAGGATTCTGAGTAATAAATGAAACACGACTGCTATCTGTATGACTGATCTATTTGTATAATTCTGTCTGTGGGCTCAGACCCCAGAAGACACATCCAAAGAGGGAGGGTGTAGGTGGGAGGTATCTATCACTGACAGAAACTTCTGTGCTGGAGTTGATGACAGCTCTTTCCCAGCATGTGGGGAAGGCCAGGACTTGACTGCTGAAGATGTGAAACCTCCTTGGGAACAGTATGGCAACAGAATGGAAGTGGGACATGGGGAGAGTGGTTATGGTCCCTGAGAAAGCACCAGTGACTCAGATGCTGTGCTGGGTTGGCACAAGAAGATGCTGGTGAACAGGGTGTGTGAGGCCAGGAGGTGCATGCTCATGTAAATCAAGACATTCCATTGTGCCCACAGTGTAAATGAGCAATATGCCCTTTGTCATCACTGGACTGGCCAGTCCTGCCTAGGCAGACACTGGTGGCTTTCTGAACTGCCTTCTCACAGCTTTTCCTTTCACTGCCTTCCTCCCCTCATATCTTGTACTTGATTTGATCTTATTAAATTGATACATAGATGTGATCTGGCTGGGCCATAGTAAAGCAGCCCCGACCCTGGGAGGGAGAGGAACATCCTACCTCCCTTTGCCAGACAACGAGGCCAGTCAGCCCTGGGTAATTGAGCTTTAATAGACTCTGAGAGGGGTGTAGCTCTCCAGGGAGCAGCCTCAGCTGGCAGCCCAGGGGGGACGGTGGCCTATTGAAAAAGGCTTTTGCAACAGCGGGGAATGGCCTCAGCTCCGTGCCGACAGACGAGGCAGAAAAATCATCAACAGGAAACCCTGAACTCAGCCAGCGCTCCTGCGTGAGTGAGCAAGCTGGAAAACTTTCATGTGGAGAGGTCTCTGAATAAGAATGTACACTGGCATTATTTGATGTTTGATTTCTGCAGCCCTATTCACCTCCTCTCTGTTTCACCTGCACTTGCCATGTGGTCTGTTCACTTGTGTCTGCTTTTGTCCCATGGGACATTCTCACTCCAGGATATATTTTTGTTTTGTCCACTATAAAGATATTTATTGAGGTCCCTCAGTCTCACTGAGAAAGTAAATTATCCCAGAAGACTGAACTTTGTGCCACAGGACTGTTTCCCTGATGGACAGGTAAGAGATTCTCCAGCTGGAGATGTGAAGGAGGATATGATGGACAAGCCAGACTCCAGCACTGCTGACTTCTCCCAGTTGAACTCACTATTTGAGTAAAAGAAGAATGTGCAGGATCCTTCTCTTGTGTCTTTGAAAGAAAAACAGCCTGCAAAATTTCAAATGAATGAAAGGCCAAACCAGAGGCACCTGGCTGTACTCCTGTTTTCTGGTGGAGCTGGAGAGAAAGTGCTGAAGATGAGCTGAACACAGAACACAGCAACCTTGCCTCTGGGTCCTGTGCCCCAGCAGAGAGTGACATCCTCATGTGAACATTGTCCCACCTCTTCACAGGCTCTTTCATTAGAAGGGTAACATTGCTTCATCCAAGTGTTGGTAAGGTCCAGGGAAGTTACAGATTTACCTCACCACTAAGATTGTTTGTCTCTTAAGTTTATGAATTATTCTCAGATGTATTAGCAGGTGATTTCTGGATGTGACTCCTGCTCGTTAGATGTGGCTGTTGTTATCAGGTTTCATGTGATGTTCCATGCACTAAGAGCACTTTCTCTGGTATTTTGTGACAGCACAGATGTGGTACTGTTCCATGAACAGCGCCCCTGTATCATACATAGCATGTACTACTGTGCTCGAAGCCAGTGTCATGTGAGTTCACCTTGATTTGTGGGGATGCCTTCATGTATATTCTGCAGAAGTGTTTTTGTTCGCTTAGAGGTCACACACACTTTCCAGCTCATCTGATTTGTGTCTTTCACCAGAAAGCACATCCACTTCTGTGTAAATTCCACAGCCATCATGAGTGAGCCTGGGTTCAGGTTGAAAAAAGGGGAAGATGTGTGAGTATTTGAACAGCACTGAGATGAAGGTGCATACATGGATTCTTTAGGCTGGGACATATTGGCAATGAATGAAATAAATACGTAAATTAAGAACACTTAGCATATACTATCTGCGGCCTTAAAACACCTCCATATAGATGGAAATTGTATCTAGGCAGGAAATTTTTTTTTCCATGAGAATTTGTAAACTGCAGTTACTTCTGCTCCAAAATGGGATAAGAACTAAAAAAAGATAATGCTTTCACAAAGGAATAATTTGATTCTCATCCTGAACCTATCTCCCTTTTCCTATACCCTAGTCCCAAAATTTTGTACTGGATAAAATGAAATATTTTGTTCCCAGTGCAACTTTTTACTATTTGAAAGTCTTTTTTAAGCCTAAATGGTCTAGAACTTAAAAATGAAAGTAATTTTCAATCATAAAACAAATGTTTTTGTTTATAAAATGTTAGAGCTGGATGTTGCAATGATGCCACAGCTCTTTTTTTTGTGGTCCCTCCTGAAATTGCTTCACAGAGAGAGAGTTGTTAGAAATTGACCCCTCCCTTTGTTTTAATGAACTTATACTTTGAGAAATACAAGGTTTTCATGGAAAATCTGAACACAGCTATAGGGGGAAAAATTATGTTACATAGTGTCAGCATTTCTGAATATTTTTTTCCCCCAACATCATGTTCTGATGAATTGCGAGCTCTAAGCTCAGGGGGAAAAAAATTAAACTCTCTCTAAATCTTTTATGAAACTAGAGTGCAATAGAGTGAGTTGTCCAAAGGTGTGTGAGTCCTTCTGTACATGGCTGAATCCTTCTGGAAGACGTCATGATTTTTTTAAACCAATCTCATGATTTTGGAATGAGGAGATGGTCTGATTCATCATTTTTAAGTGCTTAGTTTTAACAATACTGCATTATTCCCAGATAGCAGATGGGAAAATGGAGAAATGTGGTGAATTGCCAGCAGCAGAGCCAGAAATAGAACCCAGATGTCCTGGTCTTGTGTCGAAGCTCCCTGGTCTCTCCAGGAGGGCAATGAGGAGGCTGCAGTGCCGGGGGATCTTCCAGTAAAAAGCCAAGCCCTGGTGGGCACGGTGAATCACCTCAGCTCACTGATGGGTTGTGAAGCACTGGAACTTTGTCCGTCTATCTGTCTGTCAGCAGAGCGGTGTGTGGGTCCGTGCCAGGCTGGTGTGAGTGTCCCGTGCCGTGTGTGTGGCTGTGCTGTTTGCTCACACGGAGCAGGCAGGTCAGCTGTGTGTGCCTTTTCCAGCTGGCTGCGTGCACGGCACAGGTCAGCTCGCCTGTGGTTTAGCGTGGCTGTGGGAAGCTGCCGGCTCCTGTGTTTAGCTGCCTTCAGGCCTAGCTAAGCCGAGGCAGTGTCTGGCTCCCCAGCCACAATCTCTCGTTAGAAAGAAATTAAAAGCCACTCAATTTTGGCTAATATCCCTCTGTAGGCCTTTAACTCCACCTGTGACTAACCCATTCATAATAGCTCTGTTTTAGTGGCTTGGGTTGATGTATCCTCGATTAATTTGGGAGGAGAGCGGCAGGGCCATATCTCTTTGTCTCCCCCTCTCTTAATCCCTGTCCTCCAGTCTGTCTTCTCCCACTATTTCATCTCTGCTGTCACTTCTCCATTCATTCATCCTCTTCTCTCCCCCTGACTGCTTTTTTCCTCCTCTCACTTTTTGGTGTTTTCTTCCCCAACTCCTGTTTGTCTGCCTTCTCCCTTTGTTCTCCTCATGTCCTTTAACCTTGCTGTTTCCTCCTCCTTTTTTTTCTTGGACAGTATTGCTTCCTTTTCAACTTTCCTTTCTCATCCATTTTCCCCCTCATTTGGATTCCTTTTTCTCCCCACCACCACCTCTCCTCTCCCCCAGCTCTCCTCTTGTGTCCTCTTCCTCCTTCCCCAGGTTTCAGATGCTCATGCAGTCTCTCTCCCTCTTTGTTTCAGTCACCCCCACCCCGCTCCCCACTCTCGATTATTATTAATGATAAAGGCTAAAACATCACATCAGTAATTTCTGAGTGAGTTTTGCAATGAAGCTGGGGCCTTATCAGCCCCTCCCGAGTGCCACAAATTTTACTTTTGCAATTTCACGCCTTTGGTTATTATCACGCTGCTTCGTCCCTGCTCTGCCTCGCGCTTTCCCTCCCCCCCTCCTCTGGAGAGAGTACTTAAACTTGTTTTCATTCCCTTATTCTTTATTTTTTTAATGTCCACTCTCTCTGGAGCCAGTAATGTTCTTCCTCTTTTTTCCTCTCCCATTTTCTGTTAATTCTGTGCCATCTGCCTTAGCATCTGTTAAAAATAAAATTTCCCTCACAATGAGAAGCCCTCCCTGCCTTGCCTCCATCCCCTCCCCCACAGTCTCAGCCCCCCTACTTTTCCTACCATGGTTGTTGGAGGCTGCTGCTCTCCCTCTTGGGGTACCTCTTCATCCCTCTTCCCATCTTCCCTCCTGCCTCTCTGGGCTGGCTCAGCAGCACCTGCTGGGCAATGGGGTGGAAGGGGCAGGAGAAGGGAAGGAGGTGGTTCTGGGTGCAGCTGAATTACCCTCACCCCCCACATGCATGTGAGTGTTTGTGTGCATGGGTCTCTTACCTGTGAGTGTTCCTGTGAGCCTGGGCAGGCATGGTTAGCACTGATGTGGTGAATCAGCCCTGGGACAAATCCTCTCTCTGGGACTGATGAGCGGGGCCACCCTGGGAGTAGAAGAGGGTCTGGCTGCTGTGTAACACACCAACTCTCCAGCATCTATGCTCATCAGGTGAAGGCTGTTTTGACCTGAGCTGTGATCAGGTGTGGATTTGGCTACTGTGGAGTAAAGCTTCTACCAACCCGGTTGACACGAGCATGAAGAAGCTTTCCTAATCCAAAAAGAAAATTTTGTTGATTTGTTTTCAGAGTGATAAGATTTTGACAGCCAAATTTACATTAAGAAAAGGGCCAGACCTCTGTGATTTCCCATTTTAATCAAGGTCTTGACTGTGGGTCTGATACCCATGTGAAACCTCTCTCTGTGCCTTAGAAGGACTTTGCTTACTACTTCTCCACTGAAAGTTTAAGGGGATAAGGAGATAGAGACTCTGGTTACCATTAAAAGTTTCTTTTGTGATTTCATATTGGATGGCTTGGTTCCCTCAGCAGGAGTTTGGATCTGTCACAGATTCTGTTGCACTGTTGTGCCAGGCTTTGCGAACTGCCTGACTCAGTTGTCCTGATCCAAGTCAGACCTAGCGTTCGGGCAGGGATCCAGCTCTTCCATCCTGCTCACCCTGACTCTGTGGTATCTTGGGGCATGTCCCACTTTCAGGATCAGGCCCTTCCTCTGTTTGGTCATGGTATTTGTTGGCTGTGTCGAGCACAGTGTTTTGGGAGATTCGGTTACACAAGGCATCAGTGTTTGCAAACTTGCTGACAACAGACCCCTGCTCACATGCTCCTTCTTGAGGCTTTTGCTCCCCAAGGGCCTTCGGCTTCTCTTCCTGCAATGCAGATGGAGCTTTGAAAACAACCTGGCTTAGCATCCCTTGTGCTAACTCTGCCATGTGCTCATGATCTCTGAGGCAGTGCCCTGAGACCTTGTTATTTGTGCCTGCCAGGAAAATTGTGCCTTCATATTTGTTGTGTGTGCCTTTATGTGACTGTGTGTTTGGGTTAAGGACCCAGATGTTGAGGGTATGTGTTTGAGCCATCAGGTGTATCTGTATGTCCAGCTGTAGCTGCCTCCGGCGATGAACTGTTGCCTTTGCAGATGTGGACAGGCGTTCATTTATCTCTGAAGCCAAGAGTGGCCAGTGGGTGCATCTGTGCTGAGCAGGGGTGTTTGCTCTGTGCTCTGTGTGTGCCTGTCACAGGTGTGCCAGTGGGAGTGTATGGGAGCCCAGCTCCCTTGGCAGGCGTCTCTGGGTGCTGCTGGGTGTGGACAGGAGGGTGCAGGGCCATTCACCTATGACCACCCATGCCTGCTCTGGCCAGAGGTGGGAGCCAGGACAGTGCAGGCAGAGGAAGACCCCAGCGAGTTTACACGGAGCAAATCCCAGCCTCTGTCTCCCTGCAGCGCCTCCATTAACAGCCCCACTGAAGAGGCTCAGAAGCAGCGTGGGTCTGCTCCAGCACAATAACCTCTGCAGCTTTGATAACAACAAGCCCCCTTAAACCCTCTTCCTCCCCCAGCTCCCCTTTTCTCTGCCCTTCTCCCTTTGAGCCCTGCCGACAATAGGCAGGCCTGCTGCAGAGCTGCCCACAGCCCAGGCAGGCACACAAAGCCGCCGAGAGCTTACAGGAATTCTTTGGCAAGCTGCTGGTTGCTGCGGAGAAGAAGAAGGGCCCTTCATACTCGGAAGCTGTCTCATTGCCCCTGGCCCTATTCTCTTCCCGTGTTTGATAGACACTGAGCCACGGTAATCTCTCTCTGCCCCGAGGGGAACAACAGCTTTTGTGAAACAGATTTTTACAAACTGTTTTGACCCCACATCCCCGGTGCCCCCCCTTGCCTCCCCCCTTCCCTTCCCTCCAGTTCACTGGCTGTATCAGTGTCACATAATTAAATCAGCTTTCCTGTTTGCCTCTGCTTCCTGCTAATTGTTTGCTCACAGCTAGGATTAGCAAGTCAGGGTTATTTTTCACATAACCTCATACAGGTTTTCCTGCTGCAGGAGCCCACTTTATGGTTCTTGGCCTCCCTACTAGCCTGCTCCTCATGCACTATGGACAAACAGTTCCATGGGCCTTGGAGGTACAGGGAGATTGCTGGGCTTCCTGAGAGAGTCCTGGCAGTTATGCATGCTGAAAAGGGGAGAGAATCTGTGTCAATATTTCTTTCACTCTCTCTTGCAAAACAGGCTGAAGGAGTTGGAGAGTGGGGATGAGTCCACCGGGCACTTGGTGAGCCTAAACACCCATTCTCAGAGGCTGGTCAAATGAGGAGTTCCTCAAATGGAGGCTCATGATAATCCCTTTGGGAACTGCTGAGCCACACCATTTTAATGGTATTAGAATGAGGGTAAGCCTAAAGCAAATACTTGGAGTCACTATTGCAAGTGCATCACAATATAAGAAGTCATCTCCCATTAGCTAAACCTACATCGCTGCTCCGAGCTCCACTTGCAGCCTGCCTCAGCTAGGAGGCAAAATGAACCAGCTTAGCCCACCTTTAGTCTCTGCACTCTGCAATTCACAGGAGTTAAAAGTGGTTTGCAGAGCTCAGCTAACACATTTCAAATGAGCAAGGCATAGTTACAACATCTTTTATGAGCCAGGACTTACATCTTCAAGCCTGATCAAAATACTTTAATAAAATATCTTGCTTTGGAAGGAGGAAAATAATTATTTGATTCAGCTGATTAGCACAGTAAAAATCTTTTTGCATTAAACACTTGGAAAAGTTCACTGATTTTCAGGAGGAGGAAGCGGAAAATGTGCATCATATACCTTGTTCTGTCCTGCAGACTTATTGCTGGTGTGGCCTTGGTCTTTCAGGAGTCCATGTGATTTAAAGGGTTTTTTTTCCCTATTGGAGGAAATTTATACTGAAATCCCTCAAATGCTGAGGAAAAGTTTACATGAAGGTGATGACAAGATTCTGGTTTTCACTGACTTTTTTTCAGGGTTAACAGCTTCTTTCCTAGTGCTACCAATTGGTCTTTCAGTCCTTGATGATGTGAGTTAAGGATTTAAAATGGCTTTAAATATAAATTGAACTGCTGTTTTCTTTTCACTCCATGCTAAACCCAAACATTTTTAGCTGGACATTTGAGGTCTCTTGCTTAATGGATAGAGTAGTCTTGAAAATATGAATTTTGTTTCCCTGTAAGTTCAGAGGTTAGTAATTGTAATAAGAATTAAGACAACAGTCTTGTGTCCTCAAAAAAATTAAAATATCTCTAGGTGCTTCACACTGAAGACTTTACCTGCAAAGAAAACCTTCCTATTTGATGTAGACCTTTTGATTTTTCACTGCAGTTGCTTTCTGACTCCAGACTGCTTGAATGACTAATCCTGGGCACTTGGTATTCCCCAGTCACTCTGAATGCAAGTGCTCAACTTTTCCTCTTTGCCACATTTTCTGTTGGAAGATTCCCTCCTTGCTCTCAATATTCTTATATCCCTCTCAGTTCAGTATAGATCTGGTAGTTTCCATGTGGGAAAATGGATTTAGTAGGAAGCACTTGAACAGGAAGATGGCTAATACATGGAGCCCTGTGTGATAAAGCAGATACCTTTTTAACTAGACTCTCAACACTGCACTACACTGGAAGTTTACCACTTGGATGTAGTTTGTGAAGGTACAGCTGAAACTCTGCCTTCTCCCCATAAGCATCAAAGGGTGTGTGTTGCCTCTGCCCCCCTGGAAACAATGTTGGGACTCAAAACTGGCTTTTCAGTCTTCCCTTTCCCTAGCCAGAGGATCTCCTTCTCCTCCAGCAAGACCTGGGAATGTGGACCTCTGTGCATCAGCCTCCAAGAAGCTCTGGTGCCATGCTAGAGCCTAAAGCTGAGCATGACTCCCTGTCAGCAGGCTGGCCAGGGCCTGGCATGAGGGAAAGCTCTGCCATTCCATCCCTCCTTTAGATCTGCCATCCAACTTTCCTGCTAGTGCAGCATTGATGGCACCCCGAGTAAATGAATCTGCTTTGTGTGGTTGCTAATTAGTTGGCTAATTATTAGGCTGACTGATGGTTTAGTTGATGACTCAGTGGTTGCTGGTAGCTTCATCATATGGATAAAAGCATCCTTCATGTGTTTCCAAGGGAATGTAGCAGATACAAGAGTGGAAGACAGAAGTTTTTCTACCTACGTCTTTGCCTGGATGGGTTTTGTAGTCTGGGACAAAGATCTTTGCCTCAGTTTCCCTATCAGTAAGTTGGAAGTAAACATTCATAGCTCATTGGGGTGCTATGGACATTAATTAGTTCCCGATTGTTAAGGGTTATTTGAAAATATAAAATGCAATTGTTTGATTGCCCAAGTAACAGGCTGGTTTTCTGGTTGGCAGGATGGCTAGAAAATTGGTGAGTTACTTAACTAGCTGGGTTAATGACCTGGTCCCATTTACAATGGGAACCAAATCATACTAGGACACTTCTGCTCAGCAGTATGGAGCTTTATGGTTTGTTTTGGGTCTGTTGGTTCCCCCCCCCTCTTTTTTTTTTTTTTTCTCTAAGATAATAAATGTTAGGAACAATTTTATTCAATATAATAATTCTTGATCCAGAATTGTTGCAAGGTTAAGCTATAATTTAGAGTTCATTGTTCAGATTTGTCTCCTTGGGACCGATTTCAGCCCACATGAAGTAAGCCTGAATAAATCAAGAGGGTTTTTTACCCCGTAACGAAGTGCCTGGAAGGCGGTTTGGGATGGAGGTGCCCCGGGGGAGAGGCTGGTCCCTTTCCCGGCGGCGGCAGGCGCTGGGCTCCGGCCGTGGCGGGGCCGCTCTCCGCGGTGCTGAAGGAGCGCTCGGCCCTGCCGCGGCGGAGCGGGGCCCTGTCAGCTCGCCGGTGGTCTGGAACATCACTACACAAAAGAGCCCGTGGTCTGGAGAGGCCCGCTGGCTGCGAACAGGCCACTGATACATGGGGGAAATCAGATTAGAATTCACGGGATCGTTGGGATGGACTGGCCCCGAACTCCAGTTCTCACCCATCCCAGCTTTTTGTGAGAAGTAGTTCCAGGATTTTCTCATCAGCTTCCCAAGGCACTGCTTCTTCAATCAATACAAGTCTCTTGAGCTACAATGGAGACTGAAAGTGCCAGCTTTTTGTAGGATCTGCTCAGTCTTATTATCTAACCTTATTTTCTGTTCCTTGTGATGTTGTCAACCACTAACCCTGAGGTCTCAGATCTTGCAAGTTAGGTGCTTAGTTGAAGTTTTACATTTATTAGCTAATTTATATCTTTTGATAAAATATAATTTCAAATAATTTCATATTACGTGTTTCTCTGGGCAGAGCTAGTATGTCATGCTCTGGATCAAAGTGCTGGAATTTTATAAGGGTTGAGCTTTATTTAGGAGATCTTTAGCCTCCTATCTTTGCTCCCAAGGAGAGATCACAGTTATGTAAGCAATTCTGACAGATGTTTGTCTAATCCATCCTTGGAAACCTCCAGTGAAGTAATCCTCCTCTCTCCAGGCAAATCTATTACAGTACTTACTCCTCTAACATTCTTGCCAATGTCCAGAGTAAATCTCTTTTCGTTGCAGTTTAAATCCATAACTTCTCTTTGTATCTGGAAGTGACATGGAAAAAAATTATTCCTTCCCTCTTTCGCCTATTAGTAAACTGCTGCCATGTCTCTCCTCAGTCTTTTTCTTCCCACTAAACAATTCCTGTTCTTTCAGTCATCCATCTCATCTTCACAGATGTCTGATCATATGTTCCCCACTCAGAGGCCTTGGAGTCCTGAGTAAATTTACATGTTGCTTAGATTACCCTTTATGGAAGCAGCCCACCTAAGGAGGCCTTTCTGGGACGGATCATAGTGGGAAGAGTAACTCACATATCTGGCAAAGGACTCTACTGTTCATATTCCTGGTGTGGTGACTGCTTTTTTTTCCCCTGAAAAACTTGGCGTAGTTGACTCATGGATGTGATTCATCATTGCTCCAAGATACTTTTCTGCAAATCTGCTGCTTCCTAAATTGTGTTTGCATAGCCAATTATTCTTGACAGTGTGGTGCCTGGTCTTTTCCCTTTTGGTTTGATTTGAGGAGAGACAGTATGTAGTTTTCCTATGTGTTGGAAAAACTAGTTAAGAATATCTTCTTCCCCCCCGCCATAGCAGCAAAACAGCATTTTCTTTCCATCAGTGTGGTGAAGATCTGATTACTTCTGTCTGGCATTTATATCTATTCCTTGTAAATAAGTCTTTTGTTACAAGCATTTAAAATAACTCTCCCAGCCCCTACACTTCTCAACCTGGATGTGCTCAGGGGCAGAGTGAAAGACATTTATCTGTATGGCCTTTGCCTCTTTACTTACTGAACCTGCAATGAGTCAGGGGCCGGTGAAGAAATGCTCATTGCATGGTTATTGAAAGGGGAGTTCCAAAGAGCTGTTGGTTGAGTCACTTTGCCCCAGTAATAATCTACTAACTTTTAGGGTCGTGCTTTCCCCTGCTTTGTCTTGAGGTGTGGCTCTGAGTCACAGATGTCCTTGCTGAATATAATGGAAGCTGTGGAGCTTGCAGAGCGAGTTAAATGCACTGAACACATAAAGGGTTTCCAAAATGCATCAGATGCCTCTGGATCTTAATTCCTGTGTGCTTCAGTTCTTGTCTCTAGAATGGAAAAAACAAATCCCATTTCTGGAAGATAAAGTGGGTTCAACTCAGAAAGGCAGTTGGCCACTTTCATTATGAACACCAGTAAAAAAGGACACAGGAGAAATAAAGGTTCAGTTTAGTCTCTAGAAAAGAGTTTGTGCAGTGCCTAGCACCTAAGTGAGCAGAGAAAAAATAAAATAAGGGCAGAGCCACTTATTAAGGAAACACCATCCCTTAATCCCTAGATTAAGGAGCCATTTCCTTGGAAATACAGTTGAAATTATGTAATTGAAGCTGATAACATAATGTAATGTGTATTTAGGGGCTCTAACACTACAAGGCATTGCATCCTTTTGGTTCCTTAGCTTTGTGCTTTGGGCAGGATCTGTTAATGCTTTAGGCAGTGATATGTGTGTGTGTGTGTGTGTGCATAGTGGAGGAGTCACTGCATTTGTTTGCCAGAAAAAACTAATTTGGACTCCACTGGAGCTGTTAAATGCTGCTTACCCTCTCATGTTATGGCAATATCTAGGGAATGGGAGGAAAAAAGTGTCAAGAAGCTCTGTATGGTTTATTATTTTTCAAATTTTGGTGGAAGAAAAGGTGAATTGAAATGTAATCTTTCAACAACAAAGAAGGGCTAAATTTTTAATGCTCTTGTCATCCTCCTCCCTTCCCTTCTTCCAGTTCTGGAGCAAATTTAGAGTTGGTTGGATTCATTTAAAAGGTGCAAATGACCCACTGCCAGCAAAAAATCCTGATTTTCCCTTCTACACAGAAATCAGCTCCACTGTGGGGTCCTGCTGGTAGCTGTGATGATGCATCACAAGTTTGGTGGAGCCTGTTTCTCACCCATGATAGGCAATGTCTGTATCTAAATACAGACTCAGGGAATTTATCTTTCTCATGAGCCCTTTCTTAGCTAGGGGCTGATGAGTTTGGGCTGGTGGGATCCTCTTGTTGGTGGCTGCTGAAGACAAGCAGTCTGGTATGGCTATCTCAGTACTGGGAGAGCTGTGAAGTGAGACCAGTGCAAAGAGGAAGGGGACAAACTGAAAAAGATGAGGAGAAGAGGGAGCAGAAGCAGAGCTGACATGCAATTCAGGTCCCTAGTGATAGTATTGGCTAATGTAAATGCTCACCAAAGGCACACAAAGCTATGATCAAGGTCCTTCCTGTTTTCAGCAGGAATAGAAAACATAGGACAAGATCAGCTCTGAGAGACCCAGAACAGGAGAGGGATGGCATGTATTCATTGTGATGATTTACATGACTCCCTGATGAACAGAGATGGTCAAAAGCCTTCAAAGAAAAGCAGAAATTACAATTCTGCCCTCATAGAAATACTCCCACTCTGCCAACTGTATTCATGGAGTCTGGACTTGTATCACACCACACAGCTGGTTGCACAGGAGGGAGCTATCTCATTCCTATGAGGAGGTCATGTATCCCCACATTTGGATGTTGCAAGAGCTTGCTTTCTTCCTGCATTGCCCTGAAACAGTTGATCTGAACCACAAAGTAGCCAAGGCAGTGTCTCTAATGCATGAGCATGTATTATCTGTTCTTTTAAAAGTACCTGAATGTTTCATCTCTATTTAGAGAATTCTTGGTGATTTTGTATTCAATATCAAAGCTGTAATTAGCATTATGTGTCTTAAAGGCCATAGAAGCTTTTATTCTGTTCCTGGGTGATGTTTGGTTTGCTGTGCTGGAGGGTGGCTGCACAGCCTGAGGTTGGGTCCTGTGTTTGAGTAACAAGGCCTTTATTCCAGGAGAAGTACTATTTATGTCTTCTTTCAGGAAAAATTATACCCTCATCTGGTAATGGGGAACTGGTAGTGAAGATGGCCATGTTGTTTTGGCACCTACAACAGAGGTGATGAGGCTGGGCTATGTTTTTTGTGTCTCAGAAAGCCCAGATTTTTTCAGTTGGAAATCACAGACATGTACTGGGAACATAATTCCCAGGGGAAGCTGGAGAGAAAGCAAGCTTTTAAACACCCCTTAAAGACGACTTGTTTCTGTGCCTACAAATATGGCCTCTTCCAGCTTCCCAGCTAGATCCTAGAGCTGCTACGTGACACGTGTCCACCAGAGGGCATGTGGGACATTTTCTCCTCCCGTGCACAAAAAGGTAAAGAACGGCTTCCAAAGCAAGTGCCCTTCCAAAATGGGATCCTGCACTGGCTGCCTTGGCCGTTGCCATTCTGCTTGGAATGTTGAGCAATGGTGTTTGGGCAACGGAGCTGCCAGCAGGAGGGCTGATGTGACTGAGCCACTCCTGCAGTGTGCAGAGCTGTTTTGGTGTGACGTGGGCTTCTGCCTGTGTGAAGGGTTAAATGTAAGTCTTTGTGGTGCCATGACTTTATGGTTCCCTAGACTTGCATTTCAGACGCCTGTATGTGCACACTTGTGTGTACATCCATGAGAGAGAGACACACGTGTGCACATGCACATACCCACACTGGCCACAGAAGAAGCAGTATCCACACAGGCCCACTCTATAGCTTGCAAAGTAAATTAGTCTTAAATGACTCTTTGGAAACAAAATAAATCAAATAGCATAATAGTACCATCTTTTTATCTCATTTGTTCCCATACAATTAGTAGTTTTACTGCCATGTTGTGACAGGTGACTGTGTTTGACCTTTGCCGCTTGGGTGGTTGGCTGGTGCTCAAACTAATGAAGACCCTTAATGGATTGGCTTTTGTGAGGCTGTGAGCGGTGGGGTTAAAGAGAAAATGGTGCCTTAGACAGAGTCCAGAGAAGATCCTTCAATTAAACCTGAAGTCTATTAGCAAAGAAATATTGAGGAGGTTGAGAGTTAGCAATGATTTAACCAGCAAGTCTTCCTTGTGAGTCATTTAAAAAAAAAAGTAAAAAGAAAAAAGAATCTCTCTGGTTATTTATTATTGAGTGTGTGGTTGGCCTCCCACCCTCATATGTGAGAGGTGGGAGCAGAGACACTGGCTTGGAGAGGCTGGGGCCACAGGGCCTGAGTCTGAAGTTTGTTAGCCCTTAACTCCCACACAGCCAAGCTTTCCTTGGACAAAAAAGTGAGGAAAAATGAAGCAGTAGCAGGAAAAAAAGGAAGACTGATTCTGGGAACATAAAACTAGATTTCTGGGATAAATGAGACTGTTTGGAACTTAATGTTTTTCATGATGTAAATAAATTACAATGAAAGTAAAGGAGAACCGTCAGCTTCTGGGCAATGAGTCAGAGGGCAGAGCTGAGCTGCAGACTGTGAGTAATAAACAGGAGTGGAGGGAGGTTGATGAAGAAGCTTGTGCAGGACAAGCAGGATCTATCCAGAGCAGCACAAATGGACACAACAAACTATGTTAGGTGTGGGGGGCAAGCCCCTTTCTGTTAGCTTCCATTTCAGAACCTGAGCATTCCTCGTTCCTCCCAGACAGGCTTTCTTCCTTTTGTTTCCATGTCTTGCTTAATTTTCAACTTGAGCATCATCTTGCAGCAGTGTTCATGGCCTTGAGCAGAGCTGGGGCTTCCTCTTGTCCTCACCAGTCCTTTGGGTGATATACTGTCCCACAGTTGAGAGGAGGGAGGTGAAAAGGATCTGATAAGGTAAAGCTTGAAGCTGGTTGTTCTGAGTAGAGGGACCTGTCACAGAATCACAGAACATGCTGAGCTGGAAGGGATCAACAAGGATCATCAAGTCCAACTCCTGGCCCTGCACAGGACACCCCAAGAGTGACACTATGTGCTTGAGAGTGTTGTTCAAGCACTTCTGAACTCTGTCAGGCTGGTGCTGTGACCACCTTCCTGGGAAGCCTGTTCCAGTGCCTCACCACCCTCTGGGGGAAGAACCTTTTTCTAATGTCCAACCTAAACCTCCCCTGACAGCTTCAGGCAATTACCCTGGATCCAGTCACTGGTCACCACAGAGCAGAGATCAATGGGGCCAGCCCCATGCCTGTTCATTGCCCCCAACATCTGGGCATTGGCCTGCTCACCCTGGCATGCTCCAGACATTTCCAACATTCTCCTCTCCAGGGCTTCTGGGCACCCCCTGGCTGGAGAAGATCCTAAGGCAGAGATCAATGTCTGCCCTTCTTCTCCTCATGAGGAACTTGTAACTGCAGTGAGGTCTGTCCTCAGTCTCCTCTCCTCCAGGCTGAGCAGCCCAAGTGACCTCAACTACTCCTCATATGGCTTCACCTCAAGACCCTCCACCAGCTTAGTTTCTTTCCTTTGGACACTTTCTAATAGCTTAATGTCTATCTTATATTGCAGTGACCAAAACTGCCCACAGTATTTGAGGTGAGGCTGCACCAGTGCAGAGCAGAGGGAGACAATCACCTCCCTGGACTGAAATCTATTCTGGCTATTTGAAAAGGAATGGTTTCACCTGCTCCAAAGGTCTGTAGGCACCATGGCAGGCCCTCAGAGCTGGACTTAGGAATTGTCAGAGTCTTCATCCCCTCCTTATCCATCCATCCATCCATCCATCCATCCATCCATCCATCCATCCATCCATCCATCCATCCATCCATCCATCCATCCATCCATCCATCCATCCATCCTTTCACTCCTTCCTCATGGAGAAACTCATTCCCTGCAGTTACGCAGTCTCTCTTCTTCTCTTTTTCTTTTCTCTGACTCTTAGACACGTGGCTCCCCCCTCCTCTATCCCCCTACTTTGGGGATAATTTAACATGTTACACACTAACTTTCCAGTAATGGCACTCTGGCTTTTTGAAATTCTGCTTCCCTGTTTTATGGCTGGGCGTCTAATGGTTATCTCGCAGCCCTGCCTCTGGCAATCATGTAAGGAATAAATAGAAGCTGACACAGTAATTTACTTAAATCTTCTCCACACTTTTGCAGCATTTTCCTCCAGAGGATACCCCCGAAACAACAATTATTTGAAATGTCATGCGTTCCTGCCCCTAGGCTACCAACAAATGAACATTAAATCTATTAACAACAAAAAAAATTAAATGTTTACTTTTCTGCGAAGGTAAAGGAGAAGCTGGAGAGAGGGAAGGATGTCTCCAATAAATTTCTTCTCAATAATAAAGAGGTGTAGTTAATGTTCTCTCTAAGCGGAGTCAGCTTGCAGCCCACATCCTATGAGGACAGAGATGTGATGCCACAGTGCTGCCACACAGCCTTGCCAGGGCAGCTCCAATAGCCTCATTTTTCCAGGCCAGGGAGCTCAGTTTTAGGTTGGTATTTTTGCAGATTAAATAAGATATGAAGAGGGCCAGAAGCCATGAACAAGGTGGTCACAATTCTCAACTTCTCTGGCTGCTGGTGCATGCCATGGGGACTGAGGTGGTGGGAGAGGAAGCATTACCCCTTGGCAAAAGGAGGCTCAGAATACAGCTCATCTGTTTCGCAGAAAGGAAAACTGAGCATTGTGGAAGTCTGTCCCTACATCTTGCAGAAAATCTAAGCCAGAGGTAAGGCTCAGCTCTTCCTCTTTTCTGTCCTAGGCTCCCACCTCTTTGCTCAGGTTTCCTGAACACAGGTAAGCATAGATATGGAGGGTGGGACCACATGAAGGTGAACTCAGCCCTGCACATGGTTCCTGGTGGAATATGGTGTGTTATGTGGAATAGGTGTTACTTTCTGAAAGGTTCTATCTGTTTGATAGCAAGGGTTGTCTTCTTCCCTGCTCCAGATCCAGCTAAGTGCCTGAAGTTTAATGATACATGAAGAGCAAGGTAGATGTTGCATCTGTGGTCCGTCAGCTCCACAACATACATACTCCATACAGGAAACCACACAGCTCATGGAGTACAAAGTGTGGGCTTTTCCCTTGGTCTTAATGCAGATGTCAAAGCACGCTGTAGATGCTGGGGTACAACCTGCAGGTGAATTCTGTCTCAGTATTGCAGTGGATTGATTTAAATGGTTCCATTGCCAGACAAAAGTCTAAGCAGCACAGCAGGTTTATGAGTTATCCTAATACAAAGAAACACAGTTATGTGGTCTAATATATTAGGATGGACTGTTAGATAGCAGGTAGTATCAATATAAGTCAGTGTCTGCCATTATAAATTGGAGGACCTCAAATACATGTTATTGTATTGTTGGAAAAAAAAGGGAAAAAAAGGCAAGAACTTCGGAAGAGCATTCAGCAAACTACTTTGCATTATTAAACTTCCTCCTGTAACGTCTCCACTTTGATCTCTTCTCTGGCCAGATTCACATCTCAGCTCCTGATTTCCACCAAGGAAAGTATACAGGGAAGCTGTGTGCCTGCACTTTTCTTTTTCTAAGCTTTATAGCCCGTTCTTGTGCTCTCAATTCCGGATAATGCTGGACCCCTTTTATCCAGCCCCTCCTCTTGCCCTTTCAAGTGAAAAGAAGACTCCTGTGCCCCCCCATCAAAGTTAAAGGGAGGCTTTAGAGAGGAAGGCTCAGCACGCTGGGGCTCTTGAGCCTGTGTTTAATCTCTTTTCCCGTTCCTGTGTGCCTCTGTGGCTTCCCTGCCAGTTTCTTTGTTGCCAAGTTTCTCATTTCCTTTTATTTGTGTGTGCGGGAGGTTGCCAGGCTCGCTGGAATGCATCTGAAGTCATCTTCGGGGGACACGCCTCAGCCCCCGCCCCGGGTGATCCATGGCTGGGCAGGCTGGAGCGGGCTGCCCCGGCTGCGGGAGCGGGACACATCCCACCCTGCGCTGCCCCCGGCGTGTCCAGCGCCGGCCAGGTGTGGAGGAGGATGGAGGTCAGGGAAAAGGGATTGAGAGAGAGCACCTTGACCTCTGGGGTCTGCCCTGCCAGGAGGAGAGCAGAGACATGAGCAGACCTTGACAGGGGAGGGGGCCCCGCTCTGTCTCTGTTCCTGCCTCACCTCGGCTGACCTCAGTGCAGGGCCCTGACTCTTGGCCACGGCTGCCCTGCTCCATCAAGTGATGCTGGGCTGAAGGTGTGGCCTTCAGCTGGATCTGGGATGTGCTCCCAAGATGCATATGGGCTTCTTTAGGCTCCTGAGGGAGAGAGTTGGAATCATATTCTGAATATTGCTCCAGAGGTGGACATATGGGCTTCTTTAGGCTCCTGAGGGAGAGAGTTGGAATCATATTCTGAATATTGCTCCAGAGGTGGACATATGGGCTTCTTTAGGCTCCTGAGGGAGAGAGTTGGAATCATATTCTGAATATTGCTCCAGAGGTGGACATTGCTCCAGAGGAATGCATTGCTCTGAACAAGGGACAAGAGAGACCAAGTTTGTGTTCATGCTGCCATCCCTTCATCATGAAGGTATTTCAGTGGACAACCCATCTCTCAGGGAGCATGGAAAGGGGATGTCCTGGGGGGAATGAGGCACAAATTCACTGCTGCAGTTTGTCTCAGCTTTCCTTATGCCTCAGCTCTCCCACCAGAATGGAGCAGGGGGCATTGCCAAGACTTTCATCCCTCCTGGGCCATATGGGTCTGGTTTGGCACATTCCATTCATTGGAATGGCATTACCAGACATTTCTCTCTGAAGCAGTATTGGGGAACTGTAACTCCAACAGCACCCCCTAAAGTCAGTGTTAGCAGCCTGTTTGCTGCCTATTTGCTAGGCAGTGGAAACCAAAGAACAGGTAAATGGATGGGACTGCACCCAAAACTAAGGCATCTTGGAGATTGCTGCCTTTTTTGTGATTACTTCACAGCTTCTGAAAGTTCCCTCTGCTTTCCAAGGTGGATATCTGTTGGTCCAGCTCTTGACACTAGAAAGCAAAGAAACAATCTTAGGTTTCTTGGTCCCTTTTGAGTTTCACCTGAATTCCTGGTAAAGTTCAGCAAAGGTATCTATCCTTGGTAACATTTTTTGTACATTTATAGGCCTTAACCAGCCTGGGCAGTCTGTCCTGCAGCCTCCACCATGGACCCAAGGCTTATTTAAGCTTGTTCATGGGCCTTCAGCCTCTGACTGTAATGTTGGACAAGGGCCTTTGGTGGATCAGCCACTGTTGTACCCACTATGGGTCTTGATAATCCAGATGCCAAGGTGTGCACTGACTTCTCAGCTTGACCTTTTTTCTGCCTTGTGGTCTGTGACATGCTTAAAACAGAAGTTACTCACCAGAGGAATTTCCAATGGAAAGGACAGCAAAGATGAGGGATAGTTTTGCTTAGGATGGGTCTGGAGTGCCTGGAAGTGGCAGGTTGCTGTGCAGCAGTCTGCAGCAGTCCTGGCTGGCCTGTCCCATGGTGCAGTGCTAAGAACACTCAAGTTTTGATGTTACTTTCTGCTTTTCGGCACAGAGAGCAGCAGTTACGCTAAGAGCCTTGTCCTGGCTCAAAGGCCTCAGCATTTCTGTGGGTGTGGGTGGTCACTGCTGTGCTGCACAGAGCAGAGCTGCCAGGCTCGTGGCTAACAGCCAGCATGTCACTGCCCCAGTATCTGCCAGATCTCCCTGCTGCTTTGTTCATGGGACATTTGCACTGCCATTGTCTCTGCTCCCTTTGGACGGGCCCATGGGGTTGTGCAACTGTGAGCCTGTGCAGTGTCCACCTGGATGTAATTGTTTTGTCTCTGCACCTAGAACAGTCTGTCAAACTGCAGCCCCAAAACTCCTGCAGGAGACCAGGAGATTGCATCACATATCAAGGAAAAGACTGACTGATAAATATATTGCAGTAAGCAGAAAATAGTCACTTGCTGTAAATACTCTTCTATGTTTTGTTGTGGTGCTGCTATTTCAACCCAGTTGTGTAACTATCTTTGCAGAGAGGCTTCTGCACTTGATTTTTTTTTTTCAAGGTACTTCCTTGCTGTACATCTGGCAGTTCCTGAATTGCTTTTATGGAGGATTTCTCTGAAATTTCCAATACTTTGAAAAATGAAAAATGTGATTTATTAATTAAGATATTGTGAAGAGAGCTTCTGATAAAACCAATGTCTTTTTTCAAGTGTTAAGAACATTTCTATTCAAGACAATTTCAAAAAATACAGCTTTTGCTATAGCCCATTTCTATTTTGTCTTCTTTTGTCAACCTCAGATTTTTCCTTTTTGGTTTCTTTCACCAGGATGGGTTGCTGTAGGATGGCAGAGCAGAAGGAAAGCACATAACCTAACCACCCTGATTCTCCCCTGCTGCTGCTTGGCATCCACACATACTGTGTAGTGCAAGAGAAAAGCAAGACCTGGAAGCAATCTGCTGAGGGTTT
Organism: Emberiza elegans; assembly: GCA_024865655.1. Classification (NCBI taxonomy): domain Eukaryota; kingdom Metazoa; phylum Chordata; class Aves; order Passeriformes; family Fringillidae; genus Emberiza; species Emberiza elegans. The sequence continues at coordinate 19,305,984 of JALJVW010000241.1, read as the reverse complement.
CAGATTCTCTGTTCCTCTCTTCCAGTCCATTAGGTCAGAAAGAGAATGGCTATCAACAAGTGTTTCATCTGGAAGTGTAGCCCTGGGATTTCCCTAGAATTTTACCCCAGCTTGAGCTTAAGACCAGTTTTCAGCTATCAGTCATTCTTGACTGAACTTATATTCTGATTTTCCAGAGCTTTATTTCCACTGCCTGCTCCCCTTATAATGCCTCCTTTGCATTTGGGGTGTAGTTGTGTCAGGAGATATTCCCACTTGTGCTGGGTACTGCTGTCTGGACACAACATGGCTCTAAACTATGATACAGTTGTTGCTTAGAAAGGGAGGAGGTTTTTCAGGGAGTTGGCCTTAAACTGCTTCTGATCAATATTTTAGACATTTTGACAATAAAATGAAAAACAAACTGAGAGGTAGCAAACTGGAAGAAGGTTGCAAGTCCTTTGGAGATCAAGGTTGCTACTCAAAACCTTTAAGTTGGTATTCTGGAGGAATAAACTAAATTTAGGTGAGTAATAATCAGTAGATGCTAAGGCTCAGTGTGACTAAGGAATGGAGGAACTAGTGCAATGCCTAGGGGGAGGGCAGATCTCCAGCTGAGTGGGAGTCAGTAATGTCACACCCTTGCAGTAAGAAAATGTTTGGGTCTGCTTTTTATCAATGCCAGTGTCACTGCTGAGACATGAGAGGTTCCCAGCAGCTCCCTGGCCTACTGCAGTGGAGTCTTGTGTAGTGCTGAAGGCTCTCATGGAGCTGGAAACCATGGCCTGTGAGGAAAGGCTGAGGAACTGGTTTGTGTGAAAGTAGAGAGCACTATGGGTGCACCAATGCTCTGTTTCTCAGTGTACAAACAAATGATACCAAGAAGAAGGTAAACAGCCATTTTCTGTGCCCACCTGCCAACAAATAGAAAGAAACAAGTATCACTGGAATGGAGGGAGATGATACAGTAAAAGTCTTTGCTAGCTCATGGAGCATAGAAGCACAGCAGAGATCACCATGGAACTGCTGGGATCTTGGCTGGAGGTGCTGCAGAATATACCTCAGACAGGGATGGGCTGGATGTGTCTGTCTCAACAGGGTGTACCTGGGTCGTTGCATCACTTTTCCCAGCCTATATTAATACATTTCTCTCCATCCATTTCATCTGCCTGAAAGCTGGCAGGGAAATAGGAACTTCAAAGGAATTTGTACTTTGAGGTTTTTCCTTTTTCCCCGTGGAAAACCTCCAGAATCAATGAAAACATATAGCATATGCTATGCTTTCCCCCAAGAGAAAGCAATGCAGCAAGTTATTGGATACAAAATGCTTTGAATTTTCCTGATTGGAAGGTAACTGATTATCAAACAACAGTTATACTGTGCAACAGAGATCATAGCTCCCCTTGGTGCTGGAAAATCTAAGGATTAAACATGCCCCTCCTAGCGGAGGGGTGCTTTGGGACAGGTGTCCCTTGCAGAGAGGTAGTGCAGTAAACACATGATGCTTTCAGCAGCCACCAGCTCCTGCTGTTCCAGCCCAGGACACTGGCAGCTCAGAGCTCTCCCCCTCTCCCTGCAACCCTGGAATGGGCACGGCTCGTTAGCAGCAGTCTGGCAATCCAGAGAGCCTGCTATGGCAGCAGCTGCTTTTCCAGATCTGTCCCAGGCACAGGGCAGCCCAGGGGCTCCTGGCCAAGGTGAGGCACTCCCTGCAGACTAAGATGGAACCTGTGGGAGAAGGGGTAGGTCCTCACCAAAAGCAAGCAGCTAGAGCAAACTTTGCTTCCTTGCAAAGTGCTTCCACCTTGCAGCCCGGCCTGCCCAGCGAGTCACCCTGCTCCCTGATGCTCATGCAGCCAAGTGCCAGGGAGCAGATGGAGGAACTGCCATCTGGCTTCTACTGAGCTCATTCCCAGGCTGGAGCTGGGGGAGCTGCTGGAACAAAGGATGGCATTGCTTGGGAGTGCCTGGACTGGAGAGTTTGTGAGTACTGTAGGAGTCCTAAACTTGCTTCTTTTATTGGCTTCCCAGCAGCAGGTTTCCCAAGCTACAGCTCTTATGTGTGTTCTCTGATAGATGAGCAGTGGGCTCCAGCCACTCTCCTGTCTGGGAGATTTCTGCTGGACTCATGGAAACCACAATGCATTTTTCCTCTCCTCAGCCCACACTGCTGCCCTTGTGATAGGACCATATGGGCCACACTTATGGGTCGGATACCCTGGATTTCTTTCACATGGCTGGCACAGCCAGATCCTGTGGTGCTGGATGAGATTTGCCTCAGTCAGGTTCTGCTTTGTTCCATGCTAACTCCACACAGCTGGGCTGTGTGGGGCTAGTCACCAGGGAAAAGTGGCTGGCAGAGATGAATAGAGGATGTGAACAGTTCCCTTGGTGCCCTTTTCCCTCACTCTTGTTTCCCTCTCAGCAGGGGGAAGCATCTCTGCGTGGTCCTCTGCCGATTGCATCGGGAAAGTCATTAAAAAGAATTAAAAAGGAAACAGAAAGAGACGGAAGAGGGAAAAAAAAACCCTACACAGCCCCAAACAGTTTTAAACTTGAACAAAAGAACAACAGGATCTTTCTGCTCAAAGCCCTGGGCCACCCTCACCTTGACTGCAAAGGACAGTAGTGCTCCAGCCACTTACTGGGAGAATGGAAGAAAGCCTTGGCCATATTTCTGCTGGGATGGTGGTGAGATGGGTTTCAGGGTTGGTTGTGAAAGCTGTCATCTGATTGTTCAGATGCGGAAAAAGAAAATATATATATATGCAGAATTAAATTAATTACACATGATTGACTCATCCATCTGCTGAAATTGGCAATGGCTTGGTATCCTGGCTTTTGGAGAGGGAATAATATGTAAGATACCATCCGGAGGGGGCAGTGTCTGCCCTCTGTTTTGCTGTGGGAAAGTATCAGCCTCTGTTAGCAACTGTTCTGGGGAGCAAAATAATGGGATGGAGCACCTGGTTCCTCCTGTCCTGTCTCCAAAGAGGATTTGCCTTCCATGGTTATGTGGCTGTGATTGGTCTGGGAAGATCTGGTTTATAATCCAAATTTAGTACTATAAAGGTTTTCTCCAAATAGTTGCCTAAATTTTGAATCTGTATTGAGATACAGAAGTCTAGGCTCTTTCAGAGGCCAACTACTCATTTGTTCTGAATCATGGCTGGCCGTGGTCAATCACCTTTAAAAGGCTTGATATTTGAGTTCTGGATGGGTGCTTTCAACCTGGATCCTGTAAAATTCTGTGGGGGGTTGTTCCAAGATCCTCACCATCTTCATTTCCCTCAGCTTGTGCTTCAATGGCAGTCTGTACCTGCCTGAACATGTCCTTTTAGGACTCTGGGGCAAAGGCAGAAACTTTCAGATAGCAGTGGGGTAATTTTTGCTGCAGTGAGAGCGGCCTGTGGGCTGGGGACAGAGATGGCGATGGGAGAGGCTGGCAGAGATTAGTTGAAGAATCTCATTCTGAAGCCCTACGGGCCACACACTTGCCTGGGTCTGACACAGTCACTGGTTCAGGTTCCTTCTCAAACCATCACACAAACAGCAGCGTTTCCCCTGGGTTTATTTCTGCATGCTTCAGATGAGTTGGATTTTCTCACCCAAAGATTGGCCTCAGGAAAGCTCCTGGACCACTTTCCTATTAGCCCTCCTTGTTAGACTCTCACTGAGGTGGTTTGTAGCTGCAGATGTTCCTGTGCATCAGTTACCAAGGCTTAGGCTACAACTGTTGCAAAATTCCTTCAATCTAGCGCAGTGGATCCCCGTGAACATTGCGGATTTGCTCGTTTATGTCTCACCTGGTGCACCACGAGCTGAGGCAGAACTCAGTGGGGCGGTTTGGATCATATACTGAAACAGGTATAACTGCTGTGCAAAGTAGGGTTTTCATTGGTGGTGCCCTTAATAACTTGCATTGCCTTATTTAATTGTATATTCTGGAATCTACTGTGTATTAATATGGGGCTCTGCATTTATATGATTAGCTGTATTCTTCTAGGTGTAACTGTGTCTGTGTTGTTAAAACTTCAGATTCCCAATATTGGGGTAAAATGCTATCACTTTGATGTACTTACAGTTGATTTCTTGTTCACTGGCTGGTCCTGTGGAAATACCTTGTTTCCAGATAAGGTAGGATAAGTGTGTGGTGTTGTGTGTAGTTTCTGGGTGTGTTGAGGTGTGCATTGTTGTGTGCTGGATGCATCGCTCCCTGGGGGTGTTTCTGTGGGGCGTTTTGAGGCATTCACTCTGCGTCACCATGGGGACGAGGGGGGCAGTGGAAAAGAATAGAGTTTGTATTTCTTAGTGTTGTGTGATTGTGCTTTCACAGTGCCTCAGAGTGAAGGTGCATGATGAAGTACATACCTCCGTGTGTGTGTTTCTGCATGACAATTATATGCAAGCACACATGCACTCACACAATAATATGCACACACCCTCCAGGCTCCAGGGCGTGTAGGAGAGTGAGTGTGTGTGTGTGTGTGTGTGTGTGTGTGTGTGTGTGTGTGTGTGTGTGTGTGAATGCTATTTAAATAAAAAAGAAAGGAAGTGAATCAGGGTCGTTTCCATTTTAATTGTAAAACAGATAAGCACTAAACACTTTGAAAAAGTAAATGACTTGAGAATAATTACTATCTATTACTCTGCGTCCCAGGGGGGCAGTTGGAGGAGCCCAGATGGCTACAAAAATGGGATTTAGCAGAAAATTGAAGACATTATTCACCGTAACACATTATCAATTACCTTCATATCAATTACAATAACCTTACATTAGAAGAAGGGCCAGGAGACTATCTTCAGCCCCCAGCCTGAATAGTAATTGCACTACCCCTATGGATGGGGTGTGTGTGTGTGCGTGTGTGTGTTACAGGGCGGGGGGCACCACAGGGTTGTGCAGGGGTTTTGGCAGCTCCAACTGCTGGGAAGAGAAGGGGAAGGGATAATAGCCACTTAAAATAGTTTTTTCTCCTCTCTCTACAGTCACCTTATGGAAGGTTTTCCTCTGTCCTGTTTGTGTGGTCTAATAGCTCGAAGGGCAGCTGATGTGGCTCCTTCCAAGAAATTCTGCTTGGCTTGCCATTTGGGAAGTTCAGAGTCTCTGTGCAGAGACTATTGTTTCGCACCAGTGTCCTCTACTTTCCTCTTCCCCCTCTCAGCCATTTCAGCCAAGCTGCTCACTTTGTTAATAGGGACTCTGCAATCTGATGTTCTTTTCTGTGGGATCTGCCTTTCTTGGTGCAGCAATCTGTGCAGGAGGTGGGAACTGCTCCCTCTGCCAGACCCAGATGGGGCAGCAGCTCGTGTTTCCTGTAAACACTCACAGAGAGATCACACACCTTTGATGGGATATGGAGAGGAACCAAACAAAAACAATTTTTGAAAGTCTCTTCTCTTCTTTTTCTCCAGGGATGCTGGAAGATGTCTCCAGGAGGAGCAGTACCAAGGCTGTTCAGCAGGCTGGTAGCATGAAGGTAGCTCTAAGGACATCTCTTTGCCTGTGGATGTCTCTTGTTGCCAGCTGGGATAGCTCTTGGAGCTGGTGGTAAGTCAGTGCTTCTGACTGTAGCTGGCTAATGCTTCTGGCTTGCCATAATGCCATTCTGAAATTCCACCTCCTGGATCTGGGCTTGATCCAACTCACCCAAGTATTTACACATGTAACACCCACATCTAGCTGTCACGGTCCCATTCTCTGCTGAATCCAAACAGGTTTCACTGCCACGGTTTCCTGGCCTGTGCACAAATGTGTGTGTAGGATAAGGATTTAGACACATCAGGGCACTTATGAGTTAAACTGTTGCTGACACTCCCTTCATCTCCCCCCTTTCCCAAATATGCACTGGAGTGTCCAGTGGGTTAGTGCAGAGAGGACTAATTGCTATTAAAAGGCTTTAATCTGGGAGATTAGTGTTGGCTCCAGGCAGTGTTTGCACACGAAGGAGATGTTTCCAATGAGATGAACTAGAATTTGTCCCTGCTGTTTTGTTGATAGAAAATCATCTTCCCCTTGGTTTTTTCTCTTTATCTCTGTCTTTCTTGCTTTCTTGCTCTCTCTGATCATTTGCTTTTTCCTCTTCCTTGAAGTTAAGCTGAGAGCTTTATTGTATTTTGGAGGGGCAGTCCTGTTTGACCTTTGGGGTCGGTTGTCTTTGCACATATGTACAGACATGCATGTGTATGCATAGAGATGTGACTGGATTTTCAGAGTCCTGTAGGAAATAGATCCTGATCAAGAGAAGTAATGATAAATGTATTTTCCCCTTGTGTGCTGTTGAGCCTCTTGTGGGTCAAAGAGGGGCCTGCAGAGTCCTTCCTCTAACATGAGTCAGGCCAGTCACCTTCTCCTGGGCAAAGGCTTGGTCCAGAGACAATCGGGAAAAGGTGCTGCAGAACTGAAAATCTTAAAGCTCCCTGCAGAAGTAATTAGTGGGAAGTAATTAAATGATTACATATGGGAAGGTATGAAGTATTACTGGACCTCTGGCATGACCCAGGAAATGTCACTATTGACTTTGATGAACATCGGATCAAGCTCAGTGGAAATTAATCTGATAACATGCCAGATGTGTCCAGAGAGCCTTTCCATGAAGGAGACACATTTGACCTGGGAGCACAGAAATCTTTGTGCTATACTTGCTGAAGGATCCAAAAGCAGAGGTGCTTGTTCTGAATTTACTGTTGTCAGAAATCCACGAGTATCTCTTAGGTCTGACTATACAGACTCACAATCCCTGCTGCTCCTAGGGTACAGCTGGAATTTTCACAGCATCCTCAGGGAGTTAAGTGCCAATTCCCTTTGAAAAGCACAGTGAAATAAGTACTGCTAATGTGTAACTCTACTGGAAGGAACTTTGTACCCTAAAGAGAAGGATATGTGAAAACTTTATCAGAAAAGGAAGACTCGGGTAGAACCACAACGTTGCATGGTCCTTCTCGCCCAGAGAGTGACCTGACAGAGGCCAGGAAAGAGGAATGGTAGGAAAGAATGAGTCCTCAAATCAGAGGCCAAGAATCAAGGGGACAGTTGGGTCAGGGGAAGAAAATTGGTTCAGGATCTGGGTCTTCCATTCAAAGAGGCGATAACTTTCCAAGGAGGTAGTGCTTTGCAAAGTGTCACACGTCATTCTTCTGTGCACTGTCTGAACACCATGGGCTTTGCTCTTGAGCAGGGTGCTGCCAGAACCTTCCACGAGACTGCACTGTCACTATTTCACCACAGGTATTTTGTGGAGGTATAAGTGAGGCACTGGGAGAAGAGAGGGGGAAATTAAGTCACGTCTGTATCCATGGGGGCTGTTTGGCTCTCCAAAGGCAGTTTTGAAGCCTGTTGCTTGGCAGAGTACTGTGGTGATGTGTTGTTCTTTGGGTTTTTTAAAGCATTCGAATCAGATAGCAAGTGTCACAGCATGGGTCCTGTTAGGACAGCTTTGGAGCGGGCAAAAATTTTGTATAGATGTAGTTATTTCTCTCTTTATCCCTGCCCAAAAATCCAAACTGTTACTGTTAGCCAGCAGGAAGGCAGACCTACTGCTCATGTAAATTGCTTTAGTTCTGTTGTTTGTCCTTGTTCCCTCAAGTTTGCAGATGATCTTGGTGTAACCAGCATAAGGATCTGGCCTCTAGCATGTGTTTGTCCCATCTGCTGTCCAGCATGTTAATTTTCATGGAAGACACAAACTTGCACGGGCTGTGATTTTAAGGAGGGGCCCTTTTTCTTTTCATGAGCCAACTGCAAAGCCTCAGGGGCCAGATTCTGAAAGGCAGTCAATGCCAAGATCTGGAGGCGCTGGGAACTCAGGTCCTGGCAACTTCTAGCTTGTGGTCCAGTATTGACAAGACCATAGGGAAAGAAACAAGTGTTAGGCATTTGTGTAAAAACAGTGATAATACAACTTTTTTTTTCACTAGCAACATTACTGGGGGGAAGGGCCAGACTTACAAAAAGGTCTCAGTTAAAATAGGGCCTGAAAAATTCTCAGGGAGGTTAGAAATAGTGGAATAGGGATATTTCCACTGCAGTTGACAACCAAAGTAAAAATAATGATCCCTTAAAAAAAACCAAAAAACAAACCAATAAAAAAACCCAACAAGTAACAGGCAGGAGAGAAAGAATTTGTTTCTTTGGCTGATCCTCTTTAGTTCTTCTACTTCAATAGGAGCGGAAGTATGTCAGGTGATGGCTAGTCGTGTGTTTTGGGTGCAAGATTGGAAACACATGAGATTTTCCAAATTGTCAGGCATGATTTTATTAAAAAAAAAAAAAAAAAAAAGAAAGAAAAGTAAAATGGCCAAGCCAAAAAAATAAGGTATTTTGAAAAGGTCCCAAACCCAAGAATTTAGAGTCCACCTTGAATATTGTTTATTTTTGTATGATGTTTGTTAGGATACTTTTCTTGACTGTTATTGGTCATATGCAAGTGGCTTACTGTGCATTTGGGTAGTAGGGTTAGTAACTCTTGTTTTTATTACATGTTTTATGAAGTTTCTGAAGCTCTTAGAATCAGGTAAGCATATGACAATATCACTTGTCCATTCAGTTTATCTTTTCAATGTTTCTGGGTCCAAGGTGAGCATTAAATCAGAATAAATAGCCTAAGAATTCATTACAAAATAAAAAGTCAGAAGGTATTCAGAATCCATGATATCATTAATTCTTTTAATGAATTTCAGTGAAACTTCTGTTTTTAGCAGATATGGCACACCATTTTTTAATGGCTTATGTTGGAAATATCACAGACAGGCTTCTGGTCACTTATAATTGCTCATGAAACTGGATCTTTTATTGTATTCATGTCACTGTGTGATTGGAATCCCAGGGGGTCTGCATCCAGGACAGCTGGAAGGAGTTGGCCACTTGGTGTTTGGAGAAGTACTTAGACTCTCCATGTGTTGAACCCCTTCAACCTTACTGGTAAAACTTCCACTTGACTTCAGAGAAGTTTATGTCCCACACAGCATCCAGGAGGGCAGGTCCAGTCACGAACATGTCTCGCACAGCAGTGCCCCTCAGGACCATGGGAGGTGCATTTTGGGGAGGGGACTGCACTGATGTGTGGAGTAATCATGAGAGATGGTGACTGGTGCAGGATAAGACTGGGGACAAGAGACTCAGAGGGGCATGGGAGACATATATAAAGGACCACTGCATTGGATAAAGAAAAAGACTCTGACACAGGCATTGGAATTGGAGAGCTCCATGGACACGAGGCAGCAGGGAGCTCACTCAGCAACCAGCTAATCCCTTTTCTCCGAGCCACAGCCAGCCAACGCTGTAGCTGCCTCTTCTAGCCTACCAGTGGCCTTAAAAATTTTGAGGAAACTTAAATTAAATCCAGCCCCTGATGGGTGTTCTGCTTTCCCAAATCCACTTAGCCAATCATGACTTTTCACTTAGCTGCAGTGACTTTAATTGGATCAGAATAACAAAGGAAGGATAGAAAATTACAGGGTGATGATCCTTGCTGCAGGGTAGAGCCTTGCAGCAAGGATCATCATGATCTCTAGCACTGTAGAGGCAGCAGAGTTCATTTGAGGTATAAAAACACCATGAACAGTCCACAGTAATATGCATAAAGTTTTTTCATCTTCTTATAAACTGCAAGCATCCATATGGAAAGCTGTAATAGGTGTGGTGGGCCAGCCTGCTATTCTCTTGTGTGTGTGCTCTAACCAGCAAAATTTGGCTGCATGTAACATCTCCTTTGCACTTGGTGGTTTGAAAGGGCTGTTGGACAATTGAAGTGCCTGTGAATGAAAGGCCTCCAAGTCTCTAAAGCTGAGCACAAGCTTAGAGCCATGCAGAACTGAGGCCTTTAAACAGTGGATTTGTTTTTTTGAGTGCCCTTCAAGGGTGCAGGGGCTGCAGGGAAACACAGCAGCTCCAAAATGTGCATTCCTGTCAGGTTACTGGGCCTGGCGTAGCACCACCAGATGAACTTTAAAAACCAAGGTATCAAGACAATGACAATGCATTAGCACCAGCACAAGACTTGGCACTGACAGAGATGATTTAGCAATGCTACTAATAAGAGCTAAACCTCTTCTGAACAGATGTATCATTGACTTGTTCACAGGGATGTGGGAAACAGGAGACATGGCTGCCACATCCAGCATTTTTGAGCATAATTTGGAATGAGATTTTGGAGATCAAAACATACATTAAAAAATGCCAGCTTAGTGATTTCTCATTTCTTTTGCATTTTACTGATCAAAGTTGGTGCTGACCAGTTGTTGTGGTTTTGGATCACTCTGTGGCTTTGCATCACTTCCCTAAATTCCTCCCATGTCAAACTATGACACCAGTATGTGATGAATATAGTGCCAAGCAAGACTTAGGAAAACCATGAGGAGAACAGTGACTATTTTCCTGCTTTCTATGCAATTTAAGGGACCTCCCTTCTACCAGAGCAAATTGCATCATGCAGGCAACACTCCATGCATGCTGATGCTACTTCATATCCAAAGGATGCCTTGCAGCCTCAGTGAATGTTGATCTGGATTTAACCAACATAACAGGGATCAGATTTTTGCCTACTGGGAGCTGTCAATGAATGCAAAGTGTGACGTAGTGCTTATCTAGCATGCACACGAGGGACCCTGCTGCAAATCAGGAATGACTTCACTAAATCCACTGGAGCTGAACAACCACAAATGAGCAGAATGAGGCCCACACATTATCCCAGGCTAGCATGCTATCTTTAGCAGGCCCTAATGAATTCAGCTGCAGCATGTAGTCATTAATCCCAGTGGAAGGAGCAGCTCACCATTACATGACCTAGGATTTCAAGAGTTTGCTATTAATGCATGGGGTTGCTGTCCTAATGCAGAACCCTCCATGGCTCCAGGACTGGGGGAAACATGAATTACCCTGGACTCAGCCAAAATCTTGCAAAGGCTCTTTCAGCACCTTCCAGCACACTTAAGAAGGGAGGAAAGGCTGGGGTAATAGATGGCACACGGGGCCCAGAAATTGTTTATGATGCAAATATGTTTAAAAGTACTGCCTTGCCTCCTCTGGGAAAAGGAGCTTAAAATTGAAGTCTAATGATAACAAATGATTGTTAATGAGTTGTCTAAACATAATAGATGGAAAGAATTAAAAACCTAGAATAAACAGGGTTTCATTAAAGAACAATAAAGAAACAACTCAAATTTCATATCTTAGAATAAATGGGCCCTTGTGGACTCACTGGGAGTGGAGGGCACTGAGGTGGGTGCATGGGCTGGGAAGCTGAGTCCTCTCCTGCCTGGATGCACTCCCTGGACCCAGAGCTCTGGTGCCTGGGCAGAGCTCACTGGCAGGAGCAGCTTTGAGGTGGCTGCCAGGGGCTTCCCCTCTCCACAGCCTGTGCATGTGCTTGACCTGCAGCACAGGAGGAATCCCACCAGCAGTCCTCAGGTGCTTGAAAGCAGGCACTTGCTCAAGTGTCCTGCTTAAGCACCTCTCAGCACCTGTCAGCACTCTGAGATGGAGAGGAAGACAGGTTTTGCTTAAAGGTGTTTACAGCCAGGAGCTGGCTAACCCTGGCACTGGAAGCCTCCATGAGCTCAATTTAGGCAGTCCATGTAGCTCTTCCCTAAAGCACCAAGTCTTGGTTACAGGGTTCACAGAACTCCCTGGGGAATTTGAGCTGTTACTAAGTGAGTCTGCAAAAGTTACCGAGAAAGGCAAACTGAAACCTGCTGTATAACAATCTATAGATTGTCTTTTAGGCCCTTCAGAGACAGATATATATATTTTTAGGGGCACACACATAAAATTAAAGTTGAAAATCAGTTCTCTAGAAAAGTGTGCTACTGAGAATGTGAAATTCTGCAGAGATTTCACAAATGGTTCATCAGAGTGTTAGATGCCAAGAGCACACACCATATTTCATCTCAGTGTGTGGCAGATGGCATATTTGGGATAGATTTTAGACCGAGATTTTATTAAGGACATTTGAAGAGATGATCGATAATACCTTGGTGGGTTTGTTTCCAAGACTGTCTGCATTTGGCATGGTGACATTATTATTGTTATTTGTGTGTGGTGGAAAACTTTTACATTTCAAAGTTGTTTTCAGACTTTAGAGCAGATCTCTACTTCAGGTTTCCTTTTAAATCATCCTCTGGACAGGAAAAGTATTCTGTAAGCCAAGTTTAGAGTCTGGGAGTCTGACTTAGCTTTTACAGTTTTTCATTAAAAGGAAATGGGGGGCAATAGACAAAACCTGAAATGATGTGGCAAAGAACACATCAGGATTTCCTCAGGATTTCCTGCATTTACTATTAATTTATTTTAAAAGGCCCTTTTTTCTCTAGGAATTAGAAAGAAAAAAAAAAAAAAAGGTAGATCTCAAGACTCCTCCCCCCAGCCCCACATTTTCCATTTGTTGACTTGGAGATCTTGTTGGTATTTCAGGAAGGATTGCATGTTCAGCAGAGTGTGTGTGAGAGCAGGAGTTTGTGCTGTGGTGATGTGCCTGTGTTTCAGAGTGTGTCCGTGTCCAAGTGTACTTGTCTTTGCTGATATGCTTTATGATGGTGGATTGCAGCTCTGACAGCCTCTCTATGTGTTTGTGAAGTTGCCTAGGGCTCAGCACTAGAAGACCCCAGTCTTGACAAAAACCCTGGAACAACCCTAACATTCAGCTGGGGCTGGCTCCTGCCTTTATTCATGGTAATTTGTACTTCAGCTGGTAGCTGGTTTACCTGGGAACACTAGTGAACTGTGCCACACAAATGCATGATAAACCAGGCTTGGAAAAATCCAGGCAAGAATTGGTGCTGTGCAGAGTTAGAGCACTGTTTCCCAGATGTAAAATGGCTCTCTGATGACAAGGTGTATTTCTTTTCCTTGATTAAAAATATGAACTTTGTTTTTGAAATATGGTATTTGGAAGTTTCTGTTGAAACTGGAAAATGATCAAGTTTTCAATATGGGTTTAGGAATATGTTTTTAGAATTACCTAGAAAAGGATCCTACCTCCTCTCTTCAAATCAATGACAATTGAGATTACAAATAAAATGAGATTTTGCATAGGAAAAAGAATGTTGTTAACATTTTTATTAATAAGAATTAGCATCAGTATTATCGTTGTTACCCTCTTGCTAGTAGTATTATTAACTGTGTCTCCTTGTGTGCTTAGGCTAAATGTAGCATAGACTGCCTCTCTGAGGACATTTGGCCCCCCAGTGGGCATGTGAGAATTTGGGGTCCTGTTGTACCTGTGACATTGTCAGTGCTAAAAATGACTGTGCAAAGGCATTGAGAAAGTTGGGTGAATCTCTGACCGTATTTGCATTGAACTCTGTATGTGACTGGATGGGGACACATCCATGGGGATACATTGCTAGTCCTTCAGAGAGGAGATCTGGAAGCTCAAAGTCCTGCTCCTTGGCAGCAGCTGAAGTTTCTAGCACAGTGAGAGAAGAAGGAAATCTTCCAAATTCTTCTTGTGCAGTTGAATGACATAACAATGCAGACTGGAGGTTCATATCTGAGCCCCTTGGAGCCAAGGTATTCTTGAGAAAAACTTTAACCAAATAGATCCAATTCCCCAGACAACTCAATTTTGGAGAAACTTGGTTTGATTAAATGAAATTATATGAAAACATTCTGACTGGCTCTAGTGAGGAGTATCACGAGCGGCAGTTTGAGACTTGATCTGGGGATTCTGATGCCTGGCATCACAGACAAATTCACCCCATGATTTCATACACAGGAGTGTACTAATCCCCCTGGACATTTGTGTTTATTGAGCTTGCACCTACAGGAGTGTGCCTTGCTGGCTGAGCAGCTTGTGTCACACCTCAGGAGTCAGCACTGGGGGGACTTGGTGCTGCTGTGTGGTGCTTAAAGCAGTGTTGGTGCAAGCAGTGTTGGTTTAATAGCTGGTGTGCAGCTCTGGGACAATCACAAAATTACAGAATGGTTGAGGTAGGAAGGGACCTCTGGAGGTCATCTTGTCCAGGCCTCCACCCAGAGCCAATTGTCCAGGACCATGTCCAGGCCTCCCTGCTGGTCTCCCTGGCTGTGGTTGCAACTACAAGGAAAGTTATAAGGCTCAGTTAGGCAGCACGGGCCCTGCCAGTAAATCATTGTGCACTTCAGGCTGTTTTTCCCCTATTGGAGTCCATAGAGAATCAGACAGACTGTGCTGAGCTGGTCCCATCTGCACCCAACCTGGACAGCAGCTTTATCTTGCCTTGTAAAACTGCAGAGCTCTGTGACAAAAGAGTTAATCTCTGCCTTTGTTTCTCTTCCTCTCTCTTTTCTCTCTTGCAGCCGACTGAAAGGCAAGATGAGAGCAGATCCATCAGTGTCAGCTGCTTTCAGCACATCAGCACTTTTGGGGGGTTTATTGGGGACTAGTCCATCAGCAGTGCTTCCAAACTGCAACCACGCTGCAGACATGCCCCTCCTCCTGCACGGCAACCAGGCTGCCTGGGGATGCAACGCCAGGAGCCCAGTGCCACTGGCCAGGGGCTGGGTGATAAATGACTGCATGAGGCATCTCCATGGCTAGCAGAGTCCAGAGGGTCAGCCAGAGCCAGGCTTCTGGGGAGGCAGCAATGAAACCATATTAATTTCTGGGCGTGCGTCCATGTGTGTCTGTGTGTCTGTACTGTCTGAAATAATACACTTGACACAAGCACACATGCTTCACTTCCAACACACAGAGTAACACGGGAGAGGGCTGAAAGGGAGAAAGCTATCTGATTGACAGGTTAATGAAGCAGTTCATAATAGCAATGGATATTATAACCTTAGAAACAGCTTGTAAATACCCAGTTGCTTTACATGTATAAACATACTCCCATGCTCAGGTCTGTGTATATACATTTGCCTATTTATGAAATATATATGCATATGTAAAAGGTGCAGGAATGTGAAATCAATGCTCTGAAGCGAAACCAAAGAACAAATAGAAGCTGGATAAAATTAAGCTTCATTAGCCTACCAGCCATATATATCCCTGGCCTTTTATTTTACTCCTAGGGCTGGAAGTCTTCCAAAGCAGTGGAGGGACTTAGAAGCACCCATCTGACTGACTTGCACTCCTAAACCTTCTTGGTATGCTTGAAAACTCCACCTTTCTGGGGTTTGTTTAATCGGTGGGGGTTTTTTATCCTTTTTGTTTTGTTTTGTTTTGTGGGGTTTAGGGGAGATGTGTGGGTGTGTGCTTGTTTGTTTGTTCATTTGTTTTTTTTGCTTGGGGTTTTTTGTGTTTGTTTTTAATCCCAGTGTCTTGGGAAGAGCAAGCTCATCCACACAAGACTGGGAAATTTTGTTAGCACGAGGAGAGTGGAGTTTGAACCCATATCTAATCCAGGGTTTTGACTAATTCCTCATCACTTTGGTATGTCACCCTTTGAAAAGCTAGATGTATCTTTTAGTAGGCAGATATTTGGATGTCATTGTTTGCTTCTGTATTGTATATATCAGTAGGAATTTCCCAGTGTATTCTGGACTGAGGCAATGACTTACACAACAATCCTTTCTCTCTTTTGTGGGATCTATAAGCAAATATAAATAGTGACATACTGAGCTCTTGTGGATGGGCAACAACCCTGGGAGCTGAAAAAGCAAGTCCAGCATGACTAAGGACCTTTAGCTTTTCATTTCATGACTCTGCTTTTACTTGTAAGCCTCAATTTTGCAGTAAGATAATTCCCTTAGGTTCTTCTCCTATCTCCTCTTAGAGAAAAAACAGGAGACGTTTAGAAGATTTCTCATACCTACAAAGAAGTGTTAGACTTGCCAGTTCTCTGCACTATTTCTAAGTATCATGACTGTGGATGAAAAAATTCAAAGAGCCAAGTGTACAGGGAAGGATCAGAGCCACAAGGTTGATAGAACCCAAACCTACACAATGGAAAGTTGATTTTATCACATTGAAGTTTAGCTCAGACTTGTTAAAATCTTGTTAAAAGATTTTAAAATCTTTGTCTTGTTAAAATCCTCAGCAAATTCCCATCTAAGACTATACAGTTAAGTTTCTGGAATGAGTTGTGCCAGATATTTTCTTCCCTGATGGGAATTCCAATATAAAAGCACTTAAAAGGTGGGATAAGTGCAGAGTCTGCTGATGTGGTGTGGCACCATGCAAGGAGCATAGATACACATGCAATGTGCACAAACAATGCCTGCAAGTCTCTAGCCATACATGCTTGTGCTTTTGCTACTGCAGCAAGGGAGCCTTTAATTTATATTGCAACTTGCACTTGTCTTGATCTCTCTCTTGACCATTAGTTCTTGATGAGCTTGTGATCTGAGCTTACAGGCAAAGCAGTCAAGCCAAGTATTTCTGTGTTAATCTTACAGCTGTGGAACAGATGTCCCTGAACATGCACAAAGCTGAAGAAAGAGCTGGGAATGGGACTCACATATCCAGCATGGAAAGCTCATTATTTCTGTTTGTCTAGACTGGTCGATTATGCTAAAGCAACATTGGCTGAACATTTGCACAGAAGCAAATAGCTCTATATCTTAGTTTCTAGGAGTATCACAGCTCTGTACCTGGGAATCCTCTAGGTTTGGGTGTGGCTTGAACCACTGTCTAAAATGCTGTTCTGCCTCACATCCCCTGTTCTTATTTTAGCTTCCTTTTCCTCTATTCCCTAGAATTAGTGTCTGCAGCTGCTCTTGCTCTCCACAAGCATTTTTAACCCTGAACGGTAAAACAGAAGAGAACAAGTTGACTTAAGGATGAGTGGAGATCAGGGGTGAGAGAAATTTGATCTGTAGCCTGGAGAATTAGTGTCCTTGCATCAGGGATTTGCCCTTAATTCACCACTGGACAAGACTGTTAGGTTTGAGCAGACTGATGCTGCTCCTGCAATTCTCTCCTGAGCCCCAGAGACCAGAGAGGGGCTGGTTGTTGGTAGGCAGTTGGTGCCAGCTTCCTGTGGGAGCAGTAGGTTAAGGAATGGGGGCTGGCAAGGTCTCCCTGTCTTTGGTGGTGAGGAGGAGCAGGCTATGCACGACAGCTCAGCTGTCTTCCAGCACCCAGGCCAGCCAGCCAGATCTGTGAGGCCTTCCCAATCAGCACAGCAAGCTCAGCTTTGCTGCCGTCAGCACTGCTGAGAGCAGAGGCTGAGGATGGGTGAATCCAAATATCCGGATTGCATGGATATTGGCTGGAAGCATTCCACCATATCCGTGTGACTGCCTGTGCGTGATATTCATGCTCATCAGAAAATTAATTATTCCATTCAGCAGGCTCTGTGAGCTGGGAGGATTACCTTTCAATACCTGGAGTTCCTGCTGGGAGTGGGAGAGGTATGTGAGTGAGAGAGAGAGAGAGAGAGAGAGCGCGCTTGTCTGTCTGCCTGTGTATCAACAGACTGTGTTGTGGACACAGATGTGTACAGACAGCAAGAGATTGTGCCTGACTGCAGATACAGGGAAGGAATTGCACAAATAATGCAGAAATAAGGAAGGTGCCTTGCTCTGTGTGTCTGTGAAAGAGAGTGCCCTTGGTGACTCTCTGAGTGGCTTTGCATACCAGAAAGATAAGTATTTTCTTTCAGCTAGGTCAGCTGTGTACAGGTGGCAGATGGTGCAGGGCCTGGGTAGGTGGCAATGCCTTGTCTTTGCCTTTATTTGTGTGAGGGACATATCCATGGCCAGACTGTGTCATGTTTGTTAGATCTCCCTTCAGAAGAGTTGGTAAGTGTTTAATACAAGCCTAAACACAAATGGTTTCCTGTGTACTTGTCCTTACAACAGGAAAAAGCTCAAGAATACACAATGATTGTTGGAAAACTGCACATGTGGTGGAAAAACTGGTGTCAGCTGGCATCACATTAGTACCTCTGATTTTGACTATGGCCCTCCTAAACACAGTCAAGTTGTCTCCCTTATAGTACAGCAGATCAACCCCATTTTCCTCAGGGGGTAACTTATATCAGCAAGTAAGCAGAGTCAGGTCTTGTGATATTTAAAAAGCAAAGCTTTGTACCTCAGTTTGAAAGCTTTCCTGCAATCTTCCAAGTAACAGGATGTTTTTTCCCGTATGGGGTAGTACGGTCTGCATATGTGCATGAGCTGGGGTTTTCCAGCTGCAGCAGCAAGGAGTGATCTTTCCTGGAAAGCAAAATTGCTTTATTAAGGCTTGGCTTTGAGAGAGCCCTGATTGGCTCTGCTAGGCAGCACAGCGCAGAGTTTCAAGCTTGGGGTATTCTTGGAAATTTGTGTTATTAATTGAAAGCTTATTAATGGCAAACACAGGATGACATTTTACATGGTTTAGTTATGTTCTGTGAGTCATTGGTACAAAGCAGTCTCAGCCACAAGGCAAGGAATCTCCTGCCGTAACTGATAACAGGGGAGCAATAACAACTCAGTTCCCTAACTGGTCCTGAGGCGACAGCCACAAGCCTTACAAATGTCTGATCATCTCTCTCAGGAGAGGAGGTCACCCTCTCCTCTGAGGTGGTCACTCCTCCTGGGGTTGAAATCTCAGAGGAAAGCACACTTAGTCACTGAGGTAATAAGCACTTGTTTGTTAGCAGTGGGCTTCAGAATTTTGGCTTCTCTAAATCTCTGGAATTGCCTTAAAAATAAAAAGGCCCTGAAGTGAGGCCACTGCTGATATCACACTGGAAGTCAGTAGTCCAATCTCTATACCAGGATATGTGATGTTGTTCTAGATAATTAAACTTTGTTGTACTGTACTGTGGCTGGGTTCTCTTGAATAATGCTCCAGTCCCATTCTGTCAGGCTGGTGCTGTCACCACTTCCCTGGGGACCCTGTTCCAGTACCTGATCACCCTCTGGGGGAAGAACCTTTTCCTAGTGTCCAACCTAAACCTCCCCTGACAGCTTCAGGCCATTCTCTTGGGTTC
This sequence comes from Emberiza elegans, assembly GCA_024865655.1. Lineage (NCBI taxonomy): Eukaryota > Metazoa > Chordata > Aves > Passeriformes > Fringillidae > Emberiza > Emberiza elegans. Next base: position 19,287,168 of record JALJVW010000241.1, on the reverse strand, counting down.
TGTCACGGTCAGCCCAGAGCAGAGATCAGTGCCTGCCCCTCCTCTTCCTCTCAGAGGAAGGTGTAACTGCAGTGAGGTCTGTCCTCAGTCTCCTCTTGTCCAGGCTGAACAGACCCAGTGACCTCAGGGGCTCCTCATGTGGCTTCACCTCTAGACTCTTCACCATCTTCATTGCCCTCCTTTGTGCTATCTAAAAATCAAAATGACATTCTTTTTGAAACAAGAAGAGAACAAATGTCTTAGATTCTTAATGTATTTTTAAAAGAAAGTGACATTGCCCAGCCAGTTTGTGGATGTGTCCACCTAGTCCATGAAATGTGCATTATTTTAAAGCAGATTTCTGAACACCATCATCCAGAGTTATGTTTATCTTTCTTACACTTACAGGCATAAGCCAAGCAGGTATTCTGCTAGACAGGCACTTCTGCAAGCCACAGCAATGGACCTGCAGCCTCCTTTGTCTGGGAAGAAAGCAAGTTTGTAGAAAACCCTCAAATATCTCCATCAATCCTCTTGGTCCCCCCTTCCCCACTGCTATGTGTGCATCTCATCCTATCTGACAGAATTCCCTGGGTTCTTTCCCAGGCACACTGAGGGTAGTTAAACCCAGTGCTGTCACTGTGGCTTTGCTTATGTTGCTGAGGTTCCTCAGGGAAGCACTTATCATAAGCTCCACTTTGGTCCTCAGAAAAGCAGGTGAGAGTTTTCCAAAGCTTAGTCTTGGTTTGGCAAATCGACCCTCTGGGATGGAAGAAGCAAGGGAGGAGATGGTGGGAAGCCACCAGCTTCTGGATCTGCATAAATAGTAATACATGCCCCCCTTCATGAAGGAAGATTCAGTTGTGGGTGCCAACTGGATTGTTCCTTGTTTGGGACATCTTCTAGAGCTAAGCATCTGTACAGAGTGGGGAGGGAACTTTCCTTGAGGATCTGTTAGACCTATAGATCTGTGGCTCGTGTGTAGTCTGTTACCCATATTTAGTGCTGCAGTGCCACTGTGCAGCTACAGCTCCATCACTGCCTGGAGCTGGGTGCAAACAAAATCCTCTCTGTCCTGCTGAGAGCTCTTCAGGGGAATGTAGACAGCAGAGCTCCTCTGCACTCCCTTGTCCAGCAGTAGAATTATTTCCAGAGCTGCATTGTAGGCACTGGGAGGAGATTATAGGCCAAACGCTTAAACTCTTCCACCCTGGTTAGCAGGAGCCACACAGCTGTGGATTGTCTGATGCCAGCAAATAAACCAGATGGACGACAGGGATGGAGACAGGCCAAGCTGGGATGGAAAGCATAGTGTGCCCTCCTGTCTTAATGGGCTTCTAAAGATGAAGTAGCACAAGCTGAAAAGAGCCTTCAGCTGCAAAGCTCCCTGTGTTCAGGTAATGGGGAACAGGACCTACTCTTTTTTGTGGGACTTCAGATGTGGCTTGTTGGGGTCTCCTCTAACACCATAGGATGAAGGGTGATGTCTTTGGTGCCTGCAGGAAAGTGGGACATTTCCAGGCTTCACTGTAGAGAAGAATCCAGACCTACAGCTGCAAAGAGCAGTGGGTTTGGGAAGAAAAACCCAGCAGTCACAGTGAGAGATATCACAGACCACATGCATGCTAGGGTGTATCACTGCAGTTGTGTGTTCTGGTTAGCAGGTTGCAGGAAGATAAAGCCCACCCAGTCTGCACAGGACAGTGATGGGTCAGTGCTTCTGATCAACATATGCTGCTCTTGCAAGGGGCCAGACCTGGCTATTCCTCTAGCACTTCATGTCTGTGATTTGTTACCTGAGTGATGGCAAGGCCTACAACTCAGATCAGACTATCTTTGTGCTAAGTGCTTTATGTACAAATCTGGTGAGATTCACACCCAAAAAGAGCTTTGTCCCATTAACAGATTTCTCCTATTAACAGAACATCTATTTATGGACAGGCTATCTCAAAAGGCTGTGAGAAAACCATAAGGCTTAATTTCACCAGCTATTCAGGGTCCCCAGACTCCAGCTCTCTTCAAAACTCAAGGTAAGGCCACCTACCCTTGTCTGTGCATCTCTGTTGACAATTTAGGCACCCCAAGTTTGGTGCCCCCAAATAACGAGTGACCTGAATAACTCATGGATCTCTTGAGTTTGAAGGCTACAGAAAATGCCCCAGGACTTTGTATATATGGGATCACTTGGAATCATACATGGAGTTCATTATCAGTGGTGAGAATTTAACTTGGTCCTAGTGTCATCACTTGGAATCATACATGGAGTCCATTATCAGTGGTGAGAATTTAACTTGGTCCTAGTGTCATGCCTTAGTTCCATGACTGGCTTTCCTCCCAACAGTCTAGTTGGAATTTTTCAAAAGGTAGAAGCAAGTATGTTCAGCACTAGAATATGCCTACTGCATGCTTTGGGGTACTTTGAAATTAGAGTATTCCAGCTTTATTAGGAGATCAGTGTCTCACACCAGGAAACACAATCTACAGGAGCCTTTCTCAAAACAAAGGGCTGTACCTCAGTTCAGTGCCTCTTCAAGCTAGGCCAAGCTGCTTGCAGATCTGTTTTGGAAGGGATTACTGCACACACCCCTCAGTGTGCTGGAAAATCACCCCTGCTGGTAACAGGTACTGCCCAGACAGATTACATTGTGTTTATGTGGTTCAGTGTGGAGGGGTGGATACAGGACATCCTTGCCAGGCTGTTTATGGCTGTAGGGGAGCGTGCCCTTTCTAGGTGTGATCCTCACCTCCACCATTTGTCCTTCTTCCTCTATTCTGCCATCCCTGAAGCAGCCTGGATTGGTTATAGCCCACATGTTACAGTGGCCAACCTGCAAAGAGCGAGCCAGAAAAAGTTAATGTGGAGTTCTGGTCTACTCCCAGGATGCATTTGGGCTGCAGCCCATAATGATATGTATAATTGCGAAGGCCTGCCAAAAAAAGCAGGCTGGATTTAATTGAGTCAACACACTGCTATTAATAATAAAATGGCAGAGACTTTGCTATTAATCACTTGTGCTGGCTTTATCACAGGCAGTCTCGGCTATCTGGCTACCAAACAAGACCTTTTAAAAAAAATGGTGCGGTGGAAAAGTTACTAGTGGGAATACACCTGCTAACAAAACAAACCTTGTAAACAAACTGTTCCTTGCAGAAGAATATTCTTTTTGGAGGGGGATGTTACTTGGGGGGCAAATAGGATTATGTCAAATGGCTATGTCCTGTAGCAAAGTCCTCTTTTTATAGGAATAGATCACTGGAGGATGCACTTGGCAAATGGTGCATCTTTGGAAAAGGTGTGCTTGATAAAGGACTTAGTACAGCATGGGAATAAAGGGATAAATGAATCCTCCAAAGAGAAAGGTAATTGCTGCAGCACAGCCCAGAGAGGAATGCATCTGTTACTAGTAAATGGAAAACACTATATTCAGTGAGTGACTGAACAAAAATGGAAACGCAAACTAAATAGCATGGCTGACACCAAAATTGCAGCCCCCTTTGTAGAGGGCTGGATATATTGGTATATTGGTATATATATGGTGGTATATTGAGGTGGATGACTGGATGTAGAGCTCTGTACCCCAAAGTGGATGCTGCCAACACTGCATATGCAGCACCTCTGAAAGAGTATGGTCTGGTCTTCTGAGGGACCTTCAAGGCCTAGAAGCACCCTGTTCCCTATGACCTGATTTGGTGTGGAGGAAGGGCTCGAATGGGGTTCCAGGCCTTTCACACACGCTCTATATTTGCTTCCATGCCCATGTTCCCTGTGGCTCTCCTGGTGAACTGTGCCCCAGTGCCTAAGGCTGGTACTGTTTCCTCGTGGCAGTGCAGCGCATTTTTAAAAGCTGCCCCTGCTGAGGTTGTTATTGTAGCAAACATGGAAATGACAATCTTTACTTTTGCTTCTGAGTAGAGCAGCTTGTGGTGGCTATGTCTGGGAAGGCACCATGTGGCAAAAACATCTGAAACCCAGGAAGAAGGGAATAGGTTTGAAAACCTGAGCAGGGAACAGGATGTGTCTGTAGGCAGAACCAAAGGATGTAGAGCAAGTAGAAGAACAAACAACACAAATATATTATGTTGCTTTAAGTCTAAGATGTTGTGAGACTTAAAAACATTACTCTTCAAGCAGACAGCTGGAAGGGGAGAATCCCCTAACTTCCACATTTAAGAATGGCAAAGGAATGGATCTTTTTTTCTCTTCCAAGTTCTCCTACAAAAAGGGATAAATTTTCTCTACACTAGTGCAAAAAATCTCTGTGCATCATGCACCAAATAGTCAAGCAAAATAAATTATTTAAGTGGCTAAAAGGCCTCTTTCTACTATGAATTAACAAGGTCCACAAATGAATGCAAACATTATCCCTCAGAAAGAAAGAGAAAAAAAGAAAAAAGAAAGGAACAACAACAAAAAAATCTCAGAAAAAAAATATCCACTTCCTGCAGTTTTCCTTTCCTCCCCATAAAGCGAGTGTCTTATCCTCAGAGAAATTCACTTCATTGTTAGAAATAGCCAAAATTGGCTTGCAACTAGTAAAGATGCCAAGAATTTGCACCTTGCTCTGTGACCTAAAGCAAAAATGACATGAACATTGACAAATTTGACAAGGAAATTTGTGCAAAAAACAACTTCTATTTGGCTAGCCAAGCAGCAAATATGTCGGATGATATGCTTTATTAAGCAATCCATTTTTCAGCAATAGCTGCACCATCTGCAAAGGTTAGTGTGCATCAGGCTTTCCACAGAATTTCATCTGCGTCTGCAGCTAGGTGCAACACACGACCACATTTTTCATGTACATACAATTTTGGATGCAAATAGAATACTTGATGAAAGAGGTGACCTTCCGGACTGACTTCCCCCATGCAGTAAAGTCACAGGCGCAGAAGCAGCTGAGAGAAACATATCTCTGCCTGGAGGGAGGCAGGGAGTGGCAGGGAGGAAGGAAGGTAAAGTGAGACATAAAAAGGAGAGGGAACTTCAAGAAAAAGTGTTTCCCAAATAAAAAGACTTGGCTCATTGCATAGCAGAGACTCTACACTTGTACCAGTCCAAGTGGACTGGAAACTGCTGTGTGAGGTAGCTGCAGTTTTCTTCTGGATAGTATCCATCTCTCCATCTTATAATTTTTCTCTTGTTATCTTGTGTAGTTCCTGCTACTACACTCTCTAAAGATCGTTGTCTTTCATTGCTCCCTCTCACAGTTTGCATTCCAGACTTGCCATCTCTTAGGGATGGACCATTTACCTTATTGCTACTACAGCCCCTGCCTATGGCTGCTGGATCTCCTTCTGAACATCCTTGCCCTAACAGGATGCATTTTCTAAATCCAAGGAGGGGAAGCATTGCTTTCAAGCATTAGTCAGACATACCTATTTTCTGACTGGTTTTGGGTTTTTTTTCTTTAAGTCATGATGGTCTTGCCTTTGTCTTTTCCTACACTATTTTCTAGTAGATGGATATGGCCTTTCATGTCCTGTGTGCCCTACATTAGGTGAAATCAACTCTTCCCTAGTCCCCAGTCTTCTTCCCCAAGTGTATGCTGTACACATGGCTCCCTACGCCTCATTGATGGTTGCTGGTTATAAATTCATGTTCTCAATCCCTACTCCACTTAGCTGAAGTTGGATGCCGTCCCAGTGCCTTGCAACTGTCCCTGGTCCAGTGGAAAGTTTAATCTGCCAGTTCATGCCGTGCTGTCCTATGGGGAGAGTTCAGTTCTGTGCAGCTCCACACTGCACAGAGAGAAGCTCATTAGCAGGACATGGTAGTGTCTGATGACACTGTGGTCCAAGAAGGCATCATTAGGCACAAAATGTTTTCTGTAGCTCTCTGAGATTTCCTGGTAACTTAAGGAATTCAGACATAGCTACTGTGGGGGCACAGATGAATTGGGGAGCAGAGATGTGCTCTCCAGGGGTTGTCTCCCATCTGTGTCTTTTGCAGGAGCAGATATCAGACAAAGCCTTTGACTCCTGTTTGACTCCTTGGATCCTTGCTGCACAAGATGCAGATGGGACTGGCTGGGCCTGGCAGGCACACTCTTCCCTGGTTGGCTGCTAAGTGGTGTTAAGTGATGAATGTTAAACTTAACAAGGGGACTTACAGATTTACGTAAGGATTTTACTGCCTGCCAGGTATAAATGATGGAGCAGCTTTGATCTTTAGGGGGATCAGTACTGGAAGTGATTTAAACTAAAGTTAATAAAACTGCTTAAAACTGTACTCTGTAGTCCCACATGCTGAAGGAGCCCTTGGTCACTTGACTGCTCTAAGTAAAAATTGTTCACATTTATGAGGGAGACCAAATCCCACAGGTGTTAACTGTGTTTCCAGCTGAATAATAAATGGTATCTTCCAAGAGTCCTGCAAGTCCTTCCCTATGTGCACTGCAGGTCCCACAATACACAATATCCACAGATACAAAAAAAGAGAGGCCCTTTGTAGTTCTGTGGGCGTTTTTCATCCACTCTCCATAATCCCTACACCGGGTCTGATCCTTTTGCCATTTTGTGGCATGTCACAAACTATTGTTGGAGCTTTAAAAAATTTTGCCATCAAGTGAAATTCTGGAATTCTAGGTGTGTTTTACCTTTAGAATTTGCTGGCCAGCAGTGACAAGTACATGCCATAAACATTAAAATTTCATTAGCTTCATGGGAGACTTTGCCACCATGTACCTTTAGAAATTGGACATCAGATTACAGATTTTATGAATGGTCCTGCAGTGTCTTCTTTCACTGCAGTGCATCTTAAGAAGTTCCTCATGGAGGTGAAAATTATAATTTTTAATGGGGGATCTGTTTTCTGTCTCCCAGGAATCAGTCACCTCCCACAATTATAATCATGAGTATTTCCACTGGGAATTTCCATAACATCCCATGATGAAACAATATGAGCTGCAGTGGACAGGATGCTCAGTTGTTGGTGCAAACAGGACTTGTGCAAGCTGCACTGATTCAGGTGAAGAAGTGGCTTTTTTGTAACTATCAGAGAAGTTGGTGGAGTTTACTGACACCCCTGCACTAGCCCAGCTCATTAGGTTCACAAGTGAGAAGGAATCCCATGCATTAATTGTGCTCACAGCTATGAAGCAAACAGGCCTTCCCTACTTGCCAGGGGTTCTACTGTCAACTGCAGTCACCAGGCTGTCCCTCCACAGACACACACAAATGGAAGTCATTCTGCTACTGCTGTAGGGGTTTCTAATGCTCCTGCCATTTCCTAGAAACTCTTTAACAACTACCAGAATGCCTTCTGTCTGCTTGGTAACAAAACAAGTCGCCTTTCATGGCCCTTTCTAGAAACCAGTGATTGGCAGCCAATGAAATTGAATTAGCAGTAGCTCACCACTGGTAGAAAAAATACTTTTTTGTTTTTTATTTCAGCCCAGTTCACTGTTAGTGATGAAACTGTAGCACAATGATTTGATGAGGCCGTGATCTTGGAAAGATGCAAAAAGAGATGGGCTGTTTCAGGCAGATCATGAGGAAATCCTGAATTATTAAGGTAAGATCAGCTCTGGGTTAGGATTTGCTCTGTGGGGAGCCAGCTGGAAACTGCAAGTGCTTGGGAGGAAGTTGCATGAAAATCTTGTTACTTGTACCTTGTTTTATAATTACCTCTTGCAGAGTGTGGGTTTTTTCTGAATTACAGTCACTGTTGGAGACAGGTTATGGGCTTAGACAGACCACTGGCTGGACAGCCTGGTATTTCCTGCATTCTTACTTCCACAGATCCTCTAATAGCCCTGCTGCCTGGCTTTGTCCTGCTATTGTGTCTCACTGTGAGGATGGTCTGTGTCTGAGATTGTCGGGGGAATTCTGCAGACAGATTCTAGTGGTATTTTCAGAGCCCCCTGATTTGCTCCTCGCACTCCTGTAGCATTTTCTAAATTCCCTGGGGGCTGAGGGTCATCTCTCACTTTATATGGGATAAATTGATAATGACACAATGAAATCGGTCATGATGAAATGGCTCCAATTTTATTACAGTGGGAGGGGATTTTGGATCCATGTTTCTGTTGTGTTGTCTCAAGAGCTGTGCTTACACTAGTGGCTTTTTGCCAAAAATCTCCAACAGCATTTTAAAGTCTCCTGTTCCATCCTCTATCTTGACACTAGATTCAGCAAACAGTTTTCAGAGGTTTTCTGAGCATTTCCAGAGAAGACCTTCCTGTTGCTTCTTGTAGCAGCCTGTTTGCTGTGCCTGGATTTTTGTGAGGCCACAACTGTTGTGTAAGAGAATGAGCAAAGTGATAGATCATCTAGTGAAGACTAGCAAGGCTAGAATTTGTTCCTCATCCACCTGTCAGTGCAAGAGAAGAAGTAGTTTGGGAAGCATGACTAGATTTGGGGCCATATTCTTGGGGATCATATTTTGCTCTTTCCTTGTACTACTGCATCAGGCTAAGGGCTAGATCCAAGCAGCTTTCTTAGTCCCTTGAAAAAGATGCTATATGTCCCTTGAAGTGTGGGGAAATCAGGAATATTATGCCCTGAGATTTCTTTGAATCCAGTCCTCTGCTCTCAGCTCATTTCTGCCTCCTGGCATTTTTCCTGTGCTGCAGTGTGGAGTTGAGCACTAAAGTACTCAGATATGATAAATCCATGCTGATTTACCTACTAAACAACTGGGCCCAGGTCAGATAGAGAGCAGAGAACCCTTCAACAGAGTTCTTTAAATTAAACCACAGGTAGGTATTTCAGCCCAGTTAGCTGGGCATTCAATTATGGCCTTTGCTACAGAGTAAAACCAGTTTTTCCAAAGGACACCGGTAGCAACCTCTTAAAAAAGGAGTTGTGGCCCCTCCCCAGTGACCTTTCCTTGTCAAATGCTACATGCTGTGATGTTCCTACACAATAGAGAACACTCTGCTCTCTGTGTACTTGGCAAAGGAAGAAATGGCTTTTTTAATCTCATTGCATGAATTATTGGCAAAACGTTTGAAGTGGCTCCAAGATTCCTCTCTGACTGACTTGCATTTTCTCAGGAGATTTGTGTAGTTTGGGAGTTTGGAACCTGTAACTGAATAACTCATAGAAAGCATTTGCTACTTTTTGAAAGGATGCTGTGTCCTTGCAGAAAAGCCACTTCATCTGCTGCATCACCATCCCTTTGCAAGGACAGGCCTTGCTGGGTGTCCCCTCAGAGGATGCCCACCCCTTCTGCTGCCCTGCCTGGCCCCCAGCACAGGGATTGCCTGGAGGCAGCGGGGCTCCACCCTGCCAGGCCTTGGGCAAACACCAGCGTGTGCCAGCACTTGCCCTGAGCAGTCTGTAGAGACAGGGCATGGAAACACAGGCAGCAGTGTGGGGTCATGTACAGAGCAAGTGCCAGAGCTGGGATTAACACCCGTGCTCCTGTCACTGAAGCCTCATCAGCCCTGAGCTACAGGGAAGGACACCTTGTATTGGTAGTCAACCCTTTTCTCTTCGAGTACTGCTTCCCTGGGCTTGCTCATGCACCTCTGCCATGGGCCAGGTATTGCTCCAGGAATCCAGTGCAGATCATGTCCTTGCTTTTTGACAGAGCATCCCTCTGACTTCCTGCTGACCACAGTGAGTGAAGGCTTGTCACAGAACAGGGATGGCCACCTCCCCTCCTTGAGAGCTAGGCTTCTTTTTGCAAGATCAAAGTGGAGGGAGTGTGCCAGAACCTGCCAAACTGCTGCTGGGGAGACTGACAG